>OU452178.1:914355-2164355 GCA_911728515.1 Peribatodes rhomboidaria | reverse complement strand
GACTGATATACATACATATATATATTTTTAAATACATACTTAAATAGATATTAACCTAGACATAGAACAAACACAAATGTTTAGTACATGTATGTTTGCTCTAGGTGGGAATCGAAACCACGCTCCCAAAGCTCAGGGGGCTTACCACAACCTCTTAAAACATCATTAATTAAGCCTTACTTCGTAATTTCGTACCATGACCACCCTAAAAGTATTCCTGTTAAGTTTTGATATCGCTTAGCAGTTTTGATGACGTCACTCGATTTCGTTCATTCAATCCAAGGAACATTTGTTTAAAAACCGTACTACGACCTCTAAAGTATTCCTGCCGAGCTGTCAAAATAGCAGGAATGATACTAATGACAACAATTGTTAAAAAGTTGCTCTCCGTGTAACTTTTTCTATTTATAAGTGAGTTTTTGCTGTGTTTCTGAGGTTCTATTTGTAATATTTAGCAAGATGGTCGATGATTTGGAAACTTTCGAGTTTCTCGAAGCAGATAATAGAAGCTCCGTACTACGAAGGACGCCTTCGGACGGGCTCCAGAATAAATTTCAACCCATTTTCACATAGATTTTTTGTTGGCTAAGTCAGCTCCTTTTGATGCACTTGCTTCTTCTTAGAGTGAGCCTTCGCCTGCAGACTCCTAATTAAAGCCCGCAGCGATTTCACTGTGGGTTTTTAAAAAGTCTCAGACTGAGACTCTGCGGCCGCTGTGACAAATTATTCTAAGCATTAAATTCTAGATATCACCAAAATAATTTTCACAAACTTTAATTGGATACAGCAATTGAATTTTAATTTACCTTCATGATCATAGGTAGATTTAATTTACGGTTTTGAGGGGAACCGAAAAGATGGTGTCATGATTTTGTATTATTTTCTAAAACGAAAACTCGCCTTTACTGAAAGAGGGAAAGAGGAGCGAGATTTATCTCATTTATCATCATCTTCATCAGAGATTTGATGAAAAATGTTATGACAAACATACGGAAGACTATGGTGGTATGGCTATGTTGCCTCTAGCCTGCCCTATGAGTCAAAACAAAAAAAAAACGTTTTTGACATTGTTCATACAACCAAGTGTCGCCAGATGTTTCTTATGAGAGATTGTACGCGAGTGAGGAAAATAAAAATTCTTAGGGAAGAAAATAATAATAAATCATAGTGTTTTTACTTGCAACTTGTAAAAACCGTAAGTGTAATTTCCCTGTATCGATAGGATATTGTAGGCACGATTTCGCTATGCGGTCGTACTATTGTACGACCCCGATTGTACGATTTTTACATGGCAAAAATCGTATAATTACGATTGACATCGTACATCTGGCAACACCACACTCCAAAATACGCAAAAGTACCACAGAGTGTATAAAAGCACTTGTATCGTACATTCTTTTGACATCACTGTAGCAGGAGTAATAACGTTTTAAAACATTATTGTTTTCAATGCTTGTGGTAGGGTACAAAACAATACTTATTAAGGAATGTAACAAAACGTTCCTGCGCAATGATGTTTTTGTAAAAGTTCATGGTAAGCCCCCAGAAGGCAGGTTCAATATGCTGATTTTAGCTGAATAAGTGTAGTTAGCATCTTAGACGTAACAAGTATTCATTGTACATGATTATGAAGGTTCTATAGAAGTTCCTCCATTGTCAAGTAATAGCAGATGTTTGCACATAGCCGTGGTTAGTCGGTAGCAACATTCCACACACCATGGTTAAGGCGGTTACTGTAATGAGACTTTCTGTGCCCACCGTCTGTTGCGCCCGCGCCGCTCGCCTGTCGACAAAATAACACATCTTGGTTACACTCTAATGATTTAATTCTATTTATTAAACACACAATACAAATTACCAACAATAAAGAATCAAACGCTCCACGACTATACTATCCTACTAATATTATAAACGCGAAAGTTTGTAAGAATGGATGGATGGATGGATGTTTGTGACTCTTTCACGCCAGAACGGCTGAACAGATCTGGATTAAATTTGGCACAGAGATAGATTATAGTCTAGAATAGTACATAGGATACTTTTTAACCGCAGGTGCAACCGCTTGGCGCAGCTAGTACTATATAAGCATAATCTTCGATGTCATTAAACTTATGTTTATACGAAAAATAGGATGAGACGTTGATTTTTTCTACAACAAAATTACATACAAAATAACATTCACATAACTATATGTAACTAACAAAGATTGTAAATAGACATAGTTAACAAGTGGTAAGCGTTTCTCGTATGAGCTTACACCTGTGGGCTTGCCGCGAGTTTTATTAACGAAAACCTTTTTCATTTTGATTGGCTACATACATTTAGCTTCGTTCTAAGGAACTAGGCTAAATGTACAGTGCACCTGGCGGAAACGTTAAGAGGGCAGCGACGCTCTGAAATTTCCATACAAACGCGCTTCTCAAATTTCTTGAAAACCATTTGTCAGTTTATAATGAAATTTAGCATGTACAATTAAATTAACAATATCTCCGCCCCTATGTTCTAGGTGTTTTTTTTTTAAAACGTTCATAAGCGAAAATAGAGCTATGAAAAATTTCCGCATTTGTAAGGGGTCATTTTTGACTGATTTATTTAATAGATAGACAAAGCAAAAAAGGTTAGGGTATTTTAAACTTAGAAGTTGTACAATAGTGTCATAAAACACGTAGGTGAACTAGGAAAATGTATTTTGTTCATTCAACCTATATTTAATGAAAATAAATAGGGAATCGTACAGGTTCGTAAGCGAAATTAATTGAGCTTAATGTAGAGAAAGAAGATTTTAAGTTTCAAGGTCTAGAGACACTAACTCCTCGGAATAGTTATATGCATATACACATACACAGTTATGTTTATACATAGGTTTTTTCTTATACGAGTACAATCGATTTAAAAAAAAAATAAAGAAAGAAAAAAAAATACTAACTATTTCGAGGCTACACGTTTATTAATATGGTAACTTTTTTTAAAACATGTAAATAATGAGTTACAAGCTTTATGCCTACATCTTGATATGACTAGATATCAGGTATGACTAGATCGTTTACATACGAGTACATGATATTACTAGCTGCGCCCCGCGGTTTCACCCGCGGTTAAAAAGTACCCTACGTGCTATTCTAGACTATAATCTATCACTATGCCAAATTTCATCCAGATCTGTTCAGCCGTTCTGGCGTGAAAGAGTAACAAACATACATCCATCCATCCATCCATTCTTACAAACTTTCGCGTTTATAATATTCAAATTCAAATTCAAAATTATTTATTTACGAAAAGTACATTTTGTTTTTGTTGGCACTAACAACCAAACTGGGTTAACGTTTATAATATTAGTAGGATTAGTAGGATGCAATACAAAGAAAATATCGAAAACGATTTGATCTAGACATAAGGTACTTTTCCGCACGAAAAATGCTGAAAAACTGTAAAACCGCAAACGGATGTAGCTAGTATTTTATGCGATTTCAAAAATCTTTCTCTAATTAAAAGCTAAAAATAGAGAGTTGAAAGGCTTTTTTCGATCTATATAAAACTCTACTAAACGTCAACCTACCAAGTACCAACCCAGTTTGAAATTAAAATAATGTTCTGGTCTAAGATGGAGCACGAAGACCTAAAATGTACAGTCCCAAAGTAAAGTCCTGATCTCGAGTCGCTCAGTGGCTTTGATTCTACATTCAAGACGTCTTCCTGCACTGTAGGGCCGCTCGGCCACGTCCGTGATCTGCTTGCCGCTCCTGTATTTACTGCAGATATACTGCTGAGCTAGTGAGGTACAAGGACAGTGCTCACCTCGCGGCGCTCGATGGTGTAGAAGGTGTCGTCGGTCGCAGGCCGCTCGCCCACGTCCGTGATCTGCTTGCCGCTCCTGTATTTACTCTTCTGGAAGGTCATCTTCAGCGAACTTCGGTTGTGCTTCTTTTTCTCGCGCTCGCCGCCGCTCCTGCGATGTTACAAGACTTTAGTGTTCGAAGCTTCTAGGTTTACAAGCAAAAATTTATGAAAAAAAATATTTACTTAGGGAAAGATGGAACAGTAACTTTATATCTTATATTTAAAAGAACTTAATATTTTTAGGAAAACAAATAAATGATATTGCAAAATGTATGATATTTATATAATGATTATATAAATATCAAGTCGAATTTAACGACACCTCATAAGTCTAAATCATGCTAATAAGATGCTAGATGATTTAGGAACAGACAAACATCCACTGCCATACATCCAAAATTTATACCCTCTTTTCAGCCAGTCTGTTAAAAAATAAAAGCGGGTACATACCTGTTTAACTTTATCACAGTTTTCAGCGTCCCCGTGTAGTCTCCTGACGACTTAGCCGCTTTTCCTTTGTTCGCCATCCCGCTGTATATCCTCTCCTTTTCCTTTAGCTTCTCTATTTTAGCCTCTTTAGCAGCTTTGTGGGTCAGAAGACCGAGTGTTCTGAGCACGTTCTCCTTGCGTTTCTGGCTCTCCGGCGTCTCGTGCAAAGAACTAGGACCGGGTAAGGATTCAATAGAGTTTCGAGCCGATTTAGAAGGCCGGCCCAGACATTTCGCGGGCTTCTTTTCTTCTTTGGCCTCAGATTTAGTCTCGGGTACTTTGTCTTTGCTCTCGACTCGTGGCTCTGGTTGTAATTCCTTCATTTCTTCGTCTTGTACTTCAGGTTTGGCTTCAGGATTTTCAGGTGTAGGTTTTTCATCAACGTTCATTGTTTCAGGAACCTTGGTTTCTTTTCGTTGGATTTCGGCAGTTGATTTCTTTTCGACTTTATCAGGCACTGATTGATCTTCAATTTTAGACTCAGTTGTGAGGTTGTTTTCAGTTTTTTCTTCTGGTTTTTCCTTTGGGATTAGTTCTAGTTTGGCCGCTTCGGAAGCGACGGATATTTCATCAGGCACAGGCATGATGGTGTCTACCGGCGGCGACAGAGCTTCAGTCTCGACTGCCGCCGCTTCAGGCGATTTGACGGCCACCGGAGGGGCGGCAGTAATCGCCTGCGACTGGTGCGTCGGCGATTTGATTTTTTCAATCGTTGTCATTTTATCGTCTGTATCAGCTGTTTCCGACGACTTTCTTGACAGGGATTCTTCTCTAGACTTTCGTTTGGTGATAATCTGGACATCGCCGGTGGCTTTGGCATCAGAAAGGCGCGGCGTGATCGATATCTGACTGGAATCCAACTTAACGCCTCCGATTTGGCTCGTGCTTGTAGAATGTAGACTGGCAAACTGATGCAGGTCCATTTGCGAAGTTGTCCCTGATTTGTCTACAGACTTCTTAATTTCTGTCAAAGTTACGTCTTTTCCAAGTGACTTCTCGAAAATACTGATGGCATCAGCGTCTCGGGAGTGGTTGGAGCTGGTCGATTCTTTTCGAGCGCTTACGCTATTTTTTCTTATGAGCGTTACGGAATTGGGTAGATCTACGTCCAAAGACTTCCTGACATGATCCCTTTTGACGATGGATATAGCTGAATTGTTTTCGAAGCAGCTGAGCACGTTTTCTTTCTGCAACGGTTTCTCCGGCGAGCGCACAGACTGCATGTCTTTCAATGGTTTAATGTCTGCGCCAGATTTTGTAATTACCACAACATCATTTGTAACCATCATTGGCTTGGCGTCGCTCGATTTTGACTCGTATTCCCTTTTTTTCATCCTGTCAAATTCTTCGAATTCCTTTAGCCTATCCATGAGTTTGTCTATGCTTGCTACAGTGTTACATTTGTAAGCTATCTCCTGTCTTGGGCCCTCTCCTTTTTCGGTTGAATCCTCGTAGTGCAGTCTGATGGTCTCGCCATCATCAATTTTCATAGGCGTCGTTTCATTAATAAGTGCAGAGACTTCTTTATCCTTTACTGGCGTTTCTGGGGCGGCAGTATTTTCGTCATTGCTCTTGTTCAAGCCGTAGAACTTTGAAGCGGATTTGGTCTCCATTTGATCAGCTGTCGCGGGAGTTCCCGTGACGATCTCGTGGTCCCCGTCAATGTTTTGGTCCAAATTTTTGATGAGGTCATCAATGTCTTTAGATAAGGTCTCTATTGTTTCTTGCTTGTCCTCTATTGGTTCTTTGTTGTCTATAGTTTCTTTGTGGTGTACAGTTCCTTGTGTAACAGTGCAGGAGGGAGTGATTTTGGTAGCCTCTTTGGGTGCAGGTTTGCGCGCCTCGGCTGCCGCTTTCTTCCCACGCCTCGCTCTCCTTATGTTTTTCGCCATCGTTTTCGAATTAAATGTCTCTGACATTATAGTCAATATATTACTACGAGCTTGGAAAAGCGTATCATTTTCAGTCTTCAATGATTGTTTGTCCTCTATGTCTGATGTGTTTAAAGATTCTACCTTTATCCTATTACTATTATTGTTGTCAGAGTCTAATGAAGTACTTCTCGTTAAGCTCAATTTTTTCTTTGCATTTACAATGGAACTGGTCTCTGCATCCAGTTTCGATTCGGCTAATTTAGAGTCAATGTTAGAAGGCACTTTTTCAATAGTCGAGATCTGAAGATTATTTTCAATATCTACACCTAGGTCAGTCTTAGGTTTATCTAGTTTTTTGTTGAGCTCCCTGTCTGAGTCATTGAGCGTTTCGCTCATGCTCAAGTCAGATTCAGTGTTGTCTGAGCATTTGGAAATCTCACTGCCGTCCCTCGAACAGGAACGCCCTCTCTTCAACTTCTTACAGTCCTCACTGTCTGCGGCTTCCGGATTCTTGGAATCGGATATCAGTCTGCGTCTCTTCTTTTGTTCTTTTTTAACAACCTCATTTAATAGGTTGTTTTTCACTTTCCTTGGTTTGCCACTCCGTAGGTTTTTACCTTCAAAGAGTGATGGGCTGTTGCTTCGCTCGGAGCGCATGGAGTATGGGCTGGTACGAGGTCCCAGCACCAGAGTACTTGGTGAATCACTGAGCATGTTTTTCATCACTGCCATATCAGACCCAACTCTCTGTCTCCGGCTAGCTGTCTTCGGACTAGAAGATCTGGAACCGGGAATGGTCTCTTCAAAGGGTTCTCTCTTTATTTCAGAGGCAGGTATTAAAGGAAGGGTCTCCTTTTCTTGGGCAGAGTCTGGATCAGACTTGATAGCAGGTTTTCTACCTCGCTTCAGCCCTTGCTTAATAACATGTTTTACTTTTTCTTTAACTGTTGCAGTTTTCTTGCTCCTTAGAGCCTTCCTGATACCAAGTGGACGTTTCTTTACTATTGCTTTAGGTTTAGGCTGGGATTTCTTGTCTTTGGATGTTTTAGGCTCATCTTGGCTTTTCTCTTCAATGTCGGTAGCTTTCTTGCGGGCTCGAGTCTTGGGTTCGTTTGGGGTAGGGTCCTCATCGATGCTTTTATCTTGCTCCTCTTTTACCTGTTTGGTTTTCATGATGGAATGTATGGTGGGAGATAGTCCCGTTTTTTCGACATTAGGCAAGAGCTGAGCAGCTCAGAGGTCAGAGTGAAGTGACCGAGAAGGTTCCCCAATGTTTCCTGTGGACCGTCCACTTTCCAACACGTGTTGCAGTCTATCAATGCTTCTCTACGCCTGATGATATTCCAGGAATTTATATTTTAGCTGGATCGCTATTCTTACCTATTACAGAAGTCTTCTTATCTCAATGATCACTTGATCTTTGAGCTAGGACGACGTTTTTCTGTAACACGTCACCAATATCTGCCATTTGGACCTGAAACGTGATAAAAATTCATTAAAACACTTTAATACTCTGTAATTAGCAACGTAGTACAATCAGATACCTGTTGAACAACATCGTTAAATAACTTTGAAATTGAAGTTAAAATCACAGTTATCTTTTGGTAAATACAAAGAAAAAACACTAATCGATCATTTTATGAGGTCAAATATCGTTCAATTCAACCTAATTCACTTATAAATCGTGTCTACAAATCGTCGTAAACAAAAGCGAGAGCTCGGTAATCAACAAGTTCGCGCAATAATACGGCACTATTTTTGATAATAAAACGTCACATTTCAGTTTATTTAGCGTCTGGATGCGATAGTGCAAGTAAATATGAACTAAGTTATTTGTTTACATCGCGCAACACACAGAAAATCGCGCCGGAAAACTCATGAAAAACTCGATGTTTTGATATTGGGAGGTCGCAAGTGACACCTAACGCCACCTACCAGCTGAGCGGTGCGTGTGCGTCGACGAACGAAAGCACCAAATCATTTCCCTAGCCGTGGCGCACCTCAGCTATGTCCTCACAAAATACTCACCAAAAGTCCAATGGAACCCCCAAAAACCACAATAAACAGTTACTTGGATACACAATGCACCATAATATGCGAAAAAGTTCAATATAAACTCGCGATTAAACTTAGAAAACGATTTTTGAAAAGCCCGAATGTCTGCAGGCGTCCGCCATAATGTTTCCTTCGAAACGAATAATATAGTTCTTATTGCTCTTGCTTGTAGCAATTCGCTCTATTCGCTATTCAAAATGGCGACGGTGTTGCGATCACAGTGCGCATTTTTGCGTCTTTTTTCTGGAAAAACTGGCCAAATCCTGAACAACGCGATTGATTCGGGTACAAAACTTATTCCGGGATCACAATCGGTAATTATTTTATTATATTTCTACTTGTTTCGTGCAATAATGTGGCTTTGACCGCGACATGTGACAGAGCGATGGCTGTACACCCCTCCAAATAGGTTTCTCTTACAAAAGTTTTATCTTATTAATACTTTTGTATAAAAGTTTAAAAATAATGTTTTTTTGATTTTGTATGTTATTTAGGTTGATTCTGTTCTTTCATTCTCTAAAGAAAACTAATTTGACTGTACTACATTATTTAAACTATTGTTTTCTTTTTAAAATATGAGAATAGGAAGCAAATTATTTAACATCTGTCAAATTGAAGTGTAAAAATCTGGTGTAAAAATTATAAAAGCACGATCGATATTACTGTTTTTGTTTTCGTTAATTCTTGGTTTGATTTAAAATATTGGATATATTACTCATCATATATGCCTGTCATTCCCGAATCCGGATCACTGGAAGGTTAGGCTTAGTTGCATCTCATCATAGCAGGTTGCTGTTAGTGACATGTGTTCATTTAACCAATAATTTGAGTAATTCTGTTTTAGCTAAATATAAATAAAAACTGACTTCTATACCTTGATATACTTTGTTTCAGATTATTCGGGATTACTCCAACTACGCCCATTCTCCGTTTGTCAGAAAAATCAAAGAACAGTATGAATTTGAAATTTCAAAAAACCAAAATGAATGGAAATATGTAGAGAGACTACTACCATTTGAAACTATTCCAAAATACACTCCAAAAGAAGAGTACCCATCAGGTTGGGTCCCGCCTAAAGAAGAAGCCATCAACCAGCCTTTCTTTATACGTAGAACCAAAAACTACGAACTGCCAATATACTTGGATATCACTTTTCGTGGTATGCGCAAAATATCCAAAATAAAAAATATCGATGGAGACATCTGGCTTATGAACGATGAAATCAAGGCTCTTTTGAAGAAAACGGACCCCAACCGTCCAGCAGTGACTAGAGTCCATGAATTAACTAAAACCATTGAAGCCAGAGGAGATTATGTCAATAATTTACGAGAATGGGCACTTTCGAAAGGGTTTTAGGCTAAAAAACACTCACTGTAGCAATAAATTACTTATAATAAATTCGTGATTAAATGATTTATTGAATTGTTTAATTTCCCGATTTCTTAATTAATTTCTCTTTAGGATATCTAAATTTATGATACAATACCAATTTCCATTTACCTCCGTTGAGCTATACAGTAGTAGTAGCAATAGTAACATACAAGTAACATTCACACACTCACAAACACACTTTCACTATGAATTTGATGAAATCAGAATAAATATTACTTGATGTTGGGTAATTTCGTAACTGAAAATAAGTTGCAGCTATGTTTAAAGCACTAAGGCTGCTAAATACTAAAACGACGCTAAGTTATAAATCTTGTTTTAAAACGATTTTGATGTATGGTAAAACCAGATTTTAATCCAGATTTATGACTGAGCGTCGTTTTTGAACACGACCCTAAAGGCCGCATGCTAAAACGACGCTCAGTCATGATAGTCGATTGAGAACTCGTTTTAAGTACCTATAGCAAGACTAGTTTTAAATCGAGATTCATGGCTGCGCGTCGTTTTAGCATGAGGCCCTTAGTACTTTGTCATACATTTTTCACATTACAAATTATCTAAGGAAAATTATGGCAACACCGCAGAAGTCAAAATCTAATTTCTTGACTAAAATGTTTAATAAATCCGATATGTCCGAGCTACTCGTAGTTATCACATTAACAAATACGGGTAAATACCAATTTTTGCTAGTTTATTATAATAAAGCAAAACCTACAATTAAATACCTATACCGTTATAAACGGTTGGTCGTCATAGCTGATAGTTATAATTTTCTTCAATTCTTTGATTAAATCAATATAGAAAACCCTAACTAGACCGTTTAGGACGATTAGACAAGGGTTTCTTGAAGTATCACGGAACCCTAATACGTCATAAACACGTGGATGATCAAACTCTATTTAGCGTTTTTATTGACGAAAAATCACTCGTTTCTTACAATATGTACAATGATTATAAAGCAAAAGAAACAATAAGTTAAGTTTCGCAAAGAAAATGGTTATTTCATGGTCTTTACACAAAAATAAAATAATAAAATGGCTACGGCTCATGAAACTTGCGCGAAAGGGTGTACGCGGCATGAAGTTTGTTTTGTTCAGCCGCCGCTAGAGGCGCTGCTGACGGCGGAAGGTTTTATCTACGTTGCTATATAACATCCGCCCGAGTTTGTGGGCCTCTCCAAGTCTCCACGATTAATATTTTCGACCCGATACCGCTCTGTCTTTGTTAAAAACAACTTTTCTGCTTCGTATACGCGTTTAATAAACGCTATGGCACGCTTTTCACTGCATAAACGACTCGTATGACACGAAATTTACCTACTTTTAGGTTAACAAAATCTTGTTGAAATTATTACGAAATGATTATTGCTTGTTAATGCATTATTTAAGAGAGATATTTTATCGTTGAAACTTATTAAAGTCATCGTTTAACTCTGGTGAGCTAATCAATGATCGATAGGACCGTTTACGGATGCGTTACGTAAGTTTTATTAGGTGTATATAGGTACATAGGTAGGTAGCTATGTATGAAGTATTAAACTACATAATGGTTTCCAAGGCCAAGCGCTTTCAGCTGTGCACGTGTAGGTACGGTAATTCACTCTAGGCATTGCATCGAATCAATATTAGGACTGGCTACGTGGGCAGGAATTTGAGGGTTGCTTTTCATTCTTTATTAGTTTGTTAATTCGTTTTAAGCTTAGTTTTAAGTATTTTTATGTTTTATTGTTTGATTCACTGAGTGCTACCTATTTATAGGCAGTATCTACACTGCTGCGCATTGGTACGCAGGTATAGGTAGGTCATAGTTATGACGTAGGTAGGTACATAGATTATTTAGGTAGGTAGGTAACCGGTAGCCACTTGGCTAGTAAGTACTTAATTTCAATTAATTAAGTAATCAGGTACCTACTTAATTATATTGATTTGTACCTATATTTTTATTAAGTAAGTAGGTAAACTGTAGGTTATGAAAGGAAAGTGAATACCTAGTTACAAAGTAAAGTAAAGTAAAAATTTATTTAACATTGGATTAGTTTACATCAGATTAACAAGAAAAAAAAGACAAAAAGACGCTTAGATGCACCTGAGTACCTATTTGTGTAGCGAGCCCCAAACTCGGCTGGGCCTGTCTCTTGGGGCCCAAATTCTAGTGTTAAGTACCTACCAAAAACATTTTTCTGCGCGCGCTATAGAGTTAGGTAAATATATTAAAACATTAAATACATACATTGGAACATATACTTTACATTGTTGTTATACTTACTTACTTAAGTACATAAACAAGTACTTACACGTGTCTACCAGCGTTGCCAGACGTCCTGGTTTTAGTGGGATTGTCCCGAATTCCTGTCCAAAATTAAATGACAGGCTCAGTCCCACTTTTTGGGTATTAGGTACTCTTAGTTTATTAGTTCATTACTAATATTAAAAAGTCGAAAGTAGGTACCTAACTCTATTTCACGAGGACGTTTTTGGATACTTTTTTCTGGACAACTGCAAACGAAGTCGCGCGTAACAGTTGTTAGTAAGTAATGAAGGAAGTAAGTACTTATTGTTTTTTTTAAACTACTTAGTACTCACATAATTATGGCTATCTATCATAATTCGATCATAATTGTTAACTTAATTTTAGAGGTCAAACAAATCAATTCGTAAGTAGATAGATACAAAAAATTCATTGCTTTTGTTATTACTTACGTACTTTACTTTTTTTTTAAATCCCAGTTTTCGCCAGTATTGGACGTAGGAATCCCACTTTGTTTACTCAAAAGATCTGAAAATCCCACTTCATCCACAAAAAAAAAAAACCAGCTTAGCTTACCTATTTACCTACACGTTTAATTAAAAATAACAATATAATTAAACGTAATTAATTTGAAATATACCTAATGATAATAGTTAGGTACTTACGTAAGTAGGTAGGTAGGTACTTAATAAAAATAACTGAGTCAACACTAACCCAGCTTACCTACCCTAGTCATAAACATAAGTATAAATAATCAATTTATTTTATCTTAATAACAATAAAAATCCAAAATTTTGGATGGATGTCTAGATGGATGGATGTAATATGTAGGTTAGGTGTGGATGTTTGTTACTCAATTAAGCAAGAACGGGTGAACGGATTTGGATGAAGTTTGGCACAGAGATAGATTATAGTCTGGAATAGCACATAGGATACTTTTTAACCGCGGGTGAAACCACGGGACTCAGCTAGTAGGTACCTAAAGATAAATTTCTAAATCGACCCACTTTTCACAGAAAATGTCCTTGTGTAGAAATCGCCTTCATTTCAAACGCATTACTTCCAATCGATCGTGAGCAGCAACGTGGAATAAGTACTCATTAATAAATAGGTTCTCGGACCTAACTTACGTTACCTAGGTATTTACTTACTATATGGATGTTTATGGGGAAAACCCTAGGAGTCTAGATAGCTAAGTACGGTCTAATATTTAAAAATTAGATGAGTTACCTATCTGAGTAATATGAAATCTACTACATTTACATCCATAAATACATACAAACGTAGAGATATACTAGGTACCTATATGTTCTCCTCCACTTCATTCTAAATCCTCGATCGACATCATTTTCCCCATAATATCGTCAATAAATAGGAAACATTTCCGTTCGGATTCCAAAAATTGCTAGCTAAAATTTTAGGGAACTCATTCCGCATTTTTATAAGTTTTTTAAACTTGAGTCCTTCTTCCGGTCGGATTTAAGTATAAGTACTTACTTGATTTCCTTTTCAAAAATTTGTGGAATCAGACTGAGATCTTTAATCGGAGACTGAGATTGGAAGAATTCATAATTTTGAGTTCATGAATTTCCGAATTCAATCGGAAACTGTACTTATCTGAATGCATTATTTTTTATAGTTGTGTAATTTTTATTTTATTTTTGTATGTTTTTGCTACAAATAAATATTTGTCTATTGTCTATCTAAATATTTTATGAATATGGGTGAAACTCTGTTTTAATTTAATTTTAGTAAATTATCCCATTTTCTCTTGATTGCGTTTAATCTACTTACCTCTCAATATTCGACTGTCGACCGCGGAGAATATAACACTTTGTTCCCTACATCGTATGTAATAACCTACCTACATAAAGAAAATAAAATATATAGTCCAGTCATTTAAGCTTAAATTAGGTAAGAATCTCGGAATTCTAGATACCCAGCTGTAAGTCTGTAAATACTTGTATGTTGATATCCTAAAAGTTGTCTCAAAACCTACATAAGGTAGGGTTGTACGCAACTATTAAATTTCAAGGTCAAAGTTCACAAAAATCGTTTTTTTGCGCTTTTTTGTAAATATCTCATTTCCTATCAGATTTTTGCTATTTGTATTTATTATCAATATTGTAGAATACAAAATTCTCTACAAATTTTGTTTAAAACATTTTTCATACAGTGAACCGTTTTCGAGATAGAGGGCGGAGAGCGCACAGTCACAGCATCACTTCAGGTCAACGGGTGCCTCTGGTCGAGAAATGCGCCATATACCTATAGTTGATGAACTATCAATAAATCAATGATTATAAATATTTGTCTGGGTGTTAATATCTATTTAGGTATGTATTTAAAAATATCCAAGTATGTATATCAGTCTCTGGCAGCCATAGTAGGTACAAGCTTTGCTTAGTTTGGGGTCAGGCGACCGTGTGTGGAAATGTCCCGAATTTATTTATTTATTTGTCAATTTGTACTAACTATAATATTATATTTCATCATTTTCTTCATGCATTAAATTTCTATCTATTCAAGAATACTGATAACCATTTCCTAAAATTAAAAATCTGTGAAAAGTCTCGATCATCTTCGTTATATGCATTTTGTCAAGTCTACAAAACTTAATAAACCAGTGCAGCTTTCAAATATTCCACCAACAAGTACAGCTACTCATCAACATTTCAAACGTGTATATTATCAACTTGGTTAGGGCATGATTTGGAACCCCAGGTATGGGGTAGGGCAATGCGAAACGATTTTCTGGAGCTTATTATGACAATTTTACCACTTGCTCCAGAAGATTTGCTAAATACAATTTTCTGCAACTGCAAGAGTGGTTGTGGTTCACGATGCGTATGCAGGAAAGCGGGCTTACAATGCTCTTTAGCTTGTGGCCAATGTAATGGGCAAGCTTGTCTCAATGCTCTACCATATCAGAGCGGCATTAACGAAGATGGAACCTTTGCCCTGAAATCATGGAAGAACTTCAGACAAATGTAGTTGAAGATTATAATGAAGACCAGTTGGAAATTTACCAGCAGCTGGAAGACGACGATGAAGAGGAAGATGATTAAAATTATAAATTGTAGTTTTTGTACCCTTTACTCCATTTCTTTACTTTTAATAAAAATAAATGTATTGAATGATATTTTTTAATAAAAAGATTAGGTAATTCATTTTTTTTTTCATCATGTAAGAAGTTATTAATATTAATTAGGTTAAAATTCAAATATAATTTAATTCTGCAATTACATGGGCAGGTAAGTTTTGTTAAATAAATTAATACTGAATTAAAAGTGGATAGGTTAGGAAAAAAATTATAAAATATAATGTAATAGTTAATAAAAAATTATACATACTCGTATTTTAAAATTAACGGGTTACCATCTCTAACATGCCCCCGACTAGCCAGTATTGATGAAATTTGGTACGAAAGTAGTGTGTATTAAAGCAGTGCTTTTAATCCAGGAAACTGTGGGAAACTGAAAATTACAAAAAGGAATCGCAGACTACAAGTTTCTATCTTTATTCTATGTGTATGTAATATGTAGATCGGGTATAATATATTTCATTGTCAAAAAATACAATTTCAGACACCTTGTCAATCAACTTAAAAATAAATGTATGTCAAAAAAATACTACAAAAATAGTATTTTCCCAATTCTACTAAACGATTGTTTTAAAATAGTTTTTTTATTTATTTATTTTTTATTTTATTTATTTATTCTCATTACACCTATTCTTACAGGATTAACCTAATACAAATAGAGTAGTCAACATCACATTAGGTACTAGCAAAACATTAAAAATTAGTTTACAAAGTTAAGATTTACATTAAATTTAGTATAAGTATTCCATTTGTCCAAATAAATAATGTCAATAATGTCAATTTTTAATAATTAAATTACGTCAATAAATAATAATTAAATTAGGTATGTCATATTATTATAATTAAAGTCAATGATTATTCCCATCGTAACATAACAAGAATAATACCGCCTTATTAAATTCTGCAATAGCCTCAAATTAATTTTTTGGACGTCAAAATTGTCAAAAATAGACAATGCACTAGCCGCGTTTCCTCGTTGAATGGCAATCGCTAACTTCTGCACCAAGAACGATCTAGAGCGGGAGTCACCGGTTCTATTGCTAATCCTGTGCCCCAACTCGCCAACAAGTCTTTCGGCATCCGATCCCCAACAACCCATGGTCTCCACGGCGACAGGCACGAAGGAGTAGTGAAGCTCCATCACTGCGTGCTTCTTATCTAAATAAGTTTACTTTATTATGTTTATTCTTTTTTTTTATTACTTAATAGGTTGCATTTGTCCACCAACATCCCTGATGATAAGCAGTGATGCGGCCTACGACGGAGCACGCTTGCCTAGAAGAAACCGATTCACTCGAGACTTGAAGACACACAGATTATAAGTGTCAGGGAACACAGACTCTGCAAGATTCTTTAGTTTTATGATGAAATGCAACGGTCAGCATATTGGACGAACTTATCGCTTGGAGGAAATCCTTTCAGGTAATCTGAAAGGATTTCCTAAACGATTTAGATGACTTGAATGTTTTACAAAGTTAAAAAAAAATCAAGCACCTTGTGATCACAAGAGATCACAGAGATGAACATTAGGGTGATGAGCACCCTAATCTTCATCTCTGTGATCTCTTGTGATCTGACTCTGAATCTGTGAATGAGGATTTTTGAGCGAGAAAATTCGACATTGTAGAAAAATCCCTGAAAGTACAGTTGGTACTAAGGTAGTTTCTAATCTAAGAGACACACACACTTCAACAACAAGCTTCTGATTCTTAATAAGTGTAATTGTGAGGAAGTGTATGGAAGTTTGATTCAGTTGTAAGATGTTTTTGCAATTTCAAAAACTTAACTGTAATTCGCAGCTCTAACACTATTACGAACCGTCTTTAAAAAACCTAAAATTGAAACAGACACGATTGATTCACGCAAGGTTTTTTTTAAAGTCCTGTTAGATAAGTTTAGTTTATGAAATGATATACTACAATATTCAGGACATAATTAAATAAATTAGACAAACGCACGAGAAGTGCAGCGCCAAATTCTTTTTCACCTCACAAACTCGGAAATATTCTGTTTGTCGTTCGAAACCTGAGTGCAAAAGTGCATTTAGCGCGGAGATAATTTTTAAAACTCGAACCATTCTATTCTATAACTTTGTATACCGCCCTAGGAATAAGGGCTAAAACCGCCAATCCGTTGAAAACTTGAAATAAGTATCATGTCAGTGCGTCAACTAAATTTTTGGAAAAACAATACTAGCCAGCACAACTGCATAAAAATAGTTATTTGTAATGTAAGGCTGCAAAGTTGTTTTTTGACGCGAGTATTGAACCCTGAGCCAGCGAAGGACTCTAGGATCCTGAGCGTCGCGAGGGTTTCAAAAGTACGAGCCTCTGAATAACTTTATTGCCGAACGAAACACAACTTTTCACCTCACTACAGCGAGGAAATTCCTAGTTCCCAGAAATAATCTAAGAAGATGAAAAAGTTTATTTAGTGCAGTCGTCATGCTGGCCAGTACAATTATTCTTTATATGAGGTTGGCGCACTAACATAAAATGCATTTTCGGAGGACTGGCAGTTTAGAAAATTATTAAAGAGAAAGGTTCAAATTTTAAAAACTCTTTTCATGCTAGGGGAGATATGTACTTGTGCACTCATATTTCGAACGATAAACAGAACTTTTCCGAGCTAGTGAGTTGAAAAAAAAGTTGCAGCCTAACAATTAACTGTTAAGGGGGAAAAAAATCAATAACGATGTTTATCAGATTTGTTATGGCAAACCTGTGGTCGTTTGTGATGCTCGCGGTGTTGTTAACCGCTATGACGAAATTAATAAACATTATGGCCACGTGATCTACACCGTGCCTTAATTTTGATCACTTAGTAACGGTTTATTATGGTGGTAGACTACTTGGATACAAAAGTCAAAAGGTCGCAAAGACGCCATTAATGACAATTAAATCAATTAATTATTTATCTATTTATGTTACATAACGTGCACGTCTATTGCGTTAAGTTCAATCAAGTCAAATGTCTTTATTCAGTTAGGTATTGATAAGATAATCTTATGAACGTCAAAGTTATAAAAATGACTCTACCACTTTTCTTGGAAAAAGAGCCACTATACTGAGAAGAACAGGCAAGAAACTGCGGGGGCTTGATTGCCGTTCTCCTACCGATGTTCTACCGTTAGTCCTACTGGTAAGTAGGAGTACTTAGAAGGGTTAGTTTTGGTTTTGAGAGGTACGAGTACTAACAATAAAATATATTAAGGCTCCACGATTTGCTCATGGCGCGAAATTCAAATTTCAAACAGTTTTTTTTTTTGTTATTGGAGCTGTACCGGGTAGCTCTTTTCAGTAATAATGGAATTTGCGGCCATCGTACTATATCATTTACTATATTTACCTTACGATATTTTGTAGAAATAATGAACAGTAATGTACCAGATAGTCAAATAAGCAAATTAATCGATAAACTGAGGAGCCTAGTTTACATGAGTAATTAAGTGTATATTTGACAAATATACAATAACAAGAAAAATAGTCGAAGATAACCGTAAATCCTATTACCTATCACGTACAAAAGTTTCCCGGTCTAGCTCCAAAACCAATAAAACTGTTTAAACTTATTAAAAAGCAATAGGTATTTGTTATTTAAGGCTGCAAAGTTGTTTTTTGGCACGAGCACTTGTATCGAAACCTGAGCAAGCAAAGGATTTTAGGATTTTTTATTTTAGTGCTGGAATTTTTATAAATTCTTACCACGCTAGCGGATACAATCACTTTTGCACTCAGATTTCGAATGTTAGACAGAATCTTTCCGAGCTTGTGAGATGAGAAAATAATTTCCGTTTCACTATCACACAATAAAACCATGGGGTAGGTCCACAAACAAATGAATTTGCCCTTGATCATAGATCACTCAGTCGGATCAGTCTGCTACGATGCCCAAGACCCGCATTCATCACCAGGAGGCACCTTACAAGCTCGGACAGATCATGTTTATTGTTTGAAATCTGAGTGCAAAAATGCATTTTGACCCAGCGTCCATGGAATAACAGTATAGGTACAGGCTGTTTTTTATCATGCTAGCGTGGAACGAGTGTTTAAAATGCAAACTTTTCAATTTTTTTTATAACGCCAGTGAGTATGCATTACAAACCTATCCCAATATTTATTTCAAGTCAGTATGTCAACCCAAACCAAAAATTATTTTAGATTAATCGCACGTCTGTATTAAAAAAAACGCTTCATTTTTCCTAGCTGTAGAGAGGCGAAAAGTTGTGTTTCTGTGTGTAGCTAAGTTCTAGAAAAATCCTAGAATTCTTTGGTTTGCTCAAAGTTCAAGGCTTCAATACATACAAGTACTCGCTAAAAACAACTTTGCAACCTTGCATAATCAATAACTACTCTATTTTTTTTTTACCGAACGATAGCGATGTCTACTATTCTACTGGGACAAATCGGAATTTATTTGTCCGACGTTAAATAAAGTACCATTCTTGAAATTGTGCAAGCAAGTAGTTCATACAAATATTTTTTTAAGTTCAAACATTAGATAAATTCGGACGAGAGGTAATGGAGATATGAGAGGGAAACTACTAGTTAAAATGACTTAAATTCTCGACTCTTGAATATTAGTTTAGACTTTGAGCTGTTGTCCATTAAATTACGTTAGGTGATTTTGGCAATTTTGGCCCAAAAAGCGTTGACTCGCGTGTTTGACTGACCGGTGGTGGTTAAATATAGATAATCTGAGGGGCTACTGAGTTAAGCAAGCCCCGTTTCCCACAAATTTACAGTTTCTTGCAGGGAAAAAAAATGACATTTGGTGACCTTAGGCTCGACCCTTAAACCTCTCACGTAATTAATAGATGGCCCCGAATATCATCCCCTAAAGATTCTGGTGGTGCACGGTGGTCGCAGACGAAGAATGAACAATTCTCTGTCTTTAGGCGCTGTTTGGAATAGGCGGCCAGGTGAACATTTTGATGTTAAAAAGGTTATCTAATTAAAAAGTTCTTATGGTACTTACGAGACAAACCTTTGTGTATGTTAAGGGGTAGAGATGTGACAGGTAACCGGTTAAAAATAAGTACTTTCGCAGGTAAGTTGTATTTTAAACTGCTGTTCAAAATGGTCTGCAACTTCCACCTGCTACACCCAATTTTATTGTATCAGTTTTAGGGTTCCGTAAAGCGTTGTCAGATTTTTTTTCAGGCAAAGCATGATTTTACGATCAAATTAGCCAAAACCCAGGCCAAAATAAAAATAAAACGAAATATTTAATCAGTTTTTTTAAAGTGGGGCCGAGTCTGTCCCGCACGGGACATTTGATTTCGTGCTAAAAATCGGGACAGATACGCCAAGATCAACATCTGACAACGCTGGTACCGTATTTTGTAAACTAAAGGACCCTTATAGTTTTGCCATGTCCTATCTGCTTGTCCTGGGAGAAGAAAGATAAAAAAACATGTGCTGTGTTAATCAACAGTATAATTAAGCCACATTAATTAATCAATTTCATCCACATTTGTTCAGACGTCATGAATTTAAATAGAAACAATAACATCCTCTCATACAATATATGTAGGTTCTTTGCATTAATTTGTTAATCGTCATGTAGTTCATTAGATTAGTACATTTATCCTAGATCGCTGTTACCGATAAAGCCGTCAGTTCTGACACAAGTTTTATGCTTTACCTATTCTTTTTAACCTCTGACGCAAAAACGTCGGGGTGTTATAAGTTTGACGTGTCTGTTCTGGCATCGTAGATCCCGAAGGGATGAATCTATTTTAATTAATTAATTTTTTTGTTTGAAAGGTGTGTTCTTAGCTATATTTAATGAAATCAGTGTCAAGTTTTTTTTATATTTTAAATTTATATGTAAGTAAGTACCTACTTGTATTTTGTAATATCTGGTTCGGCCAATAAAAAGTTTATTTACGTATCTGCTCAGATCAACCTAGAGAATAAGATGGCGCACGGCGTATGAATTAGGTGAAGCCAAAAACCATCCAAAAACTACGCTACGCTATGTGCATTGGTTTATGGTATAATTTCGTGTACATAAATACACATAGTGCATTATAAAAGCGTGGCCAGTACTACATTTTGAGGTTCTTTTTAAAAACTGCAGTTTTTTCACAAGTCAATTTTGAAAAAGCCGTAACATAAAACTCTAACAAATATGTGCAGTTTTAGAATATTAAATCTACTAAGGTTGTATATTGGAACGGAAATGGCTGACGTAGAGTTTGGGAATAAATCTTAGTTTCCGTGCAATTGTAAATGTTTTTCATGGTAACATTAGGTACCTACCTACCACGCGCTCACGTTTAAAAAGAAGTGGCTTCAGCGAGATATCACGCAGTGTTCCATCTTTTTGTCTAGATTGATCTGAGGGTATCTGCAGGTAAACTAGCGAGCGTCAAATAACTGGAACTAAATGGATTTTAATTTAGATTAAATCTACTAACGTGGATACTTATTATTAGAACTGACACTAGTATTAATATTTTCAATACGTCATTTAGCTCTAGTTATCTATTTGACGCGTGCTAACAGCACTGATTTTCCTACTTCCCTTTATGTAAAGCAGCAAGGCTGAAGACCTAACTGTAAACATAGGTAGGTAGGTCACTCGCAGCCAATCACCACCCGTCCCAATTTAGTCCTTCTGACCTTCGGCCGTGGCCGCGCCGCGACCTGGATGGCTAACCCAGATCTACAAACAACTATCAACAAGGCTAGCTATTATATTTACTGACACTAAATTCTAGGGGCACTGGAAAAAGGAGTGAATCGATTTTAAGAAGTAATGCTTTTTCATTGAAATATTAATGTCGGTTACGAAGAAAAGTTAGGTATGAAAATAGGCTAAGTAGGTATCTTTCAAACAAGTAAGTAGGTATCGATAAAAAAACATTTTTAAGTTGAACGGTTTTAAGCTTATAATATACCTAATGTTGTGCCTATTATTAATGGAACTAAATGTTTGTGCATAGTTCCCTATGAATATCTGTTTAGTAGAAGTAGGTTAATTAAAAAACTTGCAAGATTTGAAACAAGAAAAAGAAACACGAGTGGCTTCACTCGTGTTTTTTAATTAATAAGTCTTAGTTCATGACTTCTCAAGACCACACAACAAACTGTACAACTTTTGATAATTCCTTATTTCAACTAAATAATAATTAAGTACCTATAATGTATCCTTAACTAAAAGTTCGAACAAAGAAGTATTTGTCACATAAAAAAAATGAAATCAAACCTCCTTGATAAAATACAGGATGCCATTGGCTTTAAATAAAGGTTAAAAAAAACAAATGACTATCTATTCAAAATGCTACGAGAATGTAATTTTTTCTTTGGTTTCATACATTTTATTTAAAATGCAATTAAGTTTAGCTTTTGTTTATCGGAAAGAAAACTTTTTTCATATTTTGTATCCAGTTCAGAGGGCCATGATGGTAATAACCATCATTACACGTTTACGTTTTGTTTTCGACGCTGCGCGACCGCGAATCGTATCTTCCGCTCAGATCAACCTATAGAGGAAAAGATGGAACACTGCGTTATATCTCGCTGAAACCACTTTAATAAACTTGTGTGGTACGTGGTAATGTTGCCATGAAAAACATTTACAATTGCACGAAAACTAATATTAATTCCCAAACTCTACGTTAGCCATTTCCGTTCCAATATACAACCTTAGTAGATTTAATAACTGCATATATTTGTAAGAGTTTAAAGTAACGTCTTTTTCAAAATTTACTTGAAAAAAAAACTGCACAGTTTTTAAAAAGAACCTCACAATGTAGTCCTGACCACACTTTTATAATGCATTGTGTATGTATATTTATGTACACGAAATTATACCATAAACCAATGCAAATAATGTCGAGGTAAAAACGACCAAGCGAGTAGCGTAGTTTTTTTGCGTCAATGTGTGAGCGTTGTGTACATATACGACAGTAGCGTAGTTTTTGGATGGTTTTTGGCTTCACCTAAATCATACGCCGTGCGCCATCTTATTCTCTAGGTTGATCGAAGACCTTCCGGTAATAAGGTCCATGGTCGCGCAGCGTCGAAAACAAAACGAAACCATCGTGGCATACTTACCAAACTAATTGTAACGTTCCAGCGAACTACCTCAGTTTCCACATTATTACCTACACAAGTATTTCCTTCATTTTCAGCTGCTTCTCCTTGCTGAAGACTCTTCTTCTTAGCTGGCATCTTCATTGTTGAAGGTCGTGCCTAGATTGAATTAGTGTTGAACTCTCTCTCCACGTGTTTGTCTTTGGCAATGCTACGTTATTCTCGGTAAGTAGCTTTTCAGAACTTTTTAATTAAAAAGCATGAATATTTTAACATAAGTACTTCTTCTTGTATGATAAGATATCCATGATGATTTATTTTGAAATTATAGATTTACTTAACTGTTTTCATAAATAAATAGGTACTTACCACTAGGTCCTATAGTTTGCATTTTTCAGACAAGAGCTGTCAAGAGCTTTAAATAACAACTATCATGGTCAAGGTTCAAGTTATGACAAACCAAGTTGTAGAACTCTAAAGAAGGCTTTATACATTTTGCCATCTTTAACTTTAAACGTGTCACTAGTAATTGGAGTTTTTTTTTTAACTTGGCTACTACAACCATTGGAGTTGTCAATGAATTCTGATTTCATCTATACTGTCTTAGGATCCGTTGTAAAGAACACTTAAAAAGTAAAGCTTTTTTTTTAATGTTGACGTTGTAACTTTGATTTTAGTATCTCTCTTCAATACTCACTTACGTAAATTAATGCATGAAAATTGTAACTTGGTCTTTTAAGGAGCCGTCGAGATGTTTTTGCATCCAGACAGGGGAAACATATTCTCTAAATACTTACTCGTAGTTTAAAACAAAGTCACTTTCCGCCTCTGTCTGTGTAACTCTGCTAACTCCTCTTATACCACGCAACCGATTTCGATGCGTTTTCACCATCAGTTAGTTAATTTTTCACGGAAAGTTTATAGGTACATGTCGCTAGATGTTACATAAATTCTAGTTCATAGAATGTAGAGTTTTGGTAGGCATGTTTAACCTTCTTTTCATAAAAGTAGGTGAATAAAAACGGCGGGGTGAATAGAGACGAAACTAAGAACGTAAATTTATCGTGAAATTTTCCAATTATTTATAATTTTTTTTATTAAAACATCGTTTACTAAAATAACTACAATTTAGTAAATTTTCTTGGTAAATTTTTTTTTTCACGATAAAACCAGTCGTAGTTTTGTCTATATTCACCCTACTGTTTCCATATTAACCCCATTTTACGTTACTTAGTTTTCTTTTGCAAACAGAGAGAGCTGTGGTTCTACAATCAATTAAATATAATTAATTAATAGGTTTGGCTGCCATCTCGCCTGTTATAATGACGCCCTCTGACGATTTAAGTTGATGTAAGATGTAAGTAAGTAAGCAAACATTAAAAAAATGGGCTCAATTAAGGAATAATATTATACTCCGCCAGGTATAGCAATCAGCAACACGTAGTGATGTCAATCTATGCCTAAGCAAGACCGAAATAAGTCATTTACGACAAGTTTGAAAGAGACGGATGATGATGACGTCATTACGTGTTTGCTAAATGCTAACCACTTGTTTCTTTGGATAATGGGAAAAATAAATCGAAAATTTGATTTTTAAGATATTTATTGCCAATTATTGCAAAACTATATTTATACATCTAGAAAAAAAAATATAGAATTCGGAAAACGACACGCTTGAGTATGCACTGTTTTGAAGAATACATTTAAGTAGTGACACTAGGGCAAGCTACTCAGCTTTACTAGTAGTACCGAGGTACTTATAGTAAGTGCATAGTATGTTTCTTTGATAAAATATAATTACTGGCACACAATGTTAAACAAATCAATACGCCTAATTACCACCGATAAGCAAACTTATTAATTTTAACGTATTAAAACAAAAGTGTGTCAATTAAACTAACGTAACATTTTACATCGAAACACAGGGCTTTTTTGCGTACCGGCCATCGGGTCATTTTCATACAAATGTTGTTTCAAAAAAGTTAGTTACAAACGGAAACGGAAACTATGTTTCATTTTGATTAAACTTGGCATGTGTAAATGCTTTAAAACTTACTTTCGACCAACTATATTAAAAATCAAATTAGCATTTTTTAAATTAGGGTTTATCAAGCACGTATGTCTTGATAGGCCCTCTAAAGATCACTATTAAATTTTAAATTACATTGCAAATTCTAAACTAACCAAAAGTATTGCTGTCCTTGTCTAATGCGGAGCAATAACAAGGACAGGTATATTCTTAGCTGGTTAAGATATAGCAATTTAGAGTTCTGAATAGGGCCTATAGTCGATTTAAATATGACGTTAAAGGTACATTAAAATAAAACTAAAGTTTCGAAAAAATCAATTAGCTAGTTTGATAATTAAATATAACCTACGTTTGATTTGTAACAAAATAACCGACGTCAGCGTCGTTAAGATTATTTTCGTCCGATATAGTTGTTTGTTATACAACGTGCTGGTTTTGGGCGTAGTAATACTTAAGAGTGTTGTTCTACCTGTCAAAGTAAACAACTGCTAGAACACAAGTTTGCAAAATTCAACAAAAAAAAAAAGGTCTTCATATAAAATTGATCACATAACTGGTTATCTTGTATGGAGAATCAATAATTCTTTGAATTATAAAACTTGTGCTCTGCTAATTGTTCACTTTGACATCAGTCAACACCCTTGAGTATAATTACACCCAAAACCAGCACGTTGTATAAAAGTTGTTATTTATCATCCAACAGTAGTACGCAAAGGTTGTCCGTGGGATGTCTCGTTTCTCGGCTATTTTTAACGCCCCTGTTTTGAAATGTCAACAGTATTAGGAAGACGGGCCTTTATAACATTCCTGTTGAGTGTAGCTGAAGAACTATTTACATCTGCTTTGTAAATGTGTTCTACTGATTCTTAACTATTTACATTTGATTTGTAAATCGAGTGTTTTTTTAACACTTACCTACTACAAGACAGAAAAAAGGTTTAACGTTTTCTATACAAAAATCAGTTTTAGAAAACATTGCCTGGTAATTTTCAAAAACCATTCGTGGAGGTACTAATGTTCGTTTCGAGATCACCAAAATATTCATATAAATTTGATCGATTTCACCCTAACTACTAAGCATACTAAACTAAAGTATAATATATTAAACGGTAAGAGTTTAATTGTGTATCATGAGTTTTAATCTCTACATTTTTTTTTTCAACTTATAAACTTCCTACTTTTACGTTGTTAGAACACTATGAAAAGTTTTTGTTGAAAATAAATAACGGAAATAATAATAGATTAATAAATAACATTGTATACGAAAACTGCTAAATTATATAATTTTCTTAATAGAAAAAAAGAAGCTTTTATACACTAGTAGTCGTAGCCGTCTCTCAATGACTCTTCGTTCGAATTGGCTCACATACGAACTAAAAAAATCTATTGAGATAAACCACACGTCTGCAAAATTTTATGGAGATCGGATCAACAATACACAAGTTCTAATATTTTTAACTAATTCCACTACAATGAAAATTAGAAGAATTAGTAGGTACTCAGATCAACCTAGAGGAAAAGATGGAACACTGCGTTATATCTCGCTGAAGCCACTTCTTTTTAAATGTGTGCGCGTGGTAATGTTGCCATGAAAAACATTTACAATTGCACGAAAATTAATATGAATTCCCAAACTCTACGTTAGCCATTTCCGTTCGTTCAATGTACAACCTTAGTAGATTTAATATTCTGCACATATTTGTAAGAGTTTAAAGTTACGGCTTTTTCAAAGCTGACTTGTAAAAAACTGCACAGTTTTTAAAAAGAATCTCAAAATGTAGTCCTGGCCACACTTTTATAATGCACTATGTATATTGCTATAATGTACACGAAATTTAAGCTTAAAAATATGCACATAATGTCGAGGTAAGAATGACCAAGCGGGTAGCGCATAGTTTTTTTCGTCAATGTGTGCGTGTTGTGTACATATACGACAGTAGCGTAGTTTCTGGATGCTTTTTGGCTTCACCTAAATCATACGCCGTGCGCCAAATTATTATCTAGGTTGATCTGAGGTACCTACTTGGTTAAATCTGTGCTTTTCCGAAATTCAGTGATCTAGTACTTATCTTATGTAAGATGTAGATACTGATTTTTGTATGATAAACGTTAGCCGTTGCAACAAAGTTATTTATACAGAAATACCAATACAGAATATTCTACAGAAATACATATTTATCTAGTCACAAAAAATTTACTCTTCAATATAACTTTAGGAATATTTTAAAACTAAGAACCTATCTAATTAACTTTATTTTATCTATCTAAAATCTAGAAATTTAATAAATAATTTGTAGCAAACCTCTATACAGGTCCAGGCGTAATGCTACGCTACCCTTTTTTACAACGGATTAACCTTTTGGTGGCTAATGTTACTAATACTTGACAGTGACAAGTGCTAGCGGGCCCGTTACGCTAACGACGTCTATACAGGGCTATCAGTATAGCGTGTACTGAGCCAAAAGAGGGTCAGTTAACTGACTCAGTTTACTCCTCGTTATGAATAACATTTACTGTGGAGCCAACCCAAAATCTCGTAAAAAATCAGCTGTTCCATACAAAAAATGAGATCCAATGTTTTCGTATGGAAAAGCAGTTTTTTTTCGATTGCAAGGTTGACCCCATAAAGTAAAAATAAAGTAAAAGTTGTTCATAATGATGAGTACAATGACCCCATTTCGGCTTAGTACACCCTTGTCTGTTAACCCTGTAAGTGACAAAAAGGGCCCTACGAATTCACTAACGGATCCAGGGGTCTAAGAGGCTTAACCGCTAGTTCAGACACGGCGGAAACCGCGCGATAGTAGTATTGTTGTCCTTGTCTAATGCGCAGTAGTAACAAGGACAATAATACTACTACCGCGCGGTTCCCGCCGTGTCTGAACTAGCGCTAAGTCTCCTTCCCAAAGTATCAAACTCCAGCAGTCCCAAATGTCCGTTTGTGTTAACTTAAGTGTTTACCTACCTTGGTAAAGCTTACCCTTAGCTATTCAAGCCCACTCCCAAAACCAAATCCTGGATTCGCCACTGTTTAAATTGCTTGCAAATTATTGTAATAAAAATACAATAAGGGATTGATTTTATAGCTTAGCGTACAGGGCACGCAAATGTGTTTGCTTTGAAGTGGGTACCTCACGCTCAAGGTTAATGAATATTACAAACTAATTACACATGTAGGGGTCGCTCAAAAAGTTATTTTGGCTTCCAGATTTACGTTTGCTTTCTACGTTAGGAAAGGAAGTGGTCAAAAACTGGAGAATTTTGCTTTACGTAATCTAAGCACGACTTCACGATGTAAAATTACTAAAAATAAGGAACAAAGGCCAGGAGCCCTATCCTAACGAGTGAGATTTATCTTGGTCACTCTCACTCCTATGACTTTTCAAACGAGAGAAACAATGACCAAAACATATCTCGACTGGTAAGTATAGGGCTGCAGAGGCCCAATTATTACGCGTGAGTTTTATCTTGGTCAGCCTCACTTCTATGACTTTTCAAACGAGAGAGACAATGACAAGATAATATCTCACGCGTTTGTAGCTTACATCTCTCAAAAAGTCTCTTTTTGTATGGACAGAAGTAAGATCGCAGTTTACCTGATTAAAGTGATAGCATGGACATTAGTAAACACGTCTATAGTGTTTCTACTATGCATAATTGTATATAGTGATTATTTACTACGTTTATACACATATTCACACCCGAGACTGACGGCAAGGTCAATTAATACATTTACTTGTACAGTTTACAACATACGTAAGGTGACGTTTGACGTGAGACTTTTTAAAGTAAGACTGGAAATTATAGGGATCGAAAAACAGGAACAGCATCAAATAATACCACATAACGACATTTATGTAAATTTTTAACAATTATTGATTTAGTTTTTGTCGTCTTTTCTTATTTACAGAAAATTACAACATTTATTACTTTCTAAATACTTATTAACATTTAAGTTTAGCACGAGGGCTGCGACTAAATCTTGTCGTGCAAGAACGAGACAAAGTTATGTGTAAGAATACGCCTAAGATAAGTAAGTATACAAAGATGCGACAAATCACATTATTTGGTGCAAAAGCAGTTTTACATGATTTGTATTGAGGTACACATTAACCCCCTTACTAACAAACGTTGTATATGATCAACTCGTCGCCTTTCTGCGGAGTTGACTTTTTTTTTTTTTTTTTTTTATGTAGAATAGGTCGACGTTTGACCACCAACTCGCCTGATGTTAAGCGACGTTGTGGTCTAAGATGGAGCACAACGACCTATAAGGTACTTATTCACTCTAGCCTTAAAGTTTTGTGGAGTGAAGAAGTACAAAGACGGCAGTTGAGTGAGGCGCTACAAGTGACTTGGGCGATACTTCGCCCGATACATCGCCGAGTGACAAACTAACCGGCTCCACGTGTCGCGACAGCTCGATTTATCGTCGAAGGCCGCTAATGCAGCCATAGCATTAGCAATAAATGCTGTATAAAATGAAAAATGAAAATGAAATGAAATGAAATTGTTTATTTACCAGATTTGCATCCATCAAATTATTTCGTTAATTAGGTATTAAATGAATTAACTAATGATTAAAATTAAAATACAATGGTCAGAAATAAAATATAAAACAAGAATTAAATAAAATTGAATAGATTGAATAAAATAAAATTGAACAATTAAATGAATGGGGTAAAATTGAATGAAATTAAATTAAATTAAATTTTTTAAATGAATAATTAAAACTAGACTAATAATTAAAACTAGAATTATTGTATAGACTCGGAATAGATAAACAGTGTTTTATCTTTTTCTTTCTTTATTTTTTTTTAACTTGATCGAAAAAGACAAAACACTGCATAACTATTAGGCTATACACCGTTTATTAGTAAAGAGGTAGGAGTAAAAGCTGAGCTATTAAACGCATTTCTTAACGCACTCGTCTCTGGCGTATAAGTACTTTATTTGTGCCAATATTTCTTGGCACTGTTTGTTTTACCGATTACAAATATGAAATAAAAACTTCACTGATGTCCAAAAAAAAAACTCCTAGACACTAAGCAATTGCAGATCCAGGAGGGTTGGGGTAAGGGGCTCAACGCCCCAAAAGTATTCAATTCCCACTCTTCATTAGTCGAAACTGTCGGTGTTTAGTGCTTTTGTGTTTACCTACCTTGACAGGACCTCAGCTAAATCAAGCCCCTAAACCAAATACAAATATATTTTTTTCGCAAGAGATGTTACACCACGATACTATTAGTACTTATCAATAATTTTAAGTAGAACTTTACAATGTTGCTTGTGGCCTTGCTATAGGAGACTGCTGTATCCAAAAAATTACCAAACTTAAATTCTACCTACCATGGTAGAGCTTACTTTCACCTAAGACTAGCCCCAAAACCAAGTCCTGGATCCGCCACTGCCTAGGAATTCAAAGCGAGGTACGACGATCTAAGGCGCGCTTGAGACTTACCTCGTACCGTAACGGGGCATTTTCATAACAAGTTCTTATCCTAGAGCTATGGTAGCTCTGCGCTACCATACCACAGAATAAACACCGCTTTTTTAATACAATGGACCGAGTGAACGTTAGCGAGCGAAGCGTCTCTGCTTCAGCTTCGACAAAAATGCTTTTGTATGTCTGTATTCTGTCCGGATCTCTGTCTTCTTCTACAGGTAGAAGGTAGGTAGGTTTACTACCGATTCTCTTGAAATTTTGTGAGTAGGTTTAAAAAAAAACCAAAACTGACTCCGCAAAACCAAAACTGTGTGATTATAGAACCTGCTCACAAAGTTTCACGAGAATCGGTTGAGGAATGCGTCTTGTAGAGGAGACAGACGTCGGCCGCGAGGTCTACAGCTCACAGAGTCACAAATATACTAACTAGCAAAATTTGTAAGGCTTATTCTCTACAATGTAGATTGTGGAGTATGCTTTATTATGATATTTAGTCTACAAACAACTTTTACTATGGGACCAACCCTTAAAACCGCAAAACAAAGATCAGCTGTTCGGTACATTGGTCATCGGTTAATGAACTTATTGAACGGAACAGCTGATTTTGTTTTGCGATTTCAGGCTTGTTCCCATAGTGAAAAGTTGTTTGTTATGACGTATATCGAGGATTAGCTTTTAAAATCTTGCTAGTAAGTACATTAAAACTAGCGGTGTATGATAGCATTAAACAGCTGTTACAAAAACCCTGTTCTATGATTAAAGGACATGTACAAACACTTATACGTAATCAAGCAAAGATGCCAAAAAAATGCACGTTAAAGATAGCAAGAGTTAAAAGTTATATGACCGTTTTAAGAACGCAAGAAAAAAAGAGGAAATTTTACATTAATGTTAACAAATCTGTTTCAAATGTTGGCTCTTATTCTAGGAAAGTAGCGGCACGACGCGAATAGTGGCTGCATTCGCGCGTTTAGGAGGGCGGAGCGCGATGTGTATTCAAAATGTTATGGTCTATATTTAATTTAAAGTAGCATAATTGCATCCTCCAGTCGAAACTGGATGAGCACCTCGCGTATAGAACAGGGTTTTTGCAACATCCTGTATTTCAATTTGGTTTGGAGACTGACACTGCATACACTACTGACGTTAGTTTCTGGTTCAAACATCTTAGCTTATTTACTTCGTCGAGTATAGCGTTTTCAAAATCAGCTGATTGATTCTCTTATCGTCTCTCAAACCGTGAACAAAAACCAAAGCTTTCAAATAATTTAAAGATAGAGTAGAAATTAATGTGCAAAGCTTTATAAGCTCTCTAGCAAAATTAACATTATTTTGAACGCTTTTGATTTTAATACCTTTATCTCTGACCAGTAAAAGGACCTACTATTGACGGACGCTATAATGATTGAATTCACGGATATTAAACATCCTTTGGGTGTTGTAACACACCTCTGCCTGCCCCTTCGGGAGAAAGGCGTGACGAAAATGTAGAGTTTTAGACCCTCTCTCTTAGTTTTTAAAACTGTAATTGTTTTCATCGTTTTCAGCCCTATCGATATAGCCAAAAAATGTTGACACTTTAAAATACTTATCGCGCACTTAGAGATGTTAAAGATTACTTAAACTATGACTAAGAACTACATTTCCATAGAAAATCTTTACTTGATAATGATAGTTTTACACTGTGGTGATAGTTTAGATAATCATTAAAGTGTGTGAGTGTGGCATTTAGGCATTCACGAAAAAATGCGAGAAAATTTGCGATTAAAAAAGGTAGGTGTGTTTTTCGATTACCGATAAAAAAGTAATATAGGAAAACCCTTAAACACGAGCACTGTATCCCGTCAACTTTTTATTAAAAACCACAGCAGTATGCAAATAATACTTTCCATTGTCCATCGTGTTGTCTTTTGTGTGTCGTGTTGGTAAGCCTACTTAACCCGTCGCCTGGAGGCGGTGGAACGCGCGGTCCCCGGCTCGCACCGTCAGTCGCCACGCTCGAGGAGCTTCCTGACCAGCCTCCAGTCTTCCATGATGTCAGAGTCTGGCAGCATGTACACGACGTACGGTGGCGCGACCGTCACCTGGGAGAAAGGAGTACTTATTCTTATTGTTGTTTGAGATGAGGTTGGTTAAACAAAATATGACAACAAGAACCATAATTTTAAAGGGTTATTTGATTGTCTCAACTCTAAAATTATGGCTATCCATGTTATCCAATTATGCAGCAATAACAAAGATAGCTATATTTTCGTAAGTAGATATCTGTTGGGTTTTGCCGAGAACCGAAAAGGTGTTGTCGTAATTTTGTATTATTTTCTAAATCTTGTAATTCTTCGAGAGTTGAAGTGTAATAATGTTGGATTATTAACCTTTATAGTAATGCGAATATATAACGATGATAACTTAGTTGGAAAAGGCCCGCTTTTCAAGCTAGAGGGAGTGGGTTCGAACCCAGCCGACGCACGGCACGCACCGATTTGTTTATTGTTTGAACATATTATGTATGTGCGTATTGTACGTCATCTGCTACATGACTAGAGCCCGGTGTATGGCGGGCGACAGGCGTCCCTGTCACTTTTGGGACTGAATATCGTCCGGCGAAGTGCAGGTGTTGTATTACACTTCTACCAGTACTTTCGGGGAAAAGGCGACGATATACATATTATTATGTTTATTAACCTTTATCGGTTCGTTAACGTACACGAGTGTTGGCAAGTAATACGTAAACATTACGGAACGTGACTTTTCGTGCTCTCTACAAAACTCTACTTAAAATTTCAGTAAAATATTGTACATATATAATATATTACTGAAATGGGGAAAGGGGAGGGATTCATCATCGCAATCATCATCATCACTCCATCATTTGTAAAATAATCTTGACATTGGAAAATGCACAAGACGTGCGACAGCAAATTCCCCAGAAGGAGGAAAAAAAAAAGAGATTTATCAACATCATTTTTCAGAATTGGTCGTAACTTCTTCTACTGGTCGGTAACTTCCTTTTTCTTTTCTAAGGTGGAAACGGACTGTAAAACGAGTAGCAATAAAAATATTTTGATCTACAACAAAAATGTTTGTTTCATTCGACGAAAATACGACTGCACCACATATGACGTGTATCTTATTTTATATCTTTAAATGAGCAATTCTTGTATATATATAATTGGAATCTCGGAATCGGCTCCAACGATTTTCATACAATTTAGTATATAGGGGGTTTCGTGGGCGATAAATCGATCTAGCTAGGAATCATTTTTAGAAAATGTCATTTTATTCGTGTTTTATCGATAATCAACTTAAACATAAACTTGGAAGAAAAATAACAAAAAGGAGGCGTTTGAGTAGTCTCAACTGAAAAATATGACTCTTCCTGACATCTATTGGCGAATAATAATACTATTTTTTGTGAGCAACTAATTGTTTTAACGACACAACAGCAGATGGCGTTGTTAAGTAACACGAAGTCAATGAGTGTTTGCTTTGAGGTTAGACTAAAATCAATTGTATATTTTCCAAAAAACACAATTTAAAAAAAAAATACCGAGCAAAGCTTGGTCATCCAGGTACTATCTTTAAATGAGCAATTCTTGTATCTATATAATAAAAGTGAAAAACCAGAACGAGATAAAAACGCAAGATGGAGTGAGATGGCGCTCTACAAAACTTCCTTTACATGTTTCTCCCAAACAACTACCTGTTTTTCGGGAATTTGCATGTAATTCGATTCCTTGACCTCGGGAGTAGCGACAAACTTAAAATTTATGGTTTTGGATGTGTAATTTTTGTATAATAAGCAAGATAAAATCGCAAGTTCAAATTGAAGAGAATACTACCTCATTGGATAGTTTCGTAGAAACTATCTTATTGAGGAAGTTCTTTTTTAAATAGTGTCAGTCAATCCAGCAGTGTCAGTGTGAAAATTCTATTAATGGCTAATGTCTGTAATTCTGTATAATATTAAATAAAGCCTGTTAAATAACGTGTCGTGCTTATAAAGCAGATATTATTGTAAACCTTGCTCCAACATAAGGTTATGGGCCATTTTAAAGGATAAAGGTGAGAAAATAATATCTCAAAAGTAAAATGTACACAAACGTCAATATTTTGCCAATACTAAAAGGCGAAAATTATTCTAACTGGAAGTTTAGAGTAAAATCCTTACTAGAAGAAAAACAGGTTTTACAGATATTAGAATACGAAAATAAAGATATCCAGCATGAACAAAAACTAAAATTAGATGACTCAAAAGCAAAGGCTATAATAATTCAATGTATAACCGACAAACATTTATCGATCATACAAGATTGCCAAAACGCAAAACAAATGTTTGAACAGCTAGATTCTGTTTTTCAACGGAAAAGTGTCTTTACAAAACTAACGTTAAAAAGGAAAATAAAACAATAAACAAGAATACTTATGTTTTTGCTCAACATTTTATTATTTACATCACTGTACTATTAATTTAGTAGGTGACTGTTACTTAACCACTAAAACTACTGAATGGATTTACATAATAGGTAATTAATTGCTATGCAATAGATTCCACGCGGGCAGAGCCGCGGGCAAACTCTAGTATATATATATAATTGGAATCTCGGAATCGGCTCCAACGATTTTCATACAATTTAGTATATAGGGGGTTTCGGGGGCGATAAATCGATCTAGCTAGGAATCATTTTTAGAAAATGTCATTTTATTCGTGTTTTATCGATAATCAACTTAAACATAAACTTGGAAGAAAAATAACAAAAAGGAGGCGTTTGAGTAGTCTCAACTGAAAAATAAGACTCTTCCTGACATCTATTGGCGAATAATAATACTATTATTTGTGCACAATTAAAAAAAAAAAAATACCGAGCAAAGCTCGGTCATCCAGGTACTATGGTGTATTGTAGAATTTGTGTATGTATATTTCCCCTGTCAGCGTCTCTTCGAGCTAGCCAAAACTGAGAGCTAAACCAGCTATAAAACGGTTTATTTTTAAATATTGATCAGAAAAATTTTACTTGCCAAATAAGCTAATCAAAAATATATTTTACCATAAATGTACTCTAGTGAAAGAGACGGCGTTAACTTTATTGTACTTCACGTTACGTTACTCAGCGTTACGAACGAAGAAATCAACCTGAGTGCAAGTCTGTCCTCCTCTACAGGTCACGTTGGAAAAAAACATATTTCCACAATTTTCAAAAATTCCAAAAACTGACTCGGCAAAGAAATCTATATAATTGTTAAACCTTTTCACAAAATTTCAAGAGAATTGGTTAAGAAATGCGACCTGTAGGGAAAGACAGAAATCCGGACTAACAACAGCGTTTTTGTCGAAGTTGAAGCACAGACGCTTCGCTTGCTAACGCTCACTCGGTCGACAACCTTTAGGCAAAGTATCAAAAGCAGCCGGAAAATGTATGAAACATTTTGTAACGGCGAAATTGTAAAACTGTTAAATCAGAGAATAGTTAACACTCAAGTTACTTGTTAGTTGACACCGTGGTGGAATAATTTAATCCGCGAGGTCTCAAAGGTCACGGAATAAATAAAATACTGCGAGATTCACGACAAAATGGTGGAATCTCACTGACGTAACCAAACGACAGTTGAGCAATGTACGACTTTTGGATCATATGTAGCTGATACTGACTAGTCATTATATAAGACACTAGATACTTAGGTACTGAATATTGTTGGACGGGACGTAATAAGACATGGGACGTTTTAACAAACTAGAAGTTCTATATCAATAGGACACTTGACTTTGTCAGCCTGAACGAATTAGGAAAATATAATAAATATTTTTATTGTATACCAAAAAATGTATATTAATAAATCATTCGATAGTACCAGGCCGGGCTTATCGCCTAAAGCTATGTAAAATTAAATAACGATACCTTAACTGTCGGAATCCGTTCAGCCGTTTGAAAGATACGAGGTAGTAAAGAAATTTACAAACCAAATTTACATACATACGAGATACGCGCGAAAAACATAACCCTTTCGGCAGTCGGGTAAAAAATGTTGTAACGTTGTTGTTGGGTGATTTGAAAATGTGGTTGTTCCCAACGACCACCACCAAATCAGCTACCAGTGGTGGTCGTTAGAACAAAGTTATAATTTTGTCTCAACTGCCGCCAGTGGGGTCATAAAAAAATATTATTATTTTTTAAGACTCAAAAGTTGTTTAGTTTTGTTGTGTAAATGTCATTATAATGTAATTATATATAGTTAAGCTGTGTTACAGTGTAAAAATTTATCAAAAATTGGTTTTCCATGTTAGAGGTCTATCGGTTTGACTGTAGTCTTCACTAGTAGATAGTGACAGTTTGGTGGTGGTCGTTGGCACAAAAATTATTTGATGTCCTGAATGATGATGAAAATACTGTTCTATCGACCACCACTGGTGGCCGTTTCGGTAGTTATCGTTGGGAGTAAGCGGAAAATGTTCGCTATATGTAGCTACGTAGCTAGTAAGTCAAGGTGGAGTGTTACCTGTCGTTTCCGGCGTTTCTTGCCCCACTCGGGACCGCAGTTCCACAGGTCGACGGTGTGCCTCTCCTCCTCCAGCTTGCGCATCTTCTCCATTATCTCTTCCTTCATGTTCTCGAACGTCAGCCATTTCTCGCTCTGTTGACAACGGAGAGAGGATTTCAGTTATTGAGTGTTAGAATAATACTTTATAATACGCCGACCTCACGACAATGATCTTTAGTCAGAGTTTAATGTTCACTGTAATTATTGTTTTATGCAAAAAAAAAAACAAGCTAACGGGCCGCCTGATGGTAAGCGATCACCGTTGCCAATGAATACCTATAATACCAGCGGCATCACAACATCACATCACATCGGCAACGTATCTACGTCGCCGACCTTTAAGGACTATTGAGGGCTCTTTTAAAGAACCCCATGTTGCAGTTACTCGGAAATACTGCAGAAGGGAACTCATTCCACAGGTTGCAGGTGTGCGGCAAAAAATATCGCCTAAAACCCACAGTTACACATTTATTATATCCTAATCCTAACTAATATTATAAATGCGAAAGTGAATCTGTTCGTTTGTTTGTTTGTTACGCTTTCACGCCTCAACTACGCAACCGATCTTTATGAGATGTTGCGGACACGTTTTCAAGGTTACAGAAAATTACAGAAGACATAGAGTACTTTTTATTCTTAAAAAAATAAAAGTTTCCGTGATACCGCGGGTGAAATCGCTAGCCATAATTAGCACATAATGTAAGTACAATAGCTTTGATACTTACAATTTTATAGACAAACATAATAACGGCAAGATCGAAAAACATCAGCGCTTAAAAGAATCCAACGACTAAAGTTGGACTAAACAATAACCCCGTAATAAACGTTTGAAAGCCTCGGAATAATTCCTGACTTCCGCCACAGGTCATCGAGGCAGACATTCCTTCAATATGTCGTCAGCTTTAATAAAGCCCGCACGAAGCGCTTTCAAAACTCCTTCCATATAAGAACTGCCAAGGAGTGGAACGCACTTTCTGCCTCGGTGTTCCCCAGCAATAGATACAACCTGAGTGAATAGGCAGCTCATGGGCAAGCATGCTCCATCTCAGGTGTGTTGTGGTCAAACGTGGGCCTATTCAACCATAAAAAAAATTGATTTATGTCTTTTTCTTTCTTTTAAATTTTTAACTCGATCGAAAAAGACAGAACACTATAGTTATTCCGCGGCTATGCAATGTTTATTAGTGAGGGAATGAGCTACTATTAAACTATGTAAAATCTTAGTTAACGTCTTAGTTAAGTCTTAGTTAAAGTTAAGTAATAACGTGTAAATATTGCAAGCCCAATTAGGCCGTAACCCGGCATAAGATTTAAACTAAGTATGTATAATTATTTCACTAATTGGTATCTCTGTACACGCACACGTACAAAAATACATAGTACATAAAATATACATACGTACATATGACTGCCTCGATGGCTCAGTCGGTAGTGAACCTATCGTCTGAGCTAGGGGGCGTGGGTTCGATTCCAACCTAGGGCAAACATTTATGTGATGAACATTTGTATTTGTTCTACGTTTGGGTGTCATTCATCTGTTTAAGTATGTATTTAAAAATTTGTATGTACTCGTCAGTCAGTCAGTCTCTGTCTCTGGCCGACATAGTACAAGCTTTGCTTAGTTCGGGGTCTGCCGACCGTGTGTGCAAGAGTTCCGAATATTAGTATCATTATTTATTACATTAAAGCTTAAATACCTACGTAAAATATGTCAGTTTGTAAATAGATGGTGGGTAATTTAAACTGATAGTGACGATTACGAGACGTGAATATGCAAATATTGATATAAAAGTCGCTACGAGGAAGGAAAATAAGCTATTTTGGTCCTAACAAATATGATAATCCGTTCTGTACCAAAAGCGCGACAGTGATGTCATCTGATATCACGATATTCAAATCGGTAAGATATCTCATTGAAATAAAACTTGATACAGAAAAACAACATTATATGTGTGAGCTTTTAATGTAATCATATTGAATACAACAAATAACTGAAACATAAAGGTAAAGTTTCTTGTTGTAATGAGCTGTAGTTAAGTAGATAGTTTCTGCTAACTAGCAAGTACTTTAATTAATAATTTGCAAGAAACAATTATAAAATAAGCATAATAATCTAATTTGAATGCCACGCCACCAAGCTCATAAGGCAGGTTCACTACCAACTGAGCCACCGAGGCAGTCGAATTATGTTTATAGCGATGATAGCCTAGTTGGAGAAGGCCGCCTCTCAAGCCAAGCCTCTGGATCCCGGTGTATGGCGACATGCTCGCCCCCTGTCATATTTGGGACTGAATATCGTGCGGCGAAGTGTCGGTGTTGTATAATACCTCTACTAGCCCCCTCGAGGGAAAGGCGTGCCGATATGTTAATTAAGTTTACAGTATTCAAAATGTCGTGTTCTGTCTCTTTCTCTCAGGAATTTTAAACTCAATCTTATCGAACAAAACACGCGACGTCAAGCATACAATTTTAAGCAAATTAATTCTGCAACAGATACACAGAACTAGTTCTAGCCAACTCTAGCATTCTTCAATCATTTTATAGCCTGAAAACCAACTATGCTGTGAAAATCAGCGGCTCACAACCGAGCACCTGCGGCCTGCCTCGCGGGGTCGTGCGAGTGGTTCCGTCCACTTTTTTCAATACCGTGCAGGTAGACAGCGAAACCGGTTTACTGGACGAAAATTGCCCGACCGTCGAGCGCATGTAAAATCGTTTTATTGATTGTTATTTGTCGGTTCTTAGGATGGCTTGTAGCGTTTGAGACGCTTGACTTATGAGTGTAGTGTAGAGATATAGTTTTGATGCTGCTGTATGGCTTATGGCTTAGATTTAATCATTTTAAGCTCGTAATCTCTCACAGCTGAGCATACATCTTAGGCTTATTGTAGGTACATCAATGAACTTCGATTTAGGTAAGTTAATATTAGGCAAGGAACCTATATTTTACTAGACATTTTTCTTAGGCTTCCGAATAGGCACTTAAACTATTTTGTTGTACCTGCTAAAATTGTCTACCTATTTGGACTTTTATGAAAAACAAATTGGATAATTGGCGAAACTACATATTACTTTTGATTACATGTCCTCATTACGTTCATATAAATGAATTAATTGACCTTTTTGAGTATTCAGGTGCGTATTTGTCAAGCATGTCTGTAAAATAACGGGAGAAATAGTCTAAGATAACCGCAAATTCTATTATCAAATACAATAGTTACCCTATTATATATATATTTATATTATATTACAAAAACCAAAAACTGTTTAAAATTAGAATTTCGCGCCATAAGGAAAATGTTGCCCCTTAAATTAACAGCTTTGCTGGTTTTCTTAAGTTCAAAAAAGTTGTAAGTATTCTTAGTAAAAGCTATTCAGATTGAAAAATTTGAAACGGTGTACTTCGGTATTGTAACACGTCGTGTTTTTACCCGACTGCGCAAGAAGGAGGGTTATGTTTTTCGAGTGTATGTATGTATGTATGTGATTATATATATTTGAGGTTTCTTTGGCACGGCCTACAGCCTAAACGGCTGTAGGCCGTGCCAAAGAAACCTCAAGCTTGCTGTATTTCGACATGTGCATGAGGTGTCATTAGAATCGTCTTGATAGTGGAAGTGACATGGGGTACCACATTTAGCAGCCGGGCTATTAATATATTTTTTTTAATATTGTTATTTGTTAACATTGCATGTAAGTGAAGCGATGAATCATCTAACTCTGAATCATACTCTTACGCACTAATTTATTCTCTGCCTTTTGAAAGAACAGCAATTACATGGCGTTATATTATCCACTTAAAAATATTAAGTAGGGATATCTATTGCTTTGAGGAAAACGCGTTTGGAGAATTGGAGACTGTTGAAGAGTAAAAAGAATCAATACTCGTTTTAGCGATTGGGATGTAAAGTTTCCTATACCTACTCGTAGCTATTTCAAACTTTTGGAAGGCTCTATGTGGTTTAATTCATTCATTCAAAATTTAAGGCTCTGCGACTGCTTAAGAATAACTTCGCATTAGCTAAAGGTTTTCTAGAATGAGACGAGCGAAAATAGCAAAACAAGATAGGTACTAAAGAGCCTCTAAGGTTATCTACAGAGTGACAAAGTGCAATTTAATTTTTTTTATGACCTATACTTTTGTCTAGTTATTCTTAATGAATTAAGGATTTCCCTTGTTTTATGGATTAATTTAGGAACTAATCATGTAGGCGGTTTCCTTTCCGCAAGGGATTTTTTTTAATTTTAATTGAATGAGTACTTATCTATTTAATAAATCAGACCAAAGTGGTCCCTTGCATATGCGGATATTTTTCGTAGCTATATTTTCTTCTAGGGCGTTTTTAATAAAACTAAGACATTGCTAAAGGAGGAGAGGAGAAAACCTGTTGAAAGACAATTTATTCACTAACAGTGGATCGCTAGCAACGCTAACATGACTAGGCTTGCTGGCGATTCAATGTTAGTGTTTTCACCTCGTTGCACGATATGACATCTGGCTCCTTCTGTGGTTTATAAATGTTTTCGATCTTCCCCTTCCTGTCTCGGTTCTATCTTACTCTACATAATGGTCTTCATTAGTCTTTCAAGTCGTACAAGATAATAGAATATTTATTTACAGCGGTAAATAACATTCACTTGAAGCTAAGCGATCTATGAAATAATTAATCAGTTTCTTGCCTGCTCTTCTGAGTAGAGGCTCTTTATCCGAACAAGGCGGTCGAGTCTATTTAAAAAAACTTTGACCTTCATAAGTATATCTTTGATACCCAAATTGAATAAAAACATTTTGACTTTGACTTTGAATCATTTGCAGAGTTCATCACTAATTGAGCCCCGCTTTTTCATATGCAGTTGTTAGTTTTTCTACATATTGATCCAGGGTTAAAACTACCCTTTTGTCTGTCACAAATGATGATATGATACAAATTACATCCTTGTTGAATTTTAACAAATTTAGGTTATCAGCCTGCAGTTAAGTAAGTAATTACTTTACGATGAGATACGATAGCTGAGATTAGTTTTGCCATCACCTGTAGTCATTATTTCTCTGATTTGTTTGACCCACAAAGAGTCATTTAAAAGCGTCTATAAAGCTTATCGAAATTAGCGATGTTGAAAGCTTCTAGAAAGCACTTTCAAAATTCTCCTACACTACCTCACAGAGCCTGGAATAGTGGATGCTATGCGAAATCCACTTTTTCAACTTTTTGAATCGCCATAATATTTGAGAAATGGGGATTCTTCGGGTAAAGAGTGTAAGAACAGTTTTTCTACATAATGACATGATCTACAATTTTGCCGAATTAATTTTATGATAAAACTTACCGTTTAGCTGAAAAATGCACCGATGCGAAATTCAACTTTGAATATTTTTTTTTTCACAGATGTGAGATCGATGGAGACATTTAATATGTAATGGTGTTCCCAACATTCAATGTTCGTACCATTTTCACACAATCTCAGCGTATTATTGTAAACTTAACCCTATTTTTGGACTACCTTGACCGGACGATTAACAAATAGAAACTTAGACTCTATCGCCTGGTACGAGTATATACTGAGTAAACAAACTTACGCAAAATACTTCTCTTCTCTATATATACTCGTAGTATAAAACAAAGTCGCTCTTCGTGTTTGTCCCTCGGTCTGTCTGTCTCTCTGTATATACGCTAACTAATCCTAAACAACGCAACAGATTTTGATGCGGTTTTCACTACCAGTTAGAATAATATAATAAAACCCAATCAAGTTTTTATATAAGTAGTTGTAATTGTGAAAGTGGTTGCAAAAAATTGCATTGCAATGCATTTCGGGGACTATTTTTTGCAACCAAGTCCCCGAAAAATAAATGTAAATGGCTTACGTAGGCTTAACCGTAAGAGGTACATGAAAACGCTATACAAGAGAATTGTAGTTCTTTTAAAATAAAATAAATTTCTGCTAAAGCATTGTCTCTATTTGCTACGGTTGACTCACAGTCACCATTTCTTTCATTACGCAATTAACACAACGCTTCGCTTCGCTCGCGACTCTATTAACTCGTATTCACTATTAATCCTCCCCCAAATAAATATGATAAAGTTCTTTGACATAAAGTTCAGATTATAATTGTCTTTTACAGTACATATATTTCGAGCGAGCAAACGTTGGATCTCTGTCTTCCTCTACAGGTCGCATTTCCTAACTGATTCTCTAAGAATTATTGAAAAATTTCCAAAAACTGACTCGGCAACAAAAATCTGTATAATTATCGAACCTGCTCATAAAGTTTCACGAATATCGGTGGAATGCAACCTGTAGAAGAGGACAGCGTTGGCCGCGAGCTCACAGAGCCACTAGCTCCAATAATTACTTAAGAAGATATCCAAAGGTTAAATCATTCGCTCTCGCCACGCCACAGAAATTTATTGCCCCATCCTGCACATCTATACCACTATTAAAATAGTAATTTTATTAATAGTGAAATTAATTTAAATTTGAATGCAATTTTTGACATGCTTTTAATTGTAAATAATTAAGTATTATTATAATTCATCACAATAACATATCGTCACGGCTTTTCCCCGAAGGGACTGGCAGAGGTGTACATACAAAACCCACACTTCGTCGAACGATATGTCACAGACGGGACCTTTATCTTGGTTCAATATAATTAATGTCTGGATCTTATAACAATTTTGATTCGATTAGATAACGTCACTACTTAACCGCGCCCCCGCTGGCATATAAACAATTGTTTCAATAGGTAATTAAAATCCCCTTGTAAATCTTGATATTTTTCTAATTTTTAATGGGTAACTAGCTTTTTCAAGTATTGCTGGTATTGACACGACTTTTTCGACTTGCGAGAGGTAGTATTGATTATTATTAGGTCCTTACGTATGAAATTGGCGTTTTGTCGTACTGATCAATTTGATCTGAAATATCTCCTCTTTGGTTAAGAATTCGAAATTCAAATTAATAAATTCATTTAGCTGGTTTTTTTTTCTTTGGAATACAGTCATTCATTTGTTATTTTCCTCATTATTTTTTCTTTGGCGTCGCTTATTACCGCGCAATGGAAAACATGAAATATCGGTATATTTACGAGTACGAGTTCTACCGTGGCACCAGTGCTGCAGAAACAGCTCGAAGAATTAATGATGTGTACGGCGCTGGTGTCGCTAAAGATAGCATGGTACGTTTTTGGTTTCATCGTTTTCGTTCTGGAAATTTCGACCTTAAGAACCAACCCCGTGGACGGCCGGAGATCAAAGTGAAAAACGAAGAATTAAAGGCTATTGTGGAAGCGGATCCATCACAAAGCACTTCAGAGATAGCAGCAGGCTTCGGGGTAAGTGACAAAACTGTATTAATCCACTTGAAGCAAATCGGGAAAGTAAAAAAACTCAAAACTCGAACGATGGGTACCTCATGAATTGAGTGAATCGAACTTGCAAACACGGGTCGCCTGCTGTGTTACTTTGCTCAACCGACACAATAATGAAGGGATTTTAAATCGAATCATTACTTGTGATGAAAAGTGGATATTGTACGATAATCGAAAGCGCTCATCGCAATGGCTGAACCCTGGAGACCCAGCCAAATCCGGCCCTAAACGAAAATTGACTCAGAAAAAGTTACTTGTAAGTGTTTGGTGGACTAGCGCCGGTGTCGTTCACTACAGCTTTCTTAAATCTGGCCAAACGATTACGGCAGATATCTATTGTCAGCAACTGCAAACCATGAAGGAAGAACTAGCTGTTAAACAACCGAGATTGGTCAATCGCTCTAGGCCACTGCTGCTTCACGACAACGCAAGACCACACACTGCATAACAAACAACCACTAAGTTAGCTGAGCTACAATTGGAATGTCTGCGACATCCACCGTACTCCCCGGACCTTGCTCCAACAGATTACCATTTCTTCCGGAATTTGGACAACTTCTTACAAGGAAAAAAATTCCACTCCGATGCAGCAGTCCAAACCGCCTTCAAAGAGTTTATTGATTCTCGCCCCCATGGTTTTTATAGTAAAGGGATCAATGAACTACCCATAAGATGGCAAAAGTGCATAGATAACAACGGTGCATACTTTGATTAATTAAATATATTTTACAAAAAAAAAACGACTTTTTATTCCTCCCGTACAAAACGCCAATTTCATACGTAAGGACCTAATATTTGTGTATCTGCACTGCGTATCATGTGTGTATTATTTGTGTATTGTAAAGATAACCTAGGTAGGTTCTTACACCATCTACACAACTCATGGGCCCCATAGTAAAAAATCTTTAAAATTTTGAGTACAAAATTATCATAACCTCACAGTAAAAGTTGTTTATAATGATAAGGATAATGACCGGCCCTTTCGGTTTTGTATACCCGTTCCTGATAACCCTATATAGCCGGAAATCTCAATAACAACAAGACCTGAGAAGCTGACATTTCGAATATTCTCTACAGACTAAAGAGCGCACATTATTTTCGAAATATTTATTACGACTGGGATCAATTATGGGAGTTTGGTACATTAAAGACTCCAAAAGCTCCAATTTCCTGTAAAATTTATCGTTTGCCCTTACAATAAACGAATCCCAGGGAAAGTTTTATCAATGGACAATTATAAACTTATTGGCCCTTCTCGAGTAAGATTTATATACATAGATCTAGATGCATTATACATTGCTGCTTATCTCCATCTCCTCGTCGGGATTCTCCATTTATTACGTGAGGCGTTTGAAGAGGAAGCCAAATCTCACACAACCTCACGTGGGAGGTTCTCAGCAAATATCACGTTTTTTTTTGCCGCAAGAAACCTTGCAAAAGTATAAGAAAACTGAGCACAGTAACTCCGTTGATTGTTTCGTCAACATAAGTCAGCGAAAAGCGTGACTTGGTGAAAGGCGGAAGGAGGATAGGAATCTCAGAAAATCTCGAAAAGGTCTCAATAAGGTCAAAATATTTCGACACCCCCAATGAGGAGTCATAAAGTCAAAGTCCTTATTGAGTCCTTATTGGGGGTGTCGAAATATTGCCAAAAATCACCTCACGTGGGACGACCCCCAACAATAGTAATGCGAACATAATGAACAGGGATTCTATCTGCGCTTCATTCCTTTTCTCAAGTACATTAGTCACACGCTTGATTGTACAGTGTACAGATCTATGAACAGCGTTTTCAAACCACCTGCTCGACAACGACTAATTACATATCACGCAGTCTAAACGTAAAGCAAGACATTTTATTTAAAAGGGAGACAAAGTTGTATGGAACTCCCAAGAAGATATTGCAACTGTTGTCCTTGTCCACCCGTGCGAAGCCGTGACGGGCTGCTTAGTACTAAATAATTCAGCATCACACCGGCGCCCTCATATCAATCGTCAAACAAATCTAGTTATTATTACACCGGCACAAAATACAGGCAGATGTAGCGCTATTATTACACGCTTTGTCCCTCTGCCTACCTGCGTGTGCGCTCTATACACTACGACCAGCTTACCCGTACATGTGGCCATGCGCACGAACTTAACATTTTCAACTGGTAGCTGACGATGTTGCTCTGAAAATTCGCTGGTAGCTCCCCCACGTGTCTACGCTTAAACTGGTCGAGTTGAAGAGAGGATGTACTGTCTACTGTCCTATACAATTACGGTTTTTACGTCGTGGGACCCGTTACCGTCACTTTATCGACTTCGTCTTGAACCTTTTAGTTAGCTTTTAGTAAATTAAACTTATTTACGTTGTTTTTTCATGACTACAGGACATGGCGTAAGCAGTGACCTATATGTACAAGTGTAGTACATATAGGTAATTTTAACCCGCAGTTTCGTTCGCGTTAATTTCTGGTTTGCTGAGAATTAAATTAATGATCTCACTTCATTTTAATTTAACCTGAATTTAACGAAGCAACAGGTAGAAATTGGAGAGGGTCATCATCGTCAGTGTCCTCTGTTGCTCTCTACGCCCGTCGTATTTTTAACCCCTGGCGCAAACACGACGGGGTGTTATACGTTGTTCTTAGCTATGTTTGATCGAAATCAGTGTTCATGAAAATCGGCGTCGGGTTTTTTATTTAGTTTTTAATTTATACTTGTTCCTAGCTAAAATGAAAATCGACGATTATCTTCTACTAATTTGAAATTCGTTTTTAGTATGTATTCATGAGTATCTTAGCGTGGTGAACGGAAAGTCGGAATTAGGTCAAAATGTAATCATTTTATGAAATATTACCAAGATAGCTCAGGAACAGATTTGTTTTTGAGGTATCAGTTTTTCTTCCAGGATAACACAGGCCTTATTTCCTTTTCTGTACTCTAGGCATCGTTACCCCTGTGTGCAAAATTTCATAATGATCAATTTATTTAGTATTATTCAGATTTTTAGTAGTTAGTCGAAACGTGAGGTTGGCGGAACCTTAACGTGGTATCACATGTCTCATTACCTTTTTTGGTACTCCAGGTGTCGTGTTGCAATGTATTCATGTTAGTACGCAGAGTCGTTATGCCGGATACCGTCTATAAGTAATTTTTCTATCCCTCGGGAATAGTCTTTTTTTCGAAATTTAAGGTACCTTTATAATTTATTTAAGGTACCCTATATCCTTTTCTGTACCCCTGACAACGTGTATGCAAAATTTCATGATGATCGATTGAGTAGTTATGGCGTGAAAGCGTTACAAACAAACAAACGAACAAACTCACTTTCGCATTTATAATATCCCATCTCAGCCGAAGACACGCACCAATTGGTTCCATTTGTGAACATAATATGTGCGTATTTAATGACATCTGCTAAGAGTATATAACTTGAGCCCGCTGTATAGCGACGGGCTCGCCAACTGTCACATTTAGGACTGACTATCATCCGACGAAGTGTGGATGTGTGTAATAAACTTCATCCAGTCCCTTAGAGGGCAAAGCCGTGACGATATGTTGTGTAAAATAAATAAAGAAAACCCTAGCCTTAGTGTGTAAGTTTTCAGATAATTTGAAGGCATTCAACACAGCACACATCTTGTATTTCTAAATGCTATTGTGCCAGCTGAGCTAATTGAACTGATCTAAAGCCGAGACCGCTGCCACTAACGTGATGTTAAATATATGCATATATTAATGAATGTATTGTATGAAACAACTTTTTGTTAATAATAACAACATAAGCCTAAAATAAACCTCAAATATAAAAACAAATCACAAATAATAAACAGAGCTCAAGACAGTATCCGCGGGTAAAGTACTCAAAAGGCTGGCAACGTTACCTCGCTGAATAGCAATGCTAATTCGCTGACCGAGGTAAGCACCAACACATTGGTCGTTTGTTCTCTCTATCAGACGCTTTGACAGCTCATTGAAGAGCGACCATGCGCTTGGACCCAAGGGCCCAAAGTTTCTACCCCAAAAGGCAGAAATATGTATCCATCACCGAGGGATTCATATTTTCGCCTCTTATGGGTTTCCGCCGTATATATTTATATAGATATCTATCTATAGTGGACGAGTCCACGTTAAACCGAGGTTTGAGAGCTCTATACTCAATCTTTACCGGGTGCTGGTTTAAAGGTCACGACAGATAATTAGACGAAAAAAGATAGGCTATATAATTTACTAAATTCTGACAAAGCATATTCAAACTATAACAGGCTTAATCGATGTTTCTTGTTACTATGTCATTCTGTTGTAAATACTTACACAAGTATACATTTATAGTAGAGTAGGTAATCAGACAAATATAAACAAATGGAAAATCCCAATGATGACATTTGATACAATTAAAACCACAACAAATTAATTCATCACTAGATGGTATCATATTAATGCAAAAATACATTACGTTATACATTGTGTTTAAATTTATGACAATAGCTTAAAATAAACAATTAAATTTGGGAATTGTTAGTTTATTGTAAAAGTGCAACACCGTATATCCTGTAAGACTTCCTGTTTCTTAACTGTTCAATTGGCAATAAAGTTCCTGGTTTGATTCACTACGGTACCAATAACTTAGGTAACTTGGTATACATACGGCATTGAATTGCACAATACAATACAATACAAAAGCTCTTTATTGACACCAAATACAAAATAAATCTAAACTAAACACTATATCATCGTTTACATAGGTGAATAGGGCTACCTGGTAAACGAGCTCACACGGCAGAGGTTTACTAATACTATATACATTGAAATATGACAGATAGTAAAAAGGAATCGAGTCTACTTATAATGAGCCAGTTTGGAAAAATAGAACACTTTGAGCTGCGTTTTAAAACTATGAAGTGATTGAGCACATCTAATGTTAACTGGGAGTGAATTCCATAGTCGCACGGCTTCAGTAGTGAAGGACGATGCATAAAAGCCAGTACTATGCACCGGATTCATAAGCAGTCTGTTTTCTGACGACCTAAGAGAAATGCAAGTATTGAAAACGTTCTTTTAGATAATTGGGAGTGGCAGGGGTAAAACTAAATAGTAAAGAGAAACGAAAGGATGCGACTATTCCGACGCAGAGATTGTACATCGTACCTTTAACATCAGCACCATGGTAGACCTCCGAGACTACAGAGACCACCAATGGTGTGGCTTAATTTTTTTTTTTTTTTTTTTTTTTTATGTAGAATAGGTCGGCGTTTGACCACCAACTCGCCTGATGTTTCAAACATACTCGTAACACAAACACTACTGTTATTAACATAGCTGTGCCCGCGGTTAAAAAGTAGTCTATGTTCTATTTTAGACTATAATAATCTATCTCTGTACTTTTCATCTAGATCCGGTCAGCCGTTCTGGCTTGATTGAGTATCAAACATCTCTCTAAGCTTTCGCATTTATAATATTAGTGTGACTGTGATTTGATTAGTGTGAAATGTGACAATGTAATACGAAAGTTTGTGTATGAATATGAGTGTTACTTCTTCACGTTTAAACAGCTTGACGGATTTGAGTGAATTTTAAAAGGAGATAGTTTGACCTTGTGAAACGCATTCCAAAAAACTTACACACTAAACGAATAACTTACAAATTAAAATTACTTAAAATTCACATTTGTTTTCTACTATTAGTTTGATAGGTATCGCCAACCGCTGCATTCCATTAGTAAGGCCACGTCTACTCATTAACTTAATGCACAACCAGCCATTAAACAAAGATAATAGCCGAAACATAAGACCGAGACGACACGTACGAAGTTTAAATTGTTACTAGCAGCACTAAAACTTATCGTATATTTACGATTTAGAAAACTCATGCCTTAGAATTCTTAGGAATAAAAAAAATGTTGCATAACTAGTCGCGTGATCAATTTTGTATGAAGACTTTAGTTTTTTTTCTCGAATGCAAACTGATGTTCAGAAATCAGAAATCAACATTTATTGATAACTCCAATAGTAAAGTTACACGTCACAGTTCGATAAATGTCAAAAGTTTATACAAGAGTTTATACATATCAAAACAGTAATTACATACTTATGTCAAATGAAATAAATAATTAATGTCAACAATATAAATTGCACACCTATTATTCTTAATAATATAACTTTAATTATATAAAATAATAATAATTTAGAAGTCTCTTATTCTAAAATAAGAGTCTCTTGTTCTAAAAGTTGTTCACTTTGACGGGTAGAACAACCGCCTGAAGTATTACTACACCCAAAACCAGCACCCTGTATAATCAAACAACGATTATAGACCGAGCGATGCGACGTTCCAGAGACTACTGGGATATCTCGGCATTTGCTTATCCGACGATAATTTGAATATCGTTTTTTATTTTATTTAAAAATTACACTCCACGGACTCCGGGGACCGTGACTTTTGTTAACATAAATCATTAATTATTATTTAAGGGGAATACAGGTAGAGGGGGGTTAGTTATTAATTCTTAATCTAAGGTTAGGTTAAAGGTTTTCAGATTTACTTATTGCATTGTGAGTACACCACGAGTAGACAGCGACCCGCAAGCAGCACCCGATCACGAGTATGACGCATGTGCCAGCCATCGCTCTCCTCAACCATATTTGAGGGAAGAGAACGACCCGACACACGACGCCGCCGCTAGAAGGTGCCTTCGATAGTGAGCATGAATGCTCGAGATGGACCCACAATTTCTATAAAACGCGAAATTATTACAATTTGAATATCGTTGAACAGATCTTCATAAAATTTTGCAGACAAGTAGTTTATCTCAATAGATTTTTTAAGTTCGGATATGAGCTAAATCGGACGAGGGGTTGTGGAGATATACAAGGTCTCTATTTGAAGCGAACTGCTAGCAGATCTTGTTTTAAATCGACGACAAAGCTTATGAACGGCACAAAACCAACTCTGTCACAATAGCGTAAGAATATTTTTTTCATGCTCACATTCAATCGATTCATATTGTCTCAAAGGTCGGAAAGTTGGCCGCGTATCGCTTGGAACAATGAAGGTTTTCTATGTGAAAGAAACTGGCCAATGAGTAATAAAGTCAAGGGCATGAGAGGCGAGTGACGTCTAACAACCTGCTATGAATTAGTTTATGAGACACGGTATTTGTAGTTCAGAGCGTAGACATTAGCCCCGTTACCAATAAACATTGTAAAGCTGCGGAATAGTTATACAGTATTTTGACACAACATATCGTCACGCCTTTCCCCCGAGGGGCTGGCAGAGGTGTAATATAACACCCACATTTCGCCGGACGATATTCAGTCCCAAATGTGACAGGGGGCGAGCCTGTCGACATACATCGCTCCAGTCATGTAGCAGATGACATACAATACGCACATATGCTCACACAATGAACAAATTGGTGCGTGCCGTCGGCTCGGTTCGAGCCCGCTCCCTCTGGCTTGAGAGGCGGACCTTCTCCCAACTAGGCTGTCTTCGCTAGTATTTTGATCGAGTTAATATGTAAAAGAAAGAAAGAGACAAAACACTGCATTACTATTCCAAGGCTATACGCAGCGTTAATTACTAATTAACGCTGCGTATTAGCGTAGAATTCTAAAAACAAATACTTGTCTAAATATATTTTCAGAGAGAAATGAAAACATGCATGATGAATCATATGACAGATCACACACAATAATCTTACAAATGCCTTTGATTTAACTTTGCTTCGAGTGCATGACCTTGTTTCTCCTTTTCTTTAGCAACGTCTTTGTCTGTGTCTTTTAGATATTTTAGGGCTAAACGTTTGAGTCGTTTCGATTCTGATGTTTCATTGTTGCAAGTAGAGCACACCATGAGGGCGGAAATCGATCAATACTCCTAATTAGACAAGTGCAGGGAACTGGAAAATTGCGTATAAAATCGTTTCGCAAAAATTATTAAACATTATTTTAATTCAAAATCAGGCTCCCAATTAACATAACATTAAAGAAACTACCAGCTACATATAGAGCAAATAGTTGATTTTCTAAAATCGCTCTAGAGTCACATTGAATCTACAGACTGAAGTCTGAGCAGGTAAGTGATACACAGGCGACCTTATCAATCAATTGATAGCAGGGTTACAAGGCGCGCTCTGTCGCGCGTCGGCGGGACGCGTGGCGACACCTAGCGGCGGGACACACACCGCGGCTATTCTAGTCCAGATCTAGACTTACATAAACAGGATGTGTGTGACTCAGTGTCACGTGAAAAGGCCGTCGGCGCCGATCATTGGACTCAAACGTTCAAAACCGATGGAACGCGAGCCATTGTGAGAGCCCTAGGCGTATCCTGTCGCACACGTTGCGATTTCAATTAACTAACACAGAGCAGGATGATCTGTGCCAAGGTGCAAACGGACCCACGCTTTGATATTTCAAGGATCTAGAATGAATCGGGCTCGGTCTATATCCGTTGTGCTTCTCTTGTACACCAGTGGTAGAGATTTGGGAACATTGTTGCCATGTCCATGTGGAAGCTAAAGCCACAAAAACTTTCAAACCTGTCTCTCTATCTCCCTGTCTCATCATCAATTCAATATATTAAACCCATATGATTAACCCATTACCCAAACCTATTATTGAGCACCGTATAAATATGTAAAACAAAAACATCAATAACGTAAAAATTTGTACAATAAATGCTCATGTCAGTTACAATAAAAAACTAAACAAACCCTGTTTGTTCAAAAACATCTGTAATATTGTTGATCAGATAGTAGTAGTTTTTACCAATCGACCCCTCTAACTTCCATTAGTAAATATCCTCTTGAGTTAAGAATCCAAAAAGTGCTCACAAAATATTTAAAGTTGTTAAGGCATCTCAGAGGCATTCAAGTAGCCTAAAGTGATAGCATGACCCAGACATTTAGACTACACATTCACAAGAAACGAGCATCGTTAGAGCATTTAACAGGACTGGTTTTAAAACACAATTCAGAACACGTGCGAAACAGGAAAGGGCTTGCTCTATGCTTCCCCATCATTAATAAACGTTGTATAGCCTCGGAATAATTCAGTGTTTTGCCTCTTACTATCGAGTTAAAAATTTAAAAGAAAGAAAATGACAAGACACTGTATAGCTATCCCGAGACTACATATCTATACAATATTTATTGATAAGGAGGTTCGTTACTATTTTTTACATACGTTACGTTACGTTCTATTTAAATAACGTTGACGTTCATAAGTGTATCTTTGATACCTAAATTGAATAAAAACATTTTGACTTTGACTTTGACTTTGACTTTGAAAAAATATGAACATACAGCAGCAGTTTTTAAGATCAAGCGTAAATAAAGTTTTTCTATCAAACAAGCTTTTGTTTTGATGGAAATTTGTCTAGTTCTGTTGTCGTGGTCGCCTATCTTGGCAATGTTAGAGAATAGTAATACTAACTATAAGAAGCCTTGGCTTGACAGCAATTAGATTTCGAATCGTCTAATTGTCAAGATGAATATGAGGGGCATATTAAAAAAAAATTACAATTTCATAATAAAATGTAAGACGTTTTATGCAGGCGTGTCCCGAGATATAAGAAAAGACATTAGACATGTCAGACAATGCACATATCAGTCATCGTCGTCTCCTTTGGGATAACTTCCATCTTTGGCATCTTTGGCAAAACTTCCAAAACACAGACGAAAAAGGGTTTTCTGATTCTCAAGTACAGTAACTAAGTACCGGCCTAAAAGACTGTTTACAACTAGCCTGTGACTTCGTTCGCGTTTATTCAGAAAATAGTATCCAAACCACGTGAAATACTGCCACTAATTATCAAATTTCGTCAAGATCCGTTCAGCCGTGAAAAGCCTGAAAGACAGACATAGCTACCTTAGATTTTAAAATGTTAGTACAGATGTAGCGTTCTTAACGTAGTTCCACTAGGTGCTTATTCGATCACTGATGGGTGACCGAGTGTCATCTACAACTGGGAGCTAGCGTGGTTCGGATGACACGTTAAAGGCGAAAGTTTGTTTGTGTTTGTTTGTTACCGCTTCACGCTTTGATCAAATTTGAGGTGGCTCATACCCTGGACTAACACATACAAATACGCTACTTTTTAACCACGAGTAACATCGAGAGACGCAGCCAGTTATCCTATAAAAACAACCATTCATATCAGGGACCTTCGATAATAATTCTAAAAACTCAGACAAATAAATAAATAAATTCGGGACAATTCCATACACGGTCGCCTGACCCCAAACTAAGCAAAGCTTGTACTATGACTGCCAGAGACTGATATACATACTTAAATAGATATTAACACCCAGACATAGAACAAACACAAATGTTCGTCACATAAATGTTTGCTCTAGGTGGGAATCGAACCCACGCCCCCAAGTTCAGAAGGCAGGTTCACTACCAACTGAGCCACCGAGGCAGTGAGACACTAGGGCTAGCCACTCGTCCTACACAAAGTTATTCTCAAAATGTAACAAATCAATAATAACCTCGCGTCGTTATCTTATCACCACATTTGGAGTTCTCAGAAGCGACACTTATCTACAGGCTTTACCTTATGTTATCGATGGCTCAATTGAAAACACGATTACTTCGAGAAACGGTATTTTAAAGTGTTCTGTTTTTAATCTCATCTGCTACACAACTGGAGCCCGGTGTTTGGTGACAGGCTCGCCCCCTGTCACATTTGGGACTAAATAATTGTCCGGCGAAGTGTGGGTGTTGTGAAACACCTCTGCCAGCTCCTTCGGGGGAAAGGAGAGACGATTTACATATGTTATGTTAAAATATCGGAAATTGCTCAATGAATGTTTTTTTTTATTAAACTGTTAAAAAGCAAAACAGTAGTTTCGAAATTGCAGTAACATTACGGTGTAGGTTATAAATGTATCTATTAACTTTTTAAATAGCAAGTGCATTTTTAAACAAGTTTAAGTTATTAACTTACTAAACATGAAATAGACGGTAACTACACACAAAAATGGAATGGAATACATTTCATTTTTATTAAAGAGAAACTATTTTAGGTTTCGATATAAATTACCCCTTTCAAAGGATGCCTTCCTTATTATAATCGTAATGAGAAATATCTGACACACAGCATAAGACATTCAAAATGTGTATAGCTAAAAATATAAAATTACAGCTAAAGGTTGTCTGGAAGAGATCGCTCTAAGCGATAAGACCGCCCAGTGCGCCTATATTTTTGAGTGTTTAGTTTAGATTTATTTTGTATTTGGTGTCAATATTTTTTTTTGTATTGTATTGTATTGTATAGCTAAAATGTCATTGTAATTCCTTTTATAAACAACACAGGCAGCTACCGATGCTTATAACATAATAATTAACCATCTGTTGTTATTTTATGTGGGTACGGCAAGTGATACCTACAAAAATACTTCTGACGGCAGATGGTTTATTATTGTGTTGAACATATCTTTCATTTTTATCCCAACCTTGAAAGCCTTTACTTTTTGCAACATTATAACTAGCTTTATATCATTGTAAGTAATGACAGCCGTCTTTCATTTCAATGGAGACGTTTACTCGGTTTACTGACGCTAACTTTAGCGGTGAGTAATTATAGTGAAGTGGTCACCCTACCGAGAGCGGCATGCCATGCGCGCGCGCTCTCCATAAGATGGCGTCGCCGCTGTTTCCCGGAAGTGAGGCCGAGGTCGAGCACCGCGCGCACCGCGCCGAACTGATGCGATACGTTTGCACGCAGTTTTAGAGCTTGATAGATCTGTCAACGTAAACCTTCAGAATTTCGAAAGAGGTTTTCGTTGATGGATATATGTTTAAGTACTTACTAAAATATAACTGGAGAGTTTTGGCGGGAACCGAAAAGATGGTGTCGTGATTTTGTATTATTTTCTAAAACTTGTGATTCTTCGAGTGTTAACGTGTAATAATGGTTGATTATTAACGTTTACCGGTTCGTAACGTGCACGAATGTGGGCAAATGATACAAACATTGCGAAACGAGATTTTTTGTGTTCTCTGCAAAACTTCACTTATCGTTTCACTAAAGTATCCATAACTTTACTGGAATGGGAAAAGGGGAAGAATCATCATCTTCATCATCTGTGAAAACGAATGATTAGTACTTGCCACTGGCAAATGCACATGACGTGCGACGCCAAATTCCCCTGAATGATGAGAAAGAAAAAAATATAAAACTGTCCTTGTTATCGCCACCTATTAGACAAGGGCATCAATAATTTTAGAAAATTGAGATATGCCAATTAAGCACTCAGGGGGGCTATTCCTGCGCGTGACATGAGATGAGATTTTATCTTGGTCACTCTCACACCTATGACGTTTCAAACGAGAGCAACAAGGATAAAAAAAAGTGAGATGAAAATTTCAAATCTCCGAATAGGGTCCCAGAATGAAGCCCAACGTGATTTTTTGACTATGTTCTTTTTTTGCTCTATCAATAAGAAACCCATTTTGTAAACTCTATGAGTCAAAGTCAAAATGTTTTTATTCAATTTAGGTATCAAAGATACACTTATGAACGTCAAAGCTTTTTAAATAGACTCGACCGTCTTAATCGGATAAAGGCTTCTACTCAGAAGAACAGGCAAGAAACTGAGGGGCATTATTTTTTTAAAGAATAAATATATTACAGTCTCACAAATTTTGGCTTACAACTAGGTAATATCTATAAATACTAGTGGCTACTTGGCGGAGGTAGACTTGGCGGAGTAGTATTGAAGTATAAGAATGGTTGTAATTCGATATTATAGATAACCGGATAAGATAGTCTTCCTAATCATTTATTTAAAGAAATGCAATGTATCGTAGAGCTTCTCTCCACACAATTAAAGAATTATTATGTGCAATAAAAACTATCGGTGGTAGGATTGTTGAAACACGTTGTTACTTTTCAAATGTCCAATAAACATTGGCTGTGATAGCCATGCACTCGATAATTTACAATCAAAAAGATGCTAAATAAAATCATTGATTTACTGCTAACAACTTAGATCAATCGTATAAACAATCAATAGCAAATTGTCTTGGCTGTCGGTTGATATAGTATTAAGTGGTCTTTCGAATCAAAATTGACACTGTATAAATAGACAAGCCGTTTTAGACCGAAATAAAAAAAAATGAGCTATCAGCTGTCAAAAAGTCTGATAGTGACGTAACTAAGATCCTCTTAACTCGAATGCTGGTTGTGACTCCATTGTGCCGCCATCTTGCTTGGCTTGCCTAACCTTAGCAATTTACCATAGACGTGTAAAAGCTTATGGTAATCGTGTTTTTAATGCCGCAGCGATTGATGCTCCTAAAGCGACGCCTGATTCGCAATCAGGCTGGGAACGAACACTAATTAGCACGTTGTTTACTTGCTAATAAAGGTTAGCCTGGTTTTAGAATTTAAAATGCGAGACATTTGTGTAAACAGCTTTGTACGTCAGTATTTAACTGGTTTTCTACCAGGGCCTCAAGTCTGCTATTAATTATCAATGAATGTTGTTATGTCAATGAAATACAATCGAAAGATAGCAATTGTTAATAGACTAAGTACTATTTGTGCCAAAAATTATAACAATGGTACGAACGTGCTACAAACCGTTAACAATTTTCAACCAATTGAAACAGTAGAGTTGAGGCCAAGTATTGAATATATCATTGGAGTCTGTGCAGTACAATAATCTCTATTAAATTTTTTGGTTCAGTTTTCAGGTGTCTTAAAATAGTCTACCTCTGTCTTGTTAATTCTAACACCCAGATATGCCACGAGAGTGTAAGAGAGGCAAATATGCGAGTACATTTGCATGTCAATATTTTTAAAATTTTAGCGATATTTGCTCTCTTTTGTCATCAACAGCGATTGCTACATCAGTGAAGTTATTTTTAAAGTAAAACTTCACGCTAATTAACATGACAAGAGCCGCAAGCGAACTATGTTTTATTAGACAGTGGCATGATGGTGGCATGAAATTATAGTATTTAAGTTTGTATATTGTGTTTCATTGTTCCAAGGCGAAACTAGGATCAGCTTTTCGATTAAGCAATCAATTATATACCTAGTTAGATTTAAGGAGACATTGGCTTTTTGTTACCTAATAATAACACACTTTACATAGAAATATTTTTAGATCCTATTACAATAACCCTGAATAATGTTCTGATATAACTACATCTTCATCAAAATATGTATGATATAATCTAAGGGCGCTCCTAGACGGGACTTTTTTTACTGCACTTCTGGCCCGGAAATACTAGCTCGGTAATATAGCGACAATATTTCGAGTGACCCAGCCATTTATTAATACATATCTAGCATGTCTGATGATGGCCGGGCTGCAGCCGGCAATATTTCCAGTATTGCCCGGCCAGTATTGCAGTGAAAATATGGCCCGAAGTAAAACATTGATGCATTTGACGCGAACGCCCTGCGTACCATTTGCAAATTTTTGAAGTTCAAATGAAAATTAGGTCACTCGTCTATCTCGTCATTTAGGTACACATTTCATCAAATTACCCAACATCCAGGTCCGTGAAATTCTATATTTTACTAGCTGTCACCCCGCGACTTCGTTCGCGTTTATTATTTATATCTTATATCTTTAAATGAGCAATTCTTGTATATATATATATATATAATTGGAATCTCGGAATCGGCTCCAACGATTTTCATACAATTTAGTATATAGGGGGTTTCGGGGGCGATAAATCGATCTAGCTAGGAATAATTTTTAGAAAATGTCATTTTATTCGTGTTTTATCGATAATCAACTTAAACATAAACTTGGAAGAAAAATAACAAAAAGGAGGCGTTTGAGTAGTCTCAACTGAAAAATATGACTCTTCCTGACATCTATTGGCGAATAATAATACTATTTTTTGTGAGTAACTAATTGCTTTAACGACACAACAGCAGATGGCGTTGTTAAGTAACACGAAGTCAATGAGTGTTTGCTTTGAGGTTAGACTAAAATCAATTGTTTATTTTCCAAAAAACACAATTAAAAAAAAAAAATACCGAGCAAAGCTCGGTCATCCAGGTACTATATATATATGCGAGCTATCCTATCTGTTAAGTTAGATCGAACTGCACACGGTGTGCAAATTTGATTGAAATCGGTTAAGTAGTTTAGGAGTCTATAGCGGACAAACAACGTGACACGTAATTTATATATACATATTATTAAGATTAAGATGGTATTTTAACATTAAATTATAAACATGACAGACATGTAATATAATGAGTTTAATAACTATGATTGAGTAAAATTAAAACTTCAAAAACTGCATGTCAACGCCAAATTGCGACTTTCGCACATTCGCTGACTAAACTTTTGCAATGTTAAAGCTATTGATATACAATACACAAATCGAATAACTCCGATTTGTGTTGCAAGAGAGCAATGTTTCATCCACGAGTGACTTTGGTGTCGAGTGCGGCTGCCCGCATCGCGTGCCCTGTCCACGTCATTAGGGACACGATATTATGCATTTCTTAATTAAGCTCTATGGATCTAAGTCATTCTTTACATACAGAGTATTTTGGGTTTTACAAGTCAAGTATACTTTCAAAGAATATAAGGTGTCGATGCAGCGCATTTTACAAAATTTCTAATAACTTCACTTAAGTATGTATTTGGGTTTATTTGTTTGTATTTATGTTTAGTACAACTCTTGTAGGCAAGATTTAAACCAGTTTTCGGGGTTCGATTAAGCTGAAATTTTGCAAACGCACTTGGTTTAGATGACGATGTAATATTTTTATATTCAGAGTGATACTTGTAAAAATAACAAAAGCATACTCTTAACATATGTACGAGTATGTAATTACACCTATTTTAAGCTCGCGGTTACATTTTTGAAGTTGGAGTTGAAATGAATGAAACAGAACCTTATACTATATTGTAAAAAGGATGTTTCCATGGCGTTGCGCCATTACTTGTGCCGTTTAGATACTGAACAGATATTTGTGGCGAATATAAAATTGAATATCGAATTGAATTTGTGATTGAAAATAAATTATATTCTCAATCATTTTTCTATGGGTTCCTTTGCCCTATGGGTTGAGTTGACATACAAAAACAAGTGCCTGTTTACAAAGAGTGGATGTATAATACAAATTGCGATTCCTGATTCATTGAACGCGGGCGATTCGCGGAAGCATGCACTTTGTCAGCCAGTGAGTCATGGGATTTCAATAGATAATGAAACCAAGTCTAAATGGGCGATCACAGAGACGAGGCGGTGACTTCATTGGATATCAGTTTGTTTTTATTCAAGTACAATATGAGATGGGTGATTCCTTAAATGGGATATTTGAATAGTAAACAAGAAGTCAGGTTTTTTTTTACTGACTTTAAGAAGGAAGGTTATCTATTCGGTTGGATTAAAAACATGTTTGTTACCGCATCACTTCGTTATGTAGCAGTAAAGCGATTTGAAAAAATCTCTTTTATTTGAAAAGATACAGGTTGTTTTTTCTTCAAACCCCAGTTCTGATGATGGGAAGTCGGTTGCTCTTAATATTAAAAGGTTTTTTTTGGATAAATTGGTATCGATAAGTAAAGGGAAGATGCAATGGGATAGTGTATTAATAGTGATTCAAGTACGCTGCTTGAACTATCTCCTTTCTTGACGTATCGGCTTCGAAGGTTTGGTCTAGAAGCAGCTACAGTTGCTACATTTACGTATATGGATATGATGAATCAGGCTTTAGAAAATAAATACTTATTTTAAATGATGGATATGTCCAGGGACAGCGGAAGTATTCCATGACGGGGCGGGCAAAGTTCTTTGGTCCCCTATTTTCAATCTTTGGCACTGGATCAGTAGGTAGCAGGTAGTAAATGTGGAGAGGGCGCATCTTGTTTGATTTTAGAGGAGAGAATATTAGCTTTGACGTATTTACCCACTATCTATCATGTCAGCAAATAAATAAGAAAATTGCAAAGAAATTTATACAAAGTGGGCGCAGAGGGATTTGGCCCCCTCTGCTCCCACTTCCGCGGTCTCTGGATACGTCTTTCCTTTCCTTTATTTGAATTTATTTGCAGTGTGTTCTTATTTATTTGCTGATGGCAGATAGTGGGCAGATACATCAAAGCTAATATTTTGAAAACAATTATGTAAGTGATCTACCTGTACTTTAGTTTAAAGGTTAAAATTAATTATAATTAAACCCATTTCGTTAAGAATTACTCCGAAGCAAACAATTTACTTTATGCCCACTCTTTTTTACCCGACTGCGTAAGAAGGAGGGTTATGTTTTTTGAGTGTATGTATGTATGTATATATGTTTGTATGATGTTTCTTTGGCACGCCCGCCCTACAGATAATAATGAAATAAAATAAATAAATAAATAATACATGATAATGTTCGTTGTTGATCGAATGAATTAAATTTGAATTGAAAATACGAATTAAAAGTTAATTCAAATGAAATTTTGTTCCTGTTTTTATTTATTCTGCTAGTAAAGTTCAAACAAGGTGACAACTGAACTTTATTTTAAGAATTAGTAAGGTTTCGCTTTCGTCTTCACCCGAATGCCGTAGTTCAAGTTACGGTTACACAAAGGTCAATACGGACGAAACACCCTTCTTACAAATAAACGTTGTATAGCATCTCTGGTCGCCTTTAAAATAAAAATCAGCGTATATGAAATAATTTATCACACATACGAAATTAGACGCCCTAGCTTCGCTCGTGCTTAAAGCAACTCTTATGCGATAGGTCATTTTCATCCCTAGTTACACAATCCACTGTAGATACTAAAATATTATAAATAATTAAATTCGGGACATTTTGCACAAACAATCATCTGACCCCAGACTAAGCAAAGCTTGTACTATGGCTGCCAGAGACCGACAAACATACAATACATATAGTTTGAAATAGATACTAACACCCAGACAAAGAACAAACAGAAATGTTCATCACATGAATGTTTGTCCTAGGTGGGAATCGAACCCACGCTCACAGCACAGTTGGCAAATTCACTATCGTACAATTGTTTTATTTATTTTTTTCTATTTGGAAGCAAATTTAACCAATAATTTAGTTTCGAATGGACAAATTAATAATTGTATCTCGTAAACATTGTACCTCTTCATATCACAAATATTGTAAACAAACGTTATACTAAAGTTAATTATAAATGAGAAAGTTTGTGTGTATGTCTCAAGATCTGGGGGCCTATTATATACCACGACATCTTATTATGATTTATGACACGGGAATTTTTCACGTACGATTTAGTCCGACTATAGTTTCAACCGCATTCCGCGATCTTTATCAAGGCGAGTTCGCGCGCGGCTGCGTCTCGAATAGCACAGTGCAATCGACTTAATCTTACTTGAGTAATGCCCGTGTCATAAATCATAATGTGTGAAAACCACGTTAGTTTCCTCAATGACATCTGCCATGATGGTAACGTTTTGTTTTCGACGCTGTGCGACCGCGAATCATATCGCCGCGCAGTAAAGTCCATGGTTGCACAGCGTCGGAAACAAAACATAACCATCATGGCAATTAGAAGCTAAAAATATTTTTGACTGAAAGATCTTTTTATTCCATTGACGTTTATAAACGATAGTAAATAAACATAGAATTGCTAATTCAATTTTATTATATACTAGCTGTCACCCCGCGACTTCGTTCGCGTTTTGAGCTATCCTATCTCTCAAGTTAGATCGAACTGCACATGGTGTGCGAATTTTATCATAATCGGTTAAGTGGTTTAGGAGTTCATTGAGGACAAACATTGTGACACGAGATTTATATATATTGAGATTTTTTTGACAATTTTCTTGCATATTTTTTATAATAAAGTGGTCCTCCTCTGCCCTAACTTGCAGCGCCCGACAGGGCTCGTTGTGATTTTTTGTGCGTTATTGTTAAGGACCTATGCTATATTTAACGCACAATAGACCAATCAAGTGGCTAAGTGCGGAAAACGCCCTGCCAAAACAAACAAACAAACAAACAAGACCTATGCAAACTATACGGTTTTGCGATAAAAATCTGAATCTAGATTTCATGGTAGATCCCCTGAACGGATTTGGACGAATTTGATGTGATCATATCTGGTCTTGTTAGTATTATTTGGATCGTGATTGATTCTGGGATATCCGTAAGAGACGCGAAGGACATTAGGGAAAACCGCGGGTCAGAGCTAGGATATAGTTAATAAGTATTATGTAATAACCGTACATAAATATGTGGCGGTCGATCAACGTTTCAGATGACTCGAGATAACCGCACGTTATCAGCTGTCTGCGGCATCGCGTGGCAAGTCTGGCGCGGGTCTTGTCGTTTGTTCCTGCTTATGATAGCTACTAATGAGACGGGTACCTACCTTCTTTACTTTTTGAAACTAATGAGCTTCTTGGATAAATGTATAATTTGCAGTTGAAGATCTTGGTATGGAATGGATGGATGTTAAAGTTGACTGGGGTTTGAGTGTGTACAACTGTAGACTATATGCTTATTCGAAAAGCTTAGTGGAAAAATTTCTAGGATTAATTAGGATCTCATTACCCGACTAGAGTGAAGCAAAAAGGAGGGTTATTTTTGAGATCTTTTGTTACAGTGACTTGCCAGTTGCTAGTGACGTTTAATGTCAATTATGGTCAAATGAAATGTCTCTATTCAATTGGGTTTCGAAGATACTCTTGTGAACGTCAAAGTTATAAAAATGACTCTACCGCACCTTGCTCGGAAAATGAGCCACTACTCTGAAGAACAGGTAAGATATTGAGGGTCATATTTTTTTAAAACTTGCTTCACAGTCTTTTGCCAATGGTCAATAAATTTCTGATTTTAAAATAAATCTATTGCAGCCCGGGAAATGTGGTTGACATATTATGTTATCCGTTACTTCCATCTAATTGTTTCTGTCTAGAAAAAACATATTTATACAAACTAGGCTTATTCTCAGTATAGTATATCAACTAAACTACGAGTACGTAACAGGATTTGCGCACGTTGCGTAATAAGTTATAAGAAGCTATCAAAAAGTAGCGTTGCAAAAATAAACACATTTCGGTAATAGTTTTTCCAAGGAATCCTTTCCAAATAAACCTATAATAACGAGAATTTTGAATGTTTTGTGAAGACAAGATTTTAGAATGATGTGTTTGAAGGACTATGTACATATGTAGTTGTAACATAAATTAAACTTAACATATCGACACGCGTTTCCAACGAAGGGGCAGGTAGAGATGTATTACGACACCCACACTTCGCCGGACGATATTGAGTTCCAAATGCGATAAGCGGCGAGCCTGTGAGCCTGAGCCGAATGAATTTAATAATGGATAAAATACAAAATACACACCAAAGTATCTATTTATATATTTTGTAATTTATGTTAAAAATAATAAACGAGTACTTGAATAATTAAAATATAAACATAACAATACACATCTGAGATAGTTTTTGAGTAATCTCAAGATGATGAACATCACGTATTGTGTGTAGTGCATTGTCAGTTGGCAGGTGTAGCTCAAACTAGTGTGCGTTGAGACACGACGCACACTACAGCGAGTGTTGTGAGGATGTCAGGTATTTGCAACGCAGCGGTAATCACTTGAGTTCAGAGCAATACGAACATCGATTGGTACACATATAAGGAGCTAGCGAACTAATACAGACATGTCCGTCCACGTTCTCACATTTTCGGACTCTTTTTCCCTGACAAATAAAAGTTTTTTAGCCTTCTGATTATACAGTTTTGACTACTCTACTACTTTTAGATACTACACTACTTGTTTTTTATTTTGTTCCCAGCCGATGGTTTGTTCATTTTATCAAACATAATTAGGTATATGTGCGTATTAAATGTCATCTGCTACATATCTAGAGCCCGGTGTATGGCGACAGGCTCGCCCCCTGTCACATTTTGGGCTGAATATAATCCGGCGAATTGTGGGTGTTGTAATACACCTCTCCCAACCCCATCAGGAGAAGGCGTGACGATATGTAAATATGTCTTTTTCGATCGAGTTAAAGAAAAAGAAATACACTGCATAACTATTCTGAGGCTATGCAACGTTTATTATAGTAAGAGAAAAAAGTTAAGTACAAATCTATAGAGTACTAGCTGCGCCCCGTGGTTAAAAAGTATCCTATGTACTATTCTAGACTATAATCTATCTCTGTGGCAAATTTCATCCCGTTCTGGAGTGAAAGAGAAACCAACATCCATCCATCCATCCATTCTTACAAACTTTCGCGTTTCTAATATTAATAGGATTATATAGTTCGCAATCCAAAAGTGGTTCAAAATCGTACAAATTAGAATGCGTTTTCAAGCAATAACCGTCGTGTAATCTTTCAGTTTTGCCACTTACCGCGAAATCGATTTCGCAGTAAGAGTCTGCTTTTGTTCGTCAGCTCCTCACACTCTGCACCATATGATCCCAGTCACGTGGCCGCTACATTACAATCATGTTAGATAAACAAAAATGTTGTTGTTTTCGATTATGTATTGGTGTATTGGTTTACATTACTCCTTGCCTATTGTTTTGAGATACAAAATGTTATTTATAAACTTCTTTAAGAGATAAATATAGATTTGACTATCCTAATCCTAACTAATATAATGAATGCGAAAGTGAGTTTGTTTGTTTGTAACGCTTTCACGTCTTAACTACTCAACCGATCGTCTTGAAATTTTGCATACATGTTGTCTGGGGTACAGAAAAGGACCTATGGTACTTTTTATCCCGAACTATTTAACAGTTCCTGTTGGATCGCGGGTGAAACCGCGGCGCGCACGTAGTTCTATGTTTCTATACAACTAAAGCCTAGTTTACTTCTTTCGCTTCTTTCGCTATCTTTTTTAGCTTTTTTTAAGCCACACGTGACAAAGAAGCTAACGTGGCGCTTGATGGTAAGTAATCACCGTGGCCTATAATTCCAGAGGCATCACAGATACGTTGCCGACCCTTAAGGACACTATTGACAGTCCTATATCCTACTTATATTATAAACGCGAAAGTCTGTATGTATGGATGGATGGATGGATGTTTGTCACTCTTTCCCGCCAGAACGGCTGAACAGATTTGAATGAAATTTGGCACAGAGATAGATTATAGTCTAGATTAGCACATAAAATGTTTCATTTTAACCGCGGGTGAAACCACGGGGCGTAGCTATAGTTGATTACAATAAGAATATTGGCAAACAAGCAGTCAGCCTGCGTAACCGCCATTTATAGACACCTGCAACACTAGCGACCAGACCGGAAATAAATTAGTAGACGCCCAAATAACACACTAGAAAGTCTAAGTGTGGATCGATCGATATGCACCTTAAATTTTAGTAGCTATCTGCTCGCGGCTTCACTCATCATGATTGAGTGACTTCTTATTGGTAAAAACATTATGAAAATCGGAAAAATGATTCCGGTTACATCTCCTACATACAAACTAACAAACTTTACTTCTTTATAATAATGTAGATTCGTATGCTGCGCAGTGCTCCGGCACTTTTACTAACGACTAAAGTTTGGTTGTGACTTAAGATGTTTTCTGAAACCCTTTTCCATGTTCAACGTCTAAATATAGAACATCTCTTTTATATTACAAATAACATTGATTTCTTTAAGAAATATCTCTATCAGACAGAATAAAGCTTTGACTACATTCAAAAGTTTGTTTTAGCTGAATGGACTGACGAAACAAGCATTATAAAAGCTCTATTTTATCATAAATAACATTAAACAATCATATCATATCAATCAATTATTTAGATTCAAGAAAGGAAAAATAATAAAAAAATATTTTGTTAAATAAAATTTTCACCAAATCGCATATTTTCATCGACACGATTAAATTTTAATTTACGTTATTAATTGTTTTACCAGTTGTTTACAATGTATTATGAATGGAAAATACTAATTATACATTCAAACATAAATAAAAAAAATATGAAAACATGTTCGTAGCACCACTGCTGCTACGAAAGTGCTACGACGCTACGAAGGTCATTGATCGATTCGAAAACCGTACAATGGTAAAAAGTATCGTTACTTTTTACGCTTACTGCATTGATTTCATGGCCTCTTACTATTTGAGCACCTTACTTTGATGCGTGGAATGATACTAGGTTTTATTCACAAGACAATAAGGTCCAACATGGCGTAAAAATAATTTTAATTACAATGCTCTCTGGCGTTATAACCACGTTACAACCTTGTATGATGAATTAATGCGAACAATGGAAAACCAATACCCACATTAAATTTAATTATATATGCGTAAATCAGTTGTATTATAATTATGACAACAATTGTGTTTTCGTAAATAATATACGTTTTCGCAAGAATGTGGGAACATTGCCATCAATTTTGTTACTGTTAAATTTAATTTTGTTTTAAGTAAAAACTTAAACCGCGAGTTGGGAGAGACCTTTGCTTAGGAGTAGGTTACAAAGATAACAATAAAGTTGAAACGAAAACAATTTTGATTTTTGGTAAGTATAAAATGTATTACAAAAAGTCAATAAAAAGGTTAAAGCGCTTAATCGTCATCAGAATCACATTCCTCGGAAACTTCCTGGTTATAATCGTTATCCGCATTTTTATCTTGATTCAACTTTCTCGATATCTCTTTTGTAAATTTCGACGGATTGACTCCGAGCTTCTGTTCCATCTCCAACACTTCAAGTTTCAATTTATAATTCTGTAGCTCCATAAATTCTACTTGTAACACCATCTTCTTCTTTCGAATTCTGTCTTCATTTAGAAATTTCGTTTTACTCGGTCGATGTCTCTTTTTGGAAACCGGAGATGTTTCTGCCGCTTCTAAGTATACGATGTTCGGGTTGTGGTTATCTTCTTCTTGTTTTGTCGAATTGTGGAGAGGAGAGTCGAAGGAGTCTTGATCTTCTTGCTTGGTTGTGAATTGCTCCATGACCTTTGGTAACGGCGGGACAGGAGCTGTCGATTTCTCTAGTATCTCGAAAACTAAGTCATCTATTGGACTGTATTTCCTCTCCTTCTTCGTCTTGCTAGAACTTTTCTTCCCTAACGCTCCTCTTTTCAAATTCTGCCAGTAAACGTCTCTCATATACTTGTAATCTTTGTCATATGATATAAGGCCTAATGATTTCGCTTTGTTCAATATCTGATTCCATAAATCGACTTTTCGTTGTAAAGTTATGTCTTCACTGAAAGGGCCGAATAACACGCTCTTGTTCTCACATATTTCTCGCAGTACAATTATTTTCCCGACGACTTTATCCATTTCCAAGGTCGAAGATTTGCAATGTTAATCAATAGCGCATACGTCAAAGTCCAAATGCCAAACTCGAATCGCATAACCTCAACGTGAGTGTCAGATTTCTATTCCGTTTAATACTTATTGACTTGCAAATACGCTCCTTTCATAGAATCAGCGTTCAAATATTGGCGTCGTTGTATAAACTGCTTGTAATTGTAGAGTAATAACTTGTGTCGTGGAGAGCGCGTGTTCGCGCTTGTGGAATTGTAGACTTGTGTGTAACAAGATGGCGGCGGCGCGTGACGTCGGCGTCCGGTCCGCGCGTCACGGGCCTGCGCACTGCGCCCCGCGCCCCGCTGCAGATCGATGCTCAAACCGAGCCTCCTGTATATGCCGTTACTATTTTGTACCTGCTAGCTATTTACTTTACTAAACTTTGACTACCTATATGGTTCTATGTAGTCGTTTTAATAATTTAGCTATTATAATAATCAATTTGTAATTTGGTATTTGCATAAAATTATAAATTATAAATACATTTATTCGTGCTTAGGCTTTGATTTAATTTGCGATATCTACTTTTGAAACCTTTAATTACAAACTATAAAACAATTTTAATACATTAACAAATTGTAGTTTTAGCCCCATTAGATTTGACCATAAGTTAAATAACGACGTATTCAAAGGCCACGCAGTTTTTTTGTGGTCGATTTCTAGTTCCTAAGCAATTTATGCTTCATAAAATAATAAGGTCATATAAATATTAACGGAACGGAATATTAACGAAAAAAATACTGTCCTCGTTTTCAATTTTGATAGTAAGTACATAAGTACAATACTTGCGCTGATAAAAAAAGCTTTCTATGGAGGAAAGTGAAAGAAGGACCCGAGGCATACCTAGTAAGTACATAAGTACAATACTTGCGCTGATAAAAAAAGCTTTCTATGGAGGAAAGTGAAAGAAGGACCCGAGGCATACCTAGTACCTCCCTACATAAAAAATATCTTGAATTTATAGGTGCTTTCGCATTGGATTATTAACATACTTTTCTTGAAAAGGCGACAACATTCACGAATAATCCACGTCACTATTCAACATAATTACAACCTACTTACTAGATGCGCCGAAAACTGCTGTGCTAAAAAGTACCCTATACGTACCCTTTTCTGTACCCCTGATAACGTGTATGCATAATGACGGTAGGTTAAGTAAGCGTAACCAACAAACGAACAAACCAACTTTCGCTTTTCACCCGACTGCGCAAGAAGGAGGATTATGTTTTTCGAGTGTTTGTATGTGGGTAAGTATGTATGGGGTTTCTTTGGCACGCCCTACAGCCTAAACAGCTTGATGGATTTCAACATGTGAGGCGTCATTTGAATCGTCTTGATAGTGGAATACAGTCTTGATGGTAGTATCGTCTTGATAGAGTACAATATTTTGCAGCCATGTTTTTGTATTTTCTTTTAATAATGTTACTTGTTATAATATTAATTTATATAGCAAAGAGTTAAAATATCAAACAGTGCATGTAATAAATTACCTAATTTTGATAAGCATTATTTGAACGATCTTTACGTAAATGGGTAATCATTCTCAGATATGAACGTAGGTATCAACGTACATTTAATAGAACACATTTGACATGATCAACAAACGTGGGTTGAAATTAAAAGCCAACGCCATTACTAGAATTAGTACCACCTACACACTATAAACACCTTAAACTTCCGTGACGTTTCAAATATTTATAGAATAGACAACAAAATAAAGCAAACAAAATCGAGAACAAAACGAATCCAAGGAAATGCTACAATGATTAATTAATTAGGGATAAAGTCTAAGGCGAAGAGCTGGCTGGCTGAAAACCTTAGTCAAGATATTCGGATCAATATTCGCGCACAGAACGGGTTATTGGCTTCAAACTCAAAACTTAACTATGAACTAAATTTATTTAGACATGGAAGCTTTGCCTTTGGGCTTTTTAGTGACGTCATCATCATTATCAGTCTGTAATAGCCTACAAGTTAGTAGAGAGAGAGAGAGAGAGAGAGAGAAAGAGAAGAGAAAGAGAGAGAAGCCATCATTTAATTAAATAATCATTGTGATACCGGATTCTACTTTGTACTTAGCTTTTTTTATAAACATAAATGGTTTTGTTTAAAGCTCGACCTCGTATATTAGTTACTTTTTTTAGTTTTAAATCTTGCGACTTTTTCGACTAATTTTAGTTAACCGATTGTTATAAAATCTTACACACACATTGAGTTCCCATGTCAACGCAACATTATCTATACTAATATTATAACGAGGAAAGATTTGTAATTTGTAACGAATTAACTCAAAAACTACTGGTCCGATTTCAAAAGTTCTTTCACCATTAGAAAGCTACATTATTCCTGAGTGACATAAAACGTGAGCAAAGCCGCAGGCAAAGCAGCTAGTTGTTCATAATTAAAAGGTTGTACTTATTTATAGTAGATAAAGAAGAGACCTTATGGAAACAGAAGTCCCCATTTTTAATTTTATGTATTACCTACAATTTTATTATACTAAATCGAATAATCTTATATGTCTACTTATCGAGATTCTTCTAAGATCGTACATTACTATACATGTGTTAGAACAACTCCTCGTTTTCTTCCAAGCCCTATTCACTCGGGTGGGGTCCGTACAGTAAATACGCTTCTTTCGTTCGTATCTATCACTAATCTCAGAATTTACTTCTTTTTCATTCCCTTCTTTCTCTTGTGTAGCAAGTATCTTTATTAAAAGAAAAATGTAGCCTATGGGATACAAAGACAAATGCAACGACAACTTTCAATCCGAATCTGATCAATCGGCAAACTGTTCTGGCCATTGGCTTTTTTAGGGATTGGGTTTTTTATGTAGAATAATGCGTTTCACCACCAACTCGCCTGATGTTAAGCGCGACGTTGTGGTCTAAGATGGAGCACGACGACCTATAAGGTACTTATTCACTCACACACTTCACTCTAGCCTTGAAGTTTTGTAGAGTGAAGAAGTACAAAGACGGCAGTTGAGTGAGACGCTACAATTGCGCTACTGCTCAGACCCGTCTTCGTAACATCAAACAATTATAATGAAAAATGTTTTACTTGTGTAACATTGTTTTACTTATGGAACATGATTGTGATTCATAAGGCAGGTTAGGGCCTTTTGGTAAGTATAAAAAACCTAAGTTAGAAGACTCCACTCTTCCATATCTATAACATACGTTAAATAATGGTTACCTACCAATAAAGATTAACTTGTACATAATTAGCTGTTACCCGCGACGTTCGTTTTTATTCAGAAAACAGTATCCAAAAACCTTCCTAGTGAAATACTCTAGTTTAGCCTTATTTAAGTTACAATAATGTAATTATTTTATGTTTAAATAAAGAGTTGTTGTATTGTATTGTACTCTAACTAATTATCAATTTCAGTACGATCCGTTCAGCCGTTTAACTGTAAAAAGCCTACAAACAGACAGACGGATAGAGTTACTCGTACTTTAGATTTATAATATAAGTATTGAAAATCCATTCTAATATTGCAAAATCGAAAAGAACTTTGTCTGTCTGTTTATAGACTTTTCAGGCTGAACGGATCTTGATAAAAATTGATAATTAGTCACAGTATATAACGAGGTAGGTTTTAGGATACTATTTTCTGAATAAACGCGAACGAAGTCGCGGAAAATAGCTAGTAAAAATAAAATGTTAATGAGAATGTTGTGTGGGGATGTGTGTGTGGGAGAATGTGTGTATAATTTATACACTCGAAAGACATAACACTCTATCTTTCGCAGTCGGGTAGAACAACATAAAGTGTTTGTTTGCGTGGGTAACATTGTAGCAGACATTTATATGCAGAGTGGCAGGACCGATGAATGTTTACGGTATTTACATACGCTTGAACTTTGGACAATGATAATTGTGTTTACTGGACGTTCGTTATTGTTGCATTTTAAATTAACAAAACTGGACTGTCAGATACGCTTCACAGTTAGCCTATGTTAACATCTCGTCACGCCATTCCCCCGAGGGGGCTGGCAGAGGTGTAATACGACACCCGCACTTCGACGGACGATATTCAGTCCCAAATGTGACAGGGGGCGAGCCTGTCTCCATACACCGCGCTCCATTCATGTAGCAGATGACATGCTATACGCACATATGTTCACACAAGGAACAAATTGGTGCGTGCCATCGGCTGGGTTCGAACCCGCTTCCTCTGGTTACAGTGCTTTGTTGTGACCTATCGCGCGCTTTCGACACTGCCGATCACGTTCTCATTGCAAATAAGCTGCGATTTTACGGCATCCGCGGACCGGCACTGTCCATACTTTCCTCTTTTATGTCGAAGCGAACGCAGGTCGTTATGGGTGATAGAGGCCGCGTCGTATCCGCTGAGATGGAGAACGAGATGGGCGTCCCGCAGGGCTCCTGTTTATCTAACACATTGTTCAGTCTCCTCCTCAACGACCTTCCTGGCGCCATTGACGGCGCAGAAATCTACATGTACGCTGACGACGTCGCTGCAGTGATCACCGCGCCGTCCCATATTGAGTTGGAGGCGAGACTGAATACGGTGGTGAACGAACTCGATGTGTGGTTCCGGTCGAACGGGCTAGCGCTAAATAAAGATAAGACCTGGGGGCTTACCATGAACTTTTACAAAAACATCATTGCGCAGGAACGTTTTGTTACATTCCTTAATAAGTATTGTTTTGTATCATACCACATGCATTGAAAACAATAATGTTTTAAAACGTTTTTACTCCTGCTACAGTGATGTCAAAAGAATGTACGATACAAGTGCCTTTATACACTCTGTGGTACTTTTGCGTATTTTGGAGTATGGTGTTGCCAGATGTACGATGTCAATCGTAATTATACGATTTTTGCCATGTAAAAATCGTACAATCGGGGTCGTACATTAGTACGACCGCATAGCGAAATCGTGCCTACAATATCCTATCGATACAGGGAAATTACACTTACGGTTTTTACAAGTTGCAAGTAAAAGCACTATGATTTCTTATTATTTTCTTCCCTAAGAATTTTTATTTTCCTCACCCGCGTACAATCGCTCATACGAAACATCTGGCGACACTTGGTTGTAGGAACAATGTCAAAAACGATTTTTTTTTTTGTTTTGTCTCATAGGGCAGGCTAGAGGCAACATAGCCATACCACCATAGTTTTCCATATGTTTGTCATAACATTTTTCATTAAATCTCTGATGAAGATGATGATAAATGAGATAAATCTCGCTCCTCTTTCCCTCTTTTAGTAAAGGCGAGTTTTCGTTTTAGAAAATAATACAAAATCATGACACCATCTTATCGGTTCCCCTCAAAAACGTACAAATTAAATCTACCTATGATCATGAAGGTAAATTAAAATTCAATTGCTGTATCCAATTAAAGTTTGTGAAAATTATTTTGGTGATATCTAGAATTTAATGCTTAGAATAATTTGTCACAGCGGCCGCAGAGTCTCAGTCTGAGACTTTTTAAAAACCCACAGTGAAATCGCTGCGGGCTTTAATTAGGAGTCTGCAGGCGAAGGCTCACTCTAAGAAGAAGCAAGTGCATCAAAAGGAGCTGACTTAGCCAACAAAAAATCTATGTGAAAATGGGTTGAAATTTATTCTGGAGCCCGTCCGAAGGCGTCCTTCGTAGTACGGAGCTTCTATTATCTGCTTCGAGAAACTCGAAAGTTTCCAAATCATCGGCCATCTTGCTAAATATTACAAATAGAACCTCAGAAACACAGCAAAAACTCACTTATAAATAGAAAAAGTTACACGGAGAGCAACTTTTTAACAATCGTTGTCATTTGTATCATTCCTGCTATTTTGACAGCTCGGCAGGAATACTTTATAGGTCGTAGTACGGTTTTTATACAAATGTTCCTTGGATTGAATGAACGAAATCGAGTGACGTCATCAAAACTGCTAAGCGATATCAAAACTTAACAGGAATACTTTTAGGGTGGTCATAGTACGAAATTACGAAGTAAGGCTTAATTAATGATGTTTTAAGAGGTTGTGGTAAGCCCCCTGTTTCCTTGCATTTAATCTTAACGGCCACTTGACAAATGCTTATTCGGTAGCAGTTGGCAATACGGCACTCCAACAGGTCAACAGTACAAAACTTCTAGGTTTCCAAATCGACAGCGCGCTGACGTGGGAGAAGCACATAGACGAGCTGTGCGGGAAGCTGAGCCGCTCGTGTTTCGTGTGATATGATTGTGTTGAAATATTGGTAAAGGGAAAATAGTAAGCAACACAAAGACTGGTATTTTATACTTTTAGACACGGATTATTGCAGAAAACTTAAAAAATCGAGTTCCGGATACTGCTAGGAGCTTTGCATCATAGCTAAACTACATGGTGCAGTAGAAAATCCTATCCTGGTATCTAATATTATAATTCGCTCCTCGGTCGTCCGTGAGGCATAGTTTGGAAAATGCTGTTTTAGATGCATTTGCGTTCTAAAAACTGCATATAATTCGGTTTAAACGGATTTAAAGAAATATTACCATTTTTTAAAAGGTTATGTGATTTACAAGTGTCATAAATGTTTCCAAACCCTGATCGGACAGTCGAAGGGTCTATTAAGTTTTGTATAATTAGATCCTAAATTGATCCCAATAAGTCGCAATGCACAAAGGCCAATGAACTTTTCCCTCAATCCATCTAAACCAAACAGTCAAAGTCATACGAGTATCATTGTTGTGTACGACAAGCGACAAGATGTTTACACTGTTGCTAGAATTTGAGCCCTGCGGAATGTTAAACGGGGGTTTGTTTATACGCCAGCTAGTCGACTATTCCGCTATGAACAATTAAACGAGTAATCTTGATGTGTCTTATTTCACCTGCCTGTTCCAGCTCACAGGAATATAGTGTACTAGCTGAGCGCCGCGATGTTAGCCGCGGTTAAAAAGTGGCCTATGTAACACAGCTTCTTTTTAGTCCAGGGAATAAGCTACCTCCATACTAACATAATACTAACCCATAAAAACACTACACCCACACACACTCTGACATCATTCTACATCGACTGCCTCGGTGGCTCAGTTGGTAGTGAACTTGCCTTCTGAGCTTGGGGGCGTGGGTTCGATTCCCACCTAGAGCAAACATTTATAAAAATGAACATTAGTGTTTGTTCTATGTCTGGGTGTTAATATCTATTTAAGCATGTATTTAAAATATCTAAGTATGGATATCAGTCTGTGGCAGCCATAGTACAAGCTTTGCTTAGTTTGGGGTCAGGCGACCGTGTGTGGAAGTGTCCCGAATTTATTTATTTATTATACTAACTTTTGCCTTTCTACATTCTATTTAATATGATAAAGAGGAAAGATTTGCATTTTTGGTTTGTTTGTAACGAATTAACTCAAAAACTACTGTTCAATTTGAAAAATTATTTCACCATTAGAAAGCTATATTACTCGTGACATAGGCTATAAAAAGCGAGCGAAGCGAGAAAAACAGCTAGTATAATATAAGTACCATTTTAGCTATCAATCGAATTTGTGATTTTTGTTGTACCTACCTATTTGTGATGTACCTAGCTTAATTCAAAATGTTCTGGTTTTTATAAACTGTAAGTTTTGTGAAATTGATTAAATAAATAAATAAATAAAGTCTCAATTATTATTCTAAAGTATTCCATATACAGATCTATATTATGTACAATTGAAACATTGCTGCCTATAAGACAAGGACAGAATAATAATATTACGAAGTTTAGACGACTTAATAAAGTTTTTAGAAATATACAAATAAATACAAGTTAGGGAGTGGACCAAACTGACCGGAGGGATACACATTTCCTTACTCTCTTGCTAGGCGTATGCTACCCGAAGGCCTCCGATCCGGTCTGAAACTGGCGTTGAAGTCTTTTCTTTGATTTATTGTAAAAAAATTAAAACTCTTAAATTTAGAAATTCTGAAATTTAGAAATATTTAAGAAAAGTAGCGTGTTAAAAAACTTGTTTTATTGTGATTAGATATCTGGGGGACGGCAGTGTGCCCCCGCTAAGCCGAGCAAAGGAACAACCGTACCATTCTTTTTTCGAAGTCATTCAGGCCATATTCAACCCCCTTGATACTTCGTTGTGTATAAAGCTAGAAGTCTGAATTGAAATTGTCTGAAATGTGACTATGTGCGAATGCCGAGACATCATATGTATTTTAGAAACAAAGATGTCTAACATTGATTATGGTCACTACAAATCACAAACGTTCTTAAAAGTTTCTAAATAACGTGACATTGAGACAGACGCGTAGACGGACGTGGCGAAACTATAAGGGCTCCTTAGTTTACAAGACAACCCTAAAAAAGTCGGATCATGGTAGATAGTCATTCTTTTGCAGAACAACCAAACACAAATTAAGTAAGTATGTAGATACGCTGGTCGAACAAAATGCAACAGTCGCAATAATAATTATGTAATAATAGTATTGCCGAATAAATGTATGTTAGTTTTAAAGGTTTTCTACTCTAGTTTTGGTGTGCAATAAAGTTATATTATAAATGTAAAAGTTTGGATGGATGTATGTTTGTTACTCCATTACGCCAAAACAGCTGAACGGATCTGGATGAAATTTGGCCCAGAGATAGATTAGTCTGGAATAGCACATATGCTAATTTTTAGCCACCTTAACATTCTTGAAGCACAGATCTGTATACAAGACTTTGGCAGCGCGACAGAATATAAAGAAAATAGCTGCGCCCCGCGGTTCCACCCGCGGATTAATAAGTATCATATGTGCTATTTTAGACTATAATCAATCCTTGTGCCAAATTTCACCCAGAACCGTTCAGCCGTTCTGGCGTTATTGAGAAACAAACATTCATCCAAACTTTCGCGTTTATAAAATTAGTGAGATTTGAATTTGAAGTTGAATTATACAGTCGAACCGCCGGCAATGTATTCTGAAAACTAGCCTACCTAGCAATATACGTTGTATAGTATCTTTCTTTCTTCTTCATCTTTTATCTTTTTCGATCAAGTTCAAAAATGTAAAAGAAAGAAAAAGACAAAAGACTGACTAACTAACTAACTATTCCGAGGCTATGCAACGTATATAATTGCTAACGGGTTAGATTTATAGCGTTAATTTTAGTATTGCAATCATAAACTATTCCCAGTTAAAAGTTGAGTCGCCACAGTGTACACGTTTCCCAAGTTGGAACTGTAACCAACTCGGAACAAAGGGCTTTTAGTTTACAATACACAGTGGTCTGAAAAGTTTCAGCGTTAGAGTGACGCTGGCCAGTTAGGGTCGTCGCGTTTATTTTTAAATCAACTATGTCCATGGTTTTGCTGATGAGTTACCCGCTAAAATGAATATTTTGGAATATAAAGTAGCCAGGGTACTTACGTGACATACACACACTTTCACAATTATGTAAGTACTAGTTGTGCCTTGCGGTTTCCCCGTGTTTCCACGGGAACTGTTATTTTTTTCAAGATGAAAGGTAATCTATGTCCTTTTCTGTACCTCTGACAAGATGTAGTAGTAAAAAACCTATGTCCTTTTCTGTACCTCTGACAAGATGTAGGCAAAAATTCATGATTTGCGTGGTTACGAAGTTACCGGATATATGTACAGATAGAAAAAGGGACAGACGCCGAAAGGACTTTGTTTTATAATACTCAGGGAAATGAATGTTAGAAGAAGATGAGAATATCATTTAAAAACATTTAAGTTAAACGTTTTTAAACTTATAATGTCGTATTGTCACGGGAACTAAAACTTTCATAAGAATCGATTAATGGATGTAGTTGGAAAGCAGTCCAAAGATTTGACCTAAAAAAAGAACAGGTAAATGCTATTTCGATCAATGTAATTTTTAAGCTCCAGACCGGGGTATTGTTTTCTCTAGGTAAGTACTTATAATATACCTACTCTTCGGAAAATTTAGTAAAACCTTAAAATGAAAAAGTATGTAATTTTATTCTAAAATCATTAACTAAGCAAAATCATTAGCATTCTAGTGGGTACAAACATCGAAGGTGCAAACGGCTATGGCGTGATTGGCCAACAAACTTCCAAACTAAGGAATTCACGTAATAATTACGTAAACGTGAAAAAAATTATGATGCAAATGTACTTATGTAACACAATTATTTTAAATGTAACAAACCGTTATAAATATAAAACAGAGTATATTAATAAATACCTTAATAAGTCGTTTTGCCACTCAAGACATTGTCACCTTATAGACGTTTTCATATGCCGTCGTTCTACAAACTACGTCATTTTCATTGATAGACCTTCTGATACGGAGCGAAAAAACTATAGGTATGTAAGTGCTTATTTTTTTTTCAAGGAGTCTAAATCCTTACCATATGTGTCACACATAATTATGGCCTTACGGTAAAAAAAAAACCTGGGAAAATAACCCATTTATTTATCTCACTAAATGTAACAAACATCGTTTTATAACGGTAAGGCCCATCTGTTACGTCATTTTTTAACGTTTTCTCCGTTTTTTGGTGTCAATAAAGGTTAGTGTGCTGTAAAGTATTCACTTATTCAGTACAGCATATTTGTTATTACAGGCCACAGGCTACAGGTGAATGCAGCAAACATAGTACATAGTTGTATGTACAGAGGTGATATCTCGGTGGAACTGGGTCACTGGGTCGAGTCTGCAACGCGATGCCGACACGCCACGATAGAAATCATTTCTACGCCACAAAGGAATCAACGTCTAACTGCTAACTACTTGTTTTCGGGACTCAAAAGAAAAAGTTCATCCTTTTACGTTTCAAACAGAAACGTCATTGGTTTCATCTATGAATAAGCTTTTTTCTGGCCATAGTGGAGGTTGGTTCAGCGTCGTAAGTATGGTAGTTTTCGATCGGCAATCGATGATTTGATGGGACATACCTATCTACCAAATTTGTATTAACAAAAAGATTACAAGTTTGAGTTAAGATTGGACAAAATTGTTTCTAGAAAAAAAATTGTTTGACAATTTTTCAATTAATTAAATTCAAATCCTTTTTAATTTTTTATGTTTTGAAATAAAGTAAAAGTACGAGTTAAACTAAAATAGTATTAGCAATAAACGTTGTAGGTATAGCCTGGGAATAGTTATACAGATACACCTCTTAGCAATAAACGCTGTATACCCTCAGAATAGTTATACAGTGTTTTGTCTTTTTCGGTTGAGTTCAAGAATTTGAACAATATTAAAAGACAAAACACTGTATGACTATTCTGAGTGACTATACAACGTTTATTTCAGTGTTTTGTCCTTTTTAAACGAGTTCAAAAGTTTAAAAGAAAGAAATAAACAAAATACTGTACCTATTACTATTCAGAGGCTATACATCGTTTATTGCTAAGGAGGAATGCTATACACAAGCAAAATCATGCTTATATACACAGTTCTTATGTTCTGGCACGTTCTAGACACGATAGGCATCCAAATATAGACGTCAGTCCATCGGCTGTCTATCAGTAATTGTATGTAAACAATGTCACTGGTAATGTACGCTGCGATAGCGAGGCCAAGCGGAAATATTAGCGAATATTTCGCGATGAGAAGCAGTTTATTTCAGCAAAATATTTTAACCTCCGAAACTTAGAACGATGCGTCAAAACTACGTCAGATTTCTGTAGCTTTGTTTAACCTTGTATGCGTCAATTGAGTAAACAGTACTATACTGGGACGGTTTTTTCTTCTACGCGTACGAAGCCGTTGGCAACAGAAAAAGGAATCCGCCTAACAGCCTTTTACAGAATAAGTTTTGGGCAAACTGAATTTTACAGAATACAGACAATCAATTATCTCACGTAACAAGATAGATAGATAGATAGATAGATAAACTCTTTATTGTCCACACCACAGATAACAAAACAACAAGAGAAAAATAATGATAAAACTTATTAAATAGTGTAACAACTGGCGGCCTTATCACTAAAAGCGATCTCTTCCAGGCAACCTTAGGATGGAGAGGATACGACAAATGAGTATGGGACAGGGTGTGCAAAAATAACTAAAATAAACATAAGATTGATACAAAGAAACAACAAAACATCGAGTATTATACCTAAACACCTACATAAACTATTTACATAAAACTTACATAAAAGTACATCATACTAATATAATACATTCTAGTACTTAAAATACCTATAGTTAATAAAATATACTAATTATTACATACATATATCACTATATACATATAATTATTACATACATATAATACTGATAAATTAAACAATCAAGGCAATTGTGATAAATACAGCTTTTTTACGGCGTCTTTAAAAATAGCAAGTGAGGGAGCATGTCTAGTAGCGACGGGCAGCTTGTTCCACAGTTGGACTGCCTGAAATGCAAACGACTTGACTTGACTAAGACTCAAGATTTGACTATAAATCTTATACGTCAGTGTGCTGAGTTTTACACTTTCAATTTTGTCTTTTTATTTTTTTCTTCATTCATTTATTTTTAGGGACATAGACCACAGGTCTACGTCAGCCCCATCGTAACCTTACATAATTTTTAACACTAAACTAATTTAAGAATTAGATTAAAATTTATTTTCAAATTAACTAATTAGGTAACCTGGTGGAGCTGGGATCATTCAGGGCCTGGAGAAAAGTATTCACCAGACCGTAAATCATTCCAGCTCCTTTACAACTAGGCTTAGACAAAATACCTTGGATTACCCCCACATTGTACTTACTCACATAAAGTTCGGCAAAAATTCCTTCTCTTTCAGGTCTTTTTATTTGACATGACAATCATCCAGTATGAAAATGTCTCAAGTAACTGCTTTTTCAATTGTGTCTATGTATGTGGCGCAAAAGTTGTCACCCGATGGTCTTTGAATGTAATTTTAAACAAATAACATTAGTTCAGCTTTTGGATCATGAGTATTTGATGTCTTAATTTGGAAATGATATCAGCTAAGTGGCCGTCGCCAGAATTGATGTCCCAATTTGTGGTATTTACGATCACTCTTGCCAAGTCTTACAGAACTTCCGGCGATAGGTGCTTGTATTCTTCCCGGATATTCTCGTTGACGGCTTCAAGAGTCTGAGGCTTGTTGAGATAGACTCGTGACTTCAAAAAACTCCATAAAAATTTGCCTCAAAACGGTTAAATCGGGCGATCTTGCCGGCCAGTGCAAATCGCAAAAACGAGACATTTTGCGATCCGGAAATGCGATCGAAATTTTGGTTGTGGCTCTTGTAGCTTGCGCTCCGTTGCAACGGGAACCAAAAAATGTGGTTCCAACAAAAGAGAGCACGCTGCTCACTTTTGTGGGAACCACATTTTTTCCAGTTTCAATTCATCCATTCATGCATCCTAAGAAAGGAGGAAGTTGAGCATGAGATTACAGCACTCACCGTCCACAGCAGTTGTTTGGGCCAGAGTAGTTGTTTGGCCCGCGGTGGCACCTCCAGCGTAAACAACACACAATATGCAGTAATTTCGAGCGGGTGTAATGACTCTTTGATGGTTAAACGCGTATAATATTCGGTGCCTCGCAAGCGAATAATTTTGCTTCTTAACATATCGATACAAATCACTCATGACGATTTTCGGTGAAAAGTTCTGTTTTCTGGCAGCGGCCATATAGCCAATATCAATTTCTCGACTTAATGGAAAAAAATATGACAACTTACGTAAAAATATGATATAATCCAAAAGGAAAGCCAATATTTTTTTTTAACAAAAAAATATATAGCTAAAGAACTTTGGTGATTGGGTAATTGGATGAACCTTGCACATAAATAAAAAATATTATTTACGTTCGTTACTTTGTAAGTAATGAAATTTGCTGTTTATCAATTAAATTTACCGCCAATTTCAAGTTAAATTCTTCCGGCCTTATAGTTTGACGGTATTGCAATTTCCTTTATAAAATAAATGTAACATTTGGACTTGTGCGAGCAACTAGAGCATTACAAAGAATGCAGCTTGCTGCATTTTTACAAAAGCTATAACGGGTTTAGCCAACTTCATCGTACAAAGTCATACTAACTAACACATCAAAGTTTGCGACAGCTGTCTACATTTTGTTATTTGTATGATGTCTTGATGGTCGGTGGCTTGATTTTTACCCGAGTGCACAAGAAGGATTATGTTTTTTGAGTGTTTGTATGTATAAGGCATCTTTGGCACGCCCTACAGCCTAAACAGCTTGATAGATTTCGACATGTGAGGTGTCATTTGAATCGTCTTGATGGTGGAAGTGACATAGAGTACAACATTTTACAGCCGGTTTTTTTTTAAATACATAATGTTACTTGTTGTAAAAATCAAGTTGCTCACATCATGTCATGTGTGTGGCTTGATATATTTATATATTAAGCCGCCGACATCAAGACATCATACAAATAAAAAAACTTTAATGTGTATACTACTTTAATCTGACAAACTTCGTTTATCGTCGTTGATCGTTAACCGTCATCGTCGTCAAATTCGTCAAAAAAAGCTATTTTTCACAATGTATTAAAATCTATGTGATATTTAAATGCTTAATCTACTTTAAGCTACATTTACTCGATCTTATTGCAGCAAGAAGTAAAGAAGTCTCGGCTGACTCTACAAAAAATATTCTGGGAGAAAAATGTAGAGGCTCACAGTAGTGTTTGGGTCGCCTACATACATAATTATATAGGGAGACATAACTACTGAGGAATTAAATTTAATAATACTAGTTCTGTGAGTAGAACTAAAAATCGAGAAAAAGCATTTTTAACAGGCTGAAATGTATTATTTTGTAATAAAGATGTCAGGCATTTATGGTATCACAAGCTGCGCCCCGCGGTTATGAAGTATCCTATGTGCTATTCTATGCTATAATCTATCTCTGTACCAAATTTTATCGAGATCTGTTCAGCCGTTCTGGCGTGAAAGAGTAACAAACATCCATCCATCCATTCTTACAAACTTTCGCGTTTATAATATTAGTAGTAGGATAAACTCACCCACTGGCCAACTTTGAATTTTGAAAATTACGGTTTATTGATTTTATATCAGTTAATAAATTAAGAGACAGTACCAAAGTAATAAATCATGCTTGATTTTAGGCGATTACTCATTTTTTTCCTGTTTAGTCCTGGACTAAACTAAGTAACTAACTAAGGTACGCGTACATCGGGTTTTTTTTAACACACCTAAGACTTCTCGCAGGCAGCTTATATCATATAGTCAACAACATTTGTTCTACTATATCTTCCATAACTTTATATATTACCCAAAAATAATATTTAGTTTGTTTTAAACCCCCGACGCAAAAACGACGGGGTGTTATAAGTTTGACGTGTCTGTGTGTGTATGTGTATGTCTGTGGCATCGTAGCTGCCGAACGGATAAACCGATTTTGATTTTGTGTTATTTGTTGGAAAGGTGAATTAGTCGGGAGTGTTCTTAGCTATGTTTGATGAAAATCGGTGTTGTCAAAATCGGTGTCGGGGGTTTTTTAATTTTTTAATTTATACTTGTTGTATTAGTTATTTTGCAAAAGCGAGCGGTCCGCGCCATCTACGGAATGGGTCCCAGCAAATCATTGAGAGATTTATTTAAAGAAATAAATATATTAACTTTACCTTCTTTGTATATCTTTGAAAATATTATGCACGTTCGCAAAAATCTACATAAATTTAAATTGAACTGTGACTATCACAATTATAACACTAGAAATAAGGATAGGATAGCTGTACCGAGATTTAGACTGACTAAGTCAAATAAGTCATTTTTAGGCAACTGCGTTCGTTTTTACAATAAAATCCCGAAAAATATAATAGGGCTCACTGAGGGAAAATTCAAATCACATGTAAAAACTACATTAATGAAAAGAGGGTATCATAAGGTTAAGAATTATTTAGAAGATAAAGATGTCTGGAGCCTTCCACTTCCGCCAAGTAGCCACTAGTATTTATAGATATTACCTAGTTTGTAAGCCAAAATTTATGAGACTGTAACTTATTTATTATTTGAAAAAATAATGCCCCTCAGTTTCTTGCCTGTTCTTCTGAGTAGAGGCTCTTTATCCGAACAAGGCGGTCGAGTCTATTTAAATAACTTTGACGTTCATAAGTGTATCTTTGATACCTAAATTGAATAAAAACATTTTGACTTGACTTTGACTTAGTAGCAGAAAATATGAAGTAAGTCATTGAACTAAAGTTTTTTGGTATGATCAAGAGAAGCTGCCAGCGAGGTTTTAGAAGATTTATAAATAACCCCGTGTAATGTTTTAACATTCCGTGTAATAATGTAATAATATTGTAACATTCGCATTAGGTGCTCAGATTGGAGCAGCACAAGAGAATGCAGCGAACGGTGCAACCTACAAAACGCGGAACTAACTGTACTCAGCCGGCCAATACCGTAAACATACCTACTTCTACGCAACACTACTCCTACTTATATACTTTGTTGTTATAAGCATGACTTTTACAAGCTTACAACTTTCATAGTCATGGTTAAAACTAGTTATTTCCAGGCAAGTGCAAAATATATCTTTAAAAAAAATAGGCTCTCACCACAACGCTAAATTGCTAAATCTAAATTAGCTAAAATTATACCTGTCTTTGTTTTTGCTACGTAGTAGACAAGGACATCAATACTTTTAGCTTTTTTTTACTACAGAATTAGCAATTTAGCGTTCTGAAAAAATAAATCTACACTGATATTACAAAGAGGAAAGATTTGTTTTTTAGTATGTTTGTAACAAATAAACTCAAAAACTTTAGGTCCGATTTCTTTCTTCCACCATTAGAAAGCTGAATTATCCTTGAGTGACATAAGGTATGAAACGCGAGCGAAGCCGCGGGCAAAAGAGATGGTAAATAATAATTCATTTCGGGAAATTTTCATACTCGGTCGCCTAATCCCAAACTAAGCAAAGCTTAGTCAGCTTAGCCGCCAGAGACTGATATACATACGTATGTACATATATGTATGTATATTAATAGGGTAGGATATCAATAGGACCTAATTACTACCTAATTAGGCTAATTCAACACTATCTCATCTCTTGCTGATGTATAGTATGAATGCAATTTAGATTCATGAATTCACTATTTACATAACATAAAAAAGGATAATCCATTATACGTGTCAAACTGAAGTAAAGAAATTGAAAGTCTGTTTAAAACTCATTTAGTTATAATATTTTATTGCAGAAGACTTGAATTTAGGTATATTTAGCTTGACTATAAAACTAAAATGAGCCATTAAAACCGGATATTTGTCACGACTTGTTTTGAGTAGTGACATTTTGACACGACGATTTACGAGCGTAATGTCCACAAAGGAACCACGTCTGCTGGGATCGATCGATCCACATTCATAGCTTAGTAACGAAAAATGATCGTCAGGTACCTAATTAGTGCTGAAATATAATGTACCTTTTCTAAAGACCATACGATCTCTTTTTGATAACCACAGCGTATATAGAAGACGAAGATTTAAAAGGCTGCTCACACAACTTCTGCGCATCGCACTGCGCAACTCTACCAAACAAGCAGGTACATAAGATGAGAGCTTTCGTAAGTAACTTATGTATAACCCGGGGCGAGGTCACGCAGCGAGATTTCGTCGCGCTCTATGAGGTCTAAAATCGAATGCAGTTAGGTGGCTTACAACCGTTTGCACTGAATATAAGAATTGCCCAAGTCCTTGCTTAACTAGTTTAAACTAGCTCCTACCTAAATTTTCTTGCACGAAACTTAAGCTATTCCTTAGGAGACTCTTAGCTTTGTGTGCCCGATAAGCAAATCTTTTGCTACGAGTATATTTAAACTAGTTAAACAAGGACTTAGGCAATGCTTAAATTCAGTGCAAACGGATGTTAGTACTTTAAGGTTAGTTAAAAAAAAAAACAACAAACGCTTGTAATAGAAATATGCTTTGTCTTGATACGTGTTGTAATTGAAAGTTTGTCAGTCTATTATGGAAGGAAAATTTCAAGTAATGTTGTATCGGTGTTAGTCGAACAGGGTGCCAGTTAAGGATTTGCATTTTGGAAATTAGGTCTTTCCGCCATGTAAGCTATTTAAAAGTACATTGCACGCACTACATAATAGACCATATTTGAAACGCTAAATGGACTTAAATTTACTTATTCCATAGTTTTTGTTATTGTACCTATTATACAAGGACATGAAAACTTTTAGCTAGAACAGACTCAGCAATTTAGTGTTCTGAATATGCTATTGTTTAGTCATACTAGTAATATATTGTTTTTTTTCAATACTGATAAACTGGCTCATTTTCCTTCTAGCTAATTGGTATAATAGGAAATCACGGGTATACAGATGAAGGGGTCGTAAAGTATTACATAACCATCACAGGCTAAATGATTTCACTTTGTCTATTTTCTATGAAAACGATGAATTCTAATCCTAATTTTGATTATTATCAATACGAAAGTGAGCTTGTTTATTTATTTCGTTTGTTTGTATGTTTGTTACACTTTCATGCCTTAACTTCTCAACCGATCACCATGAAGTTTTGCATACGTGTCAGGGGTACAAAAAATAGATACCAATCATCCCATACATTTTACGACGTGACAGAACGCAGCTAGTCCTAATCCTAACTAATATTTTAATGCGATAGTGAGTTTGTTCGTTTGTTTGTAACGCTTTCACGCCCTAACTAATCAACCGATCATCAAGAAAATCTGCATACACGTTGTCTGAAATACAGAAAAGGACATAGAGTACTTTTTATCCCGAAATAATAAACGGTTTCTGTGGGATCGCGGGTGAAACCGCGGGGCGCAGCTAGTAATTAATAAATACGTCAAAAACTGAGCTGATGTGACATATTCTGTATAAAATTTCATTAATGCTCACGTGAGCGTGAAGTGTTTTGCGTAAGCGTAAAAGGTTTTGCTTAATTTAGCTGACAGGGGAAGAAGGAGCTTAAAATTACTAAGGGCGCTCCTAGACCGGCAATATTTTCACAGCATACTTGCCCCGCAATACTGCAATTGTTAATTAATGCATACTAAAGTACTAAATAACGCATATTAATGCATACTAAATATTGTAGTATAAATATGGTCCGTTTAGGTCCCCCGCAAATGCTTACGTTCCTTCGATCAAATTCCCCCTTACTAATTAATGTTGTATGGCTTTGAAATAATTATTCAGTGTTTTGCCTTATTCGTAAGAGTTACAAATTTAAAAGAAAGATAAGGGGAAAACACTATCTTTGTTAGCAATAAACGTTTTTACAGCCTCGGAATAGTTATACAGTGTTTTATCTTTTTTTGTTTGACATTTTTGAAATTGATCGAAAAAGACATAAAACTGTGTAGGTATTCCGAGGCTATACAACGTTTATTGCTAAGGGGGTGTATGTATAACTATTCTGAGGTTAGACAACGTTCATTATTAAGGGGGTTTATTTAAGCAGCCATGTATCCCTCAACAAGTATGCACCCCATTATTATAAAGTCTATTGTTATTCAGTAGACTATAGTAGTCATAAAATATTTAGAAATTTGGAGTGAGTGAAACGTGATCCGTGGTGCAAGCATCGACATTTACTTTTAAAATCGACTAAATCGGTAATTTTAAAACTTTGTCGATTTAGTAGATTTTAAATGTCATTTTACCGATCGGTGCCAGCCTCCTGTTACTCTTTGTATTTACTTTATTATTTACTAGCTGCGCCCTGTGATGTTACGCGCGGTTTAAAGGTAGTAAATGTGCTATTTGAGACTGTATAGTCCATCTCTGTGCCAAATTGCATCTAGGCTTGTTCAGCCGTTCTGGCGTGATTGAGTAACAAACATCCATCCAAGCTTTCGAATTTATCGATCTACCGAACGAGCTAGCGTCTCTGCTTCAGCTATACGACAAAAACGCTTTCATGTGCCTGAATTCTATCCGGATTTCCGTCCATATCTTTGTCTCCCTCTATAGGTTGTATAATTATCGAATCTGCTCGCAATTTCACGAGAATCAGTTGAGATGTGTGTGGAGGACAGACGTTGGCCGTGAGGTCTCTAGCTCACAGAACCAAAAGTTAGTATTACTCGTGTAAAGTTAGATTTACCATTACAGATGGAACTCGATAACATTTGTACAGTTTGGAGGTAATCTGCACTACAATTTTGAGGCTCTATAAATGTTATTGAAGAATTTCGTTACAAATAGGGAACACAGTTTCGCATCTTTACAAAAACAACTATTTCGTTACAAATACGGATTTTATGAAAAGGACATCTTGTAAAAATGATAAGCCACTTTCGTAATAAACATACCCAGATGGATCGACTCATAAGTCCTGCCACCTGCTCAAATATTCTCCACCTAAGAATAAATTATTATGAGCCTAGTCTCGCCACACGGTTTTACCTGCTATATTACCGATACCGTTGTTTTCCAACGATAAAAAATAACCTATATGCTGATCCATGTTATTTTATCCTAACTAATTAACGAACAACTTTAAAGCAAATTCTACGCAGATCTAATCAGCTAACACAGAATTAAGTGTTACAGAGTTAAGTAACAACATACCAAATTCAAACTGCAAATTCGTAAGAAAACACCCAGAATTCTTTAAAAAATTTAGTGACACAACTCGAAAATACCCACCGTTTCCAATTTAAACTAACAGTCCCGAAATCTAGACTGAAAATGCATAGGTCTGGCCCAAATGCAATGGCCATTGTAATATATAATAAACTACCAGAGAAATTAAAAGAAATAAATAAAGAAAACTGTTTCGAAACTAAATTAAAATGTTTAATAATACAAAAATGCTATTATAAATTAGAAGATCATCTCAAAGATAAAAGCTTAATTATTAAAGAATAAGCCGGCCCACTCTATATGACATAGCAATACCCTAATAGGGTCCATTATGAGATACTTATATTTTAACTTTTAAGATCTTGTGAACTTATGTAACAATCACCATAATGCGCAATAAATACTTTGACTTTGACCTTTACAAATAAATTTCATCCAAATCTGTTCAGCTGCTTCGAAATCGAGTTCCAACAAACATTGTCACACAAACTTTTGCATTAGAGATAATTATTATGCTTACCTTAGACTAACATTACTGTAATCATTATAATTTAAACAACTTGTAATTTTGTTTTACATAATGTCGAATGATTACCGACATTTTATGAATTATTACCTTACCCTACCCAATTCATTAGATTTTAAGGGTCACTTGCAAAATCTCGAGTTATCTTTTTAACTCGGAGTTAACTGCTCATCAGCGGTGAAACTGATAAATCGTCTCGCCTCATCAAGAATTAGAAGCTAACCTTGAGTTAGAGTGTTGACATTTAAAACATTTTAATTCTGAGTTAATTAATTCTGCGTTTAAGTGTCTGCTGCAAGTGGACCGGAGTGTATTCGAGTGTACTCTCTTTTTTACCCGACTGCGCAAGGAGGAGGGTTATGTTTTTTCGAATGTATGTAAGTATGTATGTATTTTTGTGGGTATGTATGTATGCATGTATGAGGTTTTTTTGGCACGCCCTGTAGCCTAAACAGCTTGATGGATTTTGACATGTGAGGTGTCATTTGAATCGTCTTGATAGTGGAAATGACATAGGCTACAACATTTTACAGCCGGGTATTTGTTTTTCTTTTAATAATGTTACTTATATTATTCTTGTATTACTGTATTGTTTAGCAAGTAAATACATTTGTTTTGCTAATCACTGCACCGTATCTACACATACGGTGCGGTTCTACATAGTAAAGATTTACCTTTAAAAATGTCCGTCTCATCAATAACTAAAAGTTAAAATAAAAAAAATCTTAATACAATACGAAACCCCAAAAAGTTAACTGCAACTTCAAAACAATAATGTAGACTGTCTGCAACTTCTTTAGCCGTAGTTGTGTGTGTGTGCTATGCTATGTGCCCACAGCCCACATACCATGTAACCGGACTGGTTACTTCCTTAATCAGTGATTAAGGGTTTCATGACGTACCACGGTTCGAATTTAGTAACATTTTTAATGTTTTCCTTTCCATTCAATAAAAAAGATTTATTTCAATAAAATAATCTTATCCTGTAAATAGCTACACGTGACCGCACATAGTTAAAACTTATGAAACAAAAAGTCAGAACGAAACTGCAGAACACTATCCACAGGCTCACCATGGTCCAAAGTTTAAGCGTAGTTCAAACAAGCCAGTAGTCATAGCTTTATTTATTCTAAACAGCGATTCAAACGCCATCTATCTACAGCAATGCCATCGCAACCCTGCGAGATCACGACACGCACACTCGCAGCCTACAAGCACACACACAAGCGCATGTAACGTGAATGTTTTCATAAAATGAAATCGGGCCGCTCTCACGCGAACACACGAAGAATGTTAATAAATGATTCTATGTACGGGCGAGTATTTATACGACGGATAGGTTTTATATGCGCTGTGGAGTCGTGTTGGTAGCATCGATACAGTATAGTATAGAACACTAGCTGCGCTCGAGGTTAAAAAGTAGCCTTTGTGCTATTCTAAACTGTAATCTATCGCAATGCCAAATTTCATTCAGATCTCTTCACTCGTTCTGGCGTGATTGAGTCACAAACATCTATCCATCCAACCATCCATCCAAACTTTCGCATTTATAAAATTACAATACAATAATCTTATCTTTATTGCACACCGAAAATACAAAGTTAAACAAAAAAAGAAAATATCAAATAAAATTTCATTCGGCAGTACAAGGGCGGCCTTATCGCCTAAAGCGATTTCTTCCATGGACAGGACAGAGGGAAATAAGACAAATGGTTTATTTTAGCGTTATTTGACTAAATTATTTATAAATACTCGTGTGTAAATAATCTTATCAAGCAGACCTTTCACCGATAAGCAGCAGACTGAACGCCAGCTCTCAGTACACGTACATGTACATATTATTAGAGTTGTAAGCTTATCTAACAGTAAGTAAGTAGGGAAGTATAGTTTTATTTGAATTATTTCCTGTCGCCAAGTCAAGTCTTTATTCAAATAGGTATTAAGTAATATTAAGTCTTTATTTAAATAGGTATTAAGTAATATTAAGTCTTTATTTAAATAGGTATCGAAAATACACTTATGAACGTCAAACTTAGAAAAAATACTCTATCACCTTGTTAGGAAAAAGAGCTGCTACTCAGAAGAACAGGCAAGAAACTGAGGAGCAACTTTTAGCAACTTATAAGTAGACCTTCTGTTCCAATATAAAAAGAAACAACACAAGAGACTACTCTACCGCTAATAATTCAACAATAAAGCAAGCAATTTATTTTAAAAATTAACTAAATTTAGACAACAATATCAGGAATCAAATACATAAATATGTATTCCATTTAAATGTTGGATAATTATCTAATTCAATGCAGATAAAAATGCAGAGTATTATATAATTATGAAAAAGGGTAAGTACTTAACTCAAACAGACGAGTTTGAGAACCTTTGACAATGACAAACGAGAAAAAATGACAAATTCTTAAACAAGACAGGTAATAAAATGAGATGCAGTGCATAGCAGTAGGTTTGCAATTCCGTATCATTTTATTAAAGTAGAATCGAAATAATCATTAACCCTTTTCCTTTCCCCAACTCCTATATTCTCCACATCAAACTGACATCTCATCTTGCAGTAATTTTTCAAATCCTTTTATTTCGAACCCTTTTATTCTTTTTATTAAATTTTGGTGACAAAGGGTTTTACTTAACCTCCTGAATATCTTATCAACAAGTTTAAGAATTAATTAAGAAAAGACGCTATTCTATCCTAATAATGATTTCCTAATCTATGCTTGTTTACTAATATTATAAGAAGGTAACATTATGTTTGTTTGTCGAGGGTAATCTCCGAAACTACTGAACCGATTCTAAAAATTATTTTACTACTAAAAAGCTACATCCCTGAGTGCCAAAAGCTACGAAATGCGAGCGAAGCCGTGGGAGAAGAGCTAGTCACATAAATAAATGCGAAAGTGAGCTTGTTCTTTCCTTTTTTACGCTTGTACGCTTAAACTACTCAACCGCACGTGAAATTTTGCTTACACGTTGTCAGGGGTACAGAAAAGGACATAGGGTAACTTTCATGCCAAAAAAATTAACGGCTCTCGTGGGACCACGGATGAAACCGCGGGGCACAGCGAGTTAAAAATAGAACTATACTACAACCTTTTCACACGGTATTTATGTACAGCGAAACAGGGATGATAGCCTAGTTGATAAGGTGATAGCCTCTCTTATTTTGAAACAGAACCATTATTTAAAATTCAAGAATAAGTGACTTGTTCCTGTAATACTACACTCACATTGCATATTTTCTAAGTGTAAAGTTTGACTATGATAATACGGAAATTATTTGCTTCTAACACTATTAATCTATATTTATATTTATTTATTTATTAGGGTACCAGCATGTTATACATTATCACATTCTCATAAAATACATAGACAACAAAATCAAAAACTAAATGCTAACACAATTATAGGCACCGACTACATGGAAACCTATGTTACAGAGCAAAACAAAAATTTAATTAAAATTAAAGATTAAAAAATATATATATTAAATTAATCATACAGTCATTTTCTAGGCATTGCAATAACAATTAAAAAGAGGAAAAATTACGAGGGATGTCAATAAAATGTAAGTAAAATGTCAAAAATTTAGATTTAAGGAATAATATGAATACTTAATTAATAATAATGTAAATTCAAATGTTATAATTTATTTGAAAAATCAATATTATAAATGTCATGCTTAAGCCTACCGACACTACCAGTAAATAAGTCCAATGAGTGATTATTATACAAACTATTGATTTCAATGATTAATCTGTTGAGAGGAGCGTTTTTGCCAAGATTGGAATAATGTTTACAATTTTTTAGTACATTAGGTCTCCTCGTGATCGTTCTCGGTGCGTTAAAGTTAATAAGCGATAGTAGTTCTGGGACATCTAATAACCCGTGGACCAACTTATATAGAAAAGTTACATCAAGCAGGCGTCTTCGATCTGACAGGGAGCTCATGTGGAAGTATTTTAGCCTCGCTTGATAACTACCAATAGTCTTAGCTATGTTGCAGGAAAAAGCAAGATGCCACATAAAACGCTTCTGTACGCTTTCGATTTTCTTTTTATAAACAGTATAAAATGGGTTCCAAGCTACACTGCAATACTCCAGACAACTTCGGACATAAGAATTGTAAAGTAGTATTTTCGTCTTCGGGTTTTTAAAGTCTTTACAGTTCCGTAATACAAAGCCTAGGGACTTGAATGCTTTCGAGCAAATGTTGTCAATATGTACGTGAAAACGCAATTCTTTGTCAATCTCTACACCAAGGTCCCTAATACTGTCAAGTTCTGTCGAATTGCTATTTTGTATTTTGTACTTAAAAGGGATTCTGGTTTTCTTTCTGGAGAAGTGAATGCAATAACATTTGGATTCATTGAGATCCATTCCGTTACAGCTACACCAAGAAACAAGACGATTGATATCTTCCTGGAGAAGTGTCATATCATGCAAAGTATTCACTACTTTAAACATCTTTAGGTCGTCTGCAAAAAGGTAATGTTTACAGTTGTGAAAACAGTCGCTAACATCATTTATAAATACGGAAAAAAGTAAGGGACCGAGGTGGGAACCTTGCGGCACACCAGAAAGCGCCTGAAATCTGTCGGAAGAGAAACCAGAGGCCACAACTGTAGACTGTCTGTTGGAAAGGTAAGAAGAGCACCAACTTAGAAGCGGTTCTGCGATGCCATAAGCAGCAAGTTTCCGGAGAAGGACTTCGTGGTTTACGCGATCAAACGCCTTGCTAAAGTCTGTATAGATAGCATCGACTGCCGAGCGTCTATCCACTTCAATAGAAATTGCGTTGATAAAAGATATCAAGTTAGTTGTCGTGGATCTGGACTTCATAAAGCCGTGCTGATATGGACTAATCAAATTTTGAACATGCCAAGACAGAATAGGATGAAGAAGTTGCTCGAAAACTTTTGCGAATATGGGGAGGATAGAAATAGGTCTATAGTTTTTGATAGCATCTTTGGCACCATCCTTGTGAAGAGGAACAACCAGAGCCTGCTTCCAATCGGCTGGGAAAACACCGGTTATTAAAGAGCAGTTGTAAATAAGACGCAGCGGATGTGCCAATGCTGTTGCGCACTTAGAAACAAATACCGCAGGCAGACCATCCGATCCGGCACCCTTACTCACATCCATTCTCTTTAACACTTATGTCTTTAACTATCATGTGCTTAACATGATCATCGTTGAATTGTATCAAGGTTAAGTAATTGCTGGACAGCGACGTAATGACAGAATTTACACCAGATGGAAGATTGTTGTTGTAAACAGAAGAAAAGTTACGAGCGAAAAGATTACAGATATCCTTGCCATTTGAGGCGCACTCATTGCCCAGAGTCATTTTGGCAGGGTAGTGACTTTGGTTTTTTCTTTTACTTTTTATAAAAGACCAAAACAGTTTGGGATTAGATCTCAGACTAGATTCAAGACGAGAAATATAAGTTTTATAGCACGTGGCTGTAAGATGTTGGGCGCGCTTTTTAGCCAGTTCGTAGGAAAGCCTATCCAAAGGATTGTTATTATATTTTTTGAGCTTCTTCCGGTACTTCAGCTTTTCTTTGAGGAGATTAATTAAGTCTCGAGAGAACCATACTGGATACTTTTTGCTTCTTGGCAAACGTTTAGGCACATTTTTCTCTATAACTATACGAATACGTTCGTAAAACACCACCAGCATATCGTCAATAGACGCTCGAGAACTCAACTCTATATCCCAGTCAATGTTATTCAAATCTTGAATTACTTTATCGTAGTCTGCCTTATAAAAGCAAAAGCGGTAGTTGTCATTTGATGTTAGATTACTACTTTTATTTTTATTTAAGCAATTTAAAGATAGGCTGAAGACAAACGGAGGGTGGTAATTGTCGACTCGTGATAAAGGCTCATTGGTAGCATACAAGTTGGCAATATTGTTATTGTTATTGAGTACTAAATCTAATGTGTTGCCGTCCTTGTTCAACGTGTGATTAAGCTGTTTTAATTTGTTCATAGAACAGAAATCAAGGAACATAGTGGGTTTTAAAGTTGCGTTATGCTTGCAATTAATAGTCTGCGTATTACTAGCCACATTCCATCTTATACTAGGTAGATTAAAATCACCAACAAAAATAACGTTCTCAAACTTATTTTGCTCTAAAACTCTATTCGAGTTACCTAAAAAGTCTTCTAAAGCATGCAGTTTGAGAGGTGAGCGGAGATAAACTGAACACAAATACAAATTAGCCAATTGACCTTTATCGTTTTGACACTCTATTTCAAGCCATACATCCTCACAGTTTGACTCTAAGTCCTGAAGGCGATTGGAGTTGTAGCGTTTGGAAACGGCAACCGCCACCCCTCCTCCGTCACCTTTCCCATGAATTTTACTCGACTCTCCGTCGCGCCTATACACCACATACCTACTATCAAACAACTCAGAATCAAAGACGCCGCTCTTACACCAAGTCTCCGTCAGTACAATTATATCGTAATCGTAGCGTGTCACCTCGTTTAAAAAATCAAGTTTTAGTTCTTAATCCACGTACATTTTGATAGTATACCTGTAACATCAACAGAGGGAAAAAAATATATAATTTTATATATATAATATAATTTTAATTTTAATTTTTACTAAATTTATTATTCCAATAATTTACAAAATTCTATAAAATTAATTACTCATTAAGTTATACATTTTTAAAAGTATAATACCTACATGTATGGTACAGAACTTAGTATTAAGACAATTGGAAGGACTAACTACCAAGACACGGGTTTTTTCAACACCCAGTTTGTTGGTTAGTGCCGAATTTAAAAAGAGTGTACTCTTTTGAAATAAACAATTTTGATTTTTTTTGATTTTGAAGTTGGAGAAGGCCCGCCTCTCAAGCCGGAGAGAGCGAGTTCAAACCCAGCCGACAGCACGCACCAATTTGTCCATTGTGTGAAGATTTGTGCGTAGGTATTTAATGTCATCTGCTACATGACTGGAGGCCCCATTTCACATTTGGGACTGAATATCTTCCGGCAAAGTGTCGGTGTTGTACACCTCTGCCAGCCCCCGGAAAGGCGTGACGATATGTATTTATGTACACTATTTATCGTTACTAGCCGTGTATTTGCCTTGAATATTTTAACACTAATTTGCTTTAGTGTAACGTATGTGTGCAATTTAACAATTTACGTAATAGAACCCGCTTTGTAACCGTCTGTGTAACGTTGGGAGTACTGTCTAGTCTGTGGTCCTAATTATGGCAGCTGTTCTATTGGACGCTCTTTAGTAAAGACTAATTGAATCATAAGATGTAACAAGTCCTAATTGGTAATTGGTTGGTGGTATCTATCAGTAACAAGGTCTAAGATCAATAAGAAAATTTGGAGTAGTTTTTAAGCGGCTATTACACTTTCCAATTTGCAGTATGCTAACTTGGCGTGGCTATGCCCGTGCAATAGAAAAAAGGATTGCTAATTCTCTAACAGACATTATCCAATTATAGCACGTTAGCTCAGCTAGCGTACTGCAAATTGGATAATGAAATTGCAGCCTAACTCTACTCTGCGATGGCAAGCAAAGTCAAAACTGACAAACCTTATTCTATCACATAACATGATATGTCTGTTAGAATTGGCACTTACTACAAAAACATAAATAACTAAATACTTATTTGTAACTAGCTGCGCGTCGCGGTTTCACCCGCGGTTAATCGAATGTGCTATTCTAGACTATAATCTATCTCTGTGCCAAATTTCATCCAGATCTGTTCAGCCGTTCTGGCGTGAAAGAGTAACAAACATACATCCATCCAGCCATTCTTACACTTTCTCGTTTACAATATTAGTAGGATTTGCTACATGTACTCGTAAGTAGTTTAATTTAAGTATTACTTATTTTAAATAGTTGCTCTTTAGCAGGATTTTGACGTTCTCTACAAATTAATCAAATACTTATTTATATATTGTTGTTTATATTTTTTATATATATGTATTTTTCTAAAGACAAATTTATAATGGTTGGAAATGTTTTACTGTAAAAGCTCTCCAATGCCTATTGTACAGAGCTTTCTTTACTTTGTCCAACAAATACAGAAATAGGTAAATCAAATAGGTACGTTATCTTTGCAACAATTGCAGGAAATATATGCCCTAATTACTGTAGTATTTTACATACTGTAAAAACACACAGTATCTACTGTTTGAAAATTGAAACTAATAACACCAATCAATAAGTATTTCAGTAAACAAGTATGTGCAATAAATGTTTTTACAGGGTGCTGGTTTTGGATGCAGTAATGCTTACAAGGTGTTGTTCTACCGGCAAAGTAAACAACTCTTAGAACATCAGTTTGCAAAATTCGAAAGAAAAATAATCGAGTCTCCATACAAAATAATTCATGTGATCAATTTTGTATGGAGACTCGATATTTCTCGTTCGAATGTTGCAAACTTGTCTTCTAAATATTGTTCACTTTAACAGGTCGAACAATACCCTTTAATATTACTATTCACAAAGCAGCAACTTGTATGTAATAGGCAAGTACTTAAAAACAGACGATTCTAAGCACACGTTGCAACTGTTATAACATGAACTAACATAGAAGTAAGTAGCACTTACAGTATGACGTACTCAACGACATTAAATTTAAGTAAGATATCATATTCCTTGTTTGTTTTTAGCTTTCACTGCAGTAGGTCATTAGTAGGCAGCTTTAGCTAGAAACTATAAATTATTCGAGGGAAAAATGCCAGTGACACGACACAATGAAATGAGTAAACTCAGCTAAGTAAAATACAATCCCCACTTAACTACCTATTTTCGTAACAAAGACAGTCTATTTCATAAAGTTCAGCGCAATTTCAAATGCATTCTAGGTTTCCGTAGTAATAGTTCGTATTTGGCGTTAATTCCATCAGTCACGCGGTAGAGCGTCTTCCCAAGGCGAGGAACAAAGCTATGGACTCATACGTTCAACGTGGCACTTATGTATGTTACCACGGGATCTGTCTAACGCAATATAAGCTCTATTTCACCGACATAGAGCTCACTGAACCGCTCGTCTCCCCGAGTACGTGCCAGACATCGCCAAGTTAATAATAATAAACGAGAGAAAAAACCGCTCTCGACAGAGGGGCTGCGTCTTCCGCCGATAATGTAAATAGAATGACACGGTCAAAACCGCGCATGTGCACCGACGCAATGCATAGTTTTAACTGCCTGTAACGACTCAGTTTTCGTGTCAATTCGAAAAACTTTTGGTGATTTAATTAGTTTAAGCCACAGCCGAACATAAAATGAGGAAAAGTTCGGACTTGAACGGTTAAAATTAGTTTAAAATAGACGATTTATTTGTTGTTGACACATAGGTGGTTTTGAAGTCGCACCGCGCTGCGCTCGGGAGTGCTCGTGTGTTTCCGCCGCCGCTCGGCTAACGGCTCTTTTCCACGATGGTCGCTGCGCTGGCGCAGACTTTTACTACAAAAATAAATGCTCCTTGGCAGAGAACCAAGGCGAGCCTTCGGATTCGAACATTTGACCATTTTTATGGGCGGCTGCCATTTTATAACCTCTTTGCTGAATGATAACATTAATTACGATGTTGTTGTAGTCATTTGAGAAGGTATTTTTAATCAACGACGAGACTACGTCTCATTATGTGGACTTGCTTTTGATCTTGATATGCATAGAATGCACGTGACTCGTTACTAATGAGTTTTGTTTCGTAAAGTTTTAAATATTCTTATGGAAACCGAGACTACCACGAGTAACGTAACATAGGTAGGTAATTGTGAAACCTGTTATACTAAGTACTTACTATCTTTATTTTCTTAACTAGCCTTATTATTTATCCTAGATTTTGGTAAGGTATGAATTTTGCTAATTATCAATTTAGTTCACTTTACATAGTTCCTTGGTAAATAAAAGAACCATAACAGTGTTATACCTTGTACAAGAGTAATTGCCATTATACATATGTTGGCAGACTTTTGCCAGTGCGCAACTGAAGGCCACATCGTACATGTAACGGACAATAGGTTGACTCGGATGTGTAATAGCACAGGTTACTTCATAGTCACTACAATAGCCTAGTTGGCATTCTAAACCATCTGGTAGATGATCCTATGATTGCCAAATCATATCATATAGTATACTAGCCGCGCCTCGTGGTTTCACCCACGGCCCGTTAATTTTTAGGGATGAAAGGTACCGAGGTACAGGTAAGGTGTAATACAACACCCACACTTCGCCGGACGATATTCAGTCTCAAATGTGACAGGAGGCAAGCCTGTCGCCATACACCGGGCAACCTACCGCCATATACAGGTATATGGCGGTAGGTTGTGACAACGTATATTCAAAATTTCATGCAGAGCAAACTCACTTTAGCATTTATAATATTAGTTAGGACTAGCTGCGCCTCGTGGCTTCACTCTTTGTCCTACAGGAACCGTTAATGTTTGAGGTATAAAAATAGCTTGTGTTGATTCGGGGTGTGAGCTATTCCGTCCCAAACGTAATTTAAATCTATTGGTTCAATCGTTTATGCGTTATTGACTAACAAACACTCAAACATATAACATTTCTGATTTTTAATAAAGCTAGCAAGCAAATACGGATAGGCTGAGTAGCTAGCCCTGATGTCTGAGCTTCTAGGCCGCCCGAAGGCCTATAACATGGCTTGACGATTGTTGTCATAGAACAAACAACTGAGGCCTACAATTCAACGTGTCATCCGAGCTACGGTAGCGCTCAGTTGAAAATGCCACCAGGTTATTAATATGAAAGTAAAGTCAAAGTCAAAATGTTTTTACTCAATTTAGGTATCAAAGATACACTTATGAACGTCAAAGTTATTTAAATAGACTCGACCGCCTTGTTCGGACAAAGAGCCTCTACTCAGAAGAACAGGCAAGAAACTGAGGGGCATTTTTTTTTCAAATCCTACTAATATTATAAACGCGAAAGTTTGTAAGAATGGATGTATGGATGTTTGTTACTCTTTCACGCCTGAACGGCTGAACAGATCTGGATGAAATTTGGCACAGAGATAGATTATAGTCTAGAATAGCACATAGGATACTTTTAAACCGCGGGTGAAACCGCGGGGCGCAGCTAGTAATAAATAAATTACAGTCTCACAAATTTTGGCTTACAACTAGGTAATATCTATAAATACTAGTGGCTACTTGACGGAAGTGGAAGGCTCCAGACATCTTTATCTTCTAAATAATTCTTAACCTTATAATATCCTCTTTAGTAACATGAGATATCATATCTTTATACTCAGCCTGCCTTATAAGAAAACGTTTTAGTGAAAACTCTTTCCTTATTTTTCACAACAGAAACGTTAATGAACCCTTTACTATCGACCTCCAATCGACCATAGAATTCCAATCGAGTGCAATCCGCAGGATGCAAATATCCAGCAACACGCCCTCAATTCAGTCCAGTTCAAAAATGAACCGAAAAAAATCATTAATTGCTGTATTATGTGTCAAAAAGATGTGACAGTGCGGTCAGCGATAAAAATACTGATGGCACATAAACTGGGCATATTTGCTGTTAGTTACGCAAGCGCGCGTCACACACCTACGTGCTCAATCTTATCTGCGTGGTTTGACGCTCGCGGCTCGCACTATCGTAATGGAATTCAATCGACGTTTCATCTCTGAAATAGAAGGAAAACTACCTGGTTCAAGCATTCGGAAAGAATTTAATTGGTCGATGACATAAACTAGAGACAGACCCAAGATACGCTGAGAAAATGTAGAGCTAAAGAATATGAGAGAGCATAGACGACGATGTCAAAGATATAGCGATATGGAGGAGATAAGAGAGAAGGTTCACTCCACCACCATGTGGTATGCATGGTCAGGAAGAGAAGAAGAAGAGGGGAGAATTTCATGGAAATCGCAGATTTACAAGCTATGTAGCTACATAAGAGGAAGTGGTCTTATTCAAGTCAAAGTAGGGCCACTAAAAACCTTATGATCCCCTAGTGGAACCAAGCAGAGGGGTCCGACAGACTAACCATTTTTACCAAAAAAATCATCCAAATTCGTTCAACCGCTTCTGCGTGAATAAGTAACAAACAAACACACAAACTTTCGCGTTATATTTTCGGTGTGCCATTAAATCATAAATAACATAAAAAAGAAAAGCAGAAGGACGTTGACACCCAGAGTCAGATAGCTGCCAACACGTTAAAGATTATTGAGTAGGTATTGGATAACGTCAATGCACTCGAAGTAGTGCGCTACAAAGTAACGTAATACCTTTGAAATAGGAAACACGACTTTACCTTTCTCGAGTTTTAAAATCTCAAAGAGAGAAGAATTTCTCAAAGTTCTCAAGATTTAAAAGACATTAAAGTTGCAGAGTATTCGAGCAGTCTAGGTCGAGGATTTTCTTGTTCGTTGCTGGTTTAGCACGAAAATAACTTGCTTGTCGTCTGAGTTCAGGTTTAGTTTACAGTTAAAACTAAGATCAACGATGCGAACAATAAGTTAGACTAAGATAGTTATTATAATAAGTTATATTATCCATACTTCCATCCTAATGTTATAAAATCGACAGTTACTCTGTCTGTCTGTTTGTAGGCTTGTTACGTTTCAACGGCTGAACGCATATTGATCAAATTTGATAATTAGTTACAGTATCACACGGAAAGTTTCTAAATACTATTTTCTGAATAAATGCGAACGAAGTTGCAGGTGGTGAGTTTATAATTAGTTTTAAGTTTATTTTATTAATGTCCGTGTTTTCAGGGATAAAGAGTATTCCCATTTTCCACACGATGACCACTACCGATTCGATTTTGAACATACAAATAAGGATAAGATTGGTTCAGTGGCTGAGGCGTGGGTATAGCGAGCGTTAAAGGATAACAGACAGTTACTTTCGAATTTATTAAATACTAGCTGTTATGCCCGCGGTTTTACTCGCGTTTTATAGCCTATGTCACTCAGGAATAATGTAGCTTTCTAATGGTGAAGGAATTTTTGAAATCGGACCAGTAGGTTCGGAGTTAATTCGTACAAAAATACATAAACACAAATCTTTAATCTTTCCTCTTTATAATATTAGTGTGGAAAAATATTTTTTAATACTTTCACATTTATGAGTAGTTCACATTGAACAGGACCTCGCGTCCCCTATGTATTAGCAACCCCTCGACGGATTTTATCCAAACATGGTCGAACTTAAAAATTGTATGGAATTGAACTGCTCGCATGACTGCAATTTCATAAAGATGGAACTAACCGCACTAAAATTATCGTCGGACAAATGTGTGAGTAACCGTCTTTTGAGGTTGGGTGCGTGGGTTCGATTCCCTCCTAGGGTAAGCATTCATGTAATGTACATTTATGTTTGTTCTATAATATGTACATATTTTTAATATACATATATGTATTCAGGTCAAAGCATTAAATTAAATACAATGCACTTTAGTCACTAAAATTTCAGTTCCCATCCCGAACGCCTCTTCCACAAGTGCCCATTAAGCTGGCTGTACATATTTTATATAAAATTTACTTATGTATATCTGTCTGTGGCAGCCTTAAACCAGAAATCAGAATTATTTGATAACACCTACACCTCTAGTTCACGTCACAGTTGAATATCCACAGGAGTACTGGTAATAAATTAGCACCCTTTTAAGAGCATGTTCTGTTTATCAAAACCAACTTCTAATTAAAAATAAACGTCAATAATTATGCCAAATATAAAAAATAACAAGAAGATGCTTTGCTTAATTTCGGGTTAGACGACTGCCTGTGACAAAAATGTCCCAATGTTTATTTATATTGTTTAAAACATACAACCATGCACACAAGCGTCAATTCCTACCCTTAGTCCCTAGACTCTAAAACCTCCACTTTGCTCAACAATATTTTGCTACTTTGTGGATAGAAAAAGCTCATATTTTCCTAATAAACAACAGTTCCACGCGATATTTCAATAATGTAGAGGCACAAATAGCGTCGAGCGCAGTGGTTCCGTGTGAAACCGCAATAGAGCAGTCGTTCCTGGGAAATAGATAACGGTATACCAGATAGTTATAAAGTATGTTTTAACCAAATTAGGTTATTTATAGCAACTATTTTTATTTACTTGTTTACTTCTATGTATCAGTAAACAGAGATATAGTTGATTGCAAAACGTTACTATTAAGTACTGATTTTTCATAATTCAAACTTTAGGGCCTTTATAAGGTTTTTGGGTTTGATTTCCGGTGGAGTAATAAAAATTGATGTTAATGTAATTATTGTTAGATGAAATAATGTAATCTTGGCATACCGCAAAATTACATGCTCTGCTTTATCCTGAAGTCCTAATAGTTTTCTAGCCAGGAACAAACGTGGTTAATCATTTCCTTCCGGACGAAAACTTGTACAATGGTTAAGGTAGATTGATCATAAGGTCTAGTGGCCGTCAGCTGCGGATTCGTTGGTGGATTTAGCAGCAGTAGCCTCCCAAACACGTATAAATATTTTTAAGTCATTTGATCCCTATTGAAAATAGCATTAATATAAAGCTTACCGTGTATCTTATAGAAAACAAAAAGTTAACTAGCTCTAGAGTGGTGGATAGTTCCCCAAAGCTCCCGGTAGCTTCCCAAACACTTAGAGAAAAAAAGTAATTTCCTCCCGATTAAAAATAGTATCAAGATAAAGCTTACGTAATATCTTTAAAAAAAATCAGCTAGCTGTATCGCGGTGGAAAGATCGACAGCTGATGCAGTTTTCGACAGGGAGGAAATGATTGACTAAATTTGTTCCTGGCTCAGGGACTATAAAGCAAAAGACTATAGGACCTTGAAAAGCGTGTTTAAGTTCATCTGGCTTCTTATAATAAACTTTGCATAGCCTCAGAATAGTTGTACTTATACTTACACCCCCTAATCATTAAATGTTGTATAGCTCGGCATAGCTGTGTAGCTAAGCCAACAAAAGAATGTGTGGTCTTTTGTTTTTTTTTTAATAGATTAAAATAAAAAAAACAAAAAATCATAACACTGTATAACTATTACAAGGCTTACAATACAACGTTTACAATATAGTGAAGGGGCCAAACTTTTGGGACTTCAAGCCTCAAAAGTTTGGGATTTCTCAAAATTCGCATCCAAATACGCAAATAAATACCTACTTAGTTGCTTTTTAGAATAATAATATTAGTAGTTGTGGTCGGACAGTAGTGTCCATAATCGATTTCACAGAGAGCATCTATCGAGCGCGCCGCGGCGGGCCTCGGACGCGTCGCCAGAAGATAATGAAAGTCCAAGGTTCTGATTACGCAAATACTCGTACACGTCCGCGAGGTTTCGGCAACCTCCGTGTCTTACACGATGAATAAACTAAGTATTTACAAATTTATGATAAGTATACGTGTCGTCACGCCTTTCCCCCGAAGGGGCTGGCAGAGGTGTACAACACCAGTACTTCGCCGGACAATATTCAGTCCCAAATGTGACAGAGGGCGAACCTGTCGCCATACACCGGGCTCCAGTTACGAAGCAAATGACATTAAATACGCACATATGTTTACACAATGAACAACTTGTTACGTGCCTTCGGTTGGGTTCCAAACCCGCTCTTTCTAGCTTGAAAGGCGAGTTTTTTCCGACTAGGCTATCATCGCTCTTAGTATAGTGTAGTAGTCTAAACTAAGTATAATGTGCAGTTAATACAGAATAGTTGACGTGAACGGGAAGCGATCTTAAGGTAGGCCTCCAAAGCTCGGTGGTTAGATGACATGGTTAGGTGAAGGCGTGGATGTGACCGAGGCTAGACCAGACAAGATTGTGCGCTGAAAAGAATATTTATACTTACTCAGCAGTGGATCGAAAATAGGTAATGATAAGGGCAATGAAGAATGTAGCCTAACAATATTAAAACTATTGCCATCAGTGGAATACAAATACAATCATGGAGGCTGTGATGAGCCCCTCCAGAAATGTTCAGATCACTCGATGGCCTAAAATATTAATTAGGTAATGATTGCTGTTTTAGTCGAAGACAAACAACCTTGACCTTCAATTACTAAGCACTGACTATTACAGATGTTGTCAAATGAACAGAATCAGTCGACTTTTAAAAATCTCATTTAGCATAAGTATGTAGGTTTAATCCGAAGAGAACGAGACGGTACAACACTGACACATCTTTTGCAAATCATGCAATACAATCATATGCTGACGGTGTGGATGATCATGATCACGCGGCCACACATTGGTCATATTAGCACCAATCTTGGTCTTGGGGCCCAGACACCAAATGTGTGTCAGTCATAAGACACAAACATATTGAAGCCAATAAGATCACGCAGGAATAAGGTTAAATATTGGCTATTTTAAATTGAAGCTCGCTTGGACCCAAAGTTAAGCCAGTGTGGCAGCGGAATGACGCTCTCGAATCAGTTTATTTAGTCGCCAAAAAAGGAAGCGCTTCCGTCACCCACACACGGCTCTAAATCGTATGCAAAAAAGGCAAAGCCCACGTGTGTGTGTGAACGTCAGATTCTATACCACGAAAGAGGAGAAAACTTGTTAGCGCCATTTTTCCACTGCAATTATTAACTTATCGGTGGAAAAATGAACTGGAAAATGAAATGAAAGGTACCATTTTCGCTTTTTTCTATGTCTCATCTTTGCTAGGGGCGATGTTGGCAGGGAATTTAAATGTTTGCTAGATATTTTTACCCGACTGCGCTAGAAAAAAGGTTTTGTTTTGCGAGTGTATGTATGTATGTATGAGGTATCTTTCAAACGCCCTACAGCCTAACAGCTTGATGGGTTTCGACATGTGATATGTCATTTGAATCGTCTTGATAGTGGAAATGACATAGGGTACAACATTATGTAGCCGGGTTTTTGTTTTTCTTTTTAACAATGTTACTTGTCATAAAAAGTTCCAGGGGCCCTAGACAATTTGAATTCGTTTTTTTTTTTTTTTTATAGCTTAATAGGCTTGCGTTTGGCCGCTAACATGCCTGATGATAAGCAGTGATGCGGCCTACGATGGAGCACGCTTGCCTAGAAGAACCGATTCACTCGAGACTTGAAGACACCCAGATTATAAGTGTCAGGGAACACAAACTCTGGCAGAGTATTCAACCTACTAGTACTTTCAAACGATTATATTTCTACAATCGCTATTGCTCGAACGTCAGCTGCTGATAGGACGAAAGACGAGCGAAATAAATGTCACATGATCTTATTGTTAGCTCGTCCAATCAGCAGCTAACCGTTACCAATTGTAGAAAAAGAAAATCGCTGGAAAGCGATTGCAATTAGTCTAGGGCTCCTTGAGTAGTAATTTAATACACATTCCAATTTATTACGAGCACAATACCCTCACCTTACCTTATATCAACAAAGAAGCCTACAACCTAAGGGATTCCGAAAAAAATACACTAATACATTTTATAAATATTCCTATGCTGTATTTTGGCGTTCTGCCGAGACTTCACAGAATTTTCCATGAAATGGAAAAGTATTTAATAACAAAGTCTATATTACAGTTGTTTCGATTAAATAATCCATCTCACGTGATCTCCCTTACTAAAAACGTTGTATAGCCCCGAAATTGGTATACAATTTACAAATACCCCCTTAACAATAAACGTTGTGTAGCCTCGGAATACTTATACAATACAATACATCTTTATTGCACACCAAAAATACGAAGTTAAACAAACAAAGAAAATATTAAAATAAAATATAAATCGGCAGTACAAGGGCGGCCTTATCGCCTAAAGCGATTTCTTCCAGGCAACCTTTGGATGGACAGGACAGAACGAAATATGAAATCTCTTTCTTTTACATTTTTAACTCGATCGAAAAACACAAAACACTGTCCACTGTAAACACTGTTATTCCGAGACTATAAAATCAATATTGTTAAGGGGGGCAGAGTTTAATATTTAATTTCTTTCAAATTGTTTACTTGATTTAAAAAGACAAAACAAAGTATAACTATTCCTAGGCTTTACAACGTTTATTAGCAAGGGATGCAAATAATAGATTTACACATGATAACGTAAAAAATATGAAATCCTATTTGTTATGAAAACTTTTTTGGATCAAAATCTATTTTTTCCTGAAACTTTATAATATTTTTAGCATCTTAACTAATTGGGAATTACCTTAACTATAATGTGATTGAAATTAACTGGCTACTGTTTATCTGCTCCTTAAACACAGATTAGTTTTCGATGCTTATTTAGGACGTTTCTCTAAGTCGTCCTAATTAAGGAGCAGAGAGGCCGAGGGTTTTCACGTTATTGCCCAGCAGAGGCACTGTCCGTTTTATTTGACTTTAGGGTAATCAGCTTCCCGCTTAATGAAATAGGTTAGCTTTAGAAATCATTACAACTATCTGCCCCCAATTCTACTAATCGAATGTTTTAAAATTGTCAATGAATTGCCTCAAATTTACAGTTTTTGTATGCCAGAAGTGTCAATAACATACAATTAATTTGTATTTTTGTTTTAAATTGCTCAGCCAACAAAGCCCAAAGACAAAGCCCGAGGCCCTCGGGTTTTGTATGGTAGAACAAGTTATTTTTGTAGTAATATTGCCAATAGAGCAAGCCCTTAGCAAAAATAAGCTTAAATTAGCCTTCTTTACAAAAAAAACAATAATTCTCATGAAAATCATCTGCTACAAGACTGGAGCCCGGCGTATGGCGACAGGCTCGCCCTCTGTTGGGACTGAATATCGTCCGGCGGTGTGGGTGTTGTATTACACCTCTGCCAGCCCTCTCGGGTTAAAGGCGTGACAGTATAAAAATCGGTGTTGTATGTTTCTCAAATCCTAAAAGACATTTGGCCACTTATCTAGTTAAATCTACTCCTAGCAAAATATTCGCTTATCGGGGACATAAATTAGGAGTCCCTTAAGGAATGGTGTAAGATTCGTGCAAGAAAATGTAGGTAGGAGCTAGCTAGGAGTAGTTTAAACTAGTTAAGCAAGGACTGAGGCAGTTCTTATGTACAGTGCAAGTGCCAAATTTCTACTTATTTACCTCTTTTCTTCTTTCTTATCAGTAACAAACATTAAAAAAAACTAAGAACCACTTATATAAGCTCGGGTTATCGTTTTAATTCTTAGTTAATTGAACATACATAACACACATACATAACTAACATTAGGGAACATCGGAGGGATAACTGATAAATCGTCGTGCGCCACCGAAACTTATATAGAAGGTAACCTTGAGTTAAAACAATAATAGAGTGACTTTTATCTATACTAATATTATAAAGAGGAAAGATTTGTATGTAAGTATGTTTGTAACGAATTAACTCGAAAACAACCGGTCCTATTTCAAAAATTCTTTTACCATTAGAAAGCTACATTATTCCTGATTAATATAGGCTATAAAACGCGGGCGAAGCCGCGGGCGAAACAGCTAATAACATATAAACTATTAGTTAATTAAATTCGTTTAAGAATTTAAATCCATAACTTCTGCAAGTGGGCCTACTTACAGAAGCTCCGGTTATCTTTTTAACTCTTAGTTAACAACTAATCAGAGGTTGAACTGAGAAGTCGTCTTGCACCACCAAGTGTTACAAGGTAACCTTGAGTTAAACTTGTAAGGTAAACATGAGCACAATATTAGACTGAGATTTAAAACACTTACCCCCTTAACAATAAAAGTTTTATATACTCAGAATATATCCAATCTTTTGTCTTTTTCGATTGAGTTTAAAAATGTCAAAGAAAGAAAAAGACAAAACACTGTACAACTATTCCGAGGCTTTACAAAGTTTATTGCTAAAGCCGTTAAGCTCTGAATTAATTAACCCTGCATTTAAGTATTTAAACTTCGTAATTTATCTTGTCTCCTCTTCTCCTTTATCTTATCTATTAATCTTCTGCAAGTGGGATTAAAATTAATTATTCTATAACAAAACAAAACAGGTAGGCAAGACCAAATTAAGCACGGACCCATCTCTGGCCTCATAAACTAGAATTCTATTAAACAAACCATGAAGGTACTCCATCCATCCATCAGCCATAGGACGTCCACTGCTGGACATAGGCCTCCCCCATAGATCTCCAATAAGACCGGTTGGTAGCGGCCTGCATCCAGCGCGATCCTGCGGTCTTGACAAGGTCATCTGTCCACCTTGTGGGTGGACGTCCTACGCTGCGCTTGCCGGAACGTGGTCTCCATTCGAGGACCTTTCGACCCATGAAGGTACTAAAACTTTCTAATAATTAGAAGCCTAAACACACACGGAGCAATACATATTTTAACAGTAAACAAGTACAGTTCGGGTAACTTAGTTCGTGTAAGCTGAATGGCCAGCGCTAGAGTCAGAGTATGATCTCAAAAACAAGGTCTAGCTATCCGCGAGTTGACACCCAACTACGTCACTCGTCGTCGTCTCTCTCGAACTCGTTGTAAATTACTTATTCCGGTCTTACTTATGCATTTTTTGACGTGTGTGTCACCTACGTGACTATTTTTGTCTCAGAACGTTTATACCTGGCAGGGTATATTATTATAGTAATTCCCACTTGCACTTAATTTAAGAATTGTCTAAGTAGTTGCTTAACTAGTTTTAAACTACTCCTATAGCGAAATATTCGCTTAACGGGCATATACATTTAGAACCCGTCTAAGGAATGGCTTATTCTAATGGCCACTTGCACTATATATAAGAATTGCCTAAGTCTTTGCTTAATTAGTTTAATCTATTCCTAGCTACCTCCTACCTAATTATTTTACACAAACCTTAAGCCATTCCTTAGACGAGTCCTAACTTTATGTGGCCGTTAAGCGAATATTTCGCTAGCTAGGAGTAGATTAAATTAGCTAAGCAAAGACTTAAGCAATTCTTATATTTAGTGCAAGGGGCCATTAGAATCAGAGCTTTTAGACCAACTTATCACCTCTAGCATGTCTTAACGATCGAAGTAAAGTAGCCAATTCTTATGTTTAGTGCAAGAGGTCATTAGAATCAGAGCTTTTAGACCAACTTATCACCTCTAGCATGTCTTAACGATCGAAGTAAAGTAGCCAATTCTTATGTTTAGTGCAAGGGGTCATTAGAATCAGAGCTTTTAGACCAACTTATCACCTTTAGCATGTCTTAACAATCGAAATAAAGTAGCAAATTCTTATATTTAGTGCAAGGGGTCATTAGAATCAGAGCTTTTAGACCAACTTATCACCTCTAGCATGTCTTAACGATCGAAGTAAAGTAGCCAATTCTTATGTTTAGTGCAAGGGGTCATTAGAATCAGAGCTTTTAGACCAACTTATCACCTCTAGCATGTCTTAACGATCGAAGTAAAGTAGCCAATTCTTATATTTAGTGCAAGGGGCCATTAGAATCAGAGCTTTTATACCAACTTATCACCTCTAGCATGTCTTAACGATCGAAGTAAAGTAGCCAATTCTTATATTTAGTGCAAGGGGTCATTAGAATCAGAGCTTTTAGACCAACTTATCACCTCTAGCATGTCTTAACGATCGAAGTAAAATAGCCAATTCTTATATTTAGTGCAAGGGGCCATTAGAATCAGAGCTTTTAGACCAACTTATCACCTCTAGCATGTCTTAACGATAGAAATAATGTAGCAATTTCCCTTGTAGTTAACTGTAAAACTAAGCCTTGTACTAACTAGGTCATGGAAAGCCAAGTGAGGAGGCTAGGCGCGAGGACATTTATTTTTATTTGACCCTCTTCATAACTTTACTAATCTCGCCAGAATTAAGTAAGGAATTACTTACGGGGAGATAAATAGCTTGAGAACGTGTTCGGAATCTTTATTGGCCTTCGTTATTATTTTATCTCTAACTGCGTTTTAGGGATTTTTAGTATAACCGTGTTTTTTTTTTTACAAAAATTACAATACATTTAACATATTATTGTTACGCCTTTCTCTCGAAGGGACTGGCAGAATGTGTTACAACGCCCACGTTTCGCCGAACAATATTCAGTCCCAAATGTGACTGGGGCGAGCCTGTCGCCATACACCGGGCTCCAGTTATGTAGCAGATGACATACAATACGCACATATTGCAAATGAACAAATTGGGTTGTATCTTTTGTTGGGATCGAACCCGCTCCCTCTGGCTTGAGAGACAAGCCTTTTCGAACTAGCAACATACATATAATAATTCCCAGGTAAAGTAATAAAAGAGAATGGCTACGATAAATTTTTATTATAATCCAGGTTAGTTAATGTTTTCTAAACTCCAAAGTCCTCATAAAAGTCTGATATAAAATTTTTCTATTGGGCGGCGCAAAAGATCATTTAACATTCTATAAACAAAGTGACTTAACGTAAGGAGTAATAAAGTAAAAGTGCTTAGTTGGAGCAAGCATATAATAAGTTCATTAGTACGCCTTTTGGACTTAAACAGTAAATGCCGGGAAATGCTGAAAGAATTTCCCCTCCCTTCAACGTGAGCTACACCGAGCCGTTGACTTCCCAGGGCAAGTTATACCTCTACTTTGTACTACAGATGGTTCGTTTCGTGTTATTACTGACAAAAGTATGACCAACTTGAAAACGATTCATTACATCACATCAACTCGAAATCGACGCTCCAACCAAATTCGACAAATGTTTAAGTTGCGTTCAGTAGTTTTTGTTCTGCAATTGATTTCGTTAGCAAGAACGAACGAGTAAGAAGTCAAGCTTCATCCTTACTTAGCAAACAGTGAGCGGCTGACTCTTTGTCTCCAGTTCGCCACCCTATATATTTTAAACGAAGTGTCCAATAGCGCGTAGGTACTCAGTTTGCAGCGTATCGATTGGAGGCGAAGACTTTGTTTGCTACAATTTACAGCTTAAAGTCAAAATCAAAGTCAAAATGTTTTTATCCAATTTGGGTATCAAAGATACACTTATGAATTTAAAACACGGGAAATTACTCACGTACGATTCAGTCGATTATTCCGTGTTTTAAATCATAATGTGTGAAAACCACGTCAGTTTCCATAATACACTTATGAACTTGCTCATAACATTGAGTTTGGTCAACATCCGCGACTCAGAGTCGCGTAGCGGGCTGACTGTCTGCTCACAGTTTTCCTAATCAGGATTCAGGACGAAGTCTAATAAAAAAAACCTAAAAAAATCCTGAACTAAAGGTGAAGCCTATGTAACACACGTGAAATTTGGCCGGATGGATTTGGCCTCCAGTCCAAGCTAGTCTACACCCGCACCTCTCAGTGTGCCAATCCAAGCCTTCACAATAGCCCACACCCGCACCTCTCAGTGTATGGCCCGTGTAAGAGTTGACTCCGTTGGATACATTAGATGCGGCTACAAATAGTACTCGTACTCCACCTAATGACTGGACTTTGGACTTCCTATTAAGTTTTCACAGTTAGCTATGGAATGTTACCTAATGCTGGCTGCCGCTCGGTTTTTACGCGGAAACAACTACGTTTTCCGGCTATACATCTTGCAAAATCGACTGCTTTGAATATATTATCGAATTATGGCCACTTACAATGTTTGAAGGGTTCTTAATACATAAGACTCGACGTAGGGTAGATCGGTGTCCCTGCAGTGCAGTGGGACGTAAAATCCGTAAAAGAGTTACACATATACCTAGGATATACATAGGAATATTTCTTTACATGTTTAATTTTTATCCGACTCCGCAAGGAGGGTTATTTTTTCGAGTGAATGTAAGTACGTATGTACGTGGGTATGTATGTTTGCGGTTTCTTTGGCAGCCTAAACAGCTTAATGTATTTTGACTTGTGAGGTGTCATTTGAATCGTTTTGATAGTGGTAGTGACATCAGGTACCTACAATATTTTGCAGCCGGGTTTTTGTTTTTCTTTTAAAACGTAACTTGTTTAAAAAAAGTCTCTATTGAATGACACACTTGTACTCGTATGTTATGCTATCGTTTACTTATACACTACTAGCTGTCACCCCGCGATTTCGTTCGCGTTTATTATTTTTATATATATATGTGAGCTATCCTATCTGTTAAGTTAGATCGAACTGCACACGGTGTGCAAATTTGATTGAAATCGGTTAAGTAGTTTAGGAGTCTGTAGCGGACAAACAACGTGACACGTAATTTATATATATATTAAGAAGATAACGTTGCCATGACAATAGTCAATACTTACATTGACTATTGTCATGCCAACGTTATAGTTTAAATTATTTATGCCTAGACAGTTGATTAAATCAGGCGTGACTTTGAGGAAGTCCAACTTTAAAAACTGTTTCTTTGACAAATCTCTAGCGTAAGTTCACTTTATTAAATGTTCGCATAAGGAACTTGGGATCAATTAACTTGATCCTCTACTAACCCAAGGCGGTGGTAACCTAAGGTGGTAGGTATGGTATTAATTTACTACGTACCGTAACCAAGGACCGTAGTGAATGAACATAATTGGTCCCAAATTTCTTATTGTACTCATACGACGAAAAAGCGGTAATACATCATAGAGATTCGTCAAAGATACAGTTCTTTATTTATATCTAGACACAAGCCCTCATACTAGTAAACGGTGTATAGCCTCGAAATAATTATACAGTGTTTTGTTTCTTTCTTTCTTTTAATCTTTTAATTCGATCGAAAAGGACATGTTTAATATTAAAAGCAAAGCTTAAAAAACCGACTTCCCGTCACTCTCGTAAACAGTTTTTAGACTTTTGTTGATACTTTAAAAACTGCTTGACCGATTTCGATAAAATTTATATGGGATCACCTCTAAAGTATGATCTACCGAACAAAAAACGAATCATTAAAATCGATTCACAATTGGCGGAGTAATTGCATAACATACATCCAATAACAAAACATACAGTCGAATTGAGAACCTCCTCTTTTTTAAGTCAGTTAAAAACAGTTTAACTATTTTGAGGCTATACAACGTTTATTGCTAAGCGGGTGTATTTCGTCTTGTTTAAAATGTGACGTGTTAAAAATTTCAAAAAAAGAAAAAACAAAACACTGTTAGTTACAACCACAGACCTAAGATTTTTTTTGCTTCGCAAAAGACCAACGAAGCGTGGGACAGAGAAGTCTCCATCGAAATGTAAACTCCACAAGAGAGAAAGAGGTCGCCTACAAATAAAATGTTAGTCAATAATTCTTTTGTCATTAATGACAGCGAGCCACCTGTGAGCACGCGAAAATTCCTATGATTTATATTTGTACTAAAATAATTATAAATAGACTCAAAAAAGAGCAATTGTGACTAAATGCAGTTATGTCATCTTGTGAGTAAAGCAATTGTGATGTGAATCCAAGATGTAACCCACAAAATTTGTCGTTTCATGGGTAAATATGAAAATTCCATTGTGATCTTTTTGTCTAAATTTTGTCTAAAACATAACATAAATTGGTTCCAAAAACCGATTTACCAGCGGTATGTTGTTGTCGTTTCTTCGTAACATCTATATTTCCTAGATGAAAGCAGAATTGGTGATGAAATTCAGCATTAAAATATTAGTTAGTTTACGCTCGATTTTCACTAGAGATGGATAAAAAGATGACGTCATTATTATCGATAGTTTTTATCAAAGTTCATTAGGTAGGCGATGGGTGCAATACATAAACAAAGCATACATTTTTGAATCAATGCCATCAAAATTAAATTGACATTTTTCCGAGTTTGTACTGAATGATGAGGCGTAAAACATTTTTGTATTAAATATAAGTATGTACCTTCAATTTCTGATCATCATTTTTAATTCAATTTACACATTTAGGGTGTCCTACATCCAAGTCTAATTTAATTATATTTAATTAAATTAAATAATATATGTATATATATGTAAATTATAAATAAATGTACAAAACCAATGAGATAAGTATCATTACTTATCCTAATCCGTATACGAGTAAAATTGGTCAAGGGTCACAATTCGAAGCGAATTACTAGGATAGTATTATATTGACCTTATTATTTACTTTTCTTATGTTGATTTAGATACATGGTGACACTGATATCTAACTCTTCCGCCTAGCTTAACACCCGTTAAGTGATTAATATTCATTTTAGCTCAGCAGCGGTGTTACTTGGAACAAAAAACAACTCAATTGGTATGCGAAATATTATATTTATCGACAAGCACCCGGAGGACCATTTTTGGTCAATCGATAAATTAATAAGTACTTTTCACAACACTAATTTACTCACGCATGCGCAAATGTTTTTTTGTATCACTATCGAATTGTCACTGTCGATCTTTTACATCCTAGATCTGTGGTTACAACTATTCCGAGGCTAAATACATTGTTTATTACCCAACTGCGCAAGAAGAAGGGTTATGTTTTTCGAGTGTATGCATATATGTATGTATGAAGTTTCTTTGGCACGCCCTGCAACCTAAACAGCTTGATGGATTTCGACAGTCTTGATAGTGGAAGTGAAATAGGGCACAATACAACATTTTGTCCACCCGGTTTTTTCTTTGTCTTTCAATAATGTAACTTGGAAAGTAGAAGAAAGAGGAAGGTGTGTAAGTACGAGTGTATGTAAAGTTAGGTACGCATCTCACAATAGGTCTAATAGCCATCATTAATAGCTAAACGGGGTCGTATTCATTAAAACCGCATTTAGGGTTCATTAGTGCTATCATATCGGATCGAATTCTTCATGCCGACTGCCTTTCACAGCAACCTTTGGATTTACTTTGTTATCCTACTATAATATTATAAACGTGAAAGTATGTAAGAATTGATGGATGGATGAATGAATGGATGGATGGATGTTTGTTACTCTTTCACGCCAGAACGGCTGAATAGATCTGGATGAAATTTGGCACAGAGATGTATAGGAAGAGATGTAGATGTAGAGAAGTATAGGCATGTATAGGATACTTTTTAACCGCGGGTGAAACCGCAGGGAGCAGCTAGTCTACTATAATTTAGAAAGCTGATTATTGCAAATATAATAAGTATATACCTACTCGGACCTCTTTCTGAAAATTTAAAAATGTTTTTTTTTTTTTTTTGAGAATTGAACGCTTTATTTTTGCACCCAATTTAAAAATAGAAGGGACATCCGTTACCCGGTCTATTTATCAATAAAGTTTCAAGGAGCTACAGATCTATAGTCTCGTTAAACGTTTGGGAACCAAATAGTTAGATCAGTTTTGAAGTGTAAGAAATCGACCGAGCGAGCGTTAGCGAGAGAAGCGTCTCTGCTTCAGTTTTGAAAAAAATCTTTCGTGTATGGATTTCTGTCTTCGTCTACGATAATTATATAGATTTTTTTATCGACGCAGTTTTTGTTCTTTTTTTTTTCAAAATGTCGGAGATATGATTTAAAGCAAAAACAACCGTATCTCCGCCATTACAAATTATCGACCCTGGTCACAAAATTTCACGAAAATCGGTTGAGGGATGCGACCTTAGAGAAGGACAGACGTCGGTCGCGAGGTCTCTAACAGAGCCACTAGTATAAAATATGCAACTGCAGCGCAACACCTGCGGGACAAGCTTGAACTGTTTACTTAAATTAGGGTCAACTGGAGAAAATGTGTCTGTGGGGCAATTGCGTCTTTCGAAAATTATTGACAAACCCGTCACAAAGTAGGGTCACATATCACAATTAAAGGGTTTGTTAGTAATTCTCAAAAGACGCAATTGCGCCACAGACGCATTTGTCCCAGTTGAACCTAATCGTTATCGCTTCTTTTCCATGCAAGCAGCATGTATGAGCGTACAGGGTCGAAATGGCCATACAGCCAGGGTGGCATATCCAGCCGGGTCCGAGCAGGCGCAGGCTCCCTCGGACTTGGCTGGTGGGGCTTGCAAGCCAGACGGTAAGTAGGTTGGGGGCTACACCCGTCTCGGGCCCCTGGCTTGTGGGGAGCCACCCGGGCCCTTCCAGCTCAGTCCGACCTTGCGAGCGTACGACAAGATGGCCGCGCACCGCACCAACCGCCCAATGCATTCGTTATCGCGGCGCGCATCACGGCGCGCCGACTTGGCAGCGCGCGCGCACATTCCAGCGCACGTGGCAACGTCGCATCACGTCAATGTGCTCGAGCGCTCTCCGCGCCTTGTCCATCGCGAACCAAGGTTTCGAAACGTAATGAACGGATCAAACTTATACGGAGCTTAGTAGTCTAACCAATCATAAAATCCATACTTATAATCCTATTCCTAACTATAATTTTATAAATGCGAAAGCCAGTTTGTTCGTTTGCTTGTAAAGCTTTCACGTCTCAACTACTCAACCAATAATCTAGAAGTTTTTCATCCACGTTTTGTGGGGGGTACCGAAAAGGACATAGGCTACTTTTATCCCGAAAAATTTAACGGTTCCTGATGGGACCGCGGAAGTAACCGCGGTCCCAGTAATATTATAAAATCAAAAGTAACTCTGTCTGTCTGCCTATTTGTAGGCTTTTCAGCTTTTCGGCTGAGAAGCTGAACAGATTTTGATAAATTTGTATAATTCGTTACAGTATATCACGAGGAAGGTTTTTGAAAACTATTTTCTGAATAAACGCAAAGTCGCTGGTTTTGGCTAATTAGCTGGGTTATAAATGCAAAAGTTTGGATGGATGTATGGAATATGGATGTGGACTCAATCACGCCAGAACGGCTGAAATGATCTGGATGAAATTTGGCACAGAGATAGGTTATAAGCCTGGTATAGCAGATGGACTACATTTTAACTGAGGGTAAATAACATCGGGGCGCGGGATGCAGCTAGTAAGTTGTAAATAGACTAATGGCTCTGTGAGATGGAGACATTCACAAAGACAGACAGCCGGACATCCGAAAGCATTTTTGTTGAAGCTGAACAGCCGGACATCCGAAAGCATTTTTGTTGAAGCAGAAACGTTTCGCTCGCTAACGGTCGCTTGGTCGACTATATAGAAGTAATTATATCGAAGACATATGGTTTTACTAAGTAAGTTCGTTTAGAGGTTTCATAAGTATTCATGTAGTAGGTTGCCTGGCTTGTCGTTGTTGCTAAGAATTAAGACCGCCTGAAGGCCTTTGACAGCGCTTAGCGGTTGTTGTTGTTGGACAAACAGGCCTACATTTTACAATAAAGAAAGAAGAAAGAAAGAAAGAAATTTATTTTGAAAACATACATACAATTAACAATATAACGACAACTAAAAGCAATAAAACAAAAAAACAAACAGATACTAATAGATACTAATATATATAACAAACAACAATAATAAATTACAATTATGTATGTGTTTCAATACAATACAAAAACTCTTTATTGACACCAAATACAAAAGAAATCCAAAATAAACACTCAAAAATATAGTCGCAATGGGCGGCCTTATCGCTTAAGAGCGATCTCTTCCAGACAACCTTTGAATAGAATGTTTAGCTAAATTTGCTTGTCATCCTAACTCCGGAAGCGGTCAGTTGTAAACGCGTCGCAGTCATCCTAGACTGTCGTGTCGTGCATTTCAGAAGCCGCTAATAATATTACTAGATGAGTCCTCAGGTATAGTGGGGACTATTACAATTGAAGGATAAGGTAGTCTAAATAACTACGATTAGATACATAGCTACTCGTATTAGGGTTAAGAACCGGGAAATTCAAAATCGATTCTCGCTACTTTCGACAATTGATTTTGATAGTAAAAAAAAACATTTTTAATACGCGAAATGGTTAATTGGTACCTTACGGCTAAATAATATCAGAGCAAGCATGATTATGAGTTTTTGTCATTCTTGGGTGGATTTCTTTTGACAGGACGGCAAAAACGTGTCTTACTAAAATTATTTTAGTGCAGCTACATAATAAAGGAAAAATAACGCTTGCAGTGGCATTGACAGGAATTGTGACAATTTTATTGCCTGGCAGAAAACCTAAACATGGTCGAAATACACGTCCAATAAAATGGTCCAACAAATTGGGTAAAAAGTTATAAATGTATAACTTGTGTATTACCTGTGTATTGTATGTATTACCTGTGCTACAAAGTTAAGGAACCGAAAACCGCGCTGAACTACAAATTGCAGCTATAGAACTACAGAAGCATGAACGACACGGTGCAAACAAACAAATCCTCCTCCGTCAAAAATGTATGACCAATTCCTACATTTGCGAATTTTCCAAACGCAATAACACTAGTTTTCCTAACTCAGGTCCATGGTCCGGCGCACCGCAACGGGGTGGAAAGTACGCTTTCTCCGCGCTCAATAGAAACCGATACATTGTCGCTCAGCGCTCGACCGCGCGCAAACACTATTTTTAACTGTGCATATTTTGTAAACAACTCTGCAGTGATGCATTGGCATGCTGGTGTGGCTCGTTGTATTAAATTAGGTTACTAAAACAATATTTGTTTATTTGGAATAGGTTTTAAAACAGCCTAAATATATTATACTAGTTAATTAGCATGTATGAAGGGACTCCTGAAAGTAGAAGAAGCGAAAGATGTATGCCAGGATCGAAGCAAGTACAGAGAAATGGTCTCTGCATGAAAAAAAACGTGTCTATTGATATGTAAGTATGTATGCCTGTAGTCAATTAGTCTACACGTAACACGACCCTGTCTCTACTTTTTGCTCTACACGGGGTTAGTTGTCTAACTTTTATCTTTACGTTATTCTAATTAAGTTCACTTTTAACTAGGTACTTACACTTTTCCTGTACTTGACTTGCCTAGTGCAACTAATTGTTTTAAGTACATTAAAAAGTTATAAACTAACTCCCTTACTAATTGGTAAAAAACCCTTAAAAACCTTGGAATGGTAATACAGTGTTTTGTCTTTTTCGATCGGGTTTAAATATTTAAATGAAAGAAAAAGACAAAACAATGTATAACTATTACGAGGCTATACAACGTTTATTTGTAAGGGGGATAGAGTTTTTACTAACTTATGGTTATAACTTTGGGACTTGATGAGGTGGAAATGAGAAATCAGGAAATCAGTGGCTAGAGCAGTGCCTGGATCGAAAAACCTTCAGGTCAGGTCAGGCCTGGTCAGCGTCAGGCGTGGAATGGGAGTAACCTGTGTTGTAGGTTAATTATCTGACAAATAGGCAGAACTAAATTATTTATTGAAGAACTGTCTGTACTTACCCTATTTAAGTGAATAAATATTTGGACTTTAACTTTTGACTTTGAATTATGATATTGTTGGAGGTGACGGTTGAAAGAAAAGGAAATCCTGTTCAAGCCACTTATGCTAAAAATATAAACGAAAACTTGATAAGAACAAAACAAAGTCCAGTTCCATACTCTCTTTGCTTTCTAATTTTAATCTTCAGGACTTTTAGTATATTTTCCTTCTAACTAGTAAAACCCACCATCTGCAAAGTATCCGCAAGCGAGCCAAAGTAACCGACATAACCCGAAGAATTTCCAATCTAAAGCGGCAGTGGGCAGGGCACATCGCTCGTAGAACCGACGGCTGATGGGGCAGAAAGATTCTCGAGTGGCGACCACGAACCGGAAGACGCAGCGTGGGAAAGCCTCCCAAGAAGTGGACTGACGATCTGGATCGGGTCACGGGAAGCCGCTGGAGGCAGCGCAGGACCGGTCGTTGTGCAGATCATTGGGGGAGGCCTTTGTGGACGTCTTACGGGCTAAAATGATAATGATGTTAAAATAGTAAAAAACTCCCTAAAGTGAACTCTATTAACATTAACTTTTACAAAACTGTGCAAATTATATTAACTAGACGACCTTGGTTAATGATTAACCGTAAAACATCCAAGCGCAACGAATAACCATTTTTACTTCAAAAAAATATTGTTTAAATACATTTCGTACAAAGAGATACACTTTATCATTAATTAAACTGGATATCTGGAAACCAATTAAAATCGATGTTACGAACAAACGTAAACAAATACGTGTATGTATTTATACAAGCCAGCAACGTTTTCCGAGAATCGAAGGTCGGAGGAAATCCGATCGCTAACAAGGTGAGCTCAGTATACCTGAAGCTGAAACCATTGCTTGAAACTGTATTTGTTCGCCAACTAGCTCAATTCGCCGTTCAATTACCAGCCTAGCCTTTTTACTAAACGACGCCGTTCAAAAATCCATTTCTTCGAACAAAAATTGTGATTTTGGCAAATAATCACCCTATTCTATGAATGGCCTGAGCATCAGCCAGCCAGTTTATGAAATGTTGTATTTGACACTACGGCTGAATATCATTAGGAAGCTAGTTGAACAGCGCCATTTAGTAAAATGGGTAGGCTGTTAATTGACGGGCTGATTAAGCAAGTTGGCTGCGACATTTACACATACATTAAAGTGCGAATTAACTAGACTGTACTGCATTATTCGACGCGATATAACACTTTTGTTCAGATAGATTGAAACGTCACAGAAGAACAAACAACATGGGCCAAAAAAACACCTGCTCGACAATGACCAATTACCTGTCACGTAGACTCAACGTAGAGCAAGGCATTGCCTTCCAAAGGGCATAATGTTGTATGAACCTCCCAAGGGAGTTTTCGAGCAAAGAGATTAAAATTGAATAAAAACTCAGCGAGTGATTCTCAGTCTCAGTGAGTTATTCGGAAATCCACAAAAAAAAAAGAACGCAAATGCATGAAATTTTAAAACAAAAAAACGCTTGTTATTTCTCCTCATTTTTGGCACCTCACGTCGTGTGCATTTGCCAGTTTCTAGTAAATTACTTAATTCTTAGTTGTAGTGATAACCAAGTGATTGCAATGAATAATCAATCTCCTAACAAATGGATTTTTGTAGGGAACACGAAAAGTCGCGTTTCGCAATGTTTGTAACATTTGCCCACACTCGTGTACGTTAACGAACCGATAAAATTTAATAATCCAACATGAATGCACTTTAACACTCGAATAATCACAAATAATAATATAAGTAGGTACCTACAAAGTAACGACGCCTCCTTTTTGATTTCCACGAAACTTTCTAAAAAACGGTGTTTGATGTGTACTTACATATATTCTCTCAGTTTATTTTTATTCCCTCGCAGGTGTGAAAAGTAGAGTATTCACCTCTCCAGAGGTGAGTCGCCCAAGACGAATACACTGCTTTATTCCAATAAAACAGTGTCTTCGCCTTGGGCGGCTTCCCTTCGCTTCACTCAGGACTCTACATAACTACCCCGCCACGCTCGGAAATTAACTCTAGAGTCCCTCGTTACGCTCAGACTAGAGCTCAGGCTCAGTTTAGGGTTCAATAAGCCGCCTGTGACGTAAGACACTGCTTAACTCCTTCGGTGCACAATTAATTTTAATCGACTATAAACGGATTTGTGGGTTGAGATTGAGACTTTTATTTTCGGCCGATCCATAATTTCCGGAAAACATTTAAGTGCGATAAATAATTGATTATAAAAAAAAAACAAATAAGTTTTTAAAATGTTTTATTCGCTTACACAAATATTTTAAGTACTTTTTTTTTTTTAAATTTAAACTGGAGAGTGTTAAATCATCATCAACGTCAAAAAGTTTCTATCCACTGCTGACATAGACCAGTCATGAGTTGTGGTATCATTATTTTCAATGTAACGGGTCATCATATTTCCCAATGCTTGCTTCAAATAATATATTTGAAATCAAATGTTCCACCACATTTTGAGAATAGCTCGATGGCAACTCTTCTATTTTCCTTGCAACGTACTCCCCAAATAAGTTGAATCTTGTTGATTTCTTAGCTGGTGTTTCTTCCTGTCTTTTGTCATCATTTGAAATCTTCCTTTTTGATGTTGCTTCGTTTTTTTCAGGATCTGGCGCTGAGCATCCTGGAAGTGGATCCGGTGTCTCTTCGTCGTTGCAGACTTCAAATTTTCGCACCGGAGATAGATGTACAGAGTTTTCTGGCTCGGTTCCGGAATCCTAAGATCAATGATTAAAAAAATATAAAATATATGGGTTCCGAAATGAGGTGGCTATCAATATTACGAAAAAGGTTACAAGTTTGAATGTTTCAACGTTTGAATGTTTTTCTAATTGAAACAATTAATTAAGTGTGTAAAATGTATTATTTTGTGACCAAAGAAATGTTGCCAAACTATTTGATTACAATTCATGATTCAAATACGGTTTTATGTTATTTTTAAATCTGACATGTAAAATTGAATACATAACCTTACATAAACATTTAAAACATTCTTAATGCGTTATTTACTTTCCATAACTTCCCCCTTTTTTAGTAGTAGGTAAATGAATAAATAAATAATATAATTGCTTACTTACGTATGTTTCACTTAATCCCATTTCCACAGGTTGCCTGCTTTCATTTTTGTCTATTAAAAAACAAAGTCTATTATAAAAATGCCACTTGGGTATTTCGCCAGCCTTGTTTTCTTTTATTCTTTTTCTCTCTCTCATAAACTGTGCTGTCAAATTTTTCATTTTTCTTCTGAGTTCTAGGTCGTGTAGTTCCATGGCATCACTTATAGTTATCCAAGCACGATTTTTTTTAATTTTATCTTTGTAATAAACGTTGTTTAGATCCCATAGTACAGGCTGGGCGCGGTAAAGATCGATCAATTGCTCTGTCAGTGTGTTTGTCCACATTACGTCACACGTGTTTCTCTTTCTTATGTTTATAACACAAACAAATGTCTCCAAGACGAAACACAATCTTTATTAACAGCTGCGTGTGTTTCTCTAAAGAAATTTCAAACACGTGTTCGCAACACAAAAGTTGCCAACACTATGGGTTGCTTGTTTCGTTCGGTTTCCGAACACGCGCCGAGTATGCCCGAAGCCTGCCCCGAACCATCCAAGCAAGTGGATTGCTAAATACATTCACAAGTTAGGTTGGAAAATGTTTGGCTCATTTAATAGGGCGATGCAAAGTTGTTAGGTATAATGTAAGGAAAGGAAACTGACAAAACTGAATGCAATGGGTTTTTGGTGAATCAAAAATAGTCCTGTATGTATGGCAAGAAGGTGCACTAGTTTTCTGCTTTATTGTTTGGACCGGCTGATTTTTTATTTCGATTTCCTAATTTAATAGTAGGTAAGTGTTGTAAAAGCGATGATAGCCTAGCCGGAGAAGACTCGCCTCTCAAGCCAGAGGGAGCGGGTTCGGACTCAGCCGAAGGCACGCACCAATTTGTTCATTATATGTATGAACATATTATGTGTGTGTTTAATGTCACTTCTACGTAACTGCAGACCAGTGTAAGGCGACAGGCGAACCCCATGTCACATTTGGGGCTGAATATCGTCCGGCGATGTGTGGGCATTGTACACCTCTGCCAGCCCCTTCGGGCGAAAGGCGTGACGATACGTTATATTATGGTGTATTTGTTGTGTTTGGTTCTAATTAGAATGTAAGCAATATCTAGCTTTCGTAATTCATAATTAACGGTACTAATCTCTTCTCTACATATTATAAAACAAAGTTGCTATCTGCGCCTGTCCCTCCTTCGGTCTGTATATCCGCTAACTCCTAAACTACGCAACGGATTGTAATGCAATTTTCACCAGCAGCTAGATAATTTTTCCCGGAAGGTTTATAGGTGACGTGCGAACCCGGGGCGGATCGCTAGTTAAGAATAAAGTGGATCAAAGGCGAAAGGTCACTCACTGCCTAAGCGCAAATCACCTTAGCAATAAACGTAGTATGGCCTCGGAATAGTTATACAGTGTTTTGTCCTTTTCTTTCTTTTACATTTTTAAGCTCGACCGAAACCGACAAACGACTTTGTAATTATACCGAGGTTTTTACTAATAAATACAACGTTTATTACTGAGGGGAAAAGTCTCCGAAACTTACCTACTTGATAACTGCAGTTGAAATCTTTACTAATTATAAAATCAAAAGTAAATCTGTCTGTCTGTCTGTTTGTAGGCTTTTCACGGCTAAACGTATTTTGATTAAATTTGATATATACTTGCAGTATGTTACAAGGAAGTTTTTTGGATACTTTTTTCTAGATAAATATTTTTTTTGTCATGAAATTCTGTAAATTAATAAAAAATAACGCGCCGCTTACCAAATGCGTCAAATAACATCACAGAATATCACGTAGTTGGTACTAAAATAACAACTGACAACTAAAATTAAAACTCCGCTCAAAACCAGCCAGTGTTTTTTTTTATGTTGGACTCTCAGATCAACCTAGAGAATAAGATGGCGCACGGCGTATGATTTAGGTGAAGCCAAAAAACCATCCAAAAACTACGCTACTTTCGTATATGTACACAACACGCACACATTGACGCAAAAAAACTACGCTACTCGCTTGGTCATTCTTACCTCGACATTTTGTGCATTGATTTAAGGTAGTATTTCGTGTGCATAAATATACATAGTGCATTATAAAAGTGTGGCCAGGACTACACTTTGAGGTTCTTTTTAAAAACTGTGCAGTTCTTTTACAAGTCAATTTTGAAAAAGCCGTAACATTAAACGCTTACACATATGTGCAGTTTTAAAATATTAAATCTCCTAAGGTTGTATATTTGATATTGTAAGGTGTATATTGGAACAGAAATGGCTAACGTAGAGTTTGGGAATTAATATTAGTTTTTGTGGAATTGTAAATGTTCTTATGGCAACATTACCACGCACACACATTGAAAAAGAAGTTGCTTCAGCGAGATATAACGCAGTGTTCCATCTTTTCCTCTAGATTGATCTGAGGTTGGACTCTGATCTCTTTGAATATCACGAGGAGGGTTTATGGGTACTATTCTCTGAATAAACGCGAAGTTGCGGGCAGCATCTAGTTTCGAATAAAGGAGACTTACCAATAAAGGATCGATTTTGCAACTGGGTCCAAATTAAGGAGGCTATTCTAAGTTTATGATGAAACTCTAATGTTTTTGAATTTTGGCAATTTGTCCAACAAAAAATAACTGACTACTGTGACATTATTTTTATGACAAGGACGAAATTAAGTGTTCGAAATTAGGTTCAAAGTTTATAAGTCTTCTGTTTAAGCGTTAAGGACATCGAATTTGATATTAAGGTTTTAAATAATTTTAAATAGTATTATTTTAAGTACTCAAATAAGATTGAAAGTTTATTTGAAAATCTTATGTTTTGCAAATTTATTGTTAAAGGTAATGATTTAAAATAAATGCCTGCAGTAATATGATTTTAACAAAGGGGACGAATTAAGGGAGTCATGTGACCTTTTCTTTTGTGAAAAAGTAACTCTTTCTGAGAAAAAAAAGTTTCTGTAGGACGAACCGCTGTAAGGTGCATTAAGTAAAATAATAATTTAGTGTAATGATACGTGTGTTATTTCGCCTTAGTACATCCTGTATTTGTTTGTATTAAGATTTGTAAAAGCTTTCACTGCACCACATAAGCTTTAAGATTAAGGGCGTGTACTTCTGACGGTTGGTTTATCGTAACATTCGTACGTCAAAAAATAACGATTACGTAAAATGCTTAACGTCTCTCTACTCTCTTTCTGCTACATAAGTGGAGCCCGGCGTATGGCGACAGGCTCGCTCCCTGTCACATTTGAGACTGAATATCGTCCGTCAAAGTATGGGTATTACACACCTCTGCCAACCCCATTGGGGGGAAAGGCATGACGATAAGGTATTTTAGTTACAACTCTTAGTACTGTTTGACGTTTGTTTGAGAATAAAATGTCGCTAACTAGGCAAAGCCGTTACCGGAGTCGTTATATTTTTAACGACGTTAAAGGTGAACAACAACTTTGTCTGGCTTGACGCGCTAACTGGTTTGCTAGTTAGCGCTATTTTTATCGTTTACGCATAGGTTAAGTGGAGGTGAAACAACCCGCCCTAAAACTACGGCCAAATTGAACAACTCGTGAAATACAGGTCAATCGAATGATGCAAAAACACAAGCTCTAGCATTCAGCAAACACGTGATGACGTCATTGTCATCCGTCTCTTTCGAACTTGTTGTAAATGACTTATTTCGGTCTTGCTTAAGCATCAAATGACGTCACTACGTGTTGCTGAATGCTATACCTGGCGGAGTTTATTATTATACCATGGTCAAACGTATGACACGCTGAAATGTAGGTGTTTGTTCTAGTCTAGACCAAGAATCGCTTAGCCATATTGACTGCCTCGGTGGCTCAGTTGGTAGTGAATCTGCCTTCTGAGCTTGGGGGTTTGGGTTCAATTTCCACCTAGGGCTAACATTTATGTGATGAAAATGTTTGTTCTATGTCTGGGTGTTATTATATATTTAAGTATGCATTTAAAAATATATATGCATGTATATCAGTCGCTGGCAGCCATAGTACAAGTTTTGCTAAGTTTGGGGTCAGGCGGCTGTGTGTGAAAAATGTCCCGAATTTATTATTTTTTAAGTAATAGGCCAGGGGCCCTAGTCAAGTTGCGCTTTCAAGCGATTCTATTTCTACAATTGTTTGAGTTTCTGAGTATAAGCATTGATTGATTCCATACTGCAATAAGGTTCTCATATTGGTGCTCTATTTGGAAGACTTAGTTCTGCTGCTTAAGCGGTTCGTAAGATTAGGCAACTGACGGATTTAGCTATAGCTCGGATGGTTTACTTTACTTACTTCCACAGCATGATGTCATATGGCATTTTACTGTAGGACTCAGCTGCTGATGTAGAGTCAATTTGTATTTTGTAAAAGCAAGCGGTCCGCGTTCGCTATAGAGATTTATTTAAAGAAATAAACTACATACATTTACTTTGCCCTCTTTCTTTGAAAATCTTATGTACTTTTGTAAAAAACTACTGAATTATTAGTAATGAAAAGAGGATCTTATAAAGTTAATAATTTTTATTCACTATTAATTACAATACAATACAATACATCTTTATTGCACACCAAAAATACAAAGTAAAACAAACATTAAGAAAATATTAAACAATAAAATATCATTCGGCAGTACAAGGGCGGCCTTATCGCCTAAAGCGATTTCTTCCAGGCAACCTTTGGATGGACAGGACAGAACGAAATATGACAAACGGTCTTAGAAGACAGAGATGTTTGGAGCCTTTCACTTCTGCCAAGTAGCCACTAGCACATACATTTACCTAGTTCTTGGCAAAAACTTGTAAGACAAATTATTGGGGGGAAAAAAAATGCCCAGGTGTCTGCCTGTTCTTCTGAGTAGTTGCTCTTTTTCCGAAGGTTTTTTTTTGTTGGTTTTATAACTTTGAGGTCCCTAAGTGTATCTTCGATGTGCAATTGCATAAAAACATTTTGACTTTGACTTTGACAAACACTTGAACGTCAGCTGCAGATGAAATATACACGAACTATTTAAATGTCACGTGATATTATTTACAACCCGTCTAATTAGCAGCAATCGTTGCGTTACGAGCGTTTGCGATTGTAGAATTAGAATTGTTTGTCAGCAAATGTCTTGTATAGGACTCCAGGGCCGGCCACTCAGCCAACAACAACTCACGACAAACAACTCAGTAAATTCTAGCGGACAGTTTTTTACATCACCAATTTGGCGAATGCCGTTTTCCAGAGCCGTTATTTACGATTCTAGGAAAACATGTTTTCGTTGAGCCGTGGAAAATGACGAACCGTAGGTTTCCCTGGGAACTGCTCGTATTGATTATTGAAACTCAAGTACGGGCTATCCTTGACTAGCTACGCAATACGATTTCATTTGCCATCCACTCAGATTTTTTTTTCTGAATAAAAAGTACCTAGCCTATTTTAGGTATTAGCTAATTTTATTCAAAATTCGATAGAAGACATTCAGCATGAAGAAATAAAACACTAGCTTTCACAACTGACATCCTACTTATATTATAAATGCGAAAGTTTGTAAGAATGGATGGATGGATGTTTGTTACTCTTTCACGCCAGAACGGCTGAACAGATCTGGATGAAATTTGGCACAGAAATAGATTATAGTCTAGAATAGCACCTAGAATACTTTTTAACCGCGGGTGAAACCGCGGGGCGCAGCTAGTATTTAAATATTACTGTCATTTCAAAAATGAGGTAAGTGAGTACTTAATTAAACCTTGTATATGTGTATGTATGTGAGTATTTTAGTTTTTAAGATTTTCATGTAGTCTTTTGATGAGCAATAACGTTGTATTGTATTGTATGTAAAATTACTTATTCTATGTAAGATTCCAGAAGTAATTTTACGATATTTTTTTGATAATTTAATTTACTTAATTAGATAGAGTCTGAAACAGTACATAGGCGTACATAAACGAAAGATCCTCAGGACGAACTATAGTAGGTTTATTTTTGTATTTGTCTCGTGAACTTAAACATTTTCATGAACTTGAAGAGTACGGAACCATTTATCCAGTTATATCGGTTCCGTGAACAGAAGACGCCATAGAAATGCTTCAGGCCGCTTCTATTTCATACAGGTATACCTACTTATCTTACTTTTCATATAGATAATACTATATATAGGTGCTTCGTAGAAAAGTTTGTACTTTGTTGAATGAGAAGTTATGCTGAGAAGTTAGTATGAAATGACGAGTGACAGAGACGTCCATATCGACCACATATGAGTTGATAAGGGTAGGAAGATGATAATATCTTACTTTTTACTTACATACAACGTGTTGTTTTGTATTCCCGCAGAATTTGTAGAGGTCGGTATACTCCACTAGCAGAGCAGGAATAAACTATGGGGTTACCTTGAAATCAAGAAAAAATAGCAACTGTTCCATACATTTTGTCGACGATCAACGAATACTTTGTGTATGGAACAGCTGTTTTAGCGTATGTAGGAGGTAGGTATCAACCTCTATAAAAACCTGTATAAAAACTTTCAGCAGGCTAACTATTGAAATATTTTCGTAGAAATGTTCAAAATAGCCACAGGAATGCTTCAGGCTTCAGGTTTGTACTTGTAGTGTTACGTTGGGGAGTTCAAATTTAGAAAACAGAGTTTTATTCCATAGGTGATAGTCTTGTATTTGGCCACCATTTCGTCTGATGTTCAATGATGCTGTTTACGACGGAGCACGCTTGCCTAGAAGAGTCCGATTCACTGGAGACCTGAGTTTCAATTCACTTGAGATTTTGTTTGTGCTTTCAAAACGGAAAACTAAAAAGCTTTCTAATTTTCCGTTTTGAATTGTGATTACTAAAATCTGAATATTTATTCAATTTTACTAAGTAATTACTCCTTCACGAAATTAATAATTCATTTCATAAAGTCAATTTCCACATCAAATTATAATAATATTTAATAGTACCATGTCAAAACATTATAACTCAATAACCCACCCCTAATCTTCCACCTAATACTTACTTGTTTTATATTTACATATGTTTATACCTTATTATTAATTTGTCAGTCAAATAATACAATTTTAGTTATGTAACATTCAAATTAAAAATGAATAATGCCAATAAAATAGTACAAAAATAATTTAATTACCAAACAACCCACCCCTAACCGCTCCTGGTGTAAACGTGCCCATAACGCTAGCCACAATATATTTATTCTAAAAATTTTTACTAAATATTCCTTCATTTATCTGCAGCTTATAGATCTTATATCTTTAAATGAGCAATTCTTGTATATATATATATATATATATATATATATATATATATATATATATACAAGAATTGCTCATTCCAATTATATATATATATATATATATATATATATATATATATATATATATAATTGGAATCTCGGAATCGGCTCCAACGATTTTCATACAATTTAGTATATAGGGGGTTTCGGGGGCGATAAATCGATCTAGCTAGGAATCATTTTTAGAAAATGTCATTTTATTCGTGTTCAACGAAAAGTTCCGTCCCAACTAATACCCGGAAAACATGGGGAAAAGAGGAAAAACGAGGGTATAACCGCAGAACATCGCTACTGCTTCATATATTAATGTACTAGCTGCGCCCCGCGGTTTCACCCGCGGTTAAAAAGCGAGTCACTTAACATCAGCTAAGTTGCAGGTATATCCCACCTTACCTTACATCCAATACCAATAATGGTCAACTAGTCCCTCCCCGTGGTTAAAAATTGCTAATGTGCTATTCTAGACTGTAATCTATCTCTGTGCCAAATTCCATCCAGATCTGTTCAGCCGTTCTGGCGTGCAAGATTAACAAACATCCATCCCTCCATTCTTACAAACTTATATAATATTTATAGGATAGGATGTAAGTAGTATCTACGCACAGAAAAGAAGCCCCCTTACCTTTATGCATAAACGCTTCATAGCTTACCTAAATTTTAAAATAGTCCATCAAGTTATCACTGACGTAAAGGTGTACCGACAAAAAAAAACTGGTTTCCTTTTTTATTTGGTCTGAGGGTTCAACTAGTAAAAATGACTAGTCAGCAAGGCCAAGTATTTCTACAAAGAATTCTCCAAAGAATGTTTAGTGACTAAACATGTTAAATTGAAGGACATTACTTAGTTGCAAAGACAACTACGAGTATTTTATGTTGCATTACACAATGTCTTTTCAGTTAGATTCGATTCGCTTACTATAAACCTCATCAGCTGGAGGTCATCACGTCATCGTGATCATTACGAAAAGAGACAACTAAGGTTCCAAAAGAAAAATGTTACCTTCATGCGTTCGCAAAACAACGAAAACAAGTATTAATAAATTAGATTTAATCTCTGAACGACCGATACAAGATAATCCATTCACGTATCATATTCCAAAACACAATCTCAGCATTAACCGAGATTCATCTCCTCGTAAAACGAGTAAAAGCGTCTCATAATTGCATTATTAAACCGGAGAGCAGTGCCGTAACCTTGCGCCCACCGAGAGCCGCCTCACGCTGTCCTCGGCACTAATCATTAGCATTCTATAATACGTTTCAGTTCATCAAGTAACAAACGGCTGAATCGAGAGGTCGATTAAAAAAGAGAGAGAACAAAAGCAAAATTCGCAAATTGGAACGCGCTGCGCCGGCGCAGCGCATGGCTATGTGTGCGCGTGCAAGGGTACGTCACCTTGACACGAGGCCCGACGGGGTTCTCCGCCGTCTCGCTCGCGCGCTCTCGTAGCTGCTACGCGGGAGCGGGACGGGACGTGCGCCGTAGACGACGCTTTCAGATCGCTACGCGGCTTAATCGCGTCCGCCATTTTGTTGTTCCTTTTGCTGACGCCGTTTTTATTTAGGAGCCTCTTATTTGTTCAAGTTTTATGACGCCACGTTGATTGCTTTACACGCTTGTGTTCGAATGAGGTCTCTAAGCATTTTATAGGCATCCATTTGACGACAGTTTTCGTTTTCCACGTAATTATCGTCCATTTACAAGGGTATTGTGTCAAATTCCTATCAAATGATTCAGTTTATCTTGGAATTCTATACGACACGTAGCTATATTACGGTTCGTTCGTCTGATTCACGTTGTAAGCATGTAGCTAGGAACAATCGAGTGCTTATGTAACAGGCAGGTGTTGACGCGTCGTGCATTCTCTCGGGCCACCACTTTACACCACTCAATCACCCACTAAGTTACGTAATCATTCAGCTTGTAACTCTAAAGATTATTCAAAAGATAGTGCTCAGATTACCTACATTCTTCAATTCGAAATTTGAGACGCAAAAAGATATAAACTCTTTATGTAGCCGTAAAAAAACATACATAAAACGACACAACAAGTAATTGCGCACATGAATATTGAATAATTGAATACATAATAAATTATCTCTATAATATTGAGATTAGATAGCAGCGTCGTAGGTACGTGAAACGCCTACATAACATTCTACGACGAATATTTATAAAAACAATCGAATTCGGTACCTATATTTCTTTCTAAAACATAAATTTAGTACTATATACGTATTTAGAACACAAATATAGTGTACAAGTTGATCAAAACACGTGATTTTAAGCTGAATCGTCGTAGAAGCAAACTTTCGCGACCCGTGGCGCCATCTATCGCGTAACTTATGAACCGCCGCGGCAAGGTTATAAGCCGAGCGAATAGCGCCGCAGCGAGGTTATTTTTAAACATATTATACATGTACAAGCCACCTAATTTAATTGTGTTCAGTGGTCTTAATAAATGTATTTTTGTATCCACGAAGGCAAGAACCTGGGCGCTGCACGACTTTACAGTGCTTTCTACAAAAACGGAGGCTTGAATACGTTGTTATTTCATGCTATCTGTTTAATTAGGTTATTTGTTATTGTGGAAAAACGATAAAAATCATAAAGCATGATAATTTTGTAAGATATTTTTTTTAGAATAAACAGATTACGTACAAACTAAGCCAATAAACGCCACTAAAAATTAGTTAAGCGACGTCATTTTCCTCTTGTAACGGGAAAACTTATAATTTTGGTTTACTGTTAATAAAATAAGTGGATACTTATGGAACAGTCCTACTTACGCTTTTCCCTACAAAAATAAACAATGTAATATTATCTCTATTAGTTCTTGAAATATGAGCCTAAATATTAGCTTGGCGATGTTTATAATTTCATTATCCTCAGAGAGATAATGTCATACTTGTTTTTGTGTTTTTCGAAGATGTTATTCTTATAAGATGATATCACAGCAGAGTTATAATCACTATAATTACGTACTTAAATCCTTTATATACACTTATATTACAAAATCGAAAATATATCTATCTGTCTGTCTTTTGTAAGCTTTTACGGCTAAACGGCTGAACGAATATTGATGAAATTTGATAATCAGTTAGAGTATATAACGAGGAATATTTCTGGATACTATTTTCTGAATAAAGCGAACGAAGTCGCGGGTAATAGCTAGTCATTTATATTAATAAGCACCTAGAGTTAGTAAGTACTGGGTATATAACAATTATTAATTATACATAGTTACCCTCCTACTAATAATACTAATTTTACAGTTTTGTATTTTTTCTTTCTTTAACATTTATAACTTAATCGAATGAAAAAACAATGTATAATTATTCAGAGGCTACAACGTTTATTAGTAAGGTAGTTAATGTCTATGAAATACCTTTAAACGACTGCAATTTTTTACCAGAAAATTTTTGCAATAGCGTTTTTGACTTTCAGTAAAGCGGCCATTACATTTTACAATTCGCAGTCTGCTAACTTAGCGTGGCAGTCCCCGTGCGATAGAAATAAATTAGATTGCTTACTAATCTAACTGCCATTACATCATCCAAATTTAGCACGCTAGCTCACCTATCGTACTGCAAATTGGATAACGTAATGACTGCCTAAATCTAAAACAAAAAAAAACGAAACTAACCAAAATGTAAAGATAGACACGCATTAGAAGATTCACGAGCCGTGAATGTCAAAAGCGCAAAATGACAAAAACCCGCCAATTGTTCAAAGAACCAGAGCTGTTTGTGTTTACATCGTAAATGAAAAGCCCGATAAACATCACGTATGTATATATACGTGGTCTATATACATACGTATATATATCGAAGGTGTGCTCTCCAGGCAATAAACCCAGCGCAGAGGGCGAACGAAGGAGATCCTACAACAAAGTAAACAATCACATACTGATAGGTACAGTTTATTATTTACTTTGAACATAATGAACGTTAATTTCAGCTGCAATCCTTTTATTGTACATCGTTTCAATCCTAGAATAAGTATAGAACCTATAGAAGTTATGTTTCCAAACAACGCTAACTTAAAATGCTAGCCAACAAATTCGCTACGTGTGCTGTGTTTACTTGCATTGTCACGCACACAGACGTAAACATATTCTAGTTAAAATGTTTTTCCCGCAAAACTTGGATAATGGGTTGATTGTTATATTGTATCTGAATCTGTTCCATAACTTCCAAACACTGATTTAGAAGTATACTATGCCCAGACGTAGCGTGGTCCGGTGCCATTGATGGCATCAATTTAACGGCTTAAGTTTGGCGAGTGTACTTGGTGTCTATAGGTAGTTGTTCTATGGTTCCAGTATTTGTTCTGACTCGTATTAAATGTTATTGTTTATTACTTTACATGGTTACACCCACTGAATCCCCATGAAACACATGTACATTGCAAAAGTTCGTTTTTATACGGTTCCTTTTTTGTCTGACTGAAATCAGCTTCATTTCGACGCGTTGAGCTAACTTAAAGAATCGAAATGAATGCGATTGCGATTACCAGACAGTTAGGCCTACTTGCAGAAAATACGGAGTTAAATCCTTATCGCAGGTTATAAACTCTGAGTTAAAATGTTATAAACATGTTAGGTACTCGAATATTGTGTAAACTTAAGGTTAGCTCTAAGTTCTAATTCTTGGTGGCGCGATCGATTTCAGTTTAAACTCTGATGAGCAGTTAACTCCGAGTTAAAAAGATAGCCCGAGCTTCTACAAATGGCCCATAAAGGTTACAACACAAGGCCGCGGTTGAATTAGGTTTCCTCGACTTCTTAGTCGATTCTGCAATACTATAGTTGAAAGTTAAAAACTCGCATTAGAAAGTTGTGTGAATAGATTTCTTTAAGTCGTACTCCGTTCTAGGTCATGTCTCGTCGCTTACCATCAGGCGAGTGGGTAGCTTAACGTGAGCAAATATTTTTATGTTAAGTCATGATCAAACATTTTCCAGCACATCCTGAGTATACATGAGGAATATACCTGAGGTAGGTATACGATTACATGAATCTCCTCTTCAGCGTAACATCTTTATTTTTTTTTAAATTCGGTATGATCTCGCGCAAAGTGTTGGAAGTTTGTGTTGTTAGGTAGGTATCTCTTCTTTTCACTACATAGTTAAAACAAAGTCGCTTGCCGCGTCTGTCTGTCTGTATATCCGCTAACTCCTTCTTAATCATGCAACGAATTTTGATTGAATATTTCACCATCAGTCAGATAAGTTTTCACGGAAGTACGAGTAAAGCTAAAGGTCGAAATTAATAAATTGAATGTATTACTATTCCCAACAAAGAATAAAAAAGTTCAAGGGCAACTTTGACTATCCTTTTATGTTTGACGAAACGTAAAGCATTCCTTATACATCCTTCAAATAAAATAAATCTAAAGCCGAACATGACTGACCAATCGCTAAGTAAAATCAAATTCTGTGTTTCCACTCTATCCCACCAAATTTCTACTCTGGTGGGGCATAAAAAAATATAGACGTTTCTGTCCCTGTAATCCATTTTAGTGCCGCAAAATATAGTCTCGAGTCTTGGTCTTGATTTTACCCTACTAGAGCTATCTACTAGACTTTACGCTATTATAGTAGGGTAAAATAGAACCTTAGATTTGTAGGATGTTTAAATAAATAAAAGGATAATGTTCAGTACTTTGCTTAAACTAAATGGAATAGTGGGGTAAAATCGTGTACAACATTTCCAATAAATGCAATTCAGAACGCTAAATTGCAAAATTTAAACAAGCTAAAAATATACCCTTTAGAGGTAGTCCGTCCAACACGCAATCCGTCCAATTTCTTAATCATATACCTGTCTGTCTTTGTTATTGCTGGGTATTAGACAAGGAAATCAATACTTTTAACTAGTTTAAATTTGGAAATTTAACATACTGAATAGGGCTTATTATTTTATTCCAATATAAAACACCAGTGACGAAACATTTGGGGGTACGTCAAATTTGTCAATTTGGAAATCGGACGTTTTGGCACGAATCGACCATTATGCGTTAATCGCGTATCTACCTAAAATTCCTTTTGACTTAACGATTGGTCAGCCTTTCTCGCTTTGGATTACTTTTATTGGAGGATCACTATTGAGGAATACATCGCGCTTTGTCGAAATAAAGGAAAGGAAGATCAAACTTGCCGTTGTACTTTTAATTATTTATTAGGGATAGTAACTACTTGTAGAGATAAATTAACCTAACTAGCCGCGACCCAGTTTTACCCGCGGTCCCACAGGTACCGCATTTTTTTTTAGAATTAAAGTACTATATCTTCCTTTACTTTTCTGTACTTCTTACAACGTACATATGCGCAAAATTTTAAGATGATTGGTTAAGTAGTTAAGGAGCCACAAAACACGTTTGTTTGTTTGTTACAAACGAAAATACTTACTGCTTTCGTATGACAAAATTAACTAGGATAGAACTTGGTGGGGCAAAGTGGAAGTAGCCTAAATTCTTGTCGCAATATATTGAAATAGACGAGGAGCCGGTGAAATGTATGCGAGAGGCCGTTACTTGTCCGCCGGCTGGTCGGCTGGCTCGCTTACATAACGACTTCATCCAATAGATAGCAGCATTCTTATGGATTCCGGGTTCGCTTGCTTTGGAACGTCTTCTGTGACTGTTTTTACCTGACTGTTTGGAAGGAGGGTATGTTTTTCGAGTCGGTTACATAATGTTTCTATGCAATCTGCTACCGGCTAAACGGCTCGACTAATTTAGTATTGCGATGCGTGTGTTAGATTCGCGATGATGTTATTTGCTACAACTGCAGCTCGGTGTATGGTGATACATTTGGGGCAGAATATCGTCCGCGAAGTGTGGGTGTGGTAATACACCTTCGGAGGAAGTAGCGTAACGATATTTAAGATGTTAGTTATTATATACTAGCTGCGCCTCGCGGTTTCACCCGCGGTTAAAAAGTACCCTATGTGCTATTCTAGGCTATATCTCTTAGCCAAATTTCATCCAAACCTGTTCAGCCGTTCTGGCGTGAAAGACTAACAAACATCCATTCACCCATTCTCACAAACTTTCGCGGTTATTATATAAGTAGGATTTATGTATGTTCTATGTTAGATTCGTCATATTATCCTGAGCGTCTTGTCTTAGTTTTAATATGTAGTGTGCAATTTATATATTACTGGTAGGCAAAGTACCCAAAATGCTGACCGGTACTTTGACCAAAGGATCAGTATCGCAATCCACCGGGGCAATGCCACCAGCATTTTGGGTACGTTGCCTACAGCTAGCAGCAGTTTATTAGATTAGGATTTTTACATTTATTGAAGTAATTGTTAGTTTAGTATAGTTCGTTTGAGATTTTTTAGTTTAGTCTTATTTAAGTTTCATTGTAATTATTTTATGTTTTTCAAAAATTTGTACTATTTATGTCCACAATAAATGAAAAACGAACTCATTAACAAATTTTACAAGTTTTGGGGTTTGATACCAGCCGAAGGTACGCATCAATTTGCTAAATTGTGAACTCACTAATGTGCGTGTTTAATGTCATCTGCTATATGTACTTATAACCCGGAGCCCGCTGTATAGCGATAGGCTCGCTATACAGGGAAAGGCGAGACGATATGTTTAAACAATCAGCTTTTCAGTCTTTAAATAGTGCACTAGTAGGTATACAATTCAGGATATTTTTAGATTACAAACCATCATCCTATTTGGGAACGTAGTATACAGCGATAAATGTGAATACTAGCTGTTACCCGCGACTTTGCTCGCGTTTCTAAAAAAAATACTTCCTTGTGATTTTCTGTAAATAATTTCCAAATTTCATCAAGATCCATTCAGCCGTTTAGCCGCGAAAAGCATAGAAACAGACGGTTACTTTTATTTTATTTTATTTTATTTATTTGTGTAATCGACAGCGTTACATAGTAATATTTGATACAATGATAACAATATTTAGAATAAGGCCAAAACTGATTACAATTATTTTATAAAAATAAATATATAAATTCAATTTTACGACGTTACGACAATAAACATTAAATTAAACTAACAATCAAGGATTCCAAAATTTATACAGGCATAGTATGTGTGTGTGTGTGTGTGTGTGTGTGTGTGTGTGTGTGTGTGTGCGTTTGAGAGTGTGTATGAGAGATAAAGAGAGAGAGAGAGAGAAAGACAGAATGAAAGGGAGTATGGTGATGCATTAGGGTGCAGACCTCCTTTCAGACCTGTCAGCCTTCCTTATCCTCTCCTTTAAAACGCTTCTTGATAGGTGGAATATATCCACGTCGGAATAAAACTTGTTGTAAGTTTGAGCAGCGCGACAAAGAATAGAATTTCGAACATAGTTCGAGTGAACAGACGGAACATAAAACAATGGCGTGGTGTATCTCGAACGGCGACTTGGTATCCGTAATGATACATTAGATAAGAGCTCATTGCAGTCTATTTTTCCAGAAAATAAGTCGTGTAATAGTACAATGTCATACTGCTGACGCCTCCGCTCTAATGTGCCTATGCCATAGTGGTTACAGGCATCAGGGTATGACTCAAAAGTTACGGATTCTTTGTAGCTTAAAAACTTCACGAACTTATTTTGTATTGATTCTAACTTTTTTATGTGAACTTTATAACACGGAGACCAGATGCTACACGCGTATTCTAAAATGCTTCTTACATATGTAAAATATAAAACTTTGACACACTGAATGTTTTTAAAGGAGTTACATACCCGCTTGATGAAACCCAACTGTTTGTAAGCTTTATCTACAATATTGTCAATGTGCTCAACCATCGTCATTCTCGAGTCTAATTTAATTCCTAAGTCCCGCACTGTGTCAACCTTTTTAATTGGGATGTTGTTAAAGTAATAGATATAATCAATAGGCTCTCGATTTTAGATTTTTAATATAAGTAGTGTAGATATATTGTCATGTATATCTATCACTCGTAGCGTAGCCCTACCATGTATTCGTAACTGATCACCGATACAACATGTCTAATCTTCGGATGAGTGACCGCGAGTGGCACTATGAGCCCTAACTTGTGTTCTCTCTAGAACTAATAGGCCATCCTAATTAGCGACAGTTCAAAACACCCGATGAAACTGCCATTACATAGTGATTAACGACACATATGTCACATTTAGGACTGAATATCGTCCTAAATGTGACATACAACAAACTGAAAAACTGACTGAAATGTCTAGTACTCGTATACAATACTTTTTTGAGTATTTTAAAGATACCTGTCCCTTAGCAATAATCGCTGTACAGTCTCAGAATAGTTATACATTGTTTTTTTCTTTTGTTTAAATGTTTGAACTTGATTGAAAAAGACTGTATTACTATTCTAAGCCTATACAACGTTTGGGAAAATGGCTCCATTTCTGTGCTTTAAAATAGTATTTGAGTAATAAAATATTAAAATGAGTCCTATCCTCGGACCGCTGGGGAGAGCGCCATTAGCCCGCGCGTACATTTATAGAGTCGCCCTAGATACAGCTTGGTGGATGTCCAAAACGGCCGCATCAGTGACACGTAGTCGACACGTTCGGAAATTAGTCAACCTTTAGAGCCAAAACACACCAAACCTAGTTACAGTCTTCGATCAAGGCCCTTACCATGAGTTTTAATCGTTACGATAACTTTTTACGTTTTCGTTTGGGTCCATACATTTAAATAAATCGCACCTGGCCCCTTCTGGGTTGCCTGGGTAAGTCGACTCCCCCTCCCCGGCGGAAGCCCAAGCCGATTAGTACCGTAGTACCAAACTCTCTCAAGGCCCTGCGCCATCCGCGCTTGCCTTACGCCTGGTAGGTACGCTGTAGTCCTTAGTGGCCAACAGCACTAGTCATTCACAAAAAAAAAAAACAAACCGGAAACGTTAAGGAACTACGTTCAATGTGCGAGGCCAAAAGAATACGAAAAAAGGTTTCGTTCATTATAAAAACTCGCGGTAAGCCCCCTGATATGCATCAAATGTTGCAGTCCGTTCCATGTGCGTGCTGTCAGTTTCTCGTTTTTCGTCAGTTTGTCAACGAACAGTCTGTGCGTCACGCAGCTGCTGTAACTGTCTGCAAACGGACTGCCTTCCTTTCGGTGTGACGTCTTTCATAGAATTACATACTTTACTGGTTCTCGCAAACCGGACCGGAATGCACACAGACTGCACCTGCATTTGGTGTGCTCCAGCCTTTAAGTGCTAGATAGTAGATATGGCAATACTACGGCTAGTGCAAGTTTGCGTATGACAGAGCCCGCTTGGGTAACTAAAGCTGCGTATACAACGGAGATATGCGAAAAAAAAAAATCCGCTAATAGGATCACTTCCTTATTTTTTTTTTGTTATGAACTAATGATCTCGCGAGTCCCGTATATCTGTCACAGCCAACTTACTTAATCAGCCGTTCAATTAGCAGCCTAGCCATTTTACTAAATGGCGCCGTTCAACTGGCTTCATAATTGATATGCAGCCGTAGCGTGCAATTTAATAAACTGGCTAGCTGATGCTAAGGCCATTCATATAATAGGGCGATTATTTGCCCACATCACGATTTTTGACCAAAGAAATGTGTTTTGAAGTAATTATGATAAAATCCGAAAATCGGTGATACGAACAGCATTTCTGATAGACCTGATATTATTATAACCTAAAACCTCTCCTGCCAGACTCCTTATCAGGCCAAATCCGACTTGGATTGGTTAGGTTGGAAGGTTAGGCTATCATCAGGAAACTAGTTGAATGGCGCCGTTTAGTGAAATTATAGGACGTTAAGCTAGTTGGCGGCGACATAATCACCATTTTGAAAAAAAAAACTGATAAGACAAAAAATCCATATAATACCGAACCTGCTTACAAAATTTCCAGAGAATCGGTTGAGAAATACTTCCTGTACTTATAGCTCTCCTCAGCAGGAGAACATCCGAAAATCCGAGCAACTGACTTACGAAAGCATTTTTGCCGAAGCTGAAACAGAGATGTTTCGCGCTCGCTCGGTCAATAAAGTGATTCTATTTGTAGATTCCTTCCTCGCGCACGTTCGCATCGTTCTCAAACATCGCCGGTGGAAACACAACCTAACCCTAGGACAACAGATGGCTATAACATATTCAAGAATCACAACAGTTTTAGTAATTTTAATTAGAATCAGGTAACTTTTTAAAATCTTTCAACCTTAGTAACATTATATAATAAAAGTATTTGAAATAATTTTAAACTTATCATTTTTATTTTTATTTTTATTTTCGAAAATATAAATCCTTGTAATCTCTCTCTCTTGTACACTCTTGTATGTTGGGTCTGGCTGAAGAAGCATGAAAGTGAAGTGAATGCTGTGGAAATGAGAAGTTTGAGAAGTATGGCTGGAGTGTCCCTGATGTATAAATTGAGAAATAACGACATTAAAAAACGTTGCGATGTAATAGAGGATGTAGTGATAAAGATTAAGAAAGGGATGCTTAGGTGGCTGGGACACATTGAGAGAATGGATGATAGGAGATTTGACGATACAGGTTTACATAGCGAGTGTGGATGGCCAAGTCAGTCAGGGCCGACCTAGGCGCACGTATCTCGACCAAATCGAAGACGATTTAAAGAAAGGCCAGGTCAAGAGTACCCGTAACCGACGAGCGTGTATGAAAAAACTCATGGAAGTCAAAGAAGCGAAAGATGTATGCCAGGATCGTGGCAAGTGGAGAGAAGTGGTATTTGCCTACCTCTATGGAAAAGAGGCGTGATTACTCGTATTTGTATGTAATCGAATAATACAAATAAAATTGATAAAACGAATAACCAGCAGAATCGAGAAATTGGTTCACGCCACTCCGCTCTATCTTCAGCTTAACTGCTAACAAAATCCTGGTGGTACACTTATTTCGTACTAGACATTCTTAGGCCTGTATTATACAGGTCGGACGCCGGACGTAAGGCGAGAATACGCCGTGAAAAAGGTTCAGGCGCAGTGCGCTTCAAAACTTGTTCATAATTCATATAAAATACATAAAAGCGATATGTTTTGAATTAAACACAAGCGACGGGATGCAGGCGCGTCGCTTCAGATTTCACGCCTGAATCGGCCGCATCTTCGCCTTACGTCCAGCTTGTATAATTCAGCCCTTAATCTCTTCTCTACATAGTATAAAACGAAGTATTTCTGTCTGTATTTCCGTTAACTCCTCCTTAACCACGTACTAACGGATTGATGCAGTTTTTACCGTCAGTTACATAATTTTTCACGGAAGGTGAAGTAAGTAGTTAATAAATGCAAACTTAAGAGTCCCGCGACGCTCTGAAATTTCCATACAAACGCGCTTCTCAAATTTCTTGAAAATCATTTGTTCTGACAAATGATTTTCATTGATTTCATGATATGATGAAATTTAGCATGTACAATTAAATTAACAATATCTCCGCCCCTATGTACTTGGTTTTTTTTAAAAAAACGTTCTCAAGCTAAAATAGAGCTATGAAAAATATCCGCATTTGTAAGGGGTCACTTTTGACTGATTTATTCAATAGATAGACAAAGCAAATCAAAAATCCCTTTGCATAGGGAGGTTGTCTATATCATTAGCTTTTAAATGAATCCATAATACAAGGGACTTTCTTAGATATTTAAGAATGATTAGAGAAGTGTAAAAGTCATTAAAAAAATTGCACTTTGTCACTCTGTAGGTAACTTTAAAGGCTCGTCAGTATTATTACTTGCTCTCTTCGCTCGTCATCTTCTTCTAGACGAAATGGCTATGGAAAACCTTAAGCCAATGCGAAGTTAGTCTAAAGTGGTCGCCGGAGTCTTAAGTTTCCAAACATTCCATTTAAAAATGGATTTTCTAAAATACGTTATCCTCGATTGAGGGTAGTTCGGTATCCTTGTAGCGAGAATGTAATGCACTGATGAATGAACGAAAATAAGTTTACGAAGCGTCTTTGAATATGGTGTCAAAATCGCAATTGATCGCAAACAGTACAACAGCGATGTTATTGTTTTGCAACGCGTTCGGCGGCGGAAGTGACGCACTCCCGGCGCTATTGTTCAATGTAGGTCGAATTATACATACATACAATACATAAACCTCAAGTAAATAAGTACATACTGCTATTTCAAACGGATTTCCTGTTTACATAATACAAATAATGTATACTGTATACATATTATAGAAGGAAATCAAATTAAGTAAATAAAATTGAGTATTTTTTTTTTTTGAAGTTTTAGTTTGTTAAAGAGTATACTATTCATTTTAACTGGCCTTTACAAAAAGCAACTCATAAAAGATAATTTTGCAAAAGAACGACAGATTTTTTAAACTAAAAACAACAATTTTTAACCAAATAAACAGAAGAATGATGACAGACTTGCGTAAAAGCCCATTTTAGCTATTTAGGCGACAAATTTCCGCTCGGTTTCCCAATAGGATTTTCGTTTTCTAAACCGCTTATATTCGCTTAACCGCCTATACTCGTATTATTTACCCACTGTAATATGTCTGGATATGGTTATAGCTGTTTTCGAAAGAGCAGTGACAAATCGCAGTCTAGAAGTCATGTAATCTTTTTATCTCCAAAAAATTAAGAAAATCTAGAGAAACGCGTAGAACTTACGGTGAGCTTTTCATGAGTTAACTAGCTTATCTGCCTACGCTTCCCTCGTCGGTTGAATCACTCGCGCACCCCCTCTCAGCAATAAACGTTGTATAGCCTCGGAATAGTTATACAGTGTTTTGTCTTTTTCTTTCTTAAGCGATCGAAAAGACAAAACACTGTATTACTACTCCAACGTTTATTGCTAAGGGAAACAGTGATGTGTAACTTTCCATTAGTAAAACAGTTTTAAATTAGAAAATTAGTTCTTGAGATAACCCCTACGTGCAAATTTAAAAGCTTTACTTTATAATATTAGTTAAGAAGTATAAATAGGCTTAATCATACCAGATAATCTATCTGATAGGTTATCTCGTATGATTAAGTAATTAATTAATTAGTTGAGTGAGGACGGAGCTAAGAGCTAGATAGATATACTGGATTATAAGCTTAGGGTGTACTTAGACGAAAACACGCAAAATAAGCAAGTAATAAGTACTCGTAATTCTAAACTTTTACTACAGGATCAACTCTACAATCATGAAAAAATAAGCTGTTATAAAATTCGTTAAATTAAAATGTCTATTTTGAACACGAACTTACTCAAGTCAGAGAAAAGTGGCGTTTCTCAATATGGAAGACGAAGACAGGGTCGCCGCGTCAACAAAGTAAGTATAAGTACATTTTAACTCCCTTCATTAGGTACATTTTATCCCTAAGATTATACTTAAAGCTCTGTGTCATTTTTTAAGTGAAATTGTGTGAATACCCCCCAACAGATCACTAAATCAGATCGCGTTGTGATCTCATCACCCTGCCCCGAAAGGATCATGCGATCGGTTAATCTTAGGACCCGAAAATAATATTCAGTATTATGATGATCAAAATAGCTGTCGTGACCTTATGATCCCAGACTAGGTTGTGAGTCAGCTTGTTTATTGATTCGGTAAACTAATTTTCCCAGAGGTTTTCCCAGCGCCTGCGTAATGCTGACTATATTTTCCCCACAATTGTCAAGGAAACCTTTTTGAAAATATTTATTTTTAAGAAAGAAACCTTTGTATGGGAAAAAGTTCAAACTAATAAAAAACTAAATAATCGTGGGGAAAAAAATGATGATTTATGAAGAAAATACAAAGGAATCTTTGAATTTTCTTGACTTCTCAGACTTGGATCTTTCTTTTCTTCAAATATTTTCATGTAAAGTTTTAAAGTTGTTTATGTGAAAAACTTTTACTTCAAAGCGATCGTATTTTGATGAAATTTAGTCCGTATAAATTAGCGTAGAGCAGATCACTATACAGTTGGTCTTTAATAGAATTTTAGCCATTAATGTATTTATTTCAGTAATGCTAATGACATGAACCAAACGCTGTGATTCTACTTTTATTGTGCCGACCGCTAGAGTGTGGAATGCTCTGCCTGTGTGTTCCCCGATAGGTACTTAAAATCTAGGTGTCTTCAAGTCCGGAGTGAATCGTTTTCATCTAGAAAATCATGCTCTATCGTAAGCTGCATCATTGCTTGTTACAGGTGAGATGGCAGCCAAACGCAAGCGTATTGTAGAATAAAAATTAACAAAAAATTATGAAATTGATCTATTTTAATAGTACCTACACCTGAGCTTTTTCAAATATAGCATATAAGCCAAAATTGTATCACACTAATGTTACAAACTCAAAACTTTTGAAGGATGGATGGATCGATGTTTGTAACTCAATCACGCCAGACCGCTGAACAGATCTGGTTGAAATTTGGCACAGATAAAGATTATAGTCTGGAATATCACATTGGCTACTCATAAACAGCGGGTATCATCGCGGGGCGCAGCTACTACCTACTACAGCAGCGCAGTCACCATTCCGGAAGCAAAACTTCCAACCACAGATTCATTAACCCTATATTTTACACAATTAAGTGTTATCTAGGGCCCTCGTGAGGCAATTAAGGCCCGTGGTACGTGCGACGTGCATGACCCCCGAATGTGAGGCGCGCCGAGCGCGGCCAGGTTCAACGATCTCCGGTCAACGCACTGCAACGTCACTATTATTTCAGATACGCTTTCTTTGTGCCGCGGTGGCTTAAAACACGGTATTTCGACCAGGGTTTAGAACTGAGGCCAGGAGTCCTATTCTTACTAGTCGAAATGTTTTTGGTAATTGTCTCTCTTGTTTGAAAAGTCTTAGGAGTGAGAGTGACCATGAAACATCTCGAGCGTCTGAATAGGGGGCCTGTAGAGTTGTAGACGTTTAGCTAGATCCAGATTATTTTAGTAAGTAAGTTAGGTAGGTACTCACAAAATAGTTCAAACGTTATAGGGAAGTACGTATTCTGTATTAAAAAAATACTTTCATTGACAGCTTTTAAACTACTTACGATGAGATTTGTTGAGGTTTTTTATGTAAGATCTCTACCATTGTAGAGTTATGGGAATGATGTTTTTGAATGAATTAAGATTTATAACAGACATGCGCTCAATTTGGATGAGAAATACTTGAGCTAATGAAGAAGATGAATTGAATAATTCTGAAATAACACTAGCAAATATTGTTTATTTAATTTCTAGTACCAATAATTAATTACCTACTGCTAAGTTTCTGCTGAAAATAGATATTTAGGTACAAGAACTTTATATTATTTTCTTATTTCGTAGCACATCCTAATCCTAGCTCACATTGTAAATGAGAAAGTGACTTTGTTTGTTACGCTTTCACGCCACAACTACTAACCAATCGTCATGAACTTTTGCAAATACGTTGCCAGGTGTCCAAAAAAGGACATAAAATACTTTTCATTTCGAAAAATTTCCGTGGTAAACCGCGGGGTCCAGCTGTTAACCACTAACGGAACATATTTTCACCTTTTTCAGACAGAAATATTACTAAACATATTCTATGCCGACGGTTTAGGAACTCTAATAGCATATGAGGGTAATGACCGCACTCCTCACAAATGGGTGGAATAGAAGACGTTCTTTCAAGAAGCTTCAGGACTTGAATATGATCGCTTGAGAGCTTACAGGAAGCTTACTTTGTAAGGATTGCTTTATTACTTGTAGATGCTTGTATTATCTTATTAACTCAGAGTTAACTGCAGAGTTAAACTGATAAATCGTCTTGCGCTACCAAAAGTTACATGTAATACTAGTCACTCTATCTATAAGATTTTAACGCTGGATTAAGAGTTTAACTTAGTATCTTCTGTAACTGGGTCTTGTATAGGTCTTGTATAGTGTACGAGTGGTAAACGTTTCTATGTTTACATCGCGTTCATGCTAGCGTGGCTGAATGAATTTATAATTTAAAAGACGGCGAGGAAATGGGCTATAACGTCTTGGTAAACATTATGGAGGAAAATGTAGGAAGACTAATTTATACAGGTAGACGACACAGTTTTAATATAATAACATAGAAATGAGTTTAACTTTAAACAGCTTTTCATACAAGCAATGTTTGTTTAATAAATAGCTTTTTAAAGCTTTATACTCGTTACTATAATAAGTCCTATTCAGAACTCTAAAATCTTAAATCTTAAGGCTAAAAGAATGTATGTCCTTGTCTAATTCGCAGCAATAAGAAAGCCAGGTATATTTTTAGGTAGTTTAGATTTAGTAAGTTTATGTTTTGGATATTATAATGTTAAACGCACATAGCCAGGAATGAGCAAGGAATGCTATTTTGTGTCATTCATAGATTCTTCAACTGTCAGGTCAAAAAAGATAAAAAAAATGGAACTTTTGTGAAATATAAAAAATGCTAAAATATAGTGACGGGTTGTTTATCAGACACTGATAAACATGCTTCTCTTTCTATGATCTGTTCTCTTCTCTACTTAGTATAAAACAAAGTAGCTTTCCGCGTCTGTCTGTCTCTCTGTCTCTACAACCGCTAACTCCTTCTAAATTACCCAATGGATTTTCATACAGTTTTCACCATCAGTTAGATATTTTTTCACAGAAGGACAAGTACCGTGCGAAGAAGGGGCGGGTCGTTACTATACTCTATTGACTGTACCATGGTGCGGGTGACAGCCGTATTTATTTTGCTTAATTTACTACAGCTATTGATGATTCCGTAGTTAAAAGTAGTATTTAGGGTGCTGCTGAAGTTTTATTGTTATTTTAAGTCATGATTTGTAAACCGCGACTACTTTCAAGGGTAAAAAGGAACAGTTTGTCTAATGTCACCCGCACCAATCTACAGTGAAAATAGTATGACCACAGAATAAAAATAGTACTACGGTATAACTTAAAAGTTCTTGTAGTGAAAAACACTACAAGGAAAACCCCCAACTTGTCAGTACAAGTTGTACAAAACTCTTACTTAGCACTGACTTGAAATGTAACTCGAGTCACAGAAACTAATACCATAACTCGGAAACTTCGCCGAGATCGTGATCTCATAACATAACGCGTTGACTAGAATTGTAAGAGAAATGTCAAAATATCGGTTTCTCCAAATGTACTATCGAATAATAGTTCCAATTCAAGACAACAGTGAATAGGCACCTCATGGGCAAGCGTGCTTCATCTTAGACCGTATCGTCGCTTTCCATCAGGGTTTCGAATCTACGAATACACATAGCAATTGGTTTTTAAATCCTTCCTAAATATAAAATCGAAAGTAACTCTGTCTGTCTGTATGTTTGTAAGCAAAACGGCTAAATGTATCTTGATGAAATTTGATAAATAGTTGCAATATGTCACAAGGAAGGTTTTTGGATACTTCTTTCTGAATAAATAAATCTTTTTGACATGAAATTCTGTAAATTAATAAACTAGTACCTGGATGGCCGAGCTTTGCTCGGTATTTTTTTTTATTTTTTAATTGTGTTTTTTGGATAATAAACAATTGATTTTAGTCTAACCTCAAAGCAAACACTCATTGACTTCGTGTTACTTAACAACGCCATCTGCTGTTGTGTCGTTAAAGCAATTAGTTGCTCACAAAAAATAGTATTATTATTCGCCAATAGATGTCAGGAAGAGTCATATTTTTCAGTTGAGATTGATTATCGATAAAACACGAATAAAATGACATTTTCTAAAAATGATTCCTAGCTAGATCGATTTATCGCCCCCGAAACCCCCTATATACTAAATTGTATGAAAATCGGAGCCGATTCCGAGATTCCAATTATATATGTATATATATATAATTATATATATATATATACAAGAAAAGCTCATTTAAAGATATAAGATAAATAACGCACCGCTTAACAAATGCGTCAGACAACATCACAGAATAGGACGTAGATCGTACTAAAATAACAACTGACAACTAAAATTAAAAACTCCGCTCAAAACCAGCCAGCATTTTTATTAAAATCTTGGACTATGATCTCTTTGGTAACGGGTTATTATTCATAATTTGATAAAAAATAGTTACAGTATATCACCGAGGAGGGTTTATGGATACTATTTTCTTAATAAACGCGAACGAAGTTGCGGGCAACAGCTAGTTGTTAAGTTGTTTATTTTTGACCCTTCTGGCATACACTGAGTGTCAATTTGAGGCTATTTATTACCAATTCACAAACAATTGGTTAGTAGAATTAGGGGACAGGTGAGTAGTGGTCTCCTCTTAAAGATAATAAAAATCGCGGGCCTCTGAATGGAGTAGAAGCTGTGTGCTTCTTAAGACTTAAGACGCCTCTTTAACATTTTTACCTTGAACTCTATCTCGCTCTTTCTCTCTACAGTACATAAAGCAGGACAAAAGTCTTGCATAATTGAAAAGGTAGGAGGTAAGTACAAAGCTTGCTGTAAGTTACTCGTGCAATAAATTGGGAGAAATTCTTGTCCATAAGTTACTCTGTATAATAAATACTCTCTACTCAATATATAAAGGTGTAAATTCGATTCAAACTTGAACCAACTTGTAAATTGGGCGATTGATGTTATTGACTACGTGAAAATCTATAGATTGATACAATATAGGTATAATGTACACTAGCCGAACGAATATATTACACCGGCCGGAACCGTTATTTTTTTCGGGTTACATTATAAGGTATGCAAAATTTCATGATGATGGTATAAGTGTGAGCGTAACAAACAAACAAGCGATTAAACTGATCTTCTCATTTAAAATATTTGTTAGAATTATGATTTTGTTACCATCACGAGGTTTTAATAACGTATCAAAACCACGTCGATTTTCATAGCAAAAAAAACTTAACAATTTATTTTTGTTAACGCAGAAATGCTTTTGAATATTAGGGAGCAAAAGAAACAAAGAACCCTTCAACAAGTCAGTAGGCACTCTTTGGAGAAAACATTAGTTGTACTAAAGGCCTATAACTTTCAACTGAACTGAAAACTTTAACAATGGAGTTGGTCATTTCTTATTCCAAATAACAAAATGTATGAAAATTTCGGCATGAATTTTTTTTGTCGAATACTTACGTAATATCGGTTTCGACCGTATCATGCGTAGGTTGCCTGAAAGAGAACGCTTTTAAGGTCACCAGTTGTTACACTGTAGTTTTAGGTGTTTTTTTTGTATATAGTTTTATTTCTGGTGTGAAAAATAAAAGTTTAAATGACTACCACCTTCTTTGAAAAAAATAACTATATAATCAGAAAAACTAGCGAGAAACCGAAGAGCATATTTTTTTCAAAAACTTGTTGCACAATTATTGACTTTGAACTAGCAATATATTATGTTATAATATTTCACTCCGAAACCGTTGTCCCACTGTTCCATAAAGTACAAGTGGTTATTCGGCAGAAGTGGAAGGTTCCAAGCATCTTTGTCTCCTAAATAATAAATAACTTTATAATAACGTTTTTATTATCCGTGCTCAATATAATAAAATACTTCTTCTCGTCTTTCTTTTGAAGACTTTGCTCTACATCTCTTCATCAAAATGAAGTCTTAGAAATAAAACGCAATTACCCTCAATTACGTCGGTGTTTTAATCATATCTCGTCATGCATATAATTGACGAGGATATGAAACTTGCCAAGAGAAGCAGGAAAAGGTATCTGCATTTAGAATTTGCAGGTTGCTTGCCAAATGCGTAGGTAACGATCTGTAGGGTCAACTGGTACAAATGCGTCAATGGGGCAATTGCGTCTTTCGAGAGTTACTGACAAACCTTTCTAAAATTAGGCGCCACCTACATCTTCTTTCTATCTTTAGTTACAATAATCTGTACTAGATGGCGTTAGTTGCCTAATTTGTGAAATTTGTGTCAGTCATTCTAGAAAGACGGAATTGCCTCACCAGACGCATTTGTACCAGGTGACCCTGTATAGCATACGTTATATAGCTTATAACTATACACTGTGTATCTAAACGACGGACATATTCTAGGATATCATTGTACTTATCCTTATGACCTACTTTTACTATAGGACCTGAAATCAAGAGAAAAAAATCAGCTGTTACATACAAAAAGTTCAGAAATCGTCGACAAAATGTATTATAGAATATGTCTGTCGTTTAGAAATACACCCTTTAGTATAGGTATAGTTATAGCTAGATAGCGTACATACTAAACATATAGCTAAATATTTATAGATACTCGTACCTATCACGTAAACAATACATAAAAAGTTGTATATTATTGACACGGAATAGTATTGTCTTCTTCGATCAAGTTAAAATTTTTCAAGAAAAAGACAAAACACTGTATTACTATTCCGAGGCTAAACAACGTTTATTAATAAAGGGATAAGATTTAAAGATATTTATAAGTTTATTTCTAACGCGTCACACTCATGCGCAAGTTTATATGTGAGCTGTAAGAGAATACAAGACGACGAATCATATTAAAAACAGAATAGCTGGAATCAGTCTGACATTGTTCAAGAAAATGACTCCTACACATTTCTATTCTTTCCCCTTGGAAGATAGAGTTGACCTACATGCAAAAAGTTACTTAGATACTAAGCACTCAGTTCAAATGTATAAAATGCATGAGACATCAAATTATTTCTGGAAAGTATCTGAGTATCTCAACCGTCCGATCGCACGACATCGATTGACTTAAAGAGAATGAAGTAAAACGTCACTTAGAAACATTTGCGATTCCAGAGGCATTGCTAATGTGTAAATTATAGTTCGTTTTTTCGAGACTGATTCTGAAACGTCAATTTCCCGCGCACATCCTAAACCCTCCACGCGCTCGGCGGACATGCGCCCGCGCCGGCGGATGTGACGTCACCGCTCACAAATGGCGGCGCGCCGTGTCGATGACACCGCCGCATTGTCCCCGCGCGGCTTATCACTGCGCCTGCGACCTATACAATACACACCACATACCACATGTTTTATACTAGCTACGTCGCGCGGCGTCGCCTGATATTCTACACAAACTGGACAATTGGACATCACGCTAATTACAGTAGGCAATGGTATAAATAAATATAAGTAGGTCTATGTTCGTCCTACTCCATCTGTTTGTCTGTTCTTAATAGCTAATGGCTATTGATACGGATATAGGACATCTTTTAACTTAGAAAGCGATGGCAGCCTAGTTGGGAGAAGGTCCGCCTCTCAAGCCAGAGGGAGCGGGTTCGAACCCAACCGACGACTGGCCCTTGCATCCGCTATCCTAAACGAAACGTATGTAACTCAAAAACGAAATTTAAGAAATTCAGTAAATAATTTTCCTGGTTTAACTTCAACAAACCAACAAGTGTAAAAAAGTAACTTATATTTCAACATCTTTATTGCTTACTAGCAGTTACATGCGACTTCGTTCGCATTTATTTAGTAAATAGTCACTAATTATCAAATTTCATTAAGATCAGTTCAGCCGCTTAACCGTGAAAAGCCCACAAACAGACAGATAAACCGAGTTACTTTCGAATTTTTAATTAGTATGGATTGTTTTCACAGTATGGATCCAATAAGTAACCTCACCATCAAATTCCACCTAAATCTTTCAGCCCATACGGAGTTCGGTAAAAAAACACTGTTACATTCTTACAAACTTTCGCATAAGCAATATTAGTTGGATGTCTGTTATCGCTGCGGTTTGCATCGGGTCCAATACTGATAGCACGGCGGAACAGAGACGTAGTTATTAGGACGATTCCCTACACGTGGTCAACGGGTAGTGCTAACCGGGTGGCAAACTCTGGTGGGAGGCTTCGGCCGTGGCTAGCTACCACCCACCGGGCCAAGCCATGCCGTGAAATGACCTAGTCGTGTTTCGGGATGTAGTCCGGTGTAGCCGTTCCGAAGACGGGTCTGAGCAGTAGCGCTCTTGTAGCGCGTCACTCAACTGCCGCCTTTGTACTTCTTCACTCTACAAAACTTTAAGGCTAGAGTGAATAAGTACCTTATAGGTCGTCGTGCTCCATCTTAGACCACAACGTCGCTTATCATCAGACGAATTGGTGGTCAAACGCCGACCCAAAGGACATTCCTAGTAGCATGATTAAAAAAAACAAGGTCTAGCGTTGCGGGAGCCAACACCAATGACATCATCTCTTTCGAACTTGTTGTACTTAAATGACTAAATATTGGACATAAAACTGTTTGACAATTAACATTTTACGACATATTTAATTTTAACTGAATGCACGAAATAAATCTTTAAAAATTTGCATGTCTCAGTTGCTCAAGTGATATTACAATACAATACAAAAACTATTGACACCAAATACAAAATAAATCACAATGGGCGGTCTTATCGCTTAAGAGCGATCTCTTTCAGACAACCTTTGGATGGAATTAAAACAATATTACGATTAAGCATGGACGGTGGTGTGTGCAAAAGAAAAAATTAAGGGGATATTATTATTTTAAATATTCAGTCGCCCTCAACATACACAATGTTATTTTCGCATACCAGTAGTTTAAAACATGGCTTAGCAACTCTAATACTTCTTCAAAAACCTGTGTAATATTCACCCATATTTTCCGTAATAAATAATCTGATTTTCATTGTGACTTATTCCGGTCTTGCTTGTGCATCGGCTGACGTCACTGCGTGTTGATCGCGCGACAATTTTCGTCTCGGAAGGCTATACCTGGCGGAGAATATTATTATGCTATGACTTGTAGAATCGATCGATCGCTAAACTAGCTGAAGACTGCATTCATAGCGTTTTGAATAATTGAGTAAGAAGTCGAGCAATTCCACCGCGTAGTACTACATATACCTATAGTAAGTATGCGCCACGCCTACTCATATGTTACAGACTTATAGGGCTACCCTACGCTGTACATAATAAAGGAAGTCATTAGTACTAAGCACCGAGTAACTAACCTGAAGAAGAGGCGCTATGACACTGGTTTATTCGAAATCGATTCTACCAATTTACGTAGAGATAACGAGCTTGAGCCAGCGCCACGTGTTGACTTTGCAAGGTCAAAGTGATGGGACACGGATACATTATGCACAAATTCATCGATATGAATGTATGTACATTTGTTCCGTAATGATCAATTAAAACGGAATTAAAGCTTTATTACGTACCTGTTTTTTATTGAGAATGACTTTTACAGTTTAGCAAAGAGTGGTTTTGAATGCGTTTTACTTATATTATGTGCAAAATCACTTATTTGTTACGGAGTCGGATGGACCAACTATTCCTCTCTTGGGGTAAGTTGCTCGTTGGTTCTAAGTTCCTTATTCAATGGTGCCATACCTGCAATGTTGACATTCACGGTTCTGAACTGCGAGTATGGTAATTGTGGTTCGACAAACTTGTCATTTGTCATTGAATACCGAGAAAATTGTTTCAAGTCGACAAATATAAATAATAGTATGACGTTTCGAATCGATGAAACAGATCTGTGAAATGTGAAAACAAAATTAAATTTTGCGATCTGCTAATGTGTAATATTTTGCCTATGAGTGAGTGTTCTCGATTTACATATATGTTGTTCTCGATGTACGAGCATGTTATAATCAGGATGATTTCAAGTCTCGAGTGAATCGTTTTCTTACAGACAAGCGTGCTCCATCGTAGATCCCGTCTTTGCATGAAGGCCTACAAACGTAAACCTATGTTCGAATTAAAGAAACGACACATTTTATACCAATGGAATCGCTTCATCTGAACGAGGCTAGGTAAATGAAGCGATTCTATTGGTTCTTAACAAACACATCCCTCGCTACGCATCCTTACACATCTCTAGTGGAAACACTGCCTAATGCACTCCTTTCATTGCCTGCAAAGCGGGCTTTGTATGGACTCCGTTTATAACAGGCTGAGTGGTTGGCATCGAAATAATATAGGGAAGAAGCCTCACGAGTCTGAGTTCTAGTACACAGCGCGTGAACAATATTAACTATGCCAGCAAACGGACACTACACAGCTCCGTTGACAGCATTATGTTACGTGTATCAATAACAAAGACAGAGAGACGTACAAGAGATATCGAGAACGAGACAACAATCATTATACTGGCCTACAAAAAAAAAATGTTTTGGTGCAGCTCTGTTCGCATCTGTAGTCGGTAAAGTAGGTAGTATGAACTACATTGCTGCTACTAGATGTCAGCTGACAGCTCTGGTTTACCTACAATTCTTATTATTTTTTTTAACGGTTTTATTCAAAATCAGTCCATGTTATAACTACTTTTATGACATTAATCGTATAAATTTATGATGGCAAGTAATTCAAGAAGTTGCATTAACGATCCTGGAATGTTTTGTTACATATGCGGTGAGTATATAATGAAAAATCAACGGAAACCGATTAATGACACGGTAATTCGCTTGTATTCTGTATACTTTCTTCCTCATGAACAAGAGCTGCTATGAAAAATGTGACTAGTTTTCTCGTATCAGCTCACAAAATATACCCAAAATCAGGTCTAAAATATTAGGCACCAAAACGAGTGTAGGCCAGTGTTATCACTGTTGCGACTGGTTGCGTTTGTTTGTGACTACGGTGAATTGTGTTCAGCACCTAATGTATGCGGTCTATTTTCAGGTTCTCGTACCGCATCTTCCTTATGATCCAAATGATCGAAAGTGGTTGGCCCTAAAATTTGTTTTAGGACGAACCACTATACTGTAGCCTACACAAAACGGAGTCCGTACGAAGCCTGCTTCGCTCTCAGTGGAATACGTGCACAAAGGGTTAGCCATCCTAAGTAAAGTTATACGCCACTAATAGGATTACCTGGGCTGTACAGATAATGGGAGCGTATAGTACGATCGTAATTAGTTTTAAGCTCGGCTTTGGAAATAGCTTTACTGTTTCACGGGTACGTCCGAAATTTTGTTAAACTTTACAAATGCACTATAAACATCATTATTATTGTATGACTTTTAGTAGGTTTATCCCTAGACAAAGTAGTAGGTCTAGTTGAATCATTTTCGACCTAATATGTACTGCTTCATGAAAATATTACCGACATAAAAACAGACATTTATAAGTCGAATCAATTTGAACACACCTTCGTATTTATACTATTAGTGTGATCAGTGATGTGATTGCAAATTAGTATTTATTATTTTTTGAAGTTTTAAAAGTGTTTTTAGCCTAAAATAATAACCTAATTAGAATTCAGAATTATCAACAGCCACCTACTGCACTGCTAAGTACTAAGGGCCGCATTCGAAAACAACACATGAATCTCGATTTAAAATTCGGCCCTGAGTCTCCTCTTTAGCGCGCAACTCTGTCCGATCCTGTGCCAGCCGCATCCACTGCCATCCTGGGCTTCGATTCTACCAACCAATTGTTATTAAATTGCCTCAAATTGACACTTTCTGTATGCGCTAGAAGTGTCAAAAGCAGATAATTCGTTAAACATTTCAGAACAACTGCTTAATAGAATTTAGGCTCTGGCGCTTTTACATTGCCACCTGACCACCTCCAATTCTACTAACCAATTGTTTTTAAATTTTTAATGAATTGTCTCAAATTGACACATTGTGTATGCTAGAACTATGCCAGAATAGATAATTCAGTAACAATTTGAAAACAATTATTTAGTAGAATCGAGCTGCCCAATGATCGGTTTCCGTTTCAAAACCACCAAATTGTGTCTGCTTTGGTTCCGACTTAGTGCAAAAAATACGATTTGTCAGTTGCATAACAAATAAATTGAAACAAAAAATTGAACTACTAAATGGCCGGCAGCAAATCTACGATTAAACGAGGCGCAACACCTGTATTTCACAAATAGCCTCTATCGACGAGTCTAGGGGATGAACAAAAAACACCCTACGGCGCATATTTATCGTTTTTCGACGAGACTCCCCCTTCGCAGACTGAAATATACGCAGGGGTGCGTATGAGTGTAACGGACTAGACGAATACATTAAGGGACGTGTCAGTTCGTAACATCAACTACGGCTGGAGTCGTGGTTGATGTTATAAACTGAGCAGTTTTACCACCGTATGGTACATCAAACTTCACATCACAGTAATATTATATAGGGCGAAAGTTTGTGAGTGTGTATGTTAGTTCCTTCTTCACGCTCAAACGAGTGGACGGATTTTGATGAAATTTGGTATGGAGGTAGCTTATACCCAGAATTAACAAATAGTCTACTTTTTAGTCGTGGGCAACACCGCGGGGCGCATCTAGTAGTCTAAACAGCCGCGCTAAGCTTTGGGTAAATGTTTACATAACATATCGTCATAGTTATACAGTGTTTTGACTTCTTCTTTCTTTTCAATTTTTGAACTCGATCAAAAAAGATAAAACACTGTATCTATTCCCAAAGGTATCGTAAAGGGGTTAGCATTTACCTAAAGTTTAGCGCGGCTATACGTTGGATATGTTGTTGACGTTGATGTGGAAAAAAGTAAACAACGTCTGAAATATTGTAAATGAAATTATTATCACGGAAAATGTAGAAAATCTAATTCAAAGCGCAATATACAAATAGTACATACCTACATATTGTGGTAGTATGTGTCCATGACAGAAGTCCTAAGAAAAACCACAGAAATTGTAACAAATACATGATCTGATATCATTTAATGTTCTTATAAATCGTTACTATGTCGTTGGTTGTCGTTATTGTGGTCGGTATATACTGCCTACAGTCACCTACCTAATAAGTCAACGATATTTTGCTTAACTTAACCTACGCCTTCACGCCCCACCAAAGTAAGCCTAAAGTGAATCGTTTCCCGATCATTTCCCGCTGATTATTCGTCCACGGCGGCGTCGGGGTAGCGGTGCCAGTCTACGTACCGTGTTTCAGCAGAGGAAGTTTGGCTGAAAGTTTCGTGGAGCAGACAGCTCTATGGCAACGATGAAAGGTGAGCACACCTTGAGAAGATATCGATAGGTACACGATCGATAGGTACAGTACTGAGGTATAGATGTCATTCTTTCTGTAAACTTATATATCGTTACGCCTTTCCCGTGCAGGGACTGGCAGAGGTATAGTACTATACCCACACTACGTCCGACGATATTCATTCCCAAATGAGACAGGGGCCGAGCCTGTCGCTAAACACCGGGTGACAGTGTGTTATGTAACTGTGTATATCAGGTGACATAAAACTTTTAGCTCGTCACTAATTAACGTTGTAAATAAATGAACTATAATTATTTCGAGGAATAATTGTAATGTTTTGTCTTATTCGGTCCAGTTCAAAATTTAAAACAAATAAAAAGACAAAGCACTTTATGACTGTTCCGACTAGACAACGTTTATTAATAAAGGGGTTGTTTATTACCCCGCTACGGAAGAGTCAAAAGCTAGGGAGGGTAATGTTTAGAAGCGCACGTATGTGTGTTACGATGTCTGTATTTACGTAAGGGCCACTTGCAGAAGATACGGAGCTTAATTCTTAAACGCAGGTCTAATTAACTCAGAGTTTAAGAGCGGCTTGCGTAACGATTCTATTTAATTTTATGTAGTTAATAATGTTGAGCTGCTTAAAAACGTTAATAACTAAAAACATTTACGTTGTTGTGCACGACACGCGTTTAGATGCTGTTTAGCTAAACTATATTAGTTCCCCCTAAAACTGCCACATACGTTCCGTTCAACGCGCTCAGTGTTTTTTTTTCGTCAAACCTCATCAAGCCTAATCAAACACAAAGAATTGAGTTAACATTTAGCGTGAAATAAAATATTTGCTCCTTAAATTTGTCAATATCAAATAGCAAATGTTGTTATCGTTTCACCGATCAGCTGGTCAACCATTATAGCTTTACTTTTAGCAACGCTCAATAGCCGTTTTGCAACGTTATTTTGACAGTTTTCTAAACATATTTAAGGGCTTAATTTTTATCTTACAAGACGCTAAAACTGATTAGTAGCATAAACACATTTAAGGGGATTCTAAAAACGATTAAGGAATGTCACGCAATCCGCCCTGAATATTATAAATGTCACTCTAACATTGTGTCCACTAAGGCCAGCTTCTAACTCTTGCAAGTGGCCCTAACGTAGCGGTTAAATTACTCAATCGATTCTAATAAATAAGGCGGCAGTCGATTCGTTATGGTCCGGGTAACGTTAGGTTAGGCTACATTTTAAATGAACAAAATCAATATGACGGTCGTTACATCGGAAAGAGTAGATGGCCAGTTTCACTAAATATTGCTTGCTTAACTAGCGAAATATTCGTTAGTAAAGATCGCTCTATTGATAATAAGTCGCCAAGTGTACTTAGTTTAAGTAAAAATAAATAAATAAATAAATAAATTCGGGACACTTCCACACACGGTCGCCTGACACCAAACTAAGCAAAGCTTGTACTATGGCTGCCAGAGACTGATATACATACATAGATATTTTTAAATATAATACATACTTAAATAGATATTAACACCCAGACATAGAACAAACACAAATGTTCATCACATTAATGTTTGCCCTAGGTGGGAATCGAACCCACGCCCCCAAGCTCAGAAGGCAGGTCCACTACCAACTGAGCCACCGAGGCAGTCAAAGTGGCCATGAATGTTTTTTTTTTAAATGCAGTTAGGTTGGTCTTTCATTAGGAGGGCATCGGTGCGTTCCTATGGAGATTCCGGTGCCCTCTTAAGCATAGAAGCTGGCCACTGAGGAAGCTTTAGTGGGTCAACCCCCACATAACCCGGATGCACCCCAATGCAGCCGGGCATCTTTATGAAGATTTCCCCGCCGTCACAAAAAAAAAAAGATTATCTTTCAAAGTTTCACTTGGTTTTGTAAATTATTGAAATTACACGATGAATTGTAGCTCTACGTTATTAATCATACTTTTAAACCTTTTCAGAGGTTTTCAGGCAGCCTTAAAAGTTTGATATCAATTATATAGGATGTTTCTTTATACGACGTATATATTCTAGCTAGGATATGAATGTACTCATCACTTTGAAAAACTGTTATTGTAGTGGGCTAACAATGAAATCGCGAAAAAAACCGCTGTTCCATTGAAAATTTCATTCAAGCTCGACTGAATGTGAGGGCTAATTTTATTTTCACGATTTTAGTGTTGTTCGTAATATAAAAGTTGTTCATAATTATGAGTACACTGATTTACTCCATTTTTTTTACGTCGTGTAAAAATACACTCTGTATAGCAACTCGGTTCCTACAAATGTACTTTAACTTTCTTAATAATTTAGGTACAACTGGGAATGTAAGTCTCTTACATATAAAATTGATTTTTATGTAACTTTGAACTTTTGACCCTCGTGAAAAAGTTCAAAGTTCAAAAGTGGATAAGTTCGAAGTATGAAATCGTAACAGGTTTTTGCCCGTGATTCACTCGTTTATTTCATGGGCCAGCTATAGAGTCGGTAATTATGTAGCTTTCTATTATAGGTAAAAGAGTTTCTAAAATCTGGCTAGTTGTTCCGCAGATTCCCTACAAATATTCAAACATCCTTAATCCTAGCTCATAGAATAGAATATTGGTATAAAAGTATTTCATACAGTATGGATTGCATCTGCATCATTTTAATTGACCAAGCGAGTGCAAGCCTCTACGTTTCAGCTTCGGCAAAATGCTTTCGTATGTCCTGTTGTCCATTTGTTCTCCTCAACAGGTCGCATTTCTCAACTGATTCTCGTGAATTTTGTGAGCAGGTTCGGTCATTCTATACGATTTATTTGGTGATATTTAGTTTTTGGGATTTTTACGAAATGGCGGAGACTTGCGAGGTCTTCAACTTACATAGCTACTGGCACAGACAGTGTCAGCTAAAGTTACTCTTTCTGTCTTTTATCTTTCGTCGGAACACGCACACACGAAAAAGAGTTCGCACGACGAGGACAGACAATACTTTTGTTCCGGAAAATTAAAAAAAAAAAACTGGTACATTTCCGGTAAAATCACGTAGCCTAGCCAATTAGGTTTAGTCCTAAGTAAGCAAACTGTGAGCAGCTGATTGTTTGCTTCCAGTTAGACATCCTATATACAGCGTTATGAGTGCCTAACCAAAAACCTCTTAAGGGTTCATTGTACTCATCAATATGAACAACTTTTACTATGGGGCGAACTCCGAAATCGCGAAAAAAAATCAGCTGTTCCATACATTTTGTCTCAGGTGATTGAACTTTTTGTATGGAACAACTGTTTTTTTTTTTCGCGATTACATGATTGGCTTCTTAGTCAAAGTTGTTCGTATTGATGAGTACAATGAATTCTTAAGAGGTTTTGGTGAGTTATAACCCTGTATATTTTAAACGGAGTGTCCGATCAGCGCGTACTATACGCAGATTCCGGAGTATCACTTACTGACTCTTTCAGTGAGCGCGCGATTCGTATTTTGTTAGCCACAGTTCGCTGTTTACTCAACATTGAGTTTGCCCAATCGCAACTCAGCGTTAGCTAGCGGACAGTCGGCCAGCTACAGTTGGCTTAGTTAGGACGAAGCTTTAATGTTAGTAAAAATAACACATCTATCTATCTCTAGACTAATATTATACAATCGAAAAGTGAATCTTTCTGTCTGTTTGTAGGCACGGCTAAACGGCTGAACGGATCGTGATGAAATTTGATAATTAGTTACAGTATATCGATATATACGAGAAAGATTTTTGGATTTCTTTTTTTTTTTAATAAACGCGAACGACGTCGCGGGTATCTGTTAGTATGTAAAATAGAAACATACATGTAGCTAGGCGTATTGTGTCAAGTTTCAACAAAACGTTTAAACATTAACAGAAACAAAAAAAACATCCGAAAACACCATCCTGAAACTCTAGCCGGGTCAGTGAAACCTATACGAAGGACGAAAGTATATAAAGACGAGTATTTACGGCATTTCCATGAGAGGTTTATCTGAGAAAAGGCTGACAAAGGAGATGTCTGCGAAGCCTTACGTCTACGCAGGAGGCAGACGGGATCAATACGCCGTTACAGACAGACGGATACTAGATATATTACTTATATGCTAAGCTATGGTCTATTCGCTATAGGATGATCGAGGACACCTACAGGTAAAACCTTTTCGTATTTCTGTAAGTTCCTGTCCATCCAAAGGTTACCTGGAAGAAATCGCTTTAGGCGATAAGGTCGCCTTGTACTGCCGAAAAATGTATTTTAGTTTTTAAGATTTTCATGTAGTTTTTGGTGTGCAATAAAGATATATTGTATTGTATTGTAAAAGTTAAGGGTCCGGCGACCACTTAAGGCTTACTTTACATTGGCTAAAGGTTAATTTTTTGCCATTTCGTCTAGAGGTCTCAAGGAGACTACGAGCGAAGAGAGCAAGTAAAGATACTGACGAGCCTCTAAAGTTAATATCTACAGAGTGACTAAGTGCAATTTCAATAATTATTTATGACTTTTGCACTCCTCTAATCATTGTTAAATAACTAAATATTGCTCTTGGATTAATTTAAAAGCTAATGATGTAGACAACCTCCCTATGTAAAGGGATTTTTAATTTGTTTTATCTATCTATGAGATATACTCGTAGTTCATTTAATTGTACATGCCAAATTTCATGATAATCTGACAAATGGTTACTAAGAAATTTGACAAGCGCGTATGTATGGAAAATTCAGCGTCGCGGAACCTTTAATGAAAATCTTTTGGAAATAAAAATGAATTATTATTGTCTCATTTATTAGTTTTCTAATGTTATGCGATTACTTATACGTATAAGATGATCAAGGGCAGCTTCAAGTTAGTAATTACACTAAAGTTACATAAAATCTTATGTTTTCGTTTGCTTTGTCAGTTTTTCTAATGTTATGCAATGAGTTTTTCAATTGGCTTACTACTAACAAAGGAAATTCATAAAAGTTTTCATTAGATTCTCTAGATTTCTAGCATCGTAATTTGCAAATGGGCAAAACTGATTTTGTATTACTTTTATGGAGGGTTATGTTTTTCAGGTGTATGTATGTATGTACGTAAATATAATTGTATGTGGGTATGTATATATGAGGTTTCTTAAGCACGCCCTGCAGCCTAAACAGCTTGATGTATTTCGACATGTGAGGTGTCATTTGAATCGTTTTGATAGTGGAAGTGACATAGGGTACAACATTTTGCAGCCGGGTTTTTGTTTTTCTTTCAATAATGTTACTTGTTCTTGTTTGAAAGGAGACTTTTTTAATGTTTGATAATACTTGTTACAGATAAAAAGTATGTACACTGACTTATTAAGCTTATCATTAAGATAAATTAGCTCTACTTTCCTTGGTTTTATCTGTCCATATTTCCTGTTTTCCACAATTTCCTAATAGTTAACCAGTAACCAAATATAACTTATCTAGATTCCTATAATTTTTAATAATGACATCCGCCGGAGATGTCTGTCATTAACCCCCGACGCAAAAACGACGGGGTGTTATCCGAAACGGATGAGCCGATTTTGGTTTTGTTTTTTTTTTTGTTTGAAAGGTGAAATAGTCGGGAGTGTTCTTAGCTATGTTTGATGAAAATTGGTGTTGAGGAAAATCAGTGTCGGAGGATTTTTTTTATTCATACTTGTTTTACAGTTTCATTACTTTAGTTTTCGAAATGAAAATTGGTGTTGAGGAAAATCAGTGTCGGAGGATTTTTTTTATTCATACTTGTTTCACAGTTCCATTACTAGTTTTCGAAATGAAACAAAATGTAGTTGTCTGTTACCATTAATATTAAAACCAAACTTTTTTGTACGTCGATGTCTGGAGACGTACACTTCGTTCTCGACAAAGATCAAAAACTGTTCAGCCTTTTACTCACAAATCAGATTTTTTTTAAACTCCCCGAGTTAAAGTCACATGAATTGTTATGAAAATAAACACCTAGTCAGATTTTACACTTACCATTTGCTTTAAGTAGGTTTTATTGGTAGGTATTATATACCTATAGATAAGAAGTAACATTATTTATTAAAAGAAAAACGAAAAACTCGGCTGCAAAATATTGTACCCTATGTCACTTCCACTATCAAGACGATTCAAATAACACCTGATATCTCGATTTCCATCACGCTGTTTAGGCTGTAGGCCGTGCCATAGAAACCCCATACATACATACATACATACATACCCACATACATACATAGATACTTCCATGTACATACATAGATACTTACATACACAAACTCGAAAAACATAACCCTCCTTCTTGCGCAGTCGGGTAAAAATAATAGTGTGATGATATTTCCTACTCGTAACTGCAGTTTTACCTACAGTATTTTGTGTTTCCTCAGATGAACACATAATGTCTTATCTAGCACGCACGCACCTCGGGTTTGTTGTTGATTACCCAGCTGTTGTTCTCAATTTCCAAAGGATTTAACTTTGGTGCTTTTGGTTTGACCACAGTATCTATTTTGCTATCAGTACTTACTTATTTTTTTTTATGTAAAACGTGTATCAAAGAAGAAGTCAAAATGTTTTTATTCAATTTGGGTATCAAAGATACACTTATGAACGTCAAGTTTTTTTAAATAGACTCGACCGCCTTGTTCGGATAAAAAACCTGTACAGGAGAACAGGCAAGAAACTGAGGGGCATTATTTTTTCAAAGAATAAATAGATTACAGTCTCACAAATGTTGACTTACAACTAGGTAATATCTATAGATACTAGTGGCTACTTGGCGGAAGTGGAAGGCTCCAGACATCTTTGTCTTCCAAATAATTCTTAACCTTATAATACCCGCTTTTCATCAAAAAGACAAGTTCAAATGACTGAACGAATTTGAATCAGATTTGTTAAGTACCTACCTACAAGCAAGCACAATAAAAACTCGTAACTGGTAATTGTACTTAGCTACCACTTTTTTTTTAGCCTTAAGTGTCCCACTGCTGGGCAAAGGCCTCCCTTCCCTCCTACCATACCTAGCATATTTACTTACATAACATATCGTCAAGCCTTTTCCCTCAAAGGGGTTGGCAGCGGTGTATTACAGCACCCACACTTCACCATACGATTCAGTCTCAAATGTGACTGGGTGTACACCTACTTCTTCAGGCTATTATGGCTCAACGATTTAAGTAAATTTTGTAATAAAAATACATATTTCATATCCGCGATTAAAGTGGGCATTACACTAACCAATTTGCAGTATGCTGACTTAGCGTAGCTAAGCCGGTGCAATAGAAAAAAAAACGAATTGCTGACTGTCGAATTACACTATCCAATTTTAGCACGCTAACTCAGTTAGCTAGCGTGCTACAGTTTGGATTGTGTAATAGCCGCCTAAGACATAGTTAGGCTTTTTATCATGGTAAAAATAACAGTACAGAAGTATAGCGGTTGCAACTGTGTGGAGCTAATAGTTAATAACAAGTGTAAGGACAATAACAAGCAAAGTTATTAATAAGGGATGGACATGACCTTCCCAAGCGCGGGGTTCCCGTAAAAGACTTCAACGCACGTCCACCCACCTGCGTCTATTCTTCACGGGATTTTTTACGCAAAAAACAACTTTGCACCATAACAGTACAGTTATGCATGAGATACATCAATCTACCCATGATCCAAAACAACAAGGCCTTGCATTCACCAAACACGTAATGACGTCATAATCATCCGTCTCTTTCGAACTTTTTGTAAATGACTTATTTCGGTCTTGCTTAAGCATCAATTGACGTCACTACGTGTTGCTGAATGCTATACATACCTGGCGGAGTATATTTTTATACCATGTACTCGTATCTATCTTTATTGGATATTTAAAAAGCTGGCCAAGTACGAGTCGGACTCGCGGAAGGGTTCCGTATCATTATCTATAAAAACGGAAAAAAAACTATTTTGTAGTATGGGAACCCCCATAAATATTTAATTTATTCTGTTTTTTAGTATTTTTTGTTATAGCGACAACAGAAATACATCATCTGTGAAAATTTTAACTGTCTAACTATCAGGGTTTATGAGATACAGCCTGGTGACAGACGGACAGCGGAGTCTTAGTAATATGGTCTCGTTTTACCCTTTCGGTACGGAACCTTAAAAATAAATCTCTATTTCCCTTGGCCATTTCATCACGCGTGAACGGATGGAACATTTTCGCTAATTCTTATTTTATGTGTTTACTATTGTCAGAAGCTTTTAAGAAAGAAAAAATTAAGGCAGGACGTCTGTCGGGTTAGCTCGATATATTATAGTACTAGCTGCGCCCTACGGTTTCACCCGCGGTTTGTTACTCTTTCACGTCAGAACGGCTGAACAAATCTAGATGAAATTTGGCTCAGAGATAGATTATAGTCTAGAATAGCACATAGGATACTTTTTAACCACGGGTGAAACCGCGGGGCGCAGCTAGTATAAAATCTATCGATTTGAATTTTACTGACATTGTACTTTTTTTAAATGCATAGAAATAATCTACCGAATGCGCTATGTGCCAACCCTGCGGGCAAACTTTTATATTTTTTTAGACCAATATGCCCATTGTCTTTTCATCAGAACTCGTTCAGCTATTTAGCCCTGAAAAGCCTACAAAAAGACAGACAGACAAACAGACGATTACTTTCGATTTTTTAATTGTGTGTTTGTTTGTGTCTTCTGTACGCCCAAACTGGTGGACAGATTTTGATAAAATTTGGTAAGGAGTTCTAGCATACAAGCTTAACACATAGGTTACTTTTTATCCGCGAGTAACACCGTGGGGCACAGATACTAAATGATATTTTTTTTTATTTTACAATCGGTTTTCGTAATAATAATAAAAATCATTTATTTCAGACCATATCCAATGTCCATATTAAGAATTAATTTACACACAAATTAAATGATATCAAAATTAAAGTTAAAAAAGTTATTTGGATTTGGTACATGTCAATCTTAGATTAAATAGATGTCAAATGAGTATTCAATAAAATTAAAAATTACATTGAATTAAAAGTAATGTAATAATAATGTAATGTAATAGGTATGTAGTAGTTGTTACACTATTTAATAAGTTTTATTATTCTTTTTCTCTTGTTGTTTTTGTTATCTGTGGTGTGAACAATAAAGAGTTTATCTATCTATCTATCTAATGTAATGCCGTGAGTTTTTCTAGGTTTGTCTATAATTATATTCTTTAACATTTCGTCATAACAATAATACTAAACACCAATGTGACGATGATTACGTGCAATGTAAAGTAACACTTTTTATCCCGGTAATTAATCACTTTCCTGAAAGATTGTCGAGACGGGTGAAACCGCGAGGCAAAGCTTGTCGTTTTAATTTCAGTTATGTAGGTAGATCTTTATTAGAAAGGCTGACGTGGTTTTAACACATTTTATTTTATTTACACTTGATTTACTAATTTTTGAGTCATTTACTGCGATTATATGTATGTAGTTTGGATCACATCCAGTGACTTGAAAAATGCAATAGGTCAATAGTGATGTGATACCCACTTCAAAGTATATTTTCATAAGACTTACCTTGAAGTTTGAATGCATTGCTCTTTACGTAGACCGCCTACGTGGTTACGTGGCTCACCTACCTACCTACGCATAACGCAAGACAACTACATACAACTTACTAAAGTACCGCTTTTCATGCAAATTGCACCACATATAACATAAATACTGCAACAATGAGTTAGTTAGCGAAGAATAGTCATTAAAATGGAATATATTGGTTGATATTAAAAAAATCATGAACAATTGCATAACTACCTAGTCTGAGTACGGGTAGCGACATCTAGTTAGCGTGTCATAACAACTTTCTTAATTAATGTGGCGACATCTAGCGGAATTGTCACCGTACAGAACCAGTGCTGTGAAACGATTAGTCGAGGGCTGGCTGACTCGATTTTGAATACAGCGACATCTAGCGAAATTATAACACATAGCCACTGGTGCGAAAACTGCCTGAAGAAATGCTTCCACAAAATCATTACAACACTATCATAGTTTATTGAACTAAAATTAAATGTACAGTCCCAAATTTTTTCCGGATTTTAGCTTAAATTCAAATATATTATAGCTATGACTAACGAACCGTAGCGCCTACGGTCGCACATGTATATCGCCACTTTCAGAGTATTCATACTTAAATGAAAAAACAAAACTGAAATATGCATTTACGTCAACATGAAACGTGAAATAAGCAGGAGATAAGAAAATTTCTATTTAACTGGAACTGGAACTTAACTGGAACTGTTCTTTTACTGCACAATCGTTGACTTTAGTTTATGTTGTATCTTACAATCTACCCTACCTTGAAGTGCTGATGTGCCGCTTGCTCCTCCGCCTCATATTTGTGTTTGATGTTCTCAATCCGGAACTGCTTCAGTACACCAGCCACTTCAATTCTGTAACAAGTTAGACAATATTAAGTTTTTAGCTTTAAACAGTTCTTTTAGTTGGGCTCATAAGCACGAGTCCTCATGTCTAATTGTATATCGTCACGTCTTTCCCCCGACGGGGCTGGCAGAGGTGTTATACAACACCCACACTTCGCCGGACGACATTCAGTCCCAATGTGACAGGGGTCGAGCCTGTCGCCATACACTGGGCTCCACTCATGTAGCAGATGACATACAATATGCACATATGTTCACACAATGAACAAATTGGTGTGTGCAGTCAGCTGGGTTTGAATCCGCTCCCTCTGGCATGAGAGGTTGGCCTTCTTCAACTAGGCTATCTTTTATCATCTAGGCTAGCTTTTATCATCATTATGTCTAATTGTCTACTAAGAAAATTGTGAAAATAGACTGCAAACAAGATACATAAGCAAGCATAGGAAATTTTGGAAAAGCTTATTGCTTGAGATTGCAAGAACCTTTTGCACTTTCTGTCTATTTTGTCTACAGCCAATAGCCAAAGTAAATAAATAAAGAGAGCCAACTGGAACCTTTTGGACCATTCTTATTGCAATGGTAAGGATGCTGTACCATAGGTAAGAATGGTACAAAAGGTTTGTATCATTCTATTTTTGTCATTGTCATTGTCTGTATATGCCTACCAATATCTGTTTGTGCCAATGAAGATTTATCAAACATCTATAACAAGGTAAGACCAAGGAGTCATGGTACACCATATAACTACAGCTATACTAGTTAGCATCCCTAACTAATCTTCTTATTTTTACCCAGAAGGCTATATGACTGTTCCCATACAGACTGTTTCGATCAGACCCATGAGTGAAACTCCAAGGTAAGTAAGTATTAGTTGTACACTTTTTCCAGTAAGCATTCATCTTTAACAAAGTTTCTCATATACCTGATTCTCATATTGTCCTGCATAGTGCGCAGTGGACCAAGATAGTCCTCAGAACGACCGCCCCGCACCTCATCCAACTGGTGCTCTACTTGCTTCACTCTCTCTGAATACAGCTGCTCGCGGAGTGCAGTGAACTGACGCTCCAGGTTTGCTGAAAAATCAAACATTCACATGTTAAGACAGATTTAAATCCAGTTACAGCCACAAACGAGAAATTTGTCTCTAAGTTTTATCATACATAAAAACAGTTTTAAATCAAGATTCATGATTGAGTGTTGTTTTAGCATGTGGTCCTACTACATATCCATCAAAGGCCAATAGAATCAAAATAAAAATCATAACAAGGAAGCCAGCCAGCACTAATATGACAAGATTGTTAAGATCAAATTTCTTTGATTCAACATTTAATATCAGAACAATGCAATTGCAAGACAGAGTTAAAGTTGAAATCAATCAATGAACAATAATGGCTCTTCTGAACTCTATGTTATTACTCAACGATAAAGCTCGAGATAACATTTTTTCTTCATCATGGAGTTACATCAATCTTGTTATAAATCTTGACCTACTTATTAGTTTGCCAAAATTTCATTTTAAATTATAGAATTCATTGCACTTTCCAGCATTAATGAAGTCATCTGACTCCGCTAATATTTTTTTACAAATGTTTTATTATTGTTTGGTACACAAAAACAAAATAAACCAATCTTCTAAAGATTGTTTGTAAACATAACCTCTAAAATTTCCCACCAAAACTTACCGAGGTTGTCAAGGCATTCGTTCCGGCGCCTCTCACATTCGCTCTCGTCCATTTCCGAGGAGTCATCGGAGTCAGGCTCATCTGCCTCTTCAGCACTGGAATCTCGGTCGGGGCCTCGAGAAGAGCCCCCAGACCTTTCTGTATCGCCACCAGACATGTCCCCGTCTCCATCGCTATCGCCTTCCACTTTCATAGACGGCATTACGCTTATTTATTAAGAACAGTATTCCATGAAGTCCTCGGTAGTCCAGAAATTTTTTTTTTTTTTGATAATTTTGATGGATAATTTTAATTCTTTGGTGCAAAAAATTTCAGGGGAAGAGAAAGAAATGTCAACGTCACAACGAAAATGTCAATTTATGAAATGATTTTAACCGAAAAATTGATGACATTGACATTTATTTTTTTCTGTAGCTAACTTCGAACGAAATGCGCGTTTAACTTGGCTTAAGCTTAGCTATTTTTTTAATCCCTACTTCACAACAGAGGGGTTTTGTGTGTATAGTTGCGTCTGCCTGTGGCATTCGTAGCTCACAAACGGTTAAATATTTGGAGTTATTCAGATTTGTTTTTTTTTTGTCTAAAAGTCGGTGCTGAGAGGTAATTTGCTCTTGAGTATTCTTATCTACGATGGTTGGGATTTTCATCTTGTACTTGTTAATACTTTAAATAATGTAAAGTTATTCTATACTAGCTGCGCCCCGCGGTTTCACTTGCGGTTAAAAAGTGCTATCCTATGTGCTACTCTAGACTATAATCTATCTCTGTGCCAAATTTCATCCAGATCGATTCAGCCATTCTGGCGTAAAAGAGTAACAAACATCCATCCATCCATCCATTCTTACACACTTTCGCGTTGATAATATTAGTAAAATTCTGTTCTCCAAAGTACTCCCTATCCAAGTGAACTTTTCTCATGCCATGGGCGTTTAAGGAAGCGAACATCAAAGTTCCTAAAATCGATATTCGCAGCAATGCAGCGTTGTATATCGCATATTTCAAAAGTTTACCTTGAATCTAAAAGAATAAAATTATCGAACTAATTGATGCTAAAATTTGAAGACATTACTTTTCATTTGGAAGTACTGCGGTGCGTAAGGCACGGCTTACATAATGCACTAAAACATTTGGATACAATAACACATGAATACTGACTTCAGAAAAAATTGTCGTCATTCAAATTTTTTTTTAATTAGTTAGGTCTAATCTATATACCTAGTCTAGCCATAAGTTCTGTTACAAATGAAAATGCATTTATTTTTTTATACAGTAATGTAATGTTAATAAAAATGATATGTACACATGTATTGAAGTCTTAACAAAAATATAACTATTATTTTATTCAAAATGACCACCTTTGGCCTTGATACAGGCCTTTAGTCGGTCTGGCCAAGAATCTATGGATTTACGGACTGTTTCCATGGGAAATTTTGCCACTGCTTGCTTCAAAGATTTCTTAAGTGACTATATGTCGGCGTGTCGTTTAGAGCAGGCCATGCCCTCTAAAACTGACCATAATTTGTAGTCCAGGGGGTTTAGATCTGGGCTAGAGGAGGGCCAGTCTTCAGCCCTTATAAAGTCCGAAACATTGGCTTCCAGCCAGGCTTGGGTAGTTCGCGCCTTGTGACCGGGTGCAGAGTTTTGGAAATTCCACGGTAGATTTTTAAAAAGTGTATTGCTAAGGGGTTTTTCAACACCATCTAAGACGGTCTTTTGATACACTTTGGCTGAAGTTTTCACCCCTTTTTCACAAAAATGAAGCTTTGTGACGCCGTGACCTATCACGGCGGTATCCTAATACCCCCACCAAACCATGACTGACGCAGGATGATGACAACGCTGTACCTTTCCAACCACTTCCGTAGCTTCTTTAGAGCTGTGAGCGTACACTTTGTCGTTTTGCTTGTTGTAGTGCTCTTCTATCGTGAAAATTTTTTTGCCGGTAAAAAGGATATTTCTGTAACTTTCACCTGCGTACCGGGATAGATGACGTTTTGATCTATCCACTGTCTTTAACTGCAGCGATTGATTAAGGGCATGTCCTGTATATAGAGGATAAGCACCAAGCTTCAGGTCTTGTTTTATTATACGCGATAGAGTCCTAGCGGATATCTTCATTTCTCGCGATAAGATTTTTTGTTTCCTCATTGGGTTTTTTGGGAATTCTGGCTTTAACAGCATTAACAGCCTTAGTAGTTCTCATCGCACGCGGCCGCCTCGATCTTTTATGGTTTTCAACAGAGGAAGAGTCGGTATATCTGTCGATACTACAATATACGAACATACGGCTGATACCAAGATTTTGAAGAGTCTTGAAAATGACCGACGGTTCCATACCCACACTGTACAACGCAATCACTACAATCCTGTTATCTTTGACACCCCATTCCATGTTGTAAATTTAATAATAATCACGAAAAATATATGTGAAATGGCGGGAAATTGATTGTAGTTTTCAACATAATAAACGCATTCCAAATTTAAATCCAGAAAAAAAAATAAACGAAGGAGTTTGTATTGTAACAATATTTATGGCTAGACTAGTTACACATCAAGTACCTTGTTGTGATAATAATGATTTTATAAACGCCTCAGATTAACCTAGAGATAAAGATAGAACACTGCGTCATATCTCGCTGAAGCCACTTCTTTTTCAATGTGTGTGCGTGCAATGAAAAACATTTACAATTACACGAAAACTAATATTAATTCGTAAACTCTACGTTAGCCATTTCCGTTCCAATATACAACCTTAGTAAATCTACTACAATTTTTATTTCTAACATTTTAAAACTGCACATACTTGTAAGAGTTTAATGTTACGGGTTTTTCAAAATTGACTTGTAAAAAAAGTGCACAGTTTTTAAAAAGAACCTCAAAATGTAGTCCTGGCCACACTTGCCAGCACTATGCATATTTATGTACACGAAATTATACCATAAACCAATGCATTTAATGTCGAGGTAAGAATGACCAAGCGAGTAGCGTAGTTTTTTTGCGTCAATGTGTGCGTGTTGTGTACATATAAAATAGTAGCGTAGTTTTTCAATGGTTTTTGGCTTCACTTAGATCATACGCCGTGCGCCATCTTATTCTCTAGGCTGATCTGAGATAAACGCATGATGGTATAAGTTTAGGAATAATGTTCATACCGATATAAAAAAAAAACAGTCTAGAGTTCCTGGAGGGCTATTCCTGCGCGTGAGATGAGATGAGATTTTATCTTGGTCACTCTCACACCTATGACGTTTCAAACGAAAGCAACAAGGACGAACAAAGATGAGATGAAAATCTCAGATCTCCGAATAGGGCCACTGATCGTGGCTCTGACTTTAGCCTCAAGCTTCGGATACTATCCTTCCTACTAATATTATAAACGCGAAAGTTTGTAAGAATGGATGTATGGATGTTTGTTACTCTTTCACGCCAGAACGGCTGAACAGATCTGGATGAAATTTGGCACCGAGATAGATTATAGTCTAGAATAGCACATAGGTTACTTTTTAACCGCGGGTGAAACCGCGGGGCGCAGCTAGTATTGAACTAAAGCAACCAAACATAGTGTTAGAAAACAGTACGGCACATCCCTAGTTAATGTTAAGTATTGTCACAACCCTAGTAGAGGAGCATCATTGTCTATGCGTCCCCCTTCTCTCTGTGGTGTGAAAGATGATGGCGGCGTTTTTTTATTGTCAAAGTTTATCCTAAATAATTTAATAACAAATACGTCTTACTCCAAACACTGTGCATTTAATTACTTTGCAGACCTATCCTCAACACATAGGCTAAATAATTGCCAAACTGTAGTGGCAGTAGTAGGCATGGCACACCGCTCGTAGAACCGACGGCTGATGGAGCAGAAAGATTATCGAATGGCGATCATGAACCGTAAGACGCAGCTGGGGTCGGTCTCAAGGTAGACTTACAATCTACCTTGAGTAGAGGGTCACGGGAAACAGCCAGCGCATAGCCGGTCGTTATGGAAATCATTAGTGGAGGCCTCCATCCAGCAGTAGACGTCTTTTGGCTGAGATGATGATGATGATGATGATGATGTTGTTGATGTAGACTGTAGCATCGTGTAAAATCTCACTATAAAGTTTGGTATTGTCACAGTAAAATAAAATTGGTTTTTTAGTAGAATTTTCTTTGTAAAAGGGTGAAAACTGCGTTACTCACATTCGTGAGTACCTGACGCTTAAAAATCGTAGAACACAGCTTAAAAACTGAATATTACTACGAGTACTACTGTCAGTATGAATGCTTTAAGCTTGTTAATATTTATAATTAGCAAAAAACAGAATATTTAAAAAGACGATATTGATGTCAGGTTCAACGCATAGCCATTTTACTAAACAGCGCCTTAACTAGCTTCTTGAATGTAGTTCAGCCGTAGCGTCTAATACAACATTAAACATAGGTAATTTATACATTACATATAAATAAACTGGCTGGCTGATACTTAAGCCATTCTTAAAGTAGGGTGATTATTTATTTTTAAGGGTCATTTTTAAAAAGCTATTTTTTGTATTAATAAATACAAGAAAAGGTTAAAATCCAACTCAATATGAGTTATGTCAACTAACTGAATGAGTTATGTCAAACCATTCATAAAAATAAGTACAATTTTGCAGTAAACGTATATTTTCTAAAGTCGTAGTAGGTAGATTCTGTTTTTTTTCCTCATGTAGGTACAATTATTTTGATCAACACCCAAATGCATTCACCCGACAGAGTCGATGCTTTCTAGTTGCGAGGCCATAGGCCGAATTTACCTACCCTGTATAGGAATTACACTTTGTACAGCATTTTAGAGTGTAGAAATGATATTTTAATGGACATCAAGGCCCTTACCATGAGTTTTGATCGTTCCGAAAACTTCTTTTTTAGTTTGGCTCAATACAATACGATTCAACAAAGCGCACCTGGCGGAATCGTTATGGAACTATGTTTAATTTAAGGAGCCAAACAAAAACGAAAAAAGGAAGTTTTCGTTAACAAATCTCGCGGTATGCCCCCAGTATTCTGTAGTAAAATAAAACCAGCATTATCTGATATTAAATTTAATAGGTACTCTATTATTTACATGAAATTGTTCTATTAACATGTTATTTATAATATTTTTTATCATTTATTCAGTTGTTAATAAATTATATACAGGACTATTTATAAATTAGATAATATTATCAATACTGTGAAGTAACCGTTGAAGACTATTCTTGTTGACGATAAATGTACGAAAAATGTAGTGTAGGTGAGAAAATGCACATTACATGGATTTTCGTGGATAGAGCACCGTATTTGTTATACCTTTTTCTTGTTATAAACTAAATATAACTTTTCAAAGACGTGCAATTTTCCCTTGAGCTATCAATAACGAACACAAGATAGTTGAAAAGTGCGTTTTACCAAGGTAACTATGAGTGCGGACAAAATTTAAACTAATATAACAGCAAAATATTACTAGCGCCACCTGTCGTAAGTTGTGGGAGTTGTACTCATTAAAAATGATGTAGATGTTACAGATCATTCTCAGCATTTTTCGTACATTCACCGATACAACAGTAATTATAAAAACCACACAGAAATGACATAAACGAGTTAATTAAAAAATTTAGCACCTCCACACGCTACCACTGATATATTGAACTTACACAACTAATCAAATATTTACCGACCAATAAAGTTTTTATGACTATGACACGATCAATACCTCAAATCAGTACATTATTTATTAACTTTCATGGGCATAACTAGCATGAGCAAAGAAAATAAATATTAGAGTCCCAATGATTGCCAAAACTAATATGTGGGCCTCTTATTTATTTGGGATTAGAGTCCCGACCTAAAATACGCCTCTGTCGTTGAGGACACTGGACCTAACAGCAGTTTTGCAAATATTACTTATGCCCATGCAAGAGACAAAATCACGAACTGTCTCTAATATTAAATATTACCATACAAAATATACAAATTAAAAAATTGTGATTTGAAATGAATGTGTGGACGCCACTTAACGTGGCAATTATTGTATTTGGCACTATATCATTTGGAATGCACAAATTTCTTAACTAAATTCATAATATACAATGTTTGGAACTATTATAATGAAGTGTTATCTATTTTAGAATATTATTTTCATTTTGTATTGCATTTAACTATTTCTATTATGTTACTAACATTGGTGCCTATTGCCGGAGAACACTAATAGGAGCTGAGATGTAATTACAGCGCCACCTATCTATCTATTTCCAGCCGCTTTTTGTTAATTTCAAAAATAATTGTGAGATTTAAAGACTCATAATTCATCGAAAAGTAATCTATTATAGATGGCAAATTTTGTATGGAATAGATGTGCAAAAACAAACAAACAGTTAAACAAGAAAGAAAATTCGGTAAAATAGTTCCAAATTAATTCTTCTGAAATTAGGTAGGTAGGTACTCCATAATTTGGATACCCAAGAAATCCTTATAGTGGGTAAGGGTTTTTAGTTAAGTACAATAATTATTATTCATCTATTAATTTAATTTTATTATTTTAATGTACCTAATTTATGTAATAATAATTATTATACGTAACTAAGAAACCCATAAAATGGTCTAAGGTTTTTTAAGTTACAATAATAATGGTTTTTTTTTTGTCGATCGAAACAGTTAGATCGGTCGCGCTATTTTCATAATTTAGTTATGTTGAGCAAAGGAACTGGAATCATACGCTCTTGATTAGTGTTACCCGGTTAGAGCTAATTATTAAAATGGAAGATTTTTTTTGTTCTAAGCCGAAAAACACCGATTCCGCGACTATTACTATAAATTATATTATCTATAGGTAAGGTATACATTTTAACTGGTAAATTTGCCAAAAAGGAAATACGATTGGATAAACACATTAACTTGAAATAGGTATACTATAAAAACAGATATGTCGTTGTACAGTTATGTTGGGTAAATCGATTTAAATATAGTAAATACATGGAACAAAGAAATACGTTCAGATTATTATTTTACCATATTTTTATCAAGCTATACTAGCGCCATTCTCACATGAGGCGGCAACTGCTAGAGTTTTAAAGTTGGCAACACTGTACGTATTCTTGTGTAACAGTATTTAATTATACGGATATAAAATATTGATTATCTACGCACTACGTAAAGCAGTGTCTTATATAAATTGGTTTATTGAAACTATTATAGTAATTCTATAGATCTTATAGAGAAGACTACGGGAGAATTTTTCAGAAAATTTCTAATATTTATATCTACCGTACAAATGTAATAGAGAAATATTTTATTGTTTATCTCGTCATAATTTATTCACTATCTATTTTAACACATTGCAAAGTATAAATTCCGTCGCATTATTGTTTGTGTAGCATTATTATGTATGTAAAAATTCAACAATTTATTAATACTATTTTAGAATTTATTTTTAAGAGCATGTATTTTATTAAACGTATTTTATTGAAATATTTTGTCACAAGTGGCAATACCTACGATTTAAGGGATCATTAGAAGCTGGCTATGAATTCACTAACAACGCCGAAACCTCTCTATCTAGGACATGCAAGGGACAAACGTATGATATTATTAAAACAGCAAACAGTCTTTATATTTTGGCAGAATTATTACAAATTTCTAACGACAACAACCGCGACTGGAATCGCAACACTGTGTGTCTTTTACTGATGTAAATCTGTAAACGTTCTCATGATTTTTATTTATTTGAAAACAGGGCGAAAACTGGATACTTCAAAAATACAAACGGGTAAATTGGATTTATTTGTAGTTAAGATTCAAACTTTACAATTTTAACTCTAATACCTAAAACACAAACAAAACACGATTTTATGAGTAAAACTTTACATTAAAATGTCTTTTTATAAACTCTTTTTAAGGCGATTACGTGGAAAGTTCTGGTTTAATCCATCGATACGAATTATTAAATTTGTATTACTATACTTCTCTCAAGATTTATAACTTTTATAAACATTTCATAAGTTATTTGCACCGCACTCGATAAGTACATCTAAATACAATTCGAAAACAACGATAAATAACTTAAACTAAAGTGATGTCTTTGAATCGATCGAACAAAAGTATCTGTCAAAATATTCCGCCACTGCAACCGAATATGTCAACAGACACTCGCACGCTTAAAAAATCACTAAAATTACGCGAAAAATCTTTTACGATCAGTTTTCTCGCGTTCACTCTCATCAACTAAAGAACCCGGGAACACATTTCTATCATCTATATACCGTTCTAACTCCGACGAATCCGAAATACCTGTACTACTTTCGAATCTACGTCCACCTACCAAGTCCTCTTCCTTAGTCGTCTTCACTTTCGCGAATCTCTCTTCGCAAGCTTTCAGGAAATAGAAAAGCAAATGTAAAACCATTTGCGCTATTAGATCGAATATCAACACTAGTTTGAACATTCGGAATAGTCTCTCGCGCTCTGTGAGCGGCCCGCCGCGGCGCGCCGGGCGGGCGGCGGCCGGGCGGGCGGGGGCCGGGCGGGCGGCGGCCGGGCGGGCGGCGGCCGGGCGGGCGGCGCCGGCCGGCCGCTAGGTGTGCTTCAGCCAGTGCGCCGGCACCCACTGCGGCTCGCGCTCCAGGCTGTTGATCTCGTTCAGCAACTGCTGGTAGGCACGTTGTGTGTCGTTATTTATAATTATCATGTCGAATAAGTGGCCCCATCTTAGTTCCATGTCTCTCGCAGTCGCTATTATTTCTTTCAATTCCTCCTCCTGAAATATTTAAAAGTGCATGTTTTTCATTCTTAATTTTGTGATCATCAAGTCATCCAGGTAAACTAAACAATGCTAATATTCAAATGTCACTTCGAATCTTATGTACTGCATAAGTGTGACGATCAAATTAACTAAAAATAAATAAAACCAAAACAAACTTATTTTTACTAGGTTTTATGTTTGTTCACAACAAACGCTAAAGCCACTTTAGTGGCTTAGTGTTAACTATACATGCTGAAACGCCTCTATCAAGTCTACAACTACATGATTGTGATCTAATTTGGAATTTAATTTTACCTTGAAAGCTTCTGCATTTCGAATCTTCTTCTGTCTGAGCTTTTCTAAGCTAGGTGGCGCTACGAACACGGTGTATGGCTTCAAGTCGGAACTCCTGAGGATCTTCAGCGACTGAGGATGCAGATTCAGTACGCAAATCTTCCCGGAGTTCACTACTTCTCGTATTGCTTCTAACGATGTGCCTGGAATTGAAGTTAAATATTTGAGAAATTAGATTGATCTAATCAAACTAATAAAATGCCATATGCTACGTAACTGAAATCCGGTGTATGGCGAAAGGTTTGCCCACTGTCACATTTTAGACTGAAAATCATCCGGCAAGTGTGGGTGTTATAATACACCTCTACCAGCCCCTTCGGGGAAAAGGCCTGTCGATATGTATGTATTATGTTGATTGATCTATCCAAGGGTTCTCAAAAAATAAACAGAACAAATGTGAGAAGCGACTTTGTTTTGTTATTGGTGATAATTTGACTTAATGTTAGCTTCTTTTCATACACTTGATTAAATAAAATGTCCAAGACGTTTTACATAGACTTACCATAGTAAGCTTTCTCGTACTCGCCGTGTTCGACGAACTTTCTATTGAGTATATCGGACTCGAACTGTGTGCGCGATATGAAGTGATAGTCCTGGCCGGGGACTTCGTGGTCTTTACGGGGACGAGACGTATCTGTGAAATGGAACAGAACTTGTAAAGAGGCGTAAGTAAGGCTTTTTGAGTGAGCAACGTGATGTGAAACGATTGTAAAATGGAAATTATTTTGTAAATTGGTATCGTTCTACGTGTTTACCAACGTTGTGCATAGCCTACGCTGTTTGAAATTTCAATTTTGATATAATATGTTAATTTAATTTTTATCTAACAAGGGTAAGGGTTCCGTAACGATTGAACGAACAAACAGTGTGGTGGAGTTAATTCAAACTCTAGGTCAAGGGTAAAAGGCAGAAAATGGTTTACAAGTACCTTGCAAAAGTAGAAAACTTGTTAAATAAACAGAAGCTACTATACTCACGTGGCACAGCCGCGGCGAACCTCGAGCTATCTTCCATGAGCCGCTGCCGAAGCTCGTGGCGGCCTATATTAGGAGGCCCTATCAGCACTATAGGCCGCTTGTGCGACGCGCGCGGGTAGTACAGAGCTACCTCCTCGTACGTCAGGATCTCTTCCTGCTCGAATTCTGCAAGGACAATCGATATGGCTAGATTTTAAAATCAGAGATGTTCTAATTACAGGTGAATGGTTTGATATGCTAATGGAATGGAACTAATGCAGTGAAATTATCGGATGTAGCTTATAGATGAGATACATTATGTTTTAAAAAAAAAGAAGAACCTGAAAGACATGGGTATGTACAACTACAGCTTTGTAATGAGTAACAATACCCCTCGGTTTTTTCGTCTGCGGACACAAATATTGATCTTCAAAATAAATTTTACACAATGAACAAATTAGATGGTTGATGTCAAACCCTTAATTAAATGTGAAAATAAACGTTCTAAATATGCCTTTAGTGCTAACAGGAGCTCTCTTTTAGAGCCTCTCTTCTACAGCCATAGTCTTCATAGAATCCAATATCATATATCATCAATATATAATTCCAACATCAGTGAGACTCACCGTCGCCACCCGACGTCGAGTACAGCGGGTACCCCGCCTCGCTGGTGGCCTTCTTGCCTTTCTTCTTGCGAGGAGGTTTCTTCGCGCAGAGCAGCGTGCCTCCTTTACGTGGCTTGTCTCGAGCCGCCACTTCGCCTGCCAGCGTTAGCTTCATTGATTCTCGTCTGGAATTGGATAACATATTTATGATGAATTTAATCTTCATGAATAAATTATCATTTAACTGGGACCTACATATGCTGGATTTAGATTGTCGACCGGGTTTACAATTGTTTTTATCCTCCACAGCATTCACAATATCAACTGCGTTAAATTCGAATTTGATGCTGTCAAATTTGAGTTACAGCTTACGTTTAATTGTGCATCAGTTTAGTAAAGACAAAAAAATCAACAACACAGCCTCGTGCACAGCCAAAATACAACTGTACAGGTATAATATGCGTTTTGAAACAGATAAGAAGAAGAGCCTTTTCATTAATGAATTATTTTTATATGTATTTGACATAATTATCAATTATTATTGTTCTGATATTCGTTTTTTTTATTAGAAATATTCAACTGTGACGTGTAACTATAGGAGTTATCAATAAATTCTGATTTCTGATTTCATTGGGACAAAGTGATCACTGTAGATTCTGTAGAAAAATCTGGTCGTATATTTTTTATGGATATGCTTTCAGATCGCATTGTGAACTCACTGGTGCTGGAAGGCCTGGCTGGGTATGAGGCCGGCGAGCGTCTGGTCCTCCTCGCCCTCGCGGAAGGCTTGCCACCAGTTCGGATCCTCGCGGCTGATCACGTGCAGCACATCGCCTTTCTGGAAACTAATACCTGCAACGAAGAAGACATCAAATTTAAGCATGAGAAAGATAGGTATTTTAGTGGAGAATGTAGATTTCAACTGCGTAAGAAACCGACACAGCGGGGAACTAGTGTCAATTATTGAAAGACTGACAAACTCCAGAAGAACACTCCGAATACAGAGAAGTATTTAACCAAGCGCGGTGGCCCCACCGCCGCCAGTGAAGTAGACCGAGTCACGACACTCACCTAGCTCCCGGCACGGGATGTAGACGTCGTCCTCGGGGTCGTAGTCGAAGTGCGCGCGCACGTGCAGCACGCGGTGCGCGGGCGGCGGCGGCGCCTGCGGGCCGGCGCGCGGCGCCACCACCACCGCCAGCGTGCCCGACAGCGAGCCCAGCACCTGGCACACCTCGTGCACCGACTTGCCGCGCATCGCTACTCCGTTCACTTCCAGCAGCTGAGGACATTCAACAAACATCATGTTTCAATCAAGTTTGTTCTAAAATATAAAAATTAACTATCCTAACCCCTTTGGCAATAAGCGTTGTTTATTTTCGGAATAGTTTCTTTCTTCTCTTTTGTCTTTTTCGATTAAGTTTAAAAATTTAAAAGAAAGAAAATTACAAAACACTGCCTAACTATTCTAAGGCTATACAACATTTATTGCTAAGGGGGCTACTGTATAGTGAGGTAGTAGTGTATAGAGACGCGGCATCTATTCCCCTTTCGTCCATATTATGTTCTGTGCGATCGAAAGGTTTGTTTAGTCAACAAAAAGTAAGCCCATCAAAGCAAAAAGGTTTTTTGGGATAACTATAATTGGGTGCGAAAACCTCTGAATATTCGAGAGACTGAACAGAATCTTACTTATTTTCTAAGCACAATTTGTTTTGAAGATGAACATTTGTATCCAAAAAAATATTCTTAAGGAAGAGCTACTTTACCTCGTCTCCTTCGTGCAGTAACCCTGATTTCTCCGCTGCGCCACCCCTCACTATCCTACCAATAATGACCGCTTCTCCTTCGTTTCTTACTGTAGCACCTGGAATCGAACACAAAGCATGAATATTCCAAACATTTTTATTATCTCTAAAATTCACAAACACCATATTTCTCGAATCAATATCTCGAGCACTATCTTCAGTATTACAGTTCGTGAAATGCTCAAAAATATAATTCAGCTATGTTTTAATCACAAAATATTTGATATAGAGATTCTTACACATGTCTTATAATTTGGATTGATGAATAATCATATTCTGATAAGCAAATAAGACAGTTTAACTAAAACAGGATAAAAAGCAAATAGAAGTTCTTACCAAGTGGTTCGTTAGTCTTCTCTATTTTGATGATCTTGATGTGTTCCCCGGGGTCGTCCAGCGAGTGCGCCACCTTCTCTTCCCGGTGGTTCAGGTTGTTGCCAGACTGAAAGGCATTGGTGAATCAGTCTTACGCAGTTTGGATAAGGTAAGGTTTGGTAAAATAGGTGACATAGATGAACTTCTTGTTGTTCACACCAGGAGTTACATACAAAAGGATAATAGCTAAAAACTAGTGCAACGACTGTTAAAGGAAGAAATTGATACTGCAAATATGGAAGCTTCTACATTTAATTTTGTGTTATGCTCTAGATTCTAGAGCATAACACAGAATCTTGAGCCTAGAAGATCTGATTTTATGCTTTACGTCTTGCCTCCTGTATCAGACACATTACGTGCTATAGAAGACTAACTGATAACTTACCTTATGTCTCTTCCCTCTGTTGAAGCACGCGGGGTCCAGTAATGTAGCCGCCTGGTCGTGCGCCTGTATGAGGCTCTCGAGCTCCAGGCCTCCCAGGATGGAGAGCAGTTCCGCTGCGATGGCGGACGTCTCGCCTCCTGTCGCCGTCTGAGCACCCAGGACGTCCATACACTATGGATGAGAGAAGTGAAACAGTACAATTGTAAGAACTACCTGTATAATATATAGCCTGTAACTTCTAATATCATACTAATATTTTAAATGGGAAAGTTTGTGTAATATATATGTAGGGTAGTAGTGAAAAGTCTTTATGTGGATCTACCTACATGTCAAATAACTTAGTCTTGAGTTCACTGGTGGTTTTATAGCGTATTTACAGTTTGGATGGATGTTTTTTACCCATCAACCGCGCCAGAACGGCTGAACGGATCTGGGTGAAATTTGACACAGAGAGAAAATATGGTACGGAATAGTACATAGGCTACATTTTAACCGCGGGTAACACGGCTCGGCGCAGCTAATTCCTAATAAATGAGAAAAATAGCTTGAGTAAAAGTTAGTCATTTATGTTCGGAACAAAAGTAAAATAAGTGTGTGTGTTGGGAAGTGTTCAGTGTTATGCACATCTGGCAACCCCTTCACTAGAAAACATGTATATATGTGAAAAATCGAAGAAAGTTTAAAAATGGGAAACAGATTTGAGCAAAGTATGTGTCGTATATTGTTGTTTTGATTCAATTAAAGGAAAAATACAACAGCAAGTCACAGAGAGCACTTACGTCTTTCAAGCGATCAGTAGCACGAGGCGCGTGAGGTGGAGCGTGGGGCAATGCCAAGCCGGAGCGTTTGTGCCGCACTGCCGTCAGCACGGCCGCCCGCGTCGCCAGCGCGGTCCGCAGCCCGGGACACAGCAGGGCTCCGGCGGCGCCCGCCACCCGCGCGGCCAGGGCGGACTCCCCGCTCGCGCCCAGGGCTTTCTGGATCCGTGTGAGAGCGGAGCATACCTCTTGGTAATCTGAAAGGTGGAATTTGCTAGGTAAATATGAGCAATCACAAGTCTAGTCAAAATTGATGCAATAGGTGGGTATAGTGTTTACCTAGCCAGGTATTGTAACAGTTGTTTTTTAAGTAAGGATCAGGATCAAAATGTTGGTGAATTAAACTACTGAGTATGTGACTTAAAAAAAAAAACTTTATTACTTCAAAAATAATAGTTACACCCTGCCCTCGCGCCAAACGTGTTTTAGTGAGAAAAAGCGACATCTATTGACGTTCTCTCAATTCGTTAACATAACACGACATCAACGTTTAACACAATCACCTCGACATAGGGTAAGTCAGTGTCCCTGCAGTGGGACCTATAAGACTGTAATGATGATGATGTTGATGATGATGATGGTGAAAATACTGACAAAAGGTTAATGCTCATTGGTCGTTCCAAGTACGAGTAAGATAAAGCTTTAGAATAGTGCTCAAAATAAATGAGGAACATACACAGGAAATACTTCTTCAGATCTTTATCGTTTTGACCCTCTATTCTAACGCGTAAGAACCTTGGTCATTCTCACTCTTATGACTTTTCAAACAAGATAGACAATGACCAGTAAAAATCTCACGCGTAAGAATAGGGCCACTGGCGCAAAATCGAGATGGGTGACCCCTTAGTTTGGGAGGCCACAGGCCAAGATACATATTTGAGGTCGCTGGCTTTGCCAATATTATTGTTTCGACAAACAATAATAACTAATGGTATGGAACAGCCAAAAAATGTGGAATGGTAGTTAGTGCGTTGAAATTTACAACCGCACATTTGGCAATACGAATTTTAATATCGAGCCAAGATCCAAGATATTGAGTTTTAAGCACTTCCTGACTTCCATTCAAACTTTTACTATTGGACTCAAAGTTTCAAGTTCACTATCTCATACTTTACCCTTTATTGAACTCACTTAACCTATCTGAACAGGTTCGAACTTCGTATTTAACCTCTTCGAAGCCGAAACTCTCTGTAATGCCTATCTGTCAGTTTCATTACTTATCTAATACCTACATTAAAGCCTGGGAATTCGTGAGCACATCTTTCGCGCAAATTATGCAGCTTCAAAGACATAATCCGAGTCAGATTACCTAACAGTTGCTATGCGGCGAAAATACGAAGTGAATAAACCTAATCTGTGGCGATAGGCTGCCGACGACGGTAGGGCACCGTCCCACTTTCCATATAATGAAACCGGTGTGGAACTATCCACATGTGAACTGTAACTAATGCGGCCGGCACCTGTAGTTCGCGTAATTTTAATTAATCAGCTGCCCGCTTGGCTATATTTAGCCATCAAGCTGTTTTAAGAAGGTATGGAATGGCATGGGTGTGTAGGACTTACCGTATTTTATGCTGTGGAAATGGTTTAAAAAAATATCTGTAAGCCGTTAAGTTCATTTAACTTATGTTTGAATGTAAGTCTAGTGTAGCCCATAAATATACCTGACACATACTTATATTAAGACTTTAAATAATGATAATTGTTTCGTAGTACCCTTAATTGATCTACTCTATATACTATACTACTACTGTACCTTCATCATTATCATAATTTTAGCCGAAAGACTTGTACTGCTGGGCAAAGGCCTTCCTCACTGATCTCCATAACGGCCGGTCTTGCGCTGCTCGCATCTAGCGCTTCCCACAAACCTCTACTATACTCTAGTTTAGACTATTTTTACAGGTTACACTCACCAACAAGAGCATAAAGCTGCACTGACTCATCGCTGGCATCTTCTTCATATGCATCGTTAACGAAGGCGGTCCCCGAGAGCGGCGGAGTGGTCTTCAGTGCTTGGAGCTTGGCGGACCCTCGCAAGGACGCGCGGAGGAACTCATTCTGCTGCGCGATCCGCTCTTCTTCTTCTTTCCGCTGACGGAGTTGTTCCTGGAAGAGAAGGATGATGTTAGGAAATATTTAATTATCTAGATTTATATTAGACTAGCTGCGCCCCACGGTTTCACCCTCGGTTAAAAAGTATCCTATGTGCTATTCTAGACTATAATCTATCTCTGTGCCAAATTTCATCTAGATCTGTTCAGCCGTTCTGGCGTGAAAGAGTAACAAACATCCATACATCCATTCTTACAAACTTTCGCGTTTATAATATTAGTAGGATAAGAAGCTAGTCAGACGGTAGGCCATAAACTTCTGGCGGCGGTAAACGGTTGCTTTCTTTTCTGGAATTGAGAATTTCCCAATCGCTTTACAAGGGGAAGTAAATTTTTATCTGACTCTAGGTGAATTATTTCATAGCAGTGTATTCATAGTCTCTTAAGCAGGAAACTAGTAACAAATCGTAGAGGTTAACCCAACAGGTAAAGGCAAGTTATCGCTGCCAAATAGTTGGCATCAGACACACTCAGTACAGTATGCAAAAGTGAAACGCTCCAGCACATTCTACAAGTACGAGAATTCTAAAGTTATGAACACACCTTGCCACTCGGTAAAGGTCACAACCAGATAGACTGTTAACTATTTAAAGCAAACCCAAGTTAATTTAACTAAGCGCTGGTATGCAAGGTCCCAAGTTTGTTTCGAAGTGTTCGGTAAATAGACCGACCACTATGTTCGTAAACTATTCCGGCCAATCTATGTTGGGGACGCTGATGCCGCTTATCTATTCTGTATGGCATTATTTAGTTGAAGAAGCTGAAGACATAGTTTCAGATAAGACGAGTTTTGGATGTTTACTTAGACGGGTGTTTGTGTCCCTGAATTACATAAGCTTCAAAGCCTTCAAACACTCAGTCATTCTTTTGCAAAACTCTTGCGCGTTGTGTGAAAATGTTTCCCATACTCATAGGTACTTTGTTAGAATGTAAATATAATCTAAGAAAATAAATATCTTAAATCAAGAATAATCATCTTATGTACCTAAGTAGGTAATTACGATTAGGTCAATTGGATGATAATCTCTATATCCAAGTGCAATTTATTTATTTAGCACGTGTTACCTGGAACGTTCAAAAAGTTCTGGCTGACGAAATTATACATAAATTGAGCTTGCTACGAGTATAATCATGTTTAGGTAATGTTTCAAGCTTTGCAACATATTAGGTACTATTCTTACATCTAGATAATGGTGAGCCCGTCTACTGTGAGTGGACAATATGAACATTAAAAGGTCAGTTCACCTTTATTCGTCCACCTCGCACAGAATGAGAAAGTTTACAATCGAACGTAGTAGAATAGAAAGCTTACATTCATGTTATTCAATCAAGCGACTACACAGAGATATCTAGAACTTTGAACCTGCAACCCAGTTGTACGAGTATTGTACGAGTAGGATTTATGGAAACTTCGAGAATAATATTAACAACGCTGGCAAGGATTCAAAATTAAAAACAACATTGCTTATGCAGAACAGGCGATGCAATAACTTTGGATAAGACCATCTTATCTGCAGAGACGAGTGGAGGAGCCACCAGCGTGTTCTCTAAACGACTCTCGTTGACAATATTAGTTCCAACATTTGGCTACGTTCTTGGTTGGTTTAATTTTCTTTGTCTGTTCAAACGAGGGCGATCATTGTATCTTATTGGGTTGCTCTCAAAAATTTCACGGGTTATGAAACAATACAATAAAGAGCAAGGTTTTGAGAACTTCGTGGCTTATTCTGTTGCAGTTATGTGCAATAATGACTACCTACTCAACTAAATGAGTAGGAAAGTAGATGTTATAGTTCAGTAAGTATCGTTTATTTATTTAATTAGATCCATATCCTTATCAAGAAGCACAATTATCATTATGAATCATTTATATAGTTATAAGTACATAAATAAAGACTGAATCACCACTGGTTTCCATTCAGGTTGCCTGGAAGAGATCGCTCTGAGCGATAAGGCCGCCCATTAAAAACTTAGTTAAGCCTTATTTAAGAACTATTGTAATTATTTTATGTTTTTAATAAAGAGTTGTTGTTGTTGTTGTTGTTTCCGACGTTACTTATTAATTATTTTCGAATCTGTTTTATATCAAATCGTAATTTTTCTTTCAAGTCAATTCGAAATTTTTAAGTACCTACAGGTACAATCTCAAGAATGTAAATTCAAATTCAAATATTTATTTCACATAGGTACATCAGAGTACACTTATGATATGTCAGAAAACAAAAATTGCCAAAATTATAATTAATCGAAAATAATGTAGCTTTGTCATGGCCTAAAAACACTTAACAGTGACATTAATTTATGACATTTTATAATTTAGTTGGTACTTACCTAAGTGCTATATTTTAGTTAAAGGTATTCTTTGGCACCCAAATTTTTATTAACATTATTGTGTAGAATTCAAAATTTCATAAATACACCCTTCCCTAATTATAGCATCGGAGTATCTACTGTGATTTGTCTTTTTCGATTAAGTAAAAAAATTATAGGAAATAAAAAAAAAATGTACTACTATTCTGAGAATATACGCTGTTTATTTTATTACTAAGGGGGATATATGAAAAAGAGATGGCAGCCTAGTTGGGAAAAGGCCCACCGCTCAAGCCAGAGGGAGCGGGTTCGAACCCAGCCGACGGCACGCACCAATTTGTTCATTGTGTGATCAATTGTGCGTATTGTATGTCATCTGCTACATGATTGGAGCCCGGTGTACGGTGACAGGTTCGCCCCCTGTCACATTTGGGACTGAATATCGTCCGGCGAAGTGTGGATATTGTATTACACCTCTGCCAGCCCCTTCGGGGGAAAGGTGTGACGATACTCGTATGTTATGTTAAAGGTTGTATGTATAGCATTTAAGCCTTGCTAACCGCTGGTGCCTTGGCTCGCCTCGACAACATTACTGCGGCGACCACACTGTCCATGACATGCTGATCTCCAAAATTTACCGAAAGCCACATTACCTCTTTATACCTTTACATACAATAGGTAAATGCACTGCCATAATAGGCAATGAGTCGACCGGCCAACTCTACCTACGGTAACATACTATCTCGGTATTTGTGTCGTCCCATCTGTTCTGTTGCCTTATATGGCAAAATATTAGACCAAAAGCTCGTCGTTTTTGGGTTCGCTTTTGGAGCATCATCACATATGATATCTATAATTTAGTGAAACAGTAATGTTCTCTATTTCTATCCTGTGGCCCTATTCGGAGATCTGTGATTTTCATCTCACCTTTTTTCGTCCTTGTTGCTCTAGTTTGAAACGTCATATATAAGTGTGAGAGTGACCGAGATAAAATCTCATCTCATCTCACGCGTAGGAATAGCCCTCCTGATACAATTTTCTATTTGTGCAGATCGCCGTCAATCGAAGCATATGGCGCAACATCGTGAAAGAGAAGTAGAAGAATAGTGAAAGGCGGTCACGATCCTCAGAATTGATGAACACGAAGCTAGGAGGAGGATTCTAATTCTCAATTATATTCCTTTTTCTTTAAATTTTATTCGAGTTTCTCTTTTAATCTTCTGGTTTAGTTTAAAATATTATCAAAAGGATTATAACATTGCAGAACGTAAAGATTATAACATCACAGAACGTCTTGTGGATACACAAGACGTTCTGTAATGTCTTTTGATACGTCAACGATTGAAAAAATTGTAATAATTTGTAACTGCTTGCATTTTACTAAATCTGTATTTAATTTATATTTTAATGAGTATTTAAAAGGCCCCACCGCAAGATCCGGTCGGCTGAATTCTTCTAATGGCACAGGGAATCCCAATGCGCTAACACAAGCACTACGTACGAATTAATTAGTACGTGTTAAGTTCGCGTTGCGTCCGCCAAAACGCTTGTTTTACATACGCTTTACATACAATGCCCACGGTTTAGTTATTGAAGAAAATGGGACAGAAGGCAAACTGTTAAGTATTGTTTTTCGAATTGCTTTTGATCGCCATTTCATCTGACACTTATTAGCTAAGCTATGATGCGGTAGGTCACATTATAGCTTAGCTACTGCGATGGAGTGCGGTGTCCGAGAAGAAACCGATTCAGTAAAGACTTAAAGACTCCTAGATTACCTATAAGCTCAATGCCACGTACATAATTCAACCCTTGTTACTGTGGCCACTGAATAATCTCAGACTAAAGATAAAGCAAAAAATGTACTTATGTCAATATTATGTGTGCTATGTCCAAATACACCATGACGTCATGGCTCATGGCGATGGGGCGATCTGTGGTAGCAGTATCTACCATTGTTCCTACATAAGAGTTGATAAATAATCTATTCTTCTTTAACCCACTGTGTAGGCTATCAGTAAACTGTGGCCAATTAGGTGATAGGTAATAGTATTATTTATTATGTGGTGATAGTGATGTTATCAGGGTGATATAGTGATGTTATGTTTGCCGTGACGTCACCACTACCAGCGCGGGCGCTGGAGTGTGACAGATAACAACCACCGCGGGATTACAAAGGCTTCTCGTTTTTTGTTACCGAAATTATGTAAAACATGAAATTAAAGAGCTCTTCCTGTGGCTGGTGATTTAGATTTGATTTTTTTTTTTTTTTTTTTTTTTTTATGTAAAATAGGTCGGCGTTTGACCACCAACTCGCCTGATGTTAAGCGACGTTGTGGTCTAAGATGGAGCACGACGACCTATAGGGTACTTATTCACTCTAGCATTGAAGTTTTGTAGAGTGAAGAAGTACAAAGACGGCAGTTGAGTGAGGAGCTACAAGCGCGCTACTGCTCAGACCCGTCTTCGGAATGGTTACACCGGACTACATCCCGAAACACGACTAGGTCATTTCACGGCATGGCTTGGTCCGGTGGGTGGTAACTAGCCACGGCCGAAGCCTCCCACCAGAGTTTGCTACCCGGTTAGCACTACCCGGGGACCACGTGTAGGGAATCAGAATGGAGTACACTCCTACGGACGTGGGTAGCTCAGCCCCCATCAGCCCCCCAGATTTGTGATTTCCTACTTCCTTTTCGCCTTAAAAAGAGTTTTTCGTGATGAAACTATAACGTTAGTTCAGATGCTAATAATTGATCCATAATCTCGTATTTACGACGCTAAATTGATAAATCTAAACAAGCTAAAAATATATATGTCTATGTTATTGCTGCGTACCAGACAAGGACTACTTTTAGCTATACTTTATATTTAGCAATACTGTAGGTATTGCTTAAATTGACTACTACATATTTCTGCTAGTTACATATATAGATATTGATTCAGCATATCTGTTGCAAACAATGACATATAAACGTATAATTCTAATTTACGTAGTAGGATCAATTGCCTCTTTAAAAAAACTAGCTGCGCCCCGTGGTGTTACTTGCGATTAAATGGTACCTAGCCTATGCGCTATTTCAGGCTATAATCTATCTCAGTGCCAAATTTCATCCAGATCCGTAAAGCCGTTCTAGCGTGATTGAGTAATAAACATCCATACAACCAACCATCAAAAGTTTCGCGTTTATAATATTAGTGTGATTTTCACCCAGAAAGAAGTCTGAAGCTGTTTCACAATGTTCGGAATGACAATCTACAAGCACACAATTTTTGAAATTACTTTGTTGGACTGTTCTTAATTTCCTAACTAACTCTGATCCTTTTCCCTTTCCTGAAGCCTGAATAATGTGTTCTAATTCCCAAGTTGTACAAACCAGCCGCAACTTTTAAACGCCATCCGGCAATTGCCATGAAGCCCACTCCATTTAAAGGTCCGAATCCACTGGAAACGTGCGAACAAAATGAACTTTGGGAAAGGAAAAAAGCCACCAATAGGATCTCTTCGCTGTGGGAATGAAATGTCCCATGGTGTATTATTACAAGCTTTTATTTAACTAGGCGTGTTAGAGTTATTATCCTGCTAAGCAATAAACGTAGTATATTGTCTCGGAATAGTTTTATAGTGTTCTGTCTTTATCGATCGAATTCAAAAATGTAAAACAAAGAAAAAGACAAAACACTGTATTAAAATCTGAGGTTATAATACAACGTTTATTGCTGTGTATGGTATATGCTATAGCGACGATAGCCTAGTTGGAGAAGGCCCGCCTCTCAAGCCAGAGGGAGCGGGTTCGAACCCAGCCGACGGCACGCACCAATTTGTTCATTGTGTGAACATATTTGCGTATTGTATGTCGTCTGCTATATGACTGGAGCCCGCTACTTGGCGACAGGCTCGCCCCCTGTCACATTTGGGGCTAAATATCGTCCGGCGAAGTGTGGGAGTTGTATACCCCTCTGAGAGCCCTTTAGGAGAAAAGGCGTGACGATATGACGATTTGTTACGGTATGCTATAGGTCAAATCTTGGAAACTAAATTAGAACAACTTCCTGACTTTTGATTGGACTCAAATTTGGTATACATACTCGTACTTGTACAGGTATCTTCGGTGACAGTCCAATAATATTGTATGGTACCATGGAGCTGTTCTGATAATGGAGTCGGAAGGTGGCCATATGAACTTCTCGATAGTTATAAGTAGACGGACTGAGTTTGGGCTCATTTTGACCAGATCACGTTTCGGCTACTAATTTCAATGACTACACTTTTTAAAAGCTTGGTTTGAAATTGTTTTTAATAAAAAAAACTTAGTTTCCTCACATATCTGCGGTGGACAGGCAGCCTTAACAGAATGGTCGCAATTTTCTAACTGCGACAGATAATTTCCAATTCAACAGAGTGTTTTCAAACTGAAACGCAATCATTTCATGATCGCTACTGCAGTATCTTTCGTACTCATCTTTGTTTGGTATTATAAACGGCACTATAGCGGTCATTCTCTCGTATTTTGTTTTAGGAAAATGTCTATATTGTTATAACATTTACTGGACTAATGTTGTTTTATTTATCGCGAACTAGCTGCGCCCCGCGGTTTCACCCGCGCACTTTTAAAAAGTGCTCTCCTATTCTATGTGCTATTTTAGACTATAATAAATAAATTCGGGACACTTCCACACACGGTCGCCTGACCCCAAACTAAGCAAAGCTTGTACTATGGCTGCCAGAGACTGATTTACATACTTAGATATTTTTAAATACATACCTAAATATATATTAACACCCAGACATAGAACAAACACAAATGTTCATCACATAAATGTTTGCCCTAGGTGGGAATCGAACCCACACCCCCAAGCTCAGAAGGCAGGTTCACTACCAACTGAGCCACCGAGGCTGTGATAATCTATCTCTGTGCCAAATTTCATCCAGATCTGTTCAGCCGTTCTGGCGTGAAAGAGTAACAAACATCCATCCATCCATTCTTACAAACTTTCGCGTTTATAATATTATAGTAGGATAATAAGTCTTGAGAGTTGGCCTGTTATGGTCAAAGATGAAGCAGGCAGAGCTAGAAGATACCTATTCACACTGACCTTAAACAGATCAAGATTATAATATCGCTCAGAAAACAAGGAAGCCGGCAGTTTATCCAACCTTGGCTGTACGAATTAGAAACGTCAATTGAAAACAACAAATTGTTGTAGGTATTTCGATTTAACTTCGCTATCTCTGGGACCCATAGACCCATCAAAAGGGGAGCAAAGGGGCGTAAATTAATTGTTGTCCACCCAGGGATAATATACGGTACAAGTTACATAAACCGACAGAAAATTACGCAGAGGCGTTAATGAATAACATACCTAATTACTGCGATGTCCCCGCGCACACACGAAACTTTTGTTAAATAAGGACCATAATTAATTTAAAATTAAAAACAAATAGCTGAACGAATTATTAAACAGAGCATATAGAGTAAAAAGAGCATTATTAAATCACTGAACTGAGTGTAGTCCGACTTTCAATTGTTGATTGAATTTCAATATTATACTAATATTTCATTAGTGAATTGAAGGGAACCAATCATTGTGGAATGTTATGCGGTACTTAAGTCATTTATCATCGTCAGAGTGCTCCGTATCCTACACCCAACGAAGTATCTTTCTATCTGCCTAGCTGTACAAGTATGCACCTTTTTCGATCAATAAACTGACTTTGAACCCATTTTCAAAATTTAAAAAAATTAAACGTACTTAATTTTAAATTTTTCTTCGGGTTTCAAGAAAATGGTCAAGTTAGGTCCCATCCTAACTTTACTTCCGCTAGCTAACACCCTTTTTCGTACAGTAAATCCATTACTTATTACCGTTCATATTATTTAATATGAATCAGAAATTATACCAGCAAATTGCGGTCATTATGATCAATAGAGCGGGTTTATAGCACCCATTGCCAGCAGTCGACAAAGCACGCTCGTGTACGCACTGCGGACAAACAACTCGTTTACTCGAAATTAATTCACAATATCCAGGAGAACGGCTTTAATCAGATATTGTAAACAAAATTTTAATTAAACAACAAAATTAACTCCGATTTTGAGCGAAATGTTTATACCCTATAGACCGCGCTATCTAGTCGGTTGAATACTTTAAACAGCGCATTTGGACAATTAGTGAACCATCCAATATTCCAGTATCAATTAGTTCCAGTTCAATCTGCATCCCACTCCGCTTTTCATTACTCCTCCTTAAGTGCATACCAATAAACTTTGTCGGTATAGCCTCAGAAGTTGGATTGTTATACAGTGTTTTGTCTTTTTTTAATCGATTATAAAATGTTAAAGAAAGAAAAAGATAAAATACTATAAACCTATTCTAAGACTGTACAACGTTTGTGCAACATCCTATCCTGTGGTAACTTCATACTCTGGGGGACTAGTGCTTGTCTTTGTCTCTCTCGTTTGAAAAGTCATAGGAGTGCGAGTAACTAAGATAAAATCTTAAGCTTCAGAACACGAGCCTGATCACATTCAGATTTTCAGAATTGGCTGCAGATCTAACACTATATCAGTGCTCCGAGGTCGTAGAGAAAATGATTTTCTAAATCTCCAAGGCTGGTTCTACCGATAACACAATTAGGATTCCTTCCGCTGTCCACAACATGTAACGTGCAGTTAGCAGCTTACATCTACGTATTACAACACTAACATAATTATGAATATCGCATTAACTCAGCGACCCGTGTAGACGATATACGTAACGGACGGGACCGGTATTTGGAAACTCACAACTCTCGTAACTTGTAAATGTCAATCATTAATGAACCTATGAATAATCGGAGCTCTATGTTATTGCCTTTTAAAGATTTCTAATCAAAATATCGAAGTGAGTCAGGTACTATTTCAAGTTAAAAGCTACTTATTTTAACATAGGTTATTTGACAATAGTAACAGATAAATGTTTTGAAATTTATAAATTGTTTTATAGTTTTGACATTCATTTGAGTTAGCAATAAATTCTGATTTCTGTTTATTTCAAAACATAGAAATGTTTTGCAAGCTCATTCTGCATTCGAAATAGTTCGTTGTAAATTAAATTACCTAAACACTCCTAAATAGTGACAGAAGAAAATGTCTAAATCTAATAAGTTAAGTACTAGACAAACAGGGTAAAGAATAAATGCTTCCTTTTCCTAATTCAAGACACGTGTTCGGAATCATATTTCATCTAATGCTCTCTTTGTAAGAAGTGTCTTCTTACAATTGATGGATGTCCTATCGCCCTATCCCGACACAAAGACTTGTAAGCTCTGAATAACTGGGCCAAGCGCATTTGCTGCAAACGGTACGTTCACCCCCTACCCTGTGGCAGTGACGTCATTCAGTGGGGTAGCTGCAAGGGGAAGTTCGTATTATGTCCTAATTCCAAATGATAATAAGGTACCGAATGGAGATTGGTTTTTATGGCATCTGTAGAGAACTGGAACAGATTGAAAGCATTACGACATTAAAGAAACGTGGCAATATTAGAGCACAAATTTACCAAAATTGTTTTTAGGTATCACACAAACTTAGAGAATAAATCTAAGTCCACCCAAAATTTCGTAAAGAAAACGCATAAAACGATCAAAGTTAAAATATTACGCCATATCTCAGTTACAAACATCTCCGCTGTACGAAAAAATGTTTCGCAAAGAAAATATGCCAAAGGGAACTCACGTAGAGCGTATAAATTATGAGTTGCGTTATCTACGACAGCAGTGTCAATTTTCATGTCTCAGTTCGGTCATGTTTTGTTTATTCTGCTGATGGGAAGGTCAGCCGTAAACCCGGGGCGACCGTTGGCCATCCATCTCCCATCCCGGCGGTCATACAGCCGAGACGGGCCGCTCCGGCCCATATCGGCCTCCAATTTGGCCGAATGACGAAATACCCAAAGCACTGGCTATAAACTGGGATCACTGGAGATATATCAGGGCAGTGTATAGTAGGTATACTTTAGTGTTGTTTTGTAGAAATTGATGCTACGGAAGCGGGGTTGCCAAGTCGAAGCAGAAAGTCGGATATTCCCAAAAGTTTGGATGGTATGAAGATAAAAATAAATCATATCAACGGAAGATTTAAGAATCCACGCGCAGAAACGATATAGATACAGTCTAGAGGGGACTAGAAGTACGAGTTAATTACATGTGTAAATTACACTTCTAATCCATAACCTAATTTATTCTAGTCCCAACTTTAGGGCCCAAAATTCCGTAACGGTAACAATCCGCAGGTTAATTAGACAGAAGATAAAAAGCCGTTCTCACGACGGATGGTAACCCTACACGAAATAGTCTGTCTCTCGGACTAAGCTTTGTAATAGGACGGAACTATTGTCAATTTGCGGCCTCTAGGAGCTCTACTGTTTTACATTTTGGCGAAATGACTACGAAAATACAGAGAGTAAGTAGATAGGGGTGTTTTAGACTTCAGTTGCAAACGAGAATGTAACTGACATATTGGTATCAATATATGTATAATATAAGCTCTAATATGTTTTGTCTACATCATGACATAAGAAAAAAATGGTTAATTTATTTATTTGAGTGTAAATTTACTCGTTATGATGATAGTTCATATAGGATCGCGCACGAGGAAACGTGAAACCAAGATAGAGCTAGTGTATAACTAATATAGAATTAGATACAGCCTAACCTATTTATTAGTGAACAGCTAGCTAGACGTGGTCGATAAATCGATTAAAAACTGGGGCATCAGTAGAGCACAAAACGGGCTATGTGAACATTGTAGAGAAGCCACAGCGGCTGCCTGGCTCTCCGAACAATGCAGTCTGCGGAGGCATTCTCCAAATACTAACATTACTAGCAACCATCCTTAGGTTAACAGCAAAACTTTACAAACCAATATGCAACTAGAATACAAACACGAAACTGTTCTCTATTTTGTTGGATGCGTCGGATAATCCAGAGGATAACAATAGGAACCAAATAGAAACAGTTAAGTTACAGAGCATAACTGAATACAATACAATGTACATCAATTCATAAAAGCATGCAACGTCAAATTCGCGGTATTGACGACACACGAAATCCATCATGAAAGGTACTGATGGATGAACCAAGAATACAAAAGCACTAAGATTTCCTTCACAACGCAAAATAACCACTAGAGACATATTACATTACCATCAAACACTGCCTCAACAAACTTCTTAACCAGCCTCTAAAATGGCCAAAATGTTGTACGCTCAATATTCATGAATGAAAATACCATTGAAATGAGTAGGTACCCAGTAACCGTGGTGATATAAGGGTGAAAGCCCAGTTCAAACAGACGATGGTATTTTGCGCAATGTGACGAATTAGGACGCAGCACGCCTCGCAAGATTGCAGCCATAAAACCAACGGGTTTCAATCACCACTTGATATTTATTCGTGGGCATATTTCAGCGATTTACCATCAAATAGAGGCATAAAATTTACATGAAAGTGGCCAATAAAGTTGTTCGACTATTCAGAATGTAATATTGGATTTCATAGACGGGACGGCACCAACACTTTCGATAGGTATTTCAAGTGGCAATGGAAAGTGTCTGCCAAAGTAAAGAAGGATACACAATACGGAGTGATGCATGAATCGCACGAGTTCAATACTGGAGCAAGCGCAAGTTCAGCAAGCGTAGCGTAAAAAACCCTGAGACTTGGTGGAGTGACGATATATTGAAGTGACACTGATTGGGAGCGAAAAGCTAAGAATCAGCCTGACTGGCGTGCATAGAAGCTTTTATAAAGGGTGTTACGCATTCTTGGTTAAGATTAAGAAATTAAGAGACAGAATTACACCTTTATTATTGTTTGAAACAAACTTTTTACAGAAAAAAAACGACATTAGAAAATATGGTGCGTTATTGAATGTTTGGGTAGTTTCAAGTTTTCAAGTTTTCGTAGCGAAGTGACCATGGAATCAAATCTATCTTTTAGTGATGCGCAATGTTTGCGAATTGAGTGGCCGATATCAACAGTCTCAGGTTGTATTATTTCAAAAGTGGTTACATTAACAAAACGCTGAGTTACTGGCCACAAATCAGTTCGCGAGGCATACCAATACCAAATAACAATCAGCGTTTATGTTTACCTACCACAAGGTGACGCGTTTGTTGATCGACTCTCTCAATGAGATTGTTTGTTTACAAAAGTCACATGTAGAGGCATCTAACATGTTTATTTGTTTAATGATATTTTGATAATAAATAAGTCTAAAGTTCGATAACTTGGTTGCATTTGTTGGTTTTAGCCCATTATCTTCGCAGAGTATAGTACCTCTATTGCAATGAATACTGACAGATTAATCACGAACTGTCAAACCCTTACCACGAGTTCGTGAATGTTTTCGTTTGGCTCCATCCATTTCATTAAAGTGCCCCTGGCGGAAACAAAGTTGTATGTGTAAGTATATACAAAGTTGTATGTGTATATAAAGTATGGAGCCAACAAAAAAGAAAAGTGGTAAAGTTAACCATCAAAGCTCATGGTAAGAGTACAGTAATCTAAAAGGTAAAACTAGCAGCAGATTTTCACCAATTTCCAGGTCGTGTGCCATAAAATGTATTTTAACACTTTTGAGTCAATATCATGTAAAAATATGTCAAGTGGGCTGTAAAGCTTACTGGGACATTAACATGGAAATTAAGTACGCTGTAAAAATGTAAGCGGCACGAAATTGCCGGTCCCTGGACCCGTGCTCAGGATTATGTTTCAAATAAAATCTTGCTCCAACGACGCTCTTGATTAGAAAAAGCTTCGTTCTTATTTCTGATGCTATACTGGTTATGGATACCTTGTGCCACTCCATGCTTTTAACAATCCTGGCATTGTTGATAAAGGAACGACAAAAGCAACTCTATGCTGCATGCGTAATGTCGATCTTTTTGATTTTTCAAATTCAAGGTCAATTTTTGGACATGCAATAAGCAACGGTGATTTGCGTAAGCAAAGGTTGATTTTTGGAGATTCGATATTCGCTGAACGCTAGCTATCGTGTACGATTCTAACGATTGGTACCTAGCCTACGATGAGGACCAACGACCTACTTTTAGTAGGTCGTCGGACCCAAATAGGTGGACCCAACTCTTAAAAGACATCGCTAGATGGCCATAAACTGAGAAATAATGAGTGAAAACAGCAGTCTCAATAAGGCGTATCTTGGAGTAAACCGAAGATTTTTTCTCTGTACCTGCTCATTTGTTAGAAACAAAACAGAGAGTTCAACACAGGCATTAATTATCTACTCCACTACTACTCTACTTGACTGCTGCCTCGGTGGCTTAGTTGGCAACCTGCCCTCTGAGTTTGGGGGCGTGGGTTTGATTCCTACTTAGGGCAAATATTCAAGTGATTTCTATATCTGTTTGTAAGTACCCATATTTCTTAAAAATATATTACATACTCGTATGTACCTATATCAGTCTCTGGCAGTCATCGACCAAGCGAGCGTTAGCGCTCGCTGAAGCGTCTCTGCTTCAGCATCGACAAAAATGCTTCCGTATTTATGTCCGAATTCTGTCCGGATCTGTGTCTTCCCCCACAGGTCGCAATTCTTAACCTGCCCACAAAATTTCACGAGAAACGGTTGGAAAATGCGACCTGTACAGGAGAACAGACGTCAGCCTCGAGGTCTCCAGCTCACAAATCCAATAGTTATTAAAATACGATTAGCTTCAAAAAACGCGCGCAGTCAGACGAACGACCAATCTCCTATCCTACGTTATTCAAGAGACCTGTCCTGTTTCTGTCCTTTGTGACCGCGGTTAGGAAGTAAGGAGCCATTTTTATCTACGGGCCCTGTAGTTTAGTCACTAAATTATTAGTGGATACGCGTGCATGTGTACTGTAGCCTTTCCCTCTCCCACGCGGCACTTTCCACGTGGCCTCCATTTGAGGCTGTACCGGTTACGCAACCCAAATGCACAATACCATCACGATCTGCCACAGTACAACTACAGAAGTAAGGAATGTTCAGACAAAAGTGAATTAACTTGACAAAGTAAACGCAAACAACTCATTTTGGACAAGTTAATGTCAAAAATAATTAAAATGTAGTTTTTAGTTAGCTAAATTTTGTATGTTTTTTTTTAAATATAAGTACTCACAAGTAGTCATATTCGGATAAAAAAGAAATATGCAAAGTAATGAAAAAAAAATGTAAGTTCATACCCTAGCCTCCCTCTACGGCGTAGAGGTTGCCCCGAACGTATTTTACTTGCAAATGTTTTTTTTTACAAATAAATAATGTTTTGTAGGCATCAAAAAAATGTTAGATGACTGTGTGGTCAATATGTGCGTATTTCTGGAGCCCGGTGTATGGCGACAGGCTCGCCCCCTGTTACATTTGGTACTGATGATCGTTCGGCGAAGTATGTAGTACCTATATATGGCCTACTGTAGTAACTATGTCCACTCACCGAGTAAGCCTTTATTCTCTCCGGGTCGACGTCGTGCAAGCGGGCCTGCGCTCGCGGCGACGACGAGACCATGATCCGCGGTCACGATCCGCCCACCATCGGTCACGAGCTATGATCCACGAGCATCAACCACTATCACTGTGACTCAGCTCAGAACCGTGGTCCACGAGCTATGCTTCAGCTAGCTTCGACCACAATACACTGTGATTCGGCTCAGATCCGTCACCACGAGCTATGATACAGCTAGCATCGACCACGATCCACTATGGTTCGACTTCGATGTGTCGATCCGCATTCACGATCGTCAGTATTGGGTAACGATGACGCATGTGCTCTCCATTACAAAATTTCAATGCACTTTATTTGGGTTGAACACATTTTCGGTCACTTTCAAAATAATGTTTCTAAAAGATAAATCGAGTTGTTGTTGTTGTCGTTTTAATAAACTTAAAAGTAGTTGTTGACAAAAAACTTTAAAGTAGTCGCGATACAACTTATTTCGTCTACAATTGTCAAAGCCAATCGATAAAATACCCATCTGTACTTGTCTCTAAGCATAGACGTAAAAAAAATTAAAATTCTACGTCGAAGTACTTCTCCTATTATCTTCCTATTATAGTTTAAAATGCTAATAGATTCAAGACGCAATTAACAAAGCTTTAATAACGTAAATCACATTAAGCAGAGGTAAATTAATGTCTATTAAAGTGCATTTTTATTAAATTAATAGGGGTACCGTGGTAACCGGTTCACTTAATGAATCGTGCACTAATAACGTAAGACATTACAGCACTTGTGGTTATGTCATATCGACGCGGTAGCTTAGGCGATACCTACACTGCTCCACGCCACGCGACGTTGCGTGAGAACGCGTTTTTAATGTTGTATCCAAGTTTTTGTCATGAGCGTACTCACGGTGGGGCATCTTTCTACCCTGGTTCCTAACTCGAAGCTTAAAATATAGGTTTTCAAGTAAAAAAAGTAGGTACATTTACTTCGACCCCACCCGTAACAAAAGCCCAGCAATACGCCTATGGGTTGTGTATTAAACACAAGCTTTTTTGACGAAGTACCTATCTCAGTTTGTGTACAAGAGCACCGTACTTAGAGGATGAGAACGCCTTTCCACGCGGGAGATTTAGCTTGCCGTCCATTTGCGTAACGCGTGCGTAGCGTAGAGTAGTGTTTGAACCACCTCATGGGCCTGCTACACGACCGACAACCACGTCCCCGACAGAGGTGACCTTGGTCGGCGACATAGAGCTGTATAATCTGGCTGTAAACCACCTTCCACACAGCAGTAAACCACAAGCCCATTAGGCTTTACTCTTTAGCAGAAATGCAGACAGACAGAATGTCAGACGTATCTAGAATAAGCTAAACCGAATAGCTTAAGGATCCGAGGAGAACTATAGACTAAATTCGCATTGGCTAAAAAAACGACGCGTAATAGTAAGTACTGACGAGCTTCTAAAATTAAGTACAAAGTGACAGTGTAATTTCAATCATTTTTATGACTTTTGCACTTCCCGATTCGTTCTCAAATAACTAAAAATTTCCCTTAAATAATGGATTAGTTTCAAAGCTAATGATGTAGACAGCTTGATGTTTGTAAAGGGGTTTTTAAATTATCAAAACTGACCCTTTAAAAATGTGGATATTTTTCAAAGATCTATTTTCTGTGGGGTCGTTGTTTTAAAAACCAAGAATATGTTCTTGGTTTGGAGGTACAGTTATTTGGTTCTTGGGTTGGAGATATAGTTCATTTAATTGTATATGCCAAAATGATCATCATCATAATCTGATAGGTACATGGTTTCCAAGAAATTTGACAAGCGCGTTTGTATGAAAATTCAGAGCGTCGCGGAACCCTAGTACCTACTCATTATGAATAACTTTAATTATTATGATTTAAAACACGGGAATTACTCACGTACGATTCAGTCGATTATCGACTGAATCATGTGATAATGTGATAATGTGTGAAAACCACGTCAGTTTCCATAATAAAACTTTAATTATTGTTCAAACTCCAAAATCGCAAAATGAAAGCAGTACATAATAACATTGGTAATTCGCTTAACATACCCTTTCCGAGTAACGTAGTATAATGTACATATATGACAACATATGTAATGTAGCATTACATATATCTCTATACCATAGTGGTGTCATCATTCATCTTCATACCGGGTACTTGAGTAAGTATTCACATTTCCCAATATTTCCTACATTTTTATCACACGCATATAATATCTGAAAGCATTTGTAAGTACTCATACTCAGTGGCTAACCATGTCAGTTTTTTTCCCAACTGCGCAAAAAGGAGGGTTATTCTTCACAACTAAGAGGGTAGGCAGAACATACTGCTATTTATTCTGTGGTATAAAGAAACGTCACATCACATTGTACCAATTCTCATTTAAGACCCGCTCCAGTTCTTAACCTTCTCTCCGCTTGACGCGATTTTATTAGACAAAGATTTCGCCGCTTAAGTGGATGATCAAAACACGAGTAAAACCGCGATTTTATTAGTCGTCGGTAGAGACCGCCTGTGTCTTTGCGTGGTTTTAAAAACTCACAAATCCGGCTCTTGTCTCTTAAGCATTGTTTTATTTTACTCGGCTCAACACTAAGGGCGAGATTCACAGACCGCACTTCCTTAGATTCTTAAACTTCGTTTTTGATTCTTGAACTAAAGTTAGGGTGCGGTCTATGAATCTCTCCCTAAGAACCGTTTTGATTTCTAAAGCCGATCGCGCTAGACGAGCCGCGATTAACGCCGTCGTTCATGAATACGACTTGTGCATCAGAACTTTAGGACGAACAAAATCGACGTCGCAGGCAACTAGAGGGTTAAAAACTAGAGCGGGCCTCAAATGAAAACTGTAAGGACTGCGAAGTTTCTTCATGCCAATGGAATTCCTCTGGACAAAAATACATACAGTATCGTCCTGCGTAAATATAAATCCGACTCTGCCGGTTACAGGGTTAAATTGCCTACAATAATGCAATAATTCCGCGAAGTTGCCGTGCGACAGTAAAAGTGAAACTCACACGTGGCAAGCTGGCAAGGTCGATTTCAAAATAAAGTTCTTTGTTAAAAGACTTCAGTTTAATAAATCAATGTCTCTATGGCAAATTAATCATTTTAAGAAGAAAAAATATGTACTAGTTGATCGCTCTTGTACGAAAAATATTTTCTTATCACTTATCTCTTCTTTTCTCTACATAGGTACTTAGTACAAAACAAAGTCTGTCTGCTCTGTTTGTATATCCCTTAACTCTATCTAAACCACGTTACGGATTTTAACGCGGTTTTCACCATCAGTTAAAAAAGATACACGGAAGGCTAGGTACCGTTTGAAGCCGAGGTAACTCGCTACCTTAAATATAAATAAAACTAAAGCCATGTAAAACTAAGAAACTGGAAACGTCTTATAAAATCCATACAGATAAGAGATAATAATGTTTATACACATACGAATGACTCAGGATCAAAATTATCACAATTTTACAATAGCTTCTTGTTTTGCTGAAGTAATTTTTTTGGCTTTTCTTGCACCAAAGTAAGTTTTGAACGCCATTTACAACAAAAATATGATTCGTAACAGTCTAGAAGGCGTACATAAGTCATTGCAGGAGCCTTTTCTGACTCCTTCGATAATATCGCGATCACTCTCACTCCACTGACTTTTCTAACTAGAGAAACAGAGACAGATGATATTATACGTGCCAGAATACTGAATGTTTTAAACCATTAAAATTACACAATGCATTCCGCGGCAGCATTATTATGTAAAATACGTCGATCTGCCACTGATTCTCAGTGATTGTCAGTTATGCATTACTTGCTGATCGAAGATTACTTGCATGTTGGTAAATTACGGCGTGATTTTCCATTACGGCAACTGCATTTCTGTTATTTACGTGTTGGTTTATTGATGTTTAATAAATTAGATGTAAGCATGCAATGTTTAGTTTGATTTTGTTCTCGACTTACATTGTCCAGCCTGACAATAAAGGTAACTATAATAGGGTTGTCTGGAAGAGATAGCTCTAAGGCCGCCAGTTGTTTTACTAGTTTTGAGAGTTATCCCTTTTTGTAATTTCTGGTGTGAACTAAATTAACTATTCGTTTATTCTGAAATACGTAGTACCTATCTACATACTATTTGTGAATGGAATTTAAATATTTTTGTCAAAGCGGACAAGCTGGGTTGTAAATGTATTGAAAGTATCTTTAATAATGAAAAGAGAATATTATACAGATCATAATTATTTAGAAGACAAAGATGTTTGGAACCTTTCACTTCTGCCAAGTAGCCAGTACTTAATATACATAAATATTTAATGTTACCTAGTTCTAACCCAAAAATCTGCAGGACAAAATTTTGGGAAAAAAAAAATAAAATGCCCTCAGTTTCTTGCCTGTTCTTCTGCGTAGAGGCTCTTCTTCCGAACAAGGCGGTAGACCTAGATCGTTATTATTTTGTCATTTTATTAAACTTTGACGTTCATAAGTGTCACTTTGATTTTGACTTTAGTAACGAATGTTTAGAAGTACTCGTAGTTCAGCTAGATGTTGACTGATGTTGGCTGATCTTGACGATGGTCTATGTCTATGGTTATATGTGCGGAGTCGGGGAAGCCTTTCGGGCACATTATGGCGGGACGCAATTGTGTCCCTCCGAAGACGAAGGGCGCGGTGACTAGGACCCAAGCCGCTTCTGCGGCTAGAATCCAGACCACCCCCAAAACCGGATGCCAGGTAACAGAAGAGGAGGCTGTGAAGTCTGAATAATGAATCAAGTCAGACATCACAGGTTCCTTCAGATGCACCTAATCCACTGCGCCTGGACCCAAGATGCAGTCCGAGGAGGTGATGGTGCAGTAGAAGGCTGCGGAACGGGATATGAAGGACATTTTTCAATCTGCCCGATCCGACGTAGACGCAAAGAAAGGAAAATGAGGTGGTTTGCCGACCAATACCACCTTGTTTAGTAGGGTCACTGATGAAGAGTCAGGGAACTCTCCATCGGCTTGCACAGCCCTACACGTCTGAGGGGTGACCTTGGTGAGCAAGGTTACCCTTCTACTACAGGCGCAGAGGCCCACTCGGGCCGATCGCTGGGGTGAGACAGTGAATGCTAGCACGACCCCATCTCACCCCATCGCGGAGGACTGCTCACGGGGGAGGAATTTAGTGGGTTCGATTCCCACATACCCCCTTCCGTTGCCCCTGCGGCGGAAGGGAAATGCGCGGGCATTTACCTCCTCCTTAACAAAAAAAAAAAAAAATGGTCTATGTCTATGGTAATGATTATAGTGAATAATAGGACTTTGTAAAATCAGTTACATTTTCACTTTGTCCTTGAAACGAAAGAGAGGTATTTTTTTAACAATTACAACAACTCCGTTGAACTCTTTTAACCTCCTGTTATCTCGTAAAGGTTAAAATATTTGTTTGAAAGAACAAGAAAAAACATGACAGCCAGTTTCTAAAAGCAGCCTTATTTTTCCTTTCTTTTTTTCTCTTCAGCTTGAGTTGAATTTGAAGCTGTTTCAGATATATTTTCCGCGCGATAATAATGAAAGACTTGGCGCCTCGGGGACATTTTGTCTTGCTCCAATTTCCGGGCTTCTTGAGAAGACTGAGCGAGCCCTAATTAAAAATAGGAGAAAATTAATATCCGCCACTCACACAGCCAGAGGCGACCACTTAAAAAACAAAAAAAAAGTTATCTAAGTGCTCTGATCTGACAACATTTTACCCACAAAAAGTGTTGTAAATTTTCTGCTATCTTAGTTTTTTTGCGTATTTTTTCTCTGAAGTGAGTTATCTACTTCGCGTTTGCTAAGACAACGGTCATATTCTGTTAGAGCTAACTTTTTTATGGTTTTTTTTTTGAGATTTTAGGTTTGGTCCCGTAAAAAAATTGTTCAAAATGACGAGTACAATGACATCTATAAATTTATCAATTAAAATTTTAATTGATCAATTCTAGACACCTACTTGATAACTTAAAAAATATTTTACCTAAAAAGACACTAGCGGAAAAACTCCCATATTTTTTTTGCTAAGTATAACTTTCATGTTGTTTTTTTAGCTTTGATTGTTAATGATGACTTATCTTTGACGTAAAATGTTTGTTTACGTGCGTATACGTTTATTTATTCTCGATCGATTTGTTAATTAACGGCCTTGTCACACGATAATTGCGCGAAAGTTCTTTGAAGTGATCGTCGTGATCAGAGCTAGCAATCAACTGTGATTGGTCAATATTTGATTTATTTTAACGGTTGAATGTGAACGAACACGCTTTGAAAATATTTTTGTGTACTTGTTAGCTGACATTTAAATTGAAATTAAATCTTTCTCTCTCTTTCCGACTATACTATGTTCATACTTCACACTTGAAAGCAAAAATATAAATAACTTTTATATAAGTAGGTACTTACTGTTAGTATATGAGTAAGTAATTTATTTAAACGTAACATATTTCTTGAAAGAACAATTTGTGCCTCATAACAATTTTTTTAGTAGAGAGACCATAACTGTAGTGCCTTACATTAATATTGTCATTTTTGTTGTTTAACATTTTTAATCATGAACTAAATAATAGGTAAGAATCAGCTGTGTGAATGCCTACACTCTTATCACCTGCCAGCGAGAGAGCGATAAGCAATCAATGCGATTCGCCTTATCTCGAGATTATTGTGTCTTCAATAGATATTCAATCAAATGACACGATTCTGAGGAATTCCTTACATCTATAGTATTTACCGATCTACACATAGTAAGTACATATTTTTTCTTTTTAAATTCAACAAGAAAAGCATTACTCTCACCGAAAAAGTATGAAAAAGAATTCAAACACTCAAAAAAATTCAAAAACGCACAAATTTTAAAGTTTTAATAGATACTTACCTACTTTTTAGTTATGCCTACCGAACGATATGTTTTTAAAACAAATGAAAATTATTATGAAAGTATATGACGTATGCTGACGAATAATAAAAAATAAAATAATTCAAATCCTTCCAAAGAAACTAGGTTACCTTACTTATTTAAAGGCAAGTACCAAATACGTGCGCCACAAATTCGGTATTAAAATAGTTTCAACGATATGACATTATGATCCAATAAAAATCTTATTTAATAAAAACTTCTTTCAAAAGACCTGAAAAATTTATAAAGACGTTTTTACCACGTTAAATATCAGAGGCCCCCGAGAGTCGTAGTCTCTGGCACAAAATAAGCTGAAACTGGAAGTATTTTATTCGCATTGTCCCCCGAAGAGCTTTCGTGAACGATAATGTCCCGCCACCTCCCGAAAACATTGAAATGCTGAAAAACCGGAACAGCTCAATTCTAACTTTTCAACTTTGCACAGTCGGTAAATTTTTAATTTAAATTTTTATTTTAACTACGTAAGACTTAAAACGTAATCAATGTTTAAATTTCAAACAGTTTTTGTTTTGATGAGACGATGCATTTGAAGAAGATGACATTGTTTTTTTTTTTTTTTGAGGAATTAGAATTAGTGTAACATTTGAAAATTGTATACTTATTGATCAATCAATTCAATTTTCAGTTTTTACGTAAAATGAAAATACCAATAAGAATTGAGTTATTTGTGCTTGGCGCGTATCCAAGAGTCGTGTGGACCAGACAGACAGCATTCAAGAGCTGTTTGACACACTTACGTACGTAGGACCGAATGAAATCGTTGAGAAAGAGGGCACGGAACAATATTACCTCACAGAACATGACGCCGGCTAAATACACTTGTCGCGCGGAGCCAAAATAAACAATAGTAAATCACCAGTCTAAAGCCAAAAACGTTTCACAATGTATAAGTCAGAAGACACATTAAGTCAGAAGACACATAATAACGCATAAATGGCAAACTTTTATGTAGTATTTTTAATTTATTTAAACCTCAAAAGTAACATGTTGTAGGTAGGTAGGCTACGGCTACTTTTTGCTGCGGTTTTCTTTATTATTATGTATAAACAAATAGGTAATAATTGTTCTTGCAAGTAAATAAATAAAATTTAAATATAAACCCAGTTACTAATAAATGTACCTATGTATTGGATAGGGTTAGTTATTCAGTGTTTTGTCTTTTTCAATCGAGTTAAATATTCAAGAGCAAGACAAAGATGAAACACAGTAAGTATAACTATACTTAGAGGCTTTACTTAAAGTAGTAACGGGGAAAATGAATAAGTCCGGTACATCCGTTTTCAGTTTCCTGTTAAAACAAACGCTTTTAGCAGTTTGTCATGCATCATACCTGGGGGGCTATTCCTGCGCGTGAGATGAGATGAGATTTTATCTTGGTCACTCTCACGCCTATGACGTTTTAAATGAGAGCAACAAGGACGAAAGAAAGTGAGATGAAAATTTCAAATCTCCGAATAGGGTCCCTGACAAATACAACGTCTAAACTAAATGATCGATTGAATTCGTACACATATCCTTGGCGCTGTCGTATTTTGCAACAGAAACCACTACGGTTGTAGTCTTTTATATAAATATTTTAACACCTTACAAGCCAGACAAACATACTGTACGTACGTACCGTTATCTAAACAACCTGAATTACAAAAAATAATCGTCGAAATTAGTGATTCAGCAGAGATAATTTTAATAACAGAATATTTTCTGATTTATATTGAAGAATGGCACTGGAATTATTATTAGTAATTATTGTGTGTTCAAGGGCGAAGATAAAATATCTACCCACCTGACATTACTGATATTAAAATAATAACTCGAATAAATTGTATACCTAGCTGGTTAGTCTACATTGAATAGGTATTATTTTTAGGATTTCTCCTGACTTTACCCAAATCACCCCTGGGTCTTTCATAAATAACATAAATTCTCCAAATACTTTCCTTTGTCTAAAACAACGTTCCTATTTCAGAATGTTGGACATTTATCAAAGTTTTTTCCTCGTAAACATGGCAGAGAGGATGAAAACAGTTTTAAGGCCATAAATATAGAGTTATCGATAGGAAATAGGCAGTCGGCACATTGCGCGGCGGGATGCTTCGTGGTGAATATGATTGGGAAAAAAGTTTTAGGCCCTGTTCTAACACACGGTGTATTCATTTCGCTGTGCTGTGAGGCCTGTCAGTGACAAATATCGCCATCCCTGCATATATTCTCACCTAATAATTTTTGTTTCAGCGTTGTGAAGCAGTATTCCTCAAGATACTGTGAGAACTCTCGAGGCCAAAACGCCTAGTTATCGTATCTTAATCCAACACTGTAAGCAAATTTAGCAAAAGTGTACCGTAACAATGTTTTCAGTAGGTACTAGGTATAATAATGCAATTCGCATTTCGCTAAACGCTAATTCACACAAGCGACAGCGAAAACCACGCACGTCTGAATAGAGCTTTACAAAAAGTATTTGCTAAAAACCCACCTCGTTCTCTTCCCCGTATCTGCGGCACAAACAGAAATGTTTCAATCTGTCAACGCTCATGCAACATTTTGTCGTGTCCAAAAAATACGCGTTCAACGTTTGCATAACTTTAGCCATTGCACTGGTTTGATTTTCCGTCCTTGCAACACTCACATTTTTGGCGGGATATATTTTTTTCTTTTGTTCTAGATTCGTGCGGCAAAGGTAGAGCGGTGTAATCCGCGGGTAAAGTGTGTGAATACTGGCTGTTATCAGAGGCTGGCTATCTGAGTTCGTCACGGCAGATATTGTTACAGGCGATATGTTGTGATGACGATAACGTTTCTAGGGGCGTTGTACGGAGCCATTTTGTTCGGAAACAAGCTGGTTATCTCACAGCAATCTGTAATTTTGTTATATAGCAGTGTGGCTTTAAGTTACCTGCATCAGTTTGGCTAATTGATTTTGCAAAACTTATTGTTAATAATTAGGTACTTAGTTCAGTGCTTAATATTTTTTTATAAAATAATAATTGTTTCAATGAAATGACTGTGAATAAAATCTAAACAACTGTCTTCGTTCTTCTACGTCTCTCTTTTCGTCATTACTTAAATCTACTAAACTCCAAGTTACTTGTAAGTATTTTTTCTATGAGTTTATCTACGGTTCGTACTAATTACATCGTTTTCTTTTCTACAACTTTTTTCTACACAACGTTCGTTTCTTTCTCGACATGGCCTCTCCAGTACTTGACGTACTACATGATTATAATTTATCCGTTTCCAATCCAATTTTCTTTTACACGGTTTACAAAACCTTACAACGGCACGGCGCGCTGACGCGATCAGGTGTAAGTACGTATATTATGCAGTATTGATTCATCTAGCTGGCAACACCAACATCGATTTAAATAATGGAATGCACAGAGCAGAGCCACTAATTTAACAAAAAAAGTTGGTCTGATTGCTCAAAGAGTTCAGAGTTGGTTAGAAAAAAACTTTGTATGGAGATTTTTTTCTTTTTTTTAATTCTTTCAGGTTTTGGTTTTAAGTAAATACAAAGAAAAAATAGCACCACCATACCATTGTGATAAGGGACCCTATTCGGAGATTTGAAATTCTCATCTCACCTTCCTTCGTCCTTGTTGCTCTCATTTAAAACGTCATAGGTGTGAGAGTGACCAAGATAAAATCTCATCTCATCTCACGCGCAGGAATAGCCCCCAAGTTCGTCGTCCTTGTAGGGGTGCGAGCACGGACATTGAAACGGATTTGTCGTTTCAAATCGACAAAATCGACCAATTTGTACGGAAATTACCGATTTAGTCGATTTGAAACGTCAGTGTAAATGTCCGTACAATTGCAGCACGTAGTAGTACAGTGTAGGCAACTAACGCTATCTAGCACAGATTATTGCAACTAAATATAGAAAAAAGATGAAGGTGGTGCCTAATTTGTGAAGGGTTTGTCAGTAATTCTCTAAAGACGCAATTGCCCCAGTTGACCCTACTGCCTGTAATATCTGTTTAATAACTCTCGCAGGTGCTGGCTAAACATCTGTCAGCAGTCATAAGGGTACTAAACACTAATCAATGAGTTAACTACTGACACTTGAGCACCTTGACACGGTACGTGTGGACATCCGTTAAACACATACAGTACGACACAGTTTATAATGACTGTAGATGAGAATGTCAAAGGGGCACTGATACAAATCAAAACAAATTATAAACAATAAAATCTGATTTAAAAAAAAACTTTTTTACTGCCTTTATCTTTCTTTTATTACTAAAGAGTATTCTTTCAACCCTATCTAACGAAAGGCTGTCTGGAAGAAATAGTTTAAAGCGATAAGGCCGTCCATGTACTGCCAAATGTTCTACTGATTAGTTAAGTAGGTATTTGGAATATTACGTTGTTTGGTGTACGATAAAGATACGAGTAGTTATTTAATGCATTGTATAGACTAGTTTTTATAGAAAATACGACAACATAATATCTACCTCTAAGTACTTTATTTACTCAGTACTTCGTTAAACATTGTCATTATCATTGACCTAGTAGCGTCTACAGGAGATGATATTTAAGTAGCGTCCGAATCGTTGCATCTGCGCTCGTGGCTTTAATTAAGTAAGTCCATGGTAAGCCTATTCGGGAGACATAGGTACGGTCACTTAGTGGGCGGACGAATTGGGTTTGGCACATTTAGCAAAAAAACAAAAACTCGTTTAACAAAGACTCTAACGACTAGAATCTAGAGTGTTTTTAACGTAAGAACGACTAATAAATCGATGAACGCCGGCTGCACGCACGAAAAGGATGTCTCATTGTCCCGTTACACTCGGCCGATCGGAGCGAGCGAAAAACACGAGCGGATTGAGCGTTTGGCTTGCGCCGCATCTATCTCTCTTCCACTCGATAGGCCTATGCGTCCGAGGAAAAAAAAATTCATCAATGTTTTGTTATGACGTTGTCACGATAAACTGTCGTCCGTAAACCGACTTTACAGACAAACAATTTTATTTCTTTCTATTTTTTAATGCTGCGTACACACCAAGCCGATCATTCGAATAAAAGTTAGAATTAAATTTAATTAATTTAGTTTAAGTAGCCACTTATTAATTGTAATAATACTAGGAGTGAAACAGCAATAAAGGCTATTTTATTTTATTTATTTATACACACCAAGCCTACGAATGCCAAAGAATGCGCTGCGTCCCGTTTCGTTTCAATAAGATAAAACAAGACGCAGCATATCGTTGGCCTTCGTTGCCTCTGGTCTGTAAGCAGGGTCTGACTGGCCTTATACTCAGGGTGGCATTTGCCAACCGGGCGCCAGCCAGCGCGTGTCCCCCTCGGACTTGGCTGGCGAGGCTTGCCGCAAGCCAGATGGTAGGTCCCCCAGTCCTCCTCAGGCCCCTGGCTTGAGGGGAGCTACCTGGGCCCTTCCAGCTCAATCCGACCCTGTCTGTAAGCAGCATTACTAGATTCTATAGCTAATTGTAAAGGCTATGGACAATGGAAGCGGTCTACAGACGCGACTTTTTGCAGTCATCACCTTCAGATGCTTCAGACACCTTGACACAGAAGACATTGACATAGAACCATTCAGCACAGCGACTTTTACTTGCAAATACCGTTTTATTCATCATTGTTGCTAAACAATTTTAATGAGTATTATCTTTAATTATGAATATTAATAAGGTAAATGACTGTAATTAATGCGACACTTTAATTTCAATTTAAAGAAAAGAACTTACGGTAAGTAGGTGCATCTAATTGTAACGCCTTTCAAAATTCTTGCAAAAAAGGTTATGGCACAACTGAAGTAGAAACAAGGAAAAAAGTGTTACGTAAGGAAATCTTTTACCAGGCCACAAGCGGAATTAAGAGGGCCGCGACGCTCTGAAATTTCCATACAAACGCGCTACTCAAATTTCTTGAAAACCATTTGTGATGAAATTTAGCATGTACAATTAAATTAACAATATCTCCGCCCCTATGTTCTTGGTTTTTTTTTTTAAAACGTTCTCAAGCGAAAATAGAAGTAAGTATGAAAAAATCTGCATTAGACTGCTTTATATTAAGACTTTTGACTGATTTATTCAATAGATAGACAAAACAAATCATAAATTCAATTACATAGGAAGGTTGTCTACATCATTAGCTGTTAAATGAATCCATAATACAAGGGAAATTCTTAGTTACTTAAGAATGATTACAGAAGTGCAAAAATCATAAAAAAAATTTAAATTGCACTTTGTCACTTTGTAGGCAACTTTAGAGGCTCGTCAGTATCATCACTCGCTCTATTCGCTCGTCTTCTTCTACTAGAGAAAATGGCTATAGAATACTTTAAGCCAATGTGAAGTTAGTCTAGATCGCCTAGGTCGAAATTAGTTAGGTCGCCGGACTCTTAAGAATCCACCAGGCAGCTGTAGCGGTAGAAAAAGGCCTACCGGTAAGGATCATCTATTATTCTTATGCCAGTTACCAGTAGCTAACGATGTGGAGAAGGCACCGATCCGTTCCTTCCCCGGGGAACGCAGTAGTTTATACCAATCGTAAATATACCAGCCTCGAGGGAGCTTAATACATTTTTAACGTGTCTACGGATGAATATCAAACGGTGAGCGAAATTGACGTAATATAATAATCCTACTAATATTATAAACGCGAAAGTTTGTAAGAATAGATGGATGGATGGATGTTTGTTACTCTTTCACGCCGGAACGACTGACCAGATCTGGATGATATTTGGCACAGAGATAGATTACCTATAGTCTAGAATAGCACATAGGATACTTTTCAACCCCGTGTGAAACCGCGGGGCGCAGCTAGTTTATAATAAAACGAAAATGTAAGAAGTCCCGGTTTTGCACTGTCGATATTTATAGCTATTGGTAAGAAATTATCTGAATTATAGTGAAAACTGTATCTATGGTCATATGGGGCAAATACGTCTGTGGGGGGGGGGGGGGGGGCAATTGCGTCTTTCGAGAATGACTGACTGAAGAAATTGGTGCGTGTTTTCAGCTGGGTTTGAACCCGCTCCCTCTGGCTTGAGAAGGCCCCTCCAACTAGCCTAACATAGCTTGAGTGTCATTATGCTAAAATTATAGATACTAAAGGATATTCAATGCTTTTTGTTAATCCTTTATTTGGAAAACAGTCCAGTCATTACACTTTACTCAGATCAACCCAGAGATTTTACACTAATATTATAAATGCAAGCGTTTGGATGGATGATTGTTACTCAATCACGCCTGAACGGCTGAACGTATTTGGATGAAATTTGGCACAAGATAGATTATAGTCTGTAATAGCGCAAAGGCTACTTTTTAACCGCGGGTTTTAGTTTTTAATATTCATGAGATGAACATTTGTGTTTGTCCTGTCTGTTAATTACCTATTTAAGTATGTATTTAAAAATATACATATATGTGTGTACATCAGTCTCTGGCCGCCATAATAATAATAATCCATTTATTTCAGGCAATACAGACTAGCATTACTTAGTTTGAGGTCAGGCGACCATGTGTGTAAGTGTCCCGAATATTATTTTTTTATTTATTTATATAGTTCCTAAGTAATCGATGATTTAAATAATATTTATGAATATACCAGTGTGTATACCTACATCTACTTTACCTATTATAATTTCATAAAACTCGTCAAATTTAATGTTTAAAAATAAAATGTCCATTAACAGCTCAAAATTTTATTGAACTCGGACCACTGAAAAAGCATTATCATGAAACTGAATATCGGTTAACCGAAACTGGACTAGCCAATTTAAACTGAAACACCTACATTTTAAAGCCAAAAATCGCTTGTTCAAAAGCGACTGCAGCATGAAAATTTAAGAAGATGCATTATCCGAAGTTTCCATTTCGGTTGAAGAAAATAAAACGTTGCTCTAGTCAAAAGCTTTCCTCATTATTATGAAAACAAAAAAGTTTTATGCAGGATTTTATGTCTTAAATCCTACTAGATAAGACTTAACATCGTGTAAGCATTACGCTTCTCCATACTAGTAAACGTACTGTATAAGATATAAGTAGTCTCGGAATGGTTGTACGTACAGTGTTCCGTCTCTTTCTTTCTTTTCGAGTTTAGTACTCAATCGAAAAAGACAAAACACTTACCCTCTTAGCAATAAAAGCTGTATAGTCTCGGTATACTAGTGGCTCTGAGCTGGAGACCTCGCGGCCGGCGTCTGCCTTCTCTACTGGTCGCATTCCTCAACCGACTATCGTGAAATTTTGTGAGCAGGTTCGAAAATTATACAGATTTTTTTGCCGTTGCCGAGGCAAAAAAAAATCAATTTTTCAAAATGGCGGAAATATGATTGTTTTTTAAATAAAAAAATATGTATCTCCGCAATTTTGAAAAATTCACTAAAAGTAATTATCGAACCAATTCGCAAAATTTTAAAGAAATTCGGTTAAGAAATGCGATCTGTAGACGAATACAAAGATCCGGACAGAGATCCTGACAAAATTCGGACATACGAAAGCATTTCTGCCAAAGCTGAAGCATAGACGATTATAGTTATCTTATTTCAGTCCTCAATCACTAATCAACTAATTAGAAACATTAAAACACTTCCCGCAAATACGACTTCTTGGTGATTATCCAATTTGTGTTGCCACCTCACGAGGCTCCTCAGTCCCCGGGAGCCCGGGAGTGTCCGGTGCTCCCGATCGTCAGCATTTCCGCCTACAATTCCACCAACCTATATATACGGTCAAGTGAAGGAGCCACTCTCGAATTTCCCCTATCAAACAGCTAAGCACTTCATGGATACGTCTTAGTTCTCTCATTTGACCACGTTTACTATACGTTTGCGGGCAAACGAAGGAGCCACTCTCGCATTTTCGCTATCAAACAGCTGGACTCTGTAGATACGTTTTAGTTCTCCAATTTGACCACGTGTTATAGCTAAGTTGTTCGGTTCGTAACCTCCATTTGTCACGTGTCTCGCAAGGTAATCTCTGTAAGGACAGCCCTGAGGGCTAGTTTAATTATCTACTCTTCGGTTAGTGAATCCAATCTTTGCTTAATTAGTTCGCTTGAGGAATGACGCTGGTTAGTCTTTAATTAGGAGCCGTTTTCACGGATTTGTTTTAAGACTAATGATTTCATTGTTGTATCGTAACTGTATAAACTAAGATTACTAGTTATGCGAGCTGAAAATCTTGTGAACAAGTAAAACCATTACGTCTCTGCCATTTTGAAAAATGTACAAAAACTGACTTGACAAAAAATCCTACTAATATTATAAACGCGAAATTTTGTAAGAATGGATGGATGGATGGATGTTTGTTACTCTTTCACGCCAGAACAGCTGAACAGATCTGGATGAAATTTGGCACAGAGATAGATTATAGTCTAGAATAGCACATAGGGTACTTTTTAACCGCTGGTGAAACCGCGGGGCGCTGCTAGTTCTAATGTATTTGCTGTATTACATATTTTGTTACTGTATTACAAATACGGTATTAACCTGCACAAAAAAGAATAGAATTGTTTGAGAAAATGCAACCCGTCGAGGAAGACAGCCGGACGGATATAAGAAAAACATTTTGCCGACGAGAATATATTTTACCGAAGCGTCTCTGCAGAGACGCTTCAAGCTCAAGACGCTCTGCAGAGAAGCGTCGCTGACGCTCGGTCGATAAAGATGTACAATGTATAAAAAGTTTGTGATATTCTGTGTAAGGGTGTAAACACCGGAAAAAATTGTCCAATTTTAAAAATTCTCTGAAAGCCATGCTAAAATTCCAGCAAAATCGCGGCCAGCGCGCTAAACAACATTATTTTAACAAGCAACATTATTGAAAGAAAAACAAAAACCCGGCTGCAAAATGTTGTACCCTATTTCACTTCCACTATCAAGACGATTCAAATGACACCTCACATGTCGAAATCCATCAAGCTGCTACTTTGCAGGTGATGCTACTGTGTAATTGATAATTACTTAGCTTTGTAATTTGTTTTTGTGTTTTTGCGTTTGTTATTCTGTTTTTGTTAGAACTTTGTGTTATCGTGCGTTCACATTAAAGTTCATAACCATAGTTGCTAAGGCTGTCACTAATCGTGAAAATCTATAATTAGCTCTCTGATGCTTTAAGTTAGTAGTAAGATGTTTCAGCTGTTGATTTTCCTTAATATAAATAAATAGCTGTTTAGGCTGTAGGCCGTGCCAAAGAAACCTCATACATACATACTTAAGTATACACTTACTTACTTGAGTATACACATACTCGACCATAGCCCTCCTTCTTGCGCATTCGGGTAAAAGTTACACGAGAATCTGCGTTTAGTTGACTTTGAAAGAAGATTTTGTTTTAACCAACAATGCATGGATCAATTCAAAGATTGAAACACGTTCAATGTCAAAACGATTTTACTTGACGATAACCATACAATTAACGCTGATAAGTACCTATTCCTTATCAGTCACGTCGAAAAGTTAAGCAATTTAAATCGATTGCATATACCTACTTATATGTCACGACTGTACCCTGAAGGGCCTAACAGAGACGTATTCCAACATCCACACTTCGCCGGAAGATATTCAGTTTCAAATGTGACAGGGGGCGAGCCTGTCGCTACACACCGGGCTCCAGTGTAGTACCAGATGACATTTATTATGCTTATTTTATGTGTATATTATTTGAACATTTTATGTTCACATAATGAACACATTGATGCATGCCTTGATGCTTTCAGCTGGGAAAAAACTCGCTCCACCTGGCTCAAGAGGCGAGCTATTATTCCAACTAGGCTCTGATCGCTGCGTATTCCTTCGTACATTTCTCAAAATGTTTGTGTAAGTATTTAAAAGTAGTTTTACTTCTAACTATGGGACATTTTAACCATCCAACAGTGGTAATACACTGGATAAGTACCTATAGCCATGATGTAAAAAAACAAGGTCTAGCATTCAGCAACCACATAATGACGTCATAGTTATCCGTCTCTTTCGAACTTGTTGTAAATGACTTATTTCGGTCTTGCTTAAGCATCGATTGACGTCACTACGTGTTTATGAAAGCTATACCTGGTGAAGTATATTTTAAACCATGCCAATAGTAAATTAACAGTATGACCGCCATGGTCCATAGTTTCGTCTCGCTATAGTTACTTTAACCATAATCAAATCAAGGCCTTCAACCATAACCATTGACAACTACACCTGACTGCACTCCCAATGCACCTTCGATCGCTCTCGCATTCCTTTCACTCCCATACTTTCACACTGGTGAGTGAAAGAGACGCCAGGCGTAAGGTGCAGTCGCCATGGTGACTATAGACAATACAGTACGCCACCGCACGTACTTCCGCCTTCCTGTCCTTTATGATCAGTCAATGGACTATACGAGGTGAATGGTAAACTTTTGCAATAGATATAAAAGTTATTTTTGTGTGCTTTTAGCTGTTTTTGTTAGGTTGAACGCGGGATGTTGAAAAGAGTTTTGTTTTAAAAATGGAACGATAGTTTACATGCCTGCTTTTTTTGTGTCGCGAATGTTTCTATTCATCTGTAACCTAACTTGGTTAAGTTGGTTTTTTTTTTAAATTCAATTATAGGCTTGCGTTTCGCCGCCATTTTGTCTGATGTTAAGCAATGATGGAGCCTGCAATGGAGCACGCTTGCCTAGAAGGCACTTGGACACTTGCACTATATATAAGAATTGCCTAAAGCAGCCATTACACTATCCAATTTGCAGTATGCTAACTTAGCGTGGCTAAGCCCGCACAATAGAAAAAAAAATGCTATTTGAAAGCCATTTCACTATCCAATTTTAGTTAAGAGTAGTTTTAAACTACTCTTTGATAATCCTTTGCTAATAAGTTAATAATCGTTAAGAGTAGTTTAAAACCAGTTAAGCAAGCAATTCATTTAGTACAAGTGCCCAACTGACTCACTCGACACTTGCCTAGGGATGAATTTAGAATAACAAAATGTAGAGTTAATAAACAATTATATTATTCAACAAGTTTTTTTCTTTTTATATAGAATTAAGTCTAAAACGTCACCTTCAGAATTTGCATCAGCCATTTTCCTTGACACGCTAGTCTTTGATATTTATTTATAAGTATTTAATATTTAAATGACTATTAGAATAGCATGACGTCATCGATCGTAAATAAAGTAGGTAATACGTGACTAAACAACTGGTAACATTAATGTTTTGTAAGTATGTTATAAACTTATATAGGTGTGTGATACAGGTATTTATGTACACAGAACATACAAAAGTTACTAAGGTATATGTAGATAAAGATATGTATGTGGTAGGTAATACCAGCTGTGTTTTTTTTTAAAGAATTTCTGAGAGGAATTCTTGCAGGAAAAGCTTTGAAATGTCTGGTATTCATAAAACTGCTTTAGAAATTATTATCGTCGTATACATCGTGTGGAGAATTTATGCAACGAAAGTTATTTGTCGATCTTCATAAATACCTCTAATTAATCTATACTAATACGTATTTTTATTTTTTATTTATTTAATACATTTCTATGAGTACGTATAAGTGTAGAGAGAGTTCCGTAATGTTTATGAACGAAAAGTGACAGGCCAACTTTTAATCTGTGTTTTGGTATTAAATAAATAATATTCGGTACACTTGCACACACGGTCGCCTGACCCCAAACTAAGCAAAGCTTGTGCTATGGCAGCCAGAGACTGATTTAATACATAATATAAATTTTTAAATAGATAATTAACTCCCATGCAGACATACTCGTACCTATAGAACAAACACAAATGTTCATCACATGAATGTTTACCCTAGGTGGGAATCGAATGCACGCCCTCTAGCTCAGAAGGCAGGTTCACTACCGACTGAGCCACCGAGGCAGTCAATATGTATTGGTTTTGTCTTTGTAGTTCTTGCGTGTCAAAACTGTCAAAATAAATGTATCTTTCTTTTCTTTATTTTCTTGACTTATACAGTTTAGAAATAGGCAGAAACAAGGGCGCACCTTACTCTAGCAATCCATGTAAGCCTACAGGCTCTATCTCTACGAGCTAAGAATGTAGAGTAGGTCGGGGAAAGATGGAACCGGTCTGCACGCGCGGCCGACACGACCCGCGGCTCCACAGACATATCTGTACTCTTACAACTATAATAAAACTTGTTTTGGCTCTAATATAACCTAAATACTTGGTAACTTTGTGAGCTAAAGACCTCGCGAAAATGTAAAAAAAAATTAACCTGGATCGACAAAAAAGTTCTAGGTTCAATCTACTTACAAAATGTACTAGATTATTTACTAGAGTCGGTTGAGAAATGTAGACCTGTAGAGGACAGCTGGACATCCGAACATACGAAAATATTTTCGCCCAAACTGAAACTGAGACGCTTCGCATACACTCGGTCAATAAAAACTAATTATTGTACAAATAACGAACATTAATAGTATGTTCAAAAAAAAGCTAAAGCAACCCATTCTGGTTGCTTCATGCGAACTTCTGTGCTTACTAAAAAAATTTATGATTGTTGTACAATGTACACAACTCATTATTATGTACACAGTTAATATTATAATATACTCACAGGTATAGGTACCTACTTGCATCAATATTCGGTGGCATACGTGTGATGTTTTTTTTTGTTTAAGTTCAACCAAACACGCTTCGTCATACTTTGTTTGAAGTCCTATCTGTTTTTCCACTCAATACGTACCTAGTAACAAACTAAACGTATCCGAGCCTTGCAACGACGCTATTTCTCTATTTTTCAGCATGAGATTTTATTTTGATCTGTCTCGTTTGAAAAGAAACTAAACTTAGAACTGAGAGTGACCAAGATAAATTTCACGCTTAAGAATAGAGTCCCTGATCTTGCTCTCTTTTTCTGAGTAATCAGTAACCTTCATTAGAAACTTGATTTGCTTCCACTTCTCAAATTATAATAAAAACTAAGGCCAATATCCCGAAATGCTTCTTAACATACTCGTAAAACGTAACGGCTTCACAAGCAAGCAAATTCTATTTCCTAGTCAATGCAGTGACAAACAAAGAAGTTTATGTGGCACATCTACCAACGGTTGGATAAGTAGCATTACGTTTCTTGAACCCTGGCCTGTATTATATTTACATGTACGAAACATTTTTGTATTAAACATAAGTAAATGGAAGCATTTTTGCGCACACGTTCTTCTGACCTCAACTCAGAACTAAGCAAAGCTTGAACTACCTATGACTCCCAGACTGATATTACACATAAAAATATGTTTTTCAACTTACGTTTAAAAAGAAACATTATCGGTGAAAATATTTTTGTTTGTTTGTTGTAACAAGCTTAATTGTTTTCTCTACTCCCTCGGTGGCACAGTTGGTAGTGAACCTGCCTTCTGAGCGTAGGGGCGTGGATTCGATTCCCACCTAGGACAAACATTCATGTGATGAACATTAGTCTTTGTTCTATGTCTGGGTGTTTATCTATTTAAATATGTATTTAAAAATATCTAAGTATGTGTATCAGTCTCAGCCAGCAGCCATAGTACTAGCGTTGCTTAGTTTGGTGTCAGGCGACCGTGTGTGGAAGTGTCCCGAATTTATTTATTTAGATGGGAATCGATCCGGCCCATAACCTTAAAAGTCAGGTTCACTACCAACTGAGCCACCGGGAAAGATAAAAAAGTATAAAACGTACCTAAGCGGTACCAATATCAGAAGTGGGGTAGGCTGCATTCTGTTCCTTGAACTCTGGCCTGCACTTTGCATTTATGAACCATTCTGGTATTGTCAATGCAGCTCTCACGTCTCCGCAGCGAGGTATTAAAAGATTGCTGCAATATGCCTTTGAAAGGCACCATATTCTAGACTGTTCAATAGTCGTATTTTTAAACCTCTTCAAACATACGAATAATAAATTACGATTTTATCGATATAAATCGTGTACACTTATACAGGTTATTGAGCTACTAAGTCCCAATTGAAGAGGTACTTAAACTTCGAAAAAATATACGAAAATCTCAATTAAACAGGTTCTATAATTCCCAGTAGCAAAGGTATTTCATTGTAAAAGCTAAAATGATGCTTCAAATGTTCATTGTTCTCAAAGATTGCGATTATCAGTAACAAAGGTTTCTCACATATCTACTATATTCAGGTTCCGCTTGACCAGGTTTCAATGTATTTCGGTTATAGTTATAATTATGTATTAGTCAGTCGCACAATACCAATCAAGATGGTTAATTGACCATGGTGTTTAATTAAATTCGTTGAACCATGTTAGTGTGAAGATGTAACAGACATACGTACACACATACATACTGAGTTGCTTAGAAACTTTGTCATGTATCATTACAAAAAATATAGGATTAATGTGAAGTGTATGTATATTTTCCCGACTTGGATAGCATCTTTAAACACTCTTTGGTTTCTAATTCTAGAATTGGACAAACATATCAAGGTGATGAAGCGTCTTCATTTTATGAGTAAAGATAGGGTACATACACTTTTCTTAATTTCTCTTATTTTTTTTTATTTTATTCGGAAAACATACAGTGTTAGGTACCAAGATTACTAATAAATTAAATAGTTAGACACCATTTATCTTTTTGTTATTATTGTCTTATTTTTTATGCTTCCTTATTCTAACTAATATAATAGCTAAATGCCAAAGTGAGTTTGTTTGTTTGTTAGTTACACCTTCTCACCTTAAATACTGGTTTGTTGCGTATTTATGAAATTTTGCATACACGTTAACAGGGGTACATAAAAGGAACTTTTTTTTTATGGACAATAAGTCGGCGTTTGACCACCGACTCGCCTGATGTTAAGCGACGTTGTGGTCTAAGATGGAGCACGACGACCTATAAGGTACTTATTCACTCTAGCCTTGAAGTTTTGTAGAGTGAAGAAGTACAAAGACGGCAGTTGAGTGAGGCGCTACAAGTGCGCCACTGCTCAGACCCGTCTTCGGAACGGTTACACCGGACTACATCCCGAAACACGACTAGGTCATTTCACGGCATGGCTTGGTCCGGTGGGTGGTAACTAGCCACGGCCGAAGCCTTCCACCAGAGTTTGCTACCCGGTTAGCACTACCCGGGGACCACGTGTAGGGAATCAAAATGGAGTACACTCCTACGGACGTGGGTAGCTCAGCCCCCAAAACTAAGGTACCAAAGTACCGATCATCCTGAAAATATGAACCGCGGGGTGCACAGCTAGTATAGCTACATACTAAAGAGATAAGATAAAAAGAATTTTATCCTGACCCATTCTAAAGCGTGAGATGTTACATTGGTTACTCTCACTCCTATGAGTTTTCAAATGAGAGAGACAATGACCAAAAAATATATCTTGACTTGTAAGAACAGCCCTTCAGAAGTAAGATAATATAGCTTTAAAATCATACAACAAATACATGTTTAACATCAAAAAAACAAGACAGTATTTTAGTGAAGGTTTTCCTGTGTCAAGTATGACGAATTCGTCTGTATTTTCCTGTACATCGAAGGGCATTATTTGAAACAAACACTTTCAGAAGTACGTATTTATTAAATGAACACATTGAAAACCCATCCTATTGTTTCCCGAGTAGCATTAAAAATTGGACTTTCAAAATATACGAGCAGTAATCAACAAACAAAGTAAGTAAGTATACATTTCCAAGTTTTAACCTAAAATCTTTTTTATAATTCAATTTATTCCGAAATTTCTTTGAAAGCCTCTCCCGATGGACCTTTGTAACTTATCAAAGCGCTCTCCATCCCATCTCGCATCCTTTCCCAACTCAACACGAACACAAAAGTATAGAGATGTCAGAAAAACAAATGGCTACTTCCCGCCCCGACCCACCCTTATCAGCTAATTTTACTAGTAACCGGATTCGCCAGAAAACCGTACTGAGTTTCTTAAGCCCGCACGAAATACTTTGATTCCGTTTTATTTTGAGAAAACCGCTAGACAGTGGAATGCTCTGCCCGAGTGGGAGTGCCCCGATAGTACTTAAAATAAAACTATCTTTAAGTTGGTTGAATTGGTTTCTTCTGGGCAAGAGTGCTCAAAGCTTGACTGCATCATTGCTTTTAACTTAGGAGATGATGGTCAAACGCAAACCTATCAATAAAGTGTTAAAACATAGTCTGAGGTAAATGCCAATTGTTGTTAACTGTGTAGGTTAAAACGGTCAAGATAAAGCTGGTCTAAAGTCGCTGGTATTATAGGGTAACCTACTATCCTTTCAGTCTATTAGGGTGCTCCTAGACGGGCCAAATTTTTACTACAATACTGGTCTGACATTATTGCAACAATAATTTAAGTGTAGCCTGTATGGTCATATATTTCTAGCATGGCTGATGATGGCCGAACTACAGTTGGCAATATTGCCAAGCCAGTATAGCTGTAAAAATATGGCTCGTCTATGAGAACCCTTAGGGCACGACAGCCAGCAGCCAACAGCCTCGTGAAGTGTCAAGAAAACAAACGACCCCATCGATTACAATTCAGATGAACTCGGCTACGGCCCGGCCGGCGTCAATTAATAACGTCTTCCCTTGAGCCTATTCCATTCTATTGTCTATTAAATTACACTAATTAGAGAAGCTATAATTAGAATGCGAGAAATACATTTTTATAAAGCATTTAGAGTTATATTTTTCCCAGAGGGTACCATTTAGGCAAACGCCTTTACGAAATGTTACGATTGACGACGGAAGCCTATAGAAAGAAAGAGATAGAAAGAGTCAAATAGTTCCTTCCGTAATTTAGACTATGTTTTGAGGGGTAATTTTCCCTAATGCCGAATAGCGTAGAGTGCAGTTATTGGGTGCAGTTATTGCAATCCAGAATAGGTATATCTATTTTATAAGCCTTTTATATCAAAGACATAATATGAGACACTTGGGCTCTCATAGAAGTCTATGTAACTAATCCTCCCTTATCCATGGAATGGATCTTTACATAAACTCCAAGAAATACTAAAGAGCACACAACATAAATCCCTTATTGCAGTTTGATTAATACATTTTCCACAAAACGCAAGTAGAAAATGTATGAGACGTAGGCCAGTGGGCACTTACCAAAGCAATAAGGCTCTACATCTACTCTTTACCTACCTAGGTATCTAGGTACCAAAACTCAATTATTGAAATCGGTGAACCGACCCGGGCATATCTGGAGTGGAACCACTGATTAAATAATAGTTGGTAGGTAACTAACGAGCCTCCTCGCGGACGCCCGCGCCTGTGGAACACCGTAAATCGCGCAAGTGATTACAATCTTCGCGAGAGTTACTAGTCTGGAGTTACAATGTAGCATATAAGAGGATTTGGCTTAATAAAGTTAGTTGGTTCAGATCAGGGGCGGATCCAGGTTTTTTGGTGTGGGGGTTGTTGACACAGTTGAGATTGGACTGCATGAAGACAATAACTAATAGCTGTAGAAAAGACAGTTTTCACGGCCGTTGTGGATCTGGATACTTTTGGAGGAACGTTGAGCCTCCCTCTTCTTCCTGCGTCCGCTCCTGGTTGCATCTTTTTTTTTTTTTTTTTTTTTTTTATGAATGACTAATGCTGTTGGCCACTGAGGCCTCTACTTAGCTTCATATTAATACCTGCACGGAGAGGTGCTAAATTCCACTTTGGAAGTTCTTTGGATTTATTTTCTTAATTCGTTTTCTTGATTGGCATCTATGTTACGGTCTACCAAGAAGCTGTTCTAGAAGAACTTTGTGCTGTGGCCAGTCATAGTGGTAAGTTTTAAGACGAATATTCGGGTTATCGCAAGTATGTAACCTAAACATTAGAAACACTGATCTATCTGCGGACAGGCTTTAGCTAAAATACGCCTTTCATGCTTATTGTTTACGCTACGCTAATTTTCATAAAAGTAACTATTTCCTTTATTCAATTCAATACTTATGTTTTATATTACCGAATAAAATCTTGCTACAATCCTTTGAGCAGTCGAAAAATAATAACAATTGATTTGAAAGAATCCAACGTAGAGCTGTCAAAGGTAGTAAAATCGAAAACTAGAGGTAAAACAAATCAAAAACTTGAAAAGCCACTTCGACAAACTCCTGAAAATGTGTCGTCCGCGGTTGATTGATCAGTTATCAGAAAGTTTTAGGGAAATACAGTAAGCGACAAACTTTACAGCCGATTCGGTTTTCATAGTTTTTTTTTTAATTTAAAAATTACACTCCACGGACTCCGGGGACCGTGACTTTTGTTAACATAAATCTTAAATTATTATTTAAGGGGAATACAGGTAGAGGGGGGTTAGTTATTAAGTCTTAATCCTAGGTTAGGTTAAAGTTTTCATAGTTTGTAAAGAATAAGAAGCAGCATCACAGTACTCGCAGTAAAAATGTAAAGGTAAGAAATGGTGTCATTTGGAGGATAGTGTGAATTAAGAGTTTTGACAGCTTAAAGCGGTCTAACTTATCAGATCAACGAGACTACCTATGCTTCGGTCTTTTTTAAAGATGATGAACCATTTTAACGTAGCACTGCGTGAACACTCGCTTCACGCAGTGCTACGTTACATCAATTATTGTTCTAAAAAATTCTAAAACAATTATGAGAACAGTACTGGGCCAGCCGCTGAACCTACATTGTACGACAAACAAGCGAGAGCTCAGAGCGACCATAAAGATTGGCGCGGGGTCCCGCGAGGTGGCGCCGCGCTCCCAACGCATAATTTTATGAATCCCCAGACTGACACATTTTTCTCTTTGAGGGTAGTCCGACGAAGTTTTCGATTACCTACAATAATTTAAAAGTTAGGTTGGTTTATAACTTTTTCCGGTCCTATATTTTGTACGGTGAATTAGATGTAGGTAAATTTTGAAAATTATGCAAAAAAACAAGAGTAAGTTTACATTTTTTTTTTAATTAACAAATGAGAGTGTGTCAAGCCAAGTTTGAAACTACTTTAGAAAGTTTCCTGCTGTAAGCACAACATAAACTGCTTTTTTTTTCCTTTTTAAAAGTTTACGACAAAGAAAAATCACCAGCTAAATTTACCAATGACTTAAAAAATAAATTTGTGAGCAAATTACAGATTTTCACATTTATTTAAAGAAAGCCTATGTAATTTTGCTGAACCAATGAATAAGTTATTAAATTTTGAATTTAACGAAAAAAGAATCTTAAGCTCCGTCTTGGACACTCCAGTACAAAGGCATGCAAATTCCTCGCAATAAACCAGATAAAAAAGTGCTAGCAATTAAGTATGCTAATTACCTATTCATTTCGCAATTGCATAACCAAATTAGCGCGATAGTTTCCGAGAACTTTCTTAATAAAATTATGACACGGAACGTTCCCTGGCATTTCACATAATTAGGTATTCGTTTTATCATATTTTAGTACCTAAAGCGTTATTTAGAACGCTAAAATGCTAAATTTAAACTAGCTAAAAGTATTGATGTCCTTGTCTAATAATCAACAATAGCAAAGACAGGTATATTTATAGCTAGTTTAGATTTTTTTGCAATTTAGAGTTCTGAATAGGGCCTAATTTATTGAATGAATGCGTTTCGAAGCATAACAATTAACCTTTTTCGTCGAGATATTTTCTAGTCTTTCTCTCACTCGTTTGAAAAGTCACATGAGTGAGAGTAACCAAGATACCATCTCACGCGTCTGAATAAGGAGGCGCGGATCGAGATACCACGGTAGTGTCTCGCGCAAGTTCGGTACTTTCAACTAATGACTTGGTCCTTCAACTTTTTCGTGGACAAACAAAACGCCTACGCCCGAGCCTGTTAGTAAAGCAAACTAGAGTTAGCATTTAGATTCTAAAATGTTCTACATCTATTTCAAAATAGTTTTGGTTACAACTATGAATGTTATTCTAAGAATTAACAATATTGACCTTTTATTAAATTACTTCGGTATCTTTTCAAAAACACTTGCAAGAAGAAGTAATACAAAGTTTTAAGCGACGGTTACTTTAAATTGTATACCTAAACTGTCTTCGCTTTTAGTGATAAGGCCGCCAGTTGTCACACTATATAATAAGTTTTATCATAATTTTTCTCTTGTTATTTTTGTTATCTGTGGTGTGAACAATAAAGAGTTTATCTATCTATCTATCACCACAGCTCCCGTCCCGACCCCCATTCCCCAAATATCTCAACATTTTTACCACAGCACAGATATCCCCGCCGCAGTACAGCAACATTGTTGAAGTGCTCAATTTGGAACATTGAGAAGGGTTATTTACCTCAAATAACGCCGGCACATTGAATTATTCAAAACAAACATTCACAATGTTTATTTATGACTCGGCCAAAGCTTAATTTATAACAGAATTGAAGCCGTTTATTCGGCAAATGGGGTGAAATGGGGCGAACTCACCGCGGGTAGAAATAGCGACAAGAAATCCTGACTGGGGGGCCATTCAGCTAACCATAGCCGATGCTAACGGAACGCCAATGGTTCTAACTGAACCATTGGCGTTGCGTTAGCCTTGAACATCGGACGAGAACTGCTGTGCTAAGTGTAAATAATAATAATAATAAATTCGGGACACTTCCACACACGGTCGCCTGACCCCAAACTAAGCTAAGCTTGTACTATGGCAGCCAGAGACTGATATAAATACTTAGATATTTTTAAATACATACCTAAATACATATTAACACCCAGACATATAACAAACACAAATGTTCATCACATAAATGTTTACCCTGGGTGGGAATCGAACCCACGCCCCCAAGCTCAGAAGGCAGGTTCACTACCAACTGAGCCACCGAGGCAGTCAAATTCAGCTAACCTTAGCCGATGCTAACGCAACGCCAATGGTTCAGTTAGAACCATTGACGTCCCGTTAGCCTTGAACATCGGACAGGGAACTGCTGTGCTCAGTATCACCAATGTTACACAACCGTGTCACCGGTAGTCGAGCTGACACGTTTGTGACACATTAGTGAAATTGAGCTGTTCGTTTTTTAACTAAGCTTGACTAAGGATACGTCAACGGTTTAGTTCAGCATCGGCGTTGGTTAGCTGAATTACCCTCTAGATTTACATGAATAGAACACTCTCTAGTGTTTTAAGGTATAAAAAGAATGAATGAATTCCTAAGGCAACTTCAAAGTTCGTTAAGTTATTTTTCCTTCAAAGACTTGTACTTACTGTTGTTTTTGTTTATTATTACAGAAAAATAAGTAGGTTAATTACCTATTAATTAATTAATGTTTTAATTGTGTTCTTGGAAATCAAGGTGCTCTGTTTTATATATACACTAGCTGCGCCCCGCGGTTTCACCCGCGGTTAAAAAGTGCTGCATCCTATGTGCTATTCTAGACAATAATATCTATCTCTGTGCCAAATTTCATCCAGATCTGTTCAGCCATTCTGTCGTGAAAGAGTAACAAATATCCATCCATCCATTCTTACAAACTTTCGCGTTTATAATATTAGTAGGATATTTCAATAGGTACGGGCTGCTTCTTTAAACGACGGATATTTTAGGATATCATTGTATACTTATTATTTCGACCAACTTTTACTATGGGGATAATTCAATAAAAATCAGCTATACCATACAAAAAATTCATTAATCGTCGACAAAATGTATGGAAAAGTTGATATATTTTTTCGATTTTTGAGTTGGCCTCGTAGCAAAACTTGGTCATACTGACGAATACAATGATATGATACCCTAGAACATGTCAGTCGCTTAAAGATACACCCAATACAAATTCAAAGCTTTTTAAAATGACGTAAGAAATCATCTTCTCATCCTACTAATATTATAAATGCGAAAGTATGTAAGAATGGATGGATGGATGGGTGTTTGTTACTCTTTCACGCCAGAACGGCTGAACAGATCTGGATGAAATTTGGCACAGAGATAGATTATAGTCTAGAATAGCACATAGGATACTTTTTAACCGCGGGTAAAACCGCGGGGCGCAGCTAGTCTTATATAATTACTTAATTAAAACATTTAGAAACAACATTTTTGTCGAAGATTATATTTATATTATATCGATAAATATTATACACCTAGTCTACGTTAACATTTGAATTATATTTTTTATCAGATCACTCTAAAATGAATTTCGTGAAAATAATAAATTTTCAAAAGTATCTAATTTAAGTAGTTAATAAAACTAATTAACAGGCATGCCTCGTACTGCCGTAAGCCCTCGAGGCTCATAACGATTGTATCATTTAATAGAAGGTACTCTTAAGGTGCTTTTCCACCGGAAGATCTGCTGCGCTAGGATGTGTAGCGAGAAAAAAAAATACAACCAATAAGACTCAGATCAACCTAGAGGAAAAGATGGAACACTGCGTTATATGTCGCTAAAGCCATTTCATTTTAAACTTGTGTGCGTGGTAATGATGTCATGAAAAACATTTACAATTAATTGTACGAAAACTTATATTAATTCCCAAACTCTACGTTAGCCATTTCCGTTCCAATATACAACCTTAGTAGATTTAACATTCTAAAACTGCACATTTTTGTAAGAGTTTAATGTTACGGCTTTTTCAAAACTAAATTCAAAATGTAGTCCTAGCCACACTTTTGCACTATGTATATTTATGTACACGAAATTATACCACAAACCAATGTTCATAATGTCGAGGTCAGGATGACCAAGCGAGTAGCGTAGTTTTTGGATGGTTTTTGGCTTCATCTAAATCATACGCCGTGCGCCATCTTATTCTCTAGGTTAATCTGATCCAATAAGATCACTTCGTCGTGTGAATGAAGTGTTCCTATTGGTGGATTTTTCCCTCGCAACACAACCTCGCACCGCTTATCTTGTGTTGTAAAGGTAGCCCTAGGCTGCGTATCTACCGAAAATGTGTGAACAAAATAACAATAATGATCCGATTGGTGGATTTCTGCCTTGAGCATCACCATCTTCCTAGCATTATCTGGTGGATACGCACTACGCAGCCTTAAGGGTGCTTTTCCACCAAAAGAAAGAGAATGGCCGTTTCATTCACTTATCATCTTCATTTATTTAGTTAAGTGATCTTTTTGATAGATTCTTTCATAGCTACACATCCTCGCACCGCTCGTCTTCAGTGAAAAAGCACCCTTAAGTCCGTATTCGCGGAAAACCTAATTAATTTTATACCGTTCCGTGATAGATAAGATAAATTTGAAGTGGCCCACAAGCGCCGCGGACTCGGCTTTCAGTTAATGTTTAACGAGGTTTAACAACCCATCTAGGTACAAGTGCTTGTGGTTTAACTGCTTACCCAGGTCCGGATTTGAAGCAACTGGCTGTAAGGGCCAGAAATTTCTCGCGGCTGAATACCTTTCTCAGTTTTTAATGTAATATTTTTATAATCCTAATCCTGTTCTAACTTTCTTACTTTTAATATTGTTAATGCGAAAGTGAGTTTGTTTGTGTGTTTGTTTGGTACGCTTTGACACGTTAACTAACTAATCGGTCATCATTAAATTTTGCATGCATGGGTCATTTATACGTCAGGGGTACAGAAAAGGACATGGAGACATTTTATCCGGAAAAAAATAACTGTTCCTGTGAAACTGCGGGGTGCAGCTAGTACAAGACATTTTAAAGCAGAATAGTTTTAGCACTTTTAGTTATGTTGTAACATTAATAATGGCTTACGAATCTCTAATCGAATTTTCGGGTTCCAATCACAACCTACCCTCAAATTATAAAACAGTTACGAAAGATGGTGTGTATAAATAGTGTATTATATGAAATGGCACGGAACCTTTTGCAAAGTAGTTTAGTTTCCGAGAGTATTAGGAAAACATTTATAGTAGCTACTGAAACTACAGTGAGTAGTAGAACTAGTAGAATTAAGTGAACTAGTAAACTAAGTAGAGTTTATTAGTTCACTTAATTCTAGGTAGAAAGACTGGGACCTACTAAATTCATGATACAAGTGAAGTTGTAAGTAGTGTATCAAAGTTAGTGTTACTATTATTCTTTCCATGTCAAAAATATTAAGAGTATATTTTCTCTGGCCTTCCTACTATGACATTTAAGGTGTGATGTATTACCACACCTAAACGTATTATCTACGCTGATCTACACTAATAATTTTATCATAAAGAAGAAATATTTGTATTTTTGTATGTTTGTAACGAATTAACTAAAAAACAACAGGTCTGATTAAAAAAAATACCATTAGAAAAATATAATTAGGAATAATGTAGCTTACATTATTCCTGAGCGAAATAGGTTATAAAACGCGAAGCCGCGCACGAAACAACTATGTAGTTACAAATAAATTCTGATTTCTGATTTAAAATGTTCACTGGCATTTGCCAAATTCGAACCAATCAATAACAGTCCAATAAGACACAAATTCTAAGAGAATAAAGCTAGATAACGGTGTTTATAATGCTCTTAATTGCTTTAACTGTGGACCGTGTGAGGCCCGCGGTCCCACGCATATTACTAGTCCTACCTATAATACATCTTTTCACTAAATGTCTGGTGTCACGATCAGTAAAATATAGGTATGTTTAGGCAATATTATAATAAATAATAACATTCAATAACGTTTCACATCCTCCCCCTCCCAAAGGATTCCCCGGGCGGGGATGTCATGGACATACACAAAGACAGACTAACACCCAGACCCTGAACAGATATTTAAATTCATCATTCCAACATTTGCCCGGTCGGAAATCGAACCTGGGACCTCCTGCTCATAAGCAGCCGAACCCCTACTAGGCTAGGAGGGACTTTAAAGTCGTCGTGGAATTGAGATGTAAAAGAGCGATGGCAGCCTAGTTGGGAAAAGGTGCGCCACTCAAGCCAGAGGGAGCGGGTTCGAACCCAGCCGATGAACACGCACCAATTTGTTCATTGTGTGATCATATGTGCGTATTGTATGGCATCTGCTACATGACTGGAGCCCGATGTATGGCGACAGGCTCGCCTCCTGTCACATTTGGGACTGAATATCGTCTGGCGAAGTGTGGGTGTTGTATTACACCTCTGCCAGCCCCCTCGGGGGAAACGCGTGACGATATGTATGTAATTGATACGATCAACGACTTCCATTATTTGTTTTAGTTTTTACAGTAGAGTCGACCGTATGTTTGACATAAGTCAAGGAAGCTGTGTCAAGTCACACTACCTCCGTACTATATACATAAGTACAAGTATGTACATAACACCATTCCAAATTGGTCTCACTGTATGCTCTACTCGTTGTTAAATATCCGCACTTGCCTACCACATACTAATGCAGCGTACACACAGCCACACTACAAGTATCTGACTAGGTACACGAGTGTGAACGATGACTAATGCGCTTAAAATTAAAACAATGACACAGTGTAGCTAATTCGTTTTAAATTTGCCGGAAAATTCATCTATACATTTCTAATGTAGAAGAAAATAAATGGTTTGCAAAATAATAGTTAAAATAGTACGAAGATTTAATGTAGAGTCCAATTTCAAGCAAAAAAGTTTTTTGGCCTGCTAAAGAAAGCATTATTATGTTTATGGACATTTTTTTGGAAAGGGTCTTACTTTTTATTTGTTACTTTATTTTTGCCAGCAAATAAAAATATTTGCCTACATTCTGTAGAGTCGTAAAAATCATTTCAACCGTTCAAACCAAACATTTCAACAGCCGATGTTTCGATTGACAAACAACATTAAAACAACAACAACAACACAACGTAACAACAATCCAGCGCAGTCACGATTTTGTTAACATTTCAACTCCACAAAGCTTAACACAACTCGCACATTTCTAAATTCGGGAACAATAGCAACAAAAACGGAACGCACTTTTGAAAGAAAAACTAAAACTCAATAAACACGTCACTGTCAAATTCGAATTTGGAACACTACCGTCACCTTTTTTTTTAACTCTCGGCTACGACCAAGCACAGCCAAGTCGCGCGGCATACTGCCGAGGCAACCGGCTCGCCCTACTACGAACTACAAACTTGGACGAACGAAACGTTGTTCCGTCGACTGAGCTCAATGGAAGGTGGCATTTGTTATGACGTCACTTGATAATCCGTATTGATGCTGGACGCTTGTAATAATATTGAAAGATTCCTTCTTTTGTTGCGCCAATATTATATTAGAGCGGCATAACTTTCTCACTGAACAATAATGTTATTGGAACTCTATTGTGTTAGAATTTTATATAGCAGTGAATAATAGACGCCAGAGCGATGTTTTAATTTTCTATTCACAATTCTCAAGACTCTTACATTCTTTGTAGAATCATTTTTCATTAGTTTGGATTGTTTTTACGTTTACTGATTACTCCAACAGCAATAATTTTCTTATAAGGAGGTAAGATACGGGTAAGTGTAGGATAGAGGGGTAAGGAAGAAAATTCTGTAACAATCAAAGACAGTCTAAAAACTGCGACAATGGGACTAGCCAATAAGCATTTATTATATTTAAAGCAAGAAGGCTTTATTCTCACCATATCCAAAATTCATCACACATCCACGGGAATCGAATTTTTATTACAAAACCACAAGTAACCTGTTGTGGTACAACGTCGCCATTGGCGCTATTATAATAACTTACTAGCTCTACCCCGTGGAATCACTCACCATTTTACATTTTCCCTTGAAAAATAAAGCTATTTTATTACCCTTATTTCCATTGTCCTCAGTAACGAGTAGATTCAGAACATTTCTTCAAATTGGTAAAGCTTTTTTGACGTTGTTGAGTAACGAACAAACATAAACCGCTATAGCATTTGTAATCATTTATTGTGTAGATTGTTCTGTTTTAGAATCGATGGCATAGAGTACGCAATAGCACACTATGGATAGGTGTACACGTTTCGATATATTTATTGGTGGTACCGTAATGCTAGGTTCGCCGCGACCATGTGTGTGCTCACAAAATGGCCATAAGTATCGGGATCGATTTTGTATTGTTGACATCGATACGTGGATTGACGTTGCAACATAGAAATTGTATATTTATTGAAGTCATAATATTTGAGGCGTAGTTATATTGTTTCAGGTCCAAAAGTCAAAGTTCAAAATTATTCGTGTGAATAAAAGTCGTGTCAGTCAATTGCCATGTCAGACGACGTGACTTTGGACAGACGAGGATCGAACTTGGCTTCAGACACTACCGTTATTGCCTTGCAATATTTTTGTTTTAACTGACAGTGACAAGCTAGCTTTTCTGGCACTTTTTTTCAAACGCTTTGTTTCGTTGTTTTAAAGAAGAGAATAAAATTTTGATTTTCTGGACTTACTATGTATTCATGTTACATAATTCTATGCAGACATAATTAATATTTGAGTTGATAGTTTTGATACAAAAATAAAAATAAATAAAAATATTTATTAGTAGATAAAAATTGTATAAAAGCTGACAAAAGCTTTACTTGTAAAACAGGAAAAGCATTGTATAAGTCCACAAAAACAGATGTATGTAATTTTGACATTACTTTTAACTTTCACCGTTGTTCAAAAAGACAATCACTCGATGAGGAAAATGCGTTTTTCATTTTTAAAACCGTTCATAAAGAGCGGATTAAAGCCTTTGTTGGCTTAAAAACGAAAATAAAATATTCATCTAGTTACCTTTAAAAAGCTCATATTTACCGACCTACAATGGAGTCAAAAGATTTCTCATTTTGAGAGCTGAAAGAAAAATACTTGTATGAAAAACCAGAACAACGGAAACTTTGCGTTATACTTTATTTTCATGGTGAGCTCTACGACTGGATAAAAATCCACAATACTCAGATAGTATATACCTATTACGAGGGGAAAACCTGTAAACTACTAGTTAAAATATGAGTAGTGACCAACTATTATTTAATCTGTGGTACTACGTCAAAGAACCGCGTTTAATTGTGTGCAAAAGGGCCACTCACAGAAGCTCGGACTTTCTTTTCAGCTTGGAATTAACTGCTCAATCGTCTTGCCCCACCAAGAGTTTACTTTGAGTTAATATTAAAGTAACATTCATAACATTCTAACTATGAGTTAATCAACTCATTAATTAAGAAATGTAACGCCGTATCTTCTGCAAGTGGGTCTAAACTTTAAAACAAAAGCTCGTGTCTGATTTAGGAACAACACTGTTGAGTTTAAACGCGATTTCAATCCGTGCAAAATAGCATGCGAATTCGCGTGTAACGGACGCTATCTCTCCTATAATTAGCATTATTAGCATTCGTAACTCACATTTACATCCTGGGAACATTAATCAGTGGCTTTCGGCCACTTGCTATTCAAATGTATTCATTAAAATGGACCAAGGACCAACCTATGCAAATATAATGGCCGATAGTTAGCTGCCTAAACTAATAGCATAATGTGTGTTTTAATTATTAAAAGGGAATTCTAATAATAGTGATATTAATAATACCTTGTGCGTTGGTGCAAAATAATAAGGCACAACCCTAAAGCTATTATTTTGAGCTATGATAGTTTAGACGGTAATGGGGTCAATTCAGCTGACCATAGTCGATGCCTAAGGAAACCGTTGACGTTGGGTTTTCATAAAAACGGACGGGCAACGGCTCAGTACCACTAACGTTTCGCAAACATGTCAACTGCATAAGTACCATAATAATTCTAGCCGTGCTCGACAAAACATTAGTGGTACTGATCCGTTGCCCGTTTGTTTTTCATGACAAACTCAACGTCAACGGTTCAGTACAGCATTGGCTATGTTATGGACAGCTGAATTGCTCCCCTGCAAGGTTTTTAAGTTCAAATTCAAAATTAAACTACAGTGAGCGAGAGTTTTTTGAAACGTATCTAGGTATTGTTGCAAGTGAGGTACGTGCTACTTTTACCCGACTGCGCAAGAAGGAGGGTTATGTTTTTCGAGTGTATGTATTTACTATGCACGTACGTATGTATGTATGTATGTATGTATGATGTTTCTTTGGCACGCCCTACAGCTTAAACAGCTTGACGTATTTTGAAATGTGAGGTGTCATTAGAATCGTCTTGATAGTGGATGTGACATAGGGTACAACATATTGCAGCAGGGTTTTGTTATTCTTTTAATTGTGTTACTTGTTAGCAATAGTGTTATTATTATAAATCATACATACATACATATATGAATAGTATTTTATTCCGTGCATTATTTTTATGGAATAATGTAATAACAGTGACAAGTCAATTATCTCTAGTGAACTATTTAATAAACTTTCATTGAGTAGGTTATTTTTGAAAATTTAACCTAATATAATAGTTTGTTTTGATTTTTGCCGTTAACCTGTCAAAAAATGTCAAATGTCAAAATTAACGATGTAGTACTTGTACTTGATTATCATCAAGTCTGCACTAGATAATAATTATTAACGCAGACTTAGTACATCATATCATACTAATATTATAAACGTGAAAGTCTGTAAGAATGGATGGATGGATGGATGGATGGATGTTTGTTACTCTTTCACGCCAGAACGGCAGAATAGATCTGGATGAAATTTGTCACAGAGATAGATTATAGACTAGAATAGCACCTAGGATACTTTTAAACCGCGGGTGAAACCGCGGGACGTAGATAGTGAAATATAAACGAACAAAGATGATATCGCAACTCACTTATTTTCGACTTATTCTATTTCAGTCTTTTCCTAGAATATCGTTTTAGAAAAACCTGGTAAGCTTAACCTTTTTCTTGAAAATGAAAGATTTCGTCTCAAAATATTTCTGGGAATTCGCTAATACTTTTGACAAGTTTAGTGGAAAAATGATTTTCAATTGATTGAAAGGTTAATTTTTAATGTTTTTTTTAAATTGGATTTTATATACGCTGATATTTTGTACTTGCAATGAGACTTTGATGAGATACTTAATTTTTCAGAAGAAAACTGAATTCACTAAGGTAGAAAATTCCATAGAACCTTAAAAATACGTTAATTAGTTATTGATATTGCTTAAATAATAATATTCCATAACGCCGTTTTACCAAGTTTTTCGCAAAGATACCCTATTTTGATAATGTACAAAAAAACTCACCAAGTTTTATAAACATCATAGTTTTTATGATATTCCACTTACTTATACATAACGCCCATACTTCAGGGTACAACACTCACACTTTGCCGGACGATATTCAGTCCTAAAAGTGACAGGGGGCGAGCCTGTCGCCTTACACCGGGCTCCAGTCATGTAGCAGATGACATTAAATACGCACATGTGTTCACACAATGAACAAATTGGTGCGTTCCTTCAACTGGGTCAGAACCCGCTCTCTCTGACTTGAGAGCCTTCTCCTACTAGGCTATCATCGCTTACTTATATTGACTATATCACACAAGGCCACTTTCAGAAGCTCAGGCTATCTCTTTAACTCGGTGTTAACTCATCAGAGGTTAAACTGATAAATCGTCTTGCGCCACCAAGAGTTAGAAGCTAATCTAACTCAAGATTAGCTTCTAACTCATGGTTGTCTAACACAATATTAGAGTGAAACATTAAAACATTTTAACTCTGACTCAATGCCCCTGCGTTTAAAAACCTAACTCCGAATCTTCAGCAACTGCCTTACAGAGCCAATTTTCGTATCTAGCCTTCAGCGTGGAAGCTAAGCACTTTTACTTTACCTCTCGTTTACTGTGAACTCCGCTAACCCAGAGTCAAGGGCGCCAATGCCTCAATTTCCGTCAATTCCTCCAATTTCCACCCTCATTCCTTCCAATCTAAAATTCCTCAGTCTTCATCTCCCAGCTAACGAAGTAACATACATAATTTCCTAAAACCCTGGAGTCTTTAGCATTCTCCGCGCTTTCGCGGATCATTTTTATTTGAAAAGCTATGAAATATTATATTGCTCGGAGGCTAAAATGTACCTACATAATAAATTATGGGTTTTATTTGGAGTTTTATTAGAGAAACATGTGTAGCTACGCCTGTGTGATTGGGGTTTTAGTGCGAAGGAAATTATTGTATTTATTAGCTACGTCCGTCCAGTGCCGAATCAAGGAGGAGGGGACCCTAGTCCTATAGCCTAAGGCGCGGCGGAAGTTTAACAGGGCTGTATCTTAACACAAGATACCGTCACGCCTTTCCCCTTTGAGGGGGCTGACAGAGGTGTAATAAAACACCCTCACTTCGCCGAGCGATATTCAGTTCCAAATGTGACAAGTGTCGAGCCTGTCGTCATACACCGGGCTCCAGTCATGTAGCAGATGACATACAATACACACATATTTTTATATTCATATAATGAACAAATTCGTACGTGCCGTCGGCTGGGCTTGAACCCACTCCCTCCGGCTTGAAAGGCGGGCCTTTTCCAACTAGGCTATCATCGCTTTTAACTTTAACATTGTTTTTATTTCCACGTTTATAGTTTCAACAGCTCAATCTCAACTCCTTATAAGGTTTTAAAGCATAACCAGATTTCTATCGCACTGCGGTCCTATACAAAAAGCCAGGAGTTCTCCGAAATGAGCGCGCCACTCGAAATACACCGTATATTTTAGGAATTGTGACATTTCCTCGTAATTTAGTAAAGGTTAATTAATGAATGTCACTTTGGCGGTAAAGATCAAAGCATCAATAAAATTTAACATAAACACGATTTGTGAGAGCATGATAGCCAAGCAAGCGATGGCAAGCTAGTTGGGAGAAGACCCGTCTCTCAAGCCGGGGAGAGCGGGTTCGAACCGAGTCGACGGCACGCACCAATTTGTCCATTGTGTGAGCATATGTGAGTATTGTATGTCATCAGCTACATAGCTGGACCCCAGTGTTTGGCGACAGGCTCGCCCCTTATCATATTTGGGACTGAATATCGTACACCAAAGTGTGGGTGTTGTATTACACCTCTGCCAGCCCCCTCGGGGGAAAGGCATGACGATGTAAAAAGATACGAAAGCAGCTCGTATTGAGTATTCGCATTAATATTATTACAATAGCTACTTAATAATTTTATTTTATTTCGATAACCAAACAGCATAATAAACAAGTAGCTAAAAGAGAGTAGTAGTTTAAAAGAAAAACAAATAACCTGGCTGCAAAGTTTTGTAACCTATGTCACTTCCACTTTTTTTTTAAGGCGATTTAAATGACACCTGACGTGTCGAAATCCATCAAGCTATTTAGGCTGTAGCACGTGAAAAAGACACCTTATACTTACATACCCACATACATACACACACTCCTTGCGCAGTCAGATAAAAACTTACTATGCAAACAGCCTTCATAAACGTAAAACATACTACAACCCTAATGAAGAACCAAATCTGTTTTGAAAAAAAAAGTTCCAATTTCGTTAACGTATTTTTACAAAAACGCAGTAGGTAGGTAAAAGTGCATATTTTGCAAAAGAAAAACAAAAAAAATAATGTAAAGTTTTTGTATAGGTAGAGTGTAGAGTACAGTGTGGCTTTATGAAAATGTACCTAACATTTTCATAAAGCCACACTGTACAATGACATCAAAATAATTATCATCTCAAAATGTATGGACAAACAGATGACACCAGACAAAGGGTAACGGTGATCTACAGACAAAGCGGACGTACAGACAAATCTGTTATAGCTCTATTATACATACATACATGTGGTACAATTTACATGTATACATACTTACCTAGCGATGTGTCACCGTAGCTATTTTTGGTGCATGACGATAGATACAATTCAAACATTTTTTTTTGCAAAAAATTACTAAGTGTTGTTGAAAGCTAAGTTGGGTTAACTACAAATGTTAACTCTCATTGTAAAGTTAAAAATCATGATTTTTGTATGAATATAGAGACGCGAATAATGATGCGATATATCGGACGCTACATAAGTCATTTAGATGCTGTAATAAGTACTTACTTAGTAGGTATTAATGAACAGTCATGATGTTTAAAAACAATATTAGGTCCCGGAGGCTTATCATGACATGTTATTGGCCATAATGGTTACGTTTTGCTTCTGACGCTGCACGACCATGGACCTTATTGAGCGACGATACGATTATCGGTAAATCGCAAAAACAAAACGCAACCATCATGGCCATAATCATGGTAGGCCCCAAAAGCAAGCGTTAGCATGTTGCAGTTTTGCATGTGGTAGGAAAAGCGACTTGTTCGTCTCGTCAGTCGTCACTCACTCTCATAAAAAAAGCAATTTTCCCGAGCAAAATGTTTCAAAGTTGAAACAATAAATCTACTATGAAAACTACAAGAGCAAATAAAAGGCACTGAAAATCAGAACAAACTGTACAAACGTTGCATGTAGTTACGCGGAGCTAAAGCAAACTTTTCAACAGCATTCCCAACGCGCTAACTTTTTTCACCCCGCCTGGTTTTATTCTGTATTTTGTATGAAATAAGGCAACTCATGCCGCGCCGGGCCAGCAACGTGCCGGGACGGGTCGAAGAGACGCTTAAAAAGGATTGTAGGTACCCATGTCTCTTTATTCTCTATACTTGTATGGCTTACTACTAAACGTTATACATATCAACCTTGGAGTAGGTATACAGTGCTGAGTATTTTTCTTTCTTTTAAATCATTAGTTAGTAAGACAAAACATTGTGAAACTATTCGAAGGTTAGTCATTCCATCAAACGTTTTAGTAAAGAGATAGAATTTGGTTAGGTAACGAACTGTAGCTTTCCAAACCTAATAGCATAATGAGAGCTATTGTGTCATGTCAATTCTAAATGGCAAACTTAAATTGAAATAACAAAATATTGCTTTGATTCACGGCTTGGCGTACGAAGCACGCAAATGCGTCAGTGAAGTGTTTTCAAAGGTAAAGCTCGGCACGGCACGGAAGTATAAAACGCTAGCCTCTTAATTACACCGCTGTAGGTTTTCCAGCAGCATTGCCGCCATGGTTTCTAATAAGAGTTCACAACACAAAACAAAAATAAACGGGGACGTTAATAGGGATGCAAATGATTTCTTTTTGTTCGACTTTTTAAATGAACATGATAATGAATATGGAATTTTGTTTTAGAAGATCCTTGCGGCGGGAAATGGCGGAAAACGAGGAAGTTTTATTAATGTTTTAACGTTCTTTTATGTGTAATCCTAACTAGTATTATAAATGCGTGAGTTTGTTCGTTTCTTTGTTTGTAACGCTTTCACGTCTCAACTACTCAACCAATTGTCTTGGAATTTTGGATACACGTTGTCTGGGGTACAGAAAAGGACATACGGCATTTTTATTCCGAACAAATAAACGGTTCCTGTGGGACCATGGGTGAAACCGCGGGGCGCAGCTAGTAATTCATAATTTTACAATACTGGTAATTCGTCTCCCATATTTTCTGTAACCCTTCGTCCGAGTTTGCTCATATTTGAACATAAAAAATTGTATTTGCATGAACTACTGCAAAATTTCGTGAAGATCGGACCAACGGTATTCCTAAAGTTATCGTTGAACTAACAACACATGGATTTATCCCAGTAGACTCTGAGACCTCACTTTCGCTCTCCCAATTAGCACTTAAAACGGGGCTAAGTGGGCCTAATATTTAGGTTCTGAATGTTCTAAAGAAAAAGACCAACACATTCTTATAAAACTCTAAAGTAATCTATGAAAATAACGAATATAGGATTTTTTTGTACTAGAGAATGAAATACAATTGCGGGGAAATCCGGACAGGGATAATAGTAGACGATGTTATTTATTGTTCTCTCAGAGAGAAATTATAATAATATGCTGGGGGGCTACCATGACATCATCGCCATGTCAAAAGTCAAAATGTTTTTATTAAATTTGGGTGTACCAAAGAGACACTTATGAACGTCAAAGTTCTTTTAAATAGACTCGACCGCCTTATTCGGATAAAGAGCCTCTACTCAGAAGAACAGGCAATGATGGTTAAAGGCATGATGGTTCCTCTTTATTTTTGACGCTGCGCAATCATGGACTTTATAACGCGGCGATACAATTCGCGGTCGCACAGCAGTCGACAACAAAATGTAATCATTATTTGGAATAAGATGTCATACCTCTAGATCATTTTACGGCGATTTTCAATCTATGTATAATATTTATCTATGGTAGTCGGGTACTAGCGTAAACAAATTTTGAGGGTATTGGCGGGAAGCCGAAAAGGTGGCGTCGTAATTTTGTATTGTTTTCTAAAACTTGCCATTCTTGAAGCTTTAAGAGTAATACTGGAGGATTGTTAACCTTTATCGGAATGTTAACGTGCTCGAGTGTAAGCAAATGATACTTAAACATTGCGAAACGCGACTTTTCATGTTTTCTACAAAACTTCACTAGAAGTCTTTACTGAACTGAAGAAAAGGAAGGGATTCATTAGCAGTATCATCACCATTACCGTAATTCAACCAAAGTGCCGTAATTCAAAATAAAGACAAGTGGTTAAAATGCCTCCGTAGACAAACCAAAATCTATAAAAAAAAACTCTTAAAAAAAGCATCCACACGTCAGTAATATAAATCAACAGTAGAACAACACGGGTACTTCTGCACACCGCAGTGACCATAAAACCCAACACTTTTACATTGAAACACTTTTCCCGAAAAGGCCTTATATTCCCCGGCACTTTCCCAGGGGAAGTGGATTGGTTCTTATTTCTACCCACATGAATGTTACTGATCGTAAACCTTATTACCTATCTACCTGTCTTAGGAATAAGACGAAATTGGGATTAAAAATCACGGTGAATTTCAGTGCGATTTTAAATTATTTGTCTACGAAATGTAGAGGTAAGTAAATACTTAAGATTTCTGTTTTTCTTTTCTATAAATAAAAATTTGGTTCACAACGAACGAATCAATGTTTTCATATATAAATGACTGATACGAGTATTTATTTTAGTTATTTACACATATTCAGGCCATACTTAAACTGCAATTCTGGCCCGGCAATATTGCGACAATATTTTGAGTGTGGCCCAGCCATTTTTTTTGCTTCTCCATCCAGGCGAATTTGGCGTCGCACGTATTGTGCATTTGCCTAGCTATTTATTCAAATTTCCGTTCCGAAGACGAGTCTGAGCAGTGGCGCACTTGTAACGCCTCACTCAACTGCCGTATTTGTACTTCTTCACTCTACAAAACTTCAAGGCTAGAGTGAATAAGTACCTTAGAGGTCGTCGTGCTCCAACTTAGACCACATCGTTGCTTAACATCAGGCGAGTTGGTGGTCAAACACCGACCCATTCTACATAAATATATAAATATATTTCTAGCATGCCTGATGAAAGCCGGACTACAGTCGGCAACATTGCCAGTATTGCAGTAAAAATATGGCCCGTCTAGAAGCGCCCTAAGAACAAGATATTCACTATTTAACTACTCGTATATAGGTCGACGTTTTCAACTGAAATCTTTATGAAGGTTTTCCGTCCCTAATTATACTAATTATCCTAAATAATCATTACCGCAACCTTTTTAATTGGCGAGTCTACATTAAAAATGTAAGGTCTTGACAGTTCGCATTAAAAATAATTAATACCACTGCGTCCACAACACAACAAGCCACAAGATGGCGCTACGATGTCAAGTTGTCAACCATAATGACATTAGTTTTAGTTTCCGCCGCACACCATTTGTCCGGTGTTGACGCCACTATCGCGGAAAACGCAAAATAAGCTTTTGTTTACATTTCCCCGTTACAAAAAGTTTTCAGATTACTTATATTCGCTCTAGAAGCGATGTCCCTTATGATATCGGGCCAGAACTCAACTTAGTTACAAACTGTTGAATTCATGTTATGCTGGACCCAAAGATTTGTTTCCATTGCCGGGTTATTTTATTACATGGTTTAACTAACTTTATTCTTAACGAATTACTTAATTCTTAGCTTAGTTGATGACTAGATGACTGACTGCAAGAGTTAGTCCCTAACTTCAACCGCAAATTGTTTCACGGTCCCGCCTCTATATAGTTATATATACGCTAATGAATCATACCAAATGACCGTCATCATTTTCTATAAGCACACATAAACAATTTTGATGGAATTCCATCCTGTTTTAATTAGATATCGACCTACTTGGTGACTGGCGTTTGCTTCGATTTCAGCTGTAGGTACGCTTCTACACAGCTTCACAGCCACGCACGCTAACTTCCACAGACGCTTGTATAGCATCACAAAAAGTCACCACCACTCATTGAGTTCTATTACTACGTATAGAGAAGACACCGCACTTCACTACTGTTCCGTTAAGAGCAGTCATCTGGCAGCATTTCAGCGCTGCAGCAAACTTTAGTTTAAACTTTTAACAAAGTCAAAGCAAGCTAGTTCGCATAGGTCGAGTGGCTTGCTCTGATGTTAGAGTTTCTAAGCCGCCCGATGGCTGATATGGCTTGACGATTGTTGTCATAGAACAAACAACCAGGACCTATAATTTAACGTTTCATCCGAGCCACGGTAACGCTCTTAACAAAGTCGAGCATGACCTTTCCTAATGATAGCTTCTCTACACGTAGTTATATATCTGAATGTCATCACTCTTATACTCCTCCATTGTAGATAAAATAGAGAACTAACCTGGTATTTCTTGATGGAGTCCATCTGTTCCTTGGTGACATCGTGCGCGGGCGGCCGCGGCGGCGCGTCGCGCGGGACCTCCCGCGGCGGAACGGCTGGCGCTGCCTTCGCCGTTCCGTTCACCTGCTGAAGGTAACATTATTACATACAGCACTGGTACAAGGGTTTTAATAAGTGCAATAGGCATAGCTTAAGATAATAAATAAGACAAAGGGAGATTTGAGGCAATTTGGCTAGGCCTGTCAAATGTGACCTGTTTGGAAGTAGACTTTTTACGTGGACGTCAACTTTCTTTGGGAGAGAATTGCAAGGAAGAAAGTAAGTGAGCTCAAGACTATTAACTGCGCAGGCAAATAGGACCCAAAGCGTTGAAACAGGATCGAGGACGTCGCACGCAATGTCTGTTCAATTCAGAGTCATTTCTCACAGTAGGTTTCGATGAAAGAAAACTTCGTGAGGAAACCATAACGTGGTAGAGCTTTGGGCCCACAATTTGCTTTGGTCTCTAGGTGTGGGTCGAAAATTTGTCGCTAAGCAAATGAACGTTCAGCTACCTCAAATAAAGACGGTTTTCCTACCCTAGGTTTGACAATCATTGATCAAACCGTAACTTTGCCTCTTACCATCAGGCGGTCGTGGACTTATTTCCTTAGTATCAGTTACAAGTACCTAGCTCACAGTCACGTTTTTATTTTCACCAATAAACGCTTTGATAGATTAACATGCACGGTTAGTTAGTACTAGTTAAGTTCAATCCAGAAAGACCTTCCTACCCCTTCCTCTAATCGCTTACTATAGAAGAACGCAATATTCTGCTGGCATAGAACTTCTATCGTTACATACTAATTCAAAATTGTTTATTAACGACATAGTACAAGTACATAGTAAAATGTAGGTACATTCAAACAATTATACATAGCAAAATGTAGTTACATTTTTGTTAAAGCTGGCACTAACCGGCAAACTGCTTGTTGAAAACTCATGCTATCGATGTGGATACAGACGGAAGGGGTAGGACGCATCTCAACAGATTTAACATACTATAGTTAGCATATTATTTACAAACTACCAAATAGATACAAGATAAGCTAAATTCATTAATATTAATCTTTTCAAAATCGTAAGATTCCTTCTTCCCTTCAAAGTCAAAGTCAAAATGTTTTTATTCAATTTAGGTATCAAAGATACACTTATGAACGTCAAAGTTATTTAAATAGACTCGACCGCCTTGTTCGGACTTCCTTAGACTTTCTCGCCTAGCACATGCACTCTATTACGGAATATTACATTTAAACAATTATGCTATCTCATTATAAACAATAGGTAACAATACACTTGGCAAAAATTAAGTCATTACTGCCACTTTCAACTAAGTAAATGAGTACATACTTAATTATAGCCAAGTTTAACAACTTATTGTTACACTTATCTTCCAATCTTGCACTTACTACAGATTATTAAGTAGAAGAAGGATTTAATGACTTAGATAGAACTGAACTTGGTGCTTACTTAATTCTTTGAAAATATTTTAAGTACTTACGACAAATTTCTTAATTAAAAATCTGTCTTATCAACATTAAGTTATTATTCGAAATAGCTTAGTTTTTGTTAGTCATATTGTCATTATCTTCTTTACCTTTATAACTGATACTTAACTACTGCAACTAATAATGTTACCCCATATTAGATTCAATCGAATATTTTTTGTTACATACGTTACTTAAAACGCCCAACATTCAAATACATTCCAAAAATATGTCTGTAGATATACTTATAATATAGATAAAAACAATTTCACACTAGGTTTATTGTACTTATAAAAATACCAAATTAGAAACCTGCAAAAAAGATAATTAGTCAAATTAAAGTTCTCATTAAGGGTGCTTTTTCACCAGAATATGAGCGATGCGAGGTTGTGTGATGAGGACAAGAAAAATCCACTAATAAGTTCACTGAAGTAAATAAAATAAATGAATATACATACACACTGTCAGCCTTTCCCCGGAGGGGCTAGCAGAAGAGTATTACAACACCTACACTTCGCCTGATGATATCTGGTCCCAAATGTGACTATCGCCATACACCGGGTTCCAATTAGGTAAATGCATAGCACATGATATGAAATACGCATAATTATGTTCACGTAAAGAACAAATTAGTGCGTGCCTTCGGCTAGGATCGAACCCGCTCTCTCTCTGGCTTGAGAGGCGTGCCTTCTCCAACTGAGCCATCATCGCTGTTTTTAATATACCATAAAAGAAGACCATAAATAAAGTGATCCATTAGTTGATTTTTTTCCTCGCGCCGCTCATCTCCTGGAGGAAAAGCAGTCTAATATTAAACAAACACTCACACATACCTATCTCTTCGTAAATAATATATTATGTATGATAGGAATAAGTTGCCATATAATTACCTATGTCCCTTGGCAAATAATACTTATTCATTTATTCATTTGATTAGGGGAAGATAGGAAATAAGTGTGTCTGTTTTCCTTTTCGAAGGAAAACCATTTGACTTGGAAATATTAATTCGAAAATAGATATTTACATACTTGTGAATATTACATTTGTAAAAAATATTAAAGAGTAGGGAAGGCCGTGGAAAGTACGAAATTATAAAAACAACATTATGAACCTTTCTTACTAATTAAAAAAAGTGGACGCGAAATACTTGCTGAATAGAAAATTCATTTGGCGCTATGGCCTTGGTTATATTCTGCTGATAATACCTAAGTAACTTTAATGTTTAAAGTTGTACACCTCGGCCAGCCCCCTCGGGGGAAAGGCGTGACGATTTAACTTCAAAATCGCCTATTTCCTCGGCTCTGTGAGCTGAAGACATCGCGGCCCGCGCGCGGCGTTGTCCAGCTGTCCTCCTCTCTCGTATTTCTCGACCGATTCTCCTAAAATTTTGTCAGCATCTTCGATAATTATAGAGCCGGACAGATGCTGGACATACGAAAGCATTTTTCCGAAGCTGGAGCATAGAAGCTTCGCTCGCTAATGATCACTCGGTCGATTAAGTATGAGTATATTGGTAAATTTATAACAAACATTATTACAAATAACTAATAAACCGCGGACAGAAGAGCGTTGTGTGCAATAAGCGTGATTAATGAATATGATGATGATTTTAATTAAAGTGATTAGGTGATCATTTGGTGATTAACCTAAATACAACTCTGATTAGTAGACAATAAGAAATGACAACTATTGAAACCATTTACTGTGTTGGTAGCCAGTTTTAAATTTTGGCGAAAGACAGGATTCGAACCTGCAACAACGGTAGCCCAATTTTTTTTGCCAAAAAATCTAGTCACTTCTTTGATCCATCACGAATAATTGCTACTATTTATTTAATTAAAGCTAGGTAAGTATATTTTCTACTTTACATATTTTCCTTCAACATAGTAAGTAGCTCATTAAACTTGATAAATCTAGACACATCTTTCGTCTTGCAATGTTTCATCTTAATTTTTACAACCACTCTTGATACCTCGTTTTCTTTACTTATGATTAAGCAGTTCTTTGTGGCTTTGGTGCTTATATAACCTTAGCTCTATTCTACAGTATTTCCTAGAGGCAATAATAATTGAGATGTTTATTACTCATACTAAATTAAATGGTAGGAGCTGTTTTCCTATTTGCACCTTTTATAATTGAAGATCTAAACAATAAGTACATTAAGTATTTCTATATAATTTTAGGTGTCATTTCATTTCTCAATCGTATGATAAAAACATTCTAATTGTATACATGTATTAATTTAAATCTACAAGAAAAAAGAATTTCTTATTATCCCTTAAAACGAAGTGGAGTAGTCAGAATTGAAGTGAGTAGTTAAATGTTGAGGGTACATTTCTCTCTTCTATTTATACAGCAGTTTCTTTAGCCGTGGTTGTATCATTAGATACAACCACGGGTTAACAAACAGCCAATTCTGATTTGCGGATTTAAACTTACATAAACGCTGTCTTACGCTGCATTTTTTCTGAATCGGAGTAGATCGAGCGACGCTCATCAGTGCATGCATTGACTAATCAGATTGCTTCCACTAAACTGCCAACGCGGAGATTTTAAACATTGTTTTTTGTAAATTTATGCACCACTAAACTCCGATTCAATATAAACGCACACTAAAACAGCAACACGATAGTAAGTTTAAATCGCCTCAGTTAATTATAATCACAATCAACTGTAAGTATAAAAGCCTTCAGAATTAGTTGTATCCCAATAACAATTTTATCAAACTATCTCACTAAACTAAACCGTTGCTTAGTCCATATAAACTGGTTTCATGGATATTTTATCGTTGGCACAACACATGTAACCGCAGTGGTAGTGGTCAGTTGCTCACCTCTGCAGATGAGTGTCGGTAGCATTGCAGTACTATTCTGCAGTAAAATGTCCATAAAACGAGTTTACATCAGCCCATAATCCCAGGTCGTTAGTGGTTAGAATAAGTGCCTATGTATAGGTAGTAAAGGCTAGGTTGCACATTCTCTGGTTGACGTCAAATCTTTAGAAAATTTAGCTGAATAAAAAGCCTATTCCATTCGAATAGGTTATTTCATGAGATTTGACGATTTAATCATGCAACTTATGCTTAAATACCTATTACTTGAAGATATTGAATTATCTTAGCTACATTATGTTAGAAATGAGTGTATTTGGAAACTGAGAAGATATTGCAAGAATCTGAATTAGAGTTATTAAAACAATGCATAAAACATTTAAAAATCGTTTTCATTTAGGCTGACGGGGCCAACTCTAGTGTTTAATTTAGGCCTGCCCGAAAGCCATTAGCATTTGAAATTCTTTCGATTCTTGTAAAAATTACTTCAAAGTTCCTTAACCGACCAATACCAAACCCAATCCAACCACCACCCATGATGGTCCATGCTGGCGTGCTTTACCTGCAACACGCTCTTTCTGTCCGAGGCACTGGGGTACTTCGGGGTCGTCTTGACCACTTGAACGAACGTCTCCGGCACATCCACCGCCACCTCCCTCCCAAGGAGAACAGGCGTCGTGTCGAACCCAGGCGGCAGCTTGTACGAGGCATACACAGCCTCACGAATCAGCACAGAGTCTGTCCGAGCCGAGTAGGTCACGCCTTCCCTGCAGTCAAGCAATGAGTCCTCCCCGTTCGAAATCAGAAGCTGTATCTTATGATCGCTCAGATTTGTCGAAGCAACGGATTCGGAGCGATCTGAATCTCCACACTTCGCCGTCTCCGATGATCCCTTGCTCTTCTTACTACCGAAGCTGGTCGCTGACCCATCGGAGCTCTGGGGTAGGGACAGCAGCTCGATGGTTGAGTTGTTCTTGAAGCTTCCAGAACCGTCCGAGCTCGGGCCGGAGATGTCGACGGTGCTCTGGAGAACAGTACTCTGTTTGCTGCCGAAGCTAGTGCCGGAACCTCCCGAGGATAGGAGAGGTTCGTCGTCCCTGGAGGCTCGGAGGCGTACCTGCGGGGGTCGCGGAGGTGGGTACCGCGGGGGGGTCTTGTTCCGAGCGATGAAGCTGTCCGGAACATCCACCGGCATCTCTCGGTGAGGACCTGGAAAATACAAGCACATTGGATTTAGGAACAATCGAACAACCAAGCATGTTACGAGTACAATGAACAAATAGCAATCTTTTGGTTGCAAAACTTAATAAAGATAAATAACTATCCGTTTTGCCCACGGCTTCGCTCCTATTTCATGGCCTATGCTATTGCCTATGCTACATTATCCCTGAGTGTAGCTTTCTACGGCGAAAGAAATTTTGAAATCAGACCATACAATCAGATTATAACATAAATCATACAATCAGACCATTCTAAACAAACACAAAATAGAAAAACACAAATGTTTCCTCTTTATAATATTAGTGCAAATGAATGTATAAACTAATAAAAAAAGACAATATGACACGAAAATAAATTAAAGTTGTCTTTAGCTTCACAATTACAAGATGAATATTTTGTATACTGGTAGTGGTAATCAGTCAGTAACTATTGCCTATTACAGCTGCAAGTCGATGCGTTATAAGGCGTAACAGGTATTTTCTCTGGGCACTTAGTTTTTGTCGTAATTTTAACTATGTATATGTGTATGTAGGTTAAAACAGGATAGCTAGACAAATGCTATGGATTGAGGATAAGCCTGGCGTTATGTCACATATGGCTTCATAAGCCCCTTTTAATCCACATTCATCGCAAGCCAAGTTCATTGCACTTTAAATCGACAATTTTTATAAAATGGGAGATAAGTTCCTCCAAACTTATAAATTAATCGGTTTTATTTCAATATTTCCAGAAGGACATGTTAGAATTGACTAGAAGACTTAGAAGGATTGTCATAATATGGTAGTTATGTACAGAGAATTGTAGAGGGATATAAAGGAAACCCTTTTCCAGCAGTGAAACAGTCAAAATTTAAAAAAGGAGTATTTTAACGCAATTTCTTATTGCAAAAAGACAAAATGTACACCGAAGGCCATTCTCCGCTCTTAATAATCCTAACAAGATTCCAAAAACCCATTTAGTGGTCACGTAATCAATAAACACAGTATATTGGCTTAAAAACCGTTAAAAAATAGCCGCTTCGAGCAGTTTTATCGAATTACCGTCAGTTTTCTGGGGCGCCGGTCCGGATATAATTCCATAACCCGGGAGTAATGATGTTATCTGTCGACGAGCGTATCAACCAATTACAGGAGATTGTTCCTTTTTGTTTGCATTTAAAAATTACTGCACCGGTTTAAAAATGGTTTGATGGAAAGACTTAATCCTGCCTGGCTGTTATTTTACATCGTCTTGACGATTTCTAGTTGAAACTAGTATAAAAGCCATAAAACTGACCGTCTAGTCTCCCACAATAAACTGCTGCTCTGGGGTGTCCCGTACTGACGTACTTTTTTTAACCGATTTCAAAAAGGTCTGAGGTTGTCAATTCATCTGAATCTTTTTTTTTTATTCATCATGACAACGTGAGCCATGCAGCATTGCGACATTATCCTCTTTGACCTTATTTGAGTAGATACTGTATGCTGAGCGAGAGCTCTACTTCTCACCGTCTACAAATCCAGATATGTCTTTTCTGGCAGGGGAGATACCGCGCTACTGTAAGTTTTCGCCATGACAACAGGACAAAATGTCTCAAACTGCTTTTTCGCACACCAATTTGCGAGTAGGCGATTTGACTCAGTTCTTTTGCTAAATAGTACCCAAATTCTTGCACGTCTTTACATAATTATAGCCACCTCACACATAATTATTGGATAGCCAGTAATTAGTAGCGGATAATTAAACGAACGAGACGAGACGGTGTTACGAGTGCTCTGAACTTCCGGGTGATTGTTTCGTTTGTTCCATTGTTTTAAAGGTCATCTGATGGACGGAGACAAAAACTATTATAATTAACAGTTTCGAATATTTGGCTTTAGATTATGATCTGATTGAGCTGAGATAGGTGCCGGCGAGATATTTGAAGATTTTTACTTAAAATTGAAAAACTTCACTTAGTGAATACATTTGTTACATGACCTTACACGTCTGTGACAATCGAATGTTTTTTTTAAACCGACAGTGTTTGTTATTTTTTTTAGCCAATTCGTCCCCCTATACAGAAGTTAGACACACTAGCCTCAAAGAAGTACGTCATATACGTCAATGGCACCAATCGGTACACCAAATTATTCCGTCAACCTTGGATACGCGACACGCTGATTTTTTAAATTCTTTTTGACGTGCAAAAAGGTTCCATTTCATATTTTTTTAGGCTATCTATTGTATGAGTATTTACTAATCTTATCTTCTTCTTAATTTATATAAATTACGTGTCACGTTGTTTGTCCGCTAAACACTCCTAAACTACTTAACCGATTTCAATCAAATTTGCACACCGTGTGCCGATCTAACTTAACAGATAGGATAGCTCACATATATACTCGTATATATATATATGTATATATATAAATAATAAACGCGAACGAAGTCGCGGGGTGACAGCTAGTATCATATTAAAAGTTATGCGTGATCGATGTGATCATACATAAAAAAAAATAAAAACTATATAAACATAAATCGTCACGCCTTTCCCCTGAGAGGGCTGGCAGAGGTGTAATACAACACCCACACTTCGCCGGCCGATATTCAGTAAAAACGATTTAGGTAAAGTCGGTTAAAAATCAAAAGTAACTCTGTCTGTCTATAAACGGCTGAACAGATGTTGATGGAATTTGATAAATATAGTTACAGTATATCACGAAGAATGTTTCTGGATATTATTTTATGAATTATTGCGAATAAAGTCGCGGATAAGTTCGTGAAATACTGGAACTTATTATCAAATATCATCAAGATTCGATCAGCCCTTTAGCCGTGAAAAGCCTACAAACAGACAAACAGAGTTAGGTAGTGTCGATTTTATAATATTAGTATGGAAGTAAGGATTTCCATATCTTAGAATTTAGGTACTATCGGGCGAACGACCTGACAAACCAAGAAATTATTTATAACGCGTGGGCGGTCTGAATAATGACAGTTCAAATCGGGCAATCTACTTTAATTTTTCATTATTTATCAGTGTCAGGTCAATTATGAAGATCGATATTAGCATGAGTGGCTTCTATGGATAAATAGTGGTATTTTTAAATGCCGCAGACCTCCCTAAATGTATCAAAACGGTAAATGTTTCGCTATAGGAACAGAACCTTCCGTAATTTCTTGTACGTTTGACATGCAGGAAGAAACATTACATAACAAAATAACATAACAAATCGTCTCGCCTTTTCCCCGAAGGGGCTGGCAGAGGTGTAATACAACACCTACACTTCGCCGAACGATATTCAGGCCCAAATGTGACAGGGGGCGAGCCTATCACCATACACCGGGCTCCAGTTACGTAGCAGATGACATACAATACGCACCTTTTCGTGAAAAAATGTCTTAAAGGATGGAGAAAACTACATCAAAAATCGTTGCTTCGCACATGTTTGCTTGTGCAAATTGTAAATTGTGCAAGTGAGATTGAGCGTGTGGCCGGGCCTTTAGTTAGCGAATATTTAGACAGAGAGATAGACAGACGCGAAAAGCGACTTTGTTTTATATGAAAACTATATATAGTAGTGATAAAAACTATTTGATTGAATCAGGCGTTACTTTGCGGAAGTTCGTCTTCAAAACTTTTTCTTGAATCAATCTCTATATAGTGTACTTCCGCTCTAACGTCGAATTAAGTATTAAGATAAGTAAGATTTTTTATTATGTCTTGGAATTAATTTAATGAAATTTACTAGAAAACTTTGTACAATTTGATTTTTGAAGCTAATTTGAGCTTTATTATTTAAAGTTAATTTACACGTATTGACTCTCCGAGCGCGGGACCGTGAAACTCGTGTGGCGTGGCTCGGAGAGTCAACACGTCCTGAGGATGCCTCGTGGAGAGGCGAAACACGTGTCGACGAAGTACTCAAATAATTCGTTTTATATTTTATAATTTTTTCGTTTTAATTTTTTAATTTATTCATTGTATTTAATTTTTGATCAGTTAGTTCTGTTAAGTTCTTTGTTAAATTAGCTTCTATATCAAATTGTTTACAGTTTTCTAGTAAATTTCATTGAATTAATTCTAAGATAGAATAAAAAATACACTAGAGATTTGATCAATAAACATTTTTGAGACATAAAAGATGAAACCAAGGAGTAGGTATAGCTATTTCTTTGAAGTTTAAACTTGTAAGATGAAGTAGTGTGGCACTAATACTGACCGGTATCCTGCGAGATGGAGAGCATCTTGAGCATGTCTCTGTCGTCATCCGGGGGCGGCGCCTTCTCCTCCTCCGCGCCCAGCACCACGATGCTGGAGCCGGAGCGCCGCCGAGGCCTGGAACACACAGACAAGACACGTTAATTATTGAACTAGGGAAGCAAAGGTCTAAAAGTGTAAAGCCGAACCAGGCTTTGCCGCGAATGCCCGCAAAAGCGCCCGATACGCCGTTCCTATTGGTCAAAAAGCTTTTAACAAACAATAGCTGATAGAACACTTTTGCGCGCGTTCGCGGCAATAGCCTGCTTCTGGTTAAGACTCTGGCCAGACAGAAAAGACGTAGGACGAGTACGAGTCACGGACGGGGCAGAGACATGACACTTTTATACAATACGAGAAACGTCGCGTTTGAATCCCATCTGCGCCCCATCGTCTCTGTATGTGTTGTGTCGCGTCTCTGTTATACATTTTGTAGGAAAGTACACATTGCAAACACGCCACGTCTGCGTTCTGTCCGTATCTTGTCTTCGTCTTACGTCCTTTCTGTCTGACTTGCCGTTAAGGGGACAAAATGTCTCTTGTATGTTATTGTGTGTTTGTTTGCTTTTAGGTCTGTTTGTTCCGAAAGAGAACTGTTGTGGGACTTAAGGGCGCTTAGCACAGCGTAGCACAAGACAGCGCTACTCTCGCCTGAATTCTGGCCAAAGGAGATAATGTTCCGGCGCTACTGGGAGCCGGCACAGAGAGCAAACGCCCAGAAGACGTACTTAGTTAATTTCATTAAAATGTATGTTAGTCTGTAAGGTATTTATTTTCTATTGGCTTCTGTATCTTGCATTGTAGGCAAGTTGTATTGCCTCAAAATAAATTGATTGAATTGATTGATCAGGGATACCTTACGTTTTACCTTAAGCTTTTACTTTGTTCGATGAGATTTTTTATATAGACGCTATGTAGTTCCCGATAGTTCTGGTTACAAACATAGTTTATATTTATATTTTACTCTGTGCCTATGTATGATAACTTGCGTAAAACTAAATCGGTCGGAGGGTTGTCGAGGTATTAAGGGTCGTGCGTGAGGTGTCAGTTAGCTAGTTTTATAACACATGTCGCCTAAGCACTTTTCGCACTTTTATTCAGTGTCCGAAATGGGAGTGGAGATAGTAATAAAATTTCAAAAGTCCCGTTTCGGACATACCTAGTGACCGGAAATTTTGTGTCCGGAATGGAACCAAGCCAATTTTATTAATGAACGCTTATGACTAACTCATGTGTAACTGATGCGCGTTTCGTCTTTCTCTCTTTCAAATTCATGTCCACTCTGTAGAGACAGATATATCCTGCTTCGGATAAGTATTCCCAGTAATACTCATAAAAAACATAATTTATTAAGTATTCATAAAATCATCAACTATAATTCCGATCTTTTTACTGAGCAATACGAAGAAAATATATTTAATTCATGTGATCCGCAAGTCCGACAAATCAACCGGTCGCTGGTGGAGTAAAAACTATACAAATCAGTAATTCTGATCGTAAGTACTAGGTAAGGGGAAGCGCATCCGGTGCTTCTTGGGGTAAGAACTTCTTTGTGACTCGCTTGCTCTAGCAAGCGAGTCACAAAAACCCGTGTCTTGAAAACATTTTACTTGGCTAAATAAAACCTGAAACGAATTCAAGCAACTCCGCCAGACTAAAACAAAACTGTTTTCTAAACATCTGTCGACGTTCTAAAGCCTGGACATCTTTTTAAAATAAATGTGAAAATGCCTTATAGATCTCCGATTTCTCAATGCACAAAGCGTCGTGACTGGCGACCCTACCGTCTCGGACGAAGCGCCGTCTGCGGATCAAGAGCTCAGGGTTCAATGCAATTTCTGTAAGCTGGGAGGGGTTGACTAACACTTATTTATTTACTGATAGGAAAGCTCCAATACAAACAGTATTATTTATCATGGCACAAAAATATTGCTTCTTCACGTCAGCTTCGATCACACTAATAATATACCTATCTAACATAACAAAAATAGTTGTTGTTGAAACCAGGACTACAAACTACAACTGGTAACTATTTCGGAATAAAGTCAAAGTTAAAATGTTTTTATTCAATTTGGGTTTTTAAGATTGACTTATTGATTATTTTAGGTTTGACTGCCTCGGTGGCTCAGTTAGTAGTGAACCTGCCTTCTGAGCTTGGAGGCGTGGGTTCGATTCCCACCTAGGGCAAACATTTATGTGATGAACATTTGTGTTTGTTCTATGTCTGGGTGTTAATATGTATTTAAGTATGTATTTAAAAATATTTAAGTATGTATATCAGTCCCTGGCAGTCATAGTACAAGCTTTGCTTAGTTTGGGGTCAGGCGACCGTGTGTGGAAGTGTCCCGAATTTATTTATTTTAAGATACACTTATGAACGCCAAAGTTTTTTAAATAGACTCGACCGCCTTGCTCTGATAAAGAGCCTCTACTCAGAAGAACAGGCAAGAAACTAAGGGGCGTAATGAATAAGTGCACTAACTTTAAATCAAAATTTAGATGAATTAGTGCACATACTCTAAGCTAGCTTTGAAGCACATTTTCGATCGCCTGTCAACGAATCGGATGGAACGAACGCGGTCACAAACTAACCACAGTAAAAATATTAGGGTACATAAGACTATTCTCCTATCATAATTAAGCCAATGTATTACTAACTAAGCACTGTCGATGATAATAAAACACATGCAATGGGCATGGACATGGATATCAAACAGAAACAAGTGCTAGACCTAACAGAACAGGTATATACCAGATAAAACGGTCATCGAACTGCACAATACAAGATACAAATGGAAACGCAGACAGATAGAACCACTATAGGTATTTGCGAGTAAATATTATAACATAAGCATGACAACAGAATGTGTCATTGACGATCTAGCTAGATGGTAGACGAGCTACGTTTAAGTACAGTTTATATCGGGGATAGTTCCACGATTAGCTTAAGATTGAAGCTAACTTAAGTAAAAAAAGAACCTAAAGAAGTAAAACTAAAACAATCAATTAGGTAAGTGTTTGGGAACAGATTTTGGATTCCAGAAAATTTAAACCAAACCAGACAAATACATAATCCCTTTTAGAAGTTATCCATCTATATTTCCCAGTCTGCGGTCAGCCAGGGTTCGATGGCGCATGACGGGCAATCGAATCATCCGCCGAATTGAATGATCATAGAGTAATCGAGTTATTGTATCGATTGTGTATGGAGTTATGGACTTGCGGTTTTGCGATTGACGGATGCCTGCTCTGTTTTGATGAGTTTTTCAATTGTTGTCACAAACCATAATCGACATAGCGAGCGAAGGTTCTATGGTTCAGCTTCGACAATAATGTTTTTGTATGTTCGAATTATGCCTGGATCTCTGTCCGGATCTTTGTCTTCGTCTACAGGGGGCCTACCATGACATCTTAAAAAAGTATATAAAGCCATGATAGTTACGTTTTGTTTTCAACGCTGCGCGACCGCGAACCGTATCGCGGCGCATTAAGATCCAAGGTCGCGTAGCGTTGAAAACAGAACGTAACCATCATGATAATAAGATGTCAGGGTAGGCCACCAGGTCACATTTTTCAATCGATTCTCTTGAAATTTTGTAAAAAAAAAAATGTTGAACGTTCAACAATTTTAAATTTTTTTATGTGGCTTTTTTTGGAAATTTGTCACAATCCCGGAGATATGTTTTTTTAAGTCATATCTCTGCGGTTTTGAAAAATGTCCAAAAACTGACTGCAAACAAAATTCTGTGTAATTATCGAACCTGCTCACAAAATATCACGGGAATCGGTTGAGGAGTGCGACCTGTAGGGGAGAACAGACGCTGGTCGCGAGGTCTCCAACACTCAGACACTAGTCTACACTATTACGTGCTTACCTATTAAAAAACAAAACAAACACCATAGCAAATTATACTAAACGTCATTCATTCCATTAAGATTTCAAACGGACCCCAAGATCAAAGAATGCTACAAAAACATTTTTAAATGAGGAAACATTTCTACAAAATATAAAGCTAAGTATAATACAGCCTTGTAAATTTTCGACAGAGTTCCATTCCATAATCTGGACCCATTTAATACATACATTTTTAAGTGTTTTATTTAAATTTTCGCAAATTGAAGTTAATAAGCGTAGAGTGCAGACTTGAAGGCCATATAATACATAATATATGTAGAGCTTTATGTTATTATGTACATGTCAACGGTATTTATACGTCGCAACCAACTTGCTTAATCAGCCGTTCAATTAACAGCCTAGCCATTTTACTAAAAGGCGCCGTTCAACTGGCATAACATGGCAGACATACGAGTAACATATCGTCACGCCTTTCCCCCGATGGGGCTGGCAGAGATGTACTAAAACACCTACACTTCGCCGGACGATATTCAGTCCCAAATGTGACAGGGGGCGAGCCTGTCGCCATACACCGTATAAATTACGTGGATAAAAGAGCAACAAATATCAGTTCACAAATTGCATCCCATCAAAAGCCTCTTGTCTCAGCTTGTTAAATATAAACGGTATTGATACATAGCTGAAAACCCGATAAATAATAATTCACAAATTGCCTTCCTTCAAAGCATTGTGAAGCCTCTTCTCCCAGTTATAAAACCGGTATAATATAAACCGAATGGAAGCAGATAGCGGAATAGTGTAAGCAGGAAGGATGCACAAGTAGAGGCACAACGGCGTCACAAGACGGGCCATTGTGCGCGACCTACTTCAGCTGGCGTCTTGACATGCGAGAGGCACAGGTATTTAATAAATACTCTTTGTAAAGCTAACGTAGGTAGCGCAGAACGATAGAGTTGCTATTGCGTTTTAATAAACTTTTGATTTTACAGGCTTTTTATGTTATATGACTATAACATTGAGGCTTCCCTGAATGAAATCACTCTATCATAGAGTTTTACTGCACAATCACGCCAGTATATTCATTATCATTCGAAACGTTTCCGTTCGGATTCCAAAAATTTTAAACTCAAATTATTCATATCTCAGTCCGTATTCATGAGTTTTAAGCTTGATTCATTCTTCAGATCGGATTTATACGATTCCCTATTCCAAAATTTGTAAAAGTAGACTGAGTTGCGAATAGTTTGAGTTTGAAATATTTGAGATTGTGAATAGCATCGCAGAACAGCTGAACGGATCTGGATGAAATTTGGCACAAAGATAGATTATGGTCTGGAATAAGAGCTACTTTTTAGGCGCTAGGCCTGTGTTACCTATGGCCTAGTTACATCTAAAAAATATTTTAATATTTATCATATTTAAACCTATCCGATTGATTGCTCTTACTTTCACTTCAAAAAGATCCTGGATTCAGGGAAATCAACAGATAAGCAGTACATCTTTGAAAAACTAAATAAGAAAAGATTGGCTTTCGTCTCCACCTCCTCATCTACTCTAGTTCTATGCAGTGTGTAGAACTTGTTGAATATAAAAAAGAAACCAACCATTCTATAACGATAGCTTCAACTACCACTGTCACATAACATTTAGACACGACTGTGTACAAGTTTGTCAGTCTCTCAAGCCTCCTAGGGTCGGAAGGAAACCTCCCACTACTAGACAGTATCACCACCGGGCCACAATAGACACCTAACACTATCGCGGGGGTACAAAGGACACCCATCACCATGGCAGGGGTATAAAGGACGCAACACTCGCAGGGTTACAATGGGCGTCTGTTGTCGCGGGCGTCCGGCGCTAGGTGTCAAGAGACGTCAGATGTGACATGGCTAGTAAGAATAGAATAAGAACTACTAGGTACTAGTTAGAAAACTGAATATTGAGTAGTTTCTTAAGTTTACTAGATTTTAAATCAGTCTTTCAAATTTATGAAATACTAGCTGCGCCCCGCGGTTTCACCCGCGGTCAAAAAGTATCCTATGTGCTATTCTAGACTATAATCTATCTCTGTGCCAAATTTCATCTAGATCTGTTTAGCCGTTCTGGCGTGAAAGAGTAACAAACATCCAGCCATCCATCCATTCGTACAAACTTTCGCGTTTATAATATTATAGTAGGATTAGTCAGAAAAATGTTGTAATAGGTACATTATACAATAACTATCTACAATATCTGTAACAAAACAAAACCCTTTATTGACACCAAATAAATTACAAAACCATAACAAAACGTTCAATTATATCTTCGGTCTTTCGGCAAATGTAATCTCTTCCAGAGACCCTGTGTAATGTTAGGTGTTTGTAATTTCTGATGGGAACAAAGAAGAGTTGGTCTACCTATTCATCTATTTAACAAATCGGAAATAAGCTTATTAGGATTGTGGGAAGTTTCTGTCCTACACATTATGAAATTTTTAAATACCTTCCAAATATTAATTCAGTGTACATTTGTCTTAGGCCTGTATTCGGGAACGACGCAGTCATGAATCTCGATTTAAAACTGTTTTTATGTATAGTAATAGGTACTATTTTAAATCGAGATCCAAGACTGAGCTGTTTTAGCTGGCAAGCCTTAGATTCATCGCCGACTTACTCGTACTTCCAAAAGAATAGCGTACGTAACTGATCATCCTGATAGCATTATCTCAAGAGCGAAGGACAAGGCGTGTCAAAGAATCTCGCCGTTTTATCATTTGCAACCACATAATCCATCAAACGACCGCTAGAGTTAATTGAAAATGTTATCTTATTATCAGAAGCAGTCATTAACTCGGCTGGCTACTGCATTCGATTCCTATCTATCGAGTCGCCATATATCGATACTATTATCGGAGTATTTATTATTATAGCCTCTGGAGAGAGCCGTAGCGTGAACAAAATACCAAAAGGGTGGCTACCCCAACCCCGCTCTAGGGAAAGCAACCATATTTTTAGAAGCAGAAGGTTTATTTTGTGATACGGCAAAATGGGATCGTAAAATTGGCGTGTGTATAAAGTATCTATCGGATTCTTTTTAAAAATCAATCATATAAAACTGAGTTTTATCTGCAGGGGCATAGTGTAAGTTATCGGCTGAAGAGATTTATCGGTGGTCTCGTCTTTTACTTTAGCTTTTCGCGCGTTCTTGAAATCATTCTTCATAAAATTTAATCTTGAATTTTCAGTTTTCCTCACGTTCTTAATACCGTTATTAACAACAATGCTTTTAAAATTTTTCAATCTGTTAGATATAATAAAAAAAGCAAAGTTTACAATCTGACTTTCCATCCTGTAATTCGTCATCCATGTAAACTTTTATTTTTTACTTTTATCGGTCATACGAGGAAGTGTATCTTCGATACCTAATTGAACAAAGAATTGAAAAACATTTGATTTGATTTATAGTTGTGCGTTTGATTTGTTTTCCAAGATATTTTAAAACGACTTCCAAACAGAGGAGGTTCTCAATTTGACTGTATTTTTTTTTCTATGTATGTTACGCGATTACGAACCAAATTTATTGTTTTTTTTTGGTAGATCATACTTTAGAGTGATCCCATTCTTATTCTTATTGGAGATGAGGGCGGTAATTCCTGCACTAACGGCCAGCTTGGGATGTATTGTGCATTAAATCAGGTGATCGCATATACATTTTATAGAAATCAGTCAAAATATCAACAAAATCTAAAAATTGTGTACATGGATGACGGCCTGACGGGAAGCCTGTTTTTTAAGGTTTGCTTTTGCGATGGCAGCCTAGTTGGGAGAAGGCCTGCCTCTCAAGCCAGGGGAGCGGATTCAAACCCAGCCGACGGCGCACGCACCAATTTGTTCTTAGTGTGAGCATATGTGCGTATTGTATGTCATCTGCTACATGACTGGAGCCCGGTGAATGGCGACAGGCTCGCCCCCTGTCACATTTGGGACTGAATATCGTCCGGCGAAGTGTGGGTGTTTTATGCCTCTGTCAGCTCCTTCGGGGGAAAGGCGTGACGATATGTTATGCTTTTTATATTATGACTATAAGTTATAGCTTAAGAGTAAATCAGGCGACTTTCCTGATTATCTTATAATACTGTAGAGATGAGAGACAAGATTGGTGAACGTGTAATCAGTTTCCGTGGAACGGATCAGGGTCGGACTGGCCATATAGTCAGGGTGGCATTTGCCAGCCGGGCCCCCCTCGTACTTGGCTTGCAGGGCTTGCCGCACGGTAGGTAGGTTGGGGGCTACACCCCGTCTCGGGCCCCTGACTTGTGGGGAGCCACCCGGGCCCTTCCAGCTCAGTCCGACCCTGGAATGGATGCCAGTTGGTGCGTCTCGAGGCTTTGTGCCAAGTTTTTGTTCTCAAGTACGTATGTTGAATTTGCCACGCTGTTGGCACGTTGTTTGGAGGCCGGAATGTGGGCTACAGGTGCTGAGCGCCGAAAAACATTGTATTTTTCTTGTATTTTTAAGAAATATATTGATCATTTATTGTCAACATCGACATAAAAAAAGCGGGTTTTCAAAATTGATGATTCTAAATATTTCGGTATTCTGATGGTTCAGTAATAAATACTTATGTAATATTTGTTTAAATAGGACAAATGATCAAATCGCGATTAAAAGTCAATAAATAGGTAAACAGTTAAATAAATATAAATTCGGGAATTCGGTAAATGTTTTGCACATACGGTCGTCCGACCCCAAACTAAGCAAAACTTTTACAGTATACATATAATGTAACACCAAGACACAGAACAAACACAAAATATGTTCGTCACATGAATGTGTACTCTAGCTGGGAATGGAACCCACACTCCATCACGCTCAGAAGGCAAGTTCAATTGAGCCACCGAGACAGTTAAAATATATGACTGCTTTGGTGGCTCAGTTGGCAGTGAACCTCCCTTCTGAGCTTGGGGGCGTGGGTTCGATTCCCACCTGGGGCAAACATACTTGTGATGAACATTTGTGTTTGTTCTATGTCTGGGTGTTAATATCTATTTAAGTACGTATTTAAAAATATCTAAGTATGTATGTATATCAGTCTCTGGCACGCCTTAGTACAAGCTTTGCTTAGTTTGGGGTCAGGCGACCGTGTGTACAAGTGTCCCGAATTTATTTATTATTCATTTATATAACAAAGAAGTATCCTCTCTAACGCCACACGCTCTCTTTGACTTTCTTCACAGGTCATCGACGCAGACATTCCATCCATATGTCGTTAGCTTTAATAAAGCCCACACGAAGCGCCTTCAGAACTCCTTCCTAACAAGAACTGCCAAGGAGTGGAACGCACGTCCTGCCTCGGTGTTCCCCAGTAACAGTTACAACCTGGGTCTCTTCGGCCGCCAATGCAAAACTCCATTGGCCGCCACCGATGGCCGCGCCTGTCTGGGTGACGCCTAATAATTAAATATTGCTAATATTACCATTCATGACTTAGCATGGACTGAACAAATTCGCCATCATCCTTTTTCCTTCCCCAAAAAAATGCGGGAAAACTGTAAAATCACGTCGCAACGCAGTAGTAGATAACTGAATCTTTTGTGAAGAGTGAGGACGGCCCATGTCAATCAGATTCAGAGTCAGTGAAAGCCATGCGGGCGGTTAGAGGAGCCAGCTACCCGTGTAACATCGCTCTGGGTGAAAACATTAGCCCACGACTTATACATTAGCATAGAAATCGGCGCTACTAGTTACTAGCCGTAGTGGTACTCGGTTAGTAGTATAAATGGTAATACTAGTGCGAGTACTACTTGTGAGCCTCTTAGCCCTGGATCCGCCAATGAGTACTGTATTACTAATTAGTAGTAGAACTATAGTAATGTTAGTACTAGTATAGGAGCAAGTGAAATACGCGCCCAATCAAGTGGCTAAGTGCACAGCTAAACAAACAAACTAACAAACTAGTACGGGCTGTTAGTACTAGGACTACTAGTAATAGTTAGTACTGGTAGTATTAGTAAATATAGTTATTGGTACTAGTAGTCCTAGTACTAACTAATTACTATTAGTAAATAGTGCGCTTTTATCTCACAATTCTTATCAATGACAGTGACACAATAATTGTAATTAATCGTTCTAAAGATTACCTCAATATCAGAATCAGATCAGCATGACAAAAGAATCGATTGTGACTTAAGATATATTATAACTTAATACATTTGGCAATAATTTCGTTATTAGGTTTAGTTAGTAAGTTTATATATTTTATAGTGATTCCATAATCCAAATGACTGTAATACATTTCTATTGAACAGGAGAGATTTTAAGATTTTTATGCAAGTTTTAAATTCTATAAGTTTTAACAGGTTTTGTTTTTTATTAGGTTACTTTAAATATAAAATGCGCTAAATAAATAAACAAAAAGAAGTCTTGTGCATGAATTAAAAATGTTATTTTTTCAAGATATTCGGAAAACAATTCTCTAGGCAGCACTGAGTGCACAGAATCAACAACAGTCACTACGCAAACAGAGGGTACATCGCAGTGAGACTCCGAAACAGGTATTTATGCAAATAGACCAGTCAGGTAATACAGGTTGGGCCGGAAACGGACGAGTGACGCTGTGCGAGGGAGACGGCGCGATGTTAATCAGCTGATTTAGTTTTCAGACTGATAAAAGGTACCTATTGTAATTTAACCCTGCTGGTTCTTAGGTCACTTACAAATTTTTAGAAAAGAAAAATATGCTAGCATTGGCGATCGTATAAACTTTTCAGAGGTTTGACTTATTCTCAATTAAATTTTTAAAGAACGTTATTTCAGACGTGATGAATTGGAAAATACCTACTTTTAGCAGAACAATAGGTATTAGATACTTATCTGATTTACGTGTTCTTAATGTATTTTAAATGCTCATCAAGTCAGGTCAATGCTGATCGAACATGCTCTGTTTAATCACGGCTAGTTTAGATGGAAGATGATGCATTTTTGCTCGGGTCTGGGTAATGTTATTGGTATCAGCTTAATTTTGACACTTGGAACTTGGACTGAAGTGTAGAAATGAAGCCGATTGCGTAAACCAGACAGTTGGACAATAAGGTCGCTGATCTGCAGAACTGACTCAGAAATTAAGACACAGAGACAACCCTAAGACACGAAGACACCGGTAACAGTTCTGTTGACTTATAATATTTGAATACTTAGATCGATGACGAGATGCCAACAAATAATAGTCACATATTTGCTCGACTAACTTAAATAACTATGTAAATATTGCTTTTTGAATCCCGCCTACGCGTCACAATTTTTATGTTATTGGTAAAGGACGAGAACGGCAATTCAATTAGCGGCCCATAATTGGATGGAATCACGTGCGAAGCCAGACTTTTGCAATCTGATACTAAGCCGGAGTTTTGCTGTTCACAGCTGTAACGCTGTTGTTGGTTGTTAGTTCAGATATGTCTATGTTTAGGCTATGTGAAACTATCAACAAGTATACATTAAAAATAATTAAAACCCCGACAGCGATTTTCATCAAGCATAGCACTCCCGACTCATTCACCTTACAAATAAACAATTAAAAATCAAAATCGGTTCATCCGTTCAGGAGCTACCATGCCACAGACATACACGTCAAATTCATAACACCTCATCATTTATGCTCGAGGGTTAAAAAGTGGTACGTTTAAAAAATAATGTAAGTAAACAACAACTCTTGTAACAGACCTGGGACCCTATTCGGAGATTTGAAATTTTCATCTCACCTTTTTTCGTCCTTGTTGCTCACGTGTAAAACGTCATAGGTCTGAGAGTGACCAAGATAAAATCTCATCTCATCTCACGCGCAGGCATAGCCCCCCAGGGGGGCTATGCAGTTTTTCCAAAGACGAAAAAAGGTGAGATGAAAATCTCAAATCTCCGAATAGGGTCCCTGCAATTGAACAAAACACATTGATGCTAAGCCACTCGTCACTCGGGCTATTATGGGACGAACTATACAACCTAAATGCAAATTCTATAAATGCGAAATTTAATGATGCACTAATGATGATTTATGATGATGACTGCTAATGATTCATGATGCACAAGTGTTACGATTCGGGAAAACAGAAGGCAACAGATAATCAACATTTACAGACGTTGAAGTCAAACATCGACATGAAAATGAATAACTCATTAGGACGCAAAAACTGAAGCTGAAATAGATGCAGTAATGATGCCTGACAAGAACAGCGTAGGCAAGACACTGATATAGTGCCTAAACCCCCAAGAATCAAGAATAGGCTAGAAAAAAAATGTTTTTTTTTCGTCTAAGAAAATTATATCTTTGTATTTATCGTTTCCAAATTCACAATTGACAATTAAGCAAACCAACCTTTCTTCTACTTCTGGTGCGAAGTAGTCGCACAACAGTACTTTTTTAAACATTCACTACACTTCACTTAACATCTACACAAACCGGCTCCCCAAAAACAAGTGTAACATAGTTAAACTTCTTTAGTAATCACAAAACAAAAGCTATCTATTTAACTGCATCGTAGACTAACACTGGCCACAAACCAACCACTGCAACTGCAAAGGAAAACGCAAGAAAAATTGTGGCTCATAAAATGGGTGGATCGAATGAATCACTTATCACAAACAAACAAATTTTAATAAGAAACAAAGGACACGATTTTAATTTTTACACAAACTTAAGTACAAAGTCTTTTAAATAACCAGTTATTCTTAAAGAGCCATACTTGGCTTTACTTTCGAAATAATGACACCGAATTAACACACGCGTGGTACGTCCCAGGTACGTGAGTTGACTAATTGGCGTAGATAACAGACGGGCTGATAAAACCAACAGTGACGTGTCTGGTAATCACATTACTGGTTTACAATGCGACTGGCTTGTATTGATTCTGTCGCAATCTGTTCAGGGGAAGTGTTCGCAAACAAATGAAACAAATGGAGCCAGGCTTGTGGTGTGTTACTTCATGTGCTACTGAATTTTTACAGAGATTGAACTTTGTACAGGGGGGCTATTCCTGCGCGTGAGAAGACATGAGATTTATCTTGGTCACTCTCACACCTATGACGTTTCAAACGATAGCAACAAGGACGAAAAAAGGTGAAATGAAAATCTCAAATCTCAGAATAGGGCCCCAGGAGGGCTATTCTTATGGAGTGAGATTCAATCTCACCATTTTTCGTTCTTGTTTTCGTTTGTATTCAAACGAGAGCAGTTTGAATAGTCATATGTGTCATGTCATGGTGTCAATAGTCATGGTCATCTCATCTCACGCGTAGGAATACCCCCACAGATTCATTTTAAAGTCTACCTACACTCTCCATAGACTTGTACGGAAACTGTTAATTTTGATTTCTTGAACTAAAGGCCTTAGGCTTGTTCTGGGTTCTGTCTATTCAAACGCAAGAAAATTGCTGAAGCCTTTGATTAGAAAGAAAATTGAATGTTGATTAACTTTTCAAAACAAAAAATAACATACTAGACGAAGAAGAATGAAGGCACTTTTAAAGAGAGTTTGAGAAGAGTTGTGTTTTTAGAAGATTACTAGGATTATGACAGAAAGCATTTTTTTTTAAACTCTTAGCAAAAACTGTTAAATTTGAAACGCTATGGAAACAAAGAAACGCATCTGCTTGAAATGGTCTCAGTCTCAGTGTGCAGACAGACACATACAGACAACCAAACCTCTCAGACACTAATAAAGTAGAGGATGTAAACAGACGAGACAGACAGACGAGTTAACACATAGAACAATGGCCGTCTCGGCGGGCGTCTGTGGCGAAAGTGGAAAGCAGATCTGTTTTAGAATTCACTGGGCATTGCCAGGTGGAGGTGTGAATGCTGAGATTACGTGAGGTTACATCAAATTTGGCAACGTTTATCCTTTGAGCGGAATTACCGTGGTTATTGAGGACTGGCTGATATCATCGCCGACTAGGGGAATTTGAGCGGTATTTTTCTTGATCGAAGGGTTTTTAAGGGAGATTTCTAAGCTAATTGTTTTTGTAGTTTTCTCTCAGAATCCAGTAGTTTTGTTAATTTTCTAGTATGGAAACAAAGAAACGCATCTGCTTGAAATGGTCTCAGTCTCAGTGTGCAGACAGTTTGAGTATAAGGATAAAGGTATATAAACTAATTTTAACAATCTTCCCTTTGTTATACCTAATTTTTTTAAATTTTTAACACTTTTAAATTACAGTAACAAAAAAATTCATAAAAATGGACTTACCTACTCAGAATTCAAACCCAGAAAATTGCAAATAGCTATAGGTATCCGAGATCACCCTCAAAGAATGCCACTCCACGACCTAAGTACCAAATGGGTATTGTATGGTAATCCGCGATTACGCCGTGTCTGTGAGTCTTCGAGGTAAAATCAATACGCCCTCTCTCGGGCTCCGCTCACGAGTTCAGTCTCCACTCCTCACCCACTTCTCAGCACCGCTCCGTACTTTTTGCCGTAAGTCATCAACCGAGGGTACAGGCGGCTACATAACGTTCCGCAAGTATCGTTTTTGCAACATGAAAATGTTATTCGTGCGGTAAAGTAAATATTTAGGTAAACAATTAAAAAAAATGTCTGTTTCTTGCCTGTTCTTGTAGTTCTGTTCTTGTTCATGTAGTGTTTTTTCCGACCAAGATGGTATCTTCGATATCCGTTTGAATAAATACATTTGATTTGATTTAAAAATTGATCGACCAGCAATAATTGAACCTCTAATAAATACACCAAATAATACCTACACAAACTTTACCTAACAATTTTATTATATTGCCAAACCAACTTCAGTAGATCAGATAAAAAAATATTGTTAAGAGAAATACTACGCTTGAAAATATGAAAGTTCACCATCGACTGAGGATGGTTTAGGTAAATGATACATTCTAGAGTAGAGGCAGAGTCCAGAAATTCGACAACGACTTCAAATTTGCAACTGAAGCACTAAAGCTTCTGATTGCGCATGAGTCGAAACGCATCAGTACATACTGATCAACGATTAATAAGTAGAAACGCTAAAATAAGAAGTGATCACCCTCAATTCATTGCTTTTAAATCAAGATATAAACTTTTATTTACCCGACTGCGCAAGGAGGGTTATGTTTTTCGAGTGTATGTATGTATGTATGTCTGTGGGTATGTATGTATGAGGTTACTTTGGCAGATTAAACAGTTTTATGGATTTAGACATGTGAGGTGTCCTTTGAATCGTCTTGATAGTGGAAGTGACATAGGGTATAACATTTTGCAGCCGGGTTGGTTGTTTTGCTTTTAACAATGTTACGGGTTTTCTCCAGTAACCGCAAAAAAATCTACATGTGTATTTATTTACTTGTCACCACAATTCTTGCAAAAATGTCGCTGTCGAATCGCTGCTATAATTTTTGCAGTAGATTGTACCATTTTGTTGAATGTCGATCGCTTCCCACGCAGTGGGCGCGTCGGTAATCGGTCTCCATTGAACACTGAACTGTACCATGTATAAATTATACTACAAAAGAGATGTATTTGTACTGGGATGAGATGAGCCAAAACTCGTGGCGAAAATGTATTCATACTTGACTAGTCGTACTCGTAAATCTGCTAGCTTTTTTCGGAGCCACCTACATAGAGTCTTGAAACGTTGTAATCGCTAGCATTAGCTAGCATCGCCTAGCATCGCTAGTCATCGATGGAAAAGAGTCACCGAACACAGCATCCAAGCGCTCTTTGATTTCGATGCGCGTTTTCCCTTCCAAAAATAGGAATCGAATCACCGAACGATATTGCTCTTTTTCCATTTTTGTAAAACCGATCGACACGTTCGCTTCCATAAGTTGTCAAATTAAAACAAATGAAGCGATTGGAATGAAAATTTGAAAAAAGAATTAAAAGAGAATGTGCTACACTGTGGTAAAACTCTTTTGAAACTACAGCGTCCTCTGGCGATGAGGCTAGGTACTTATTGAATGCACCTCGTACGTTGGGCAGTGAAGTGTTTCAGGAGAGCATGTAGCTGTCCCGAGAGAAGCTGAAGTGCGGAGTTTTTTTCATTGAAAGAAAAACAAAAACCCCAACTGCAACTAGTAGCTCTGTGAACTGGAGACCTCGCGGCCTGCGTCTGTTCGGCTTTCTTCCTTTACAGGTACATTTCTCAACCGATTCTCGTGAAGTTTTGTGAGCAGGTTCAGTAATTTTTCATATTTGCAGATTACAAGAGAGTCGGTTAAAAAAAGCGACCGGAAAAGAAAGACAGTCGGACAGACGCGGGACATACAAAAGCATTTTTGCCGCAGCTGAAGCATAGACGCTTCGCACGCTAACGCTCGCTCGGACGAAAATGTAGCCTACAACAATTCCAAATTAGCGATTCTAAGAACACCCACAATCCAAAATCAATCCCAGTTTAGTTGTAGGCCACATACTTACATACACCCAAAATACATTACCTTCATGGTCGCTGAGTAAAAATAACATGGTGGTTTTAATAAGGATTTCAAGTCTAAATTTAGTTAATACCTCGTATTCGGGTTATTTTTAAGGTCCTGTAATCAAGTGTGGCCTAGTCGGTAGGATCATGTCCACCACTATACTCTAAGTGAGTCATTACAAATAAGTGAGCTAGTTTCCTACTGCAATCATGTTTACCTATCATTTTCCAAAGCGGTATACCTACCTAACATGACATTCGTTAGCTCGTATGTCTACTGCTGGATTCCCCCTTCCTGTTATTTCCATTTCGTCACAATTAGGCGGAAATTGGCCAAACCGCCGTCGACCGCGCGTGACCGCGTGTGCTCGTGTTTACTACTTGCCGATACCTTCTGTTTACATCGATGTTTACATTGAATAAGCGTAAATAGCGACTTTGGACGCGGCTGTCTCAGCAAATTGTGAGTGGGCTCAGCGATACGCAGTGGAATTTTTCTTGGCAAAAAAATCAACAACAAACGAAGTAGGTGAAATATGGAATTGCTACGAATAGTGTTATTTATGTTTGATTGCACACCTGTTTGAAAAGTTGGCGAATGCCACCTCAAATTACGAAACTGGTAATATTTTATTCAGAAAATCCTAAAGGCAGCTTAATAGAGTTTTCAGTTAAGAATTTAAGTAGAGACTTAGGAGGTCACATTTTAAGATTAGCCTCGGAAATATCACTTTTTAAAAATCCTGTTGTAGAATGTTTAATTTTTCTAGTCACCTAGTACCCGATTATAGTATTGTTTAGTCCAATAAACATGCGTTTGGCCTCTAATAATGGTACGCTAAGCAATGATGTGGCTTGCCATGGAGCACGCTTGACAAAAAAAACCGATAACAACAATGATAGTGAACACTACAATTGATTGTAAACTTTGTTATATTTTAATTAAATTTTATTGACATCATTTTGACGTGACATTTCTTGTAGGTAATGTAAAACAATCAGAACGGTGGCGTCGTATCGTCGTACGCGCCATTCTAAAATCATAAATATGACAGAGCAGCAAATTCCAAAGCGGATAATTTACGGAATGTGCACGTCAAAAAATGTGGAGCATCAGCGAAATTGAACTCTAGATTCATCACAGAAACGTCTCTCGTTTCTATGTCGATCCTAATGGACTTTGACCTTTGTAAAGTAAGCGAAAAAACTTACTCAATTAATTATTTACAGATTCAGTCTGTTTGGTTGGAGACGTTATTTTTATCGGAAGTAGGTATTTGTTCTTGGATAATTGGTTTAGGTATCTACCTACATTTTGTGAAACTTCCTTCTTCCTTTCAGTTCCATTCAATTATTGAAGGTTTGGCAATGTTGTCCAGCGAAGCTCTATATTAAAGTTAAATTTAGAATTGTGTGCGTTTTACTGTCGTTATTACTTCTTCACTCGCACAATTCAGCGTTTTTAATAATAAAAAAAAATATTGGGTGTGCAATTGAGTAATGTTCCCTTATAACTATTTATATGTATCACATTCACGTCATACACGAAATATCCTAAAACGTCTAGTTCTTGTGTTTCTGATAAAGTCTAATAAGTATTAGACTTATCTGCGTGTAACTGTGCGCACTGCTCATGCGCAAAGCTTTTTTTTATAAACGCCAACATGCCTGATGATAAGCAGTGATGCAGCCTACGATGGAGCACGCTTGCCTAGAAGAAACCGACTCACTCGAGACTTGAAGACACCCAGATTATAAGTGCCAGGGAACACACACTCTGGCAGAGTATTCCACACTCTAGCGGCCCGTTTAAGGAATGAGGAAGAGCGTTTCGTGCGTGTTGTTGGAATGTCGACCATAAAACGATGCCGCTTTATCAATCTTGGCAAAAAGATTTACTAGCTCTAAGTTTTTTCCGAAAACAGCGCAGTCTTGAAACTGAATAGGTACATATGTATATTTCTGAACCGTTTCTGAATCAATTAACTTCTTCCTTAGGGTATTATTTTCTTTCCACACAACGCTTGTATCACACTATCGCACTAATATTTTACATTTATATAAGTTAGATGATGGATAAATAGATACTTGTTACTCAATCACGCCAGAACGGCTGAACGGACCTGGATGAAATTGAGCACAGAGACAGATTATAGTCTGGAACAGCACGTAGGCTACTTTTATACCGCGGTCAACACAGCAGGCCCAACTAGTAACCTATACAGTCAGAAAAAGAGGCAAGCCTACAACCACGATCAAGTCTACAGGTTGTAATCACTACAGACCCATTGTAACGTCACGCGTCGACATCAAATAAGGTTGAGTGTAAATATTATGGTGCTACGGGTTATAATCGCTTGTTTATTATTATAATTAGTGTTAAGACCGATTAAGCCCACTGGGAGCGATTGAGACATTTGGATTAATGTTTTGTTTATACATCGGGCTGAATTTAAAGGACTGGACAGATAGGTACTTAGCGTGACAATTTGTGTGTTAAAAGTGACTTACGACTGAATGAAAGACAGAGCGTGTTTTTCTGAGCGATATATTCTAGGATATCATTATGAATAACTTTTATTATGGGGCCAACCCTGAAATCGAAAAAAAAAAAACAACTGATCCATACATGTTGTTGACGATTAATTAACTTTATGTACGGAACAGGACCAGCTTTTTTTTTTAGTCTCAATTTCAGGGTTGGTTCTTTTTATAGTAGGTCATTATGATGTGTACAATAATATTCTAGCTAGAAAATGTCCGTCGTTTAAAGATACATCCTTATGTTGCTTATAGAAATATAGTTTGCGTATTTAATTAATTTTGTCTAAAACGACGTAAATGGATCTTTTTAAGAGTTTTCTATAATTGCAGATTAATTTTCTATGATTACTCTTTGCGATTTCATCCGCAGTGGGCAACTAACCTAAAATAATGTTTTTTTTTAATACTTGTTAGGTTTAGAAATAATTTACAAAAATTTGCCGTATTCTCTAAAATACAGTTTCCAGTGAATTTAATAAAAAAAACAATTCATAATACGTACTTGAAAACTTACCTAAATCTCTACTTAGTATAAAACAAAGTCACTTTCTGCGAGCATCCCTCTTTCTATCTGTATATTCGCTAACTCCTCCTAATGCGGTTTCCATCATTAGCTTTATAATTTTTCATGAAAGGCTAAAACCGTGCAAAGCCAGGCGGGACGCTAGTCTACGATAAATTCCAACATTATGTAAAGGTAGGTAATCTATGATCTAATTAACTATGTTCGTGGAATTCGTTCGTTCACTTTCTACTATGTTAATGTACTTATCTACCATTGTTTTGGATGTCGGCGAGCGGAGAGGAATCACTTATAACATAAGTGTTTCGCTCCGTCTGTCTGTGTTACTCAATGGAACGAAATGCGTTTAGTATGTAAGAATTATGGAAGACTGGTCATCTTTAGTTTTACCATAGATTTTTCAGATTTACGTGTAATTTTCTGAAATAAGTACAAAAAATAATCTGTCTTGGTAGCGCACAGCACTTTTTGGGCTTCAAGTATTCGTCAAGTGACCTGCGACTTACTTGCAGAAACTATTAACTGCAATATCTAATTCGTAAAATTAATTCCAGATTTTATGATAATTTTCGTAAGATACATTTCGGCAAATCAAAGCTTTTTCAATTTATAATTAGATTAGCGACGAAAGCGAAATGAATCGCAACAAGATCATATTATGATTCGACAGAGACGCCGTTTAGGTCCCGCTGCTTAGTAGCCGTTTAGTTATGACTAGCTCTTTTGCCCGCGGCTTCGCTCGCGTTTCATAGCCTATGTCACTCAGGGATAATGTACTCGTAGCTTTCTAATAGTGAAATAGTTTTTGAAATCTGACCAGTAAGTTTTTGAGTTTATTTGTTACAAAAAATAAGGAAATAATAAGGTTAACAATTATTTAGAAGACAAAGACGTCTGGAGCCTTCCACTTCCGCCAAGTAGTAACAAACTAGTACATAGAAATTACCAGCAAAAATGTGTAATGTATTTTTTTTTTTTTAAATAATGCCTTTCAGTTTCTTGCTTCAGTTTGTTCTTCTGAGTAGTGGCTGTTTTTCCGAACAAGGCGGTCGAGTCTATGATAAAACTTTGACGTTCATAAGTGTATCTTTGATAGGTACGCAATTGAATAAAAACATTTTGACTTTGACTTCGATAAATATTTCCTCTTTATGATATTAGTAAAAGTGTGGATAGACTTACCTAATTATTCGACCCATAGCTACTTGTGTGAGAACTTTCAACTCAGTATCTAATATCTAAGGTATTTATTCGTCTCTGGGCTTTTTGGGCAGTTTTGTAACTTACTATTTAATTTTAACACTGGGTTAAAAGCGTTTCTTAATTAAAGTAAAATTATTTTATTTGAGACACAATCAACGCTGTGGTCAGGAACGTGTTCGCATCAACTGATGGTATACTCGTAGATACGTACATAGGTGTCATAGGTACATGATATACATAAGTACTTGTATGTGTCGTGCTATGAGGAAAGGTATCCAATGTCGTGAAGAGTAAGATGATAGGTTCACACGACGTGCGTTCATTATAGCTGGTAATAACTGCTAAGGTGAATGTATAATCTTTGCAAAGGTTTTGTGTTGTGAATGTCTGTTGCATTATAAAATCTTAATGGCGCGGCGGCGGTGTAAATGACGTTTAACGGAATCGGGTGATATACTGTCATTTTTAAAGCCTTATTAAAAACTAGCTGCGCCCCGCGGTTTCACCCGCGGTTAAAAAGTATCCTATAAGCTATTTCAGACTATAATCAATCTCTGTGCCAAATTTCATCCAGATCTGTTCAGCCGTTCTGGCGTGAAAGTTACTCTTTCACGCCATCCATCCATCCATTCTTACAAACTTTCGCGTTTATAATATTAGTAGGATACTAATTAAAAATTGTCTATTACAATCATCATTATTACTACTCGTAGTTACTAGAAATAAAATAGGTAGTAACAAAAAAAAAATGTCGATGATATCAATGCACTTATCGGCCGAGCGAGCGTCTACGCTTCAGCTTGAACAAAAATGCTTTTGTATGTCCGATTTCTGACCAGATCTCTGTCCGGATCTTTGTCTTCCTTTCCAGGTCGCATTTCTTAACCGATTGTCTTGAAATTTTGTAAGTAGGTTCAATTATTTTCCTTTTTTTCGCCGATTTCACGAGAATAGGTTTAGGAATGCAACCTGTAGAGGAAGACAAACGTCATCCGCGAGGTATACAGCTCATAGCACAGAGTCACTAGTGTATATGTGTATTTTGTGTATATGTGTATTTTGTGTGTCTTTGTAGTGTCTTGCATGTCAAAATAAATGTATCTTTCTTTCTTTCTTCCTTCCTTATTTTAGCTTCAAGTAGGTAGGCACGCTTCAATAATACGAATCATTTATTTCTCCGAATGAAGGCCCACAATTTCATTGAAATAACCTTCAACTAAACTCCAACTTAAAATTAAACCCTAAGCAAACTGGCTGGTTATAAAAACTTCACAAATAATGAAACTTGGGCCAATATAAGCGCGCAGTCATAAATAAGAGCCGTCACTTTCCAACAGTTATTAAACTCTGCCCCTTAAGTATTCTGGACATTCTTCAAGGATTACGGCCGGTTACAGAGCTCCGACCGAGGCGCTGGTGGCTTATGTCTGTCGTTGTATCAGTACCGCTCTATGGAAGTGTACATAATTAAGGCCTGTTTCAGAGCTCAGGGGGCTTACCACGGTCCACGAGTTTTAGTAGTTGACGTAAACTTTTTTCGTTTTCGATTGGCTTCACACATAACCTAGTTCCTCAGCGTTTTCTCTAGGTGCGCTTCATTGAAATGTGTGGAGCGAAACGAAAACGAAAAAAGTTTTCGTAACCAAAAAAATTCATGGTAAAAAATGGTGCTGACAGAAACGGTGGCTTACGTCGTCGGTAAGTTGTACCAATACTGTTCTTTAAGAGTGTACATAAATAAGGTTGGTTACAGACCTTCGACCGACACTAGGTGGCTTACGTCGCGTCGCGTCGATCGGTTGTTTTCATAGATCATAGAAGTTGTACCAGTACCGCTATAATATGGAAGTATATAGGTACGTATAGGTATGCATAATTAAGGCTGGTTACAGTGCTCCGACCTTACGAGTCGAGTCGAGTGACTTACGTCGGTCGATCTTAAGGTGAGATAGAATTTTCAACTATGGACGAGCCTTAGAGGTTCAACAATGACGACAATGTCATTTATCAAATTACAATGATTCATTCATTGTAATTTGATAAATGACATTGTCATATGTGATTTGATTTTAGATTGTTCCAACTGTCATGTGTTGTGACTTGCGTCGTCCCGTATTTCAGGCAGCACATTTTGTAAACAATGTTATCGGTCGTGTGCTTCACTTATTAGTCGGAGACGGCCGTAAATAACTTTCCGAACGGAATGTTGAGATATGAGCAAAGTTTGGATGGATGGTACACGCACCGGAAATATGTGTTTTGATTTGAGTGGGCAAAGACGGCGTAACTGACCACCACTAATGGAATTGGCATAAACGTCCGGTAACAACTGAACAATCCTAACTGAAATATTATTAATGCGAAAGTGACTTTGTTTGTTACGTTTTCACGCCTTAGCTACTCAACCGGTCATCATGAAATTTTAGATGCACGTGGTCAGGGTTACAGAAAAAGGGCACGGGGTACTTTTTGTCCCGTAAAAAATAAAGGTTCCTGTAGGACCGCGGGTGAAACCGCGGGGCGCAGCTAGCTGTGAATATTCCGACCGCAAAAAATAGTCTACAAAAAGTTATAGTTTAATTGATCAACAAAATAGACATTCGTGGATTGAATCATTATTATTTTTATTATCTTAAATATATAATCTTAATATATATAAATCTCGTGTCACAGTGTTTGTCCTCAATGAACTCCTAAACCACTTAACCGATTATAATAAAATTCGCACACCATGTGCAGTTCGATCCAACTTGAGAGATAGGATAGTTTAAATATATATATAAATAATAAACGCGAACGAAGTCGCGGGGTGACAGCTAGTTATATTATGTATACAAAGCGTATTTCCTAGTTTTTCGCATCTTAAACTATAAGTGATGCTTGTTTGGTGTTCATACACTGTTTTTGTTATTGTTAAGAATTGTATTGTTTTGTTTTGTTTACTAAATTGTTTTTAACATTTTGTGCGACGTACGATATATTCTCATGTAAGTGATGTAATAATCTTTAGTGAGAATAAATGTCTTTAACATCATTTCTATTTATAATACAAAGACTGTGTCTCCACATGTTCATGGTCCATTGATGATTGGTGGTGACAGTCCCACCGACACCGTTTTTCATCAAATATGGCTAAGAACACTCGACACCCGACTAATTCACCTTTCAAACAAAAAAATCAAAATCAAAATCGGTAAATCCGTTCGGGTCTTCGGGAGCTACGATTCCACAGACACACACACACACACAAGATAAACAAGAAAAAAATAAACTTCTGTACTTACTCTCCTCTATGTTAGGCGGTAGATTGTAATTATGACTTGGTTAATGTAGATAAAAAAATTGTAAGTCAATATATAAATTTCATTCTGCTTTAAGAATATAAGCAAACAGACACTTGATCACCTTTCCGCAGCTGCCAGGTTTACGCTCGTAATTCCCACGATACATTTAGCGTACGGAACCTTCCAAAATAAGGACGAACAAAGCCATTCACGGCAAATAAAAAAGGAACAAAGTCTTTGCATTCCAAAGTAATCTTTTCCCAAAACTCAGGTAACCGATCGGTGATGACGTCACCATCGGCAGGGGGATGCTTAACAAATATGTAACCTTCGTGGTCTTTTTCCGATGATGGACTTTTTCAACTTAAAACCAAGTTTTGTTTTAGTGTGGTAAAGAGCTTTAGTTATTTGACATTGAACACCTCTAAAGATAAGTTTTTATTACCCGACTGCGCAAGAAGGAGGGTTATATTTTTCGAGTGTATGTATGTAAGTATGTATGTATGAGGTTTCTTTAGCACGCCCTGCAGCCTAAACAGCTTGATGGATTTCGACATGTGAGGTGCTATTAGATCAGTCATGATAGTGGAAGTGACATAGAGTACAACATTTTTATTAGGTAGGTAGGTATATCCGGATTAATTAAATCAGACCACATTTTGCAGTAAGGTTTTTTGTTTTTACTTATTTGTGGTATATAGAAGTTGCATGGCATTGATAATAATAATCATTAAATATGTATATCGTTGCCACCAAAAAAAACGTTAACCATCGCTAACTACTACGGTCGAATGCCCTGTGTTGCGGTAGCTAGTTCGTTTTCAGTTGTTTCCATTTTAAAGAAACGAATAATTAATAGAATATTTGTAAGGATATTAAGTAAGATATTGGTAAGATTAACTACAATTTACTGGTTATTACAATTTTGCTACCATCACTGAAGCATTAATCAAATACCTCATTAAATATTGGCAGGATAAAATCGAACCGTCGCGTCGTCGCGTCGACGCCACGTCCGTCGACGCGCCATTTTCAGCATAATATAACAGTCACTGTTAACCTTCGTGTTATTTTTTCAAAAACGCATTGTTTTAAGTTCAAGCGAGCCGTAAAAAAGGCTGTTGTTTTTTACCTTTTATAATTACCCTGCTGTATTTGTGCATTGTAACTCCACAGAGGAGGGACCAAATTATTTGTGGAGTTGGCAAAATAAAGGAATTATCATTTTTAGGTGCGGATTTCGGTTTTGTTTGGAGAACACAACGGTGGCTCCCCCATTCAACTCCACAGATTAGGTTGGTCGTTTTGTAAGTCAAATGGATTTAATTACAGCTGAATACGATTAGGGTTCTTGAGTTGGAAATTCCGATGGTTAGATGGAATTTTCCTTTAGAATCGTATCGTTTTTTGCATTAATACACAATCGTCTTTTTGTTTGTACTATCTATATTATTCTCACAATTTAAATAAAGTACATACCTAACTATGTAGTTAGGTACTTTGAATGCGATGCGATTATGACTGTAAAATTGGTAGACCATCTACTCACTTAATGTTGCTATAATAGTCCATTGTTTTTAAATTTACATGAAATATGATAAAGATTTTATTTCGATGAACACGACTGAGAACACGCGGCTGCGGTCAGCAACTTGCACGCACGCACCTACCTATTTACCCTAATTCCTTAACAAATAAAGTTTCAATTATGAAATCGTAAAGATATAGAAACTATCGCGTCGCGCTAAGTCGCGCAGCAACAGAAAATTAGATGACATGACTTTGTGTGCTTAGGGTAGATATTTGCATGCACTCCCCCGCGGGTTCCCGCCTTGTCGTGGCGGGGGGGCTCAGTAGCCGTGGCTTCGTCAACCACGGTGAAGCCAAGAGGAATCCGAGGTGGGGCCGCTTCTTAGGGCTTTTAGCTCCAAAGCCCACATGGAAGCGGCCTAAGTAGGGTGTGGGTCTGTATGGGCAGACCCACAACTGAGGCGGGGTGCAGTGTCGCGTGTGCGACACTGCAACCGAAGGCTGGGGGCCGCGGCGGGAGAGGACTGTTGGTGTGTCGTTGCCACTTTCCCTACCTTCCGCGGCCCAAACGGGGTCGCTACCGTTCGATGGCGGACGCGGTGGGGCCGCAGAGGAAGAGGCGTGTCGGTGTATCGTTGCCGCTCTCCCTATCCTCTGCGGCCGAAGTGGCAGGCGGCGGGGCCACTCATCTGACCCGTCGCATGGGGACCATGGGCGCCTAGGCACGGGTGCTGGTTGGTGCCCACGGGCAAATTGGTCCCCGAGGTGGTGGATGATGACGATGTGTCTGGTGTTCGACACATCGTCATCGAGAGGGAGAGAGCGCAAGCTCGAGGTGGTGCCCGAAGGGGCTGGCGCTGTCGGGGCTGCGGAGGAGTCCGGAAGCGTACCTACCCGTTGCCCCGACATTTTGCGCCGAGGTGGAACACCCTTGGGTTTTTAGTGGGTAGGCCGTCAGTGGCGGGATTCCCACATAACCACTCTGTGCCCGCACCCGGGGCTGTTGGTGGTATCCATAAAGGATTTTCCCAAGGTGAAAAAAAAAAAAAAGATATTTGCATGCAGGTTGATCAGAATACCACTAAAACAACAACATGCTCAGCGATATAGAAGAATACCAGAGTTAAAAGAGGATAAAAAGCTAAGAAGCCTTATAATTTGAGTCGTGACCGAGCCACTCAAATCATTATGAAGGTCATACATTATCCGGCTCAAAAAAAGCTCAGGCATCTCCGTAACGCGAGACAGCCGTAAAATTATGAGCATCGTTTTGACGGAAGACGATGGTCAGCCCAACTCGGGTTACGTAGTAACTATCGCATATTCTGCTCCACGGGGATGCCATGGTCACGAAGACATTAAAAATAACTTAAGTAAATACGGCCATCGTTTTAGGAGATTTTAACCTTGTGAAGGGAAATGAGAATGCTAAGCATAGTTTTTAAGCCCGGACGCAAAAACTACGGGGTGTTGTAAGTTTGTGTCTGTGTGTCTTTTTTTTAATTTTAATTTTTATCTTGTTGCTTATGAGTTTTGTTTTATTAGAACACTGCAACAGTTTGCAGAATAGAAGGAAGATATCGTAGACCACACAATTCATTGTATCAGTATGATTAGCTTCCAATAACGTTGCTGCATTTTGAGAATCATCGAATTTGATTTTGATTTTTTTGTTTGAAAGGTGAATTAGTCGGCAGTGTTCTAAGCTACATAATATGTTGATGAAAATCAGTATCGGGGTTTATTTTTTAACTTTTTTTCAAATTACAAAATGCTTTACAAATACATACGAGTACCTACGCAGTAGATAATTATGGATCATGAATTGTCATTTGTTGACAAATCACAGCACACATTTTTGTTTTCATGAGTCAAACATCAACAAGCACACACTAATCCACATTACTTGGCCGTATCCAGTTTATTAAAAGTCGTGATGGGACTTGTTAAGCCCGGAAATGTTTAAGGTTTAAGTCTGTTTTAGTGACGATACACCTGACGCCTTGTTACGAGACTTCATAAAGTGCTCGGAAGTTTGTTGGCAATTGCCAAATTGCCAAGGGGATTGTTAGGATTTGAGAAATTACATTATTATAGCTATTTTTAAAGTTATTCGTGTAGCATGGGATGAATCCTAAAGATGCCGTTCGGGTGACATCAAAAAGATTTGCACGCAACCTCATCCGACCAAAAAGGGACCAAACCCGCAAAGTTATTGGCACTATAACTGGTCACTGCTCCCTAAACAAACACCTATTTAACATTGGTGTGACCGACAGCCCTCTGTGCAGAGGATACATGGAAGCAGAAGAAACGCCACGGCACGAGCTCATGGAGTGCAGGAGCGTGGCGGAACACCGGGCTCAGATTTTTCAATCCCCATCGCCATTCCCGGAGGCCTGCAGCAGCCTGAAAAGGCTTCTGGACTTCTGGGAGCACCTGGGCTGGTTGGAGTGAAGGGAAGGGAAGAGAAGTAAACTTTACGCACAATGGCCCAATCAAGTGGCAAAGTGCGAAAAACGCTCGCTAAACAAACAAACAAATGGGATGAATCAAAATATATTATAGACTAGCTTTTCGCCCGCGACTTCGCTGATATTTCATAGCCTATGGCACTCAGGGATAATGTAGCTTCAGGTAGTGAAAAATTGTTTTAATCAGTTTAGTAGTTTAGGAGATTAACCCCGACAAACTAACTCACAAACTTACATAATCACAAATGTTACCTCTTTATAATATTAGTAACTAGCACCTACCTATAGATTAGTATATATAGACAATGCTGCGCATGTTTACCTTCGTAACTATGTAGAGCTGGTTCTTTCTAGTTCAATTTATTAAACTGTACGGTAGAGTTTATAAAACTTTTGAAAATAACGTCTGCCATGTAAGTTTATTTATTTCTATGGATATCGCTAAAGAACATGGATAATAACAATGCGATCAATATAACATTACCAGTTCCTAAGTTTAGCTTTCACAGCTCGTACCAGCGCAGACTTGAACATTTACGCTATACACCTCTCATTACAATATAAGCATGGTTTTCGCTTTACGATCAACGAGTAAAAGTTATTTATGCTTCTCTAACAGCTCAATTCTGTCCAATTTTACATAAATTAATTCGAAAGTGGAGTTTATCGACTTCTTGTTGAGTAAAATTAGTGTTTTTATTAGATTCATTCACAATATAAATAGAATCGATCTGAATAAATTACAAATAGGTACGAAAGCAATAACTTAGGGGCAGATGGAATAAGGGGGCGTCCATTAATTACGTGAGGCATTTTTGAAAATTTTTCGACCCCCCCCCTTCCCCCTTGGTGAGATATCGTAGGATTTTCCTCAACTCCCTCCCCCCACTCCTTTAAAAAAGCAAAAACACAACCTGAATTAATAACACCACCTGTTAAAGACTAGCAAAGACTAGTATTTGTGAATATTACCGTAATTTAAAATCACAATCATAAAATTAAATAATTATTAACAAACAAAAATTAAGAAAAGATTTATTCTAATCCAGTCTATGGAGACTCGCACACGCAATTTTAAACCGTTTTCTGAGAGAAAAATAATTACGTGATATTTGCTAAGACTTCCTATTCCCCCTAAGTGAGATTTGGAAAGATTTAGCTTGATCCCTTCCCCTCCTAGAATATCTCACGTAATTAATGGACGCCCCCTAAGTGGTATATATTATTAAAAACAATAAGGATGACCGCTAAAACTGGTAGGTCAGTCAAGCAACTCACCCTTTTTTGTTTTTCATGAAAATAATAATAATAAAAAAAAGAATAAATTGAAGTTATATGAAATGGCCCATAGTTTAGCAGTTTTGGCATCTTAGCCAGATTTAAAAACGTTTCATTTTATTATTATTTTGGCTTCGTTCCTAACTGTTTTGTTAATATGATTGAAGGTAGTTTTTAACAGACTTCCAAAAATGAGGTAGTTCTGAATTCGGCTGTATGTTTCTTTTTGTTTGTATGTTACGCTATTACTCCGCCAATCGTGAATCGATTATACATACTTCATATCATTCTATATCAATCATACTTCAGAAGTGGTCTCATATAAATTTTATCGGAATCTGTCAAGGAGTCTAAAATATGAACAAAAGTCTAAAAAGTGTTTACATGGATGACACATTACAGGACGGGAAGTCGATTTTTTAAGTATTACTATTTTATTTTACTTCATGAGAAATGTTACTAAGTTTGCAATGGAATAAATTTGGAGCTAGGAAAATGATGTCGAAAAATACATGTCGTGTCGTTTCTCTAAAGCCATTGTATATCTAAAACAAGCATTAAAATGTTATTCGACAAAATAATGAACGTCTTTTGTCGTTCGTCAAAGGGCGAGTCAGTCTTTTATGTAAACAAACTATTAGCATTCGAAAGGAAAAAACCTGTAGCTTAAAGACGAGGGTTTACAGAAAAAGCGGAGGCAGCTGAATGTGATGTTCACATCAAAATAATACCTAAATAACATAATCCTAACACAACATAACAACATAGTCCTAAATGTGACAGGGGGCGAGCCTGTTACCATACACCGGGCTCCAGTCATGTAGCAAATGACATACAAAACGATGGAAAACCACTAAGACAAAATTTCACTTGCAAAAAGATTTTTTAAAATCAGTTCACAATTAGCGAAAAAATCGATAAACAACATACACAAAAAAATACATACAGACAAACATAGAACCTCCTCCTTTTTGGAAGTCGATTAAAAACTAATAATCATCCAAAACTTTGATCATCAAAATCTTGCATGGCACTTCCTGCTTACGATTTTGAAAAATTGCCTATCACTAGACTTTAAAATAAATTTTGCCGCACATAAATTAAAAATTAGATAAGAAACAGCTTAGTTTAGTAGATAAATAACTGCAACTAACAAAGAAAGTACCTACTTCTACAGGCGAATTCTACTTCATTCTTCAATATTATATAGGCGTTTGCACGGCTATGTAGTGAGATAGACGGACTGCAGTAGTTCTCGACACGGGTCAACCTAATGAGGACTACCTTCGCAAGGCTTACTGTTTTTAGCTTTCATATTTGTTAACGTAATGATCATTTACCACGCTAGTTATAGTTTTACCGAAGTAGAATTTTTTGTATCTTTTGTTTGTACTTACGTGTGTAAATAAATAATAAATTAAATTCTGCAGAAAAAAAACCTCACCGCCAAGGAGTTTGAGAATGAGTTCTAACACGTACAGAGCCAAGTCTTTAGTCGAAACTTGGCGTAATTGCAATAAACATAACAAATGAACGTCAGGACGTGTTCCCCGAGAAAAACAAAGAAGCTACCGAGTAAACAATACCGAGTGACCCATTTCCACTGAGCTGACGAAGAATAAGTAACTTGTGAAGCTTCGCAGTCCATAACCGTACACTGAAGTTATTGAGCGCTGCAAATGAGCGCTCTTTGATTTCATGCGTTGGCTTTATTGACGTAATGTGTGATAATGATTTTGTTACGGTCTACGGATGTAAATAAATAAACAAATTCGGGACGTTTTTACACACGGTCACCTGTCCCCAAAGCTGTAGCTGTCAGATGTCAGTTACTATGGTTGTCAGAGACTGATATACGTACATTTTTATTTTGATATACTTACTTAAATAGATATTAACACCCAGACAGAACAAACACAAATGCTCATCACATGAATGTTTGCCTTAAGTGGGAATCGAACTCACGCTCCCAAGCTCAGAAAGCAGGTTCGCTATCAACTGAGCCACCGAGGCAGTAAAAATGGGGCTGCCTCGGTGGCTCAGTTGGTAGTGAACCTGCCTTCTGAATTTGGGGGCGTGGGTTCGATTCCCACCTAGGGCAATCATTTATGTGATGAAGATTTGTGCTTGTTCTATGTCTTTGTGTTAATATCTATTTAAGTATGTATTTAAAAATTTCTAAGTATGTATATCAGTCTCTGGCAGCCATAGTACAAGCTTTGCTTAGTTTGGGGTCAGGCGACCGTGTGTGGAAGTGTCCCGAAATTATTATTTTATTATTATTAATAATGTAATGTCATTTGAGTTTTTTTCATTCACTAGAAATTGTAGCTGCAAATCTATGTTTGATTATCCAGGGTAAAGAAACGGTGGCAGGGACGGCCTCCTCGAAGAAGCCACAAGAATAATCTAATAGGTTAAACTATACCCAAAGGCTTATTAGGCTTTATTATTAGGCCTCGGAAACTTTTCAATTTTCTGGTGTTTTTTTAGTGTCATCGACTTCCAACTTCGAGAGACGGTGTATCGCAAGATGTCGAAGATACAGCGAAGTAGAGAAGATAAGCATAGAAAACTATTTCAGCATCACTGTGTGGAACATAACACAGTTATAAAATTTCCGTTACCATTCGTCATCGTTTGAAGGAAATAAAATGAAAGCATAAAATAACCGTCGATGGACAGCTCACACCGCCAGGGCGTCGTAACAATAATATCCGCTGTATCGCAATCCACGTAAAAAGGCATCCATAACAACCGTTTCCACAAAGGAAATTTGTATCAAAACCGTCATTGTTTCAAACCCTACGACTAGCGCTCGGAGAATCGCCCATTTTCATAACTTCACGTATACGGCTCAACATTGTCTCGAATCGCGTGCGAGTGAAAATGAAATTTGTGGCATAAATTTTAAAGTCCATTTATGTCAGTCGACTCATCGTCGCTTGCTCCGTTCTCGCATGTCTCTGTGCACAATACCTACTGATGTTCTGTATTCCACGGCGGTTCGTGTTTCCCGCGATCTTGAGTTAATATTCGAATTAAGTTTCAGATTATAAGCCTGGAGTCTCGGATACGCGCAAATTGTTTAAAACTATGCTTCAATTTGCTATGGGTAGTTGGCTCATATAATTTTAGGATATCCTTTACGAAGCTTCCTCGAGGGACGTCGTGGAATTGCCCACTTAATTTGACAATTTAAAGTCTCCGTTTTCTAAGAAATTAGTATGGGATGGGGTAAATAGATACTTAAGAAGTAAAGTGGGATAATCATGCGAACGTAATATTCAAGTATTGCCGTACAACTACCTACGTAATTACAATAATTATTGAGTTAAATTTAACCCATAATAGTTATTTAAAAAGAGTACCCAAGTTTCTTTGTAAGTTATTCCTTGAATTTTAAAAATGTGAGGACGTGCACGTGTTAAAAGGTTTTCAACATGTTTCAAGATCGATTTTTTTTTGTAACAGCAAACAAGCTTTCTTATCTTTCCTAAGCTCTTTAACGATTAGCGGTATATGAGTACTTAAGATATTTTAGATAACATATTTTAGATTTGAAGAATGTAAATAGGCTTACAGATTAGTAGATAAACCTGAAGCACATTTTCAAGTCCCTTTTATTTTTTATATTAAGTATCATTTTTTAAATTATTTCTAGTATCATCAGATAATTTTATTTAAAGATTTTAGGTAAGTACTTTAAAATCTGTTTTTTTTTCTTAAGAACTTTAATAACTACTTATGCATGTTCCTTGTGCAAAGGTTCAAGAAAGTGTACTAACCCACCTAATACCTACTTAACTAATGTACCTAGATATACTTAATTATTATGATACCATACCACCGAATTTATGTAATACCAGCTTAATTAATAAGCTTAATAAATAATGCAAGGATTACACGCAACCCAATCTATTAAACAAATTCCAAAAGCAATTTTTAATCATTCCTTTTCGTTTCTTATGTCTTAATCAAGTACATAAACGTGAATAATATACAAACTTAGATGAACAATCGTTACCAAGAATTTCAAGACTAAGAAAAACAAAAAAGTCATTAACGAGTTAAACAACATTCAACTAAAAAACCGTAGACCAGCAAAAACTGGCTAATGCAAGCTAATGCACGATATTCCCAGCAATTAGGGCGAGAGTACACCGTTGATTATATGCTGGCCTGGCCTTAGGACATAGGCACCCCGGGGCTGTGGAGCCGGCTTTAGGACGGAAACAACAATACGACGGACGAATACGCAGACGGTCGGTCCCGGTCGGTCGAACATTACCGACCGACCGACCGTCTGCGTATTTACTAGTATGCAATGCAATATGCATCTAATGTCCTGCCCTCAGTGCCCCAACAGCTGCTCTCTGACTGACCCGATGGAGGTATCTTGCCCCACTTGAAGGACCTGTCGCCGACTATTGGTTGTATAGTTAAACAGTAAAAAAACCATCGACACGAAGAAGAAAAAGGAGATTATACTATGTAAAATTCTAAGGTAAATTATTCTTAAATGACGGTCGTCGCAAACGTCGATCGATCACATCAGTACTTATGTAAATGTAAGGAACGGTACACTGATAGTGCAATATTATGAATAAGATTGATCGTCGAATATGACGATGTTAGTTTTGTATTAGCCATTTTCGAAACGAAATTCGCTAAAAATATTTGCTATCCTTTTCATACACTGAAACTAAGGAAATGAAATGGTACGACAAACCGACCGTCAGCGTCATGTCGGTCCACTGTTTCCGCCCTTATTGCTTAGGTTTACACGCACCTTGGGAAAGGTTTATAAAGATTCTAAGCTTAAAAATTTTCTAACAAACAGAAAATATTAAATAAAACGTATTTGTATTTCACAAAAAGCGATGATAGCTTAAATAGTTAAAGAAGCCTCTTCTCTCGAGCCAGAGCGGGAGGAGCGGGTTGGATCTCAGCCGAAAGCAGGCACCAATTTGCTCATTGTGTGAACATAATACATATTAGCGTTTCAGTAAATACGCAAATATGTATCTGCTACACTACATTTAGGACTGAATGTCGTCCAGCGGAATGTGGTTATAATACATCTCTGCCAGCCCCTTCAAGGGAAAGGCATGACGAAATGTATGTAAATTATTACTAGCTGTTACCTGCAATATCATTCGCGTTTATTCAGATAATAGTATCCGAAATCCTTACTCGTGATAAACTTACTAATCATCAAATTTCTTCAAGATCCGTTCAGCCGCTTAGCCGTGAAAAGCCCACAAACAGACAAATTTACTTTCGACTTTATAATATTAGTAGGTATAGAAGTATAGATTATTATTTATCTATTATTAATGTCTGCGTCTTTTTTGTAAGGGTGTAACTTCATCTTCAGTGAAGAATGAATAATGACGACAATAGTAATGACGTCAGTACTACCGACGTCACTTTTCCGCTTTTTCTACTGTCGCATGTCGGTCTGTCTCCGACATGTAAAGAGTAGGTAAGTTACGACATTTATTTCTCTGAACTCTAGTTAAAAGACAAGTATCCAATACGAAGATTAATAGTCCACTTTGAGGCAAAAGTCGACATAAATTTTATTGAATAACGAGAATACAATATTTTTAATAGGATTTGAGTTTATGAATATGGGACTTATGTTATGAGCTTATGAGGTAGAAAATGTTAATAGCATACTTACAGCTTGGCGTGGTGGGTTTGTAATGTGACTTTCTCTGACTATGTTTTATAGATATATATGTAGATAGACTAAATAAACGACATAATCATAAGGACGGATGTTATATAGGATACTTTTCTTCCATATAAACTAGGGGAAATTGGAAAGCCACGGGTAAACACGCAGGATGCAAACGTTGCTATTTATTCATTTCATTCTACCTAGTTAAAAAGATAGGTAATTACTAGTTAGGTATTGTATGGGTTGTCTTTTTTAAAATCTTCTTCATTACCCATCTACCTACGTCTCCTAAGCTTAATTAAGATTCCTTAAAGATTTTTAAGTTCGTAATTCTTATCTGTGATCTTAACGATCAACAATAAGCTTAAGTCATTATATCTGTATACAAGTTGGAGTTAGAGTGCATATTTTACTTGTGAAGGATGATGAAGGTACCTTTTACCGGGTAACGGATAAAATATGGAATTCCGAGAATTTTTAGAATTACAATTTGTGGCTTAAACCAGAGCGTAGTATGGTAATAAGAAGAATAGTAAAATGGGAACAATAAGCACAGCATAAATAAGCTATATATGGCCATTAGCTAAGCAACCATCATCATATTCCTACATTTACAGATTTGTTCTATTGTACTCTGGGTGAATTCACAAAGATAGCACTACATATATTGTGTTACCGTAAGTTTGTTATAGGATATAGTTAGTTAGTACTTATTACTACACTATCGCATTAGGTATACCTGTAATGATAGCTGTAAGTTGTGAAACAAATAAATAAATAAATAAATTTATCCCACTCAGGTGGAGTCTATTTTGTATTTATACTTTCTCCATTCCTCTCTATTACTCGTCATCAGAGAATTAACTACTTACTCCCTTCTCATTCATGACTTCTTTCACGCAGTTCATCCATACCTGGATGAGCAATCATTAAGTACTCTTAAAAATAATAGGAATTCAAAAGATTCAAATTTCAAAATTTTCTGCTTTACTACTGCTTCATTACTTGAAAGAAATCATTATTTATCAATATTCGTTTTAGAGAAACCTATATTGTAAAATACCTTATAGATTGTTAAAATAAACCCAAGTAGGCGACATCTTGCAGTTCCTATATCAAACGAATACGACAACTCTCCTTCAATGTTAATAATTATTTTCGAATTATCGGAAATTGGAAAGTCAGTAGAACACAGAAATTAAATAACAATAATGAGCTTATGAGAAGTAATGGTCCAATTATTGCAGCAAGTAGGACACTCGTCACTCGCAGCTATAAAGTAGGTATATTGTATACCTTATGGTTTAAGTAAATAGGTATATTTTAGGTCTGCGCTGCGTGTATAATCTGCAAGATTCACAGATCGCAATTTCGGAAGACCACAGGCACGATATTACATTCTTTAAAACTTTAGAAGACGTACCTGACGCCGTGTTTCCATTTACATTATACGAACAAAATAACATTCACACATCTGATCAAATATTGAGCTAGAATAGTTCCCATACATAATTTGCTTAAATAAATTTCACGATGCTCGAGAACATCGTCATTGATGACAAACACAGTAAACAATAAAAATATCAACAGTAAAGCTAAAAATGAATGAGGGAATATCATCTAGCTCAAACCACAACACTACTCATCGTAAGAGGAATAGGTTTAATGATAATTTTGAATGACGTTAATGCACTAGAACTAGTCTAATAGAAAGAAACAAAAATAACGAAGTAAATTAAATCACTAAAGCGGGTAGCAAACCTTTTGAAGAGCTGCTTATAATGCATCCTTAGTTAGTCACACATCACAACACAATCACAAAAACACAAACAAAGCACAAGGTACACACGTCCGTCCGCCAGGAAAATTTGAATTCAACTGCCAGCCAGGTAAAGAGACCTGCGATGCGCAGGAGTCGCGTCAGGTGGGAGCAGGTATCCCAACGGAATTCACGGATGACAGAACAGAACCTTTATTATTACAAAAGTATTAATAATACGGGAGACAAGTGCTTCCCAGGCAAGCGTCGGATTGAAACTAGGTACGTACCTTTACGGTACGCTAGCACAGTCTCGTGTTAACCATTCTACGGTAGTAACTATGTACCTTAGCTATGGTTTAGCGGTTAGTTGACTGGCTGTTAGTTTTTGGAATTTCAAGTGGATGTAATGTAACTGAGGTCGGAATGGATGTTTTTTTTATTTGGAGCCGCGTCGGGTTTTTTAAGTGAAAGTTAAGTGTAAGTATTTTCTAATCCGTAAAGCGGTTTCAAATTTGTTTGATATGTAGACGTTAGCTGAGACGTCTAGATATTGGAGCTGTTTTGAATGTAACCTAAATTAACTGACTTACTAATTGAAAACAAAAACTGATATCTGCACTCCCAAATTAATCAAATGACACCGACTACTTTTTATACATTTTATCAACGAAAAATTAACGTTACTCGAACTATTCTTAAGCGAATCTGCAGCCCAATTAGGATTATCATTATCCCCGTCATTTCGTATTTCCTCTCAACAACAAAACGATAATCTGTTTTTCCTTGATCGCCCACGTCAACATCGTACCTAATAATTACGAAGATAACATCTCTGGTAATTGTTCCTCCATCGCACGAGATGACTGTACCGTGTTTGCACAGGAAACCGACTGGTTCATATTAAAACTGCGCTAGTTGCAATATCCCTAATAAGTCAAGTTATTATTGGCCTAGTTCTCAGATTACTTAGTATTTTCGACTAATTTCATACGTACATTTTATTTATCGAGTTATATTTGTGAAAAAATTGGGTTCTTTCGAGCTGGGAAATGGCAACCTTCTCTCTCTGTCTATTTCCATCTCTCTCTCTCTCTCCCTCTCTCTTTCCGTATATGTAGGCATAGATAAAAAGTATCCTATGTGCTATTATAGACTATAATCTATCTCTGTGCCAAATTTCATCCAGATCTTTTCAGCCGTTCTGGCGTGAAAGAGTAACAAACATCCATCCATCCATTCATTCTTACAAACTTTTAGGTTTATAATATTACTAGGATAAGTAGGATACTGAGGTCAGTTTTACATAATTCATCTGCCTCTTCGTTTTATCCCCGTCTTCTTTGAAAACATCACACTCTCTCATATCCTCTAGTACTACAAAGATTAAAAGAGGAAAGGCAACCTAGTATGGTTAGATATTACGAAATTATTGCTATCGCTCAACATATATTACGTATATCATAGTCCTATATTCGTTTCTATAAAGTAAGAGTTCTTGCAACGGAAAAAAAAAAAAAAAAAACTAACAAAAAGTCATCAAACAACTGGAAAGCAAGGCAAAAAATAAAATACATAAAGAGTATGAGTCAATGTTTTGCTTCAAGAAAGCTTGAACATTAATAAAAACCCACATTGAAAAAAACTATCACTACAACGTAACATTCATTGTCATTAATTCATTAACAAGACAGGAAAACCAATCATTCAGTTCATTCAAACTCATAATCTATTTGTGTACTTTAAAATATAGTGTCTACACGTCAAGAAAATATCAGGTTAATTTGCAATTTTCCCTAGAAACAGAAGAAATATTCAGACTAAAAATAACTTAGCTGTTAACTTTGAAGACGCTATTGTAATTGTTTTGACTTGTAGTCAATGCCGCTGGTCAAACATTTGTCTTGGAAACGAGGAATGATAGACAAGCAGACAAGATATATTGTAATTTGTTGAATAGAAATGTCAGCTATTCTAGGAAACACAAGCCAATATGTCTGGTAAAAGAATTTGGTCATAGATGCCTAAATAAGAAGTTGGTACAAGGATTTCAAGTTAAAATAAGCATAATGAGAAGGACATGATGAGAGACGTGACAGAATTTATAGAACAAAAATTACAAAAAGCTTCGATTCCGATCGGAGACAATATGTAACTACTCGTAGTTACACTTACAACCTTGGTATACCTACTTTATTTATTTTCAAAGATGAAAAATTAATCCCAAATTAATAAGACGTCTTTTATAGAGAAATGTAGATGACAAGTGTCTATCGAACTTTTTAAATAATCTTGCATAAGAATTCAGGCAAGGTGTGGTTAAAAAAGGTTATAAATATGGATAAACTGTGACGTTAACTAGATCATCAAGTGTGTATACTCTATACTGTAAATAAATTAAATAGCATAATCCAAATTCTACTTACAAACCGATATAGTCACAGAGCGTTGGGCATCTGTTGGGTGGGGTATTTAAGTGCAATTTTTTGAACAATCAATGTCATCTTAAAAAATGTAATAGATAGTTCGGTACAGAATATGATTAGTATTCTGTATGAATGTATGTATGAATATGTTGATTCATAAAAGATATCGATACAGTATATTCGACACCGGCCCCAGTAGTCAAGTTACCAGCTATCGGTGCCTTGGCAGTCAGTGTCAATGCTATGGCTTCCTGTACTTTCTAAGGTCATTCGAGCTGAGGAACTGTTATTTTTTGCGCTTAACGATATGCTAGTTTAAGTACATTCATTTCTATTTTTAGTGAGGCACTTATAGTAGTGATAATGTTACTTTTCACGGCCTTACCTTTTAGTTTCACTATTCTTCGTTTTGTAGTTTTTACTTTCTGTTTAAGTTGTTTGATTTTTTTGTCTGAATTATTTGTGAGGTCACCAATTTCACCTAGCATATTAAAAGCTCTGAGGAAACGTTATCTGATCAAAACATCGATCTAAATAGCACATCGATGGTTTAAGATTAAGAACCAGTTCTTCTAGTTTCAAAGGAATACATGACAAAAGTAGTTACGCGATCTAAGTACACAGTTGTGTGGTTTAATCTAGCTTACTTGTAAAATACGGCACACCAAGTACATTCTACAACTCAAATTAAACAATGCGACGCACGACAACGTTTTACAATACTACGTCAATTTCTCCACTTCGAAACTGACTTCCAAATGAAGCTCGAATTGAAAAGTTAGCGTGGAAACCTCGGGAACCAGCGACACGGAAAACTACGCAGGAAAATAACATAGGCCTGGCCCCTAGAGATCCGATGGGACCGCATTAATAAATAGTATACCGCTGCTGTATAGAAACAGGAAAATATTGTACAGTAAGTAAGATTTGCATAGATAATATTAATGTCCCTATTGTATCCATTGTGTCCTCTGATAAATTTTGAACAAAATATCACGGAAATATTTTAGATGAGTGTGTCGAATCACTTATTCGATATGACATGTGAAATAAATAATTTTACTCAAAGATATTATGTGTATCTTCGTATATTAGTGATGGCAAGCAAATGGCAATTTTCACAGTAAATAATTGTTTTTCTAAAAATAATTTTGAAGACTGATTGCTGCAGAAAAAAACTATGACTCGAGTCAAACATACTTTTTTCTTTGAACCCACTCGTTATCTTTAAATTCAGAATAACTTTTTGGTTTGATTTGTACCCGTGTGTGTATTTTTGTAGCAAAACAATGTAAGAAAGGTATGTATTGGATGTCCCATTAGTTATTATAACTCACCTGGTTTCTCCTGGTCCCAACTTATTGTTTTCCACAATCGCCGTCGCTCGGATCCTGTGGTCGGGCTGCTCTCCTAGTAGGCACTCACTCCTACCGTTACTCAAATGCTCTCTAGCCACATTGTACGCATCAGTAACATCTTTCCCTTTCTCACTAGTCACTTCACTAACACTCTCCTTCACTTCTGCAACACTATCTTTGACACTTTCTTTCACACTATTATTGACACTTTTCTCACTTATATCTCTCTTTTCTTCCTCTTCTTCTATTTTGTTTTCGAAGCCGTTGGCTATGACGGGTGCTGGTTTGGCCTGGTGGGATTTTGGTAGAGATTTAGGGGAGGATATAATAGGTTTGCTCTCTATAGTTCCGTTTTCGTTGATGGAGGTGACGTACACAGTTGAGTTGGCAATGTATCCGTTGAGTTCTTGTCTGTTCTCTGGCTGGGTCTTTTTCCTTTTTATCTGGAATAAGAAATGTAAAATTTTAACAATTAGTATGGAAATAGGTTTATCAGATTATTTTTTGGCTTTTCGAGTAGGGTAGCTCAATTTTTAGTCATAATAAGTGTATAAATATCCATCTGAAATTAACATTGCTATTTTCTACCAGAAACAACCACTCGCGGTTACTCACTCAATACTCATCCAAAAGCCACCAGTGCTGGTCGTCTTATCGATCGTCTAGAGTCAAACCAGCGCTAGGCCACGAGCGCTACATTTAGTTTCTAAAATAAATGTGACCTTTTATAAATCGAAGCAGGTTTTCACACACGCCGGAGCCACATGAGTTGTTGCAAAAATAATTTGACTTTTTGAATATTCTTCTTTTATTACAATTGATTACCAAATTTATTTCCAGTTCTATCAAAGTCGACACGCAAAAACGGCAACCACAAATTACAAAACCTCGAAATGTCTGTCTGTAATATGCGTTACACATGCACGCTGTTTTTATGAGCGTTTTAATCTTTTAATGTTACAGAAATAATACATCACGTCGTCAATGACCCCAATTAGCTAAAAAAACTGTAAAATGCAGCCACTTGAGTTTAAAATGCGATTAATGTGAAAGGAGCGCCAACAAGTGTTTGAAACCCTTGATTGCAGCACGGCGCAAACTTTTTGTGGGAAATGGTATTTGTTAAGTGCCTTTTAGTAATAGACTCGACGGAACGTTGAAAGTTTTTTGTTTTTTACCACAAAATGTACAAACTTAACTCTATAAAAACGAATATAGAAAACACATGGGCAGACTGACGCCCCAACGGTATTCTTGAGCTCGAATTTGCCTCTTTACTCGTTCAATAAAAAGTCGATGCAATAAACTTTTATAGGGGTCATTTGTACAGGCTTTGTTTGTGCTTGGGCGAATTTAATAAATAAATAACGTTTATACTCATAGCTCCCTTGAGTTAGGAATGCCATGGAACACTGCCAAAGACACGCCCAAACACTCAAACCCAGAGCAGATTCATCACTCAAACAATGACCATATGAACTCTTGTAATTCTAATTACTAGATAAAAATGCTCTGCTCAACAGCTAATTAAACAGCTGTGGTACAATACCAATCACAAAACTGACTGCAAGAATGAGTGCAGATATCCCATTTGTAAATGGAGAGTCCGAGATTCGAATAATGGAATACCCAGCGAAAATCAAGAATGCTTCAGGAACGAAGTAACGAATCGTCGGAGAGCGGCAAACAAAGCGGATGTGGTACACGGCACGAGCGATAGTTTCAGGTTAATTTTTTGTTGCTAGTTTAGAAAAATACTTACAAGTTGATTTTTAAAATTGAGTAGAGGAAGAACTGCCTGTTTGTGTGACACAATTAATTGTATTATAAAAGAGAAACACAATGTTTACACATAGACACATCAAAAGCCAAGCCGTTCCATTCGTTCACCTACAAACGGCTTCTTCTGGAGGAAGTCAAGTATTGGTAAAACTTGTCCCCACAATGAAATAAGTATTTTTACTCAAGAACAAGTGGGAAAATGGAAATCCTACTAGATGTGTGAAGTGGTAATTCGCGTATTCGTACTATTTTTTGCTATGAATTAATACTTGCACTTTGTACTAGAATTTGTTCTTTCCGCAAGTAAACGGCTACGCCTAACCTATTCCAACTTCAATTTCGAATACAACTATTCTTATTTGTGTTCCATACAATCCTTGAAAAATAAAAACGAACGTGGTTTTTACACTTTTTGGTTTATGTAACGGGAATTACTCACGTAGCGGTCTTAAGCTTAAAGACCGCCGAATGCGGTTGAAACTATAGTCGGAATAATCCACTAAATCGTACGTGAGTAATTCCCGTTACATAAATCATAATGTAAAAAAATTATGTTCAATCCCCGATCAAAAATGAAATAAACAAACAAACTTAGTAAAATCAACAACCGCTTCCAACTCATTATTTAAACCACAAGCAACGTTGAGAGCGCAGTGGCGAGAAGTGAAGAGGTTGCATTGCAAAGGAACGTTCCACCCTAATTATATTCCACTACAGTTGTCATTAAAAACTACAACTGCACTCGAGTTTCTCGCTTTTCTACCGCGACATGCAACGGTGGCTCGTAATTCTCGCATTTTGTTGCCTCATATAATACGCTCCAGCGTGTGTTTGGCACCCCCTCTTGCCACGTGAAGTGCACTGAGTGGTGAGGTGGGCTGACAAGTGGAGTCTGCATCGACGCCTGTCTCGGTTGCGTTCTGGTACGGTATTGTTCTATTCACAGCTAGCTTTGGTTCCACTGGCTTACGAAGCTGAGGTAAGGTATTATTTCAAATGGTAAGGTATATATGTTAAGGTATGTAGGTATATGTCTTTCCACCTAAATACAATCCGGGGGTGTTTAAGAGTAAAGTGAATAGGTATCTCCTAGGCAAGCGTGTTACACCTTCGATCACGGCAACGCTTCCCATCAGGCGAGTCAGTGGTCAAACGCATGCCTAGTTTGTTATAAAAATATATATAAATTTCATTTTTATATATAATTTGTATCTTTGAGCTGGCTAGAATATTCCGTCAAGAGAAGTTATATGTCACAATAATAGTAAACGACTAGCCCTCGAGCTAAGTACAAATTTGGTCAATCGTTTCCTCCCTGATTCGTAAAATGATTATGATAGATTTGTCATGAAGCCTATGTGGTCGTCAGCTGCGGATCCGTAACGGACGCGTAAAAAACAAAGTCATTTCCTCCCGATTGAATTGATTGTACTCTGTCTTTTGATCGATATATAATACTGTCAAGAAATATTTCATTGATAATCCTCAAATACGATATATACTCGTATTTGAACCTTACCTTATATTACCTACCTTATCTTATTAAGAGTTATAGACTAAGAACAAAACGGTAAGTTGATAAGATCTCGCAATCCGGTTCCAATCCTTGTAGTAAAATTACTACTGCACTTGTCCTAGTCCTAGTCCTAGAAGGTATACCTAATTACAAAAGGGTTTTACCTCAAAAGACAGCTTAGACATGTCGACGGGTGTGATCCGCTTGAGGGCAGAGAGCCGCTGCAGCCGCTGCCGGGCCTGCTCCTCGACCGCGATGAGGAACGCATCCTGGACGATGTTCAGGCCGATGTCGGATACTGCAACAAGGAGAACAGGTTATCAACTTTCAATTTTTTTACTACTTACTAGTTAGGCTAGAAATTGACATCATTATCATTACCAGCCCACATTAGTTCAAACATAATTATTCGCATTTTCGCTTCAAGCCACTGCTAAGGCCACTTAAGGCACAAATTACATAAGCCGGACGTAAGGCATGCCTGCCTTGCTGCGTGATGCTTGCCAAACATCTCGCTATCATACACTTTATGTTAGCGGCGCTGCGCCTGAACGTTGTCCGCGCCGCATCTAAGCCTTACGTTCGGCCTATATATAATTTGCGCTTTATGTTAGCACATTTTAACATTTTACTAAGAAAACCAATTTTAATTAATCTTAGACAAATTTTAATCCAACCTAAATCGATAATGTCATTGACTTGACACCATCTAGCTCATAACTATTGCGTAACAGCGTAAAATATACAGCCCGAGCACTACGGAATTCACAAACTACGAGATCAAAATTAATTAGCATAGAAATCCAATACCATTATACAATCTCTAGACAATATACAACTGTCTCCAGTTACTTAGATTACATAATAGGTTTTTGTTCATCACTAGTCAGCAAATTAAGACCACACATTATGATGCTGTTCACCAACAATTTGGAATCGTCTAAAATATTTTTATGACCATCGAATGCTAAAAACAGCAGGACACAAAAAATGTAATTAAGAACCTCAATCATGTATTGTATCAAAGTCGTTCGTGATTTGATATTTCCGTTGACGTTGGTTATACATATATACTTAAATAGTTATTTCAATGTTTGATACATAGTACTACCTAATCTAAAATAACCAAAGATAATTTCAGACTTTTAAATAACAAGGCCGCGAGTTATTGCACTAGTTTTCAAGAGTTACAAATTATTCTTTTGTTTATGATTTTTTGTGTGAACAAAGGGTATAGTAAACTACACGTAAGCAACGCACATTTGTATTTTTTATTAATTGCTTATACTTATTATTAAAGAAATGAAGACGTAAATAGGTTTAACTAAGTATGAACTAATACATAATTTTAATTTTCTTTTCAGCGATACTATCATACAACTAGAGATCAATACAAATCTGAGGCCTTCCAGTTCCAACAAATTTTAAAAATTGACGAGAAATAATGTATTTGATTACTTATTAACAAAATGGACAAATTAAATCTGGCGCTTTCGTTGAGACTTAAGTAAGATAATCAAAGCTTCTTCAAATCTGGTAGGCGATTTTTAAGTGAGAGCAAATTTTAATTCGCTTATCAGGACAGATCTATCAGGAAAAGATGCACTAAGCCGAAAGGGGATCATTGTACTCGTAATTTTGAAAAACTATTACTATGGGGTCAACCCTAAAATCGAGAAAAAAATAACATGACAATGACAGTGAACTTTTTGTATAGAACAGCTGATTTTGGGTTAGCTCCATAATAAAAGTTGTTCAAAATGATGAAAATAAGGACCCCCTTTTTTCTTAGAACGCCATTTACCGATAACCCTGTATATGTAGTGTATAGGCGTCCATGAATCTTCAGCCGTATGTCAGCTAAGGCATATTTCCACACACTCCTTGCATATAATTGCATTGAGGATCGCGGAGGCGTCACAATTCACAATGGTGGTATAGACCATCATTTATTGTGACAATGGTGCTTGCACAAGCTAGCTTGACTCATCGAGTCAGGAATGCCGGCACGCTGATTGAATGCTAATCCGACGGCGGTTGACAGGAATCGCGATAGCTATGGGTTTCCGTGTGATAAAACAAAGATTAGGGTCAACTGGGACAAATGCGTCTGTGGGGCCATTGTGTCTTTCGAGAATTACTGACATGCCCTTCACAAATTAGGCGCCACCCACATCTTTTTATCTTTAGTTGCAAAATAATCTGTACAAGATGGCGTTAGTTGTCTAATTTGTGAAGGGTTTGTCAGTCATTCTCGAAAGACGCAATTGCCCCACAGACACATTTGCCCCAGTTGACCCTATATCGACTCAACAGGGCTGGCACGAGCCAGAGGCAGTCTTTCCACCGTTTTTATCCGCGCTTAGAGGTGACAAAGCTAGAATTCAAATAGGTTTGTCTCTTTCTCGGTAAAAATGGTGAAAACACTATTTGTCTCCGGCCCGTGCTCTGCAAGTTGTGTTGATTGGTGTGAGATAGGGTTGGTTCCTGAGTTAGAGACCCTTGTACCACTGGGCTGAATAAACTGCCGATAATGGTTTTGATGAAGATGATAAATCTTATTGTGTTCAGATGAGCCATGAAGTATACGCAAAGCATTTGGTATTGATAGTGAATTTTTTAAGGTAACTGAGCGAGAGTTGAGAGCATTTTCGTTTCCCTATGTGATGCTTATCAACCTACATTATGGCGCTGGTAACTTTGTAATTCAGCTAATAAGAAAATGTAAGTAGGACTTTATTTTTCGTGAACCACAAAATATTTAAGCAGTTTAAATTTACCTACAACCGTCATAGAAGGAATTAATTTTGAGGTTTAAGTGGACCGAAACACTGAAGAAATAATTACTCAGACCGAATATTCAAAAAGTTGATCAAATACTTATTCAAAACAGAAAATTGTTCAACAAAAAGGAAATCACTAAGTTATCAAATACAAAGAAATGTAAACAGAATTACATCAAGAAACCTCAATTGGAATAAGAACGAGCCGGCGAATTCAAACCTTGTTTTCAGCATAATTTGAACGGGACGGCCGTTCCTTTCCTTCCCATCGACTTCGCTAATATTTCACGCAGCTGTAAACGTGGCCCATTTTTCACTTCTGAACAAACTTTACAGTGCCTATGGGATTTGAACGTTTTTAGGCCACGTTCTCGGGCTAAGCGGGAGCGGAACGGCAGCGTACTGCTGTTGAAATCGCAAGCTTCATTTGTTTGGAGAGTGAAGACAGCTGCCCCGTTGTCTTTGAAGCGGTCTCATACAAATTCCATTTCCACATGGATCGGTGCCCGCTGCCACGCCTCGACCCGCTTTGAAAAAGGGTCGGAGCGAGGTTAGAGCAATATCTACTAAAGGACCGAAAAATAAATAGGGTTTTAGCTGAAAATCAACTTTGTGGTGTTCATTACCAGGCTAGTCTTGCAATGGGCAGATTTTGGCTAATTCACGACTTAACCGACTAACCTACTTGAAGTCAATTAAAAATTGCAACTTTTTACCTACAAAACTCTTTCAATATGATTTACAGGGCCATTTATATTCAGATGGCACTCTAGTTGGGAGAAGGCCCGCCTCTCAAGCCAGAGGGAGCGGGTTCGAACCCAGCCGACGGCACGCATCAATTTGTTCATTGTGTGAGCATATGTGCGTATTGTATGTCATGTGCCACATGACTGGAGCCCGGTGTTTGGCGACAGGCTCGCCCCCTGTCACATTTGGAACTGAATATCGTCCGGCGCAGTGTGGGTGTTGTATTACACCTCTGCCAGCCCCGGGGGAAAGGCGTGACGATATGTTATGTTATGAAGTCTGGTATTTCATTGATCATTTTAAGCAATTCAAATGATTTAATTATTTGCAGTAGCGGACTTGAGGTCCTTGATTCTTTATTATCATCAAATCAAATGTTTTAGATTTTTTTTCCTGGACGAAAACGCAACGGGATCGTTCCGCGCTTGATATTGGCACAGTTGAAGCATGTAACCTTTCTTTCCCGTCTGCAAAACTGAAATTATTGCGAATTGTACCATAAACTCCATAAAGGTATGAAAAATGAGACTCGCAAGCTCTTTGTTTTATTCAGTGCGCCTCCAGAGATAATGGAGGGTTCTTCCCACTGCTGGGCTGAGCTTTGAGAGCAATAACATTAATGCTTTTCGTATTATTCCTTTTGTTTGAAACACGGAATTCTTGAGTTCGAGAGCGATATCTGAAATGTTTGAGTTGTATAAATAAATAAAATAAATGTATTCGGGACACTTCCACACACGGTCGCCTGACGCGAAACTAAGCAAAGCTTGTACTATGGCTGCCAGAGACTGATATACTGATGTACATACTTATTTACATATATATATTTACATTTATAAATGCTTACTTAAATAGATTAAAACCTAGACATAGAACAAACACAAATGTTCATCACACAAATGTTTGCCCTAGATGGGAATCGAACCCACGCCCCCAAGCTCAGAAGGCAGGTTCACTACCAACTGAGCCACCGAGGCAGTCGCAGTCTTATTTATCTTTTTATGAAATCTGGTTAGCATTTACTCAGATGGATTGTAACAATGAAATGAGACGTTGACCAACTCACTGGTATAAAATTATTTGTATTTTCTACTCGGTTTTCCCACAGGCAAAAAAAGTTTAAATATATAATATTTTAACATTCTAAAGATTTTTTAAAGTAAGTAATAAATATCCTGTTAACTTTTTACGAAGGTACTTATTTCGTTTTTAATTCTTTTTTCATTCAACGATCTTTATATATTAGTATATTTTATTTTATTCTACAATAGGTACCTATTTTAAGTATTAGAATGTATTATATTATGTTTATGTAAGTATAATTCAAATAGTTTAAATAGGTGTATCAACACTTTTATTTTTGTTAATTTTTGCACACCCATCCATGTCCCATACTCTTTCAAAAGTATCCTCTCCATTCTAAGGTTGCCTGGAAGAGATCGCTCTTAGTGATAAGGCCGCCAGTTGTTAAACTACAGCTTAAGATTTTTCTGTTCTTTTGTTTTTGTTATTTCTGGTGTGAACAATAAAGTGTTTATTATTCTTAACTATCTATCGATCTCCAACCTAGTGATGTAGTTTTAATATTTGAACTCAAAATCGAATTTCGGTTTTGTTTAAAACTTTTACTTCAGACCTTTTACAACGTTTTACGCAACTGTTTCATGAACAATTACAAACATAACATATCGTCACGCCTTTCCCCCGAGGGGGCTGGCAGAGGTTTAATACAACACCCACATTTCGCCGGACGCTATTCAGTCCCAAATGTGACAGGAGGCGAGCCTGTCGCCATACACCGGGCTCCAGTCATATAGCAGATGACATACAATACGCACAAATGTTCACACAATTGTACGGCAGTCCTTGGTCTCTTGGAGGTATATTTTTTTTTAATAAAATACTATTTTTATCGTACAGATTTTTACTTTATTTATTTCGACTTTTCTACAACACAATGAACAAATTGGTGCGTACCGTCGGCTGGGTTCGAACCCGTTCCCTCTGGCTTGAGAGACGGACCTTCTCCCAACTAGGCTGCCATCGTTTTTTCAAACAAAATAATTCAATTTCAGCAATTACAAACAAAATAATTAAAAACCGATTTTCTTCAACCATGGCTAGGAACACTCCCGACTAATTCATCTTTCAAACAACAAAAAAATACAAACAAAATCAAAGTCGGTTCATCTGTTCGGGAGCTACGATGCCACAGACAGACAGACACACACACACACACATCAAACCTATAACACCCAGTCGTTTTTGGGTCGGGGGTTAAAAAATACTTCTAACCTACTCTATCCTACCTATCTCTATTCCCTATAATATTTAATTTCATCTGCTAACTAACTGGAGCCCGGTGTATGGCGACAGGCTCGACCCCTGTCAATTATTGTCGGAACATCATCCGGCGAAGTGTGGGTGTTGTAATACACCTCTGCCAGCCCCTTCGGTGGAAAGGAATGACAATATGTTGTAAACCTAGGAAGCTATTAATTAATAGGGAAATCTGACTTAAAACACGAACTGGCAGTAATTTCTCCACTGCATTGCGACCACTTTCCAGAACTAAATCAGATAAAGTTCACGTTCCGTAGTTCTACCGTTTTTATTACACAACCGTTTTTCATAGCTCGTATATACGCATGTTTGTCGTTATGTTAAGAGGGCCGCGACGCTCTGAAATTTCCATACAAACGCGCTACTCAAATTTCTTGAAAACCATTCGTCAGATATGATTGAATTTTGCATGTACAATTAAATTAGCAATATCTCCGCCCCCATGTTCTTGTTTTTTTTTTTAAAAAACGTTCTCAAGCTAAAATAGAGCTATGAAAAATATCCACATTTTTAAGGGGTCACTTTTGACTGATTTATTCAATAGGTAGACAAAGCAAATCATAAATTCCATTACATAGGGAGATAATCTACATTCATTAGCTGTTCTTAGTTATTTAAGAATGATTACAGAAGTGCAAAAGTCATAAAAAAAATGAAATTGCACTTTGTCACTCGGTAGGTTACTTTAGAGGCTCGTCAGTATCATTACTCGCTCTCTTCGCTCGTCTTCTTAAATTTAGTCGTCTTCTTAAATTCGTGTAGACGAAATGGCTATATAATACCTTAAGCCAATGCGAAGTTAGTCTATAGTGGTCGCCGGACTCTTAAGAACTCTAGGGTACATTCAGAACTCTAAATTGCTCAATGAACTGGCTAAAACTGTTGATGTCCTCTTCTAACACCCAGCAATAAATAACAAAGACAGAAGTAAGTTCAATTTAGCTAATTTTAGCTTTAGTAATGTAGCGTTCTGAATAACGCCTTAAAATGTAGGTAAATATAAAAGTAGTGTTTTTTAAAATTAATTGGAGCAATATATATCTCTATCTCTGAAAAGTCAAAATGTTTTTATTCAATTGGAAATCAAAAATACACTTATAAACACCAAAGTTTTAGACTCGACCGCAAATTTTGGCTTACAACTAGCTAATAACTAATATCATATTATACTCGTATAAAAGTATGTACTAGTGGCTACTTGGCGGAAGTGGAAGGCTCCAGACATCTTTGTCTTCTAAATAATTGTTAACCTTATAATACCCTCTTTTCATTAATCTAGTTTTTATAATAAACTAGCTGTCACCCCGCGACTTCGTTCGCGTTTATTATTTATATATATATATTGAGATTTAAACTATCCTATCTCTCAAGTTGGATCGAACTGCACATGGTGTGCGAATTTTATTATAATCGGTTAAGTGGTTTAGGAGTTCATTGAGGACAAACATTGTGACACGAGATTTATATATATTAAGAAGATGTGATTTAAAATTTCTTTCAGTCTCTATTAAATGTTTCGGGATTTTATTATAAAAACGAACGCAGTTGCTTAAAAAGGACTTATTTGAATTATTCAGTCTAAATCTAGGGACATCTCTTCCCTATTTCTAGTGTTATTGTTTTGATAGTCTCAGTACCACACATACTCGTAGTAGGTACTTCGCTTAGTCGGCTAACGTCACAGGAAAGCGACTACGTTAGCCAATGACTAAGGTTTCATAGTCATTGGCTAACGTAGTCGCTTTCCGCATGTCTCTATGTCATAAAGGTTCATAATCTCTTAAAGGTTCATTGTACTCATCAATATAAGCAACTTTTACTAGGGAAGCAATTCTAAAATCGCGAAATAAAAAACAGCTGTTCCATACAAAAAGTTCATAAGCCTGAGACAAAATGTATGGAACAGCTGATTTTATTTCGCGATTTCAGAGTTCGCCCCGTAGTAAAAGTTGTTCATATTGATGAATACAATGAACCCTTAAAAGGTTTTTGGTGAGTTACCTATATATACTTTGTACATATCCGCTAACTCCTCCCAAACCACGGATTTTGATGCGGTTTGCACACACGGTCGTCTGACCCGAAACTAAGCAAAGCTTGTACTGCCAGAGACTGTTATACATACACATATAATTTTAAATACATACTTAAATAGATTTTAACGACCAGACATAGAACCAACACAAATGTTCACCACATAAATGTTTGCCCTAGGTGGGAATCGAACCCACGCGCCAAACTCAGAAGGCAGGTTCACTACCAACTGAGCCTCCGAGGTAGATTGTTATGTTCGGTATGATATGGTATGGTTTGAAAAAGACTGGGCAGTGCTTCAAGTGCGTGGCCAGGACGAAACGAATTTGGTGAGACCGTTTTTCGGAGTAGATATGAAGGCTTAATTTATAAAATATCAAAAGTATAATATTTAGTGAACAATAAAACTTGTATCATTCATCATCATTATCGTTCTTTTTTTGTGATCTAATGCTGTTGACCAGTGAGGCCTCTACAGCGTACCCTACGTAAGGCAAGCGCGGAGGACGCAGAGCTTTTAGAAGGTTTGGTTTTTCAAGCTAAGGGGTTCATCGTCCTCCTCAAAACCTTATTTATGCACTGCTAAAAAGGCCTCTCTTTTTTGCATTGTATTAGTTCTATAAAACAGTAAAATATTACCTAATTGGTCATTTTCAACGGGAACAAAGGTCTCACCTCCTAAAAAGCAGACTTGAAAAGTACGAAATGGTGGCGTTTTTCCTCCCTTTGTTCTTTCACCAAGTTCCAGAACTTTCGGAAGGCTTCCCAAAAAGAACTGCGGAGTGCTTTTGTAAAGTTTTCGGATGCTTCGGTTAATTAAGTTTGTATTTTTTCCTTAGCGGCTCGGAAAGGCCAACTAACAGAATGGTTGTTCAACCGATTACAACAAAAAGGAGAATGCTTTGTGTATAATTCTGATCTTAATCCTAACTAATATAATAAATGCGAAAGTGAGTTTGTTCGCTTGTTTGTTTGTCTGTTTGTTTGTAACGCTTTCACGTCTCAACTACTCAACCAATCGTCTTGAAATTTTGCACACATGTTGTCTGGGGTGTAGAAAAAGACATAGGGTACTATTTATCCCGAAAAAATAAACGGTCCCTGTGGGACCGCGGGGCGTAGCTAGTTATAGTCATACATTTCTAGCATGGCTAATGATGGCCGGGCCACAGTAGGCAATGTTGCCAGTATTGCTGAGCAAGTATTGCAGTAAGACATAGCCCGTCTAGGAGCACCCTTTTATAAATGCTAAAGTTTGGATGGATGTATGATGGATTTGTTACTCAATCACCTCAGAAGGCCTATACGAATCTGGATGAAATTTGGTACAGAGAATAGCACATAGGATACTTTTTAACCGCGGGTGAAACCGCAAGCCGCAGCTAATGTAGTATTTAGGTTAACTACAAACACCAAAGTATGTTTTTCTACTTTAAAACAGGTAGAAGAGACGAAAAATGAAAGCCACTATTGCGAGAGATTTTTTTCGCTGATGTAGGATGACGTATAAGAAAGTGCAAGTAGAAAAATCCCTAGGTCTAACGAAATATTTACCTTCCAGACATAAGCCTTCTTCTTTGCCCTACCTAATGACCTCCACTCAAGATAAACCCCCTTCTATCGGCTTTACATTTAAAGCTACATTCCATTATCAACAATGAGCCATGGCCTATCTCGGCATCTACTAATGCTCATCAAAACCGGACTCTACCCCCCGAGTTTTAAGTTCACTTTTATTTCCTTGCTACAAAATGTTGGTCACTTAGTGCTCTGCTAAGTAAGGAACCAGTTTTTGTACATTCCGGTGCGACAACGGTATTACATTACATGTAGGTACGTCTAGGCTAGAGTGAGTGTGGCGACAATTTTAACTGAGCGGTTAATGGGGGCGCTAATGATCTAAATTGTTACAATTTTCATATCTATTTCTAATATATTTGCACTAAATTTACTTCAAACGCCACGATACTTAACCCTTTAAACACCTATTATTACAACAAAGAGATAATTATTGGATTATTGAGAGAATGGATGAAAGAAAATTGACGAAACAGATTTACAAGGCGAGTGTGATTGGTTTAAGTCGGTAAGGAGCGACGTAGGAAAACGTATCAGGATCAAATCCAAGACGTTTTGAAATAAGGTCAGGTTAGGAGTACCCGTAACCGATGAGCGTGTATTGAGGGACTCATGGAAGTAGAAGAAGCGAAAGAGATCTGTCTACCGCTACGGGAAAAAGGCGTGACTATTTGTATGTATGAATGTATGTTCAACGAGGATTTTTAAGCGATTTTGTCGGGGCCTGGGGCTCTTGACCAGTTGCAATCGCTTCCAAGAGACTTGGTCTCTAGAATCGCTAATGCTTCAAATTCACCTGCTGATTGGACGAAATACAAGCTTTAAAAATGTCACATGTCAAAAACAGCTAGCGTTTGAGCGTTACAGAATCACTTGACAGCGATTGCACCCTAGGCAGCGAAATTTTGTCGGAAAATATTGTCTCAGGTGCTGATTGAATTAAAAATAATAATGTAAAAGAATCTTAATTATTAATGATGCTAACCTCAAATTAGAGCTGACGTCTACCTACAGACACTAGATGAAAGGTTGCTCTTTAAACAAAATTATGCAAAGAGGACCTCTATGAATTTCCGCGGTTGACCCTTGACGGCATTATTTCAGAGCAGATACTCAGAACCCTTACCAAGAGTTTTATAGTTACGACAACTTTTTTCGTTTTCGTTTGGCTCCACACATTTTAATAAAGCGCACCTAGCAGAAACGTTAAGAGTCCGGCGACCTAACTAATTTCGACCTAGACGATCTAGACTAACTTCGCATTGGCTTTAGGTATTCTATCGCCATTTCGTCTAGAAGAAGAAGACGAGTGAAGAGAGCGAGTAATGATATTGACGAGCCTCTAAACTTACCTACAGAGTGACAAAGTGCAATTTAATTTTTTTTATGACTTTTGCACTACTGTAATCATTCTTAAGTAACTAAGAATTTCCCTTGTATTATGGATTCATTTAACTGTTGTAGTGTAGTTGTAGTGTAGTGCAGTTGTAATGATGTAGACAACCTCCCTATGTAATGGAATTTTTGATTTGCTTTGTCTACTATTGAATAAATCAGTCAAAAGTGACCCCTTAAAACAGCGGATATTTTTATAGCTCTATTTAAGCTTGAAAACGTTTTAAAAAAAAAACCAAGAACATAGGGGCGAAGATATTGTTAATTTAATTGTACATGCTAAATTTCATCATAATCTGACAAACGGTTTTCAAGAAATTTAAGTAGCGCGTTTGTATTTAAATTTCAGAACGTCGCGGCCCTCTGAAGGAACTAGGTTAAATGTATGGAGCCAAACGAGAACCAAAAAAAGGTATTCGCTGAATATCAAAACTCGTGGTAAACCCCCTGACCTTATTATATATTAATAACTCGTGAATGGGCCGGACTGAGCTATCAGAATCTGCAGAATGCTGCATGTGACCGTAACTTTACCTGCTGGCTTCCATCACCAGAATAGTCGTTCAAAGATTCAGTGTAGCTCAAGGAAAATAGCTGGTTCAAACCACTACAAAAGTAGAGTATTTCTAGCACATTCTTTTTATTTTATGTTTTTTTTCCTAAATATCTTTGGGTCTAACTTTTTCTAAACGAGCAGCAGTCTACACATTTGCTGTAAACGAAATGGTTCCAGGTTCATCTACTCAACATGTTATGTTGAGAGCATGGATCAAACAAATAAATTTTAGGTCTTTGGTTGACTGGTTGAGAGCGCCTAGCAGTCATAAAGGTTCCGATTTAATCCACATGAGCCAGGAAAGTTTAATAATAGCCAAGGTGAAGTTTATCTAGACTAGTTGTCGTACGAGTTGAAAGGAAGGTGTTCCGATTCCGACCGGCGGCTCTGACATTGACTTTCCAGCCATATAATTCTGCAGTCAATTAATTACTCGAGGAACTGTGGTGTAATGACGAAGATTACATACTAAATGGTGTAATATTTCTAATTAGATAGAATTAGAGTCCGAAGATTGACCCATGCCTAGCCAGCCTAGTGACTTTTTAAAATTTAGACCTGTTCTTGTAGCCTTCAACCCTAGGCCAGTATCTTCACTTCTTTGTACGATGAACATCATTTTTAACCGACTTTTAAAAAGGAGGAGGTTCTCAATTCGACTGTATGTTTTATTTTGTAATACTTACTTTTTTGTTGTTAGTAGTTTGATTTTTTTTTTCAATTTTTAAAATAACCATTAAAGTAAAAAAAATGTTTGAATGGGCAGTTGGTTGAATGATTGTTGGTTGGTTGGTTGAATGGGAAGTTGGCTTTTAAGCTTTACTTTTAATATTATTACTTACCATTTTTTCGGCCTCTTTTGCTGTTCTTGGTTTGTCTCGGCTTGATCTTCTTCTTTCTAACTTTCCTTCTAAGTACCTATTTACCTACTAAAGAGAAACGCTACAGCCATGTCATTTTGTTGTGGTAGTGTTTATTTAACCATGTTCTGAGTCTGTTTTTGACAAGTCTATCTTGAATCTAATGAGTGTGACAAATGAAACTTGAATCGTGATTCCACGGCTTATGCTGTAAGCAGCTTATGATGACTAGGTGCTATTGCATCAATAAGCCCTATCTGAACTAGTTTGCTGTATTACAGATTAGACTGGGATTGGTAGGGTTTGTCAAGACCGGTTCTAGCGCTGGTTTGAGTTCTATTGTTGTAGCTATGAAGCTATGAGAAGGTAAGAGTGACGCACGCCAATAACTACTGCAGGGCTTGCAAGAGCCTTAAACAAATTTTCTTTCCACTGTTTGAATCCCTCGAGAAAAAGAAACAAATCCGTATTTTAGCTTTGTCGCTTTTATACAGCGTGTTACAAAAACCCTGTTGTATAATTGAAGGACATGTACACACACTTATTAGTATTAATGCAAAAATACCAAAAAAATGCACGTTATAAATAGCAAGAGAGACCGGTTTAGGAACGTAAGAAAAAAATGAAATTTTACAAAAATGTTAACAAATATAAAATGATAGCGGGTTTTATTCTAAGAAAGTAGCGGCACGACGCGAATAGTTTACAAATAAAACCGACGCGACTATCGGCTGCGTTCGCGCTTTTAGGAGTACGGAGCGCGATGTGTGTTAAAATATTTTTGAGTCAATATTTAATTTAAAGTAGCATAATTGCATCCTCCTGTCGATACTGGATGCACACCTCGGTTCACACATTCAGTTCTATTCTTAAACCTAACAAATGGTTATGTATAAATGACAAGAGTTTCATTAGGTACAGCTTAAACCCATCGAAGTGCTTTCTAAACGACTAAGCAGTTGAATCAGCTTATGACATAACTAACTGTGACTTGTCTGACCCTTGTGCCACAGAATAAATAATAGATACCATGTCCGCGGCATCGGATGCTTGGATGCATAAGCTGCAGACATGCTAGGCTCTAACTGAGAAATCTGACCTCGGTCAACGACTGGACAAGTGTAGTTTTTATCCAAAAGTTTTGAGCGTAGTCTTTTAGGTAGTAGTCGTTTTAAAAAAAAAACCTGCTAACAAATTAAAAACTAAGACCACTACACACATTCACCTCTGCTCATGGCCCAGCCGATCGCTGGGAAAGATAGAAATTTAAAAAAAAAACATTATAAATAGAATCTTATGTTTAGGGACAGAGGTGACATGAAACCCATGAGAGATTATTGTCTGTTTTTAACAGATAGAACAAATTAAAGGCTCGAACAGTTTTTTTTTTCGTTCTTTAATCCTCTAGCGTTAAGGGTTTGATGGATAAAAGGAACACGCCAAAATACAGACAAAATAAACAATAGGTACAATTAAGTACAATACTACATATGATACTTTTATTGCAAATAAGTAACTAATTTAAAAAAATGCAAATAATTACAACAACAAATCGGAACAGTTTAAAACTCCACACTAATTAACTTACAATTTTCATTCATTTCAAATCCGTATTTTTTATAAGTACGTCTAAGCGCGTGAGTTTTGCTTCTGGTGCTTTTGCTAAATTCCTGGTTCAGGAGAAATTCTTCGGTGGAGTTACGCAAACCCATGCAAAACGATTACACGGTGGTTGCTCGTTTTGGTGACATTTGATGGTTTTGGGTACATGAAATCGGTTAGAGGTATGAGAAACTAATTAGCAATGCTTAGGAGTTTTGACTCTTTTTATTTTAAAGTTTAAACATAGTTAGAATAGTCTGGATACCCGCGCAATATTGTCGTTGTCGTTTTTTGAGGCAGACACAAGACTTTAAGAATATTATCAAATGCTTTTGTAACTTATTGTACGTACCTTTTGATGAGTCCATTATAAAAGCATCCTTAATACATTTTTTAGCTAAAATTTAATGACAATAAAAATTATTACATATTCGCGTTTTCCTACTAATATTATAGTAGGAAGTAGGATAGAATACAAAAATACAAAGAAATCTAAATCACTCAATGACATGATGTATACTGGGGGCCTACCATGATATCTTATTGACTTGATAGTTTATGTTTTGTTTTCGACACCAAATCGTAACGCCGCGCAGTAAGGTCCATGGCAGCGCAGCAGCGAAATCAAAATGTAAAAAATGTTACAATTGAATACTAAAATGTACAAGTACTTCAAAGAACACCGAGCTGAATCTCCCTACCCCATATAAATAGTTTATAATAATAATATAGCTTTATTTCAGACACGAGATCCATAATATTTGTTTACATAATAAGGAACAGTCAAACAGTCAAACAAAATAAAAATAAAATTAAAATTGGTACAATAATAGTACATGTACCTCCCTACGTTCAAGCTTAAAGATAGGCATAATAGATACCTAGGCACAATAAATATTTTACTTACTCATTTATTTTAAAGATACTTTGGTGCCATGACGACAAAAATTTCGATAATAATAGTGATGGGGCAGGACATTCCGACACGTATCCGTAAACATCCGTAACTGCCGCGTGTCGTCGAATCACGATTACTAGATATTATCAGTTCTGGAATCTGTAGCCAACATCGATTAAATTTACGACTTGTAACTTTTTTTTTCTTAAATTCATCAATTGTTTGCTTTAGCCGTTCTTTCGACTAATGTTAAGGTGTGGCCTACGATGAAACACGCTTGCATAAAAGAGAAGCGATCACTCGATATTTGAAGATACCCAGATTATAACTTCATGTTATACCTATTATCGTTTTTAGTTGTATTTCTTTATAATAAGTTTATATTTCAGTTGGTAATTCTATATTTCTGTATTTTTCTTGCGTTTACTACGTGATGTTTGTGTAATTTCCATATAATTGCGCGAGATTAGTGTAAAATGTGCGGAACGTGCGTTGGAACAAGATGGAGGCTGGAGCTGCTCCGGAGCATGCCGCTTGACTCATTGCGTGTGACGTAACGGTGCAATGTTTCGAGCGCGTTATTCTACGGTGGAGGAACAGTCTTAATAATTTTCAGTCTTGCTTTTTTTTTCAAGAGTAAAAACTTTTTGCATTTTAATTTACTTAACAAAACAAGAACTAGGTATGCAATGTGGGCCTGGCTAGAGTTATAATATTGATAGAGAAGAAAATATACTTAACGTAACGATAATGAAATACTCATCACTGGTGAAATTTGGTCATCTAGTACTAAAGAGCTGGATGACCAAGTTACGATGCGGAAGAGATTTTAGAAAAAAATGGCCTTACCAAATACCAGCCAACCATAAATTGTCTAGATTAGTATGATAAAAGTAAGGCAAGTGTAGCAGGTTTTTTTTACAGAATGGCGTTTTGCGACTAGGTATTCAACAAATGGGATATTTAGACGATATTACTAATAGATGGTTTTGCTATTGTGTAAAATTAATTTGCTACCCGCGAGAAGGGTCAGATTTTCCCAAAAGGCTATACAAAAGGTACCAATCTTGAACTTCGATAACAAAAATTACAAATAAGATTTGAGAACTTGACTTAAAGTTTTCATGGATTCAATTATTACAAGACCCAGTCTCGTTTTTCCCATCACTACAGCCATTCCGTACGCTATTGTCATTACGTGCGCGATTCTACACGTAAATGTAACGGTAAAGATTTATGCTTTATAAAACAATCGTTTCAGAGTGAAAGACATTTGTTTCCGGGTATAATAACTTCGAAAGAAGGCAATACTGGGCGGGTTAAGTTACATGATCGTGCAAAAACTCAGTACTAAGCTTGGTGCAACCACAGTGCAATCTTAGTACTAGCATTGAAAAAGTTCTTATAGGATAAAGGATAAACCACAAAAACCCTGAAACCGAGAAAAATACAGCTATTTTCATACATCTCGTCAATGATCAATGAACTTTCTAAATGAAACAGCTGATTTTCGCGATTTCGGGGTTGGTTTCTGAGTAAAAGTTGTTCTTTGACGAGAGTAATGACATTCTTTCGGCTTCGTACACCGTTTTTTTCTAAAAATTTAAAGATAGTGTCTTTAGTTGCTGCTTCTGCCTGATTCGATTATTTTACTAGACAACCGATACATGGTACCTAGTAAGTACTCAGTTTTTTTTGGGGTGGAGCAGAAGTAAAAGTACTGTATAAATTATCTGATTTCTTTTCTTCCTTTTTTGATCTTTAAATATTTCATTAATAAGCTGCAACGGTTCTGTATAACTAAATCTAAAATTTCGTTTTGAATTTATTTTGTGCTTCCAAAACCCTCTTCCATGCAGAGACCGGAAGGCCGATTTTCTGTCATTATTGACTGCAATCTCTAATTTTTTCCTTGAAACCCCTACGTTTTGTGTTTCGAGTTAGGGTCCAGGGTGGGGCAGAGGCCCCATCTTGCCTCACTGTGTGGACGCACATAAACCGATACCTTACAGTTTTATCGTGCCATCAGAATCTAGGCAACGTTCAGATTAAAAATAAACATCCCTCACCCAAAAACTGACGAATCATTCTTCGCAAATCTATTCAGATTCAGACTGGCTTCAACATAAGCTGTTGGCTTCGATGCTACCTATTATTTACTCAGTAATTAATGTATGTATGTATGTACCCTTGAACCTTCAAGTTATTCAAGTATGTAACTATACTATTGAAGTTACCAGCACGGCTGCTATAAAATTATAATGTGTTGTGACGCGATGATGACTTGGAATCTTCAGCCCAAGGTTGTCCGCTTTTTGCAATGGCGATTGTTTTTTTTAAGTAACCAGTCGAAGACCGTTGTTCATATGATACATCGCTCGTTTTACATTTAGTTAAATGGCCATAATTACAGAGCACTAAAAAACATTTTTTGAACTTAGGGTTACCCAATGATAAAAAACCTATGATACCTATTCTGCGTTAGATATATGTATTATCATCGGGTAGGTACTTACCTAATCGTACATTTAAATCGTCGGGATTTCCTTCTCTGGTAGGCTTTAAACAGTTTTCTCTTTACCTATCTATTAAAAACGACGGGAATATCCCTGAACAACTAAACTTTGCCCTTTTTCTTTCAGGAACCGGCGATGGCATCGCAATACTTACAAAAAAAATCGACATTAGTAGGTAACCTGCCTGTAAACTTTTCTATCATACATGGCTACATTATTATTTTAACGAATATCGAGCAGTCTTTCGAAAACTAGATCGACTCAAACGCGAACCAGTCCAACACATCTATAACTACAGAATCAAGTCGGTACGTACCTATGTGTACAGTTTAAATTCACATTTTCAATATCACTAGCCAAGTGTGTCAAAATAGGGTCGTTGCGCCGGTTGGCGGCCTTTTAGTCGAGTTCCTAACTTTGATCCTTGAAATTAGTATGAATTATGTTTACATAATTCTGGTTCAGATTATTTTTGTAGGCGTAGCAGATATCATCAAGTAAATTTTCGAAACAAGTCTTGGAGGAATATTGTAACAGATTTTTTAAAAATAAATAATTACTTGAAACTTACTCAAAATGCCAGTTGGCGGCCATTTTTTTCGGTTCGCGGCCACCCTAGAGTTAGTTCGCGGCCGCCAGTTTTACGTACAATATTGACTTACGAATTTTTACAGTTTTTTACTATTTCGTACACTTTTTACCATATAATGGTCCTATCATAAATTCCCACATCATTTGGCATATGATCGCAATTGTCACTCGAACGCCTTTACTCTTAAAAAGTACATTCTCTTCAATATTCGTCCCTTTCTTGTGGTCTAACCTAACATTACCTTCACTATTCTAACATCTCTTATTTCCACATTCAGGTATCCTAAGCTACAGCATTTTCCTTCTCCTCCCTTCTCACCTTCATCTTTAATTTCTGCAACAATTCTTCCCCCTGTTCTTTCTTTCCTTTCTTTCCTTACTCAAAACTCTTAACCTCTAACAAATGCATTTATTCTTCTTCTAGACTTCTGACATACTATACTTTCTTTCATCAATTCTGCATTTATTCTTCTTTCGTTATTAAACACATTACATAGCTATCTCTACAAATAATTAAAGAAAACAATGCATTTTAAAATCAATTTGTAATGCAACAAATTAAGTTTCGTTAATATTAACATTTTGTTCTTATTATAACTTGAGTAATACTCCATAATTTGAGCGTATTAGACTAGTATTTTAAATAGTCAAGATTTTTAAATATTAACATCTTAAAAGTAACTATTGGTAATTAGTCTTCAACAATTTCTATACATACATATAATTACGCCTCTTTCCCATAGGGGTAGGCAGAGAACACTTCTCTCCACTTGCTACGATCCTGGCACACATCTTTTGCTTCTTCCACTTTCATGAGTCTTTTCATACACGCTTGTCGGTTACGGGTACTCTTGACCTGGCCTTTCTCTAAGCGTCTTCAATTTGGTCGAGATACGTGCGCCGTACGTAGATCGACCCTGACCGACTTGCCCTGCCCATCCACACTCGCCATGTAAACCTGATTCGTCAATCTCCTTTCATTCATCCTCTCAATGTGTCCATCATCCAGCATCCCTTTCTTAATCTTTACCACTACATCCTCTACCACACCACAACGTTTTTTAATGTCGTTGTTTCTCATTTTATCCATCAGGATCACTCCAGCCATACTTCTCAAACTTCTCATTTCTACAGCATTCATTACTTTCATGCTTCTTCTGCCAGACCCTACATTCACTTCCATACATAAGAGTGGGGACCACTCTCTATGTACCTCTCTATGTACAGCCAGGCGTGCTCTTTCAGAAACATTCTCTCTGTGCATAAAGCTAGGCAAGGCCCCATTCACTCGATTTCCTGCCAAAACTCTATAACAATTTCTATAGCTATCCTGTAATAATGTATTTTGTACTTATCAAAAATATTTAAAGTCTATACAGTCTTTAATTGAGTAAGTACCTAGTTGGTACGAGATCAAAATTATCAACTGAAACAACGAGTTAAGTATAAAAAAAACTATTCTTTATCAATAATGGACATGTAACACTTGAGCGGTTTATTTTTAACATCATCATAAGTCGGTCCTATAAATTCAGTACACTTCAAATGAAATCATTTAGTACAAAAATCACAGCCAACATTTATGTTTTCATCATCTTCAGTGTCACTGTTTAAGATATTTGCGCATTGGCCACAATTTTGTTTAGTATTTTGTTATGATGTTAACTCTTTAGGCTCTAAAAGTTTTTCTTTTCTAAGTTTCTTGGCTTTGTGTATTCCTTTTTTTTCTTTGCTTCCTCTCGCTTACGTTTCAAGGCTTGCTTTCTTGCTTCTTTAGCTTTTTCTTTCTCTTCATTCTTGTCTTCACACAACGCGTCACAAACATGTAAAAGAAGTGGCCGTAAACTGACACCTCTATTTTCAAATCATCAGATATCGGCCGTCTATTTTTCATATAATTTTCGGACGGCCGCGAACCAGATTTGTTTTGTTAGCATGTTTTAGTTTGCGGCCACATTAAAGCTATAAATGGATATAATTATATTTTGGCGGCCGTAAACTAAACATATCATTTAAACCAACCCCGATAATAAAAAACAATTGCACAAAGCGAAGCTTTATTTACATTAATAATTGGAAAGAAAGCAAACTTATTTCATTCAGTGAGCTAGTGCCGCGGCCACCCGGCCGTATACCAACTTTACTTAAAAATGATTGTGTTGGTTGGCGGCCACCAAATTAAACTGATATTTAAGTAATTTACTCTCAAATTAAATGCAAAATTACGTAAAACAAACAACTATGATCACTCAAAAACAATCACACTAGTAACTAAGTAGTCGTAAATTTAAAATACTTGCGTTTGAAGCGGGACCTGTTCGCTATTTTTTGTGCAGGTTTGCGTACGTATGTGCGCTGACAGCGCGGCCGGCAAAATAGATGATTTATTTCCGGTACATAGATTAGGCTAACAGACTTATTTGAATGGGCATTACCTTCTGCAAGTATCCAACTGTTTAAAGTGCCACAACATGTTGGCAAGAGTGAGATAGAATTCTTATTATTGCAATATTTATACGGTTGGACCTCTAAAAGGCCGCGAAACAACGCAGGGCCGCGATCCAGCGTAATGACCCTACGTGTGCATGAATCATTCACTATTTATTAACTTTCTACGGTTAATATTTAATTGAGGTCGGTCCTGGTTTTCAGGGCCGGCCGTATCCGTAAATTCCGTAATTACGGAGATGAAAAACCGGTCAGCGTCCATCACTACACCTTCCAGAGATCCAGACTGCGAAGGGTTAAGGCAACTCAACAAGTTCACTCACCTCTCAGAAAGAAGTTGACCAATCACTTTCTACGCACTGAACTGCACTGAAACTCACTGTACATCTCAATAAGAGTGTCGATATGTTGATAAAACACTGCATCCGTGGTGTGAAACAGGGTAATTGTTGTTAAATAATGTGTGAAGAGTGGAAAACGGCAACAAGTACGCGATGGGACGGCGAGTCGCGGCGACTCAGAGCCAACGGAGCACCTCTCTCGCTCGCACTCGGCCGGAGACAGGTTGTGTTGCCACGCGTGAGGCTTTGCTTTGCTTTGCTTTACTCGTTACAAATTGATAATGACACATCAGCCAAGTTTGGGAGAAAGGAAGAACCAAGTTCCACACGAGCCGAATACTTTTTTGTAGTTCTATAGTAAGTTGGATGCTAGTATAGTCTGACGAGGAAATAAGGAAAATCGTCAATTAGCAATATCGTCATTGTTTATGAGAGGTACCCAACGTACCTACATAGACGATAATGTTGTAGGAAAGAAATCAAGGAAGGAAATATCTAATTGGAATCTACTTAGAGCATTCCCGTTTTGTTATTTTTTTAGAGCAATGTTCTTTTCATAACTGCTAATTTAAGATGAAGTCTACTTCATCATCGATTCATCATCATCACCTATTTTCGGCCCACTGCATAATGTAGGTCTCTTGTGGTCTCATTAGTGCGCCATCTTCCCGATCCTGAGCCAGTCTAATCAACTGTCCTCCTAACGTCATCACCTAATTACCCAGTCTAGCTCTAAAAACAAAAAAAGCTGATTGAAATTTAAATTTCGCGAAATGTTTAGGGGAACGTTTCGAAACGTTTTCAAACATTTTCAAACGTTTCAATTATTTGCTCATTTATTTATGTAGGTATCTATATATCCTTTAAATAGAGCCAATGTTAGTTTAGCAATCAGTGAAAGGACCCATTACGTTTTGTTCAAAACCAGGCTGAGATAAAGACCCAGATTTACCCAGCTCAGTTTGCTTCACAACACTTTAACAAACTACTTAAATGTGATCAGTTTCTGCTCGTAAATGGAGACACATTATATTATTATTCCCATCCTTTCACCCACAACGCTATTTAATTCGATTAGTCAGCGTATACATGTACGTAGGTATATTTGCTTCAATAGACGTGCAATTTTAAGCTCATAACTGGGCGGATTGTTCTTATTAATTTGCTAAATCTCTGAAGACTTGTATCTGTTTGGCGTATATTAGTTTTGAAGCGACAGACATCTCTAGAGACGCTGCTGGAGGATGAACTAAGTGGGTGGGTACCTACAAGTCATAGCTTTATAGATTGCAAAAATGACTAAGTACGGTTGTATATTATACAGGGTTATCAAAATAGGGTAACTAAGCCGAAAGGGAGTCTTTGTACTTGTCATTACGAATACCTTTTACTATGGGGTGATCCGTGAAATCGAGAAAAAATAACAGCTGATCCATACATTTGGTCGAGGAGCAATGAACTTTTATTATGTAACAGCAAAATTATTTTTTTTGAGATTTTGGGTTGGATTTATACTAAAAGTTGTTCATAATGATAAGTACAGATTCCCTTTTGTCTTAATACACCCTATACCGATAACCGATATCGGTACCTATAAATCTTCTGTAAAAAAAAATGTTAAACTGATGGTGGAAACCGTGTCAAAATCCGTTACGTGGGATTATCCGTTAGGAGTTACTGAATATAAAGACGGAGAGATAGACGCGGAAAGCGACTTTGTTTTATACTTTCCAGAAGACAAAAGATAGAGATGAGAATATAGATAACAAGAATCTACCTGTGATTAAATCTAATTCTTAACAGCTAATCTAAGACCAAACTATGACTTTTTTATGACCATCTTAAAGAAATAAAAAGATGGTGGTTAGTTCATATTTTCTTCTTAATAGTAGAAAATATGGGGTAGCTAAGAATACCTTGGGAAGCATGGGAGAAGTCCTATTGCCGAACAGCAGAGAAAAAACTAGCCAAGAAAAAATCAATCAAACAATCTTGACCTATTTAAAGATATTGCAATCAAATAAATAGCTCTACGTATAGTATATCTATCGAATGTAATTTTCCAGAAATCACAAAAAGACAATGAACAAGCTACGCTCTGTACGACTTCTGTCTGACCCATTTCGAAGCAAAAACCTTCGGCACTCCAATCAAAAACTACCACAAACAAAGGCAACTAATTAAACCTGGCAACACAAACTTCAAAGCCGCGAAATAGCGCCTGCAATGACGCGAATGTGTTCGAAGCCTTCCTAGTAGTTAGACAAGGGTGCATCAGGCGCAGTGGTTAATGAATTTGGAAACGAGATGGAACCTTGTCACAGAGGGCCAATGTAAGTTATGATAGGCTATTATGGATATCGGATTGTTGCATGGATATTGGATATTTGTGAATGTGCGGCGGTCAGAATGACCACGAATATTTCAGACCATTCCAACGGCCTTAAAAATAGCCGAGCCATTATTTTACATTAAAAAAAAACAGCGAATTCAGAACTAAGTAACTTCTTTTTGCAAGTCGTTAAGTTTTGAGCGGGTTTATTGCACGATGATGATGATTTGTATGTCATCTGCTACGTGACTGGACCCAGTGTTGGGCAACAGGCTCGCCCTCTGTCACATTTGGGACTGAATATCGTCTGGCGAAGTCTTGGTGTTGTATTACATCTCTGCCAGCCCCCTTTGGGGGAAAGGCGTGACGATACATTATGTTATATATGTTTGATGATAAGGTTTTTCAACAATAATTTGTGTTTTCTTGCATACTAGGGATCGCACGGTACTTTTCGAAAAATTATTTAATTATTGGTGAAAACCGCATTGAAATTTGTTCAGGTTGGTTAGGTTAGGTTCAGGGGCCCTATTCGGAGATTTGAGATTTTCATCTCACCTTTTTTCGTTTTTGTTGCTTTCGTTTGAAATGTCATAGGTGTGAGAGAGACCAAAATAAAATCTCATCTCACGCGTAGGAATAAGCCTCCAGGAGAAATTAACAGATATAATATATGTACAGACAGAGAGATAGCTAGACGCGGAAAGCGACTTTGTTTTAGACCAAGTAGAGATATTGTAGAGATGATAATGGGTCCATGGTTTACCACGAGTTTTCATAGTTAGCGAAAATTTTTTTCGTTTTCGCTTCATACATTTAACCTGGTTCCTTTACGTTTCCGCCAGGTGCGCTCCATTGAAGTGTTTGGAGCCAAACAAAAACGAAAAAGTTTTCGAACCCTTCAAAACTTCTGAATAGGGTGCAGGAGATTTTAGCCTAATATTTAGTCTCATCTCATCATCATTATTGCACCTGTACGGTAGCCAATAGTGGGTACACTGTAGACTTCTCTTATAGCACTTCTTTCAGTCCGTCTACCGTATTGAGAATGAAGCTCCTCAATTCTCTCTTTGACGAGACAAAATTGTCACCGAAGCTTTAATAAAACTTTAAACTCTTTTTTCTTTGCAACGAAGTGTTTCCAAGATTTTTCCTATGATAGATAAGTGGGTAAGTATTTAAATAAATAGTTATATACGTAAATACTCACGTAGTTTTGTCTCACTGCGTCTCTTGACACGTAGCTTGATGACGCACGAAGAAATGCACTGCAACAATAGCATGTGAAAATTACATAAGTAATTAGGTACTTTTTATAAATTATTATGTATTTGAGAGCCAGGGTACTGTTTCAGATTTTGCGCGTAATGTCAAATTTTGTAAAAGAACATTGTAGAAAATTGTTACGAAATTTACAATAAGTACCTACTTGAATTATCAGACAAGTTTAAGTTTTGTATAATTTCTTTTTGTCTAAGAATTATAGAATATTTGTTAGTATTAATACATTGATCTAAACGCGTGACGACTGCCTTTGAGTAGTCACGTAATATACTGGCTGATCCATGTTATCATGTTTTGAAAACACTTAGGTAATCTACAAGCCTAATTAATCATTATACTAGTGGTTTCTCAAATTATATCTGAGTACTTATACATATATCGACCCACAGGGGCCGACGGCAACCTACTAGGTCTCTCCTGTGTCAACGGTAAAACAATTTGGAATCTATCAAAGTGTATGTCATCTAAATGTCGCAGCCAACTGTTCAATTAACAGCCTAGCCTTTATACGATGTGTCTGGTGTTCGACAGCATTGACGTAGCCCCGATATTTTACGTCGGCGTAGAACATATTCTTATAATTTTTAGTGGGTAGGTCGCCAATGACGGGATTACCACATATCCACCCTGTGCCTGACCCCGGGGCCGATGGTAGAACCTATAAAAGGTTTTCCTTAGGCTTAAAAAAATATAAGACTAAGGTGGTAGCGAAGCGAAGCGGACTTCCCGCCTTACCCTCCTTAGCCTAGAAACCTCCTCTACTAAAATAATTAGGCTCGACAAGTAGTTAATGTTGTCGATCTAAGTCATTTTGCCTAGCTGTTTGATTGAATGGCTAAATCTCATATTTACTATTTAACGATGGCTGTAACATATACCTACACGAAGTGATCTATGAAACGAGAGAAATGTCAGAAATCACTGCTATAAAAACAACTGTCGCCCAAAACCAAAACACCAGTACCCTTCCATATTCGCAAAGTAGAATTAAACCGCATGAGTTCCCGGCCCATGCAACTAGAGAAGATTACATTATGTTTTGTGCTGAAAGCTGAAACTGAAGGGAATTATTCCATCTCGCCCCGCTTAATCAAGGGAGGCGAAAATGTTAATTTTGTTTTTCGCGCTACAGAGACCCCGTGGTTTTGTGCACTACGTTGAATAGAAAGAGCTGAAATTCTAAAGCTAGATATTTGCTTACATCCTTACTAATAAACGTTGCCTCGAAACTCGGAATAGTTTTACATTGTTGTGTGTTTTTCCGTTTCTATTTTTCAACTCGATCGAAAAATTAAAAAAACTCTACTTTTCTATTCTGAGGTTATTAACGCTTATTAGTAAAGGGGGTATTGTCAACCCCCTTTTTAGAGCTTTAAAGTCGTAATAAAAATTACTTTTTACTATACCTGTATAAATTTATTTCTATGACCGGGTTCTTCATTTAGCCATCATCATCATTAATTTGTTATTCACAGAACTTTGAACGATTTTTAATAGATTAATCAGTAAATATTTTTATCATAATTACATTGTCGTGCAGTTAGGTATATCTTAGCATGAAATAAATAAATCCTCGAATTTGTCTATCGTTTATCCGAACACCATGTATAAGTTACTTCGAAAACACCGAAAACTCACCTCGTGTACTTTTTTAAATTTGCCGTACAAACAAAAACGAAAAAGAACTAATCACAGTAACAAAGATAAATAATCCTCTATTTTGGAAGTAGTTTAAAATGTCACCTGCTACACAACTGAAGCTCGGTGTATGGTGAAGGCGTGACGATCAGTATACATATATGTATGGACTTAAGTATGTTTTAAAGTGAAACGGTCTTTTACCTCGTGTATGTGACCCAGCACCTCCGTCCGCGACATATCATCCAGCTTGGTCTCGTTCACGTCTATGATTTCGTCGGCTACCTCCAGGTTGTCCAGGTGGCCTGCTGCGGGGGAACCTGGGGACGAGCGAAGTATCAGTCAGATTACTCAATGGGCAACGCACTCGGTACATAAACCAGCTACGCAAAGGTATCGCAAGACTTGGTCGGATTTACCAGACTGGCCGTAACGAGTAGGTAGAATTTAGGGGTAAACATGTAGGGGTAACTTAAAGCAAGGTGACACAATGTCATGTGAATCATGTGACCGACGTATTTGAAAAATACATAGAACATTCTATGCAATAGAATTAGTACCATGTCTACGGATTTTACAGATGTTATTTTACATAAGGGAAACCGTTTTTATAAACGGAAATAAGTATTTAAAATCTTAATAAAATTACAAATATGATAGAAGAGAAAAAAGTAGAGCTTGGTTGTAATTTGTTGAAACATTTACTTTTAGTTCGGATACGAAGATTTCGAGACGTATTGAAGCTATTATACTATAATCAGGCGTTAAAACCAGAACTGCGAAAGATTATAAAAATCACTAACAGAGTTTATGTTTGGAAAAAAAAATACTCACCATAAAGCTTGACTTTATTATCCTTCGTCTGGACCACAATAATAACGTATCCCTCCAAGTCCACGGTTTTACTTTTAACTGTAGTCATTTTGTCAATTGCATTGATTTGCGTCGTGGGAGCGTTGAAAGTATTCATTTTTGCTAAATTTATTTTAATCTTGAGAGCAGTGAATTGATTGAAAAAGCTTATTTGGTTATGTATTTATTATCGGGCAGCGCAGTGGTTTTGGGCCAGCGTTTACGCCAACACCATTTGAGACAAAACTCGCCACCGAATATGTTATTTCTACAGAACATTTTGTTAATTTTCCTCATTCTTCAGCCAGGAGACAACAAATCGGCCATTATCATTAAATCTCACGCGGAACGATCGGGGCATGGGGCGCACATTTAACTAAAAAATATCACAATTTTCTATTAGCTTGACTAATTTTAGTTAAACAGCACGGGGAGCATACTGAGAATTTTAAAGATTTTTTGGGATTTTTCGCCGTGACATGTCACATTTAGAATGTTTAGAGTCGAGACGACGGGTTTTTTCACAGCACTTTTGTTTATCACATTACTATTGGAATATTTAGTTGCGTGGTCGGTTATGGGTTGATTTTTGGTTGATAAGTCTTGTTTTTACGCTTTAACAGCGTGTTTTCGAGGTATACAGGCGGTCCGACATCCGCGGGCTGGGTGGTCGCCGCGAATGGGTACGACTCTCCCATTTTCACGCGATCAATAATGCTCCCCTACCCAGCATCCCTTCAGACTCCCACAGACTTAACATTTTCTATTTCGCCGGGTTCGACCTCTAGCATTTTTAATTGGTTTGGTAAACTGTAACACAACTGATAATAATAATTAATATAGTATTTTTGTAATATAATATACTTTTAAGAAAAATATGGGTAGACCAAAAATGCGCAAAAAGAGACAGAAGAAGGTCCCACCGAGATTTGAACTCGGATCGCTGGATTCAAAGTCCAGAGTGCTAACCATTACACCATGGGACCACACATTCAAGAGGCATGAAATAAGTAATCGCAACACAACTGTTTATTTTCACTATCATAGAAGAGTCGAAAATAAAAACAAATAAGAAATAAGTTTCTAAAAACTATTGTAGAGAAAGTAAGTAATGAATAACTAATTTTAAGCGACACAGCAAAACGTTCTACAAACTATGGAACTGAAATATTTCCTCTCAATTTTAACAGATGGCGCTATCAGTCGAATTCTATCGAACACACTGAGACTGCGACTTTCAGACCATGACTAAAGTTTATTATAACGCCATCTGCTGTAATTTAGATACAGCTCAAATAAAACTTCAAGTAATTTAGTTAACAGGTGTTATTAAGACTTATAATAATATACTTAAAGTGTATAATTACCGTGATAGTTATATTTATTTGTAATAATATTAAAAAACAAGCTATTTATTATTTTATCGAAGTCGGCTTATGAAATTATTTTGAACTAGTAACAATTTTTCTACCATAAAATAGAAGAAATGTTAGATTGCCTAATAGCAACACCAAATGTCAGTTTGTCACTGACTTCGCTACGGTATGGTTGTCATTTCGTCCGTCTATCAATCGCATGATAGATGAATGGAAAATAATTAACTTTATCGCAGCGAAGAATCGTATCGCATCACCTCAAAGTATAAACTCGCGCGTGATACCGCCGCGAAACGTTCATAGCACAGTGTTCCTTCCGACCCGACACCGCCATGATCGATGTAAGAAACAAAGATGGCGGAATAATACGGTGATCCTAACCAAACGCGTTGTTGTTGTCGCGGTGTGCGTTATGTGCGGTGGTGGGCGGCGGCTGCAGCAGTGTCGGGGCGCGTGAGGTCGGAGCCGCGGGGCGATGGGAGCGCGGCCGGGGTGATGCCGCCGCGGCCCGCGGCCGGCCGCGCGGCCATGGCGGCCGAGGAGGAGCGCCCGCCGCTGGCTCTCTTCACCGCCGTCTACGACTACGCAGCGCAAGGCGAGGACGAACTCTCGCTCCGCCGCGGAGAGATCGTTGAGGTGCTCTCCAAGGACGCGAACATATCTGGCGACGAGGGATGGTGGACGGGCAAGATCGGCGACCGCGTCGGCATCTTCCCGGCCGTCTACGTCACGGAGGAGGACCCGCTCGCGCTGGAGCCGCCGCGGGTCTCCTTCTCCGAGCTCAAACTCGAAGAGGTCATCGGCGTCGGCGGCTTCGGGAAAGTCTACCGAGGTTACTGGGACCACGAAGTAGTGGCGGTGAAAGCGGCGCGTCAAGACGCGAACGAAGACATCGAAGTGATAAAAGAGAGTGTGTTGCAAGAGGCGCGGTTGTTCTGGGTGCTGCAGCACGAGAATATAGTGTCGTTGAAGGGTGTTTGCCTCGAAGAGCCTAACTTATGTCTGGTGATGGAGTACGCTCGCGGCGGGCCGCTGAACCGCGTGTTGAGCGGCCGCAAGATCCGACCCGACATCCTAGTGGACTGGGCCATACAGGTGGCACAGGGCATGGCCTACTTGCACGGCGGAGCGCCCATGTCGCTCATACACAGAGACCTCAAGAGCTCTAATGGTAAGTTGTTTTAATTTATCACACTTAAAGATTGGTTGTATTTCATATTGTGGAATCTGCTTGATTTCTGTGATACATCATGGAAACGAGGAGCTTATAGCAATAAGCAAGACTAATTAGACCCTTTCAATTGCAAGCAAGATTAATTGGCCCTTTCTGATTAAAGGAGACAAATCTTTGCCATAATATTATGTGGCAGAGTAACATAGCAATCAGATTTCTTTTGAAAAGCAAAACTGAAGCTTATTGCATGCTAGTTGTTTAAAGTTATCAGCGGCATATTTTGATTGAAGTCCAGAAGCCACCTTTTGATATCATGTTGACCTCTTGAACAGTCAACACTGAATCAAATTAGTTTTTAGCAAGTTCTCGCTTGTCTTGTTTGTTTACGGATAGATAAAGTCGCAAAAACTGTATGAAATGGAATTTTTTCTAAATTTTGTTTTAACTGTCTTTTTTGATGTTTGTTAAGATGTTATCATAAAAATTACAAATAATTGTAAAAAGGGAACCTTTTTTCTCATATCAACCCTTGATTGCAATTAAAACCAAAAATTAACCAAAGAGGCCTGGAATTAAGGCCAAAACCTTGTAAGAATACAACAGTAATTATCAGTTAAAATAAGATTGTTATATTCATAAGCTTCACTAGCTAAATATATAATAAAAAAAAAGATATTCATCTCTAATCATTTCCATACTGTTCCATACATTTTGTATCAATGACCTTTTTCTGTACTAATTTTTTTTCTTTTCAAATTAAAAGTTGTTCATAATTTTTTTGTCTTACATCTGAGCCCTAAGAATGTTACTTATGCACAGTACAGTAATGCATAGCGGCCACATACTGAATTGTTTGAACAGATCTGATATTCATATTTCTGATTTAAAATTAGGTATACCTTTTTTTTTAAATTGGACTAGGCACACACTTGACCACTGATTCGCCTGATAAGAAGCAACAATGTATAATAAGCTATAGCATAATAAGATTTAAGCTGGCATAATTTTCTGGTGCCATTCTATCAAAAGATATTGGTGCGAGGATTTGTAACAAAGAATAAATCCTTCAATACTTGCGCTTCATGTACCATCTTCATTTACTTCTGCGATCTTATTGGTAGATTTTTTCCTTGCTACACATTGTCGGTGTGTGTGAATGCATACCAAGTAAAAGCTCATCTTTGGTGGAAAAGCACCCTCTACCTATTTAAAATAAATTCCATTGTCTAGTGATCTTTTATCTAAATGTACATAGATAAGTAAGTACAAGTTCTCCCTACAAGTTGTCTTATCTGCAGGCAAGCCTTTTCAATAAAACTTAATGTCAACAAACTCACCGTAATCAGTCACAAGCAGAACATCCTTGAGCACCCAAACCAGTTGGTGACCAAGGTCATATCCTACTTCATTATCAGTTCCAAAACATTACATTCCAATTGATAAGAATGTCTACTTACTATAGGTAGATAGGTGTTGTTTATTACATACAGTTGGTGATATAGGTACCTATACTTTCTTTGTTTAGTGTGTACTTTGTTTAAAATGACAGTTTTATCTTTGTTTAAAATGGACGGGCTAGGTTTCTGACCACAACACACCTGATTATTTAATTGAGTGTGGTATTATGTGTATCACACTTAGCCTCGAATTTGAGAATTGGCACTTAACTGAGGCTTTTTTTTACCTTGGGAAAATCCTTTATGGATACCACCAACAGCCCGGGTGCGGGCACAGAGTGGTTATGTGGGAATCTCGCCACTGACAGCCTACCTACTAAAAACCCAAGGGTGTTCCACCCCGGCGAAAAATATCGGGGCTAAGGGGAAGCTTTCGTACTCTTCCGCGGCCCCGACAGCGCTAGCCCTTTCGGGCACCTCCCCGAGTGTGAGTGTGTCGCATGTCGGTCACTAGAAAAAGTACCCTACCGTGTTTTATTAATTCATTAAAAAATTAAGAGTTACTCTAGTTGATGAGGGAATGCCCAGACTGGGTGGTCTTCTGATAGTGTTTTCTCTCCTCCTCCTACGACACGACATCTACTTACCTCCTCCTATATTTGGCCTACAATGTTCTTCTTGATCTTCCACCACAAGCCACTGAGCTGTCATTGCTATTAATTTAAGTGTCTGTAAAAAGCTTCAATCAGGTTATTCAAATACATTTTAAAATATTTCTTTGTCTGTTAAAACCTACCATGACATCTTATTGCCATAATGGTTACCAGGTCCACGGCCGTGCAGAGTAAAGCACAAAACTTAACCATTATGGCATTAAAATGTCATGGTAGGCCCTCTAAACCAAACCTTACTAACAAATGTTGGATAGACCTGGAATAGTTTTACAGCATTTTGACTTTCTTTCTTTTTGATTTTTGAACTGGGGTGAAAAAGACAAAACACTGTAAAACCATTCTGAGGCAATACAATGTTTATTGCTAAGGGGGTGTAGGGTTCAGTATTCAGAGGCCACACAATGTTTATTAGGAAGGTGGGATGTGATCAGACTAGGAGTTTGTGTATAGTCAGGTCAACCATACCTTTAACCTAGTAAAATCATGTATAGTCCTAGATACAAATACTTAGTTTCCATACTGAACTGATACTGATAAGACAAACTGGCATTCCTCACTAGCCCTAAAGTTAGTTTTATTGCCACATTGTTTACTTTGTAAGGTGTTGTTAAAACAAATATAAAGAATGTTTGTATTCATATGTTAGAGTTGAAGTAGGCATGGTTTGTATGCTCTCGTTGGCAAACTTTTGTTTCTTAATCTTTAATGTTTATTTATTTGAAGGTAGTAAATAATTATTTTAAATACCCATGTGAGTTACAATTAATGTAATATCACACATAAAGCCGCATACTAATAAACATAGCCTCAGAATAGTTATTCATAGTTTTATAATGTTTCGTCTTTTTCTTTCTTTTAAATTTTTAACTGTGTCAAAAAAGACTAAAGACGTTTTAACTAAATAGTTAGTTATTAATAAACATTGTACTTCAAAGTCAAAGTCAAAATGTTTTTATTCAATTTAGGTATCAAAGATACACTTATGAACGTCAAAGTTATTTAAATAGACTCGACTTATAGCCTAATATAATAACTAGCTGTTACCAGTGGCTTCATTCGTTTATTCTGAAAATAGTATCTAGAAAACCTTTCCTTGTGATATACTGTAACTAATTAACAAATTTTAACAAGATCAATATACCCTTGAAAAGACACAGACAGACAGAGTCACTTTCGATTTTATAAAAAGTAAGGACTAGGCATTAGTAGTTACAAACCAAAAAATATTGCAAGCAGGCAGGTTTTAATAATCCCTATTGCATTCTCAGCAAGTTACAGACATGCAATACAAACTCTAGCATTTTGCCTAGTATATAAAATATTCTGCCCACAACTGGAACAAACATAATCCATTTCTATAATCTAGGTCGCCGAGGTGTGACCTGTACTTAGGTTAATATAAGACCCTTATGCAACTCCATGCAATATTGTTCCACCCACAGAGCATTGGCTGTGTTAGTTATGCAGCCCACATGCTTTTTTAGAGAGTATCAATCATTGATCGCTAGACTGATCTTGAGTGCCAATTTTAGTGTCATTGCAAATAATGTTCGCTAATTTGCTGATCATTTCATTATTGAGTTAGTGTTGCAAAGTTACCATTGTATGAACAAAGAGTGGCGCTGATTTTACATGTTTTTAAAATGCTCTCTAAAATGGTTGCCATCCTTCTCACACATTATGAATTATGAAGTGAAAAGAGACGGCAAAGATTGCTGTCTGCCTTATATAACTTAGTACAAATTATAAAAAAATATATACATATATCTTAACTAGGTATCTGCTGCTTCATTAGGATTAGAAAAATATTTCTGTGCTTTGTTTATTGTCCAAAATACATTCAACCAAGTTAAGTTTTATCAAAATCAAACAATTATGCTTGTTAAAAGTTTACCATAGTAGCACTATTATAAATATCATATATAACAACTTGGCAATGCTGTCACGAATAGCATAAAATATGAAAGTACAAAACACATATTCAAATTTTTCTTTATTATTTGCGAAGCATTGTAAACTGGGTCACATCTATTGTCATATCTAGTGCTGTAGGGTCTGTGACTTCTTTTGTTCACTCCACATGCTTCAGCTAGGTACTGTACACCTGTCTAAACGTTAATGTATTGTGTACCTAGGTGCTTCTAGTTAAGATTTGTGTCAAGTACTATAGTGTATTTATCTTCATAAATATATGATGATGGTATTGTATCTATAATATACCCACCTACCGATTAGGGTTGGTTTAGACTGAATGGAAAATTGCTCAAGAAATTTTTGACGTTTATGACAAATATCATCATTTGTCAATGACGTCAAAAATTCCTCGAGGTTCAGACTTTAGACAGAACGGAAATATCCTCGCGCAATTTTAAAAATGAACCATATAACCATAGCCGTAAATCTTATATCTTTAAATGAGCAATTCTTGTATATATATATATATATATATATAATTGGAATCTCGGAATCGGCTCCAACGATTTTCATACAATTTAGTATATAGGGGGTTTCGGGGGCGATAAATCGATCTAGCTAGGAATCATTTTTAGAAAATGTCATTTTATTCGTGTTTTATCGATAATCAACTTAAACATAAACTTGGAAGAAAAATAACAAAAATATGACTCTTCCTGACATCTATTGGCGAATAATAATACTATTTTTTGTGAGCAACTAATTGCTTTAACGACACAACAGCAGATGGCGTTGTTAAGTAACACGAAGTCAATGAGTGTTTGCTTTGAGGTTAGACTAAAATCAATTGTTTATTTTCCAAAAAACACAATAAAAAAAAATACCGAGCAAAGCTCGGACATCCAGGTACTACAAATAAATTGTAAAATCAACGGAGAAGTCAACGCCTCGATATTATGCGATATTGTATTTTAGACTATGGTGAAATGGTTCATTTTTCAATAACGTCAAAAAGTGCGCGAGGATATTTCCGTTCTGCACGACCTGATCCAGCCATCGCCGTTCTTTTATAACTGTACCAGGCGCACCAGTAAAAGACACCCTCTTATGGTGGAAATTCCGCTAAAACGCACTAAGCGTTTCAAGTCAACTTTTCTTGTAAGAACTGCAGAGGTGTGGAACTCGTTACCTGTCTTTCCACCTAAATACAATCCGGGGGTGTTTAAGAGTAAAGTGAATAGGTATCTCCTAGGCAAGCGTGTTACACCTTCGATCACGTCGACGCTTCCCATCAGGAGAGTCAGTGGTCAAACGCATGCCTAGTCTGTTGTAAAAAAAAGTCTGTCCCGACCCTTACAGTCTTGTAGGCCCTATTTGAAAGTGTCTAGGTTTCGAAGTTCTTTCTTTATTATAAAACTAGCTTTTTTGCCCGCGGCTTCGCTCTCATTTCATAGCCTATGTCACTCAGGGATAATGTAGCTTACGAATGGTAAAAGAAATTTTTGTAATCGCACCAGTAGATGAGTTTATTCGTTACAAACATACAAAAATAGGTACAAATCTTCCCTCTCTAAAATATTTGTGTAAAAGTGAAGATGAGTGGCAAATAGGCAAGCATAAAATATGTACATAAAATATTTTTTAGGAAGCACCACCTAGTTTATCTATTATAATGTAACGCGAATTTATGGACAGTGTATTTGCTCCCAAAAAATCGCCCAAGTAGGAGCTGAATTTGCAATTGGAGCGGTTATAGAAATCGTTTATAACTTCAGTTATAATTGTAATTATTGAGTTATAAGAATAAATTTAATTTTAACGCCAACAAATTAGATTGTACCTAGAGCATTTTTATTTGCCATTATCGTTTTCAAAATCCATTTCTACCTTTCTAGCTTCGTACTACGGACCACTGTGGTACGGACCATGTAGTTTCGGACCACATCAAAAATTCAATCGATTTTTTTTTAACTTTGATATATAGATCGAATCCGTATCAAAAATACTACTAGTAGTGACGTCACGTAATTTTTAGGAATTAGCATTAATTAGCACTTTCCCGTTTTAGTTTTCTGCCTATGTGTGCCACGAGCATACTCGTGACGTCATTTACAGCTGACTTAAGTAAATAACTCTTACTTACAGTTGCAATCTCGAATTCTTTTTTTTTTATTGTTTAATAAAAGGCTTTCTCATTTCAAGTTACAATTTCAACAGAAGGTTACACAGAACTGCTACGCTAGACGGAGAGTGGGCATTGTTCTTATTTATCATTTATAAACGTTTACTATTGGTCGGACCCACCATGATATCGCATAAAACTTGCTCTTCCAAAATGTCGAATTCAATAACTTAATTTTCCAATTTGCCCAATTCAAGATTTTCCCAAAATGATCTCCTTTCGGCGTAGCATAGCATTTTCTTCTAACCCTATAGAGCGAGGCGAGATCACCATCTTCCGTGATGAAATCCTACCAATAACTCGCATTGATTCCACTAAAGGCACCCGATCTATTCCTAAAGCTTTCTATCGGCGAAGAACACAGAAACATCGCCTTATTAGAGAACTCGAGAACTAGCATCCGAGCGCTAACGCCGCCTCTTCCGGATTCGACTGTAAATGGAGGCTATTATGGGGGTTTATTGATATTTATTTACTGAGTTTCGATGGGTAGCTTTTCATTGAAGAGCTCTCTACTGTACTCCACGTTTTCCGATAAAAACGAGTTTGTATGTGTGTGTGAGTGTAGGAACATTTTACATACATGACCTAGATTGTTAATGGAAAATTTTCATTGAACATTTTTATGTTTATAGTTTTGATTTACGTCGATACGATGGGAAAAACTATTCTGGATACAGAATTCTTCCTGGAACTGTTGACGTAAATCTCTCCAATGAACATTTTCCCGTTGATCTCTGTGCACCAGCTTATAATAAGAAAATTTCGTGGTCGAAGTCCAATTTTATTGGTATTTATTTCCTTCCTAGCAAAACAGAATGCCGTGTGCACTCAAGGGAGGTTTAAACTTTGGACTCTGCGCGAGACTACATAAAAATATATGTTGTACTACTACAAATACTATCAAAATACTGTATACTAAGTACTACTTACTAGTAGTATTTAGTTACTTGCTGCGCCCCGCGGTTTCTCCCGCGGTCCCACCGACGGGAACTTTTAGTTGTTTTCGGGATAAAAAGTACCCTATACGTCCTTTTCTGTACCCCTGACAACGTGTATGCAAAATTTCGTAATGATCAGTAGAGTAGTTCGAGCGTGAAAACAAATAAACAAATCAAACGAACAAATTCACTTTCGCATTTATAATATTACATAGGATAGGATTGGGATAGATTTGTTATCATATTAGGTACCTTATACTCCGTGTAAAACTTGAAGCTGGGAGCTGTTTGCTAATAAAATGCTTCATTCGTAAAATCATTACCATCCGTAAAATCGGACACGTTGTTAACTCATCTCCAAAATTCACGATCGCCACCGAATATACACTGCGACACGGCTTATCATGGACTTGGGTGTAGAACTACAGATGATGTCTTATTTTCTCTTAAGTGACTGATAGTCTTATGTTCTCTCTGGCGGAGACTTATCCGCCGTAACGTATCGTGTATGCGTAACAGTTCCGCAGTCATGGCGAGCCTTGTTAGGAAGTGCGACGATACTGCGCTCGCAGTCGCGAGTCGCGCTACAAAGGGTTCGCAAATTGATATGACTCGTTGAATTGATACGGCGGACTGTTACGGTAAAACGATTCATTTCTGTTTGTTATAATCTTGCGTTAAAGGCTTTGTTGAATCGGTCTTTGACCCCGACGTTGCGGTTAGTCGAAACAGGAAAAAATCGAATGTAGCAGACACCTGCTTTATTTGTAATAATTATAATATTAATGTGACTGGTTGACTTAGAAACGCTTTTTTAAAAATAGAAATTAAAGTGTGTTTTAAATATTTGAGGTAAAATTCGCTTCTGAAAGTGAAAAGTTTGAGATTTCATAGTAACGCAATATAATATTGAGCTGTGACAATTTTATTTTATTGTTCTATTTATTTGTATAAGTTTGGGGTTAGGCGACCGTGTGAGGAAATGTCCCAAATTTATTTTATTATTACTTATCTCTCTTTGATATATATATAAATATATATACGACATATACATACACATACATAGTATGAAACAAAGTAGGTTTCCGCGTCCATCCCTTATTCTGTTTGTATATACTCTCTAACTATAACTCCTAAACCACGCAACGGATTTTGATGCGGTTTTCACCAGATAATTTTTCACGGAAGGTAACGTGCGAAGCCGGGGCGGGCGCTAGTTAAGGTGTAAATGCGAAAGTTTGTGTGCGTGTGTACGTTTGTAGTACTTTTTACGCTCAAACAGATGTATATAGATTATAGTGATATTTGATAAAGAGGGGTAGCTCATATATTAACACAAAGGCTAGTTTTTAACCGCGGGTATAACACCGCAGTATGCTGCTAGCTAATCATAGATAAAAGCATTTTAGCTAAAACGAAATAATACACACAACACAATTAAACTGAGTGTAACGCTCACTTGTCTAGCCAATCCCTAGTGAATGAGTTTAAAGACCTACGAAAGATCTCTATTGTTCTATAACAAATAAGCAAGACGTACTCATTTTACAATATACCCATACTTACACCATATTACAATGTCACACATACATTTTAGCTTAGAAATTAAGTTTTACAAGGCGTTCCAAGCCTATAAGACAGTCTACTTGTACCTTAGATCAATATTGCTAAATGTACAAAATTTTACGTGTTCATGTTAAGTAAATAAAGAAATTGTAAAATAAAATCAACCAATGTGAAAAAATATATCTTAATAATATAAATATATAGAAAATCATTCAGTCTCACATACATATATGTGTATAAGCTAATATGTGTATACATATATGTGTATAAGCTTGGATTTTTATGTATTTCAAGTTGAAAAAACCTCATAAGCAATAAACAGTGAGAAGCTTTTTATTAACGATCAGCCGATAAGGAAAACGATTATCTCCCGTTTAACTAAGTCTGCAAATAATTATCAGCAGACAGGCAGGCAAATTTAACACAAGGGCCGTGGGAAATCGCGATAATTCTCCGTACTTTAGTGTTTTTTCTAAGAAATACGTCAGAACGACTGTAGGTTGGAAACTTGGAAGGCTGCGACATTGAAAGGGTTGTCTTATGTAATTGCTTATTGTGTAGGCCTATTTTATGAAACAACTGCGCCCCGCGGTTTCACCAACGCTTAAAAAGTATACTATGTGCTATTCCAGACTATAATCTATCTCTGTGTCAAATTATATTCAGATCGGTTTCAGCGGTTCTGGCGGGATTGAGTAACAAACATCCATCCATCCATCCATACAACCAAACTTTCGCGTTTATTAAGTGTGATATCTATCTGAAGCGATGATAGCCTAGTTGGAGAAGGCCCGCCTCTCAGAGGGAGCGGGTTCAAACCCAGCTGACGGCACGCACCAATTTATTCATTGTGTTAACATAATTATGTGCGTATTGTAAGTCATCTGCTACATGACTGGAGCCCGGTGTATGGCGATAGGTTCGCCCCCTGTCACATTTGGGACTGAATATCGCCCGGCGAAGTGTGGGCATTACACCTCTGCCAGCCCCCTCGGGGTAACGGCGCGACGATATGTATTTATGTCATGTATGATATCTATCTGCTCGCAGCTTTGTTTGCTTTTGCAAGATTATGGAATTCAATTATAGTGTTGCTTCGTGTGTATTACTGAAATAACTTTTAAAATTTGGATAGAAGAGATTGCACGATATCCAAACTTAGAAACTTATCCTCTTTATAACATTACCTTAGTCCATATATTTTTCGTAAATTGGGGTTCTGATCCGCCTAGTTGATCCAACTTTGTGCACGACAAGGATGCGTGGAAAAAATGGGGAGGCCTTTTCCGCTTTCCCCAACCGTAACTCTATTGCTTAGACGCAATTGATTGAGAAAAAATCGGTTTGGGTCGTGCCCTGTCATTGATATGTGATTGTGAACTCTATCTACATCGTGATCATGAACAGGAGAATCGAATGACCCATAATACCAATTTCCAGTGGAATAATTGCAAAAAGGCTATCGCTTGACGCTGAAAGACTTGAAAATTAGTTCCATGCATTTTTTTGCGTGCAATAAAGTAAGATATGTTGTGTAGTGATGTGAATCTGACTTTCTCCAGACGTTTCTGGATAAGGGTCGTTCCGTTAAGTTGAGGTCGAAGTTCTGAAGAGCTCTTGGGGCCTGGGTGGGCCGCGTCTTGGCTTCGTGCCATAGTGCTTTTGGCCTATTCAACTTATCGAAGCTATAGGGTTTAAGTCTTAAAATCAAACAGGAATAATATAAACATACGCATAATATATCGTCACGCCTTTCCCTTGAGCGGGCTGGCAGAGGTGTACAACACCCACACTTCGCCGGACGATATTAAATTCCTAATATGACAGGGAGCGAGCGTGTCGCCATACACCGGGCTCCAGTCATGTAGCAGATGACATCTTACAATACGCATTTATGTTTTCACAACGAACAAATTGGTGCGTGCCTTCGGTTGGGTCCGAACCCGCTCCCTCTAGCTTGAGAGGCGGACCTTCTCCGGCTAGGCTATCATCGCTTATAATTCGCAGGAATAAAATAGATATTAAGTATATGTATTTGTAAAATTAGTAAAACTACACTAAATAATTAGTGACTCGGTGGCTTAGTTGGTAGTGCACCTGTCTTCTGAGCTTGGGGGCGTGGGTTTGATTCCCACATAGGGCAAACATGCATGTGATGAGCATTTGTGTTTGTTCGATGTCTGGGTGTTCATATATCTATTTGAATATATATGTATATAAAATATATATAAATGTAAATATATAGGTATAATATAATATATAATATATTCTTAGTTTGGGGTCAGACGACTATGTGTGAAAATGTCCCGAATTGGTTTATTTTATTTATTCACGCATATGATGGTCTATCAGTTTAAAATAACCTTGAAGAGTAACAATAACTTTCAATCCTCCTAATTTTATTGCAAAAAATTCTTACAATTTGTTTTAGTTTACTTTTAATTACGTAATGTGGTTTCGATACCAAATATCATTGTTGGTAATATGCAATTTTGGTGACAATATACCAAAAAAAAAGGGAAAGTAAGAGCTTTTGGTCTGCACTTGTACAGAATAAAAAACAGTACTGGGCTGAATAGCTACCGATAATGATGATCATTTTATGTGGTCATTTACACCATAATAAAGGAAGTTTTAATGACGCGATGACATAATGGCGACTGCGTACTGAATGGTAACTTCAATAATTCGCGTTATCAGGGCCACTTCCTTGGACATGTTTAGAATGTGACCGCGTGAAGTATTCATTAATAGGTAGGTATGTACGTATGGGTAAAACCCAGCTGATTGTTCTGTAACGAGCCTCTACACGGCTGTTCTGTAGAGACTGTAAGGCTGTGTATTCACCGCAGAAACTGCGGTATGTGCCAGCAAAATCGCGAGGAAAATCTAACAATACAAAAAAAGAGTGGGTTTTTACCCGACTGCGCAAGAAAGAGGGTGATATTTTTCGGATGTATGTATGTATGAGGTTTCTTTGGCACGCCCTACAGCCTAAACAGCTTGATGGATTTCGAGATGTGAGGTGTCATTTGAATCGTCTTGATAATGGAAGTGACATCATAGGGTACAATATGAGTGACTGATTCTGTTAGTGGATTTTACACCGCTGATTTTTCTAGTCTATACGCAGCCTTATAGAATGAATTGTGGTCATAGAGTTTCGGTTAGCCGAGTTGAGATTTAAGGTGTAAAGAAAATAACCCTGCCTTTGTTTGTTTTAATGTTCAACCTTATCGCTTAATACAAAAAAAAATCGGTCGGAAACATAAAAGAGTAGCAAACATCTAGTTCTGGCCACTTTGTTGATAGGATCTAGGTAAAATTAAAATAAAAATTATCTCCAAAGATCTTTCGATTCAAAAAGCGTAGCAATAACTTCTAATAAGAATTAAGCGGCCATTACACCATCCGATTTGCAGTATGCTAATTTAGCTAAGTGGCTAAGCCCGTGTAATAGAAATAAAAAGATTTGCTAACTGTCTAACAGCAATTTTAAACTATCCAATTTTAGCATGCTATAGCTCATCTAGCGTAGCGCAAATTGGAAAATGTAATGACCGCCTTAGAAGCCCTCTCAGCATTTTGGAAGAGCTTGGACGTACATAACCACACAAGGAAACACTATCTACATCCATAGTAATGATTATAAACGTACACATCTGTGTGAAGTTCCTCGATTTAATACTTACCTGTAACAGCAGGCGGTGTTACAATAACACGATCGCCGCGTGTGTATCAACAGCGGCGCGTGCGCCACATAAACGTCTCGCGTAACACTTGTGTTTGATACGAGCGAGCCGATTCAATGGCGACCGGATGAAATAACACTCTTTACGACACTTTCAGATAATGCTATAATAATAAAAAGAACTTTACAGACTTAATCGCAAAAAGGGCATGCTACTCGAGCGGTCATCGTACTCAACATATGCTAAAGAGAGTAAGTAATAAGCCTCTACTGAGCAAGAAATATCATCTTAAAAACGCTGTACTATACTACCTGTTATTATTTATTCATGCAATAACTGACTGTACTATACTACCTATATCGCATCGTATAGTTCTCCACGGGGTCACTGCTGAAAGGAATTGAAACATTGTAATTAAACTTATTATAAGTACTCCTAATGAACAAGTTGTATTGTGTCACCAACTCAAACCCGAAATCAGTTGTTCCACATTTTGTCGAGTGTCATTAACCTTTTCTATCTAACAGCTGATTCCATTAAAAGATTCGTTCGAGTATGAATGACCCCTTCAACAGTGCGGGGACACTATGATGCAACTATGTGTAGTGTAGTATGAAAGCGCTTTCAAGATGAGAAGTATTTCTTACTTTTTGTCCAACTAAATGTCGCTGTAAACTTCACGCGTGGATTGACAGTTCAATTTTTTTTTTTTGGGTCGACATTGATTGAAATGATGAGACAAAGTGATAAATGTTGAAAACCAGACAGAGAGGACGTGTGTCGCGATTTTATTTACTGGTTAAATTAAATTATTACTTACTTATGTACCTATAACAAACATACAAAAAATATATTATACTGTCGAATTAGGAACGTTTTTGAAGTTAGTCAAAAAAGATTAAGTCGTTACTAAAATGGAAACCAAAATAAAATTCATCTTCAATAACACACACACCTATTCAAATAGGAAAATTTACTAGTTAGGTCAGGTAATATTGCTTCCTATCAGACACAAAAAATATGGCAGAAAAAGAAGTTCCAAAAAACAAAAACGCTAAAAAAAGCTATTGAAATTTCTATTTTATCTATCTAGTAAAGCTCATTTTATCTGACTCAACACTTTATCTTGAGTACTGTCTGTTCGATTTTGATCTGTCTCACATCTACTCCCCATCCATTCTCATTTCTCATTCTAAAACAGATTTCAAACCTTGCTGTCGTCGCAAGAAAACTCCGCATTGCAGGCACTCGACAATTTACATCGAATCGTCATCCTGAATCGAAGGAAACTTCGAATTGCTTCCCCATCGATACTATACTAATATACTATCGGTTAGGTCTATATAAATCCACTTTTCAGATTATCGGTATGGATCATCAATCATGCATTGTCTTATTCGGAGAAAGCCTGTCGAATGACGTGTCAAAACGTAGGTTAGGGTCGAAACGTACGGACGATGGAAGCTCGAATCGATCGTCTGTTTGTTTTTCAAGGAAAACCGTGGTGTGAAAGGTTAAAAATACACAAATGTCCCTATTTAACTACCTGAAATAAACTTATGTCTTAAATCCGTTTGTCATTTCTTAGCTTTCTTTATGGGGAAGTCCGCCCTTCTTAGTTTTGAAGGAAGACTATGAAAAATTAAAGATATACAAGTACCTACCCAAAACATCCTGAAATATACTAGAACCTTAAACTTTAAACATGTTAGTCATATCTTCGCTTTCAAATAAAGCTTAGCTTTCGTTATCTTTCTTGATAAGTACTTATTATTAGTATGTTTATTTAGGTAGTTATTTTGAAGTTTTTTCTGTTTTAAATTTTCCGCACAAAGGCATCAATGGATTGAATTGAATTATCATGACCCTGTTACTAGGTAAAGGCAATCGATTTTGTTTGAACTGCTGATAGCGGACACGCAGACTTTGGTATTTAAAACGGCAGCTGCTGGAATGTTTTAATGCGTTTGCTGGCTATCTGATCGACGATCGGTAGGGTGGTCTAACCCCAATGCGAATACTCCTGCAAGTTCAGCTCTCATAACACTGTCCAATTTTCAGTATGCTAACTTAGCGTGCCAGTGCCCGTGCGATAGCAATACATCAAACTGTTAAACCATCCAAATTTAGCACGCTAGCTCACCTAGCGTACTGAAAATAGGATAATGTAATGACTGCTTTCATGTCCCTGCTACCACAATTAGGTAGTAACGTTAATGTTTTACACCACAATCAATTTACAATCAGATGTAGGGATAATTTGTTTTGTCATTATCATCAATTTCGAGTTAGGGAAATTTAAAATTGTCATTTTCTATTTTTAGAAATACTTATAGGAAAATGGAAATAAATTTGCTTACTTATTTCTTTTTTACCAGACTGCGCAAGAAGGAGGGTTATGTTTTTCGAGTGTATGTATGGATGAGGTTTCTTTGGCACGCCCTACAGCCTAAACGGTATGATGGGTTTCGACATGTGAGGCGTCATTTAAATCGTCTTGATAATCGAAGTGACATAGGGTACAACATTTTGTAGCCAGGTTTTTTTCTTCTTTTAATAATGTAACTTGTTACTAATGTTTAAAAATAAAATATAAAGATTGCCTATTTTAAACATCGTTTTACGACTCTTCCATAAATATACGTTATAATAAACGGTGCGATACAATTAGCTAATTTTATTGTAAATGTTTGTTCAACGAGCTAGTATGTAAATAAGTTTCCACTTGACCCAATTATAAGTGGAAGTAAAACATGTTTAAATATCATATGTACCTAGTTAACAAGTAACATTATTAAACGAAAAACAAACAACCCGGCTGCAAAATGTTGTACCCTATGTCACTTTCACTATCAAGACGATTTAAATGACACCTCACATGTGGAAATCCATCAAGCTGTTTAGGTTGTAGGGCGTGCCAAAGAAACCTCATACATACATACACTCGAAAAACAAAACCCTCCTTCTTGAGCAGTCGGATAAGACCACCTAATTCCCACGATAAGACGGCTAGTTCACCGACTGCACCCAGTTTTCTTCCTCCAAGCGGACTTTACAAATAAGGAAATTAATAGATCGCGCTGCGCCGCCGTCGGGCTTAATAACTTTAAACGGCGAAGACATCGATCAATACCAAATAGGTGCATAAATCTTTTGAGAAAACACTAGTAGAAGATCGCCAAGCCTGGACGTACTACTCCACCGAGAAGAACAACGCTTTTGAACTGTAAGTGATTGAATTCTTTTGAGAAGTGTGTCAGGCATCATCTTCACCCTATTTGTATCCAGTATCCACTGCTGCAGGCTAGCACGGGCCGGGGAATAATTGTCTTGCAACAGTTTTTATCCGCGCTTAGATGTGACAAAGCTAGAATACGGATATGTTTATCTCTATCGCGGGATAAAGAAGACAATTTGTCTCTGGCCCCTGCTAGCCTGCTGGATTGTAGACTCCTCATCGCGCTCTGTCGTTAGCTCTTTGCATCTAATGTATGCCACTTTTCTGAAGACGTCACTACTAGCCACAAGGCATCCTAGACTGCTTTTTCCCAAAGAGAAGTGATCAAACGCAAGTTGTAACGAATTAACTCAAAAACTACTGGTCCTAATAAAAAATATATTTCACAATTAGAAAGCTACACTTTTCCTGAGTGACATAGGCTATAAAACGTGACCAAAACAGCTAGTCCGAAATAAAAAAACTCACCGAACATTCAGTCGATCTACGTAAATATAACACAACACACATAACATATCGTCACGCCTTTCCCCCGAGGGGGCTGGCAGAGATGTAATACAACACCCAAACTTCGCCGGACGATATTCAGTCCAAATGGGACATGACATACAGTACGCAAATAATGTTCACACAATGAACAAATTGGTGCGTGCCGTCGGCTGGTTTCGAACCCGCTCCGGCTCTGGCTTGAGAGCCGGGCCTTCTCTCAACTAGGCTGCCATCGCTTTTTACGTAAATACACGAGTATGTTATGGTAACGCTCAGCTTGACAAGAATCTTGTTTTACTTTTCTAGCGGAATTTCCAACAGAAATATCTCCAAGATATCCGTACGAAATCGGTAAACACATTAGCCTCGGGGTGGGTCTAGATCGCTTTCCTTGCCCATAAAGTGGCGCGATAAGGTACCGTGTTTGCTTCACGGCTCGGCGGACAATTAACGTGGTTTACGGGTTTCGGTCGACCCGCGGTCATTCGGCGACTTTGCCACGAGTTACGAGCTCCGAGCCAAAGTTTATGGTATAAACAGAAACACAAGGTAATAGCATGTAATAGGCGCTAGTAATTTAAGGAAACAAATCCGTTACAATGGAGAATTTTCGGTAGAAAAAGGTTTGAGGGCGGGCGTGGTTTACAATACAGTACATCTTTATTGCACACCAAAAATACAAAGTATTACAAACACACACGTTGCACACGTCATGCACTTGCATAGTCGTGTACTAACATTAGTTTCTGAAATTTTGAAACTGTGAACTGTGCATAGACAAATAACATCCTACTTATTAATATTATAAACGCAAAAGTTTGTAAGAATGGATGGATGGATGTTTGTTACTCTTTCTGAACGGCTGAACAGATCTGGATGAAATTTCGCGCAGAGATAGATTATAGTCTAGAAAAGCACATAGGACACTTTTTAACCGCTGGTGAAACCGCGGGGTGCAGCTTGCAACAAATAATGGTGGTCCGTACTATAGCGATGATGTTATATTGATCTAGTGAGCGATGCATCCTAACCTAAGAGATCAACTCAACACCAATTCGGCATTGCAAAGCGTTTCGGAATGAAATGTACCAAGCGTAGCTTTGTTAGTTCATGTATTGCAGGTATACACGATGTTCACCATGAAATTCTGCGGCTGCCACGATAGGGCTCACTTTTCTATGCTTTACTTTTAGCACAGAATAAATAAAACTTGACTTTTAGCCAGGTTGATTGATTGTCTTAAATCAACTCAACCCACGCGAGCTTGACTTTTTACACCGCCGCTACCAGGTATAACCCAGCGATTTGCGTATAAAAAACCTTAAAGAAAATGTTAAATGAACAATTTATTTACATCACACTATAAATGCGAACGTTTGGAAAGAAGAACGTTTGATAGATGGATGTTTCTTCCTCAATCACGCCAGATCGGCTGAATGGATCTGGATGAAATTTGGCACAGAGATAGCTTATAGTCTGGAATAGCATATAAGGACTTTTAAAACACCGGTGAAACCGCGGGGCGCAGCTAGTATATCACATTTTTATTGTAACGCATTTGCTTCTGACGTAAATCCGCTCATGGGGACAATTAAGTCTTTGGTAATCTTTTTAAGCAATTAGCGACACCCGCTCGCGTGTTGCTGACCGCATTTGACGATATAGCTCGTCCGTGGCTCTGAACACTGGCTATTATTGCTACGTGTTCATGTGTCTTTTAAATACGGTTATTTTTCATGGCCGCGAAGTTTAAATCAAATTTATGCGATTTACGAAATCTTTGAAGAATTTTTCGGTATTGTGTAGTCGACATTGTTGATTGTCGATGATATTTCAATGAGAAACTGGGATTGGTTGACTGTGTCCGATGCCATAAGAAAGCGCTGGAAAATTCAAAAGAACAATAGATTTTATTTGAAATTGACCTACACTAATACATATATATTCAATACTAGCTGCGCCCGGCGGTTTCACCCGCGGTTAAAAAGTATCCTATGTGCTATTCTAGACAATAATCCAAAAATCTCTGTGCCAAATTTCATCTAGATCTGTTCAGCCGTTCTGGCGTAAAAGAGTAACAAACATCCATCCATCCATCCATTCTTACAAACTTTCGCGTTTAAAATATTAGGTCCTTACGTATGAAATCAGCGTTTTGTCGTAGTGATCAATTTGATCTGAAATATCTCCTCTTTGGTTAAGAATTCGAAATTCAAATTAATAAATTCATTTAGCTGTTTTTTTTTTCTTTGGAATACAGTCATTCATTTGTTATTTTCCTCATTATTTTTTCTTTGGCGTCGCTTATTACCGCGCAATGGAAAACATGAAATATCGGTATATTTACGAGTACGAGTTCTACCGTGGCACCAGTGCTGCAGAAACAGCTCGAAGAATTAATGATGTGTACGGCGCTGGTGTCGCTAAAGACAGCATGGTACGTTTTTGGTTTCAACGTTTTCGTTCTGGAAATTTCGACCTTAAGAACCAACCCCGTGGACGGCCGGAGATCAAAGTGAAAAACGAAGAATTAAAGGCTATTGTGGAAGCGGATCCATCACAAAGCACTTCAGAGATAGCAGCAGGCTTCGGGGTAAGTGACAAAACTGTATTAATCCACTTGAAGCAAATCGGGAAAGTAAAAAAACTCGAACGATGGGTACCTCATGAATTGAGTGAATCGAACTTGCAAACACGGGTCGCCTGCTGTGTTACTTTGCTCAACCGACACAATAATGAAGGGATTTTAAATCGAATCATTACTTGTGATGAAAAGTGGATATTGTACGATAATCGAAAGCGCTCATCGCTATGGCTGAACCCTGGAGACCCAGCCAAATCCTGCCCTAAACGAAAATTGACTCAGAAAAAGTTACTTGTAAGTGTTTGGTGGACTAGCGCCGGTGTCGTTCACTACAGCTTTCTTAAATCTGGCCAAACGATTACGGCAGATATCTATTGTCAGCAACTGCAAACCATGAAGGAAGAACTAGCTGTTAAACAACCGAGATTGGTCAATCGCTCTAGGCCACTGCTGCTTCACGACAACGCAAGACCACACACTGCACAACAAACAACCACTAAGTTAGATGAGCTACAATTGGAATGTCTGCGACATCCACCGTACTCCCCGGACCTTGCTCCAACAGATTACCATTTCTTCCGGAATTTGGACAACTTCTTACAAGGAAAAAAATTCCACTCCGATGCAGTAGTCCAAACCGCCTTCAAAGAGTTTATTGATTCTCGCCCCCATGGTTTTTATAGTAAAGGGATCAATGAACTACCCATAAGATGGCAAAAGTGCATAGATAACAACGGTACATACTTTGATTAATTAAATATATTTTACAAAAAAAAATCGACTTTTTATTCCTCCCGTACAAAACGCCAATTTCATACGTAAGGACCTAATATTAGTAGGATAAACATGGAAGCATTATTTGGTCTTTACAAGATACTTTCAACACGGTTTCACGTACGTAATGATGGTCTAAATCATTTACATAATTGCATCAAAATATCGACCTGCAACACCTAGGTCCGGGAACATGAGGTCGTCCGAGAGGAGTTGTTACGCAAAACGACGTATCGGTCAAATCCGCCTCGCAATCCGCCATAAACCGACACACCGGACACACCGGACGTATTCGCGGACTTACCCGCGTTGGTCAATGTCCATTTGTCCAATCGATTCTCGTGTGAAAGCTTTTAAGAAAATCAAAGACTAACTGCGCCCCGTTGTTGCACCCGCTGTCCTCGAGTAGATTCGACCTAGCCGCAAAATCTATTTTTAGCTGACGTCTTCTGTATCTGTCTATCAGCTTTAGAAATAAAATAAAAATAGTTTTCGAGATTTCGCGTTTAGTTAGTGAGTGACGGTTCGCTTTTATAATGTAGTATAAGTAATAACACATAATTTATTACATTATACTTATCAACGAGAACCAAGAGTAAGCCTTAGTACCTTAGAGGTAAAGTTAGAAGTAAATAAGCCAGTTTGACACTTTTTTCTTATATTTATTTGTCAAGGAAATGCATAATTAAAGGTACCGGGCATAAAGATATTATGTTATCCCGAAAATGCCGGAAATTAGGAGTTGTCAACAGGTTCTGTTTCGTTATTCATCTACCCACCTCCTTCCGCGTCAGATTCGCAGTTCCGGCTTATATCCTCTTCTAAATACATAGCAATATAGTATTGCATGAATAAATAGTAACATGAAACATCTCTTATAATCTGCGAACTTAATAGCGCCATTAGTATTCTATATCTACGAGTACATACGCCTATTTCTACAATTCGAGAGAAAATCTGGTCTTTGTCTCTTGTTTGAAAAGTCATAGAAGTGAAAGTGACCAGATCTTATCTCATCGCGTCAAGAATAGGGGGCCAGGAGACCTACCATGACATCTTATTGCCATGATAGTTACGTTTTCTTTTCGACGGCGAATCGTGTCGCTACGCAATAAGGTTCATGGTCGCGTCGAAAACAAGACTGAATCATTATGGCAGTAATATGTTATGGTAGGCCCCCAGATCGTGTTGATGCAACCTGCTTTATTAGGTGAACGCGCGCCGCTGTCAGTAGTACCCTACTGACAGCGCTGTAGTAGTACACGCATCCCTGTATGTGCATGTGAAACGAGCCTCACTCCTACAAAAGTTTTTGGCAAAACTTCTTACTTCTATTTTAATGTCAGTAATGTTTTCATCGGACACATGTCGCCCTGCTACTCGGCGGCGCGGCGAAACGTAATCCGATTACAATTCGTGTTTGAATGAATATGTATGAGCGAATTATGGGACACGGCTCGGTTATTACGAAAGGGATTTTGTATTAAGTATTCCTCTAATGTTTTTGTACATTGACAGCGTGAGAATTGCGCGTATGCTGACATGTGTATTTTATAACTTGGTATCATTGATTGTGAGTAAACAGGAAGGCACATTTTGAAGCACAGCGTCTCTTTTGGTTTATAAATTATTCTACATACTTAGTTGACTGTAATAGTGTGGTAATAGTTCTTGTCTAGCATTCGTAAAAGTCCAAAGCTGAGTATAGGTGTCTTGTACGCCACTCATCCCGCTCCTGTGTCAATTTTCTTACCAACGCTTACTTATTGCTACAATATAATCACGGACCCCCAACGTGAGCAGCTTCAATTCGGATCTTAATGCACCGCTATAAATACATCGTAGCGAAATGACTACACGGCAATTGGCCGCCTAAACTCGAACGTCGAGCGGTCAAAATATTCGGCGAACCGGCCTATTGGACCCGTGAGTCACTCAGAAAGCTATGTTTGTATGTGACGTGAATCACTGAGGAAGAAATCACTTTCGTCCAGGCCCGAGCCGTTTCCTCGATGACGACTTTGATTTATCACTTTACTACAAAAAAAAATCGTTGAATTTTCTGTGTTGGATTGTATTTTTCCATTTCCCAACGCCTACCCAAGCAATCCCAGCCCAGCTTCTCAAAGTATTAGAGCGTGGTTCAGGCGCTGGGCGCAGTTGGTTTAATAATACAGCATTACCTATTTGCGGAAATGTAATTACTTTATTCGTCTTGAGGGCGATAAACCCACCAATGTCGTCCCGCTTGGGGTGTATTTTGTATTTCCCTTTACCAGCGACTATCCGAGCCCTCCCAGCTTCTAATATAAAAGCTGAGACGTTGACACAGTTGCTCCAGCGGCAGACCTTTGTTATTTGCCAGCCAGCCTTATTTTACTTATCTCCCTTGCCAGTGGCTTAAAAACTCTGATATCAGCGTGCAGCCGTTACGTATTTACTTCAGTACATATTTCCATACATGTATTGCTATTTCAGTGTAACACATGGGAATACTTTTTCTTTGTGTTATTTATTGTTGTAAGCGTAATGTTGGTCCTTCGAGCTCAACTTGTCTTAGCATCTCAAGGGGCACAATTATAATTTGCTTATGTCGATGTTATCAAAACTTTTCTAATAAAGCTTTAGTAAGTTTTGGAATCCGCTGCAATGCCCATAATTAGGCCATCGACCTTGAACAGTATCGATGATAGTCCAGACATGTGGAAGACGGCGTTGTAATTAAATTATGTATTTATGGCGATGTAAATGTCGCGTCTAGAAAGTATTTTATTGCGTCTATGTATTTGTACTTCTTGGCTCTTTTGTTTCGTTTAATGTTAAACTAAACGTTATACCTATGTTGTATAAAGGTTTATTTCTTTTTACCCGACTGCGCAAGAAGGAGGGTTACTTATGTTTTTCGAGTGGATGTATGTATGAGGTTTCTTTGGCACGCCGCTCCGCCTAAACAGCTGGCTGTATATCGACATGTGATGTGTCAGTTGAATAGTCTTGATATGGAAGTGACAGGGGGTACAACATTTTGCAGCCGGGTTTGTTGTTTTTCTTTTAATAATGTTATTTGTACACTTTTGCTGGATGAAGGGGACAACTGTCTAGTCATGTTAAGCCTAACCCGATTTCGTTTCTCTGTTATTTGAACAACTAAGCTCATAGATGCCTACTTCATTTCTAAATGCATGTAGTTTGTTTTTGCTAACCAGTTTTTATGACGCAACTCTATAAAACAAGTGACATTATTGAAAGAAAAACAAGAAACGCGGCTGCAAAATGTTGCACTCTATGTCACTTCCACTTTTCATCAAGCTGTTTAGGCTGTAGGACGTGTCAAAGAAACCTCATACATACATACATACACTCGAAAAACGCAACCCTCTTTCTTGCGCAGTCGGGTAAAAAAGAATCATTTTATTTGCATTTTCAATGTGACATAGTGATTCTATTTCTGCACCTAGCATTACATAAAAACCTACTAGCTAATAGGCGTGTGTTTGCGCGGTTAAGTGCGAAAACACCTCGTCACGCTGACGACTAGGTTTCGTGACACCGTTCTTGGTCAATCACCTCTCCTAAAACTGTACTTACGTTTATTAGCAAAACATTGATATCAAATGCTTATATCAACACCTGTTTTGCATACATTGCACGTTATTTTGCATCTCAGTGGCCGCCGGAGGCTATTGCAAATATTATTTTAAATGATAACACTTTAAAACTAGTCCCCAGACACAAATTACTTGCGCAACGTTATAAAAGTCAAGATACTTATATGGCTGACGAAATAATGCGTAGGTACATTTAACTTAATAATTTATTTTGTACAATTTTAATCCTAATGACTAGTTTTTGCATTAAGTATTATGAAATCGCTTCGACATTTACTTAATAAAAATAACGAAATACCTAATAGCTTATTAAGATATTTGTTTTTATATTATATATACATATATATTATTTACATAGAACAAACACAAATGTTCATCGCATAAATGTTTGCCCTAGGTGGGAATCGAACACACGCCCCCAAGCTCAGAAGGCAGGTTCACTACCAACTGAGCCACCGAGGCAGTCGTAATAGTGTTGTAGTCTCAGTTTATATCCCATTGCTATGGCTAAAGCCTCTCTTCTTATACTATGTTTCAAGTTAATCCAAAACGTAAGTCCTTCAGGTGAATCAGATTCGTGGCTCCTATTAAAAGCATTTCCGTTTTCAAGGTTCGCCTCGAGCGATTGTTCCGGATAATGGCAAGTATTTTCCACGCGTGTTGGTAATAAGCTCGTAAATTGATCTGCGGGGTGACCTTGGGCGGTCGTGCCATGCACTGCCCGGCACCACCCGGCACCCTGTGCCGTGCGAAAAATGTCACCAGGGGTCCTAACTGCTGGTTCGCAATAACTCTCGGTCGCGAGCGCTCGGATCAGGCGATACTTTGACCTTGACTGCTGCCAGTGCCACGCTCTGCAACGACGGCAGGCGAAAATGTTGGAAATTCTTGTGATATGGATTTTGGATTAACCTAAGCTGTATTATCTACTGACAGAGCATAGAAAAAATGAATGATAATTGAACGTTTGTGTGGCTTATTTAGCGCGCGTAAGTTGTTTGATTTGGGGTAGATGAATCCTTTTAGAAATTTACTGGAGAGAAGTAAGAGAGGTCGGCGTCACCATGTGCGATATGGAAGCAGGAAGAAAGAGGGAAGATTTAACTAGCTGTTACCCGCGACTTCATTCGCGTTCAGAAATAAGTATCCAAAACATTCCTCGTGATATACTGTAACTAATTATCAAACTTGATCAAGATCCGTTCACTCGTTTAGCCATGAAAAGCCTACAAACAGACAGAAATACAGACAGAGTTACTTTCGATTTTATATTAATAGTAGAGACTACATAGAATATAGATTGATGCTTGACGTTAGAGTGTATTGTGCATTCGTTCCTCCGAGAGTAATTAAAAGTAATAAAGTTTTCTTCTTCAGTTCTTCAATCCAAGGCCTAAATAGTTAACATACGCGATCGGTCCCAGCAATATTGAAGCATGCCATTGGCCACTAATCGATTCCGAATAAGGTCACCCAACGAAGATAATATGAACTAGGAGCTACCAATATTCGCATCGATAATTCAAATTGCTCACTTTCCCTACGCTCGTTGGCTTCCAAGCCTTCTTATCGAAATGTTCCGCATATTATAAAAGCGTTACTGCAAACACTTAAATAAACCGCTTTCTTATGTCATGTTTTAATTTGTTTCAGGTAAGATATGGCACGTTTACTACTAGAACAATGGCAAGTAAACTTTGCTAACGGTACTCCAATAAGGTACATAGTTCCAGGAAGATAAACAAATTGCAAACATTTAACTGCTCTAGGATTTAAACCAATTTAGAATATGGAGCTAGTATTGTGCTCCAAATAAAACGAGCTAGTTTAGCAGCCGTCCCTTGCAGGACAGCTGTACTCTATTGCATAATAGCAGCTGTTACCGTTGCCCAACACCGAACCTTGCCCCACTAATTAGCAGCCAATTCTCTAAGATACAACAATTTCTCGTCACATCGCCAGGATCGGCGGAATGCGTGTTATTTCGTCATACTCTCTGCTGCGGCATCGTGACCCTTAACCGCTGGCTAGTTGAGTCCGTATTCGTTTGTCTGGAGACATTGTTTACTTCTGTCGGATGAAACTGACGAAACGTTGAGTGCCCCATAAGGCATGTGGGAGAGACCAGCGGCACTTGCCCGTTGAGAATGTGTAGACGCGCCTTGTTAAATGCCTCATTGACTTCTTGACCTTTAGTGTGTTTTCTCCTCATATTTTAGCACTAATTGTCTTAAACGTGTCTTGTGTAAGACTTACGGCATCTTATTTATTGACACTTGAATGGCATACCTATCAACCTATGGCTTTTTCCAATCAGTGTTTTAAAGTCTCTCTTTATCTGTTGAGGTTTTACATGACACAATAAAATAGCTTCTATAAACAACGAAATTGGATTCAATTTGGTACAGTCAATTATTTTTGACTAAACCATTATCCTAGAATTCAATGTATAACGTCTCTTTTAGTGCAATCTTTCGCGTCTTTAAATGATAGCTTATAGTTGAATTATCTTCACGATAATTGCTTTCAACTGTATTTCATTGCTTTGATTTCTTCAAATTAGATTTCCGACTTCTCTCTCTCTCGCACTTAAAAGCTATTAAAGAATGTGTCTGTTTGTCAGTAGAAGCTGAGCTTTCCTTCACTCACCTCAGGTCCTCAATCCATAAACGAACTGGGTATGGCTTGAGCGGAACCCGACTTGTGCCATTAGATCTATTTGCGGATCATCGGTGCTCCGATCATTTACCAATTACACCAATCTGCTCTGCTTCTCCAGTTCTGGGAATTGATTTACTGATCATGCAGCGACCCGAAGGAAGATGAGAATTAAATGGTTTATGACATCCTCGGGACGAGTAACAACGTTGAGAGTAATGAAAATGTTGGATCCATTCAAAATTCATGAAGAAGAAAAATAATTTAAGTTTTATTTTTGAACGGTCTCAATGATCATACACTACATTTTTATTGCACACCAAAAATACAAAGTAAAACAATCATAAAGATAATATTAAAATAAAATATCATTCGGCAGTACAAGGGCGGCCTTAACGCTTAAAGCGATTTCTTCCAGGCAACCTTTGGATGGACAGGACAGAACGAAATATGACAAACGATCGGTGGCATACATAAATACAATAGTAAACAAATAAAATATAGTAAAACATATCAACACATATACCTATAGGTATACACATACTCGTATCTAATTATATTAATACATAAATTAATATAATAAAGGATTATCATGTGTTGTGGAAACTTCGTTTCTGTTTTTAAGTATCTTGTCATCATCATCTTTGAAAGAAATTTTAACCGAAACGTTTAATCGAATACTGCACTATATGTATTTCTAAAATTACCTTGTAAACCTAATGAGAGCAGCAATTCCGACATACCACACATATTTTCCACAACATACAACATGATCGTGTAAATGTTTTTGCACGTGCTTGCATAATACATTGTAATTGATGTTAAAAATATCCCCCTCGCCGGGCCGAGAGATCATTGATCTTAAATAACACAGGTTAAGTACAAGCTTGTACCATAACTGCCTAGTTGGTACCGAGTTCTGAGAAGTCTCATCACGTCGGATTATGGATGTAAACATTCACAGAAGATGTAATAGTGTATAATAGGTTTAATGGCGCGGCTTCGCACGTGAGGGGAGCTAGAGGTTGGCGAAAAACAAGTTAAACCAAAAGGTAGATTAAATTACGTTGGTAAACGTTTTTAGAATTGGCTGTTTCGCGATTACCTTCTACTTTACACCCCTAGAACCTTTACAGAATTTCACCCTCATCATCATCATTAGCCCATAATCGTCCACTGCTGACCATAAGCCTCCAATTCCGTACGCTATATAATACTCAAGACTCACAGATGGGACGTGACGTGTTTCGCGTGCTCTCTACTCACCCCTGTCCTGTGCTTTTTCGTCGAGGTTCGACCCGCAATGTTCACTGTCCCGTAGTAAAGTAAAATTCTAGATGTAGCCTACAACCTGCTCGCTTTCAAATCGTAGCAACTGTTTTTCTAATACTCAATTATCGATATTTTATTGCATTGTGGAACCGGTGTCCGTATAATATTTCGCCTTATTGGACAACTTTACGCCGAATGGTTTATGATCGCTTCGGAACCAACGATGACGGGTGAACTATCTGCGTAGATGTGGAAAAACATATCGTTTGAGCTATACCATTTGTCATTGAGTATTTTATTGGTAGATTAGGTTTTCGGTTGCCGCTAATCTGATGTGACGGTGTTGTCGGAGATGGCTGCACCCAGTCTAAGTGAAACTTTCTCGATTGGAGTGTGGGCATGAACATTAGGAGTTTTTTGTTGATTCTTATCGGTTTTAATTTAATGAAACCTCATAAAGTGTAACGCGAATTAATTATTGTATTTATAACTAGCTGTTACCTGCGACTTCGTTCGCGTGGATTCAGAAAATTGTATCCAAAAACCTTCCTTGTGATATACTGTATTATCAAGCTCCGTTCAGCCGTTTAGCCGTGAAACACCTACAAACTGACAGACCGACAGAGTTACTTCCGATTTTGTAATAAGTAAGGATTATATGACATCATTTGTCTGAAACCAGCATCTCGTAGTTTGGCACTACTATCTACCCGCTTGCCGTGTGCCGAAACAGCATATACAAATACATAGAACGAATTAAGAGCACAGAAGTTACCTTGAGGTAGATTAGACATGATTGTATCTGGTTTTTTTACCTCATACCTAGAGTTCGACGCACGCGCCACTCTGATTTTTAACCAATATCAATAAAGGAGGATCTAGGTTCTCAATTTGACTGTATGTTTTTTTTTAAAGATTGTAACGTGATCACTTCTTCAACAATAAATTGATTTTGATAATCAATTAATTAATAGTAAAAAACAGATACAATCATGTCTAATCTGTAAAAGTGAATGTTTCTATACAAGAATATAATTATTACATCTTTCTTTATCTCGTGTCACGCAGAAGTCGTCGTTCGACAATAAATACAACATAGCGACAAGCCGGCCATTCAACGCTCCAACAGAAGCCTGTTTGTCTGTCTGTCACCGACGGCGCCAGATTATTACTATATTTAACTTGACGATAGCCTTATTGGTTAGCTGATCTGAGAGACCAGCAAGAAATGTTCAAGTCAAGTTGTAGATTTTCTTTGCTACTCCGTCTTAATTGAATTAGAGAGCTGTATTCTATTATGAGAGTTGATTTTTCAAGTTTGAAATTTAATATTTATTGCATTAAATGTTTTTTATCAAACAGGTCGGTGTGTCTCTTAAAATTGAAGAACAGACTCTTAATAGAATTCAGCTATAACATCAGAATAATTGCCGGCCTATAAATTTAAACATAAAGCCGGCTCCACATGTTAGTGCCAACGCCACTCGTCCAAGGTGTGGATCTAAAAAATAATAGCATTGGCTCCAAAGTTGGCGCGAGCTTTTGGAGCCGGCGTAATGCACTTACGTTTTTTACTGTGTTGCTTTATACTTTACGTTCAATTTTACTTTACCTCCTAAAAGGAGGCAAGTGCACAAAGGTTTCTTAATCTAACTGCGTGTGGCAAAAAAAAGTGACCTGACCATAATTGAGAAAAGAGTTGTTTAAGCCTATCATTAAAATAATAAATATCACAAGAAGAGATAATAAATATCGCTCTCAATAACTAACCAAACTTGGCTATGTTTAAATTGCGCCTAAAAGCTTTTATCGATACTAATGTTCATAATAATTGGTTACTAAATGTGTATAATTTGCCAATAAATCCTACACATCGTCAAAATTGTGTTTATAAATAACAACCATGTTACTAAGCCAAATATGGTCAATTCTCGTCTGGAGCCATAAGTTACTGTAAAGCCTAGTCCACATTGTCACATTCAATTGTAACCTCCGTCATACCTATTTTAATTTATGAATAATAGAACTAAGTATAGTGGTACTGCTTTGATGATAGAGTTACCAAAATGTCACATTCATAAATAGTCAATAAACCCAATTTAGTCAAAATACTCTTTAAAAGACGACTTCTCGTTGAGAGGTCTACGCACGCTAGAGTTAAATAAAAAACTTTTTCACATCTAACTAAAACAGACTATATAAAAATGTTTCAAAATAGATACTTTAGCTTTGTCTATTCGAAGAAGTAAGATTAACTACTTATTAATTTTTTTTCTCTCTAGTCTACTATTATTAAAAAAATAAAACGGTAGAGTAGATTTCCCTGCCTGACTCTGCTTTGAAACAAATTTACAGATTGTTCCTAAAAAAATGTTCTCAAACTGCGTCATTACTTTTCATGAGTGACTAGGATCTCGATTCTGTTAAGCAATTGTTAATGAATTTTCCACTTCTGACATTTCTGGCATAAAAAAGTGTCAATTTGAGGCAATTCAGTAACAATTTGAAAACAATTGGTTAGTAGAATTAGGAGGCAGGTCAAACGCATTAAAACCCAGCTAAAATTAGAATTCGCGGAAACGATCAAAGGTTCATGATACAATCCGACCATATTTTAAAACTGAAACTCCAAAGGATCGCATCGTGTGAACCTGGCACAAAGAGTATAATAGTGCCATTCGTTGTGTGGGTGGTCGCGGCGGGCAGGCGCCGGCGCACGCGGATTATCGCCGATAAACAATAGCGGTTTCATTAAATAAATGTTAATAAATGTATCTAGGAATACTGTTGAAAGTTTGTATTAGTTGTGTCAATTTGTCCGGGTCACATCCTTCCCCTTTTTGAAGACGGTTTTCTATGTAGATTTCTGTTATATGTGTGCTTGCTTGTGGGATTTGCAGGCTGAGAAGCTGATAAGTGTTGATATTTAGGCCGCCCAGAAGCTTTCACCTCTTACCTAGTCTGTGAACACTATCACAAAAATATTTTACCGTGATCATACAAAACATAATCAATCGGCAAGATTTGTTTTCAGCTCAGACTTAAAAAAGTTCGTCAAACCTTAAAGATGCTATCTTCCACTCATTCCCTTTATCATAATATATATAGTCACGCCTTTCCCCCGAGGGTGCTGGCAGAGGTGTAATAAACACCCACACTTCGCCTGACGATAATCAGTCGCAAATGCGTCAGGGGGGAGCCTGTCGCCATATATCTTTATCATAATAAGTAAAAAAATGATTTACTAAGTTTAGTCAATCGTCAATCTCGTATTACCCACGACGTGACCAAGCATCCTCTCTTGCCAAACTCATAAAATCAAAGTCCAATTTCAAAATCGTAAAAACTGATTTAGAAATTGTAAAAACCATAACTAAATCGATCGTAGCCGTAACGTACTCGTAAGTCGGTCTGGTTTTACCGAAACTTTTTCCTAATGTTGCAAACACGAGCTCGTCTCATACATTATTAATGGCATTCTTCATCGATGTCTTGTTTTTGTTTTCATTTATTATTGTAGGTATGATGTTTTCCTGTTTGTCGTATTTAGTAACGTCTATATCAGCATAGTCAAAAGTAAATGTGGAGCTCTATCACACTAGCGATTTACGAGCGATTTTAAAGCGAAGCGATTGCGCGGCGTGGTCGCTGCGAGATTACAAAATGCTGCGACGTAGTAACTATTTAGTAATCTGTACTTAGCTGTGCACTCGCGGTGTCGTCTTCGTTGCAAACTCACAATCACCTCGCTTTGAAATCGCTCGCAAATCGCTAGTGTGATAGAGCTCTAAGTTCGTAAAGGCCGACTGGCACTCTGCTGTAAAAAATTGTAGGCCACCCGAAGACCTAGCTTGTCAGCATATTCATTAAGTGAAGTAGTTTTCATTACGTCTTGCATGTTCAGAGGTAAGGAGTTATCTAGGATCCTGAATAACTTCTTACCCCGGATTTTTTGCAAAGTAACTGATTTATCTGCGACTGGCTGCATCGTTGAACTTCAGTTACTTTAAGACTACACAAAATAAATGTTTTGCTCATGAATTCAAATGGCTCAAATGGATGATTGTTCCATCATCATCACCAACAAATTATAACAAATCACTTCAAAACAACAATTTAGTATTAAACTTGAACCAAAATAAAAAAGCCAATTTTATTTCGCCTCCCGTTTCATATTTACGAACACCCAACAGAGTCCTCTACATTTTTTGTACATTCCGACCTCCAAGTAGACAGAACGTCATCAATCTGACTCAAGAAGCCTATAGCCTTTCTCGAGTCGTGCCAAGACAATATCTCGCCGTCACAAGGTTTTTTTAATCCTAGCTCTTGGGAGTAAGCTCCGTACGCCGTGACATGGAGCTTTTGTGTTTTAGAACTAGGGAAGATCATCTGTGGCTGGTTATAAGCAGTGTGCTATGAAGCAGGCTAGCAAGGATTAAAGGGACCGGTTCGTTGGAAACATAGGTATTGTCTTCTTATCGTAGGACACATAATTAAGAAAAAAATTAAACGCTTTTTGACATTTCATTACCGTGACATTTGATAGTGACCTACTTTTAATTCTTTGGACTTATATAATTTTATTATTAATTCTTGAGTTCACACAATTACTAAATTACAATTAAATAAATATATATACATAGTCAAAAAGTTACATAAGCATAGGGTAAATATTGCAAAAAAAAAATAACACCCTCTCGCACGATACCCCCACGTCCGAAGGTGCGGCAACAATTTAATTTTTTCAACTGCTTGTGACAATGCGCAAGAATTTTAAGCTTTGATATGGATATGACGTAAAAATATCCCTTCATGCAACCAAGTGAGGTCAACTTTACGCATAATTAGTTGTCACACCACGTTCTTTCGCCTAAATTGCTTTGTAAAAGCACTATTATAAATCGTGATACATTTTGTCATATTCGGCGCTAGATTGCGGGCGTTACATGGTGGCATCACGGCTTATCCTAAGAATCTCTGTCTCCTATAAGCACCTATTATAAACAACGTGAGTGTGACACACGCTCCTACCCGCTCCCTACTTGTTGTTGTCGCGACACCACCGTTCCCGACACTCCCCTCCTGTAATTAACGTGTGTAACTCCTTAACTATGTAATTGTTGTAAATTATGCTCTATTACGATTGTTGGATCGCTCTCGGGAGATAGTAAGGAGCAAAATAGTTTAGGGGTGAATTATTTGCGCTTTGTATGTAATTAAATATCGTACAGAGGTATTAATAGGGGGTGTGAAGACTGTTTGGTTTCTACAAAAATTACGAGAAAGTAAAAGATTTTTTAGATTTTTCATATTACCCAATGGTTCAGAACCTGATTGGTGGTTACCTAGAATCGTACTAAAAGAGCCTAAAACTTAAGGTTATCCTACAAAATGTTTACGATTACAACGTTTCAAAAATCTATATGTAGGTGGATCCGAAAAAAGTTAGCAGATTTATATCTGTTAAACGTGTTCAGACTTTGTAATCTTTCTATTTCTCAAAAACACACCAAATACACAGATACACACCACAAATACATCCACGAGAATTCACGTAGCACTGCAGTAAAATATTCAAATCAGTACATGTGCATAAATAAAATTCAGGAACGAAAATAAGAACAGTCGAAGAATAAGAACGAGGTTGTGTCTGAAATTGGCGAAGTGGCACGTAACGCGATCATAAAAGTCCATATATACCAGTAAAGCTCGCAGTGAAAGTGAGGGTAATTTCAGGGGTCTAGGTACATCAGACTTGGGTATAGGTTTTATATCTTGTCTGGACATTTTACTGCATAACTTTATACACGGTTCCAAATTTTATTCGAAAAATATTTTGAGATGGTTCGAGTTGTCTGTCTGGAAAAAAGAAGGAATATATTGGAAATAGATTTGTAGTGAAACACGCAAGTTGGTTAAACACTGCCATTGTCCAATACCATATAGTGAGGGTATAATCTTAATATCCTTAATACCTTACAAAATAGATATTTTATAAACAGCGAACAAGCCATGATAAATTTGCGTGATGTTATTGATCACAAATGTTTTTTGTCCATAATGATATCACCCATAAACTCAACAAAGTCCATTATCAAAGTTTCAAACTCCGCAAATACCAGCATAATGTAGAGGGTTATTGCAAACAAATCTCCGGCAAATTACCTCCCACGGGACTGCATTACAGTCTCCTCCCACAAACTCCTCGAATTAATTTCCAAGGATACCCTAAACTTCTCGAAGACCTGTCAAAACTTTACCCAAAAAAATATCCCTTTGGCGTGACGCAAACATTACTGCGGCGAACTCTTTGCCGTTATCTACGCTTACGACTTTAGGGTTCCCAAAATTGGACTTTTATGCTTTTTTAGCTGTTCGCAAAATGGAATTGAATACTGTGCGAGGTTCGCAGTAATCTCCATTTGCAGTAGCGGTCGATTTAATTCCGAGTATCCAGACGTGTTTAGCGGCACTTTACCGACCTTATTTTCCATATCTGCCCTTCCGAAGCATAAAACTTCCCCTGCGCACACAATGGCAGAGAGATAACTGCCTCCTACACTGTTTCACCCCTTAAATTAGTTAAAGTTGTCTTGTCTCGTACAACCCCCTTTCTGTTCCTTGCATTAGAGTTTAGTTTCTCTTGGTCACTATAACCGTTTCCCTCTTTATTTTTTTTATTTCCCCTTTATTTCATTTCCATTTATTTCAGAAATACTTGGAAACATTTGCTCAAAATGCAAGATTAAGTTGGTCTAAGTGAATGAATCTTCTATTCTATAGTATTATGTATTAGCTCAGACTTTAGTTTATTATTGTTTTTGTCTTCATTATGATATATAACATCCTGCAAATAGCTACTCTGCTATGCTCTTGTCTTGTCTGTATTAGCATACAATTTGTCGAACAATTTTCCTCGAAATATAAATATTCGACACGAGCAACCAATTACGCATCTCGTGCAACAATAGAACGTAAATTGGCGAAATAAAACCCGTTTCTAAGCATTTTCTATGGTTTTGAAATTTCTTGGAATCATAGACGGCTGGATTTTAGGGTTGTCTGCTACTTAATTACCCTGAAGTATCTATTATACTCAAAATAGACTTACAACAAAACTTGCAGGTTTCATTCGCGACATTTGTACATCTGCTTACAAATGTTACTGAAAATCACACACACATACGTTGCATAATAATTGTACTAGTTTACACTTTCCATTAGCCCCACTGAAACCTTACGACCCAGGACTAGTAATAAAACGACCAGACGACGCCAGGAAATTACAAATCATACTTAAAGCCTCCCGAAAAGAATAGATGCGACTGGCAAGGGACCTTGGGTTAAGGCAAGTTAAAAACAGTGATAAATCCGTTACTTGATACTACCACTAATGCCTTGAGGAACTCCCTTAAGCACTGCTACATCAACAGCAGTGGATTTTAATGATCAATACAACCTTGGCTGTCTTCCTCACATGCCAACCCTACCTCGTCTCGTTATTCCGCTTATATGTATTCAAGCCGAATAAAGCAGCACGCTTTGTATTCCTGCCGCCAGCTCGAACCTGTGCCGCTTACCACGTGTACGGAATCAATGGCTAGGTTTCTATTAATAACGAAAGAAAAGCCTTAACAAGTTATCGTTTACTTACTAACGGGTTTCTTTTGAAACATAAGCGATGCGAAAGAAATGTTAAACTTGTGGATCATAATTTTCACTGCCAAGCTGGTTTTGGTTTGGAAATGTGAAATTTCAAACGAATCGGGGGCGAAATACGATAATAAAAAAAATTAATACATAATATCTGCCAAGCACTAACAGGTCCCAATTAAATTTTGCAAGCCAAGCAGGACTTCACATGCAGTAACTAACCAGTAACTTTTTTATTAGTATTAAAAAAAGTTACTACGAAAGCTCTCACCAGACAATAAGAGCGCCAGAGTTAACTATACGTTTCTTAACTCGTGCACGGGAACCGGATCCATATCCTGATGGGAGAACTTCCCGTTGCCACTTGAATAATTCATGGGCCATGGCGTACCGAAAGACGCGTGTGCGTACACACCACGCGCATGACGCTGGCTTATCTGTCTTAGAGTCGGTGTAGGTTTCGGGCCGTTCGAAGGCCTCTGAAATGGTCTAACACTTTTGTAAACTACAAAATTCAATTCAATTTTACCAACAATCTATTCTAAGAACGAGGACTTTCCATTTTTTATTGCATAAACAAGAGGTACAGCACGACGTCATTCTCAATACCTTTTGTGGTCACTAAAGATCAATCTTTGGATGGGTAATCCTAATCAATCGTAAGTGGTAAATCAAGGAAGATTGTGCTAATCAGTTCAGATTCAGACCCGCTAATTAAATTACGTTATTCGCCAAAAGTCCAAAATCCAGTGAGGCAATGGACCTCGGAGGTGGCTTCCAAAGATTGCGTGACATCAGACACTTGAACCTGACTGAAATCACATGTTTTTACGACTCGTAGATACAGTAGTCTTGCTGTAAAATACCTAGTCGTTCCTTGGGCGTTAGTTGACATATCAATAATTAAAAAAATATTGAATTATCATCATCATGTATCATCAATTTACAGCATTTTCCAGAAGTTTGTTGGCATAAATCTAAACTAGGTACATTTATCGATTTAGTGAAATGCTCTACTACATCCAGTTGATGATATCATAGTGAACCTGACTCAGGATCTGCTTGATTGATTAGAACCAGCTCTTACATCTGTTTTACACTTGAAGACTTCCGGAAGTACAATTTGGACTTTCCCACTCGTAAATCTGACTGCATATCCTATGAGATCATCAATCGATCAACTGCATGGCTAGCTTTCATGCTGCGATTGGATCGATATAATGCGGTGAAATTGATTTCAGTGAATGATGACATCGAGGAATTTGGCTTCTGTTTGCTAATGATGGCTCTTTATGGGTCTGTTTTGTACTCTTTTTATTTTAAAATTGTTGTTGTATCATTACGGGATGGTACACACGTTGTGTGCGATGCTGATGTTTTTTTTTTAAGAATGCAGGTTGCATTTTTCTTGGAAATTCTTACTTAATTACATTTATGTTTCGAAAAGAAGCTGCGTAAGCGGTGAGAGGTTCTTTGAAGTAAGTTTTCCTGCTATCCACACGATTTTCGGCTCTTCTCCCCTTATTTGTCAACTCACTAAAGCGTCGACATCAAAATAACTCTGGTTAATCCTTATTAAAGCTGACGGATTACAATCGGGCGTCGTGTCATTCAGCAGGCTGCCTCTTTGTGCGAGATTGACGGACGGCTGAATGGCTGCCACGGCAGGACCCGTTTTGGAAGTGTCGAATGTACCGCGGAACATACGCCAATTGTGCTACCACGATCATATTCAGCATATTGTACGAGAGGAATGTTTTTGTGTGCTTGTCACATCGACGCAGAAAGTTGTTATTGTCATTAGTTATTCGCTACGGTTTTCCTGTAGACCTATTTCGGATCAAATCTGCTTTTGTTTGTCCTAGAATAGGTTTAGAACTAACTGTATTCACTGCTTTGTGATGCAGTGTCAGATATCGATCATCGATAACGTAATTTATGGCTGCAATTTTAAACCACAGCTCTGTGCTGGCAAGGAGAAATCTAGTTAAGTTCAACATGGTTATTAAACGCACACCAGCAAGAGGTACCTATCTTGATTTTAGCAGAGATATCATGGAAATGGGGACAGTGAGAGATGAGATTACACCGAGGGCATCAATAAATGTCATTAAGGCTCGCAGACGAGTCGACAATCAATAATTAACTGACGATGCAACAAGCAAGTTATGAAATGCACTTAAAATTATAATTTCCGACGACGACGATGCTAGGGAGACTCGAGAGAGGCGTGTCTCGGCGTACTTGCCTCATTTATAAAGTTGCATACGTCTGTACCATTTCCTACGGCCAGAGTACCAAACACGTTCTACAAAGTATCATAACCAGTTTGAGATGCAAATGTTTCCCAAAGTAAACAACTGTCAGTGTTATCGTTTCAAATATTTATCGAAACCTATCATCGTTTTATTTGTTTGATTAGAGTGTGAGATGTTGAATGATTTACTTAAAAGTTTTATTCGGTACAAGTAATAAAAACAAACAGTTGTAACATGGTGTTCGAGGTGGGAATTCCTGAGTCGAATGCGGTAGGAACATACGTTTTTTATAGTTATAGGGCCGTATAAAAGGTAATATTTCTCGGGACGTAGACTTTCCAACTAAGTAACATAAAAAATGGAGGCGGCCCCATTGACCGAGCTCTCAATTTTCAATGAACATGTAGCGGGGAGTATCGTAAAGTTTGTTTTATGTGGTCAGGTCACGTCACGAGAGTAGAACTCTGCAGCAGCTGTGAAGGTCGGCCTGGTTCCACCTAGGATATAAAAATTGTCAACGTTTGCATGATTTATTAGAAAACATATGCTTCAGCTTCGGCAAAAATGCTCTCGTATTTCCGGCGTCTGTCTGTCCGTTTGTTCGGCTGTCTTCCTCTACAGAAGGGCTATTCCTACGCGTGAGATGAGATTTTATCTTGGTCACTTTCAAACCTACGACGTTTCCAACGAGAGCAACAAGGACGAAAAATGGTGAGATGAAAATCTCAAATCTCCGAATAGGGATCCCAGGTCGGATTTCTCAATCGTACTAAGTATAGCCACATATGTACTATACATATGTCCACGCAATTAGAACTGCTAACACCTAAACCTCGCTCTTTAACGCCACTTCCCGTTTCCATTAATTTAATGCTTGCAAAGCAAAATAATCCAGTGAATTCAAATAAAAAGTAACCTGAATTGGGTAACCTTTTAAAACCCCTTTTCACGTGAACTTTAAACGCAGGCTATATTTGGGTTCATTTCACTAAAAGGCGCCAAGCTGACCCGAATAAAGAAAATCGATTCCAAACCTTTTGCTTTAGAGCCATTCGCTACAGATGTAGGCTAGGAATTTCAGATTGTTTGTATTAAAATCTAGGCCGTCGATGTGGAGCGCGTGGATGATCTTGTTAGATCATCCACGCGTTCCACTGTTGTGAACAAATGTGCCTGCTACACGATCGACAACCGCGTCCTGATCGAGGTGATCAACCACCATTGACTACCGTATGGAAGGCGGTTTACGACAAACTTCGATACAGCTCTATCTGTTGCTGACCAAAGTCACCTCTGTCGGGGCCGTGGTGTTCGATCGTGTAGCAGGCCCTTAACTAAACTGCTAGGTATAACATATATAAGTTATGATAGACTCCAAGAATGGGCTTGCATCGTACATTTTTGTTCTACGGCACGTGTGTTTCGTAACTTGGGGGAGTAAACTCGGGGTACGTGATAAAATCTACAATACCTAAAATAATAACCAAATTCCACTATAATTGCGGCCTAAAATTATGCTCTCAATCGATTTTTTTACGACCACTGTGCTGTTATTTCTTTTGTGCTATAACTAAGTTGACGCCAGCCCATAATTAATGTTTTCACAATTATTAGGAAACGCCTCTTCTCCCCTGCCTTATGTGACACTACCACGCAAATTTTTCTATGCTTCTACGGCACCTGGGATATCCAACTGGTCGTTCGATCCTCGCCAAATCCCTTGTTTGAAAACTTATTAGAAATGTCCCTACGGATGCCAGCAATTCCAGTCTTTTATGACCCGTCGGTCATGAAAGAATTTCGTCAAGCCAAAAACTCAAACACTGGTTCTATGGGCTATAGATGTCATTCTTAATTTTTTTTCTTTCAACCATTCGACCTAATTACTAACATGAGTTCGTATGTTCCATTCCAGTTCTGCTCAGCGAAGCGATACTCTCGGACGACACGTTGGAAAATAAGACGCTCAAGATCACGGACTTCGGCCTGGCGAGGGAAGTCTACAAGACCACCAGGATGTCTGCCGCCGGGACGTACGCGTGGATGCCACCTGAAGTAAGTAGCACACTCGAGCTACTTGTAACTAGACCTCAGGCTCTTGACCAGTTACAAATTTTGACTGTGGCTCACTTGGTAGTAAACCTGCCTTCTGAGCTTGGGGGCGTGGGTTCAATTTCCACCTAGGGCAAACATTCATGTGATGAACATTTGTGTTCGTTCTATGTCTGGGTGTTAATATCCATTTAAGTATATATGTATTTTAAAACTATATGCATATCAGTCTCTGGCAGCCATAGTAGGTTTAGGTTTAAAGACATTTATTCTCAATAAAGACATTACATATCACTCACTTGAGAACAATACTAAACATCAACAAAATTACAATGTCGTCGTATCTAGCAAGGCTACCAACCCTCTCAACGTATTCATTTGCTTAGAAGACTGTGATCGGCTATCAGGTATTGAGCAAGTTGTTTTTTGAATACGTTGAAAGAATTCACATTTTTTATGCGTGGGGGTATCTTATTGTAAAGTTGTGCTCCTTCAAAAGTAAGTGTTTTTTTGCCGTAGTTAGTTCTAGCTTTTGGCAAAACTAAAAGGCTAGCTCGTCGGGTACTTCGCTTAGTAGTTTGTTTGATTTTTGTAAAAGTAATATTAGTGTGAATGTTTTTATTTAGTGATTTCTGGATAAAAATACATACATTATAAATATATAATTGCTTGACATTCATTATTTTAGTCTCTTTAAATATTTTTGAAGTGGATGTTAAAAACGCTAAAAAGCGTTTTTACCATACGCATTACCATACGCTAAAGTATTTACAAGCTTTGCTTAATTTGTGGTCAGGCGACCGTGTGGGAAAATGTTCCAAGCGATTTTGTTTCAAGAATCGCTAACACTGGAACGTCAGTTGCTGATTGAACGAAATACGAGCTTTAGCAATGTCACATGATCGTATTGTCAACTCGTCACTCGTCTATAAGTTACCAAGATTTTAAGCTCAGATAGCTGGAAACTAGAAGACCTAGAATCCTGGGTAATTTTTTTTGTGCTTTAACAGCTGCAGTGAATATCTATCAATTAGCAATAGCGAACATACAGTTCTTAGCCTTAATAAATATGCTGCGATGAAGCATTGACCAAGTAATAGTAGTCTAAAAACTTGCCCGGGGACGTAATAAAACTGAATTCAACTCAAGTTTTAGTTCGTTACAGATTTAAAGTAAGTACGTGTTTTTTTCGCGGTTCATGTACTGATTTTTAATCAGATCCTGCCTTCTCTGCTGTATATCAGCAAAATCATAAAAACCCTATAAACTCCACAATGTACGGTACGAGTACGTAAGAAGTATCTGCGAATCGATTTAACAAGTTTTTTCGACATTTAATTACTAGCTGCCCGATTTCTATCGAGTGATATAACGGCTGATTGATTTATGACCGTTCGCCACCAGGCCATTACACGTCGCCATTATACCGGCTTTTTGTCTTCAATTATTCCGCTAATTCTGAATTATACCTTGTATCGCGGTTCACGGCCGGTTGTAACCATTTAATTTATTGGATCATCTCAATCAGTTGCCTGCATTAAGTCGCCCACACCCTTTAAATAAAGCTGCTAATAAATTAAGATAAACCTATCATAAGTCGCTCGATTTCTAAAAGTTAGCCCATCTCTTTGTTAAGTATGTCAAAAACTGCTAAAGAGATTGCCCTGCATGAATCCTCACTTTAACTATAGTTTTGGGCCGTGATTTCGGCTTAGCGCTCAGTAGAGCGTCCAAGACGGATTGAGGCGCGGCGATGACGACGGTGGCACGATAAAACTAATTGATCTAAAACCTATCCATTTGGATTGAATCGCTCTTGCCACTGCCGTCGTTGTTGTTGTTTCTGCGCTTGCAGAGTTCGAAAACGTATCATACGCATTTACAGTACTTTGAAATACGTGTTTTAAAGTCCCCTAAACCCTAACATGGTCGTACTCATATCCAAAGTTACTTTTCAACCTAAAGTCCTCTACAGGTAATAAAACACTCGACTTTTTCGCACGCCTCCGACGTGTGGTCATACGGCGTGTTGCTATGGGAACTGCTGACCGGCGAGACGCCGTACAAAGGGATCGACGCGCTCGCGGTGGCCTACGGAGTAGCGGTGAACAAGCTCACGCTGCCCATACCCAGCACGTGTCCCGAACCCTGGAGGGAACTCATGGAACGTAAGTAACCACAGAGTAGTTTTAAGATTGCAGAACTTTTGATATATCATACTTGTCTCATAATTGGGAATGAATCCAGAGTTGCAAGCTTGCCATTATCTCTAAAATCCTTCTCGCTCTTTCTACCGTAGATAGAACGAGAGAACGTTCAATGTGAAACATTAAGGAGACTGCTGAAGTTGTAGTAGGACATCTAGTGTACCTATTCTCTGTGCTAACCATCCCTTGCAGGCTTAGCACGCGCACTACAGACAAATTTATACAATTTCATTGCTTTGTCACATATTTTGGCAGCAGTGGTCAAAGGCCACGCTGGCTATTAGTGCCTGTTATACAGACTGTAACATCTCATCCCACAGTATGCTGGCACTCGAACCCGCGCGAGCGTCCCCTCTTCCCCGCCATCCTGGACCGGCTGGAGCACATCAGGCAATCTGAGTTCACGCGCGGCCCACACGAGTCCTTCCACACCATGCAGGACGGCTGGCGGCTCGAGATCGAGGCCGTTCTCGGAGACCTGCGGAAGAAGGAGAAGGTAAACTGACTAAAGAAATATAAACGTTTCACACTCATAGCTCCCCACTAGGATTCCCTAGAAAAATTCATGATGCGGCGCTCACAAGGCTAGAAGAATTAACACGAGTATCTGCCTTCAGAAAGTACTTGCCAGTCTTGAAAGGCGTTGCGGTGCGAGCCTTCAGAAATATATGTAGGTCCTGGGAATACTTGACTACATAAATCGTCATAAAATATTGTCACGCCTTTCCCCCGAAAAGGCTGGCAGAGATGTACAACACCCACACTTCACCGGGCGATATAACTACTTGGACGATATAAGGACTTGGCTAACGTCTTAATAAACCTATTTATTAGGTAATTAGGTGTTTTTCCGACTTAACTTTTACCAGCAAAGTATGGAATAATTAAGTTTTCGACTTGCTATCATTCCTGTGAGTTTTACCACAGACCATTTTAAATGTAACGGTCAAACTGCATTTTATTGACTAGGCCCGAAAAATATTTTGACTTGATTACTGCAAAAGATTGCTGTTCCTACAACATCAATTTTATTATAAAGTACTAGAAGTTAAACTTCTTGTATGTGGAATATATGTGAATTAATATAGGTACTTATTAATATTTGTATATTGAAGCCTAGCGAATTTCACACTGAAATAAGCCCTAGCTGTAAATATATTGATATAAGACTAACAAGGGCGTTTTTCTCTAATGCATCTCGGATAGGAATACAAAACCATTGAGGAGGTTAGTGGCAATTGATGTCGTAGCTTTCTGTTCCTTAAGGACCTGCTCCGCGATCGACAACCGCGTCCCCGACAGAGGTGACCTTGATCGGCGACAGATAGAGCTGTGTCAAAATTTGCTGTAAAAACCCGGCTAGACGCAGTGTATTGCATGCAAAAACAATTTGTGCAAAAGTTGGTGCCAAAACTTGGTGCACTTGTGCGGTGTCTTCACGACAGCAACTTGCATACGCAAACCTATTTTGCTTGTGCAAAACTATGTAGCGTGCTCCCGGCCCGGCTGCACGCAGCGTCTTGTATTTGGAAGCCATTGGTTGCTTGTGAAAATTGGAATTTGTGCGAGTAAAATAGAGCGTGTGGCCGGGCCTTAAACAGCCTTCCACACGGCACTAAACCATCAAAGTCTTTCGGGACGAGGTTGTCAATCGTGTAGCAGGCCCATTATGTTTATGTTCGCTGACAAACGCTTGTTTACGTGTTGCCATGCATTTTATGTCCTGATATTTACTTAGTTGAATGTTGCCACATAAGTGTTGGAGTATTTAGATAGTGGTTTTTAAATTAGAACAGGGAATAATTGGCAGTTTAAAAATTACTGTGATATGGTATGAACATTATTGTGAAAACTAAATAAAATTTAAATTACAAACTATAAACCAAATAAACAAAACGTGAAATGTAGTAGGTACCTAATAATTATCTACTTAGTGATGCTGTTTAATAATATCTTTAAAACAAAGTTTTTGTTTCGACGTTACCGAAGCGGTTAGGTGAAGTTGTAATTGAGCCCATTACATCAAAACAGAGCATATTTTCCAATCTATCGTTTCTGCCAGCGACTTCATGGTCTAGACCCGTACCGTGACATTATTTTACCATGATGTTTCGTTTTGCCTCCGACTCTGCGACCGCGAATCGTATCGCCGCGACATAAGGTTCACTGTCGCGCAGCGTCGGAAACAAAACGTAACCATCATGGCAATAGGACGTCATGATACAGGCCCTGGTATTTGTCCGCAGTCTCTATTCATTAAGGCTTCGTGCATCAATCAATACCATCCCAGAAATTACGGTGTTCTAAACATTAAAGAAACTAAGTCTATTCTAACATACTCCCCTACATCGTTCTCAGGAACTTCGATGCCGCGAAGAAGAACTCACCCGAGCGCAACTCCAACAGCGTTTAGTGGAACAGAACCTACAGCAGAAGGAGCGGGAGTTGGAGATGAGGGAGTTTGATCTGGCGACGAGAGAGCTGCACATACTGATCATAGCGAGCAATATGTCCGCGAACCAACCGCCCATGCCTAACAAACGGAAAGGTAACACCACCTCCTAAACTGCGAGAAGTTTTGGGGAGAGATCTCGTCGAGTCTTCTAGGAAAAACCTCTAACATTAAACTTGCTGAAAAAAGGAAATCAATGTTTCAATTAGAATGACATTCTTGAACTAGCATTTTCGAACGCGGATTCAGGACAATGACGCCCAGTCTTCTAGTCTATCTATATTATATAATAATCTATCTACATGCTTTGGTTTTGTTGTTGAGTTCCTAAATGTCATCAGAAGTTTGATCATCATCATCTCAGTCAGAAGAAATCCACACCTGGACAATAGTCCAATGATCTCCACAATTACCGGTTTGCGCTATCCCGACATCAGCCATTTAACACCACTCAAACCATGTCTTCCAGGCAAATTCAGCAAGATGAAGCTCCTGAAGAAGGACACGATCTCCTCCCCGCTGGACTTCCGCCACACGCTGACCGTCCGCGAGGACGAGTGCAGCGTGAAGCAGCTGGTGGCCGTGGCGCACGACACGCCGCCCGGCTCGCCCGCCATCATGAGGGCCATCGCTCGTGAGTACACACTCTATACTGCCCTCGGAGGACGAGTGCAGCGTGAAGCAGCTGGTGGCCGTGGCGCACGACACGCCGCCCGGCTCGCCCGCCATCATGAGGGCCATCGCTCGTGAGTACACACTCTATACTGCCCTCGGAGGACGAGTGCAGCGTGAAGCAGCTGGTGGCCGTGGCGCACGACACGCCGCCCGGCTCGCCCGCCATCATGAGGGCCATCGCTCGTGAGTACACACTCTATACTGCCCTCGGAGGACGAGTGCAGCGTGAAGCAGCTGGTGGCCGTGGCGCACGACACGCCGCCCGGCTCGCCCGCCATCATGAGGGCCATCGCTCGTGAGTACACACTCTATACTGCCCTCGGAGGACGAGTGCAGCGTGAAGCAGCTGGTGGCCGTGGCGCACGACACGCCGCCCGGCTCGCCCGCCATCATGAGGGCCATCGCTCGTGAGTACACACTCTATACTGCCCTCGGAGGACGAGTGCAGCGTGAAGCAGCTGGTGGCCGTGGCGCACGACACGCCGCCCGGCTCGCCCGCCATCATGAGGGCCATCGCTCGTGAGTACACACTCTATACTGCCCTCGGAGGACGAGTGCAGCGTGAAGCAGCTGGTGGCCGTGGCGCACGACACGCCGCCCGGCTCGCCCGCCATCATGAGGGCCATCGCTCGTGAGTACACACTCTATACTGCCCTCGGAGGACGAGTGCAGCGTGAAACAGCTAGACTTTTCATTTTTAAAGTGCTGTTTTGATACGGTCTTAACGGGTCAACCATTCATTCATGGCTCCAGTGTTACAGGTATCAAAAACCGATGTTTATAAGTGAAAACTTCTTTGGCTTATGTCCTATTACTTATCGTCTAACTACTATGGAAATTAGCAGTTCTTTGTCTGTTTTCCCTGTACAATAAAATAAGTTACGATGACTGCCTACCATCAACCGGCACGTGTGCTCGTTTGCCACATATGACAACACACTTTAGTCAACACGTCACTGTCTTTCTAGAATTCACTGACCTTCTAGAGTTCACTGACCTCCTGAAGTTCACTGACCTAGAGTTCGCTGTTCTTCTAGAGAGTAACAAGCACATTCGGTTCCAGTGCCAGCGGACGGCGTGAAGGGCAAGACGTGGGGCCCGTCCACCGTGCACCAGCGCTCGCGCACGCACCTGCCGCTGGCCTGCATGTCGCCGCCCCCGCCGCGGCCGCGCGCGCGCTTCTCCTCGTCGGCGCCCGACCTGCCGCCCGCCCGCCCAGGTAACCGCGCCCACTCGCAGCCGCGCCGCCCCGCGCCCGAGCTGGCGCGCAAGCGCAGCGGCTCGCACGACGACCTGCTGCTGGAGGACGCCGAGCCGCGCCGGAACCGGTTCCTCTTCTGCCCCATCTTTACCTCCACCGCCGATATCGCGCACACCTACGAGACGGCCTTCGACATGCCGCAGGATCAGGGCAAGAGGAAGGGGAGCCATCCCGAGGTCAAGGCTCGGACCTTCTTCAAGATCAGGTCGCACAGCCTCGTGCCTCGGCTCGGGAGCAGCGTGTCGTCCGAGACGACGCAGCTCTTGCGGGACGAGTAGTTTGGGCTAAATTTTGTACGTTATGGCTAGTTTTTGTTTTTAAAGCTGGTTACTTCTTTTTGAGCTCTCAAGATATTTGAGTGAGATTTAGGGAAATCTCTCTCCCAAATATTATTTGCAAGGACACGCTCAAAAGTAGCGACTGCACCGGTCTATGCCATATGAAACCAGTGGACGATGTACAAAAGTGTTGCCATATAAAATACATATCATTTTCTACTAACACATTCCTACAGTAACGTGCATTTTGTTGAACGACAAAATTTATCTCAAACTACTATTTGAGGTGAATCCCTTTATTGATCATTCGTTATTTGAAATTAAACTGTCAAAAGTGTCTTGTGATAAATTCAACTTTATATCACACATAATACAAAAACTAACTGATGGACGGACAAATCTATTAAATACCCAAAAACTCAAAAATAAAGGTTTCAGTAAAAATCACCCTATACAAATACTGGGTATAAAGGGAACGCTCTCAAAGCCCAAACACCGTAGTTATACTACTTATACACAATCCGAAAACAAAAACTATTAGCCCATATACTTGTTATTTTAAACTAAGAATTTTGCAAACCAGCAATGCATGGCAAACATATCGAAGGTCATTGGGTTCGCGCGTCCGCGCGCGGTTCATTAGCCTCTAACAGCTGAGTAATTTGCAGTAGATTGCGCGTTAAAGTAAAAAAGGTTATTTTTTGGTAATAGTTATCTGATCGAACTCCTCAAACCTTGTATAGCTTGTGTCGGTAGAAAAACTCAATTTTTTGAACGAAAAAAACGTGTTTTTTTACGTGTTTGTAGTTTTATTGTATGTACACCCGGTATAAGTTATTTACATATTAAGCTTTTATAACCATTAGATCTGACCTTGTAATAGTCCTCAGTTATCTGTACTATGAATACATTGACAGTTTTGTAACGCAATGCCATTACTGGGATCACCTCTACCGTAGCTAAGAAATAACCATCTCGTACAAATTTTAAATAATCGACGAATTAACGAAATCGAAACTCTAGACGAACTATCGAGAAATTTTCGACAACTTTCGAATCGATTTCGACAAATATCTCATATCTATTTTGTAAATAGGTTATTAATACTTTTAAAAGTTCCAAGGATTTGAGTTTAATCTAAGTTTAGTTTGTAATGAATTAAAAGACTTATTTTTTTTTGGTTTAATTTTTAGATAGTATTCTTTGGTATCCAGTGTCTCGTTTTGAATTACCTACGTAAAATAATTCAATCTTTTAAAGTTTTTGTATCCGTGGAAATGTTCGCTAAAGTACCTATAACTACATAGGATTTGACATATGTTTTAGTTAGATGATCCAATTTAAAGCAATCTCCCTTCTTTATGACCCATCTTTTGATTTAAAAAGAAAACCTAGGTATTTCTTAGTATTTAAATAACTATTTTTAATGTAATGGTCTATCAAAGTAATGCTCGTATACGCGCCCCCCATAGTTTCTGATATTATGACTTATTCTGGTGCTTTTTTTGTTACGAATCTATTTTTTTTCCAAGACTATCTTTGTAAATTTTGAATTGGAAAAATTAAGCATTTAATTCTAGTAAAAAATGTTAATTATAATTATATTTTCAGTGTAGGTAGTAAATTCTAGCGTATTATTATAATTTTATTAAAAGACTTGGAAATAATCATCACCGACTGACGAGCTTTTAGGATCTTGCCAAATTGTATACATTTTCACAGTAAAAAGTCGCAAATGTCATAAAAATACAAAATTCTTAAAAAAAAAACGTTACGACTTTTTATTGGGAAATGGTAGCAAATGTATGAGTGATAAAAAAAAACTTTAACGTCAGCCATTTTGTTTTTGCTGCGTAAAAAGGAACTTCTCAGGACAACTTGCTGTACCCTTGTGAGTATAGATTTAAACATACTAAATCGAAGAGTGAACCGGAACGGAGAAAAGAGGACTCTTGCTACATACTCTAAGGTCCAGTTTAGGCTGGCAAGAACTTTTAACAGTGTTGCAAGCTAAATGCTATAAAACGTCGTAATTTTTTGTCAATTCGCCATATGTGTTGACAGTTTTTTTTGGTACTACCATTGTGTAGGCAACATTGCCATAGACAATAGAGAGGCGTGTAGAGTTTCTTTCTGGTCTCATTTCTCCGCTTCGGATGTCTTTTTTTGTTGTGTCACAAAACATATCTTTTCTCGAATGCATTTTATTATCTATGGCAGATATAAGGGAACACCTAGCTATAAGTTGTAGATTGTGTACTATGTATGGAATTGAAATGTAAAGGAAAATAGGAAAAAAAATGTTTTTTTTTGTCGTGTGATACTCATGAAAAATGCGTGTTTTTTTTCTAATTAGCTACTTAGATATTTTTGTAATAATTTTATTATTCGCTAATTTTAGTATCCGTTTGACATTTTTTTTATTTTTCGTTTGTAAATTGTAAGCATTTGTTTGCTTTCCAGGAGTTTTTTTTAAACGTAAGCTATGCATGCTTAGCAGTTCATAAATGCTATATACGATTCAGTTTAGCCATTTATAATTATTATGTGTATTTGTTGTACTTACTTATTTGTTAGTTTGTATGATCTTGCTTGATTTTTTTTCACTATGTCATAATATGGCACGCTTCCAAATGTTTACAATGATATTAGTAAATCAGGCTGACTTTTTTGGAAGTTTACATGACGGCTAGATATTATTTGCTAAACAGATATTGTATGTGAATATGACATTAAGTTTTACAATATATTATAGTTAAAAGCTTTTTAATTTTGACGTTCAAAAGTTACGCGACTATTCTCCATAGAGGCTTGTTGAGGTGAGACACGGTAGTGTGTCTGCCAAGTAATGCTGGAAAATCTTAACTTTTGCGTTTTTAGTTGTGACAAAGAAATTAACACAACTAGAGCATTGATAGTAGATTATACTAAAATGTAGGTTAAATAACGTTTTTATTCAATACCCGTATACAATTTCAGGATAAATTTGCTGTACTATACAGGTAAGTTTTTTTTTAAATTCGATTGTCATGTAAACTTCCAAACGAGTTGTACGTAGTAAAAGCTGTATAGTACAAAAATACAGTAGTACCCGCTGTAACCCGGCTGTAACAAAGATCCTGGGGGCCTACCACAATCTAATATACCATTATCATTTCAATATTACATTACAACTCTCGCTCTTTCTACAATAGCGAGAACGAGAGGAAGTTCATTGTAAGATTGAAATAATAACGTTTCAAAGGCTGCAGTAGGCCCCCTAAGGTGGTGGACTAGCATAGTAAACAATACAGAGGCTCAGATGTCAAATCTACACTAATATTACGAATAGACAAATATCCTAAATTCGTTTGTCTTAGACCGATTTTACTAAAATTTATGAAGTAAACTTTCCTGGGAAATAATCTTTCCCGGGCAAAAACGCGGGTGGCGACTAGTTATATAAACACTCCAGACGCTCTCAATTTTGTTAAAAGACGAAACTCTTCGGTGATCTGGTACTTTCATAGTTTAATTCTTTTTTATATATCAAATAAACCTTTTCCATAAAATCGAACTTGGTGTATTTTTTTAACATGGGAATACTAATCAGTTAGTTACTAACCTACCCCTTTAACCTGTTAGCTAAACGACGAGCCATAGAGGACCATAGAGTAGGCACAACGGTGTTGGATCAAATAAATTTAAAAAAAAATCTCGCTTTCGCTTCTCACTATGGTTACCTAATTCGGGAATGGCAAAAAATAAAAAGTAACATCTCTCGATTAACAAAAACAAAAAGTTAAGTGTTTTTGAAGCTATATATGCACATGTAAGTATAGTTTACGATTATTATACAAGTTATTGCTTTTTTTAAGTTAGAATGAACTGTTTGGCATGTGTAGTCTATTGTGTGATGCATCGCATGTGCTCATTTAGAGACTTAATTCGAGGAAGAGACAATTTTGTTTTGTTTTTGTAATTCCTCTGTTTATTTATTTTTGTTGTTCATACGCACTGAGAAATAATTCTTGTTACTAATTAAATCATAAGTTTAGTTCCGTTCACATAGATGATAACAAGTTTAATTAGCTTAAAACATTTTAACCCCTAAGTAGTATAATTCTGAACATTATTCGGGGGTAAGACAACTAATGAAAAAAAAAACATTTTAACAGTGTGTAAAATCTTTAATATCTCATACTTTGTTTGAAATGACAGCTTTGATATTCTCACATTCTACACATTTGAACTATCTCAAACGACGCGACGCTACAAAAAATAGTTATACCTAAAAATAGAAGAAATTTTTGCCATACTTGGTAGGGCACTACCTGGTCTATGATACATACGATACATTTACTTAGTAGTTTTGAACAGAGCAATAATGTATGACTGTGTTACTCACGAGTCTCGTAACTGACATTTTGAATAGAAGAAATTTAATACCTATTAACCCATCATTGATTCTGGCCTTGGGCGGTGTCTTGCCAGACATCTTGCCATCAGTTAGCGCTGGTCGTATTGCAAGGCTTCAATCCAGTATTATCTGGACTGGCGAAGCATTTACTTTTATTACTCGTGCCGACCTCAACGCAGTTTTGCGTAGACAAGATTGCCACAGGACAACAAAACCTAACGCAAGAAGTGAATGAAGGCCTACACGAGGTAGTAGGTCGATACAAGCTAACGTTGATGATGACACACTGCAAATAATCATACCACATCATCTCCGCACGTAATCAAACAGTGCTCACAAAATGTTAGACTATCAACGCTGTCACATGTCACTTGCACGCACACAGACACTAACGCCTATGTTTTCATTCACATAGGTTGTTTTCTTCCTTACACAGACTTCAGTCCAGATGAGTGGGGACCGGAGTTTCCGCTAAGTAGCACGTCGTCGAGGTATATTCCTATGCCGACGCTGTATAGTACTGAAGGTGAGATAAGAGATTTTAAAGATAATTTTAATTTAAATTAAGTCAACGTAAAAAGTATTACTGGAAATGGCTAGTGAGTCGCTCTTTGATTACCGTGTAGGAAATGCTTAGTTATTTCATTAGATACTCAGCAGTTTTATGGTGAGATCTGGAACTCATGAAATTCTGTAAAGACGGTAGGAAGGCAGTGAATAAGATTGCCCTCTCGGGGTCTTTCGCCATCCGCGTTTGCCTTACGTCCGGTACGCTGTATTAGTCAAGTCAGTTAGTTAGAGCATTAGTCATTCACAAAAAAAGTTGATAAGATTGGCGTGGATCCGGAAAGGGTGGCGGGCTGAAGAAGAGACCTTTGTATACAGGGTTATAGGTAACTTGCCAAAAACCTCATAAGGGTTCATTGTACTCATCAATATGAACAACTTTTACTATGAAGCCATCCTAAAATCGCGAAAAAAAAACCAGCTGTTCCATACAAACAGTTCATTGGTCTGAGACAAAATGTATGAAACAGCTATTTTTTTCGCGATTTGAAAGTTCGCCCCATAGTAAAAGTTGTGCATATTGATGACTACAATGAACTATTTAAGAGGTTTTTGGTGAGATACCTGTAACCATGTATATTTAGCAATGGGTGGAAAATAATTGCTAATGATCTGAAATTCGTTAAGATGGTCTGTTGCGGGCTGTGGTTTTTGCTAAAACATAGGTCGTGTCTAAAGTTAAACAAATTAGGCAGGCAGCCCTTTAAAGGTTGCTTTTGAAACAGCAACTGAGATATTGGCAGTGCCTTGGTGTAAGACATTTAGAAGAGACCATCTCCGATCTCATAATTTCAAGATTTACCTAATTATTGTTTCTTGCCGTATATTTAAAAGCTTTATCTCAATTAATGATTATTCTACAAGCTATTTACCGCACGTTTTTTCCAGGCTACAAATTCAAGAAGCCGAGTATAATAGAATTGGTTTTGTACAATATGGCAGCCCTGCTGGGAGGCGTCGCGGCCGGATATGACGTCAGAGTGTCCAACGTTAGTCCGCTGCATCCGACGCTGCAACCTCATAGGTAAGATCTGCAAATGTGTCTTAGTTCTTCTACTGGCTGTCTCTTTCGCACTAGTTAGTTTAGATCGCATATGGTGCATACCTACTCGTGCTGATAACTCTGTGGACTGGTGAACTGCCCTTTCTTTGGCTTTAAGACCATTGCTTGGTATGTTGTTACATAAAAAAAACACAGACGAACATAAAACTTTTTTTTTAGTTGGTAAAAAGTATGTGCACCCATCGTTTCCAGAACGGAGATCGAGCCGGAGCCGCTGAGCGCTCCGTACGAGGGCTTTGGGTTCGGCGCGCACAACACGTACCACGGACCCGCCCGGCACCTGCGCGCGCCGCTGCACGCGCTCACTGGCGCGCCGGTCAGTACCAACTCACTGTTGAACCGGACAACATGCTGTTGTCATTGTTGAGCTCGCAGTTGCACGCGCTCAATGGGGTGCTAGTCCGGAGCAACACACGTTTTGTTTTTAGGTTTGACTAGCTGTGTCCTGTATTTAGTCTTCTTACCACATTCCACCTGAATCCGTTTGAGCGTAAAGTAACAAACATACATTTATATATAAGGTAGGATAATTGGTTTGATCATCATCTCAATCGATGTTGTAACAATGATGCTTACGATGGAGCACGCTTACCTAGGCGGAATCGAGTTGCTCGAGACTTAAAGAAGACTGATTGAAAATATCCACTCAGGTCACCTAAATACTCACACCATTGATAAGAATTAGATCAGAATTAGACATACAAAACATACATAGTAAACAGACATATTCTTGCTGGTATATTAACCCTATAATGACTTCGCATTTGTGGTCAAGCACGATTCAAGACTGTAAATCGACTTTATTAAACCCCTCGTTTCTCGACCTTCCAGCTGGCCAGTCTCCAAGCAGAAGAACAGAAGCCCATGCGCTTCACGGACTCCCCCACGCACTACGCGCACGCCTCCTCATCCTCCGGCTACGGCCACTCCGCCCCCCCGCTCTCCGGCACGTCCGGGCTCGGCACCACCCTCCCCTCCTCCCAGCCCAGTCCCTCCACGCGCCGCACCTCCACCCCCTCCGAGCACCTGGCCGACCTCTACCACAACTACAGAGAGAACTTCCAACCCTCCCCCTCGCAGGACAACTACTTCTACAGGAACGAGTCCATGCACACGTACGACCGGACGGTGGATTACGTCGCCAAGCATCCGTACTACGGCGCGTATGATGAGTGCTCCTTTGAGTACAGAGAACCGACGCCGGATTATAGACCGTCGCCGCCCTTTCACACTCATAGGAGAACGCCCTCCAATTCCTCCGCGTCGAATTCCCACCCGGACGAGTTTTCCCCGTCGAGACAGTTTCGGAGTAAAGACAAGCCCGATTACCGAGCCAAGACGGAATACCCGAGAAAAACCAGCGATTACTCGTTACCGAGAGACTTCTACAGGCAGGAGTCTCAGGAGAAGGAGTTGGAGCGACCGGCCAATTTGGGGCTCGAATTGGCCCCGACGAAGTTACGCTCCAGCTTGAAGAAGTACAACAAGAAGTCGAGCGCGTCCGGCGGGAGCTCCGGCGGCGGCACGCCGACCAATCCCACGCCGCCTGACAGCTTGACGAGCGAGACTGACAGCTCGTACGTGTCAGCCAGAGACGCGTCGAGCGGCTCGCAGTCGAGAGTCAGGTTCAGTCCTGAGACGATGGAGGTCAACACGGAGCGGCGGCCCTCCAGACACACGTAGCAGAGGCTCACCAAGTTCAACGACTACCTCGTCTGACTACAGTGTACATACTACGACTCTACTTGCGGACGTGCGGTTTTACGAATCAACTCATATTATGCGAAAGGGATGAATTTCATGGTAGTAGCTTCGATCAGAAAAGAGCATAGATATCAAGTCTCAATACGGCACCTTGAAAACTAGGCCTAGATCGAGTGTAAGCCTTGTTTCGCTGTCAGTCGCTCTGTGATCGCGTCGGTGTCACGACGCCTAAATGTGCTAAAAAATTTTTAGCAAAGGTCATCAACGTTATTGCGCAAGAATAAGGCTTAGATTTGAATGAAGCTGTATTTGATTATTTTGGATGGAACGTTAAGTGTCGATGCAGTGCCACTACAGAGGCCTAATTTTTAATGAGACACGACGTCTATTATATCTGATCGAAGGGGAGAAAGGAACGACTAAGCTCATAGCTTGTCTCGTTCACTCCCACACAATACATGTCTAGCCATCCTTTTCGTGTTATATCAGTTGAGCTGGGTCGCGCAGTGTGTGGGTATATTATTACGCTCGCGGGTAGTGCGGTGAACGCTTCTTATAATTTGACTGTCGTTTTGATATTACCAAGGTTATGTGTTCATACGCGGCATAATCGAATTTATGCGTTATTTCACTGATTACCTCCTATAGATACAGTATTACGAGATAGATCGATCGTCAAGATCTTTGTAAAAATGCGGGTAGCAGGAAAAAAGCATTCGCATTGGCCATGTTTATATCTCGTCTAGTACGCTTTAATAGATGCGTGTTGTTCTTCGATCGTCTCGAATACGGTGTCTACAGGGTTAATCTCTGATTAGATCCTTTTTGATATTACGAGTGTAGTGTAACTGTACAGTGCAATTTATTTATTAGTAAGCGAGCGACTCGCTCTGACATCGCTCGGGTTATTTAGCATGGTTTGCGATACGAACAAACTCACAGCCGCGTAGGGCTTATTATTAAGCTAATGTAAAAATGCGATTGTGTTCATTATTTAATATATTCGTAGATCGAATTGTACATTTTGTATCATACGACGTGATCGAGTCTATCATTGGCGGTGTTAGCGGTTTTTTAATGATGTGCCTGTGAAGTGATTTTGTACTGAACTTGTTCCTTAGTGTTGCTATTTTTGGTGTAAAGTTAACACACTTTATTGATATAAAGTTATATATTTTGATATATAATTTGTAGAAATCAATTTTGGACAGTGAGCAGGAGCGGATTTGCAGTTTTTGCCGCCCTAGGTCGTGTTGTACCAGCCGCCATGGCGGCTGGTACAACTGGCTGGCAACGGGCTGCCTGAGCAAGGGCTCACATTACATACCATCACACACACGCTTTACATACCATCGTGGCGGGTTTACGTATGTCCTGCCAGTGGGCTATTCAATTCGCAGCAGCGTCTAGTCCCTCTCTGGTTTACTGGTCGCTCCATATATTCAAGTTCGTACGGAACCCCCTGTGTGCAAGTCCAAATCGCACTTAACCGTTTTTTTTTGCCATTTTTGGTCCCTTTAAAGGCCTGGGTAACAATAACTGACAGTTGGCCGACAGTAAGGAACACGCAAGCACATAAAATCGATAGGAACCATAACTATGAAGCCTCATGTACAAATTGTAAATATTGCAACTTTTAAAACTATTTAACTTTGTATCAGGCATTTATTTTTTGTTATCAAACGCGGACGAAATAGGATTTTTTATTTCGTTTAAAATTTATAAATAGTACAAATGTATTTTTAAGAATGAAACGCGAAAATTTCGCATATTAATTATAAAAAAAATATTTTTTATTGTACGTAACCGTGTCTTGTATATTTAGCGACTAACAATTTATGGAATATTTAACTGTATGTATATCAAATTAATGTAAGTTGTATGCATTTTGTACAAAACAGATCAAATGTTAGATATTTTTTACAGAAAATATCCGTAATTTAGTGAAGTTAGTGAATAGAGCAGCTTTTTAACCCACGGTTTGTACTTAGAAGTGACCAAGAGGTGCTCAATCTTTTACAGATTTTGAAATAAAAAGGAACAAACAAAAATCGGACCATGTTAACCCAAAAGGACTTAACCGAAACATTATCAAAAAAGAGTTAAATTTACCTAACTTACAGGTCTGAACCTAAAACGTCATTATTACACAAAAAAAATGTGGAAAATAAATTGGTTATGCAACAATAAACAGGCAGCTAGATATTTTAAATATAGAACACACGTAATATTTAAACTCGTATAACCAGTCTGTTATTTCATTATCTGTAAGACTGCACCGTAAAGGACATCGCCCATTAGACCAACTCGACACTAATAATCTGGCTAAAAACAAAACGATGAAATGAAATAGTTTCTCTCACAGAAGTATTTTTGAAAGTTATTAAAAAGTAATACTATTATTATAAGAAAAATCAAGCAACTGTACTGCAAGTTGCAATGTATGGTGGATATTAACACTAATCTGCATTCTGCCGACACCAATATCAATCAAGCCGTTCGACACTTCAAAAAGTCAACTGTCAAATCAGAATGATACTCATTGAGCTTCAATTTCGTTGTTTTGCTTTTGGAGTAGGTATTGATGTTAAGTAATCCAATGGACGATGACCTTTATCAGTCACCTAATATTAGGTAATAAAATTATAACTACTAGTCGGAGATTTGCATAAAAATCTAATTGCATATCTATCTGAGATGATATTTGTATTCGATATTAGCTTCTATACAAAACACTGGATACGAAAGAGTGTCATAACGAATCGAGAAGTCACCTTGTATTGAGATGACCTATAAAGCTTGACATTATCAAATAAATTAGTGTGTAAATTAAATTTTAAGATGTATATCGAAATTAGCTTTGATATTATTAGCCCGAACCAGTGCCTAAAGTAGCAGGAACGGTTATCGAGATTATGCCATGGAAAGAGCGAAAAGCGATCACGGCCAGTAATCATATTATTAGGGTGGTCCTAGGCGGGCCATATTTTTTACTGCAATACTGGTGTAAATGTTACGACAATATTTTGTGTGTGGCCCGGCCATAAAGTCATGCATTTCTAGCATGGTTGATGATGACCGGGCTACAGTCTGCAACGTTGCCAGTATTGCAGTGAAAATATAGCCCGTCTAGGAGCACGCTTACTTATTTTATTTTTGTTTTCAAATTTTATTATTTCTCATGTGCAATATGTGAAATTATTTTGCGTCCATTTTTAATTTTATTGTATTTTTTTTAATTTATGAAATTTGTGAATTATAACAGTATTTGTATGCAGTATTCGTGTACATTTGGAAAATATATTTGTATGGTTGTAATGACGAGGGTAGCTCATTATTTATTCTCTTAGTTTCGAATTAGTGCCAATGCGACGTCCAGTGTTTTAGTTTCTTTCCCTATTGTTACAAACCAAAACTTTACCAAATTATTTAAGAATCTCTCATAAAACTTAAGTTTTGTAACAGCTGGGTTCCTCTATGTTTGTTTTATCTCGACAACCCGGCGAAAGTCACAAATTTCAAGTCAACGATTTCGAAGCAATGTAAATAACCGAAATTCACGGCGCGATACTTAAACTCTAGTCCTGATTTTATTTAATATTAATATCTGACTAGTGAACGAACGGTAACGAACGACAGGCGAAATTGTAAAATTACTTTATTTTGGGCATTCCATTGTATTGTTTGAAACATTCCATTTAGAAGTGATATTATTTTGGAAGCGAAGGTATTGTGTGCCAATATAGCTGGAGGTGAGAGGATGCCTTACGTCTACGTTAAATCGACAAATAAAAACTAGATTAAGCTTTTTATGAAGTCTTTTTATTCCTCCTTTTCCTCGTCATTTTAGAGTTATAAGTTTGGTATAGGTGGTAATAAACGCTTTTGTTCAGCTGATGTACGGCTTCTACTGCGAGAAGAGCGAGCTTCGAATGGACTCCGTTTAAAAAATTGAAATGCGGTTTGGTTTTAGAGCCAACCTCTGATAATGACAACCGCCGGTAATAAACGTTGTCCGTACGAAGCACGCCAGCAGAAGCAGTGGAAGACGAGCATGAGTGGAAACTTTTTTACCCTTTAACATATCAAAGTAGTACACAGTATTAGTAGGTGCAGTCTTTAGTAAAACATCCTTTTGTCACCCACATTTTTAGATATAAAGGTTAACTACAATCTTATGAAGAAAGGAAGTGAAGGAATACATTGTGAGGAAACAGACCAGCATACATGTCCTAAAATTAATGATTCGAAAGACATGTAACATCCATCAACCCGCTCTGAGCCTGCGTGGTCAATAACGGCTCAATCATCCTCGATGTAGGGTAGGTCGGTGTCCCTACAGTGGGACAAAGTTATAAAACATTTTTTACTCGAAAAGTGTACTTTTTGTGGCTGTTCGTGTCTTCCAAATTATTAATTCTAGGACATGCTGGCTTCCTCACAATGTATTCCTTCACGTCCTTTCTCCATAAGATTATAGCGGGGGTTAACCTATAGGTATATCTAAAATTGGGGGCAACAGGAACTGATGTTTGCTCTTGCCCCTCACTAATGAAAAGTGAGGGACAAGAGGAACAACCCTAATATTGGTATATTAGGGTAACAATGAACAACCAGCTGCCACCCTCATCGCAAACCCAATTTACGTGCCAAAAGTGTGACCGTATCTGTAGCTCCCGTAAAGCCTATAAGAGCTTAGCCACGAGCGCAGATGCAACCGATAGGACGCTACATAATGGTCTCCTGTGGATGTTACGAGGCCAATGATGAGGGTTACAATAGACGTAGCTACCCCAGTCATGATATTAAATAGGAATATCAAGAAAAAACAAAACTTCTTTCAAACAATTTATTCAATTGATTAGTAATTGGTAGGTACTTACTTACTAAAATATTTCAGTGCCAAGTAAAATATTACTTACTACTTAAAATATTATGTGAACTTATACCAAAATATTTCTAGTACCTACCTAATTATTTACATAAACATCAAGTCGATTTGTAAAATGCGAAAAATACATAAGGAATATGTTTTGACAAAATGTATGCCCGAAACAAGTTTACATTTGTGTGAAATTAGTCTTGTATTCTCACAGTTCAGTTATGCATAGTAATTAGCTTCATCGTTTCTCAAACTTGGGTAAAACAGCGACGGGGGGAGGAAGCTTTGGGGCCTACTTGTTATCGCACCAATAGAATTGCCTGCACGACACAACTACTAGTTATCAATAATAAATATAGGGTCAATTGAGTCTCTCGAGAATTACTGACAAACCCTTTACAAATTAGGCGCCCCCTAATTTATTTTTCTATTTTTAGTTGCTGTATTCTACTCTGTAACCGATTGTTTGCTTAATTTGTGAAGGGTTTGTCAGTAATTCTTGAGAGACGCAATTGCCCCACAGACGTATTTGCCCCTATTAACCCTATGTTAAAAAAAATTAGCTTAACATTTTAACTTTCCTGACCTGCCGCATACGTTGTTGTAAGCGCCGAGTGCAAAAAAACTGCAAGTAAAGGAAAATTCTGTATTAGCAACAGCCTCATCTGTTGCTATAAAACTTTACAGTTCAACTATAAAAGTACTTTTATAACTATTTTATTACAATAAGCTAAAAAGTTAGTAATCCCCTGTAGGTACAGTGGTATGTCGCAAGTTGGTTCTACCAAAGATCTTGCAAATAGAGATGGGGAAAGGCCTTTGTTTTTTCCTGATAGGTACATAGATTGAGAAACGATGGCTTCTAAGTATGTAGTTGGTATAGTCGTAAGTGGTTACCTACGGCGGTAACTTTTTGTGGCGACCACTACTCACCTAGCCAATGAACTTTTGACAGGCAAGAGCCATCAGTGCAACTCCGCGGACCAAGTTTATTGCCCCGAAGTAATTGTTTCTTAGCGCGTCTTTGTTGCGTATTTTTGCAAATTACGAATGATAATTGAACAGAAGTTCTACATACTTATTATACTTGCTACTTCTGTAGTTTTAAGATAAGTATCAAATTTTTGAATTGGTGGGTATAGGTGATTAAAATAACAAATAACTTTATCAAGTTCAATTTGAAAAGTTTTTTTAAATTCATTATTGATTCATTGACACTACATATTTACATAAGTATGACTTATTAGTAAATACCATAGTAAAATTTCATTTTGCGTTATTCCTAAAACTAGGATTACTTACCACGGGATAATTAAAAAAAAATAACATTGTAATATTAGATTTAAGTCGTCCCGCCAACGCTTTCGGGACAATATAAGAATAGTCGCGACGAAAAGCGTATAAAAATCTTTGCTATAACAACTGGTCCCAGCTGCTAGCAACGAAGTTAATAGGATAACACTTTGTACGGCTGTGGTATGACAATAAGTTTATGATAAAATAGTAGGACTACGACATTACACGACATCAGCCATTTCATACACTTGTCCTTTTCACATTCTGAATTACATAATTACAATCCCTTATTATTCCATCCCTAAGGATTTTAACGATTCAAATCGTGCTCAAAACTCTTAACTCTAAAACAATATTTTATAGAACCATGTTCAATTTCCAATTAAAAATACATCACAGGGCATGAAATTCCTTGATCACGCGCGAAAATCAGTAAAAGGCTTTATCAAAAATCACCTTGTGGGTCAACTACATTCAGATTAACCCACCAAACACCGAAATCACTATAGCTATACTTAATAAAATATTCAGCTAAAAAGCAGTCACTTGACTTACTTATGGATAAACATTACAAGTCGCTCGACTTCACTAGTTTATGTACTACGGAATATTTTTTATTAAGTTTCAGAGGTAGGTATTTACAGTAGGTAGTGTAGGCAAATGGTTACTTACCTTGTTAATTCATTTTATTATGACTAGCGGAATCATTGTCTGATAATATAGTAGGTAAACAAGTTGTTTTACTCATGATTCTGATAATGCAATTTATCTATCTCAATACTACACAATGTTTGCATACTACAAAATGAAGCATAGAGTACATAAACATAGATTATTGTTATCTATTTACAATTAAAATAATACTTACAAATTGTTTGTTTAACAGATATACCAGTGTAAAAGTACCTAGAAAAGCTGAAAAATAGAATATTTAGGCACCAGCCACCACAGCCAGCGGTCTAGTCTTCTCAGGAGTTTACAGAAGCTTTCGACGCGCTCTGACTAATCTTTTGGGCTCAGATTCGTTTCATACCTACATTACAATGAACGCAGACTTCTAGACCGCTTACTGTGGGGTCAGGTGCGCCTACATAACAATACAGATAGAGAGCTGCGATTAAAAGCAACTAGTCACTATGACATGCCACGCAGCCGTTGTCGCCTCTACCTTCCTATACAAGCGAGGGTCCCCGTTAAGTATCAACCAGATACCATTTTTCTACGATCTTCTAATATGTATAGAAAAATAGATTAGGCAAAACTCAACTTTATTCAAATGACTAATTCAGTAGGTAGTAATTTCAGATTAAATTCAATAGTAAGTAATAAGTTGCCTAATTCAAATTATTTTTTATAGTAAGTATTTCCTTATCGAGTTAAAAACAATTTTTGATGTAAGTAAACATCCTCATAACAGAATAAACATTATTTTATGAAAAAATATAAGTGGTTTATATCAAATATGTACAAAACGTATCAGCATTTTTTTGATAGATTTTTTATTTGCATACATACCAGTCCAGTTTAATAAAAGACTTGCATTAGTGTGTGCGTGTACTGACTGGGTCAGGATGCCTAGTATAATATAATTATGTATAAACAATGATGATTTATCTTACAAAGTAATACTAGTAACTAGCAATTACCTAAAGCTAACTTAACAACTAGATTAACCTAATCGTACCTATGTAATTGTTGTAGCTTTTATATATTTAGTGGCAGTTAGTCAACTTTTCTTTTCATGAAATGAAATGGAAAGAAATGAAATTTTTAATCATACTTACAGATTTTCATCCGTGATGGATTGGATGGATGGATGGATCATCCCGATGATTATACCTAATCAATATTACATATCTAGTAATTAAAATAAAGTTAATTTTTGTGGTAGTTACTTAGCCTTAAGTTACTTAAGGTAGTTTTTAAGGTAGGTACTTATCTTTTCAAGAAATTAAATTATGCACTTTTTATCCAGATTTACATCCATCAAATTATACCAATATTACCTACTGATTAAAACAGTTCAATTCAGTGACAGTTACTCAGCTAAGGTTAGTACTTATAAGTTTTTTTTCCTAATTTTAAAAGGACAGCTTGTGAACTGAAGCATGAAGACAATCAGTTACAAGCTCTTGGCTAATTGTATAGAGTACATAAGTGGACAAATGAATTATCTGATTTTTTTGACGGGTGGCTGTTTTGGCAAACACCACAGTGGCTTCACTTAATTCAGCAGATTCAGTAGGTATTCATTACGTACGTACGCTGGCATGTCTGTCTACTAACTAGGTACTTACTTCATTTTGGGTAAGCTATTCTCGTAAATGTAGGCAGGTCGTCTGTGTTCCGAATAAGTAATGTTTTCTGTAAACATGTAAGCTTAATGCTCTAGGGCAGCGGTCGGCAACCTTTTGGCAGCCAAGGGCCGCATAGTGCCAAAATAAGCTAGTGACGGGCCACACTTGTTCAAAAATTGTACTATAGGTTTCTACAAATACAAACATATTTTACCATAGGTATCTATCTCTAAAAATCAATGTTTATTTGTATCTGGCAGCTATAGTAAAAGCCTTGCTTAGTTTTGGGGCCAGACGACCATGTGAGCAAAATGTTCCAATTTTTTATTTATTTACAAGACACTCGCGGGCCGCAAGAAGGGGGCCGAGGGCCGCATGTGGCCCGCGGGCCGCGGATTGCCGACCGCTGCTCTAGGGGCCTACCATGAGAGACGAAAGATGTTTGAACATATTTCTATTTCATTATTGTAGGTCGCCTGCTGGAGTCTAGAGCTATCAGCGATGACACAGGCCTCACAAGAGAATATGTGTATAAAACACATATATTATCTTACGAGAGGGATAGCTAGATAGAGGTGTCCCTCAACTAAAAGCAACAAAGCTAATGAGTTTTTGTATTTCCATGAAATCAAGGCACGCGCCAGATAATATTGTCTTGCCCTTAGAATTTCATTGTTCCTGTACTGCGTATTTAGTGACTGCCTCGGTGGCTCAGTTGGTAGTACACCTGCCTTCTGAGCTTAGGGGCGTGGGTTCGAATCCTACCTATAGAATACATTCTTGTGATGAACATTTGTGTTTGTCATATGTATGGGTGTTAATATCTATCTATGTACTTACCCATGTATTTATTAAAATATAGGTATGTATATGTATGTATATCAGTCTCTAGCAGCCATAGTACAAGCTTTGCTTATTTTGGGATGACCGTGTGTTTAAAAATGTCCCGAATATTTAAGTATCTACCTACAACATTCAACGTTTGCAAAATATTCGAACGCTTGTTGTTGTCAACTGTACTTACTTGGGTCCAGATAATACATTTACGAATATGACTTCGTCTTTTGAAATAAGAAACATTAATTATTTAATGAGATCAGCGAAGTGTTTTTAAAATTTAGTGTTTAAGTTTTCTCGCAGTTTTACACAGTAAAATGTAGTTTTGTGTTAGTTATAGTTCAAAGCAATTTCTCACGCAAAAAATATTTTTATTTTATTTTTTTGTTATTAAGCCCGCTTTTGCCCGCGGCTTCGTTCGCGTTTCATAATTATCCTATCACTCAGGGATAATCAGACCAGAAGCAAATAAAATCAAATTTAAGTATTCGTTACAAACATACAAGAATAATATAATCTTTCCTCTTTATAATACTAAGTAGTGTAGAAGTCCGTGATATTTGCTGATCTAAGATTCAAAACACCTTATGTAATAAATGGACGACCGCCAACTGTAGAATTCAAACAAAATAGGTAGCAGAGCATTGCACCATAGAAAATGCAAAAAATGCACACATAGTATAGTAGAACGGGTAGGGCCATCTTATTACGAGTAAGAGTCCCGCGACGCTCTGAAATATCCATACAAACGCGCTTGTCAATTTTCTGGGAAACCATTAGTCAGATTATGATGAAATTTAGCATATACAATTAAATGAACTATATCTCCACCCTGTTCTTGGCTTTTATGTCCTCAAGAGAAAATAGAGCTATGAAAAATATCCGCATTTGTATGGGGTCACTTTCGACTGATTTATTCAATAGATATACAAAACAAATCAAAAATCTCTTTACATAGGGAGGTTGTCTACATCATTAGCTTAAATAAATCCATAATACAAGAGAAATTCTTAGTTATTTAAGAATAATTACAGAAGTACAAAAGTCATAAAAAAAATTGAAATTGCACTTTGTCACTCTGTAGGTAACTTTAGAAGCTCGTCAGTATCATTACTTGCTTTCTTCGCTCGAAGTCTTCTTCTAGACGAAATGGCTATAGAAAACCTAAAGCCAATGCGAAGTTAGTCTAAAGTGGTCGCCGGACTCTTAAGTATGTATGCTCCTATGTGTTAGGTAGCAGAGCATTGCACCATAGAAAATGAAAAATAAGCACACATTGTATAGTGGAACGGGTAGGGCCATCTTATTAATGTATGTAGTTTATAATTATGTTCTTATTTTGTATGTGTCCATCCTATGAACGACCCGATGGATATTGGATTCCGAAGTGTTGTTCAATTTGTCTCTGTACCAGAATAAGCGATGGTAGCCTAGTTGAAGAAGTCTCGCCTCTCAAGCCAGAGGGAGCGGGTTCGATCCCAGTCGTTAATAATATATTTACTTAGCACTTTATTGCGAACGATCAATTATCTATTCTGAAACAGATAAGACAATAAAACAAGACGTTTTCTACCTGGTATCGATTGACAAGCGCATTGTAGCAAACTACAAACGCAGTTCTATTTCTGCCTCGTCGCAACAGGAAGACTATTGAAGGCATGTTACGATGTGTAACAGTACGACACGGCTCATAACGAATGTGGATGATAACATGTTAGTACATTTCAATTGGTGCCTGCTCTACGGGCACTCCTTAAATAGATGGACCATATTTTTAACCGACTTCAAAAATGAAGGAGGTTCTCAATTCGACTGTTTTTTTTTATGTTTGTCACCTCATAACTTTTGACTGGGTGAAGGATAGTCGCCCTAACATAAATTTGCAAAACAAAAGTACCAAAAGAGCGCTGAGCCGTAGTAATTGTCATTTCTAGAATTTTGATATTATATCAAGATTCTTTATTTATCAAGGATCAAATCAAATCTAAACTTTATCAATTTGCAGTAATTTATAGATATGACAATTAACATTGCATAAAGATTACCCTACAATAAAAAAAATTGAAGCGATGACAGCCTAGTTGGAGAAGGCGGCAGGCCTTCTCCAAGCCAGCCTCTCAAGCCAGAGGGAGCGGTTTCGAACCCAGCCAACGGCACGCACCAATAGTCCAATACCGATGACCTAATACCTAGTTTCTCCAGACTTCGACTTCCTATTGGCCGATAGTTTAGTCAGCTTTCAACTCGTCGGCTGACAAAAGTTTGATGGGCTAAGGCGTCAGAATCGTTGGCGTTCTGGTCACAAAAAACAATTGTCGTTTTAATTATACCTAGCGCAGTTAGCGTACATACAAAGAGCAGGACAAGGTAGCTGCAGAAGTTCCAATTATAACTATTTACCATACTCATACAACATATGAATTATTTAGAAGACAAAGATGTCTGCAGCCCTCCACTTCCGCTAAGTAGCCACTAGTATAGTTGTAAGCCAAAATGTGAGACTAATTTATTTCTTCTTTGAAAAAAATAATGCCCCTGAGTTTCTTGCCTGTTCTTCTGAGTAGAGGCTTTTAATCCGAACAAGGCGGTCGAGTCTATTTAAAAAAACTTTGACGTTCATAAGTGTATCTTTGATACCTAAATTGAATAAAAACATTTTGACTTTGACTCGTTATAAGCTGTGTTACACTGTACACATTATAAACTTTCGTTATATGCCACCCCTAAAAACGAACGGTCACAGCACCCTTACCATGAGTTTTGATGGTTACGATAACTTTTTCGTTTTCGTTTGGCTCCATACATTTCAATAAAGCGCACCTGGCGGAAACGTTGAGGAACTAGATTAAACGTATGGAGCCAATCGAAAAAAAAAGTAATTCTAGAATAACTTTTTTGACAATGTAATTCTAGGCGCCGATCGGTTTTACTTGATTTTACCATCAAATATGATTTACGATTTTCAACTCTAAATGAGGCTTAAGTAAACGTGTGCGGGTGGAAAATCGTAGTATGACCGGGCCTTACCTATCAAATCTCGTGGTAAGCCCCAAGATCGTGAAACAGATAAAATAAATAGAGAATCTAAATAAATTCGACACGAAAAGTAAAGAGAGCAAAACGAGATTATAAATTCATACCAATGACCAACCACATTATACGTTTCACATCATAACCGGTCCAGGCGTTCTATGGTGGAATTAAAAAATTCCAACACAATTTTTTTGGACAGTCGTTAAAAAGTTATTTTAGTGTAAACTGCAAACTAATCAAGAGAGATGACTGATCAATTGGTGAGCGACCAATTAGCGAGTCCAATCGTAGAGCCACCAACGATTTTTCTAAAACAATTAAACAGCTACCCGTCAAAAATATTTAGTTCTATCATTTGGCCACCTCAAGAGATAAAGTACGCGAACTGCGAATTCGTGACCTCGACATAACGCACGTTACACCGAGTTTATCTTCGTCATTAGGAAGCAATCATCTTTAATAATAGTTTACGTGAACGTGCGAAATAATATAAAAACGCTTTAAATAAACCTAATTCAACTGGTAAAATTATTTAACTAGATGATACATCGAATCTTCTATACGGACAGTTATTCTAAAAAGCCTTTATGCCTATTGCCGTAAGGGTGCTTATGGGGGGCCATATTTTTACTGCGATACTAGTCTGGCAATATTGCGATAATTTTGAATGTGGCCCGGGAATATGTCATACATTTCTAACATGGCAGATGATGGCCGAGCATATTGCAGTATGAGCATATAAAAGGGCCATATATATTCACTGCAATATGCCATGCAATCTGCCATGTTAGAAATGTATGACATACGAGTATTTTATCAAAGCAGTGCAAGTATCACTTAGTTAGTGCACTCACTTGCAGTGAAAATATGGCCCTTTTAGGAAGCCCCTTCCTAAAAGGGTCATATTTCCATATTTTCTTAGTTGGTGCACTCACTTGCAGTGAAAATATGGCCCTTTTAGGAAGCCCCTTCCTAAAAGGGTCATATTTCCATATTTTCTGAGTTAGTGCACTCACTTGCAGTGAAAATATGGCCCTTTTAGGAAGCCCCTTCCTAAAAGGGCCATATTTTCACTGCAAGTGAGTGCACTAACTAAGTGATGCACTGCACTAAGTGATACTTGCACTGCTTTGATGCCAATTGGTGCAAGAGACGCTTGCACTCCTTATTGTGCTAATCGGTTTAGGAGATGACTAGTTTTCTAAACTGACAATAAGAATGTGTAAGTATACAGACAAAGTTGTCAAGAAAAAATATTAAGGAAATGACTTAACCATTGTAGTTTTATCTTTACCCGGCTAAGGTAGAATGAAGGTTGATGTGTATTCTCCGAATTGGACAGGAGCGCCATAAACGTCATTTCTGATAAGATGGCACAAAGCCAAGAAAAATTGATGTCATTGGCCCATCTGGCCGAATATCAAAGTGGAAAAAATATTAATCGATTTCCAGGGAAACTGTCCAAACAACATGCTAAGAGGCTTGTGAAAAACAACATAATTATGGACATACTCGTAAAACATCGAAGTAAATATATAACGTCAATGATATTCAGATAAGAAACATATCTAAATATTTTCGTTTGCAAATAATGTCACAATACCTAGTCTTAAGGTACTATAGAACGATAAACGAATGATGAACGATCAAATTTAAATTGTAGTTCACTACCCTAATATCCTCAACTATCATTCAATGTGACTCTAGATTTCAGGTCGAAAAATTTACAGATATCGTTGGCTGCTGTATCGCTACACCTCGCTTTCACAGAGCAACAGCTTCAAAATAGAAATATATGATTAGTTGACCGAGAAAAGTATAGGTCTACGGAAAGAAATCAGCGTTGTTGTATCGTTCAACAGTACTCTATGAATCGTACGTGACTCGTTTGTTTAAGTATATTAATTTATTTGACGATGACTTTCGTACCGCTGATCCTATCATCAAGAACTTTTAAAGACATACATTACCTACAACACATTAGTAACAAAAACTTAATGAAAATGCAATTTTAGTCTTTCAATTTGTACAGCCGCCCAAGGGGATCGGGAGGTCACAGTTCAAGCCCAATTTGTAAGTTATCAATATAGCAATGACATTTTTATTATATCTGATAAGAGTCGAACCATTTTAAAACATGACAGGAGGGCTATTCTTACGGAGTGAGATTCAATCTCACAATTTTTTGTCCTTGTTGCTCTCGTTTGAATAGTCATAGGCGTGAGAGTGACCAAGATAAAATCTCATCTCACGCGTAGGAATATCCGAAGATATTATGAAAATATAAGCGAGACAGATTCAAAAGCCAATAAACGTAGTAGCACCCGAATGAAATAAACCACCTGTCTTTTGTCTTATTAACAAACCCCTAACACCTAAACACACTTTCTGACAGCGCACGTATGTTACTTACATTTCAGCATATATTTCAGTTTCTGAATTTCAATGAGTAAATTTTATTTTTAACGTCTGTACTCGTACGACGATCTAAAAACATGCTTCATTGTTCTGGCTGTTTTAATTACCTACTATAATCACATTTGGCAAACCTAGGGACTACACACCAGTCGCCAACACTTTTTGTTATTTGTGTGAGGCTTTCGATGTTGTTGAATTGTTTTGTATTAAAGTGGTCGATATCGAGGCATCATACAAATGTAATATCGGCGGCTGTTGGTGTGCAGACTTATTAAGGCAACAATTAAATCTAACATTGAAATTTGAAGCCTTAAAATACGTTAATTTTCGAGTTTATTTTTATATTGTGCACATCAAGTATGTCGCCAGCTAATTCGCCATTAGCATTTCGTTCGTCTCCTTTCATGATTCGACCTTGGCCTTTGTGTTTATCAGAAGTTTTACCGGAGTCCAAAACTCGGTTTGTCACATCGCTATTTTATATTTAGCCATTTACATTATCAAAATATTGTAATACCTAAATTTATGCCATGACGCGATCTCGCAATCCTTAAATTCGATAACTGTATAGGTACATAATTACATCTCGGTTTAAATGATCTGGTTTTTGGGGGACAGGTTTTCATGCTTTAGTCATCGCTAAGAAAGTATGTGCGTTGAAAAGAGAATAATTTACGTATGTCTTGTGTAGGTATTCCGAGAATCCAAGCTGTATCAACCATTGTTTAGTTAGGTGATGTGTGTTTTATCGCACAGGCCAAGTCGTACGGTTTCAGAAAATAGATTTTGAAGAATTATTTTACTCAATTATTGGCACCTTTGAATTTTTAAAACACGTGCTAGGCATAAGAAATAGGGTGTCATTTCACTGTTAGGTATTTGTGTTGTGCTTTCCTTTCTCTACGTTATTTTACTAAAGTATAGGTACAGTAAGTAATGGTAACGGTTGTGTGTTGACCGCTTAACATTATGCCTACGTTCTTAGTTTGCCAATAGGTTAGTGGATTTAGCTTTGTCTCGGGCAAAGACAACCCGCGGCTAAAGCAAGCTAATGTGGACGGAAATTCACACAAATATTAGGTGGCAACAAAACCAGTTTATAACTACTATAGCACTGATTAGCCACCTGGGTTTAAGACACTAGTGATTCATTAGGTGAAATTATTGCTCGTGCAAACATATTGTAGGTATTACCGTTTCAATAAAGGTAGCGGCATATCAAATAACTTTGCTTCAACCTACTCAAGAAACGAAATGTTTATTAATCAAATAACTTTCGTGCTCAATGAATTTAGGACACCTCAGAAATGTTAATTACGCATTTAGTCTAAACAATTCAACCAAGTTCCAAAAACTCAACCACGTCATTAGAAGAAAAACATTATCCAAATCTAGAGAATATTTTGTTAATTAATCAACAAAAGAACCTCAGAAACGACGGCTAGTCCTCCCAAGTTATTATTTTTAGAACGGCAAGCGGCAAGTTGGGTACGTCGGGTGGGGCGCGGCGAGACAGGTAGACGACCCTTCATGTATGTACGTGGGTATTCATAAGGGTTCCCAAAGCCGAAACCTTAAACTTGATTCTGTCACATCACAGCAAAACCGAATATTCCTGGCGCTGAGCCGTCGCTAGACAGCTATGAGACGGGATCGAAAGGTCGTTGAATCCATAACTACATATCCAATACGTACACTACGTACAGTGCCCTTGGGAAGGACGGAGTGTCCTAAAGCGTACGACCTAGCTATTTGCTAACCACAATTCCGCGTCATATTTTCACTATAGTACCGTGTGAAATGTTGTTGAGTAAACCTTTCGCATTTTAGAAATTGGTAGAACGCAATATAATTCGAAGTTTTCAACAGCGCGAAGCACCAAATCGATAATGACATTAATGACTCATTACATTACAGAAGACAACAAGGCCAAAACTAACGCTCAAAAGTTATCCTACTCTTTTAATATTTTTTTCTCTCTCGTTTCTGGACGATTTTATTGTTGGTCTTAATGAAATGAAAACCCTAGCTTCGGACTTTGGCAGGACGCGTGAAGAATAAAGAGATCCAAAAATAGACTTTCCCATCTTAATGGTCGCGCTAAACAGCGACAGAAGATCCAGATTTCTTCCTTATGTACTAATCTAGCGACACTACTTGCTCTACCTGGCTAATTATACTCGAATCGAATGATCTGTGAGATCGTTGGACCGCGACATTTACTACATAATCATTTCTTAGTCATAATGCAAGTGTTACGCCTGCTCCGAACTCTGATAGAACCAACAACGGTTTATGTGTCTGAAAATATTTCAGCTTTACGGCGATCGTAAGAATCGGAATGAGTAAATTTTACGGCTTTATTTGATTAGTTTGCTAACATTGAAACTGATAACGTAGAACATGTTGCTTTCCAAATGATACATCACATATCTTAGCGTGGGTAGTGCGTACAGTACGTGCAAATCTTTCCGAGCCCTTTGTTATTAAGCGCAAGTAACTGCGAAATGCGAATATGCATTTCGGATTTTGGGTGCGTGGGCAGTCTGCTGAGCAGACTGCCCACGCACAGTCGAACTGAGCAGACTTTGCTCAGTTCGACTTGACACTCTGAGTTCAAAAGATTTGCGCTTACCTAATCTCTCTTTGTAGACTAGAATTATGGTTTTAATTTATCTTAATCATACACTATGGTACTGGCAATTAAATACGAAAAAATAGAACTAATTTACTCACCATTTGGATGTCACGAGTGGAGAATGTTTCTACTTTCACTCCCTAAAACTGTAATTTGGAATGAATTGCGGCGCGTAGTGCTTAACTTGTGGCAGTACAGGGTATTTTGACCACTCTGCATTATCTTATCAGCTTCCTATGGATGCGACAGATAGGTCCGACAGTCCCTCATTACCGTTACATCGAGTTTTCACATGGCATTTGTTACTCTACCTACCTACTACACTAATGGACTTGAAACCTTAACAATGTAAGTGATTAAAGCTTACGGCTCGTCTATGACGACCTTAAATAAATACTCTTTTGATTAGAAGGCCTGACTTGCGCCAAAAATAATAAAGAATAACTAATGACGGGAAAAAACAATAACTGGAGCTATAAACCCTGAGGTAACGTAAACAAATAAAAACTTATTTCTGATCTCACTACACAACATGCAATACTGAAGCATTTTACAGCTGACCTGCCGCTCACATACAATACATAGGTTACATTTAACAACTACTGCCACAAATAATAATTATACGTACTTATATTATGTAAGTAAATAAGGACAACGACAGGGCGGGGATAATTATATAGAAAAAAAATAGAAATATACAATAAACTCTATTTAAACATGAAATTTATTAAAGATAAAAAACATACAGAAGTTTTCTTTTACACAAAATAAAAATATCTGGAGGGTAGAGGCGGAGCAGGGCGGCGCGACCGGCGGCCGGCGGGCCGGCTCCGCCGATATACATAGTGCGACAGGTCCATACATAGTCCAATAATATAATACCATATCATATGATAAACAAAAATTCGGTACACATATATGATACTGTCAAGCCAACTAAACTCACAAAAATAGTCATGTCGCGCTCTCGCGAATATAAAACTATGTTAAATCTTACAAAAATACTTATGTGACTAATCTGAAATGCACATACGAGCGGGTTCCCCCCTCGCCTACAAAAATATTGAGATTGGAATGAAAATCTTTTTAAGCTTTCGGCCCGGAACGATCGATCACAAGAGACGGCGTTTTGAACGTCCGTTCACATCAAGCGCTCCGCTTCTGAGTCTTAAAGCTAACCGATAGAACCTGTCCGTTAAGCGTATACCCGTTGAGCGCCTGAATGGCCATAGCGGCCTCGTCGTACTCACGCATGTTCACAAATGCAAAACCTTTGTTTTTCTTAGTTTCCGGGTCCTTGATCACTTTTATAGAGTCAATCGCACCATATGGACCAAAGAGTTGCCACAATGCAAGCTCCTCAGTCTCCTCACCAATGTTGTATACATACACAGTGGTCTGGTGCACGGGCGCCGCGCCGAGCAGCGGCACGGGACTCGCGGGCGCTCCGAGCAGAGGCAGCGGCGAGTGGTTTGTCGCCGCCATAGGGTTGAATCGTTGCTGGCCTTTGTTTATGAAGGGCAGCGCCTTCCCTGGCGAAGGCAGCAGTGGCGGCGGTGACGCCTGCGGGAAACCAGATGCGAACGCGGGCCGTGCGCTGAACGCCGTTGTTAGATTTCCGTTGAAGGGAGCCGGCGCCGAGCCGTTGAACATAGCGGCACCGTTGTACGCTATAGGCGGCGCCACGGCCGCGAGGCGCCCGCCTGCCGGCCGCGGCGCGTTCTTGTTAGAATTCGGTTTATTGGCGAATTTGACAACGATGGCACCCGCGCCAGGGATCGGCGTCTGGCCGTTCATATGTTTAATCGCATCCTCGGCTTGATGGCGCAGCTCGAAGCACACGAAGCCAATGCCCTGAGACACGCGGCTGTTGGTGATGTTCCCGAACTGGCCGAAGAGTACGTTGAGCCGCTCGAGCGTCATGTCTGGCGGCAGATTGCTGATGTACAGGTTAGATTCGGTGTCGGGCTTGTGGCTCACCTTGTTCTCGGGGTTGAGGAGTGCGAACGACACTTTTAGCGTCTTGCCCTGCATTAGGAGGCCGTTGAAGGCGGCGCGAGCCTTCTCCGCATCCTCGTGCTTCTCATATTCTACGAATCCGTAGCCACGGTTGGCGATTAGTTTGCAGCTCTCGATCTTGCCCATGGCAGAGAACAGCGCGTACATCATATCGCGCGTCATCAGCTCCGGTATGTAATTGACCATGAGTTTGGTCGGTGACACATTGCTGTTAGCGTCGCCGCCGCCATTCTCCATTTTAACCATATCGTCATCTATCATTGTTTTGTCGGGAACTACACTACTGTAAACAAAATACTAATAAAATTGACACTAGGGGGCTTGGTCACTTCATTTGCCACATAAATAAAGAACAAAGAACGAACACAAAAGTTGCAATCGCACGAAAACGCCACACGACGCCGGTTCACAAGTTCATCATCACTTTGGACAAGTTTGTTTTTGGAATGTTACCAGGATTCGTCCTATTGTTTGGCGGCTACAAGGGGCGATTTTATTGCAGTTTAGAACATTTCACTTTATATTTTTCTTATTTGTTCTACTTTTGCTAACAATAAAAATAATTCGCACGTGTTTCGATATTTGCTTGCTGTTGCTGTCAAATAATTATTTTTTATGAATTTTGTTCGCGTGGCATATTTTCATTATTTTGTTTTGTCTATGGCAAAAAAAGAAATCGAATAAAAACCGTAAGAATGTGCTACAAAATTGTAAGGAGTACTTTCAAACAGCTTTTATTTACAATCGAGGCCTAAAAAATATATTTTTAATTTTTTTGCCAGTAACCAAGCCAAAAATGTTCTTTAGTCATTCAAGCGGTTCCAACAAGCTATGAAGCCAAACATTATTTTTTATTAAGTCAAGCGTTTTTATTAATTAAATAAAATATAAACCATGAATAGGATAAACCGGTAAATGGAGAAAAATAAAAATAATTGCTCTGTAAAACCAACCCTAGAAATGTCAAGTGAATCAGCTGATTTTGAATCCGAGTTTCGAAACTTTCAAAGAGATGTCTTGTTTTTGGCGGGAACCGAAAAGATGGTGTCGTGATTTTGTGTTTATTTTTTAGAACTTGAGATTCTTCGAGTGTTACAGTGTAATAATGGTGAATTTATTACCCTTTACCGATTCGTTAACACGCACGAGTGTGGGCAAATGATACAAACATTAGGAATGCAACTTTTCGTGTTCTCTACAAAACTCGGCTTTACTGAAATAGGAAAAGGGGTGAGATTACTCTCATCTTTTATCACCCTTTCCTCTATCATCTTCATCATAGATTTAACAACTCTCAGGTACGAAAAAAATATACGCATGATAAGGTTGTATGGCTCGGCTCTCGGCTGCCCTACGAGCCAAAGCAAAAGAAAATGGTTGTCTGACTGACTGATGTCAATGTGACATCTGACAGTGACAGAGATACACCACACAACTGAAGGCAAGGCTTCCAAGGAAAGGATTGTGGAATTGAAATCAAAATATTATTAAAATTAATTATCATTGATTTGGGTTCTGGTATGGTGTGACATAAATTAATTGAATTAAAAATGTTTCTGACAAATATTTTACTAAAGAAAGCCAAGAGCAAGTAAGTTCTTATTACAGTGGTTCTACAAATTTCGTTGCTTAGTTGCCAACCTAACCTTATCAGTGTGGTTTACATAATTTATTTGTTTGTTTTAGATCAATAATGGTTCTAATGGAAAGTGTAGTATCTGGACACCAGGTGACGAGGATACGAGAACGTCTGGCTGAAAAGTTGGAGCTGAAAATATTTGATCCTTACAGTAGGTTATTGTAAAATAACCTGAATTCTAGTGATAAGTTAAATTTAAGTATTCTCTTCGCTTCTAATCTTTTTCGTTGTGTTATTATTAGCTGTCTTCAGGTTTTGACAGTACTAACTGCACTCCACGGTTAAAAAGTATGGTATATGTGCTATTCGAGGCTAATCTATCTCTGTGCCAAATTTCATCTAGATCCGATCAGCCGTTCTGGCGTGATTGAGTAACAAACATTCATCCATCCAAACTTTCGCACATGGGCTAGCCACTTGGTCTAAATTGAATTTATCCTGCAATAAGCTACAAAATTAATTGAAAATTGTATTTTTTCAGTCCAGCATGAAAGCCTGTACAAGGAAAGAAAGAAGATCAGAAGTGTGAAGACAAAGTAGGTAATTAGATTAACTATCATACCTAGATTGAATTTTATTCTTTAGTCATTTGGTTGGAATCACTTACATACCGAATCAATTAAATCTGTAAGATTGTATTGCATTACGAAATTTATTTAATTTGGTTTTTGTGTATTATTTCATTTCCTTAGTTTGCCATAAACTGTGATCTAACAAATTTTTTGATGTTAACAACATGACGCTTTCAAAAATATTGTTCATATTAAAGTTTGAATGTTTTGGCAGTAGTTTACTACTAAGTAAACAAATAGAAGTAGTTTACTACTTTTTTAGATAATCTAAGAGTATTTAGTCAAGTCAAAGGCGAGCTACCACTATCTTTCCATAGTATCAAACAAAGTTACTTTTTGTGACTGCCCTCTTTCTATCTGTATATCCACCTACTCCTCCTAAGCTATATAACTGATTTTCATGAGGTTTTAACCACCAGTTAGATATTATTGGACGGAAAGTTTATAGGTACTGTGTGATTCCAGGGTGGGTCACCAGCACACTTATAAACACCAATTTGTGAGATAGGTTATTTGTCTCTTATAAAAGCAGTTCTGGTTTTAAATTATTGTGCACTTTCGAATATTAGAATGTAGATATTTCAATATGCTGTACGCTGTGTCAGGGTGATGTAAATATGTAGTTATAAATAAAACACAAGAACATGTTTAAATGTTATAATTTAGTTTTTGTAATTTAAACAATAAACAAATCTTTGGATACAGTGTTTTTTTACTATTACTATAAGAAAGGACAATGGTCATTTAGGATCACCTGGGGTGAGCATACATGTGCAAATATTACTTACCTACATCATGTTTTAAAGATGAACTAGTGTACTGCTAAGTAATATTGCACAAATAGTACTTCTATTTTAATGTCAGATTTCATTATAAAGTCCATTAAAAATCCATCAAATTACACTAAAACTAAAGGTATTTAAACAGACAATACATTAGACAATGTTTTCTTAAAAGATAGTAAACTCCATTTATACATTTTCTTCCAAGAATCATACAATTTTTTTTTTTTTTAGTAGATAAAAATAAATGGATTTATTAAATGTAATTACAATATCTGACGAGAATACCCAAATGTAGACAGTAAGAATATTACGATTACTATTTACTACCCAACCATAATTATTACAGTAAGTATAGTATTGGTTAGAAAGCTGCAAAAATTACTTTTATTATATTTTATCAACATCAAACATATTACATCATAAAAACACATTTTGCATATAACACAAGTTTTCCCAGATCTGATGACCAGAGTCCTTTATTTAATTAAGTGCAGGTTATTACAAATTGCTACACAAATTTTGGTTAAATATAAAGAGCAATGTGTCTAAATTATGTTCAAATACAATAATTTTAGAATATATGCTTTACATCTTCATATTCTTACCTACACTAAAATCCGTTAACTGTATGCAAATTACAAATTCAAAAATATTTATTATATCGCATAAGTGCCATATTTAATCAGAAATAATGTGCTAAAAGTGAAAATAGTGAAATAAGTTTGAAGTCAACACAGGTTTCATAAATACATTTTATAATTATTGAATAATTAATTTTAGAAAGTAAGTAGTTTAAAGGTGACCGTCTACAATAGGCCAATTCAGAAATACGGTCATCTCATATCACATTCCCAATTACTAAAATAATATTTTTAATTTCATAAAATTTTTCGCCATTTAATATTTTTACAACTTACAAGAAAATATATTTAGAATAATTTGATTATTCCACTTAATAAAGTGTGATTCTAATAGTATATATTTTATTAAAATCCTAATTCTTTGAAATGATAGATATTTAGTTGTTTTTTCTAAGTGTCCTTAATTTTATTCTCACTATAATTTTAATGAATATTTATGTATAGGTAAGGATTAAGGCATATTAAATTACATATACGAATTGAATAAAATTTGGTTCAATTACATATTTGCAATATTTAAAGATTGAGAAGATCGTAAAAAGGAAAAGTCAATGCAGTATTAAAAAAGAAAGTTTTCAATCATATTGTATTTTAATAGATAAAAATATTCTGTAGTCAAACCAATACTACAAAATAGTCATTAGATATGATTTTTCTCAATGTTTTAATTTTATCTTTTACCCTGCTGCCCCTTTGGGACGCATGTAGTTAAACTAAAATTTCAAATCAATTATTTAACATTGCTAGTAAGTTAAGAATTTTATACTGTATTGCACCCATGCTTATATATTTAAATGTACCTATAGCACAAAACAGAGCTATAGCTATGTAAGTATGTTTATAGCACTGTTGAAATTTCGAAGATTAATCTCTAGGCTCCTATGAAATATAAGTTTTTACTTAACATTTTATCCTAATACTGTCAGAAACAATAACATCAATAATAATATGAATTAAATTGACTAGAATGAAACGAAGTTCTTAGACACCTAAAAATAAGACTACCTACAACTATCTATATTTTTTTCAAAATTACCTAAGTAAGGCCGTTCCCACGTTGTCGGTGTGGTACGGTATTTTTCTGTCGGATTTTATCCCGCTCCGCTTTTGCTTGTACTGCGAAAGTCAAGGGACTTGCGCAGTACCTATATTTATAGTTTATTTCTTTGAATAAACTATGCATAATTATGCATTCTATACCATACTAAGAGAAATATACCGGTCCAACAAATAGGGAAAGGGGCAAATATTATATTTAAAGTATTATACATACATTATATTAAATGTGAAGTTGCACTGACAACTGTGCGATTAACATTGCACAATAATTGGTTCATTTTAACCTAATTTTTATGTAATTTCTTCCTAAAGCTAGTAAGTATATTTATATAAAATGAAGCATATTTTACAAAAAAAATCTTAAAGTTTATGTTTGCACTCAGTAGTGCTCATTAAATAATGGTAATTCAAATAAAAATTAAATAAATAGAAAAATATTGGATTGGTCTACTGTTAAAAAAATTACACATTAACCACGTTTTTATTTACTTGCGCAATAAAAGGATATTATAATTGGGGAAAAATTATAAACAATTATAAAAATACGAGTAAGTACCTACCTGCTATAATGATATATACTACCTTTAATTAATAATATTATTACTTTAATACCCGAAGGTAAGTATTTACCTATATGTAATTTATTCTCAAGTAATTAACTTGAAATTTAATTTTTAATGTGTTTAAATATTAAAACTAGCATTAAACGTAGGTAAATGTTAAGCTTCTTACCGAGTGTATCAACACCCATTCTAGTTTCTATTTTGATCCCGTTCTAGGTCTTTTTCTTTATGTACAAGTTTTATTACTAACACGATTTCAATTTCAAATATCAGTAAGTAAGTATAGTTTTGTTTAACAATAATTATTAATAAAAAAAGATAACTACACTAAGATAAAATTTAAATAGAAAAATTTCAATAAGATTCCCTTTTAATAATATTAATGTAAAATAGGTTAATCTGTATTTTGTATTTTCAGATCGAGTTAAAATTTCAAAGAAAGAAATAGACAATACGGGATAGCAATCTGACGCTTAGCTAACGCTAACCTACGTTTATTACTAAGGGAATAAAAACTGGAAATCTCAATTGTGTAATTGTTAGCAATTAATTTATTTTATTTTATTTTACATTTACTGGAGAATTTACAGCCAATTGATAATAAAAATTAATATTGTACCTAGTTTACAAGGCCAATTAAAAATTACCGCCAATAGATAGGAACTTAGAATGGAGCATAGCAGCAGCAATGTGCTGCTGGGTATAATAAGTAATGTAAGCAAGATACTAAATACAAAAAAGTTAAGGTTGAGAATCAAAAAAATTTGAGGCTAAACGTGCGCGTATTACGTGCACACTGTCCGAGAATACATCGATATCATTATTTGTTAAGAATTTATTTATGAATGAAGAAGTTCTGTGAAGAAAGGTACTTTTCTTATAGTTAGTTTTAACAATGGGCATATGGAATAGAGGGGTTCGTTTAGATCGGTAAGAAGGTGTAGATATTGAAATTTTACAAAGGAGTTCAGCATTCTCTACTTTAGCATTCAGGATATTAACAAAATATGAGACATCAGCTACAGTTCGTCTAAGTTCAAGCGGAAGCAGGTGATGGCGTTTACACCGTTGTTCATAACTATCATCATAGGTTCTGGAGCGGAATTGAATGAACCTTAAGATTTTTTTTTGAATCTTTTCGATACGTGAGACGTTATATTATATTTGTAAAATGGATTCCATACTTGCGAACAGTATTCAAGAATACTGCGAACGTAAGCACAATACAAGATTTTTAGAGTTTTAATATTATTAAACGGGGTGGATACACGCATAATGAAGCCAAGAGCTAACATGAGTAGCTTTCTTTACTACGAGTATATTGTCAATGTGCTGATTGTAATGGTAAACATTTTTAATAAAAAATGTTTTTTGATGGTTAATTGTCGTTACATAAAATATGACACAATTTTTCTTCTCCACCAAACGAACAATCACAAGAAAAAAAAGACACTGAAAATATTATTTCACCGTAAAATATGCAAGCAAAGTAATTAATTAAGCATAGCTCTAATTAATGAATAGCAATTCAAATAAATAGAAAAGTGTTCGATTGTACCACTGTTGAAAAAAGTTACACTTTATGACGTTTTTATTTACTTACGCATAATAAAGCATATTATAACTGGGAAAAAATCATAAACAATAATACAAATAAGTATCTGCAATACTACTACTCACTATACTACACTACTATACTACACTACATATAACTAATAATTAATAATATTATTATTTTAATACCCGAAGGTAAGTATTTATGTGTAATTTTTTCTCAAGTGATTAACTTGAAATTTAATTTTAAATGCGTGTTTAAATATTAAAACTTTTTTTTCATTAAATACAGGTAAATGTGAAGCTTCTTACTGAGTGTATATACATACGCATCCTAGTTTCTATTTTGTTTCCATTTAAGCTATTTTTCTTTATGTACAAGTTTTATTACTAACACGATTTCAATTTCAAATATCAGTAAGTAAAAGTTAGTATACTTAGTTTTGTTTAACACTCATTATTAAAAAAAGAAATCTAAGATCATTATTCCTGTTTTATAATATTAATGTAAAAGTATCGGGACTGTTAATCTGTATTTTGTATTTTTAAATTGAGTTAAAATTTTAAAGAAAGTAAAAGATATAATACTAGATAGCAATCTGACGCTAAGCCAAGCTAACGCTAAGCTATAGTAGTAAAGGAATAAAAACTAGAAAGCTCATTAGTGAAATTGTTTGCAATAATTTTTGTTAAGGAAATGTTTTTAATGATTCATTGTCGTTAAATAAAATATGACACAATTTTTCTACTCCACCAAACGAACAAGAAAAAATAACACTAAAAATTATATGTACCTACTTCATCGTAAAATACGCAAGTAAAGTAGTACTACATAGCTCTAATTAATGAATGGCAATTCAAATAAAAAATAAATAAATAGACAAGTATTGTATTGTACCTGTGTTAAAAAAAGTTACATTTTACCACACGTTTTCATTTACTTACGCAAAATAAAGCATATTATAATTGAGGAAAAATAATAAAACAAATAAGTACCTGCTATAATGAAATATACTACTTATAACTAATAATATTATTATTTTAATACACAAAGGTTACATGTAATTTTACATGTAATAGAATTTATTAATTTTTTCTCAAGTAATTTGAAGTAAACTTGAAATTTAATTTTAACTCTATGTTTAAGTATTAAAACTAGCATTAAATACAGATAAATTTAAGCTTCTTACAGAGTGTATCAACACGCATTCTAGTTTTTATTTTGTTCCCATTCTAGGTATTTTTCTTTATGTACAAGTTTTATTACTAACACGATTTCAATTTCAAATATCAGTAAGTATAGTTTTGTTTAACACTACATATTAAAAAAAAGATTACTATTAATATTAATGTGAAATTGCAACCGAACTGTTGAACTGTATTTCCTAATTTTCGATCGAGTTAAAAGTTTAAAGAAAGAAAAAGAGAAAATACGGGACAATATAATCTGACGCTAAGCTAGCTACGTTTATTAGTAAAGGGATTAAAAACTAGAAAACTCGTCGGTGAAATTGTTGGCAATTCATTAGTAAATTTTTGTTAAGAAAAAGGATTTTTTGATGATTAATGGTTACATAAAATGTGACATAATTTTTCTTCTCCACCAAATGAACAAGAACAAGAAAAAATAACATCAACAATATTATTTAACGGTAAAATACGCAAGTAAAGTATTTACATGGCTCTAATTCATTAATGGCAATTCAAATAAAAAAACAAATATAAAGAATAGTATTGGATTGTACCTGTGTTAAAAAAAGTTACACATTAGCACGTTTTATTTACTTACGCAAAATAAATCATATTATAATTGAGGAGAAATAATAAACAATAATACAAATAAGTACCTGCTATAATTAAATATACTACTTATAACTAATAATATTATTATTTTAATACACAAAGGTTTATTACAAATAACATTTACCTATATGTAATTTTTTCTCAAGTAGGTAATTAACTTGAAATTTAATTTTAACTGTATGTTTTGTATATTAAAACTAGCATTAAATACAGGTAAATTTAAGCGTCTTACAGAGTGTATCAACACCCATTCTAGTTTCTATTTTGATCCCTTTCTAGGTATTTTTCTTTATGTACAAGTTTTATTACTAACACGATTTAAATTTCAAATATCAGTAAGTAAGTATAGTTATGTTTAACACTAATTAATTTAAAAAAAATAACTAATAAAAAAAAACTTTTTTATGTATATTAATGTGGAATAGGCTCAGAACTGTTAGTATGTGTTTTTTTTTTACATCGGGAAAGAAAAAAACAGAATACAAGATTTTGATTAATTGTCGTTACATAAAATATGACACAATTCTTCTTCTCCTCCACACGAACAAGAACAACATGAAAGAACGTTTTCATCAATTGCGATTTTATAATATTCTAACTACTCTGTTTGTTTTTTATTTATTTATTTATGTCACTTCTAGACTACCTACTTCAAAATGGCGATTATAATATAAATCTGTTATGGACAAAATGATAAATGAGGCGATTTTTAAAATACCCAGCTAATATGTTAAAATAGGCAATATCATTCATAATTATTAAAATTACAATTTTATCACTGTCTGGTCCATGTGCATGCTACGTGAATGTTGGACAATTTGATAATTTAGGTAGGACGCGGGACACAGAAAGCAGTACAAGCACCATCACAGCCGGAAGACGTCCACTGCTAGACAAGCTTTCTCCAATACTCTGTTGATGGGTGGTTATGCGCTGCTCGCATCCAGCGGCTTCTTGCGATCCTTACAGTATCCTCGGTTCATCTCGAAGAGCTTGCCCATACTGCGTCTTTGGGTTCGTGACGGCCATTCGAAAACTGTCTGCACCAGTGGACGACAGTCGGTTCTACGAGCAATGTGCCCCGTCCATTGCCATTTCAGTTTACCAATGGTTTATGCTGTGGCGGTTATTTTAGTACGCTTACAGATTAAAACATACGCGAACACATCACAGACTGTGAGTACAATAATTAGTAAAATCCACTTAGTCGACTGCCGCGGCAGCGACCGGTCAGTGCCAAAACTGTGAGCTTGGAGACCTCGTGACATACTTCTGTCCTCCTCTACAGGTCGCATTTCTCAGCTGTTGAATTGAGCTCTTGAATTTTAGTGCGCATGATCGACAATTATACTTTTTTTTTATTCAGTCTGATTTTGGAAATTATTAAATTTAGCAGTTTTAAAAGAATCGTTTAAGAAATGCGACCTGTAGCCGAAGACAGAGATCCGGACAGAATTCGAATATACGAAAGAATTTTCGTGGAAGCTGAAGCAGAGACGCTTCGCTCGCTAGCGTTCGCTCGGTCGATTTAATAAAAATTACATGAAAGATAAAACATTCGGCACATCCGTAAAGAGAAGTATTAAACAAAATAATAATAAATATAATATTTGAAGATTGAGGTGTTTAAATTGATAAAACCAGTAAAATACCGTTGATTGTTTTTTTTTTTAAACAACATCGTTTTGGTAACACGTTAGTAAACCCAGTCATAGCTATTAGTCACAGTAAGTCCCGACTTATCCACAGATTAGGTTGTATCTCTTGATTATTATTCTATAGAAGGGGATTTTAAAGAAAAGTCAAGTGTAATTATTATGGTAATTGGCTGCAAAATAAAATAATTGCATAGGGAAGTCAGGATTTTACCCGAGCGTAGTGAGAAAGGTAATCACTAATCAGAATAACATCCTTGCTGTTGAAAATAGTTATTTTTTTTAATTACAATAAATTGTTGTACAAAACATTGGATTTCTTATTAAAAATTGGCAGTAGACATTATTTAAAGGCTCGTCTACTTACTTAAATTTTCCGATCCGTAGTTCCGATCATAATATTGCCCTCTTATACTGGACATTTTTCTGCTTGCCTAGGTATTGTTAGTAATGGCTTTTTAAACATTTTGCCCATAACATACTATATCTACCAGTTGTTTTAACGTTAATAGTATTAACTTATAATTGATTAGTTAAGAATTTCACTTAATGTTTATATTTTTTTTTTACGCATTCATATTAAATGCTATTTTTAATTATCTAAAGGCCTTTAATACTATAGTACCTAGTATCGGCCAAACTATTCATTAATTCCCTGATTTCTTCCACCATCTTTTTTTATTTTATGATTAAAAAAAACTACAACAAGTTACTATACATATATATAGTAGGTATAACTACAAAACTTTACAGCTAAGGAAGATTACCTGATTTTACTATTAATCTATCATACACCCGTATGAAAAGGAAATAATTGTAGTTATATAAAAAAAACTAGTAATAATAAATAAAGGTACAACCATTCCAGATTCCCTAAAACCATTGTAGCTTTTTATGAGAAACAGACACGCTTCATAGATTTTTGGAACAAAAATTACGGCGAGGCTTAAATCTATTTTACGAACACGCCGGGAGTACAATGTTACCTCCTTACTAATAAACGTTGTATTTCATTGTTATTTAAATAGTGTTTTGTTTTTTCGATCCAGGACAAAAAAGAAACACTACAACTAATTCGTAGCTATAAAAATTTAGTAAATGGAACAAACAGATGAATATCTGGGTATTAAGCCACTGCTTTGTCCCCTCGGTACATAATCTACTATTCCCTTTGGACACCAGTGGTCCAGGAATCTCAGTCCGTATTCATTTACATTCATTACATTTTTAAACGTGATTCATTCTTACGATCAGTCCCTATTCCAAAATTTATAAAAGTAGACTGAGATTCGATCAATTTGAGTTTTTAAATTTGAGGGATCCGATCGGAAACGTTACCGAATGATTGATAATAGCACCGCACGTTGTGCTCCGGGCAAACAAAATTCCTCAAGGCACAACTGGTTGTGCCAAGCAGTCGTGCAAAAGGCAAGTCACGGATGTTCGATGTTTTACCTGCGGCGTGTTCGTGAAACATATTTATACATACGTTAATGGCCTTGCCTGAAATCCACATGTCCTGCTCAAGTCGAAAATCTTTATTCCGTGACATTAAAAGTATAATGCTGTATTACCAAATATTCTTTGTTTTATCTGATAACTAAGTTTTGAATGGCCAAAATTCAACTCAATGTTAACAAAAGAAAATGGTGTAAGTAATAATGTTTTCTCATAAATATTTAAATTTATAACTATTCTTATTCAAGATAGTAGATCAAGTAGATTCAAGTAGATGGTAACGTGTATATAACTATCCTAACTAATTTTATTATACAAATCCCAAAAATGTTTGGCATCACAAGTAATGAATTTCTCTACATTTATAAATTAGGTTCTTAAAAAAAATATTTTTGGCCTAAACACGGCGCATCTATTAAAAAAATGCATCTTATGTTATTTAATAACTAGATTTTATCATTTTGTTTCTAATTAACTCGACATTCAATATATTTTTTTATTATACAGGTCACCTAACTAGATCTTATTCGAGAAGTTTCCCTATTATTATTATATTTAATACCTACCATTAGATAGATCTACTAAGATTTTAAACCTCTTTAACTAAAATTACTTACATGGTTTATACTACGAATAATATTCGTAGAGCATATAATATATTATAACTACCTATAGCTATGTATATATTAAAGACCACAGACAAACTTTGAATAAATAAGTATATAAAGCAAATAAAAATTACTGAAGCTGATGTATATGTCACTGCTAACAAAACTGTACTTGACAAACCGATAATTAAATTTACAATTTGTAACATATTTATTTTACAAAATATGTTTTTAATATTCGCATAAATTAATTTAATTTTTTTGTTTAGCAACTAGTATCTAAAATATATGTAACACTGATTTATGTTCATTTTTCATATAATTAACAATGCAAATTTTACTTACTATACTTACAAAATAGTTACTTTGGGTACGTTCTCGTACTTCACTTAGTCTAAGATAGTTTTAGACGAAATTGAATTGAACAACACGTTTTTTGTACACGTTTCTAGGATACATTTTTGTTCCTATGTAAATTTATTTACATTTTTGTTTCCAAAATTGAACTAAAATTGTGATGTTTATGTGAAAAATCTGTGTTAATGATCATAGATAAATATAAATATTCGGGACATTGTTACACACACGGTCGTCTCACCCCAAACTAAGCAAAGTGTGTACTATGGCTGCCAGAGACTGATACAGATATACAGACATATATATTTTTAAATACATACTACCCCGCTGGGTGTTAATGTCTATTTAGGACATTAACACCCAGCAGCGCTAGCACAGGCCGGAGACAAATTGTCTTTCCGTTCCGTTTATCCACCCTCAGATGTGACAAAGCTAAAATACGAATATGTTTGTTTTTTTCATCGCGGGATAAAAACGGTGGAAAGACTATTTATTTCCGGTCCTTGTAACCAAACATAGAACAAGAACTAATGTTTGTACATTAATGTTTGCCTAAGGTAGGAATCGAACTCACGCCCCCAAGTTCAGAAGGCAGGCCCACTACCAACTGACCCACCGAGGCAATTTATTTTGCGTGAGGCATGTATCAGTCATCTTTCATTTCATTAGTTGGCTTTATACGCACCGCTGCTCGGTCTGCACGTTTTAACGACATTCAGACAATCAGCGGCATCTAACTCCATTATCTCTTAAATTTCTCATCAACCGGCTATGTTATATTGTATAAATTAATTAGTATGTAATGAATTTATGTCAAAATATAGCAATACAGTTACATGAACTTACTTTAAAAAAAAATTATGGGACTTATATAACTTGTTTATAACATGTAATAATAATATGACAAAATCTAACTCGTATAAGTCATCGAATATTAGACTTACACCTTGTAGTCATAAAACTAACATCACTTATATGGCCACCTTTTATGAAACTTACAACATACAAAGTCATCTAATATTAACATACACCTTTTACAGTCAGTTAAAATCAAACTTCCAATTTATTTACCTATCATTAGTACTTATACACAATACTACTTTTACACACTTACATACTTAATAGACCTGCAACTCTTATAGTGAGGTAACATTAAAACTACAACGTATTTACCTACCAACGTTAGTAATGATAAATGTGATAGACTTGAAGTAACATGAAACCTATAACATGTAGTCAGCTAAACTAACATGTAACTTACATCGTGTAGTCAGCGAAACTAGCATAGTACCTTACAACTTGTAGTCAGCTAAATTATCATGTAACTTACAACGTTTAGTCAACTAAACTTACATGTAACTTACAAAATGTAGTCAGCTAAACTAACATGTAACTTAAAACGTATAGTCAGCTAAACTTACATGTAACTTACAACGTTTAGTCAACAAAACTAACATGAAACTTACAACGTGGTGTCAGCTAAACTAACATGTAACTTACAACGTTTAGTCAACTAAACTTACATGTTACTTACAACATATAGTCAGCTAAATTTACATGTAACTTACAAAGTTTAATCAACTTAACTTATTAAAGTTTAGTCAACTTAACTTACTTGTAACTTACAACGTTTATTCAGCTAAACTTGCATGTAACTTTAACGTATAGTCAGCTACACTAACATGTAACTTACAACGTGTAGTCAGCTAAACTTACATGTAACTTATAACGTTTAGTCAACTAAACTAACATGTAACTTACAACGTGGAGTCAGCTAAACTAACATGTAACTTACGTTTAGTCAACTAAACTTACATGTAACTTATAACTTATAACGTTTAGTCAACTAAAGTAACATGAAACTTACAACGTGTAGTCCGCTAAGCTAAAGAGATCACTAATCACTCACTTGTCAAGTCATTCGCTCCAGCAGCGGAGCCAGGTCAGGGTACTTTCATGCAAAGAACTCCGTTTTACTTGTCATCTCGAACTCGGACTCCTCCATCTTGTACATTTCGATCAGCTGGACACAAAATTAGGGGAAAATGTTTGATTAAAATTATATTTATTAGGATTAGGATACTTTGTTCTATGACTATTTAAATGTCTAAAGAGTGTTGCGTACTGTTTATGAACGAAAAGTGACAGGCCAATTTTATAATACTAGTCTGCGTGACAGGTACGTCTTATGCTAGCGTTGCGTCATACTTTTTGTTTATTTAGGGGCTAACAACTCGCCGCTATTTTTTTGACGCGAGAAATGTTTCATATTATTTATCTAAGATTTCGTTAGTAGCTTTTAGACTATGACAAACATAACAAGGACATTGTTAGTCTAGATAAGGGAACTGAGTGCTACTGTGGGTTGGCACATTCAATTGTTGGCCCCATTTTTTTTTTTTTAAAACAACAACCGACAAGCCATTTCAAAAGCCTTCAGGCGGCCTATAAATTCTGATAATAAGACTACCACTCGATTTTAAGTAAAATTAAATAAGTTTTTTTTTAAATGTACGTGTTTGTAAATCAAGCTTTTATTGCGCTAAAAATAATATTTTTCGAGCTACTCTCAGCAAGCCCTTTTATTTGATACCCACATTGTAGGAGTGCATTAAAAATAAATTGTTCGCCATTTTGGGTATTCCGCCATGTTGGATTTAGAATAACGTCACACAACTAACCATGCATTGTCATCTAAACTAAACGTGTTTACAAAATTGTTGCTGAATCAGTTTAAGATATTTGCTTCAAAACTGAGTAGCATGATTCCACCCCAAGAAACATAGTTACACACACACATACATACGAGTACATAGCAAGTCAAATAAAAGTTTAAAAAAATTATAAATATGAAAAAGTCTCTTACGTTATCAACGTCTTTGGAAAGCTCCTCCATTTGTTTGTCATGAGAGACCTTCAGCTTCTCCTTCTCACGATTATGTTTGATAGTTTGAGTCTGCGAAAAAAACATCGACTGATGTCATTCCATTCGATTTGATTTGAGACGATTTTATGGAAGACCGTTTAACTAACTACAAGTTTGATAAACAGGTGTATCTATAAAAGACAGATTTATATTCTAGGATATCATTGTAGGTAAACATCATTATGACCATCTTTTACTATGGAATCAACTAGGATATCGCAAAAACGCTGTTTCATACAAGAAGCTCATTGATCATCGACAAAATGTATGGAACAGCTGTTTTTTTTTCTTATTTAAGCGTTAGCCCCATAGTAAAAGTTTGTCAAAATGATGAGTACAATAATATCCTAAAATATGTCATTTTTTAGATTCACGGTTTAAATTTAAGAAGTGATATGATTCTCAGGCGATTTGTACAGTGTTCTAAAAGTTTAATTTTCAATGGGTACCTTGCGTTCATCCATGAACTTCTTGGTGTTGTTCTGTTTCTTCTCGCGCAGTCGTCTGTCCTTCTCCTGCTTGGTCTTGAGTGTCTTGTCGTTGGCGACCTCCTTGCTGGTCTCCATGCTGATCTTGGCTTGACGCGCGTTCATCTCTTTCAGTTCTCTGCGGGATAAAATTAAATAGTTTGGATGAGTGTTTAATTTTTTTTTTTCGCGAATTTTGGTTTAATGGATAGTTAGCAGTGGGACGGATGCTTTGCTAGAAGGGATAAGGCTTGGTGGACCAAAGCAGTCACAGCATGGTAACGTAAACCGGAAAGCAATCAGACTGTCAGGGAGGGGGGCTTGAGCCCCCCAGGTAGAGCATGCGCGTCTTCCTACCTCTCGTGCTTGCCCTCCAGCTGCTTGACCTGAGCCTGCTGCGTAGTCTCCATCATCTTCTTGAGCAGTTCTCGCTGCTCGTTGAGCCGGCTCCGCGCGCTGCTCCACTCCTCCACGCGGTGCTTGGCCACCAGCTCGCTCCACATGGTCGACTGCTCGTTCACCAGCTTACGGAAGGCTGCGTCGTTGCTTAGCTGGTCTTTGCTGGAATTAATAACGAGAGAAGTTTCAAGACTTGATGCTTTGATATAATGACTTTGTGATAGTGAGCTCGGACGGAAGACGTCCGACCTCATTAGACCAGCTTTGACCAGAGTCTAAGGCTCAAGGCCAGGGATCGCTATGATGGCCGTTGTTGTGCTACCTACATCTAGCATCATCTCGCGACCTAACCAATTGATGATAAAACAACAAATTTTCAACTTACCGATTTAGTAATACTAGTTCTTCTGATGGCAGGAATAAACAACACTAACAGAACATCAACGATTTAAAGTGCTTATGCATTATTCACTTACTTCTTTCCCTTGATCATCTTCTCGAGCGCCCCGCACTGAGCTTTCTGCAAGGCGAGTTTCTCCTTAGCATGTCTCTTGCGCATTATATCCAGTTCCTTCTGCTGCTTCTTGCTAGTCTTCGCGAACCCTTTCTCTTGGCGCAGAGACTCCACGGTGATGGGCTCGAACACTAGAGGCTCTGGAACGTAGCGATGAATTTTATTAGAACAAAAGTAAGTTAGGTCGAGTGGTTAGCCTTGACGTCAGAGTGATTATTATTACTATTAATAGTACATTTCATATAGGTTCAGTGACCTATACAGTGGGCTGGTGTCAGTGTTTAGGCCGCTCGACAGCCTAAACACAGAAGAAAAGACCTATCCGTACCTACTCGTATATATTTCTATGTTGATTCTTTTATTTCAAAGACTTTTTACAAAAAAAATTGTACTCAGAATGTCGTACCCGACTGAATCTAAATGACAGCTTTCTTAGAGTTCTATGGTACCTACAGAGAAGTTGGATTCCGCAAAACCATTTAACCCAGAGAAGAATTAAAACCTCGAAAGTGTAGGAATAGGAATAACAAAAACAAAAGTAGGTAAAATATTCGATAATATATTTTAGAGCAAAGATCAATGATGATTTATGACCGAAATGACCTATGCCAAATTTAAGACTATCTTCCTGTACTACGTCCTATAAATAGGCCATTACCTACCCAAACAAATCCGAACTGAAGGTTTAGTCTCCATCAAAACTGATTTCCTCAAAAATGTCACTAATAATTCTTCAAGAGAAGAAACGCTCGTGTTTTCCGAGCCAACTTCAACTCAACACTGATATCCATGAGAATGATAATATGAAGCTCTCTCAGTTTCGCTGGAGCGTCTCAATTTGTACCCCGTGATCATTATGAAGTGAATTAGTCTGGAGGAGTGGTGCAAAATGAAAACTACAGCGGAAGATGTTTAACTAATTTTAATTAATTAGGTAACAGAAACAAAAATCTTGATTGCAAATATAGCCTATGACCGATAGCGATTCGAATAGAATCCGTAGAATTCATAGATGAATCTAACAAAAGTTTTAAATTCCTAATGGGTCTAAGTCTTCAGCACCTCTACATAAAGCACACTGTAGAGTTTAGGGTCCCTAAACAGGTTCGCTAGTATTCGCTTCCAAGATTGATAACAAGACTAGAGGTTTTTTTTAAATAGCAACTTATTAAGTTGAAATAAGTCAATTAAGCCCTCCAAGTTGGATCTCTTAGGGCCACTTGCAGAAGCTCGGGTCATATTTAACTCGGAATTAACTCATCGAAGGTTAAACTGATAAATCGCCTCGCGCCTATAATTTACCTTTAGGCTAACCTATGGTTAATACATTTCTAACATTTTAACTACACATATATCGTAACGTCTTTCCCCAAGGCTTATTATATGGTGTATAACACCCACACTTCGCCGGACGATATTCAGTCCCAAATGTTACGGGAGCGAGCCTGTCGCCATTCACCGGGTCCCAGTTATGTATCAGATGACATTAAACTCTGATAACATTTAACTCTGGGTTAATTAACCGATGTGAATTGATAAATTGAGCATTTTAAGAATTGACCTCTGTATCTTTTGAAAATAGGCCGTATCGCCACATCTCATCACTTGTACCGTGTCACCGGATACCAAAATACCACTCATCTGACGGCCAGGCCGAACCGGTAAACAAACGTTACTGCCGCCGAGCTATTCGCAGAGGTGCTGTTATTAAATACAAACCATTAAACAGATTTAACATGATATCTGTCTAAACACGCCATTGCTGTCTGGGTAAGCTAAACAGAGCCGTTTCTAATAAATATTCTTGTGTCTTGTTATCTAAGATGTGTTCATCTTAGATAACTGATCTATTCTATGGAGAGTTAATAATTATAATACATACGAGTATGTATTTGTAGGAAGAATTACAAAATTCTCACCTAGGCAAAATTGACACTAATGACCACTGGCACTAAATATTGCCAAAACCCTGGCTTACCTGGTTTTAAACTACTCCTGGCGAAATATTAGCTTATCGGGCACATAAAGTTAAGATTCTCATAAGGAATGGCGTATGCTTCATGTAAAAAAAGTAGGTAGCTAGGCGTATATTAGGCTAGTTAAGCATAGACTTAGGCAATTGTTATATTTAGTGCAAGTAGCCGTAAGATATGTTAGTCTTTTTTGAATTTTTTTTTAGTCACCCTTAGTTTAAACATAGTTGTTAAAATAGTTGTTAGTAACACTGTTTAAACTAAGGGTGACTAAAACTCAATCGACAGACAAGGTTAGCACCTTGTCTGTCGATAGACTGGGCTTCTATTGACCTTACTGAATTTCAACAAGACTACTTGTTCAAAATTCAGCAACTTCAAACACAGGATAGTTCCTAAACCATTTGAAATGGACCTAATTGTTCCGACTGCTTTTAGGGTTCTGTATTTATACTAACCCTATCTTAGAGTATGTACATACCTCGTGTAATATAAATACATATAATCAAGCCTCTTTCCCATAGGGGTAGGTAGAGACCACTTCTCTCCACTTGCTACGATCCTGGCCTACATCTTTCGCTTCTTCCACTTCCATGAGTCTTTTCATACACGCTCGCCGGTTACGGGTACTCTTGACCTGGCCTCTTAGAGAATGTAAAATTATATTCTGTGTAGTTTTTTGTTTGTGGAGCTGTAAGATCTCTGCGTGTGAGTAGTGTATGTCTATGTTTATGTGACACCAGCATTTATTTCGTTTATTGATTGAGTTACTACAGTTTCTAATAAATACTGACCTATTTTCTTCTCTTCAATCTGCACCTTCTTCTCTGGGCCGCTCTCCTCGATGCCCATCTCGTTCATCTTGTCGGTGCGTTCCTTGGCGGCTCCCATGAACGCGCGCGGGTCGGACAGCGCCGCCATGAAGTCTGCGGGAACAAATGTGTGAACGTGTGAACAAATTTGCTGTAGCAACTAGTAGGTACTTACCACATAAGTATTACAAACTTGCATTAGGTACATTTGTGAAAGCAATAAGAGTGTGCTTATAATAGGCGCTTCCTGAAAGATCGTCGCATACATATATCGTCACGCCTTTCCCCCGAGGGGGCTGGCAGAGGTGTAATACAACACCCACACTTCGCCGACCTATTGAACGAATTGATGACCTCCTCCTTTTTGAAGACGGTTAATAAACAATAAATATCTATCTCGTCGTGAAGAATATGAATCTATCTGACCTTCAAACCCGTCCGGCACGTAGATCTTGAGCTCGATGTTGCAGAAGAGCATGGGCAGCGACATGGGGAAGTTGGCCTCCGTGCGCAGCGAGATGTGCCGGTAGCCCGCCTGCAGCCCGTCCAGCGGCAGGATGCGCTGCCCCAGCAGCTTGCCGCTCTCGTCGTACACGCCCAGCCGCAGCACCGCCAGGTCGGGCAGCACCACCTGCCCAGACGAGGGGGTCACGGGACAACAGATTCCGAAACATTTATCATGGTGTTCAAACCGCACTTATGCTGCCTTTTACTAGAAGATAAGTGGCGCGATAATAAATAGTGAACTTTCAAAAGAACCAGAAAGTCTTTAGGATTATTGAAGTAGACCAAATAAATAATTTAAAAAAAAAATGTTTTTTTTCCTCGTTATACTCGTACATCCTTGCAATGCTCATCTCCTGGTACAAAGGTAGCCTTATATTAGATTTTAATTTTAATGTCAAGTCTACGCCCCGTACCAACTCTTACGTGTGGTACGCAGATAGGTGTCTCACACGAGCATTTCAACATTTTTGAAAATATAAAATCATCGAGATGTTAGTTAAAAAAATACACAGAATTTATATAATCAGAATCTTTTCAACACTCAAACCTACTTTCTTACTACTTTCATCACTTAAACCTCAAACCTCGAACTACATGTGACATTATCTTGAATTGTAAATTCTAGGACATATCGGTTTAGTACTTTGTTTGGTCAGTTTCCTCACGAAAAAACATTGACATGTAAAACGATGTCTCTCCTCACCTTTCTGAACAGGAAGGGCTCCTCGTTGTAGACCGGGTTGAGTCCGTTGGCCGGCACCATCCTGGTGCGGAACTCCTTCCGGATGGTGTCGGACGGCAGCCCGTACATGTCCACCTCCACGTACGTGCCCACCTTCTTGTCTGACAGGAACTGGCCCGCTATCACCTGGGGGAGTTGGGTACTGCTCAGTGATGTGGACTCAGAGATTGTTGCTTTGCAACAGGAGACACGGTTTGATGGTCATGAAAAAATCATTTTTTTATAAGGTCTTGTAAAACATGGACTAAACTGATCGTGAGTTCTGCCATTTTATGGCATTACGACATCCTTTTCATTAAGATTGTAGTAAATACGATAGGTCTGACAGTTACATGACGAGGTGATTTCATAAAGCGCTTTGGCAAAGCTTTGATGATGTCTAAGATAAGTGTCTATTTGAGGCAGGTCGATCCACAACGGTGAATTTTTGGTGGACGCAGTAAGACTTTTTGCGAACTGCGTCCACTACGCAGCGTCCACTACGCAGCGTCCGCAACGGCAGATTTTCACAGTCAGTCGGACGTATGACAAGCTACGAGTACGTACGTATGACTAAGCGTACTTAATGTGTAAGCTATATTTATATAATTATATAAATAGTCGAATGCGTAAATGTGTCCACTAACAAGCACGAAAATTGTATTTGGTAAACACTATCACTGGGTGCCCAAAATACAGGCATCACCTAGTTTGGGACCCACTGTAGTTCATTTTGAGTACTCGAACTGAGTGTTAAGTGTCATGTATTTGAATATTGTGTTTTTGTATGTGTACTTTCATTATTGTCAATAAATATACCTATTATTATTTAAAAAAAAAAAGCTAGGACGTATGACTATGAAACGACCTGGTATTGTAGGTATTCAAGGTACAAAGGCTAGCAGTAGGATGAGATTGTTTGGCGAAAATAAACTGTTCTGCAAGTACACCTGTGTTCTGTGGAAGCCCTCACCTGCACCGAGCACTGCGCCGCGATGACTCCGTCCACGGGCGCGTCTGCGAAGGGGTCGAAGCTGCGGTCGGCGCGCCGCATGAAGTCCGGCTTCAGCAGGTAGCCGCAGTTGCCGTTGTACTCGAACTTGCCCTGGTTCAGCTGCATCGGCAGGTCTGACGTTTGGAAGTTTAGCGACACCATCTGACAGCCGGCGTTCCAGAACACCTGAGAGAATAAAAAAATAACATAACATATCGTCACGCCTTTCCCCCGAGGGGGCTGGCAGAGGTGTAATACAACACCCACACTTCGCCGGACGATATTCAGTCCCATATGTGACAGAGGGCTAGCCTGTCGCCATACAACGGGCTCCAGTCATATGTAGCAGATGACATACAAAATGCACATATGTTCACGCAATCAGGCCTTTACTAGGCTATCATCACTTAAAAAAAAATATTAAAAATTCGGGACATTTTTCACACACTGCCACACTGACACACTGCCACACGCCTGCCCCAAACTGAGCAAAGCTTATACTATGGCTGCCAGAGACTGGTAGGGAATAAGATAGCTCGGCCACTCTCACTCATATAGTCTTAGGACTTTTGTACGTTACTACAAGCACGTAATGGCACACGAAGCAAGTTTTGCATCACCGTAGCAGCAGCAGAGACTGGACGCCGAAACTGAAATCGGCTAGGAACCATATTTAGCTTTTCTAACTTAGGAGTCACTGACCGAGGTAATAAAATTGTATTCACCTGAGTAGGATTTTAGATATATTAGTTTAAAGTTTTCCAAATTGTTCTAAACGCATATCTGCCTTCTATAGAGGAAGCCATGACGCCAACATGAAATTTGTAAAAGATTAGAAAATCATGACAGGGAGAATTTCTTGTTCCTCTGGCCTAAAAAATACGCCGCCGTAATAAAAATACGTAAATATGTAGACGTCTTTTTATCGAGTTGTTACACGCCTTGTCACGTCCTAACACGACAAAAATTAACGACAAGATTTTGTTGCGGTACGCATGCTAAGTAAGGGGACTTTTCGTTTGGCTCCATACATTTCACCTAGTTTCTTAATGTTTCCGCCAGGTGCGCTATATTGTAATGTCTTGTCATGTCTTCTGTCTTGTAATCTAACTTGGAGCCAACCGAAATCGAAAACAGTTTTTTGAAGCTTTCAAAACTCATGGTCAGTGTGCTGTTGGTCAGTAGGTAATTCCAACTTTATAATTGGTGTATTTCAGTTCAGAATTGGCTTAATTGAAAGTTAGGAGTAGTTAGGGTACTTATGAATACCTGCGGCATGTAGTTGGAGGAGTCGGCCCGGGTGCCCTTGGGGTAGATGCGGGACATCTGCCGCTTGTTGTAGTTGACGAAGTCGATGGCCTGCTGCTTCAGGTAGTTCATACCGGTTGTTTCGGCGAACGACGACATGTTGTGGTAGATGTTCTTCTCTGGAGGTGGGGAAGTTTGTTGTTTAGGTTTTAGAGAGATATGAAGTAGAGTCATGTATTTGGTTGCAGTGGTTTGAGGTAATCAAGATACAAGACATGCAATATATATTTTACCGCCGGTCCAATTGATTTTTGTTTTGAGGGTTCCAGGTTTGATCACATGGTAAAAGTTCTTTGTTATGATGTGGCCGTAGAAAATCAGCCTTTTAAATTTTGCGAGTATTTTGAAGATAGTGAAGATAGGGGTAGTATTCTGTTCTACTGGTCAGATTTTAAAAGATCTCTCACTAATACATAGCTCAATCAATCATTCAATCAATCGTTTATTTATTTGACATAAAAACAAATTTCACAAAAAAAATATTGAGACCACTGGTCTCCGAACTAGTAAAAAACTGTGCTACGGAAACCAGTGACCTCTCCCAATATAGTATATCTATTTTATTTTCTTCATTATTATATGCCATAACAGTAATTCATTACCCACACATGTTCTCATTGAGTCATGTTTTAAGGGAGATGTAATGTGCATGCGTAATGTTGTAGTGTTTTATACAAAAAAAAAATTCAGACAGCATTTTCTCAACATCGTTCAGCTACACAAACACTCAATAAAATCGGTGGTGCCACCACCTTCTTCCAGCGCATGAACTCACTCTCGGCCTCCTCGAACCCCTGGAACTTGATGGGCTGCGCGTAGTTGACCATGGAGGAGAGCCACGGGTGCACGTTGGTGGTGGAGCCCGTGTAGGCCACGGGCGGCGGCGCGTCGTCGCTCGCGCTCGCCGCCTCCGCCACGATCTCCTCGGGCTGGGGCGGGGAGAGGGACGCACTTCAAATACAACTACTAGCTAATAGATGTAAGGTTACGATGGGGCCTGTAGCTAACAGTCCCTAACGCAAATAGAAAAAATATACAAGTTCAAATACATTTAATTGAAAAGCCAAGACAAGGCCTTAGAGAAGTTGCAATCGCTTCCAAGCGATTCTGTCTCCAGAATCGCTAACGGTCGGACTTTAGCTGCTGATTGGACGAAATACGCCTAACCAGTAGTCGTTTCAAAGTGATTTTTTTTATGATTGAATGGGTCCATGTTTGACCACAACACACCTGATGGAAAGTGATGATACGGTCTAAGATGGAGCACGCTTGCCCATGAGGTGCCTATTCACTCTTGTGTTGAAGAGACCCAAGTTGTATCTATTGCTGGGGAACACCGAGGCAGAAAGTGCGTTCCACTCCTTGGCAGTTCTTATTAGGAAGGAGTTTGGAAAGCGCTTCGTGCGGGCTTTAATAAAGTTGACGATATATTGATTATGTTTCTAGAATCGCTAACGCTCGATCGTCAGCTGCTGATTGGACGACACATGAGCTTTGAAAATGTCACGTGATCATATTTTCAACTCGACCAATCAACTAGCGTTCGAGCGTACGCGATTCTGAAGCGATTTCAACTTCTCGAGGTCCCCAGGTCAGAATCTACTGGGACATCTCGTTCCGCCGTTGACATTTGCTTGTGCGACAGTAACTTGAGTATAGTTTTCTGATCTTCATGAAATGTTGGAGTGCGGAAATGTAGTATATTTCAATTGAATTTTTAAGTTAGTATTTTCATGTACCAAATCGGATGAAGGGTTGTGGAGTTGCGATTGTGGATGCGAAGTCTTCGTTCGAGGCGAACTACTTGTTTATTTTATATATTAAAAAAACCTACAACTCAGGCAGGGTTTCAACGAAATCCTATTTTTTTTTCAATATTACTTATATTAAGTAATATAGATTTTGTAATTTATTACCTAAATCAGAAAACCACATAGATTTCCGGCACACGTTGACAACCATAGATGAAGGAAACGAGAAAAAAGACCTTCACATGAACCTTTCCACAACCAAAGTAATGACTAGTGGAAATAAGATTTCGATCAAGTCAAACGACACCAACATGGAATAGATGTAGACGAATGAGTGTATTTAGGCCAACTTATGTAATTTGGAAAGGAGATAGATTGTAGAATAGCAACCTCGAGAAGAACACTGAACTAAAATAGATGTACCCATTTAAGACCCTGATACGGACATATCTTAAAAAAAAAACGACTAATGGACAACACAACATTACCATCTTTGCTCTATGACTTTCAAACATGGACGAAAACGAAAAAACAAATAGCCCCTTACCAGAGCGCAGCAGAGCGCTCCATTGGTCTTAAACATAAATACAGGATCAAAAAAGTTGACATAAGAAAGAAGACCAAAGTCATAGACGCAGTAAATTGTTGTGTAGACTTAAATGGGTGTGGGCTGGGTACTTGGCCCGGGCAACAGACGGCAGGTGGCGTGAGCTCATCGTCCACCGGCTTCCGAGAGATGCCAATCGGGAGAGGAGATGAGGTCGACGGCGATGGTGCGACGTCGTGGAGGCTGCAGGTGCAAGCTGGACACGGCTAGCACGAGACGGAGAGGCATGGCTATGCACGGAGGAGGCCTTCACACATATTTGGGTGCCCTAAAATGAGTTGATTTACTAGTACCTAATCAAATTTTGATTTTATTACCTGCCTTTATTTAAGAAAGCCTTAAGTTTAAGAAAGTAAGTAAGTATAAGAAATTAATTGTCAGGGAAATAAAAGCTTCTTCTAAATCAATTTCTGATATTGTCCACATTATTAATCTTCCAAAATATTTTTTGTTATATTTTGACTCCAGAGGCTCCCGAACTAGTGAAAGACTGTGTCGGGATCTTCGGCAGCAGCTTGTAAAAACCGTAAAAAAAAAAGCTAGAAAAAAGCGTAGGTATGTACCTACTTTGGAGAAACAAAATATTTCTAAACTTTTGTTTTAGCCGTCAACAAAACGTACCTACGTGGTAACTTTATCCGTCAAATAGAAAAAACAATTAAATCAAACGGAATTCAAAAGTATCATTCCTATCGCCATTTAGTGTTAATTTTAAGAAGTTAGAAATCTTTTTTTTTTACCTTTTTATCCGGAATAGCAACAGCAGATGCGTCTTCCTTCTCCTCGTCCTCGATGACGAACTGTCCCTGGCGGAACAGCTCCAACTCCTGCTTCTCCACCTCGGGCTTCAGCCGTTTGTTCTTGATAAGGATCTTCCGCTTGAGAGCTGATGGAGGAGGCAGAGGCTGGCCTGGTTCCAGCTGGAAAGTATGTAGCAAAATACATAAACTATTGTTTACAGCAGAAATAACAAATTAAATGAATAATAACGCTTAAAACTAGTGTAACAACTGGCTGCCGCATCAGCAAGAGCGATCTCTTCCAAGCTATCATAAGAAAGAGATAATTAATTGAATAAGAATTTGACAAAAATACATAATATACTGCTGTATCTGGAGTTTGATCGGGGATGATTGATCATAAACAAGATGGTCTGTTTATTGATGATCCACAAATATTGAAACTGCTCCATATGTTCTCTTTAAGATATAACTCCTGGAGGAATAGGTAAAACTGTTATTGTGTTCAAAACCAAACCTACGTACATCTCCTAATTTAACAACCAACATTTATCGAAAGCAATGATTTATAAAGATCAATTACCGGATGCTCCGCCAACGATTCCTTCAGAAGCAGGTCTCCTAAGATCTCATCGCAGTATTTAGCCAGCTTGTACTGCTGCGCCTTACAGCAATGGTTCTCAAAGGAGAGGATGACGGGGTAGTCTGACGTCACAAAGGCAGTGTCTCTCAAAGCGTAGATGACGTCTTTGAAAAGGATGTCGGTACACATCGCCATGCCGTGGGTTATGATTGGTTCCTCGTCTTCCCCTTTGCCGTCCCAGCAGTCGAGCTCTACGCATCTGGAAGTGGGGAAGATAAAAGTTGTTGTAAAATAAAAATGTTTGCAAGCTCAGCATGTTCGAATGGAGTTCTATTATAGTTGCAGCAATCAACTCAATCTTACGGTAAAAGAAGAAGTTGTTTGATGTAGTCAAATAGCAGTGCAAACAGTTACAACAAACAGAGGTTGTTTGGTGTAATCGAAATGATATGATAATGATTATATTTTCAAAATACATAGGAGGTTCATCAAAACCTCTCAAATTACATCAACCTACTTAAATATTAGCAACTTTTGCGCAATCCATCACACGAAACTCGAATTATTTTGTAAAGGACCTTTTTCCCCTTTAAAATTAACTAAATCATTCTTCATTGTCTCATCATCTTCAGTCATGTTTAATGTCGTTCTCGCAACTATCTGTATCATTTTTCTCGGAATTTGAAGGATCGAGGATAACGACCAAAAATATAGGACACTTTGTACACAAATGTAGGGGTAAAACAACATACGGCCAATTAGAAACCTGTACATGTTCCATCGAGGTCATCCTCCAGAACTGCCTTCTGAAGAGGTAGATGTGATGCGAAGAGTTGGTGTGCTAACGCGCGAGCAGCTAGTCCACAGATTTAGGAGGAAATCACATCAAGTGGCCAGTTAGAAAGTATGCCTACCTGCATCCAGCCAGCAGCACCTGTCTATACATCTCAACGGAGCTCTTCCCTCCGAACTGTCTCCCCGAGAGGTAGGTGTTGTGCGAGGAGTTGATGTAATAGTGAGCCAGCGGCTGGTCCATGTCCATGTAGAACTCCAGCCGGTCCAGGAACACAGGCGCGTTCTCGTCTGACATCAGGTAGCGGATCAGGCCGTCTTTAGTGAGGCATTCTGGGGACGTTCATAGTGAAGAATAAATAAAAGTGAAAGGCTAAATGTAAGTAAGTTCATATAGGCTGAAGAGCTAAGCTTTGGTGTCCAGAGTTTTAAGCCATCAATTTTTAAGTTCTGAAAGCTTAGCGGTTGTAGTAATTGGACCGGGCGGTAATCGTAACCGTGACTCAATTAAAAGTGTCATCTGAGCCACAATAGGTTTCAGTTGTAAATACCACCCAACCTGACATGCTCAGTAGTGTTCCATCATCCACAGACTACAGAAAAATTTGCATCCTACATTTATAATCTCACCTATATCAGAGGTTGGATAATATTATATCTATCTTGAAGCAGCAGAATTAATGATGGTACTGCCTGCAGCTATATTCCTGTTCAATCAGTCTAAGTCTTCCGGTATTATTTCAATTCTCTTTGGTAACTCTAAAGCCTTAAATTCTCTCTTATTTACCTTTCTTTATTTCCCCCTTATAAGCTAGCCAAGCTGGATTAACTTTTTAAAATATGAAGCCTTGTCTGGCTACTCACTATCGTTCTTAGCCTCCTCACTGAGCTCGTACGTGGTGATGATTTCCAGCGCCCGCTTCTCGTCGTACAGTGGGTACAGGATCTCGTTGAGGCGCGGGTCGCGCTGCTTCTCGTTCATGAAGTTTACGAACTGGTCCAGGTTGATGCGATCCGACTTGCCTTGAGTGCTGGGTAATTCAAAAGTAATACACTAAAAACCTGATTGCATAATTAGTAGTATGACAATCTGAATTTGGTTAAAGAAAGAGGATGTATGGATACTGCGCCATCTAGTATCTGTTGAGCCATTGAAGCGGTGGTGGTAGACGACATAGGTGGTAGGGCAAACATTCATACTTACATAATACCCGCTTCGGACAAAAGTTTACCAAAAAGTTTTCGAAAAACAGATACCCCCATAAACATGGAGTATTTTCTAGAGCAAAATATGGAGCACTCTGTCATTTCGTAAATGATCAATAATACGAGTCAAAAACTTTACTTACATGGACCTAAACAGCTCTTCAATATCATTCCTGGGGCAGATCTTATGGTACAGCGCGTAGAACTTATCAAACGTGAACGCTTCCTTCTCCATAGCTTCATTCTTGCCTGATGGCAACCCCAGTTCTGACAGGCACTGGTAGACCAGCTTCTCAGTCTTGCCTGAAGCGAAGGTGCGGGCGACGACTTTGACCGGCACCTTGCCGCGAGGGTCGGTGAGAAAGCAGAGACGCATCCAACTGGAAGCAGGAAGGTGTTAAGGTGTGGTGATGTACTCTTCTTGGTAAAGACTGTTCTGAATTCTAGATAAGATGGCTTGATGAGATACCTAGTAAAAATGTTCTATTGCCAAGACCTCCTCTCTTAATGCACGATTTCCACTGCGAGCAGAGCGGGTTTCGTACGCAATTAAGGCTGTTTATTAAGGCTGAGTGGTTGTCCCTAAAATCAGTCTTCATTTTAGGGCCGACCACTCAGCCTGTAACAAACGTATTTGGATGACGGGCATTAGTGACGATATGTCATATAGTGAGATGTGTGACATTGGTATCATAACAACCACATCGTCACTTAAAGCGAGTCAGTCATATTTCCCGGTTTTCTTTCAACCGGCTGGCAAGCCATGACCATCTACCCTTTGATAGCAGATGAGCTACTATGAAGCGACTACTCACAAAACTCCCTTTTAGAAGAATACAAGTAAAATTCCAACACAGCTTTGCACTCGATCCAACCACAAAAGTGTCATTAAACTAAGAAAGTTTGTTGGCCACTCGCCAGCGAGGCTACATGAGGCTGCAGAGTGACACACAAACTACTTCGTCGAGACCTACAGTTTCGATATGAAACAACTTTGTTATATGTGCAGCTTTTCATTGTGGTACGCGTTTTTGTGAACGAAATCCTCGCAAAACAAGTAGGTGACTTGCCAAACCGTATCTCTGGCGCAAGTATCAGTTTATTTACTTAGCCATGAGTGCAAATGCATCCAATCGGATGCTACTAAACAATATTTTCTTATAGATCCACCAATAGTGATGATGAACTCTATTTAGTTTTAGCATTTTTACGGATTTTACTTGTTTCTCTTTAAGCGTTTTGGATTTGAAATAAATAGGTATGTATTTATTATGTGATTTTGTATTTTAAATGTCCTTAATCTAACAAGAAAATGGGTTAGGTAAAGAAGCAAGTCAAACACAATAACTATTAATTACAAAAACTAAACTAATGAAGCGTAAGCAGAATCACAAACGGATTGATTGTGGCAGAGCTAGAATAAAATGGGACAGCATCTCAAGCATGGAAACTGCATTTGAAAAGTCCATTGGCCGCCGCAGACCGCGTCTGTCTGGGAGACACCTAACACAAAGGCTAACCCTACGACACTGGCCAGACAGAAAAGACGTAAGATGATGAAGAGACACGGACGCAGCGGAGACATGACATCCTCATACAAAACGACAAGTGTTACATCCACGTCCATCTTCGCCCTGTCTTCTCGGCATGTGTTGTATCGCGTCTCTTCTACACATTTTGTATGAAAGTAGGACATTGAAGGGACGCCGCGTCTGCGTCCCACACGCATCTCGTCCTCGTCTTTCTACCCTCCTTTCTGTCTGGCTTGCCACTAACAAGCTCTGACACAGACGATCCAGTACGTACTGTTTCATGAGGTTGGTCCGCACACACACATTGTTGATCTTGTTGTTATGCGTGACTTCGCGTAAGCTCTCCTTCCACACCTTCGGCAAAAAGCACACAAACACTGAATAGCATGCATCAAATACAACATGCTTGGCTTGTGATAAAAAAAAATATTGTAGGTAGGTTAATTATTATGTTTACCTTTAACAGTTTCAAAGTAGACCACTTCTTGGTTCAAAATGACACCAATTTGCGAATATTACCTGTTACTAAAAGTTGGGTGCCAATTTAATACCAATTATTCTTTAATTATTTTGTCAAGACATGGTTTTATTAAGACCAATTAGTGAATTACTAGTATTGAATTAAGTGATCTTTTTTTAACTTTGACATTTTGTATAAACAGGTCGAGGTAACTAAATTAATGTCAAACCTGTGGTCACAAACCAAACACGGAGATATTTAGAGCTGTATCACAAAAGCAATTTGTGAATGATTTCAAAGCTAGGAGATTACGCGGCGTCATCGCCTCGAACGCGCGGCGATAACGCTACGATGACCCCGCGAATTTTGAATATAAGTAACTAGCTATTTAGTAATCTGTGGTTGCGCGCACGTCATTGCTGCTCGCTCGTTGCAAGCTAGCGGCGACCACGCCGCGCAATCGCTTTGAAATCGCTAGTATGATAGAACTCTTAGGAACTGCAACAGGAACCAAATACAACGTACTCTGCAAAGAAATTATTAAAAACAATACACATTGCGCTACGCAATGTTTTACTTCAAAAATATTATTCAACAAATAAGTTCAATTAATAAGTATAATCAATTAATGTTAGAGATTTTTTTGCGCAACAAAGTCTAAGTTCCCTGTAAAAGCACACATGAAAAGCATGATAAAAACGTTGAAAACACCAAAAGCACGCCAGAAAAAAATATTAGAAGAATCGAACACCGAAAGCTTAGTATAAAAACTTGTGTCAGAAATATTTGACATTAAAGCATAGTGGAAACTTTAAGTCAGAAATCACAAAAAGCATTGTAGAAACATAATGTCAGAAACATTGAACACCAAAAGCCGACACCGTGCGTGCGCATGCGTCGACTTACTGTTTCTTGAGGCACGTCATCGGACAGACGTTGTTCGCCTTAACGTTGTGAGTGATCTGGCGCAGGCCTTGAAGCCACACCTTTATTCGGGAAAAACATAAAGTTATAACCGCGGATAGAGAGACAGACTGTTTTACACCAATATTTATACACATTTTATTCTTCAGGCAGCTTAAAGCTATAGCTACCAGCTCTACGACCTTTCTTTTTATAAAACGCATGTAAGTTAAATTTTTATGTTCATGTTTTAAATTAAGTTATTTTTTAATAAGAATGGAAATTTGTCCTATTTGATTACCAACTGTTGGTAATCCGATCATCGTGAATTATTTAGGTAAATATTTTTCTTAAAGATCAACATAATTATATTGAACCCAATCGACTGAGAAATCGTCAAGGCGGTTGGTTTGCATTGTTCAACGCGAACAATTAGTTAATTGGTCCGACAAAATCTTTTGGTACCCTAAATATTAATACTTTACAAACGCTACGAAATTCGTAGCACTTTAGCTACGCCGTTTAGTGCTACAAATACTAGATTTTCGTCCCAGGTTCTATTCCTACGCGTGAGATGAGATGAGATTTTATCTTCCTCACTCTCACACCGATGACTATTCAAAGGAGAGCAACAAGGACGAAAAATGGGGAAATAGAACTCACTCAGTAAGAATAGCCCTCTTGAACCAATTTAAGTTTATTGCATTAAATACATACCAGTAGCTCTGTGAGCTGTAGACTCGCGGCCGACGTTTGTTCTCCTCCACAGGTCGCATTCCTCAACCGGGTCTCGTGAAATTTTGTAAGCAGGTTCGATAATTTTATATAAAGTTTTTTTTGTCAAGTAATTTTTTCAGAACCTACTCACAAAATTTCAAGGAAGGTCAAGAAATGCGACCTATAGAGAAAGACAAAGATCCGGACAGAGATCCGGATAGAAATCCAGACAGAATTCGGACATACTAAAGCAATTTTTGTCAAAGCTGAAGCAGAGACGCTTCGCTCGCTAACGCTCGCTCTGTCGATTATTTTGTTTACATCAATAACAAAATTTAAGTTAGAATTCAGACACTTTGTTTTACTTTTATTATTTGTACAACCCTAACGTTTTAGCTCTATGACGCACTACGCGGTGTACGCGGGAATCTCGATTCTCGGCTCGCGTGCATAGAGTACATTTTTTCTTGCAGTGTCTTTTGCAGGCTAACATAACGTAGGTATTTTGAGCTTCTGTACAGAAGTAACTGTTACGTAATAACTATTATCTAATCTGTAGTAAAGTGCTAACATAAAGTGCAAGTTGGACCGACCTCAGTAATTCTGCCGAACTCCGAAACTCGCTTTATAATTCACGAACACTCGAACCCGTTCACTGGATTCGATTCGAACAATGAATTGTTAAACTATTAAACTTCGCCATTTAAGTTAGCTTTTAGCTGCTGGAAGCTAGGGAAGGATTTCGCTGCAAATGGTTAGCAAGAGTTCCCGCTTGTGAATAGAGTTTCGAATTTAAAATGGACGATAAGAAGAAGCAATTTTGTCGTCTCTACGAGTATTATGAAAATTTGAAATATGAAAATATATTTATTGCCAAAGTAAAAAACACAATATAAATAATTAGGTACAATAGTTAGATAAATACGGTGGCAAAGGGTGTAAGCTCAGCACTGAGCTGCGTAAAACTAGATCAGTTTATGCAAGGCTGATTTTCAGCTTACCCCTAGACGCGAATTAAGATGTTCGTCGAGGGTATAGTCATGCGAGTGTTCACTTTATACATTATTTCGAAAAATTACAGCAAGTTTTATAATTATGTCATATTGGGTACTTGTGTAAATGTTGTCAGCAGCATTAGTTTTGTGATCTAATGTCCTTCAAAAAATCTTCATTCTTTTTATTTTCGCGTCATTTCTTTGATCTCTCTAATTAGTTCGTCTTTTGTTAACGGGATTGTCTCGCTCAACCATCAAGTTGTCTCTCTCGGTGATCTCAGTCATCAGTTTGTCCCCCTTATTCACAAGCCGTATACTTCGGCCGTATATTACCATTTACTCTATTGTCTCCCTCATTCACTATATTGTCTCCTTGGTCCAATACAATGTCTTCTTTGTGTTTATTACACTGTCTCCCTCGCTCATTAGGATACCCAGATATACTGACCTTCGCCGTAGCTGCATCAGGGCACACCACATGCTGATAATTGATGTTGATGTAGTCAGTCCCGCTGCAGATGGTGAGCGACTTGTCTTCCAGGGTGTCTCCATGTTTGTTCACCAGGTTCATGCTCAGTTTAGAGTCCTGGAGAGGAGAGGAGTTAAAGCATTTTATAGATGTTATTTAATGTGCAGATTTACTAAGTAACTTATTTGCAAGCCGCTCAGAAAAAAAATATTTTTCTGCCTTTACGTGGTGAGGGGTAAAGGTTTACCTGTCTGGTGATCTACTTCTCAAAGACCAATTCATAGAAAAAAGAAAATTACCCCATATTTTAATACATTTACCAGCTAAATTTCAAAGGATGATTCTATACTCGTACATCATACATATCAAACAAGTTTTACAATGGGGCCAACCTAGGAATTACAAAACAAAATCCAGCTGTTCCATAAGAAATAAATATAAAGTCCATTTTAGGGTTTGAAAGTAGTGGTGTACCTATTTGTTTAAAAGACAATCCTAACTAATATTATAGATACGAGACTGAGTTTGTTTGTTTGTAACGCTTTCACGGCTTAACTACTGAACCGATCATCATGAAGTTTTGGATGCAGATTGTCAGAGGCACAGAAAAGGACATAGAGTACTTTTTACTCCGGAACCGCGGGTGAAATTGCGGGACGCAGCTAGTCAAGCATATTTTTATAGGCCGTCACGGTCAATAATTTACAACAAAAAATACGTAAGTCCGTTCCCATCAGACAAGTATTATCATAGTTCATATTATTTTAGTAAAATTACTATCTAAAGTGAAAACACAAATCTACCCCTGCCCAAGTGTAATTTAATGGAGTAAAAGCTACCTACGTCAAGTTACGGTTGGAACAGTTTTAATGCTACATTTACTTAATTGTCAAATCCAGACGACATGCGTCATGACTTCGTGAGCTTAGATTTTTACCCGACTACGGCAAAGGAAAGGGTAAGTTTGTACATAAAAAATAGGCCAATGATAACTTTTTTAAAGTGCAATAAAGTTAACAAAAACACTTCCTTATCCAAATATTTTTATTAGACAAAGCAAATATTTCCATTATTTATGGAAACATGCAATTTTGTGTGGTTGCCTCACAGACATATAATACAGTAGCAGACGAAACATAAATTGCTAGTTATTATTATACATATAGATAATCAGTTTATCCTTTTCATTCCTCAGTAACAATTCAGTAATGGTATCTCTTTCACTTACCTATTGCAACATGATCTCACACATACACAAGAGACCATCCGTAGCCATGCCGCCATGTATATCTTAGGATGGTTGTCATGACAACAGCACGTGAAAGTTTGGTTGGTTTGATGACATTTATTTTAGTAACAAAATATAGCTTTTTTGATGATTTTATTGCAAGAAAATCGGTGAACATGGTAGAGTGCAGTGCATACCGATGTGAAAGTGCTTCATACAGCAAATCATCCATTGGATTTTCTTTCTATCGGTGAGTTTGATGGTTGCATTTTTGCTCTTAGAATTCTATTCGTTTTCTCCAAGAAATTTAAATATATGTTCAAACCAAAGGGTTTCTTTCGCGGATAATCTATCTTAGATGCTATTTGTTAGTGTTTTTTTATTTGAATTAGAGTAATAAGAGCGTAATAAGTAAAATTAATGGCGGTGGGACAAAATTTGACAGCTCAAGTACCATTTACAAAAACAGGGAGCGGATTGTGAATCTATAGGAATAAAGTTGATAACATAGACGAATAACGAATAATTAAAAGGATTGCTTAACTTTTCCTTTGTCCATTGGTCAGTATCAGCCATGCCAGAGGCCACTGGGCGGCCTAGAAACTCTGACATCAGGACTTGCCACTCGGGTTATACGAACTTGCTTGCTTAGTGTCAAACCTTTACCTTGGATAAAGTAAATATAGGTTGAAATATGTCTAATTAAAAGATATTGACTGAGTCACATACGAGTATAACCTTTGTTCCAGATATTCAACGAATAAAAGTAGTGGAATGCCTGAATAAAAAAAAACATGAAGATCCAGGATTGACAACCCAGTTTGGCTAGTGTACTATACTCAAAGCACTGGCTTGATTTCAGTAATTTTCGTACAAGATTCCGTCCTGGAACAATTCCTACTTTGTTTGAATTGCCTATAGCTGCAGAAGGAAGTAAGTAACCATATATAAAAGTATTTAGTCACTCCCCTTTTAAGTAGGTATAACAGTTTTGTCTAATTATGACCTAAGATAATACAATTGTATTATTCCAAAACAAATAAACGAGTGTTGTATGTGTACTTTAAATTTAATTTCTACGTTACCTATAATAAATAAATAATAAATAACCTATGCTTACTTGGAGAACATAAAATCTTCACAGATCACCAGTCTTATAATCTGGATTACAAACAAGGAACAACGAACATCCTTAATGCGGCCCCTGCTAAGCTACATGTCTATGTGTGTTTTCATACCACGCTGATAAATACCTAATGTTTCGTCTGCTACTGTATTATATGTCTGTGGGTTGCCTCGACTAGCGTGGCAGGAGCGCATACTGCCAACCCAATTTTCCAAGGCTTTGTTGATAGTCTCGGGCTCGGTCAATATTCGACTTAAAGACCTGAATAGTTTGTGGATTGTCTCATAATATCGATTTTTCACAGTATCCCACAAAAAAAATCCAATGGTGAAGAATCGCAGCTCGGACCTAATTTAGCGGCGGTCAATTTGACAGCTTTTCGCACATGTTTTCAAAATTCACACCGTTTCGGCTGTAATCGCTTTTAGTGATAAGGCCGCCAGTTGTTACTCTATAGAATAAGTATTATTATAATTATATTTTTGTTTTTTTTTGTTATTTATGGTTTGAACAAAAAAGAGTTTATCTATCTATCTATCTGTCTATCTACACAGCACACACCATTGTTAATATTTTTTAAATATTTTCCAACATAGATCAAGGGTAAATCGATTTATTTTGTCCCGCGGAAACAAATACTGATCTTAAAGCTATATTTTGAGCGAGAAATAATTGTCAGTAAAATGGCCCACCTTATTGTGTTCGTGAAGAAAACTTACCGACCCCACATAAGTGGAATAAGGGTAGGAATATGATGATGTACGTATGTTTGTATTTACGCATGTTCAACAGTAGCGCCTGAACTATACGTCCGATTTTGATGCATGAAGTGTCAATCGATTCGTGATTATAGTCCGGGCGCCGTAGGCCATATCTTATACAAACACAACAATATGACGGATGTTACATCTACCAAGTATAAATAAAAAAAACCCTCGACACCATCCATCATCAAACACAGATAGGAACACTAATTAAACTTTCAAACAAAAAAAAAACAAAATCAAAATCGGTTCATCCCTCCGGGAGCTACGATGCCATAGACAGACAGACACACACACACGCACGCACACACGCACACACACACACACACACACAGTTTATAAACTTTTCTTATATATATCTTTAAACGAGCAATTCTTGGATATATATATATATATAATTGGAATCTCGGAATCGGCTCCAACGATTTTCATACAATTTAGTATATAGGGGCTTTCGGGGGCGATAAATCGATCTAGCTAGGAATCATTTTTAGAAAATGTCATTTTATTCGTGTTTTATCGATAATCAATCTCAACTGAAAAATATGACTCTTCCTGACATCTATTGGCGAATAATAATACTATTTTTTGTGAGCAACTAATTGCTTTAACGACACAACAGCAGATGGCGTTGTTAAGTAACACGAAGTCAATGAGTGTTTGCTTTGAGGTTAGACTAAAATCAATTGTTTATTTTCCAAAAATACAATTAAAAAAAAAAATACCGAGCAAAGCTCGGTCATCCAGGTACTAATATATACCCCGTCGTTTTTGCGTCGGGGGTTTCAGAATTTTCCGTAGTCGGGTTACAGTTTTAAAACTTTTTCTTTTAAAACTTAGGTATTTGAAAAGCTCTGAAACGTCGGCTGGTTTATTTTATCGAAATTAAAAGGATCTCTTTAAAAGGACCTAGCGAGGCTCGACAAAAGCGACAAAGCATCTCTTGTCTTCTCTCAGTGAGAGTAATGTCCTGGGTACCTAAACAGCTGGCTAAATAGCCAACGCCTTACTTACCTCCTGCCAAAGTAACCACAGATCAACTGAGCTAGGTTCGTACCTTTGGCACGCCTCCTGACCGCACATCGCTGACTTGGCACAATTCTATCACGTCTCCATCCTGCAACAAAGAAATTAAAACTGAGTACAAAAGCTCACCCCAATTTCCAAACACACTATTATCTTTATGGGGGCTGAGCTACCCACGTCCGTAGGAGTGTACTCTATTCTGATTCCCTACACGTGGTCCCCGGGTAGTGCTAACCGGGTAGCAAACTCTGCTGGGAGGCTTCGGCCGTGGCTAGTTACCACCCACCGGACCAAGCCATGCCGTGAAATGACCTAGTCGTGTTTCGTGATGTAGTCCGGTGTAACCGTTCCGAAGACGGGTCTGAGCAGTAGCGCACTTGTAGCGCCTCACTCAACTGCCGTCTTTGTACTTCTTCACTTTAGTAAACTTCAGGGCTAGAGTGAATAAGTACCTTATAGGTCGTCGTGCTCCATCTTAGACCACAACATCGCTTAACATCAGGCGGTGGTCAAACGCCGACTGTCCATAAAAAAAAACTGTTTTTCTATGATCAGTTGTAAATTGTAATCCTCTTTGTACAATTTACAGGAAAGCTACTTCCGGATATTACCCCCTAGAAATATAAAAACCTTATAAACTAGAGCTAAGCGGGGTCTCAGTGTCTAATGGGATATTTCAGCATTTCTTTGTTCGACGATAACTGCATGGAGTATCGTTGATACAATCTTCATAAAATTTTGCAGACAAATAGCTCATGCAAATACAATTTTAAAGTTCTAATCTGAGCGAAGAGTGTCAGCTTTAGCTTCTGCGATATTGGTTTCGTATCGTATGTTTGTCCGGCTGTCTTTCTCTACAGGTCGCCTTTATTATGTGATAGACGCAAGTAAGTATAAGCCTGGGCACTTAGGTAGGTACTAGGACTAGGTACCTATTCGGGACGAATATTCATAAATATTCGGGACACTTTTTGCACACACGGTCATCTGACCCCAAACTAAGCAAAGCTTGTACTATGGCTGCCAGAGACTGATAAACGTACATAACACATTTTTAAATTTTATTATTTATTTATTGTCTCTTAAAATTTTTGTACAAAAAATATTTAGGTATACATACATACATGTTCATCACATGAATGTTTGCCCTAGGTGTGAATCGAACCCACGCCCCCAAGCTTAGAAGACAGGTTCACTACCGACTGAGCTACCGAGGCAGTCACCTATTCTAAGATAATGTCGACCTTTGACTCGCGTGCCGTCGCCATGGCTCGTGTCGCGCGCCGTAATATCCAGCGCTAGTCGCCCGAGCCAGCGAGTCAACGCATCCTGCTCTGCGGAAGGAACTCTCATTTCCTATTGAAATACGTTTCCTTCATAAGATGACTCCGACGAGATTGAGTTTGCTCGAGCTTGTGATTGCTGTACTTAGTTTTACAGTTGTACCTACAACAGCTAACTGCGCCATTTGTATTGTAATACGTTGACCATGTAATAGGGAGTATTCTGTGACGGACTTGCGTGTATGTTCCCCGATAGTTATCACATGCATTATGCATGTCTTCAAGTCTGGAGTGTATCGATTTGTCCTCGGCAAGCGGGTTCTATCGTAGGCCGTATCAAAAGGCGGGGTCGAACGCGACGGATTAAAAAAACGCTACTTTAAGTTACCCAGCAGGAACTGACCGAATCGCTGTTAACTTTTTGTAGAAATCAACTTGTAAGGTTTTATTTTTTTATAGTTTTTACTCGCTACTTCGTTCGCGTTTATTCAGATATTAAAATTTAAACCTTTCTCGTGATCTACTTTACCTACCTACCAAATTTCATCTTTACTAGTGAGTACATTAAATCTCTACTACCAAATTTCATCAAGCCGTTCCATTCAGCCGTTTAGCCGTGAAAAGCCTACAAACAGACAAGCATTGTTACTTTCGATATTATAAAATTAGTATGGATTTATTTTATTTAAGTTGCTTACTGTGCTAACAGCAAAGCCAGGGAGTTACCAACCTTATTATTTCACAAATACAATACGCTAGTAGTTCGCGTCGAACGTAACCTCGTAACTTAGCTTAATATTTGAACTTGAACATTGTATTTGCCTGAAAAATGACATAAAGATCGGGTCTAGGTAGGTATCGTTACTCTCTACCACAGATCATACAAACAATACCTTGTTTGTATGATCTGTGCTCTCTACTCAAGTTGACGTCGGATAAACAAATGCCACTGTGTCTCAAGCAGACCTGTCTAAGACATCATTACGCTCGGTCGATAAAGACAAGCTATGACGATAAATAAATGTCACACAGCATGGTCCCCCACGGTTCCTCCCACGTGATGACGTGACAGTTATCGCAGGCTGCATCTGACAGCTGTCAGAGACCCCTTCCCCCACATCTAGGTCGCAATGAGTTACGCAGCTTCTACGGTCGGCCTCTGGTATTGATAGCTTGGACGTGTCCTATTTAAAGTTGAAAAGAATATAAGAAAAATGTACCTACTTGGAATGAGGTTGAAAATATAAAATCTTTTTAAAAGAATCCTACCAAAACCGAAACTTTTTAAAGGGTGAAAAGTTTTTCTCAACTCAACTGTTCTGGTGAAATTGCAAAACCAAAAAAGGTCACCTTGAGAACTCAATGTTTCCATACGAAATGTTTAGGCATTTATTTTTTTTATAATCGTTTCTCGTGCTGACAAATTAATATAGTACTGCAGTTGTTTAGAAGGAGATTAACAACCACATGACTATCAATATGTACCTACTGTATCTATGTTATTAGGCTTATAATTCGCGACCCAATCAGTTAATAGCAGTTAGTTTTAATTTTACTAATCCAAATAAGTATACATGCCCTATACAAGTAACATTATTTAAAAGAAAAACAAAAACCCGGCTGAATATAATAAAATATTGTACCCTATGTCACTTCCGCTATGAAGATGATTCAAATGACACCTTACGTGTCTAAATCACCCGAATCACATGTCCAAAATCCATCAAGTTGTTTGGGTGTAGGACGTGTCAAAGAAACCTCATACATACATACATCCATACTTATTAGATTTATACATATTTACATACATACACTCGAAAAACGTAACCCTACTTCTTGCGCAGTCGGGCAAAAACCTTCTTAAGTAGCAAAATCCTAGTCTCCATTCAAAATTGATCACGTGACTCTTGACTAGTTATTTTGTAGTTGATGACTGGTTATGGAGACTATTTGCTTTCCTGTCGAATTTTGCAAACTTAGGTTCTAAATGTTGTTCACTTTGACAGATAGAGTAACACTCTTAAGTATTACTACACACAAACCCAGCACTATAGATACTCGTAGTAGGTATATACCGATGCCCCAAACTCCAAGCCAAACTGATTTAAAAACAAACACTCCCAAGGGAAAAAATAGCAGTAAAGAAATCACGTAACTGAACTGCCCTAATGTATTAGAAAAGGGACTTTACGTACCAATTGGTCATTAATTTGCGTTAAGGTAAAGGGAACGGGATCGTGACTCTTTGAACGAAGTAGAAACGCAATTGGAAACTTATGTGTGTATTTTCTGAATACAGCCGAAAGCCATGTTTGTTTACGTTAAGGCATTTTGTTTCGGATTCTTTTCTAAACTGTGCTTGACGCAGTACTTGTAGAATTCAAACTTTAGATCATACAAACAACCTACAAGTAATTCTATAAACTTTGAACAGCATACTAACATAGCCTTAAGTGAAAACCTGACGGCCAAAGTATATATAATTTTAGTGGATATAACTAACTCCCAAGGTTTTCAGAATACCAGTTCGATGTTTGACGACAATTTTTTGACTTGATTGAGCGCTCTAGAAATTACAACTATTTACCACACTTGTGGCTGATTTAGGAAATCTATCTTAGTATCGAGGTGCAACTAGGGTACTAGATAATATGGGTTGCACTAACTAAAACCCCCTTGGGTTGTCTCTGCGCTTAATGAAGAGGTAGACTGATAATCTCTACCAGAAATAAAAATCAAAATAAGAGAAATATCTCACGATCTTTAGATTTGATGTAGTGATACTGATATTAAATTTCATTTTCAACTGTAATTATTTCACCTACATAGCGATAAAATTATTTGACTTTGACTTATACTGTAACAACTGACAGCCCTATCACTAAAAGCGATTTCTTCCGGGTAGATGGGCATCAGGATCACCTCACCAGAATGCAGCACGCTAAATTATCCATTACCGAAAGCTCGAATTATTAAAACTTAGTTTAAACCCACACCCAACTCGTTACATTCGCTACAACTAAACTATCGTTGCTTCGTCATAGTTACCTACTCTCCGTTATCATAACCCAAGCTAAACGAAACAATATGAACATAACACGTGCAAGCAGCGAGCCACCCCGTAGCAACCACGAGTAGCAGGAAATGCGGCTCAAATTCCCCGAGAAGTTTCTGTCTGAGCTTGTTCTGAACTCAGGATATTTTAAGAGAAAAAGCTGGCTCTGTTATACCTTTGTTACCCAACGCCAGTATGGACATGGCTTTGATTACAGGCTGAGAGGGGTTGTTCCACTTTTCGCCCCCACTGGGGGCCAACAGGAACAGATAGGTAGGCTAATAACTGTCGTTGAGGTGGGTAGTATTAGGGCCGCTTTCTAAAACGACGCGCAGTCAGAAATCTCGATTTAAAACTAGTTTTATTTTGGCCCTTAGTCAGTCAGTTTACATGTCAGAAATTGTCGGAATTTGTATTTTTTCTATAGCGAACAACATGCGTTTAGTATGAAAACTAACGTTTTTTGTCACAGTCAACATTTTAATTTCGTCAGGAACTACTCAACATTTTTATTCGTTCGCCACTTTCTCACCTTACTGATTGTACAGAACGATTTTCTAGAAAGAAGTATTCGACAGCCCGCCGCTATTTACAGCTCTAGAATTCTAGAGCAAACCGGAACCCACAGTTAACTGTTCCATCTAAATCACGGTAGTCGCAACTTACGTCACCCATCAAAAAAACTGGCTGACATCTATAGTGCACGGCTACTCGTAGATGCTTTGAAAGCAATGCCTACGTCAGGGTTTGCGAATTGCCCTAGTAAAGCCCACTTTATTAAGTTAAGGTAAATTAACAATTAGCTAGACTTAAAATCTTATGAATGTCATTTCACTCTAATATTGTGTTAACTCGAGGTTAGTTTCTAACTCTTTAAATTTACAAGACAAGACAAGTTTATCAGTCTAACCTCTAATCAGCAGTTAACTCTGAGATAAAAAGATAACCCCAAACGTCTTTCTGAAAGTGGCCCTAAGAGTATGCCCTACCTACGCCAAAAATTTCAAAACCTTAGGAATTAAATATCAAAGTGTCGGAATATTTACATAATATTCGCTTGAACGATTAAATCCCACTCACTTTTTATTTATAGCTTAAGAGGGTCTTAGGGAAAATATCATGGTAGGAAATCCTGCGAAAATTTCAACCTACAGAAGGGCCATTGCTTCAAGGCCTCATTCAGATCAATTTAGCCGTTTTATTTTACGGCTTGCAATTTAGAGTTTGGCTATTACTTGATTTTAAATGGCGGTGTGGACACACCTGGGCTCTTACCATGAGTTTGGATCGTTACAAAAACTTTTGCGTTTTAACTTTGGGTCCAAGCTTGGTTTCAATTTGAATTGGCCAATATTGAACCTTATGACTTGACAACAGACAATTTCAAAGTCAAAGTCAATTTGTTTTTATTCAATTTAGGTATCAAAGATACACTTATGAACGTCAAAGTTTTTTTAAATAGACTCTACCGCCTTGATCGGATAAAGAGCCTCTACTTAGAAGAATAGGCAAGATTTAAAAATACTAGTACTACTTACTAATTACTGCGTGATACATTGGCTTCATTATCAACTTTATATTCAAACATTGATACACACATTGGTGTCTAGGCCCCAAGACCTACTTGTGTAAAATCGTATTAAAAATTATGTGAAAACGAGTTCGACAAAACTTTGCGTGTGGTATTTTGGATATCTAAAATTTTTTGGTGCTTCGACATTTTTACGTCTACCCTCAGCACTATCTAGACAGTAACCTGTTGACGGGAAGCGTACGGCAAGTCATTACCGCGCCCGTATCGTAGGGGTTCTTCTCCCTCCCTTGTTGGGGGAGTAAGGTTGCGGTCTCGAGGGTATCCCTCCTTACCGCGGCTGGACGCTGGGGGACACTGCCCCCAGGGAAATTGCGAGTGCGGCGCCAGGCCCGGCTTGCGCCGGCGGCAGCTCGCACTGGCGGAGACGTGTGTAGAACACGCGTCAATGGTAGCGGTGGTCGGTGGAGTCCCGCACCCGTCGCAGCTAACGGGCGGCATCTCCACCGAAAAATAAGCTCTCGCCGTCTCGCTCGACGTCTCGCTCGGGGACTCCGGCGCGTAAGGCCGGGCGGACCCTAGCGGACGGAGCGGTGAATACGGACGGCGAGAAGGGCGCGGGCACGCTTAGCCGGCGTGAGCCAGCTGTCACGGCTCTAGCAGCCCTTTAGGTTTGATGCGGTCGCCTTACGGCGGCAATGGGCGGCCGGCCAGGCGCCGCGGACGCGGCGCCGGCCAAGCCATGGGCAGCGTCTAGCGGTCCGCGCCTCCGACGGCTGTCGGAGGGGACCGCCCGCTGTGTGGAGGCCGCCTAGGGAGCCTCGCTCGAACCTTAGGCGGCTGTTACACCTCGCACCGAGGCGCGGAGGTGTGGCACACCCTCGGAGCGTCGCTCACGAAGGCGGGGTGGGCACTGTACGGCCCGCGCGCAGGGGGCGACGGGCGGCGTGTGACGTCAGTCTCTATGCCGGCGAACCGGCGGCGGTTTGATTTTGGCGGACCGACGCACCCTCAGGCCGGCGGCCGAGGGGGTCGCGTCCGCAGGGTGGTGCGGCCGGGGAGCGTACTCGCCCGGCCGCGGTGTAGAGGCTTGCAGTGTTGTGGAGGGCCGGCCTGCAGTCCCATGCTACAGGGGCTCTCCGTCGGTGAGGCGCCCCGCTAGGCATAGCGGGGCAGTGGGCGGTGTCCAGATGCTGCTCGGACAGCGGATTCGGTGTTGCTGGCGGGCCGTGCCTCGAGCCGGGTGGCGAGGGGCCCGCCAGATGGCGGCGTGTCGTGTCTTTAGCCGAGCGCGAAGCATCGGCGTAGTGCATCACCGAAGTGAAGTAGGCTGGGCTCTGAGCCGGCTCACACCGACCGGCTCAGGATAAAGTCCATGGACGTCCGGCGCATCCCGCTCTCGAACCGGTGGTCCGCGGCCACTCAACGTTCTCACCCCAAGAACGGAGTCGGCGGCAGACCCAAACGAGAGGGAGACCCGGTGAGGTGCGGGTGCCGCGCCGTCGTCGGGTGCGCGCACGCTTGCAGCGCGCGCGGGAATGAAGTGGGGTCAAGCTGGGGGTGAGGGTAGTTCACGCTACCCTCGTTGTCTGGTCCGGTGTGGTGAGGCGGGGGGAGGCAAGCTCACCCCCACGGTCATGAAATGGGGCTAGCGCCGGGTGCGCCTGGGCCGGATGCGGGAGGCGGGGGGAATATCAACCCCCGCTCCGCGTAGTCTCAAAGTGGCTAGCGCCGTGTGCGCCTGGGCCGGGCCGGCGCCGGGGAGAATTCTCGATCCCCGGCCTCCGGGTCTTGATATGGGCTTGACCTCCGTACGGGTCGTGGCCTGGTGCGGACGGGGCGAGCAAGCTCAGCCACCCCCAACTAGCAAAGTTGTCTTATAATATGAAGCCTATATAGCATTTGGTCATATAGAGGTCATATAGTTGTAACTCAAATTACCCTTAATCGTGTTACAATATATTATACGAACGATTAGTCGTATAATATTTTAGTCTTTTAAATTAGTCCTGTCAACGTTTACACGACCAAATTATATGACCATCTTATAAAGGTCATAGCTGTGACCTTTAAAATACATTCCCACGTTTATTTGTCTCGTTTACGACCACTTTACGACTTCTTGATGTAATATAAAAGTAATTTATATGACAATCATATTCTGGTTATATTGACGACCTTATCACTATTTTTTGTGAGTAATAAGATTTCTACATGATAATCATATAAAGTCCATAAATTTAACTCATATAAAACGTACAGCTGTATACACGTTTCTTATATGATTTTTTGACTATATTTACACGACTTTTATATAATGTTTAAAAGCCCACTATTCAGATGTATATGCCTTAAATAACTTATTGGTTTGAAATGCTTATATAAGTTACTGTTATAAACATTTTGATTATTTAATTACTTCACGTGGTACTCTTTTACGGACTGAACTTGTATATTTTCCGTTGTTGTGACTTTACCTATACAAGCTTTTTGGTAAATAGCTCGATTTTTCTCGGTTTCTGTTAATTTTGGCTTTTACTCGTATCATCACAACAGTTGAAATAATCGATTTTAAACAGTGGAAGAAATTTAAATCCAGCGGTAATTTCAGGCGCAAAGTAAGAAAAACCTACTTAAAACTCAAAAAAAGTTTTAGACAAGGCAGCGTCAAAGAATCGAAAGATGGTTCCGTAGTAAGAAATAGTAATTATGAAAAAGTATGTTCATGTAAGTACATGTTTTTATTTAGGTTTGTATTTATACAAATTGAACTTAATGTTAACTAGGTAGCTTATCATAATAATATCTAACACCTGTCAATTATCATGTATATTTTTCTCTTAAAATTTAGTAAAATTTAAGAGAAGTAATCCACAAATTATCTTCGCAGATTTGCAAAATGATGATGAAAATGATGAACAATTTGTTTGAAAGCCAAGACGATGATGATGAAAAACAGTAGTGAAAATGAGAATTTAACAACAAGAAAATGCGAGTTTCCTGACAAATTAGAGAAATAGGCTCTAGAATTTAATATTTCTCATACAGCTTTAAACAAACTATTGACTATATTAAATGAACCTACTTTATTACCAAAAGATCCTAGAACACTTCTCCGAACAAATGATATTGAGATTTCTATTGATCCCATGGAAAATGGAAGTTATTGGCATAACGGGCTTAAGAAGTCATTAAAAACCATGTTGGACAAAAATATTAGTAATGATCTACAACATATCTCCTTAAACGTGAATAAAGTGGACTTCCTATCTATAAAAGTTCAAGACATCAATTGTGGCCCATTCTATGTAACATTTCTGAGATTCCTTCTGTATCACCATTGGTAGCTGGTATTTTTGAGGTCAAGGAAAACCGGCTAATTTAGATTCTTTTTTACGGCCGTTTGTGACAGAAATAAAAGATCTGATGGAAAATCGATTACCAATCATAACAAATTAAAAAGAAGAAAAACATATTACAGTGAATGTCCGTGCTTTTATTTGTGACTCGCCAGCTAGGGCTCTAATTAAAGACAGGTATTTTGATTACGCATTTGAATGTTCTTACTTAAACTTACAATATTAGCTTATTGTCTAAATCTGCTAACTCTTTATTGTTTAATAATGTTTCTATTCATCCAGGTACATGCAATTTTAATGGGAAGCATGGGTGTTTGAAGTGCACAGTTGTCGGTGAATACTCTCAAACTTCACACACTGTAACGTTTCTCAAAACGGATTGCCCAAAGAGAACTGACGAAGACTTCCGCTTAAAAAAATATGGCCAGCGTCATAAATACGATTCTCCCACTTGTTTATCCCACGGGTTTTCACTTCTTTACGGTACCCTGAAAATGGTGGACGACAAAATAATTAAATCGTAGTATTTGACTTATAGTCATAAGATATCATATAATAGGTATCATCACTACCTAAAATCGTATAATTGTAAGAGTACTAGAGATCTTAAATAAAATGAAATTAAATAATATTATTTTGCAATAATTCGAAGGGGGCATTAAAAATTTGTGAAAAATTGTACATACAATCGTAAAGAAATTTAATTTCCCTTAGAAAAGTAGATACTGTTACCCACTAACGCCAACTAAATTATAGTCAATAACATACAGTAATAAATATGGCAGACATAAATCTTACCAGATGGTGACAATTGATATCGTATGTTTTTTGTTGTATCACTTCTTACTCTCACTTCTACTAAACTGTGATTTAATAACAAGCATCCGCGTAAAGGCTATGCTAATGACTACTTCTCAATGTTTATTAAGTTATACGATGTCTATGGGATCACTACACGACAAGATGGTTATAATATTAACCACTTTCACGACTGCTATGCGAATATTTATCGTATATCTGATATTAATATGACTGTTACCTTACTAGTAGCCACTAATACGACCTTGACACGATCGCTATACGAATAAAAGTTTTATAATTTCCGCCTATTTCGCGTCATATATACGTTAATACGACAGCTATATAACCAAAACGGTCCGACCTAAAGTTGTGACGAAAACGTTGTCCCGAAAACTATACGACTAAATTTTGTTAGTTGGGCCGTCCTTAGGGTGTAGATTCAGGTGGGCGGAGGGAGCTGGGAGCTCGACCTCCGCAGTGGTGGCAGGACCGGCTAGCGCAAAGGGCGCATGGGCCGGTTGTGCGTGGTCTCGGCGCTAGGTGGCGGAGCGCCGCGTGTGCGGCCGCGCCTCCATAGTGCGAGAGGGATGCACTGCGTCGCGCTTGCTGTCGCGGTCCGTCCGCCGGACGGCACCGGAGGGATTCGCGACTGCGTTGAGCTCAGCTCAACCGTCGGCGAACCTTGCGGGGCGTCGGCGGGCTTGACCGGCGATGGCGGTGCGCGATGCGGCCGAGCGAGCGAGGTGCGCTGCGAGCTCGGCAGGTATGGTGTGTGAGCGGTGTGTGCGGAGGGGCGGTCGATGACCGTCGCCGCTCCGCTTGATGGCGGTCTGCAGTTGGAAGGACGACGCTTTCCAGGTTCAGTCGCGCTTCCGGCGATACAGGGCTAGTGCGGGTGAGACCCCCGGCGTACCGGGTGAGGCCCACCTAACCCGATCGGCGACAGGAAAGCGCGCTGCGAACCCGGTCTAAGCGTCGTCAACTTCGTGGTGAGGCCCGCGGTGGTCGGCGGCTAGCCGGACGTTCCCGCGGGAACGCCCCGGTAGCAGGCGGACGAGCGCGGGTGCGCGATTTTGTAGAAAAACGCGCTTGGAAGCGTGACTCGGCGGGCGGTCCGCCACTTCGCCGCTTGATGGCGCAGCTGGCGGACGCGCACTCGGCTGAGTCACCGTGGCAGTTGTTTTTGCAGTGCGCCGCTGTGGTACGGGGGTGGGGGTGCTCGACGCTCGCGGGCGGAGCAACAACCCCACCCCTAACGACGGGGTGCGAAAACTGTAGTGATTACCGCGCCCGTCTGGCAGATAGCGTACAATGCCGGAGCGGAAGCGGAAAGCGGTGAGCGACGAGTGCTGAGCGGATGAAGCAGAGAGCGTCGAGCGCGGAGCGGAACGAGCGGAAACGGTATTGTGGCCGCCATCTTTGTTGCCTTATGTCGGTTGAATGAGTATTGTCCTCGTAAGTTTCTATCAGGTTTCAACAACCATTGTGGTGTACGAGTGACTAGATTCCTTCTCATAAGTAGATCTCTATCTGTGTTGTCTGCCTAGACTAGGCTGACATCTATGCTCTAGGCCCCTTTGTTTTGAAGCTAACGGTCAACATCAACATGTAGGACTTTCATGTCCATAGGCGTTACGTGTCACTTTCCTAATCCCGAAAAATATAACAGGGCTCACCGAGGGAAAATTCAAATCACATGTAAAAACTACATTAATGAAAAGAAGATATTATAAGGTTAAGAATTATTTAGAAGATAAAGATGTCTGGAGCCTTCCACTTCCGTCAAGTAGCCACTAGTATTTATAGTTATTACCTGCCTAGTTGTAAGCCAAAATTTGTGAGACTGTAATTTATTTATTATTTGAAAAAATAATGCCCCTCAGTTTCTTGCCTGTTCTTCTGAGTAGAGGCTCTTTATCTGAACAAGGCGGTCGAGTCTATTTAAATAACTTTGACGTTCATAAGTGTAACTTTGATACCTAAATTGAATAAAAACATTTTGACTTTGACTTTGACTTATCCAAGTATTTCTTTAAAATCATTTTTATTTATGTTTTACTATCAACAAAATAATCTCATGGAGTCTCTTTGAGTGGCAACCACAGATCTAGGATGTAAAAGATCGACAGTGACAATTCGATAGTGATACAAATCAAATCAAATCAAATATCATTTATTTCAGACATAGTCCATAAGATATAGATATAGTCCTAGTCCTAGTCATAGTCCATAGATAAAAAAACATTTGCGCATGCGTGAGTAAATTAGTATTTTAGGTATACGGATTAGGTTAAGTAATGATACTTATCTCATTGGTTTTGTACATTGATTTATAATTTACATATATATTACTAGCTTCTGCCCGCGGCTTCGCCCGCGTGGCCTACAGAAAATGAATGACGTTGTTATCTTCAGTAATAAATATTATAAGCGGTCACACTCGCTCTCAATTGAATACACAAACTGACAATTTCCCAAGCAGAGCAATATGGACGAAGTTCTTTAGTTAACTAAACTATCTCTGGAATGAGAAAAGTAGTACCTAGTAGTAGTAGTATGGTATCAACAGAACTTAAAGCGTGTGTGAAAAGATAAAATTATAGAAGACAACCGAAAGTAGATAATCACTACATAGTATAAAACAGAGTCGCTTTCTCTGTCCCTATGTCCCTTTGCATGCTTAAATATTTAAAACTATGCAACGGATTTTGATGCGGTTTTTTTTAAATATATATATAGAGTGATTCAAGAGGAAGGTTTATATGTATAATAACATCCATTAAATAGTGGAGAAATACTGTTATTTTTGAGGTTTCTAATGTGATGTCGTTAATTATCAATTTTTTTCCGCTTACATTGCAAACGCAGGCTGAACCCTACGAGATTTATCAAAATAGTGTACTAATAAAATTATTTATACATATTGAAAAGGTCTACAGAAAACTCCGCGATGGTATATATATGTCTATCTCTTATGGATATCCCACAATAACATTTTTTTGTTTATACCCGTGCGAAGCCAGAGCGGGCCGCTATGTTTTTATATACAACGTTCTCAGTTTTTCTGTAGTGTATTTAGTATCAGCATTGCACCCGAGCGAAGCCGGGGCGGGTCGCTAGTTGTCAATAAATAATGTTTACAACGAAAACCTAATTATAATTTTTATCTTTTTTAGAAACACTTGGCTGCTCCATGAGCTTACTCTGTAGCAGGCCACGTATAACTAACCGTGTGAAAAGCATTTTAGTCAATTATGAGTTTGGCTTGAGATTTATATTTATGGCATTATTCAAAGCAGACTTTGAGGGGAAACTGCACTCTTTTTAACTCGAAGGGGTAGTTCGGTGGTGTTAGAGATATTAGAGGAATCCTCAGCATGAACACTGAATCATTCGGAAACTACACCAGTCAGTGTGCTGGCAGACCTTTAGTTAAGACCTTCGAAGCAAAAACAACCCATAGTAGGTTTTGTCTTCCTAATACTAAAGCAGCTTCTTCTATTGACTTCGTTTATTTTTACTAAATACTGCTTCTAAGATCAGACAGACATAATTATAAATTTCATCTCCTAGCTCATCTACCTGATCTTTATTGGCAGAAAATCTCTTCACTTGCCGTTTGTAATCTTCTGACAGGCTTGGATTTAATTCTTGTATTTTTCCCTTATTGATTAAGTAGGTTTGAAATCTGATAGAATGTCATCAATATAGTTCACACATTTTACACGGAGATTCATATGGAAAAAGCAATGATAGTTTCGTTTTTAATGTCATCTGCTACATGACTGAAGCCCGGTGTATTGCGATAGGCTCGCTACTTATTACATTTTGGACTGAGTATCGTCCGGCGAAGTGAGGGTGTTGTAATACACCTCTTAGGGTAAAGGCGTGACGTTTTACCTACTATACGTAGCTACTACCGTTATCTAGATCTGTGCCAAATTCCAAGTTGCTGGCTATTACAGTTTCCAAAATAATCAGCTCACAGACATAGAGACAGACAGACATCGGAGTTTCATGATAAGGTTCCTTTCACCATTTTAGTACAGAACCCTAAGAATGATAACAGCGTCGTTTGTAGTGGGTTAATAACTTTCTCAACAAAGTTTTCGGAGTAAAAAGAAGCCCTATTAGACTCTGTCGGTGGATGATGATGATGATGATGATGATTTTGGAAAAACTGTGATACACGTGTCTCATAATTTTAATTGAAGAGTATTTGTACCAATTTTTGAGTCAATCGACCCAGAGAAAAAAAAGTTTCATAGAAATTTGAACCCCCCATTTCCACCCCTTAGGGGTAGTATTTCGAAAAACCCTTTCTTAGTGGATGCCTACACTGTACAAAGAACATATCCTCCAAATTTCATGTTTCTAGGACCAGCGGTTTAGGCTGTGCGTTGATATATAAGTCAGTCAGTCAGTCAGTCAGTCAGTCAGTCAGGACTTTGAATTTAAATATAATTAAATTAGACTTGGATGTAAGACACCCAAAATGTGTAAATTGAATTAAAAATGATGATCAGAAATTGAAGGTACATACTTATATTTAATACAAAAATGTTTTACGCCTGATCATTCAGTACAAACTCGGAAGAATGTCAATTAACTTTTGATGGCATTGATTCAAAAATGTATGCTTTGTTTTATGTATTGCACCCATCGCCTACCTAATGAACTTTGATTCATAGACATAGAGTATAGACCCCTAATCGGTCAAAAATAATGATTCCAAAAAAAGTAAACCAAACCATTGAAAGTCAACCAATTCACTAGTCAGTCTTCGATGTCATCCAGTTGCGGTTACGTCTCCCCACTAACCAATAAATATGGTGAACTGTGTAGTCCACTCATGCCGAAATTTCAGAATATCCAAAACAGTAAAAAAAGGCAACGTCACTTAGCATCCGTAAGTCTTAAATATATTTTTAATTGTAATTAATTCTTAATGTCAACACAGCGAAAAGTTGCTGTTAAAAGTGTTGCCACAAGGTATTTTTATATTTTCCCTTTAATTATCTTTAGGTTTCTTAAGGATCCAGTTTAGCCGATCAGTGGACAAAAATAATTCGACAAAGTAAAAATGAAAATTAGTGAAAACTTCGTCGCCCCTATAACAATTTGCTCTGTGCACCTTCGCATGAAAGAAATATACGTAACAGTGAAATATCGTGACAAGCAGGCGTCAGTTTTATTTTTATGTAAATGTAATGTCATTTTATTGCCGAAAAAATAACTTAAATGTATGATGTAAATAATGATAATGGGTAAATTTATGTGTAAATAAGATAAAATCAATAGTTAAAATCAATAGTAATCCCTTTACTATTGATTTTAACTCAAATTCGTACTCTTGATTTTTACTTAAATTCTTACCTTTTACCTACTCTGATTTTAGTTAAGGTTTACATACAATCTATAATATTAGTTTGTAGAATAGTGTCATGAATGGATCTGGGTAAGGCTTTGTGTGTAGTTTAGCTCTGGCCTAAGCTATACAAATACAAATAATTTTATTATCAATAATGTACATTATCCAACACAAACAACTTATTCTTAAATATTTTCAAATTACCCTAAGATAAATTAGTGTTGCTTGTGGTCCCTGCACTAGGTATGAATACCTGTATCGCAGGGGCCACCTATTTCTTACTAATTACTGGGGTGGTGCGGTACACTATACAAAGTTTTTATTTTCCATTGAGTGTGATATTGTGTTCGGCTGAAAGGATGGGTATGTGTACGGGGAGGGTTGTATTGTGTGTGAATAGTCGATGTGTGAGTGTGTGTTTGTGTGTGTGATAGTGCGAGTACGTGCTCGCATGTCTCGGGTGTGGAAGTGTGCGTTGTGACTGTGCAGTGTGAGTGTGGAATTGTGAGTGTCTAGGGGCATGCATGGTTGTAGCAGAATTGCTGCAAAAGTTCGATCTATTTTAAAATACTTAAGAGGTACTCCGTTTCTCTGTGTGAGAGAGATTGCAAATACTTGAATACTATATCTTTGCATTCTTTTACAGTTGTGTAACGTATGGCACATACATTGCTAATTTTATTATAGATGAATGGAAAGCTAAAGTTTGGATGGCGTTTAGCGAAGGCTGATTTAGTGCGCGGTTCAGGAGCACGTGGTTGTCTTCTTTTGTATGACGAGGTTTCAGTTAGGGCCTGCTAAGTTAGGGTAAGCTGGCCTAATACTTTGTTTCCGGTCTTGTGATTTCTTTAAACTCTGATCGTTATATAATTTACCCAACTAAATCGGGTAACCTCTTTTAATGGCAAGTTCATCACGTATAGAAAAAAAGGTTTTATTAAGGTACCAAAATAAATTTGACACGTTTCGAAATCGTGTTTTGTATGAAGACTATCCTTCTGGACCTATGTAATAGAGCATATTCTGTGCTTTGATTAAAACTATCGATAATAATGACGTCATCTTTTTATCCATCTCTAGTGAAAATCGAGCGTAAACTAACTAATATTTTAATGCTGAATTTCATCACCAATTCTGCTTTCATCTAGGAAATATAGATGTTACGAAGAAACGACAACAACATACCGCTGGTAAATCGGTTTTTGGAACCAATTTATGTTATGTTTTAGACAAAATTTAGACAAAAACATCACAATGGAATTTTCATATTTACCCATGAAACGACAAATTTTGTGGGTTACATCTTGGATTCACATCACAATTGCTAAACTCACAAGATGACATAACTGCATTTAGTTACAACTGCTCTCTTTTGAGTCTATTTATAATTATTTTAGTAAAAATATAAATCATAGGAATTTCCGCGTGTTCCCAGGTGGCGCGCTGTCATTAATGACAAAAGAATTATTGACTAACATTTTATTTGTAGGCGACCTCTTTCTCTCTTGTGGAGTTTACATTTCGATGGAGACTTCTCTGTCCCACGCTTCGTTGGTCTTTTGCGAAGCAAAAAAAATCTTAGGTCTGTGGTGGCAACCAAAACAAATTTTGGAAAATGTCCTCGGAATAATGACGACATCTATGACGTAATGACTGTGTGCTCCTTTGACGAACCTTGAAAGAAAACTATGAATGCCGAATTTGAGGGAGGCTGGAGGTTACCTTAGCAAAAGCTCCGATGTAAGGTTTCAAGTGTCCTTAACGCCCTTTGGGAATATAAAGGTTTGTCCCTGAGGTTTACATCGAAATTTTGAATCGATTGCTAAATAATAGACGCGTACATAAACATATAGGTGCGTAATTACTATCGCATTTGAATATTAAGGTTATACCTTCAAACAAAATAAAAAACATTTACTTATCACATTTAACTAGTTAACAATATTTTTGTGAAACTGTAATATTTCGGAAAATTAAGTATTTGTACAATTCTTAATTAAGTAAATGAAGAATTTGGAAAATTCAGAATTTAAAAAATTAACAATGGAGACAAATAAGATTGTGTAAAACAAAGAAATTGGAAAATATAAAGTGTGGAAAAATATGAATTTGGTACTCGTCGCTGGCATCTGTTCGTAAATTCACCACCCTGGTGCATTAAAAGTCTTGCGCGGCGGAATGCAAGGCAGGATGAGGAATAGTTACATTAAGGCTATTTAGGTTTGAAATGAGAACTTTTTTCTCTATTCTGTGATTCAAACTACTTAACAACCACTATCGTATAAACTCCAGCCCTTTCAACTAGCTCCAACTAGTTGGGCCAGCCACTCGTCTGAGCTCGTTTTAACAAAAACCCGGGTGCTTTCGACCTTGTAACTAACGAGTCACTTAAAAGTGAACCCTTTGCTGTTCTCAAAAAGCGCTCTTTACTCTGAAGTGGAAGGAGGTTGGAACAAGGGACGGATTAGAACAACATTTGCAAAGTTATTTGCATATTTTGTGCGGTCGGGTGACAATTTGGGAAGCTACCGATGGAGTAGAGTCAACATGTTTTTCAGGCGTGACTACTGGGCCGTGGTAAACGAGCTTCCTTCACCTACCCTCACTTCATAAATAATACAAGTACCTACGTCATGCCGCCACGCCGTATGGTTATAATTTATGCTCTGTCACTTGCACATAAAATCAATACTGTGACTTGGACTAGTAGAGGCTGTTATTCAAAATTTTAAAGCTCAATTCAATTCAAACATTCTTTTAATAAAAATGACATGAGACTGGGCAAACTCTCCTTCAATAGGGGCCCTTGACCGCGATAATAACACGAAACCTCTACAATTTAAAAAGTCCTATCATTTCAAGGTGAGGCGCCTCTTGAAGGGCAGGGCGAGAAGGAAGGTACCCAGTTGTAGAGTCGAAGCCTCATCCTCACCTCGAGGAGGCTGCGCTCGAGTGGTCCAGCTACTCGTCCTAACAAACGCGGTCTAAGCAGTCTCTCGACCTTGCCACAGAGTGAGTACAGATTGCCAACTTTCAAATCGCTACATACAATCAATGTCATCATGCATTTGTAGAATAAAAAAGTATTTAAAAAACTGTAGGTAGTTAAATAAATGAAAGTAATTTTATTCTGAACTGTATTTGGGGGAAAGGAAGACTAAAAGTAATAAATAAAAACCAACAATTTCAAATTCATCGTTCGGCCTCAATGGCTAGCCGAAGTGTTATTTCAAGATCTCTAACATGCTCTAAAGTTACAGTGAAAAGATAAATAATTTATAAATCCCTTTCTCCATTGCAATATTCCCGATTCCAAGCACTATCAAAGTTAAATCACATTTGATTGAATATATTTTTCACTCTTAATTCACCAGAAACAGGGTGGTTATTTCCTAAAAGTACTTTTATACCGACAAAAAAAAACAGAGAACTAATGAATTTTTACAGGTATAGTGCGAAATAATAAAATTTATGCGTGTGTCTGTTTTTAGTTTTAAGCAACTTTTTCAGATTTTGTCATCTGTCCATTTTTAGTCTGTGAACTTGCGTTTAACGAGCCGCCACTTCAACTTGCACTCGACTCCCTTTGGCGCAGAAACTTGCAACCTCTGCCCTAGAGATAAAGTGGTTTTTACTCTGAGAAGGTCTCTGGACATGTCCTTCCCATAATGACGTGAAAAACAAACATCTGCCCTGAAGATAGAGTGCTTTTTACACTGACGTTTCTGGGCTCGTTCTTGATATAAATGATTCTCCACTGCTAAGATAGGATTGGTCAGTGGTCCAGTGCTTTTGACAATGTACGAATCTTTTATTTTTGAAAATTTTCAGATTTTTATTGTACAAGTATCTACTTAGATACTGACGACTCCTTAGAAAATGACGTTTAAAATGGCGGAGAAATGTTTTTTTTTTTAAACCATCAGTCTCCGCAATTTAGAAACAAAAACTGACTCAGCAAAAATATATCTGTAAAGTTATTAAACCTGCTCACAAAATTTCAAAAGAATCGCTTGAGGAATGCGATCTGTAGAGGGAGACAGATCCTGACAGAAATCTAACCAGAAATCCAGACAGAATTCGGACATACAAAAGCATTTTTGTCGGAGCTGTAAACATTATGTATCAATAACATATCTGTAGGGCTATTCTGAAGGAGTGAGATTCAATCTCACCATTTTTCGTCCTTGTTGCTCTCGTTTGAATGGTCATAGGTGTGAGAGTGACCAAGATAAAATCTCATCTCATCTCACACGTAGAAATAGCCCCCTGGAATATTTGGACTTAACTCTAAACTTCAAAAACGTTTGTAAGAATCGTGGTTGAAACAAGACTGGGACAGGTACTCTATTCTACCGCGTGATCTTGTAATTGTTTTGAAAACATAAGAGTAAGTGACCAAATAATAACTTACGCATCAGCGACTCTCTTCCTATAATATTCTTTCCTGTCCTTGCCCTCTCGTTTCGAAAGTCATGGGCGAGAAAGTAACTAGATTCCATCTCAAACGTGAAAAATAGTGGGTCAGGCTCTGGTCCCGTGGATTACAGTGATTATGTGACCAGTGACCACATGCAGATTTTTTTAGTCCCGACCCATAAAAGTAATGCACCCACCATTACAAGATTCTAACGAAGCTAATCTTTTATGAATATTAAATAAAACGTAAGCACATACACGTGTCAAGAAAACATAGATATTTTCCTCCATTCTACGAGTAAATAATTAAGGAGTTTTATATTCCCGGCTTTGAACGTCTCGCTTTAATATCGCTAAATAAATATCATTACGAAGGTACTTTCTTTCTGGAATGTTCTTCAAAGAGATTGCTTTGACGACGTTGTTATTTATGGCGTTGCACAGCTTTGCTCCGTTGTTAAAACTTGTAAGAGAATGTTGTAAAAATGTCTCTTGAAAGCTTGAGCGAAGACATTGATAAACTTCATAGAAACGCGTTTGTCGTATTTTTACCCAACTGCGCAAAGGAGGGTTATGTTTTTCGAGTGTATGTATGTGAGTATGTTTGTATGAGGTTTCTTTGGCACGCCCTACAGCCTAAACAGCATCATGGATTTCGATATGTGACCATGTGACGTGTCATTTGATTCGTCTTGATAGTGGAAGTGACAACATTATACAGCCGGGTTATTGGTTTTTCTTTTAAAAATATTACTTATTCGAAAACTACCGGTGATCACGGTGTTACATTGAACAGAACTTCGTTTTGTATTTAGGGTTTCATACCGAAAGGGTAAAACGGAACCTTATTACTAAGACTCCGCTGTCCGTCTCTCTGTCCGTCTGTCACCAGGCTGTATCTCTGTGATAGTTAGACACATGAAATTTTTACAGATGATGTAAAACCGCCGCTGTTGCCGCTATAACAACAAATACTAAAAAACAGATTAAACTAAATATTCGAGGGGGATCCCAGTCTCGACAACAGGTACAACAGGTAGGATGGTACGGAACCTTTCGTGCGCGAGTCCGACTCGAAATTGGCCGGTTTTTACTAAATACAAATTACGGTGTTTCCAAATTCAATTTCCAATTCGATTCAATTACCAATTACAAAGCAGTGACAATTAGTATTGCTAAATTTTTTTTTTTTTTTTTTTTTTTTTTTTTTATGTAGAATAGGTCGGCGTTTGACCACCAACTCGCCTGATGTTAAACGACGTTGTGGTCTAAGATGGAGCACGACGACCTATAAAGTACTTATTCACTCTAGCCTTGAAGTTTACTAGAGCGAAGAAGTACAAAGACGGCAGTTGAGTGAGGCGCTACAAGTGCGCTACAGCTCAGACCCGTCTTCAGAACGGTTACACCGGACTACATCCCGAAACACGACTAGGTCATTTCACGGCATGGCTTGGTCCGGTGGGTGGTAACTAGCCACGGCCAAAGCCTTCCACCAGAGTTTGCTACCCGGTTAGCACTACCCGGGGACCACGTGTAGGGAATCAAAATAGAGTACGCTCCTACGGACGTGGGTAGCTCAGCCCCCAAAAAAATGTACATTTAAATAAAGTTACGGCTACACAAACACAGTAATTTGATTTTGAAAACGAGGTTTAGGTTAATGTTACCCCATTTAACGGTAATTTATGAAACTTGGTTTAGGACATTAAAAAAAATGTTTGCATTCCATATTGATGTTTGATAAACTACTACTGCTACTGTAAGATGATAAACTACTACTGCTAAATGATGATAAAGACAAAAAAAAATACTTATTACTTTTGTACTCGAGCTCACCGGTTTCAAGAATCTGTATAAAACCATTGAGTTCTATTACTTCGTACAGAGAAGCTTTCATAAGGAAAGGTTATGCTCCAATTTCTTAAGAATTTAAACTGAAGTTCGCTGCAAGCCTAAGTAAGCTGAAGCAATAATTACTTGAATATCAGTGCGATATTGTAGCACACACGAGAGCATACTTAATTCGTTTGAACGTTTTTTCGTTTTGACACAAACACGTCTTAGTAAATTGTGCGCTCGAGAGCTAATAAATAATAATAATGATAAATTCGGGACATTTTCCACACACGGTCGCCTGACCCCAAACTAAGCAAAGCTTGTATGGCTATGGCGGCCAGAGACTGATATGCATACATAAATATGTTTTAAATATACCTAAATACTTAAATATCTATTAACACCCACACATACAACAAACACAAATATTTATCACATAAATGTTTGCCCAAGGTAGGAATCGAACCCACAACCCCCCAGCGCAGAAGGCAGGGTCACTACTAACTGAACCACCGAGCCAGTCAAGCTAGAAAGCAACTAAGTGAAGTATGGCAGGATGCCTGCACATACATTTGAACGAAACGCAGTAATGATGCACGGTGCCTTCTCCAGACTCAACTCAATGTTTTAAACACAGATTTTAATATTCAAACTCCGAGGGGTAGTTCCCCGTGATACGATGATACGGTCATATCGCGGTGTCATTACTAGGTTTATTTCCCAGCGGAAAAGCCTCATTTTGCATAACAGCATCCAGCGGTTGTTTTAGATTGTGGAGCTGGGCAGCGGTTTGATTTTAATGGAAAGCGGTCTGCTTCAGTGGTAGGGAAATAGAAAAATAAAATTGAAGCAACATAAAGTCAAACATGCGCGGCTATTCATTTGGCATAAGCCATTAAATATAGGGTATTTTGGTGATTATTCTCACTATGTTTTCTCATTGTGTTTGAGATGGCCAGCCTTTATAGCAATTATACTTATTTTGAGAATATAATATGTAAGTAGTAGAAGCTATAGTTATAAATATCAATTGTAACTGATATCAAATGTAACTAACATTTAATTTATATGTACTTATGGGATCGCCTTGGTCCTTGGACTGTTAGGGTGATGTGTGCAATTTTGAATAAATAAATAAATAAAAATAAATAAATGAACCTGGATGGCGACTAGGCATGCTTTATTTGGCCCTCAAATAATAATATTCATTTCCTTAGAAAGTACACAAATAATCTTAAATCATTTTAAGGCTAGCTTAATGACATATTCCTACATTTCTGACTTACAGCCTACTCTAACAATAATAATTCAATCTTTCTTAACTAAACAAATAAAAACCAATAACCGCTGAAAAGCAATAAACGCTGTACAGCCTCGGAATCCTTGTATTGTTTTGTCTTTGTCGATCGAGTTAAAAATGTAAAAGAAAGAAAAAGACAAAACACAGAATAGTTAAGTAATTCCGAGGCTACACAAAGTTTAATGCTGAGTGTGTAAATCTTCAAGTTTCGTAGCCTCATTTACTAACCTAGTCTACGCCCTCACGTAGACCCCACGACCGCAGCCGTGTTTCGTAGCACCTCTACGACTTACTACGCCAAATCCAAGCTAAGGCCCGTCTTTGACTACTTAGTCTCGCGTTAACTATTCACCATGTCATAACGACACGCCTTCTCTAGACCCGAGGGTATGATAAGGTACCTTAAGCCGCAAGAGCTCAAAGGGCTTAGGAAATGGCCAGGAAAGCGGCCAGGTGACCTTTTACATAAATTAGCAGGTCGCCTCGGTATTTGCACGTTAAAAACTAATTTTGTGGTATATTTAATTCAGGTGCTGTGGATAGACGTGGGTGGCAATTTTCGGCTGAAATGTAGGATTTACTTTTGCCTTTTTGTGGTAAGTAAATATGTATTTAAATTTTAACTACGAGTAAGTACGAGAAATGTAATGTAAAATAGTGTTCCGAGTTTATGGCTATATCCTGGCATAGATATCCATCAAGCTTAAAACTTAGTAATAGCAAGAAGAACTAGTTGGATTGTTTGGGTCAAATTAATGAGGTATTTTTATCACATTCGTGTTCTTATTTCATTTAGCCACAATGAACACTTTTATGACCTTTTTTTTTCGGCTCCAGTCGTATTCTCCATTTAGCCTATCAATGAGTGAGTAGTCCTTACCTTGCCGTCGCTCTTCCAGTATATGAAGAAGCCGTACTCGTCGACTTTGAAAAGGCAGTTCTGCTCGAACTCCGTGTTGTCCTTCTCTTCCGTCCATCGGTCAAACACCGCGCCCTGTCAACAAACAATTAGGAGCGTTAGTTTGATCAACTATTACAATTTCTTTGCTATAAGAATAGTAGCAAACAAGCAGACGGCCCGCCTGATGGTAAACGGTAACTGACGCCTAGGGACACCTGCAACACTAGGGGTGCTGTTGATGTGCTGCTAACCCAACAACCAAAGAAATTAGTAGACATGCACTCTTTTTAAAACGCTCGGCGGAAAAACCTTCGAGGGAAGGTCTTTCCACATAGTCTCTAAGTCAACAAGATGGCTAACTAAAATGGTCTAAGTACCTACAGTACATTTGTTACAGCATGTCAGAAAGTAGGTAAATCTAAGCTAAAATGATGTAGATCGTAGACGAAAACTATTGGTTCTATGAAATAAGATTTAACTTAAACTTAGATAATAATTCGTCTTTGAATGTTACTCTGAAATTGGCTACAGCAAAACGTACCTATCAACCCTTAAAAACAAAACGAGAACCTCGACCGGTATTGTTCGTTTGAGTACCGCTTTTCTATTAAAACCCCTATTTCAAGAGCTAAGCCCTACTAAGACAGTAGTTAATATTTGAACAATGCAGCCAGCAGCCAGAGACTTATCTCCATTGTATAGGGCTGTATATTAGCTACTCGACTTATAACCCCGCGGAGTTGTAAAATCAGATTTCAGCCCAAGGGAGCTGTTGTTAACATAATTACACGATCATGTTGTACATAATACAGTGATGTTAACTTACGAGCTTGTTGTAATTAATCGTGTTGGTAATAATTAATAATGTTATGTGTTAAGTGTTAACGGAGTAGGAGCAAACCAGAAAAGCGAGAAAGCTTGCACCGTTTTTTAATCGATCGAAGGCGATCTTGAAAAGTATGGCATTAAAGTGGCCAATGTATGTGTCATCACGAGAACGAAAATAGAATAACTTATCCTAGGAAATACAGGAAAGCTGCAAAACTATGGGACTCAGTTCTAGCTATCTATACAGGATATTACGAAAACCCTTTTATATCTACGAGGCGTGCATCCAGTATCGGCTGGTGGATGCAATTATGCTACTTTAAACTAAATATTGACTATGAAAAAATTTAAAACACATCGCGCTCCATCCGCTCTCTTAAAAGCGCGAACACAGACACTAATCACGTCGGTTTCATTTGTCAACAATTCGCGTCGTGCCGCTACTTTATATAAAAGTATAAAGAATAAAAGCCAAATAAAAGCCGCCAACATATAATACAGATTTGTTAACATTTCCGTAAAGTTTCCTTTTTTTCATCTATCGTCATATAAAAAATGATATCATATCGTCAAGCCTTTCCCTGAAGGGGCTGGCAGAGGTGTAACACCTTTTTTTCTTGCGTTCTTAAATCGGTCATAACTCTTGCTATTTTTTACGTGCATTTTTTTTTTTGGTATGTTTACACGATTACTTATAAGTGTGTGTACCTGCCCATCAATTATCAAAAAGGGTTTTCGTAACTCCCTATAAATAGTGAATAGTTTTCTCCCTAGGGTCTTTTTTGCTACGGCCGTAGAAAAGCAACCGCGATATGTTTATGAATCGTATTCTTTGTACAAATATTAAAATACTGCGCATAGACAACATCAGTCTTCACCACGTTACACGTATCGCGTTTATAAATCACGTTAATGTTTATAACACGTTATGACGTCACTTGTTATTAGCAAGGAATCTGACGTAGATTAGGGAATACAGGCACTGAGATAGAATACCTAGGTGTATTAGGTACATAATATAGTAAAATGTATCGATGATAGCCTAGCTGAAGGAGGGGCCCGCCTCTCAAACTAGAGAGAGTGGTTTGTTCATTTTGTGAACAGAATACAAAATGTGCGTATTTAATTTCATCTGCTACATGAGTGGAGCCCGGTGTATGGCGACACATGGCGATGTTTTAAGCTTGACCCCTGTTATATTTGGAACTGACTATCGTCCGGCGAAGTGTGAGTGTTGTAATACACCCCTGCCAGCCCTTCGAGGGAAATAAGGTACGATGTTATTTTATGTTAATATAGGTATTCTATCTCAGCGATTCCAAGCCCTGATTTTCTACCCGCGTGGAACAAGCAATAATTAACGTAATTAATTAACGTTAGTACCTACAAGCGTCTATAATCAGCCATAGACAATCCACCACGTGGCCCTTGTTTACTACATCTATCACAGACTTCATTATAATGGCAGTTTTAACGAGCAATCGGTTTTTTCATTCATTGGCTGCCGCCCAAGCAGTTACAGCGTGCAGAATGATGGAATTTGATGTGCTATTGCGTTGAGTTAGGGCTGGAAAGATTTCCATACTGTTATAGGAAACCCGTAAAGTTTTGTTTGACAGGCGCTTGAGGCTGAATTGTCAGTATTTTCCATCTATGCCCCTTAGTATAAAGCATTGAAAAAAACTCTATTCCCCTTAGCTATAAGACGTTTTATAGCCTCGGAATAGTTATGCAGTGTTTTGCTTTCTTTTAAATTTTTAAAAGTGATGGCAGCCTAGTTGGGAGAAGGCCCGCCTCTCAATCCAGCTCAATCCACAAAATAAAATATTTCAGTTTTTATGCAGCAAAATTCCAAACAAATTGTAAAAACAAATATATATTTTTGAGACAACATTTGACCTTTTGACCAAGGTCATGGTAACCCTAGCTACCAATATTTTAATTGCCGTAGTTGATGACGGGCTGGCGGCTGTATTTATGTTCATGTGTGTGTATGTGGGAGGCTACAACTGATTTTATGATAAGTGCTCATCGGAATCTTTCTGCGAACATGAAGTAAGTTGTACCGGTAGTTTTTTATCTGTATTAAAAGAAAATATGAAGAAAAAGGTGAGGTAATAAGTTGATTTGTGAAATTTGTAAACTAAGAAATGGAGGAGGATATGTTTTAAAAAATCCAAATAAATTATTTTCAATGCATCAAAAGTAGGCCAAAATCTGTTTTTGACCTAGCACTCTATAAAGTTGCATAAATAGGTGTCCTGTCCGACAGCATGCCTGGTTTTCTGATAATACACCGCGAGTGGCATTTCGTTATCAGCATTAGTCTTTTACGTCCCGCTGCAGGGACACCGACCTACCCTACATCGAGGGTGAGTGAGACGTTTTCCACCACGCTGGCTCAGCGGGGGTTGGTGGATGTCACACGTCTTTCGAATTATTCTTCTAGGACATGTCGGCTTCCATTAAACTGAGCCAAATTGGGTTAAAATGTTTTTCCTATACTTACACTATATAGACTTACAAACTGACGCTTCAAATCGACTGAATCGACAAATTTGTATGGAACTTCCCAATTTTGTCGATTTGAAACGTCAATTTAAATATCTGTGCTTGGACCCTAGGTAGGATAAATACTGACACTTAGCCACTCGATCAAAACGACGTACATACCTTCCTCCAGCATGACTTAACTTACTCATCTTAATCTCTCGTCATAGAGTAATCAAATCAATAACGTACCGTGTGCGCTGAGCGGATAAATTAGCAAGTCAAGCGGGAGGAGGCGTGGCGCCTCTGATAGCGTTGATAAGGGTAGATAAGCCGATATCACAGGCGATAGCGGGCTATCTTGACTTGTCACTGCGGGCGTGCCGTGTTTGTAAACATAATGTTTCATATCAGTCTTATACTACAAGTAACATGTCGTACAATGTACAATTATACGCTATAATTACCTGATTATATTCTGTACCCGAGTCTGAGGCTAAGTATGATAACATTTATTGACCTAGCGAGTGTTAGCAAGTGAAGCGTCTCTGTTTAAGCTTCGGCTAAAATGTCCGTCTGACCGGCGGGCGTCTGTCCAGCTGTCCTCTTCATCAGGTCGCATTTCTCAACCGATTCTCGTGAAACTTTGTGAGCAGGTTCGATAATTATACAAAAAATAAACTTTTTTGGCGATTCAGTTTTGGGAAATTTTGCAAAGTGGCGGTGACAATATAATTTTATTACGTTTTCGCGATGTTTTCAGCTCACAGAGTCTGAAGGTATGATTGTATGTGTTCGCGATTCTCAGCAGTGCAACGAACGAGAAAAAATAAGACGACAATGTACTATTGTCATAAGTTCGTATTTTTTATTTTTTTTTACGTATGATAGGTCGGCGTTTGACCACCAACTCGCCTGATGTTAAACGACGTTGTGGTCTAAGATGGAGCACGACGACCTATAAGGTACTTATTCACTCTAGCCTTGGAGTTTTGTAGAGTGAAGAAGTACAAAGACGGCAGTTGAGTGAGGCGCTACAAGTGCGCTACTGCTCAGACCCGTCTTCGGAACGGTTACACCGGACTACATCCCGAAACACGACTAGGTCATTTCACGGCATGGCTTGGTCCGGTTGGTAGGTGGTGGTATTGATAAGCCCTCACTCAATTTTCTAATGGATGAATGTGTTTGGATGAAATTTGTGTAGAAATAGCTTCTAAGGAGATTTACACAACCTCTACTTTTTAATTACGAAAACTAGCGACCTACGGCTTCGCACATCTATAAACTTCCCTGTAAAGTTATCTAATTGATTGTGAAAACCGCATCAAAATCCGTAGGAGATGGCGGATATACATCAGACAGAGAAACAGACAGACACGGATAGGTACTTTGTTTTATACCTAGATGGCTATACAATACAATACATCTTTATTGCACACCAAAAATATAAGTAAAAAATTAAACAATAAAATATCATTCGGCAGTAGGTACAAGGGCGGCCTTATCGCCTAAAGCGATTTCTTCCAGGCAACCTTTGGAGAAATTAACGGTTCATGATGAACAGAACCGCATGCAGACGCAACTGATGTCATGTTTTAAATATTTTCGTACGATAAAATTATTTCTGGGTCAAATAAATGTAGATAATAATTAATTGGACTTTTTACACTAATCAGTTGATAGCGGTATTTAGGTTGCAAATTTTTAATTTACGATTTCATCAGAAAGGTGCGCAGTATTTGTTAATTAGAGCATTTAACATACCACTGTTTTAAATTTACGAGCAAAATTTTAAAGCCTGATTCCCTCTCTACAAAGGACCAACCTTAAAATCTCAAAACAAGAATCAGCTATTCCATATAAAAAGTTAATTAACCGGCGATCCCCGTATTTATACCTACTCGTAATCTATTTGCCGGCCACAAAATCTATGGAGCAGCCATGTAATAGGGCGTATTCTGTGGGAATAGCTAATTTTTGTTTTTCAAAGTCAAATTCATAAGTTTTTATACACTTATGAACGTCAAAGTTTTAATAAAGACTCGACCGCCTTGTTCAGAAAAAGAGCCAATACTTAAAAGAACATAAAAAAACTGAGGTTCATATTTTTTTTTTCAAAATGTAAGTAAATTACTGTCTTACAAATTTTGGCTCACAATATACGAGTATCTATGTACCAGTGGCTACTTGGCGGAAGTAGAAGGCTCCTGACATCTTTGTCTTCTAAATAATTGTTAACCTTCTTATATTATATCTGTCTTATTTCATTATTATTATCTTATTTCAGGCAGTCCAACTGTGGAACAAGCTGCCCGTCGCTACTAGAGATGCTATTTTTAAGGACGCCGTAAAAAAGGTGTATTTATCAAAATTGCCTTGATTGTTTTATTTATCAGTGTTGTATGTATGTAATAGTTATATGTAGATAGTGATATATGTATGTAATAATTAGTATATTTTATTAACTATAGGTATTTTAAGTACTAGAATGTATTATATTAGTATGATGTAATTTTATGTAAGTTTTATTTAAATAGTTTATGTAGGCGTATAGGTATAATAGTCGATGTTTTGTTGTTTCTTTGTATCAATCTTATGTTTATTTTTGTTAGTTTTGTACACCCTGTCCCATACTCATTTGTCGTATTCTCTCCATCCTAAGGTTGCCTGGAAGAGATCGCTTTTAGTGATAAGGCCGCCAGTTGTTACACTATTTTATAAGTTTTATCATAATTTTTCTCTTGTTATTTTTGTTATCTGTGGTGTGAACAATAAAGAGTTTATCTATCTATCTATCTATCCTCTTTTCATTAATTTCGATTGGTTGGTTGGGTTCGATGGGTTTGTTATATTTCTATAGTAAACGTTGTTTGTGTTATTTTGATGTTAATAATGCTGAGAATTAGTCATTATAATTTTGTTAGTATATAAAAATAGCGATGTGGTACAAATGCCATTTTGAAAATAGATTTACGATGATTTACGTACTTACGTACTACGTACCTACTTACGTACACGTACCTATGATGCTACCTAAGCTAGTTTCGTTTACGTTAGCTAATACAGATTTACCAAGAGTTTTTTTAATTGTACATTGTTAGAATCTGAAATATTTGTTACACTTTTTCTTTGGTTTAATTAACAACATTGTTCTAAAATTAATTAACACGTTACAACCAGAAAAACAACTAGAGAGAGCGAACCACTTTCGCGTTTTGGCTAATTAGTAGGTACCTAAAGTTTTTAAAGCCAAACATTTTTTTTTTTTTTTAATTTTATTGGCAACTGGATACAAAGTCCTCAATGCCTAACTTAGTAATATTTTTTCCTTCAGTAACAGAAGATGGGATGATGATGATGAGGTGATGATGAAGACGATGAATCCCTCCCCTTTTCTCATTCCAGTAAAGTAATGGATGCTTTACTGAAACTTTAAGTGAAGTTTTGTAGAGAACAGGAAAAGTCACGTTTCGCAAAGTTTGTATCATTTGCCCACACTCGTGCACGTTGACGAACCGGTAAACGTTAATAATCCACCATTGTTTCACTTTAACACTCGAAGAATCACAAGTTTTAGAAAATAATACAAAATCACGACACGATCTTTTCGGTTCCCGCCAAAAACCCACTAATTCTCCCAAACATCCATACTAACTGATATTACCAGTATAAAATGGAAAGTAACTCTGTCTGTATGTTTGTAGGCTTTCACGGCTATACGGCTGAACGGAGCTTGATGAGATTTTATAATTAGTTACAGTATATCACGACGAAAGTTTGTGGCTACTATTTTCTGAATAAACGCGAACGAAGTCGCGGGTAACAGCTAGTTTACTTTTAAAAACGTTAATTCGATGTCACTTGTACCACACAGAAAGGTAGATATGAAACTCGCTTGACTGATCACGCCGCCTCTGACGTCACAAGTCACACTTCACAGGTTTCGTGACAGAGATTACAGTGACATATCTGCTCGGTGAAGTTTTCTGAAGCAGGTACTATTTCTGTTACCTTCATTCTGGTGTAGGTGGATGGGCGTGGGAGTGATGGGGATATACACTAAGATTCCGCTGAATTAACAGAATTTAGCTTGGTTCGTAGCGTCTTAGTATTTTTCAATTTTAATTTTGTTAAATTTTGCACACCCAGTCCCATACTCTTCCATATGTATCCTCTCCATCCTACGGTTGCCTGAAAGAGATCGCTCTTAGTGATAAGGCCGCCACTTGTTACATTACAGTTTAAGTTTTTTCTTGTCTTGTGTTTTTTTTTTTAATTTGGTGTGAAGATAAAGTGTTTATCTATATATCATAATTACAGCAGCAAGACATCCACTACTGGACAAAGATCTCTTCCATGCACAATGGCCGGGTTTGGGCTGCTCTCAACCACCTGTTCCCGCGACCCTCAGATATTCAAAATAGACTACATCTTGCAGCTTCTAGTGGTCCTTGCGGTGCTGCATCTTTCGTTCAGATCATCTTTCGTTTATGACATCTTATTGCATGGCAATCTTATTGCCTGGCAATAAGATGTATGATGTGGTAGGCCCTTAGTTCAGTTCGTAGCATCATTGCTAATTAAATTATCATCTATGTACCACTTAGGTAAGTATGTAAGTTTGTTACTTCTTCACGCTCAAACGGATGGACGGATTTAGATGAAATTCTAAACAAAGATACCACGCCTTCCACTGCGGGCTGAGTGGTTCTCCCTAACAAAAAAGTCTCGATTTTAGGGCCAACTACTCCAGGGACAGCCTATAACAACTGCTTCAGGGCTAGCCTATAACAACTACTCCAGGGCCAGCCTATAACAACTACTTCAGGGCCAGCCTATAACAAACGGAGAGCGTACGAAGCCCACTCCGCTTGCAGCGGAAAGCGTTCTTTACACAGAATACACAGGCTGCTTTAAATCCCCAGGGAACACCGCGGGGCGCAGCTAATGTTAGACATGTCTATGATAGCACATTACCTGCAGCAGCGGCTCCGGGACAGGTATCTGCCAGTCGAACTCGTACCGCTTGGTCATGTCGGCAGTTGTCTACCACCGGCGAGACGCTTCAGAGGGACATTCTGGGGACAAGGAGACATTTACGTTAGAGATGCAATTGGGTTCAGTTAAGTCTGTAATGCCCACTTGCACTGAATATAAGAATTGCCGAAGTCCTTACTTAACTATTTTAAACTACTTCTAGTAGCGATATATTAGCTTATCGGGCACATTAAGTTAAGACTCTCCTAAGGAATAGCTAAAGGTTCGTGCAAAAAAAATTAGATAGTGGCTGGCTATGAGTTTATATTTAGTGCAACTGGCCATAAGTTCAGTAAAGGTGTGTTCTTCAAGTCTCGAGTAATCGGTTTCTTGTAGGTAAACCTATTCGATCATAGGGAGCATCAGGCGAGATGGAAGCCAAACGCAACTCCAGCTAAGCCAAGTTAACAACTCTTTAAAAAGGAAGGCTGCTCATCCAATTTACTTAAATAGTTCACAAATTTTTATGTACATTAACAGGCTTACGTTTGGCTGTCACCTGATTTTAAGCGACGAAGTTGCCTACAATGGAGCACGCTTTAACAGTCATTACATTATCCGATTTGCAGTACGCTAGGTGAGTTAGCGTGCAAAATTTGGATAGTGTAATGGCAGGAGTGGAAAATCTGCAGAAGATGCTGTGATGTTTGTTACGAATCTGATCTCATCTGCCGTAGACCAGAATCTTCGTTGTGTGAGTGTTTTTCTCGATCTAGCTAAAGCATTCGATACGCTCTCGATTCCAATCTTAACGAAGAAGCTTGAAGCAACTAGAATCAGAGGTGTTGCTTTTGAGTGGTTCCGCTACCTAAGTGACCGGGGGCAACGAGCAAAGGTCGGATCGAGCCTTAGCGATGAACTTCCAGTGAGTTTTGGCGTCCTCCAGGGCAGTATTCTCGGACCTACTCTCTTCACTATTTACTTGAATGACGTTCTGAACTATAACAAGTCAACTGTACGAATTCAATTGTACGAGTAGTGTTCAAAGCCTCAGTGCAAGTGCCTACTGTAGTGTATCAGTGTTTGTGTTTGTGTACTTGGTGAAGAAAGTGAATCTTCGGATACATCGACGTTTCATTCCTTTTGTCCCTACTTAGCTCGTAACAATACATTGTTGTTCTATAGGGCCTGAAGGCAGTTTTTCTTTCACTTGCAGTAGATGCGATCGTATCGGACAGGTCGATATCTTGATGTTGAATTTGACGCCACTTACCTTTAAGCATCATATTTCGAAACTGACAGTCACGATCGTAAACTCATTAACGCTATAAACGCTCTACGTCACTCTTGTGATCCGAAAACACTCTTAATGGTAAACATGTCACTCTGTCAATCAATTATGTCCTACTGTAACCTAGCCTGGGGTGTATCAGCAAAGACTGTCATGCTCTCACTTGAGAGAGCCTAACGTGTTAAGAGTCATGCTGTTCAAACCTTTCAAATTTCCTACTGATAATCTTTATAGAAAAGCTTTAGTTCTGACGGTGCGACAGCTTTAATCCATGAGGACACAGTCGCAAATGGAGCAATTCACATTTCCACCAAGGACTCTAGCCAGTTTGCTAAACTGGTAAATAGGCACATTTTCAGGGTGCCGATAGCTAGTATCAACTTTGCTTTTGAGAACCGTCATCCAGACTCGTCTATACAAAGCAGCTCTAAATTAAAAGACGAAATGCCACCGAAAGTGAAGACCGTAAATAATTATTAACTTTGTCCTACGAAGACACCAAAAACATAATCACCTGGGTTCGTAGGGAGCAGTGAGCATTTTAATACCAACCTGCCTTCACCAAATGTCACACTCAATCACGTACATCACTTTCCGCATACACATGCAATTTACACAAACACACACGCACACATACACACTCACACATTTGCTAGGATAATTGTAACTCTAAACTTAACTTTTATAACTGTAGACATTCGCTAGGACGCCTCTTTTTAAATTGTAATGAATATTCGTTTAGTTGGTTTCCACGTTACAAGCCTTGTAGGGTCGCAGGTTCTGGGAATTGTCTTTTGATTTTTGGTGATTTATTATTTTTTGTTAAAATGTAAATAATTCGTATTTTTGTACGTAAATTATCTTATCTTAGTTAAACAGTTAGGAATCCGATTTATTTATATCGCACTGTCACAGCCACGCTAAGTTAGCATACTGCAACTTGGACAGTAAAATAAGCGGTTTATCTAGAGGAATCCGATTCACTCCAGACTTAAAGACAGCCAGTCCTACAAAAACAAAGTAAAGAGCTCGCATATCCCAGCCAATACCAGACAAAGAAATAAAACCGACCTAGATAATGGTAATTGTATATTTTAATTCAATATTTCAGCGGCTCTACCTTGAAACGAGATTAGAATCAACCTGCGGCGGTGGGATATTAAAGAGACAGATTGCTTTGTAATCTCCCGTCGGCGCGAATATTAAAAGTGACTAAGAAATTGTTAATGGCTTGGAGATACGGCGTAGATTCTGGTAGCTTTAATTTTAATACCATTATCGTCATCGGTACCTTATCTTACCTACAGCTCAGTGTAAGTCTCCTCTTCTGAGCGAAATTTAGACAATATTTGTTATAACAAATATAGACAATATTTGTTCAATGTCAGTTAAATTAAGTTTGAAACTAAAAAAAACAAAGCGTCTTTTTTTACAACAAACTAGGCTGACTAACTCGCCTGATGGGAAGCGTTGACGTGATCGAAGGTGTAACAGGCTTGCCTAGGAGATACTATACTCTTAAACACCCCCGGATTGTATTTAGGTGGAAAGACAGACGCAGGCAACGAGTTCCACACCTCTGCAGTTCTTACAAGAAAAGTTGACTTGAAACGCTTAGTGCGTTTGTTCTGAAATTAAATATAATGTATTTGTGGATACTTTTGCTTTTTTTGTTGGCTTCTGCCCGCTGGGTTTTAGGCCATTTTGCCATCAACAGTAAGGTAGAAATTAGTACATACTTCCAATGCAGTAAAACAAGACATTGTTTTGACATGAAAAACTTGCGAGAGAAATAATACTGGTAGAATAGATGACACTATAAGAGTAGATAGATCACAGATCTAGGATGTAAAAGATCGACAGTGACAATTCGATAGTGATACAAAAAAACATTTGCGCATGCGTGAGTAAATTAGTGTTGTGAAAAGTACTTATTAATTTATCGATTGACCAAAAATGGTCCTCCGGGTGCTTGTCGATAAATATAATATTTCGCATACCAATTGAGTTGTTTTTTGTTCCAAGTATAACACCGCTGCTGAGCTAAAATGAATATTAATCACTAAACGGGTGTTAAGCTAGGCGGAAGAGTTAGATATCAGTGTCACCATGTATCTAAATTAACATAAGAAAAGTAAATAATAAGATCAACATAATACTATCCTAGTAATTCACTTCGATATGTGACCCTTGACCAAATTTACTCGTATATGGATTAGGATAAGTAATAATACTTATCTCATTGGTTTTGTACATTTATTTATAATTTACATATATATTATTTAATTTAATTAAATATAATTAAATTAGACTTGGATGTAAGACACCCAAAATGTGTAAATTGAATTAAAAATGACGATCAGAAATTGAAGGTACATACTTATATATAATACAAAAATGTTTTACGCCTCATCATTCAGTACAAACTCATAAGAATATCAATTTACTTTTGATGGCATTGATTCAAAAATGTATGCTTTATTTATGTATTGCACCCATCGCCTACCTAATGAACTTTGATAAAAACTATCGATAATAATGACGTCATCTTTTTATCCATCTCTAGTGAAAATCGAGCGTAAACTAACTAATATTTTAATGCTGAATTTCATCACCAATTCTGCTTTCATCTAGGAAATATAGATGTTACGAAGAAACGACAACAACATACCGCTGGTAAATCGGTTTTTGGAACCAATTTATGTTATGTTTTAGACAAAATTTAGACAAAAACATCACAATGGAATTTTCATATTTACCCATGAAACGACAAATTTTGTGGGTTGAATCTTGAATTCACATCACAATCGCTAAACGCACAAGATGGCATAACTTCATACAATTTTAATTGCTCTCTTTTCATTCAATTTATAATGATACTAGTAAAAAATAATAATCATAGGAATTTTCGCGTGCTCAAAGGTGGCGCGCTGTCATTAATGACAAAAGAAAAATTGACTAAGATTTTATTTGTAGGCGACCTCTTTCTCTCTTGTGGAGTTTACATTTCGATGGAGACTTCTCTGTCCCACGCTTCGTTGGTCTTTTGCGAAGCAAAAAAAATCTTAGGTCTGTGAGATAGATAGATATATAGATAAACTCTTTATTGTTCACACCACACATAACAAAAAAACAAGAGAAAAATTAAAATAATACTGATTCTATAGGCAATAATATACATATATATCTTATACAACCGGCGGCCTTATCACTAAAAGCGATCTCTTTCAAGCAATAAGAGAATAGGCAGAGTAATAAGAGGTAATAGAAAGAAAAACTAAAGACTATTTCAAATTTTTAGTTTTAATTTCAGGAGCCTTATTTTCTAAGGTTACCTCGTCATCGCGTGTCATCCCGCTCACGTCAACTACCGTGTCACACGAGCGAGCGTTGGAACACACCAAAGACCTTATTTTTTTTTTACATCCTACATTTAAAGAGCACACGATGATCATTGCTATAACGCTTATAAAACAGAGGGGAAGGTGCCAAACATGTGCCAAAATAAAATTATACTTTCGCTGACATCGCTCAACAGATTTTCCAGTCTCAACGAAGTGGATGCGTACTGCGTAGATATTCATCATATCAAGACGTAAGTCTTGAATTTAACTCCAACATCGAAATCGAAGTACCTACCTCCTTAAAGCACCCAGAAACGTAGTTCAACTAAACAAGATGGTCAATTAGTGAAGATTTATACCACCGGCCGTCTTATCTACGGGTCAACGTCCCAGGTCACCCCGGGCGGGGCTGGGCGACTCTAGTGTTGGCTCGGGGCATGGACGTACTCAGAATTGTTTTTGGGGTGGGGCAGAAGTAAATGTATAGTAGTAGTGAGTAAAAATTTATTTATATTTTTTTAAATCATTTTGGGACATTTTTAACACACGGTCGTCTGACCCCAAACTAAGCAAGAGTATACTATGGCTGTCAGAGATACATACATATTTATTTATTAAATACATACTTAAATGGATATTAAAACCCAGACATAGAACAAACACAAATGTTCATCACATAAATGTTTGCCCTAGGTGGGAATTGGACCTACCACGCCCCAAGCTCAGAAGACAGGTTCACTACCAACTGAGCCACCGAGGCGGTCAAAATAGATATATGCGTCTATATTAGTATAGAATAGCATAGAATAGAATATATGGTAGGAATACAAAAATGGTGGATAGATGCGCGCAAGACCGGTCGTTGTGGAGATCATTGGGGAAAGCCGTTGTCCATCAGTGGAAGTCTGCCGGGTTAAATGCTTTAAATTTACATACTGATCTTTATATTTCAATAATAAGCTGCGAGGGTTATCTCTAAATTGGGCAAAAGTTTCGTTTCTAATTTATTTTGTGCTTTCAGAACCCTCTTCCTATGCACCCTGAGCATGCAGAGCACAATTGCATGCAGATGTTTTTCTGGTTAACAAGCCGGTTTTCTGTCATTGTTGACCGCAACCATTACATTTTTTACTTGAAAAGTGAAAACCCTAAATTTTAAGCTTCGAGTTGGGGACCAGGATGGGCCGGATGCCCCACTTTGCCCCAACCTTGGATACGCCCATCGCTCGGGGAGCGCTTAACTTTATGGACTGGGAAAATATACCGAGTGAAACTCGACGACCGTCTAGGGTTCCGCATTATTTACGGATCTTTAGTTTGTTTTTTAATTTATAGGTTTACAAGATTTTATTTTACACTAGCTGCGCCCCGCGGTTTTATCCGCGGTCAAAAAGTATCCTATGTGCTATCCTAGACTATAATCTATCTCTGTGCCAAATTTCATCCAGATCTGTTCAGCCGTTCTGGCGTGAAAGAGAAACAAACATACATCCATCCATCCATCCATTCTTACAAACTTTCGCGTTTATAACATTTGTCGAATAGGATTTTAGCGCTGAATTATGCTTTTATACTTGTCTGAAATAACTTACGAGTAGAGTTAAGTGGAATAAGTTATTGAATTTTTAATTTCCCCTACTCTCTTTCTTTTATTTTAAGTATATTTGTTGTTAATTAGTTTTAAAATTCAGTCTTGTAAGCAAGCAAATCCTAGAACCAGTTGTTTATGAGAGTTCACAGGATGCCATCGGTGTCTTTTGTGATCTTTCCAAAGCGTTTGATTGTGTAGAACACCGCACCTTGATCCGTAAATTACACCACTACGGAATTCGTGGAATCGCTCTAGATCTTGTCGAGTCATATTTAACTGATAGACAACAAAAAGTGGGAATTAATGGCGTCACATCTTCCGGATCTTTAGTTACAATGGGAGTACCACAAGGTTCTATCTTAGGCCCGTTCTTATTTTTGGCGTATATAAATGATTTGCCGTATATGGTTAAGGACCTTACAGACATAGTTCTATTTGCTGATGATACATCTCTTATTTTTAGAACAGATAGGAAAGATAGTGAACTTGTGCATGTGAACAACGTACTGACTATTATTTCGAGATGGTTCGCTGCGAACAATTTGTTACTAAATGCAAAAAAAACTAAGTGTTTAAAGTTTTCCATGCCTAATGTTAGATATATAGAACCAAACGTAATGCTTGAGGGCGATAAACTTAATATAGACAAGGCGACGGTGTTCCTGGGTATAAGCATTGATTCCAAACTGCAATGGGGTCCACATATTAGTGCTCTGTCTGGGAGACTTAGTTCTGCTGCTTATGCGGTTCGCAAGATTAGGCAACTGACGGATATAGCTACAGCTCGGATGGTTTACTTTGCTTACTTCCACAGCATAATGTCATATGGCATTTTGCTGTGGGGATCAGCTGCTGAAGTGGAGGCCATTTTTATTTTGCAAAAGCGAGCGGTCCGCGCTATCTACGGAATGGGTCCCCGTGAATCATTGAGAGATTTATTTAAAGAAATAAATATTTTAACTTTACCTTCTTTATATATCTTTGAAAATATTATGCACGTTCGCAAAAATCTACATAAATTTAAATTGAACAGTGACTATCACAATTATAACACTAGAAATAAGGATAGGATAGCTGTACAGAGATTTAGACTGACTAAGTCAAGAAAGTCATTTTTAGGCAACTGCGTTAGTTTTTACAATAAAATCCCGAAAAATATAACAGGGCTCACCGAGGGAAAATTCAAATCACATGTAAAAACTACATTAATGAAAAGAGGATATTATAAGGTTAAGAATTATTTAGAAGATAAAGATGTCTGGAGCCTTCCACTTCCGCCAAGTAGCCACTAATATTTATAGATATTACCTAGTTGTAAGCCAAAATTTGTGAGACTAATTTATTTATTATTTGAAAAAATAATGCCCCTCAGTTTCTTGCCTGTTCTTCTGAGTAGAGGCTTTTTATCCGAACAAGGCGGTCGAGTCTATTTAAATAACTTTGACGTTCATAAGTGTATCTTTGATACCTAAATTGAATAAAAACATTTTGACTTTGACTTTTGACTTTATGACTATAATTGGCGCATGTAGCAGATTGAAACCATGAAAACATTTATTGTATTTTTAATATGTGCGCTGTTGGCTTACCTTAGTAAATAAATAAATAAATAAAGATCACGTGACATTTATATAGCTCATAGTTCCTCCAATCAGAAGCTAACGTTACAGCTTTAGTAATTGTCAAAATACATATAACCACTTCAAAACGACTGCAACTTGTCTAGGTCTTAAAAATGAACGTGACATATAACATATCGTCACGCCTTTCCCCCGAGGGGGCTGGCAGAGGTGTAATACAACACCTACATTTCGCCGGACGATATTCAGGCCCAAATGTGACAGGGGGCGAGCCTGTCGCCAAACACCGGGCTCCAGTCATGTAGCAGATGACGTACAATACGCACATAATTATGTTCACTAAACGAACAAATTGGTGCATGCCGTCAGCTGGATTCGAACCTGTCTTGAGAGGCGGACTACTTAGCATAGCTGAGCATAGTTGGAAGAACTGTTGAAGTTGCTGCCATCGCTTTTTGAACGTGACATTCAAGCGAGAGCATTTAGTACGGTTCCCTAAAATATACGTAGTGTAATGATTGTGTGAACGGGAACAAATGGATGAAGTTTCCGGGTAACGAAATTCTTTTCAGCTCCATTTCGTAGGTTGTTTATTTTCGTAAACGAGCTTAGGGTCATGACATAGCTCGTTACGCCTAGTTGTATTATGACGCCCTTACTTCACTGAACAATACTCAATCAGACAATACAGAGGACTAGCCTGTCGCCATACCTACACCGGGCTCAATTTAAGGATATTATTATAGCAGATGATATTTTGAATACGCACATAGGTTACGCGCATATATGTTACTAAATTTACAAGTATATACATAATAGCTAGCTGTACGAATAATAATAAGATGCTGTGACGGTCTGAGACTGACAGAAAGAGGGAAGAACAAATTGATGTTATCCTTGTTTTACTGCTTTTTTACTAGTCCTAAAAATGGGTACTTAAGTAGGTATTTATGAAGTCATTATGTCTATAATAATATTTTTCGTAACAATGAAACAGAACATTACAGAATTTAGGTATTTATTTCATTCTTAAAGGTGTTTTTAATGGTAAAATCCGTACTTAGCATTAGCATCTCAATTCTCAACATTGCATGTTACTGTGAGATTTTACCTCCTTTTAACGTAAAAATTACCAGCTAAACGTTTATAAAAGCATCTTTGATCTAATTTTAACGTTTTCCTTATTCCCTTATCTCATTATTTTCCCCTAAAATTTCGCCTTAGGGTGCGTTTTCAGGAGACTGGAGCTGATAGGAGTGGAACTCAGCGCTGCATTAACGACCAATGATATTGCTACGCCAGTCGCGGAAACTATGCGCTAATCTGTGGCGATGCTGTTTACAACTACCGATAGGTAACGCAGATTAGACAATAGTAGCCGCTCGAGCCGCGCGTTCCATTGTTAAATCCGGAACAAAAGAAATCTTTCTGGAAAGCAATTATTGTGCACCGTTTTTATGATGTTTTTATCTATTTAATAATGGGTGTTTATTTGAATCCGAATGTTCTAGATTGAACGCGTGGCTCCGCGTGATAAACAACTTTTTGCGTGTTTGCGCTATTGTTTAATCGGATGTTCTGGATATCTTAAATTGTATAAATACGCGGACGACCGACGACTCGACAGTCAGTTTTGATTACGCGTTCAAAGTGTTAACATCGAAGTGATTGTACGAGAAGTGTTCAGAGTGTTTTAGTGCAAGTGTCTAGTGTAGTATAACAGTGTTTGTGTGTGTGTAACTGGTGAATAAAGTGAATCTTCGGATACATCGACGTTTCATTCCTTTTATCCTAATCCAGCTCGTAACAATATAATATTAATACTGGAATACTTGGAATACTGCAGCCACTTGTGGGACGGCTCTGCACAATACCAGCTTCAAGCATTGGACTCAATTGAGCGACGCCCCATTAGATTAATCAATGACCAGGCGCTGGTAAAGAAGAAGATGGCGTACAGTCTCCAGCACAGGCGGCGTGTAGCTAGTTTGTTAATTTTTTTCCCCCAACATTTTGGAGAATGTGCACAGGAATTATACGAGCTAATTCCATCATCTGACTTCCGCCACAGGTCATCGAGGCAGACATTTCATCAATATGTCGTCAGTTTTAATAAAGCCCGCACGAAGCTCTTTCAAAAACTTCTTCCAAATAAGAACTGCCAAGGCGGGGAACGCACTTCCTGCCTCCACGTTCCCAGCAATAAATACAACCTGGGTCTCTTCAAGACAAGAGTGAATGGGCACCTCATGGGCAAGCGTTGTCTATCTTAGACCGTATCGTCACTTTCCATCAGGTGTGTTGTGGTCAAACGGGGGCCCATTTAATCATAAATCAATCACAAACGACTGAAAGGCACTTTCGAACATTGTGATTCTTGCACCGCTGAGCTCCACTCGGCTCAGCTACGCGTCAGTGGAAAGTTGAAAACGCACTCTAAAGCGAAGTGACAAGCGCTCATTACATTTTCCAATTAGCAGTAAGTACGCTAGGTGAGGTAGCTTGCCAAATTTGTATGGTGTAATGGCAGTTAAATAGTTAGCAATCTAATTTTTTCTATCGCACGGGGACTGCCACGCTAAGTTAGCATAATTGGGCTGTCTAAGCGCTCTAGAGGTGTGTGTTGCAGAGTTGGCCATTCCATCGTGACTTGCCCTCCCAATACATTTCAATTATAGAAACAGACTAGAAACCTCGTACGAGATTGGACAATATTAATTTTGGCTATCGCTATTAATTTTCTTGTATAGTTTTGGAAATTGAATTGCTGTTTGAATCATTACATTATTTGATTAAATAATTGTATTGATAGAGGTGGGTATAATCTGATTTGTCTGTCAGATTCTATGTTAGGATTGATTCAGGGATCTGCGAAGTGATATTATACTTATTGTCTTAATAAGCTTCCCGTTTAAACAATTTAACAGTTTTTCGTTCACTAGATTTTATTATCTAGTATGTGGGTACTAACGCCCCAACGGCCGTCGGTTCTATGCCCACTGCCACTTCAGTATTCTTCGGTCTATGTCGGTTACTTTGGCTCGCCTGCGGATCTATTTATTTCTCCTTCGATCTCGCAGGGAAACTCCGAACATAGCCCTTTCCGTTGCTCATTGGGTGACCGAATGACTCTTTGAGATGGAACCGAAATATTCTCGGGTGGCGACCATGAAGCGGATGACGCAGCGTGGGAAGGCCTCCCGCAAGCTGGATTGACGGTCTGGTGAGGGTCGCGGGAAGCCGCTGATTGCAGGCAGCGCAGGACAGGTCGTTGTGGAGGTCATTGGGGGAGGCCTTTATTCAGCAGTGGACGTCTTATGGGCTGACATGATGATGATGATGATGAGGTACTAACGTGACACCCAGTGCGTACAGGAAAATCGTACTTTTTGAATCGAAAAAATTCGCCGTGTAAAATTGTATTATGAATGTCTGGTGAATAGCGCATCAAACCCGTTGCTTGGTTTAGAAGTCAGCCGATATGCATACACAGACAAAATGTTTATTTATTTATTTTATTTATTTATTTATTTTGTTTGTAAATGCCTTATATGTAACTATTACAAGATACATATACCCTGTAAGGGTATCGCATTATAAAACTAAATTAGACAGTAACTCTTAACTAAAAAATAAAAAGAATAACAATTTCTAGTTTATAACAATAATTTACGCGAGATTGAAATGCTTATCCTCTAAATAATATTCAACTTTGTAATAAAATTTTTGTATTATGTTAGACAGACGCAGAAAGCGACTCTACTTTAATACTATGTAGAGAAGTAAGTGTGATTATTTAAGATCTTTCATAAATAATCAATGACCGATCCATCCATCGATTCAACCTTCAACAGTAATCTTGGCTTATTCCTATCAAACAACTGCCCATGGCTGTCTAAGTCAAATAACGCCGACACACGATCCCTTCTGACTTTCATAATCTCTGCTATTATCATGATTCCATAATCCGATAACACGCTTGGCATCTTCCGCGGCGCTCGAGGCTCAAGCTCATGCAGCTCATCCTCTTAGCCTCTAGCTTTAACCCAGTTTAAATAACGCGTGGAATTTCACACTGATTTATGAAAGACTATCTGTTGCCTGCAACTTCGTTCGCGTTTATTCAAAAAATAGTATCCGTAAACCCTCCTCGTGATATACTGTAACTAATTATCAAATTATGAATAATAATCCGTTACCAAAGAGATCAGAGTTTAACAATAAAAAAAATACTGGCTGGTTTTGGAGTTTTAATTTTAGTTGTCAGTTGTTATTTTAGTACCAACTACATACCTACTATTATGTGATGTTGTCTGACGCATTTGGTAAGCGGCGCGTTATTTTTTATTAACATACAGACTTACATGACAAAATGATTTATTTATGCAGAAAAAAGTATCCAAAAACCTTCCTTGTGACATATTGCAACTATTTATCAAATTTCATCAAGATACGTTCAGCTGTTTAGCCTTAAAAAGCCTACCAACAGATATCAGAAATCAGAATTTATTGATAACTCCTATAGTTACACGTCACTCGCTATAGTTACCTATAGACAGACAGACAGAGTTATTTTATATTTAGTAAGGATGTTTTCAAGTCCACAAGAAGTGGCACTTTGATTATAAATTAGCAATATGCCGGTTTTAAGGCAAACCTTACCAAAAACAAGTTATTGTATTACAAAGAAAACCGCAAAGTGCGGCTAATATCTAGCAGCTAAAAACCATCATTTATCTAAAAAATAATTGAGGAAAAATAAATAGCTACTTCCACTAACAACATCCAGAAATTCTAATTTAAGACTACCTACTCAAAATTAAATCTGCAATCAATGAGTAGTCACGTCGGTATGCTTACGCGCACAGAATAAACAACAGTAAGAGCTCAATCACACTAGTTAGCGATTTGCGAGCGATTTCAAAGCGAAGCAATTGCGCGGCGATGATACCGCGAGTTTACACTTTACAAGACGCTGCAACGAACTATTTAGTAGTTAGTATGTGACGTACCCACGGCGTCGTCGTAGTGAGGATTTAGTATTATCTGTCGCTCGCAAATCGCTAGTGTGATAAAGCTCTTAGTTCGAGGTATTGTTTATGTTTACCTACTTCGCTATCTATGGGGTTATCTCTTATCAGGGGTCAGAACATTAATATGAACGGATCTATTATTACGCAGTTACTTTGGGTACTTCTGCTTGATAAGATTCAATTTAATTTGTAATTGCAATACATAGACATCATGTAATAGGGATATAAATGAATATTCTGTGGTTTTTTTTATAGACTTCCTTATGCATCTAAGAAATGAAAACACAAAGTAGGTATGCGAAGGAATACTTACTTTCAGTTTCGTCATGTTCGTCTGTATGTTTGTTTGTCCATCTGTATACTGTATACCTTAAGATAATTCTACAAAACATCGTTGTTAATTAACATTTTCTTAAAAACGTAAACAAAGTTAGAGGAAGATTTAATACCCAATTTTTATGAGTAATTTCGAGCATCCCTCCATGGCATTTCCAAACCAAATGCAGGGCTATTAAAATTTCAATTATTCATTTTTATTTGCAACGAAAATTAAGTTAACTTTTTTATAAGTAAGCAGAAGTAGAAGTTGAATTATTCAATTTTTACAAAACAGTTCAAAAATATTTATTACTAACTCGTGATCTGGCTTCGCCTATGTTTCACTACGTGATTGTGTAATTTTATATTATTGAAAGATTTTTCAGGTAGGTAATTCCGAAAATAGGTCCCCCAAACAAATTTACACACTATACCTACTCGTACTTACCTCTTTACAATATTCAACAAAACGAAATTGAATAAAAACATTTTGACTTTGACTTTGACAACCAACCGAGCGTCAGCGTGCAAAGCGCCTCTGCTCCAGCTTCGGCAAAAATGCTTTCGTATGTCCGGATCTCTGTCTTCGTCAACAGGTCGCATTTCTTAACCGATTCTCTTGAAACTTTTTGAGTAGAATCGATAATTATATAGTTTTTTTTGACGAAAAAAATCATGTCTCCGCAATTTTGTAACAAATCCAAAAACTGACTCGGCAAGAAAGTCTGTATAATTTTAGAACCTGCTTACAAAATTTCACGAGAATCGTTTGAGATAGAGAAGGACAGACGCGAGGTCTTCTACTAGGTACTTTTATAATATTAGTAAGATACCTAAATTAGTGAGAAGTATGATTCGTATGAGTACATTAGACATTTACTAAATGCTATCTGTAAGCTATATCTAAGATCGAGGGTCGATCTTAGATATAGCTTAGATCGACCTTCGATCCCCACTTCATAGCCCACCACCCCACCGTCCGACCCGACCAGAGACTACATCACTCAGAAGGTCCACTCAGAGCCCCACCGCAGAAACTTACTAATTTCTAAGTGCCAAGTTGTCGAAGTTTCCGATAACCGCAATCGATAGCTTTACTCCGCCTTTATGAGAACATTCGGTAATGTTACGCGTAATGTAACGCGTAATGTGATATTATTATCACAGTAACATTTTAAATGCCAAAGAGAGAAAAAGAGAGCGATTATCCCACACATACGTTTTAATAATTCACAAATATTTTCTTTGTTTGTAATACTTTGTATTTTTGGTGTGCAATAAAGATGTATTGTATTGTCTACGTTTACCTAACCCGCTTTATTTAGAGTTGAATATCGTAAATCATTTGTGATGGTAAAAATTCATTTTTTGCTGTTTTTATTGGTATTTGTTGTAATATTGGCGTAATATTAGCGTTTTATTGGCAGCCTAGTTGTGAGAAGGCCCGCCTCTCAAGCCAGACGGAGCGGGTTCGAACCCAGCCGACAGCAAGCACAATTTGTTCATTGTGTGAGCAAATGTGCGTATTGTATGTCATCTGCTACATGACTGGAGCCCGGTTTGGAGGCTCGACCCCTGTCACATTTGGGACTGAATATTGTCCGCCGAAGTGTGGGTGTTGTATCACACCTCTGCCAGCCCCCTCCGGGTAAAGGCGTGACGATATGATATGTTTCTTAATGGGAATTTACAAGAAAACAAATCAATAGGACATCAAGAGGACAAATGAGGACAACTCAAAATCACAAGACAAAACTCGACCCTATTGACAAATTCAAAAAAGCTTGTTATGTATCTAGTCGTACCTCGCAAGCTCGTGTTACATTACACGCTGTGTTACAGTATCTGTAACATAGCGCCGTAACCACAGCGTGTTAGGGTCTGACAGTGACGGGGGATAATTGATCTTAATTTGTGGACAGAGGTGTTATAACGGGATTATCTTGAGTTTCCAAATTGAACTTGGGTAATCGCTCTCAAATTTGATTTATGTATAGACCCTTGTCACTGATTAAAGGAGCTTTTGAGCGAGATTTCTATTATCGTATTTGATCTTTGTTTTTTTATCCGACTGCGCAAGAAGGAGGATTATGTTTTTCTATGTTCTATGTTTGTTGTATGTGTGTATGTATTAGGTTTCTTTGGCACGGCCTACAGCCTAAACAGCTTGATGGATTTCGACACGTGAGGTGTGATTTGAATCGTCTTGATAGCGGAAGTGACATAGGGTACAATTTAGCAATTTAGCAGCCGGGGTTTTCTTTGTGTGTTTTTTTATTTGTATATGAAACGGTTTGATAACCAATTTGACGGATTTGACAAATCAAATCTGTCAAAACTCATCATGACACCAAAACGAGTCAAGATGCAATAAGAACCCTGACCCCCTTAGCAATAAACGTTGTATAAGCTCCAAATAGTTACACAGCCTTTAATCTTTTTCGATAGATATCAAAAATATAAACGATAGATAGAAAAAGATAAAAAGACTGTAACTATTCCGAGCCTTAGAAATAAACGTTGTATAGGCTCGCTGCAGTGTAATTTTTAAATATGTACTTAAAAATTACAAGTAGACATTAATATTTAATACTTAGCACCTCTGATCTGACACAGATGTGTGTCAAGTGTATTTAATTTTTTTTTGACATTCGACTGTCAAAGTCCAAGGTTTTACTGTCAAAGTCAACTTCTTTTTTTCTAAAGCAACGTTTTCCCGGGAGTTTTGGCGGGAATCGAAAAGATGGTGTCGTGATTTTGTGTTATTTTCTAAAACTTGTGATTCTTCGAGTGTTAAAGTGTAATAATGGTGGGTTGTTAACGTTTACCGGTTCGTCAACGTGCACGAGTGTGGGCAAAAGATACAAAAACATTGCGAAAAGCGACTTTTTGTGTTCTCTGCAAAACTCCACTTAAAGTTTCAGTAAAGTATCCATTAATTTACTGAAATTGGGAAAGGGGAGGGATTCATCATCTTCATCATCATCCCATCATATGTGAAAACGAATGAATACCTAGTCCTTGACACTGGCACATGCACATGACGTGCGACGCCAAATTCCCCTGAATGGGGGGAAAAGGAAAAAAAAACGTTTTCCCGCCATTCTCGGAAGAAGGAACAAAAAATACTTAGTAGTTAGCACAGTCATTCTAAATCCACGGTATAATAATACACTCCGCCAGGTATAGCATTCAGTAACACGTAGTGACGTCAATCGATGCTTAAGCAAGACCGAAATAAGTCATTTACAACAAGTTCGAAAGAGACGGATGCCGATGACATCATTATAATTATGTTTGCTGAATGCTAGACCTTGTTGTTTTGGATCATGTCTATATCCATATACCTAGTTGAACTATGGCTAAACGTCTAGCTTACATAAACCGGTGGCTCTGTTACCTCGTTGCCGACGTCTGTCCTCTACAGTGGCCCTATTCGGAGATTTGAGATTTTCATCTCACCTTTTTTCGTCTTTGTTGCTCTCGTTTGGAACGTCATAGGTGTGAGAGTGACCAAGATAAAATCTCATCTCATCTCACGCGCAGGAATAGCCTCCCAGGTCGCATTCCTCAACCGATCCTCATGATTTTTAATAAATTAATATTATATTGAACCTACTCACAAAATTTCAAGAGAATCGGTTAATATTTGCGACCTGTAGAGGAAGAATGTAATCATGAGACATACAGACGCGGAAAGCGACTTTGTTTTATGTAAAGTTAGGGAAGAGAAGACGATAAAAATAGAGAAGAGAAGAAGAGAAGCGTCTAACTACGTCTTTAACCGTGGTTACGTAAACGTTTTTATTTAAAACGTGGTTGGGTAATACTATGTTTTATAACAAAACATTGTGTAAGTAAATACTTTTTCGTTTAATTTTTATAGCATTTACACAAATTAACAAATTCAATTAAGGTGTATTCGAGAATAAACAGTACCTATTATACCGTGGAAACCTGTCGCTCAAACTCACATGTTTAGCAACGAGCCGCGTGACTGCCTCTGAGAGGCTTCGCACGTGTAGGCAATCAGACTGGATTGTGTAACTACCTACCCTTCTTTATAACTGTTTCTTTTGTCCTTCTAAAGTGTTTACTTTTTTCACGTGGCGTTTTTTCTTACAATATTGGATACATTGAATTAGGATTGGATTGGTTCTAGGTAAACAAAGTATTACTTACTTGATTTAAATTCCCTTCGTTTTTTTCATTTTTGTGTGAAATATTCAGTGAAATTAATCATTAACTAAGTAGGTAAGTTTTCGACCAAGCCAGCGAAGTGTATGTTTACATATATCGTCCCCTACTTTACCCCGAGGGGGCTGGCAGAGGTGTAATACAACACCCACACTTCGCCGGACGATAATCAGTCCCAAAGGTGACGGGGCGAGCCGGTCGCCATACACCGGGCTCCAGAGTTCTTAGTGTGAGTTTTTCTTACTTTTCGATCGCGTAAAAGTAACTCCAATTTGTATGAAAATTAAAAAGCGCCACCTAGTGGGAGTAATGAGAAACCGCAATCGTGAGTGCGAGTTTTTTGTTTACTGTCAACATTGACATGAAAAATTTACTTTTTCACGGTGAATTTACGCGAATCGAGTGACAAGCTCGATTGGCATTCACACTTGCTCGTTTTCGATTGTCGATCCGTGTGACGTAAACTCGTTTACGCTGTAGTAAAGTTATTCGATTTACTTTGAGCAACTCACACTAAGCACTCAGTCATGTAGCAGATGACATACAATACTTACGCACCATAGACATAGAGTAAAGACCCCTAATCGGTCAAAAATAATTATTCCAAAAAAAGGAAACCAAACCATTGAAAGTCAACCAATTCACTAGTCAGTCTTCGATGTCATCCAGTAGCGGTTACGTCTCCCCACTAACCAATAAATATGGTGAATTGTGTAGTCCACTCATGCCGAAATTTCAGAATATCCAAAACAGTAAAAAAAAGCAACGTCACATATCATCCGTAAGTCTTAAATATATTTTTATGTGCTTTAAAAAGCTAATAATTGTAAATAATTCTTAATGTCAACAGAGTGAAAAGTTGCTGAAAAAAGTGTTGCCACAATGTATTTTTTTATTTTCCCAATAAATTATCTTTAGGTTTCTTAAGGATCCAGTTTAGCCGATCAGTGGACAAAAATAATTCGCCAAAGTAAAAATGAAAATTAGTGGAAACTTCGTCGCCTTTCAACAATTTGCTCTGTGCACCTTCGCAAGAAAGAAAGATACGTAACAGTAAAATATCGTGATAAGCAGGCGTCAGTTTTATTTTTATATAAATGTAATGTTATTTTATTGCCGAAAAAATAACTTAAATGTATGATGTAAATAATGATAATGTGTAAATTTATGTGTAAATAAGATTAAAGGGATTACTATTGATTTTAACTCAAATTCGTACTCTTGATTTTTACTTAAATTTACCTACTCTGATTTTAGTTAAGGTTTGCATACAATCTATAATATTAGTTTGTAGTATAGTGTCATGAATGGATCTGGGTAAGACTTTGTGTGTAGTTTAGCTCTGGCCTAAGCTGGCCTAATACTTTCTGGTCTCGTGATTTCTTTAAACTCTGATCGTTCTCTAATTTACCCAACTAAATCGGGTAACCTCTTTTAATGGCAAGTTCATCACGTATAGAAAAAAAGGTTTTATTATGGTACCAAAATAAATTTGACACGTTTCGAAATCGTGTTTTGTATGAAGACTATCCTTCTGGACCTATGTAATAGGGCATATTCTGTGTTACGCACATATGTTCACACAATAAACAAATTGGTGCGTGCCGTCGGCTGGTTTGAACCCGCTCCCTCTGGCTTGAGAGGCGGGCCTTCTCCAACTAAGCTATCATCGCTATAAAATAAAAATAATAATTTTTAGATAGTTTTTCGATAATTACCAGCTGTCACCCCGCGACTTCGTTCGCGTTTATTATTTATTTATATACAACGTGCTGGTTTGAGGTGTAGTAATATTCAAAGGTGTGTATCTGTATAACATTTTGAATCATTTGCCAGAATAACAAAATCCAAATCAAATCTTTATTGTTCCATACTAAGTTTAAAAAACTATTTTTTACAATTATTTTGGACAGCCCTTAAAGCGATCGCTGACCGCGGCGTTTGTCAAACAACACTCAACACGCATGCGATCGTCTTCCCCGTTCTTCAGCCCGCGCCCCGCCGCCGACGGCGGCGCACACGGCTTAAACTTAATTCGCTAAGAAACAATGTTTATTGTTTACGTTGCAGTGGAAGTAGGTAGATTTATAAGATGTTAGATAGGTATTAAGGTTTTTTTTTTGTATTTCGCTAGTGTTTCACTAATTACTTTGCTAATAACCACATATTAGTACTACACAAAAATGTACGTAGTAGGTTCTTATCTTACCCAATTATTATCCTTCCTTGTCCGTGAGTTAACATTGTGATTACTGCTCTTTTGGTGTCACTTTTTCACATAGGTAACACGAAGTTGCGTGTTTTACAACATTCACAACAATCCAAGAACTACCACAACACACTTATCGCACAGATCACAGAAGAGGTTCGAAGTGCTGTCCTCCCCTCTCAATGCACAACCCCACTCGACGAGACACTGAAGCCATGACATTCCGGAGCATTTCGGGAGCAATCGTGATGAATGCCGGTGTAATACGCGCAACCATTTCCTCCGTGATATTGCATAGCACGGCATACACGGCATTTTTGACGAAACCCCACAGAAAAAAGTCCAAAGGCGTCAGGTCCGGAGATCGAGGAGGCAACCGACTGTTGCAGAGGCGACCTTCCGTCCACAAAACGTTTACGGTAGACCTCACGCGCCGCAAGGCAGTTTCCGACCGCAGCACCAACACATTAAAATATCATCTCGTAATATTCAGCATTTGAATATGACATCGTATTATAATTTACGCAATCAAACAATAAAGAAGGAATTTTATGACTTCACACCGGGATGGATAGAGAGCAACTAGACGAAACTTTAAAAATTTTACTAAATTATTTTTTGCGGCTAGTAGGGGTAACCATGAGTTTACATAGTATCGAAACCTTTTCTCATTTTTTCTCTTTTCTCGTTTTATTTTCGACCGTCGGAGGAAAGTATCAAAGTCTTGGTTCTAAAAATCAAATCTCTCTGTTTAAAGAGTTCCGAAAACCGTAATGATCAACAAAGTTAAACAACGGACAATCATCGACATATTGGCTGATAAATCGGAATCGGCTTAACTTTTTAATACTCACAACGTGCTTCAAATGTCAAAATCTTAAACCTAATAAAGAATTTTGCTAACAGCGAAGTGACGAATCCGGTTTTCTAAGCATGTGAGCGTTGGAAAATGTGTGCCATGACAATTAAAAAAAAAAAAAATTACAATAATAACTCGTAATACAACAAGTGTCTTGCTGGCCTACCATGCGCAACGCGCCAAAGGTATGTCGCCTCTTATTATCGAGACAGACATATTATGTTTACACATAGTCTTCTCACGTTCTCGCTTGACAAAAAGTGACGAGAAGAATTTTGTCGAACTTGCATAAATACACTTTAATACCGAACTCATGGTAGTTCCTTGCCTATTTTGTTTAGAGCACCGCTTGTTGCCAATTGTCCCGCGGTACGCTTTGGCGGCTCTCTGTGAGCTCTTTGTCTTTTGCCGACAAATGTTTTGATGTTTTCGCGAAATGGCAAAGAATAATTTTATTATGCAGTATGCACAATTTATCTTTTGACGAGCTTTTATTTTTATTTTCGCATGTACCTATGGTGTCTGTCAGTACTTAATTAAATCTTTCACGTTAAATGCCTGCTCTTTGGTTTCCGATTGAACTTAAATGTTTTATGTACTTATGTAAGTTGAGTGACTATGCAACAACCTGGTGCCACCGAGATGATCTGATGGAGATGATGGAGTCAGGAGGTGGGTAGAGGAACTCTTCAACGGCGAACAGCACAGACTCGAAATTTTGTAAATCTATTTAATTGTAATAGCCTGTTCTCAACGCCATCATGACACAGCTGCTACACCCAGGGATGACTTCCGGCAAGGGGACTCTTCAACGGGGAACAGCACGGACTCAAAATTTTGCTAATGCATTTAATGGTAATAGCCTGTTGTAACTCCATCATGATATGGCTGCTAAACTCAGGGTTTTCGTTTCGTTTTCGGCGAGTTTACGTTCACTTTATTCATGTCGTTGACTAGATATGTATGTAACCATTTAAGTATCTAAAAGATATCTTGCTTTTGTTTCTGTTTAAAATAGTTCTTAAAAAAAAGGGACATTTACTAAATTCTGTGTTTTGTAGGTAAAGATAATATTCTTTCTGCGCACTTAGTAGTCTTTGTCGGCAAGACCGGTCATCAACCGAACAGCTGTTTGTGAGCTTATTAGGGTTGGTGCAGGTCAAATTTACGTAAAAGTTTAAGTTGTGATAACTTAAAATCTATCGTGTTCAGGACAAGGAGACCTTGCAGGTATAATTCTAAATCAGTCTCGGCATGTGCCGTTTCAGTATTACTACACCCAAAACCAGCACGTTGTATATGTGAGCTATCCTATCTGTTAAGTTAGATCGAACTGCACACGGTGTGCAAATTTGATTGAAATCGGTTAAGTAGTTTAGGAGTCTATAGCGGACAAACAACGAGACACGTAATTTATATATATTAAGATTAGGTAATTCTTTTTAATATTTTTTAGTACTGTGCAAAACCGAGTCGTGTCGCTAGTAAAGTTACTTTAGTAAATTAATTAGTTGATTGCGAGAAGGTTTTAATGAAAAATGCGATTGTCTCGCTCTGCGATAAACAATAATTGCGAGGGAAAATAATTAATGAGCAGTTGTTTTTCAAGGATCGTTGTATTTGTTGTAGATTCTGTACGATAAATACTTTTGTAAAGCCTAATTGAGAGGACGAAGAGACTTTAATATAGTACATAGTAAAATAAACTTTATCTCAATTGAGTAACGTACAAAACACTTGTGAAATCAAAAGGTGGCATGAGTTCCCTCGCGACTCGCGATGTAAATTAGGCCTGAAGCTGCATCTCGCGTTTGAATATCCAATCATCATACAGGAACTATTAATTTTACAAAAGACAGTGGTTCTAAATTAGCTTTCAAGTTTTGACCCATAGGGTCAACTGGGGCAAATGCGTCTGTGGGGCAATTGCGTGTTTCGAGAATTACTGACAAACTCTTCACAAATTAGGCAACTAACGCCATCTTGTACAGATTATTGCAACTAAAGATGGAAAAAAGATGTAGGTGGCGTCTTATTTGTGAAGGGTTTGTCAGTAATTCTCGAAAGACGCATTTGTCCCAGTTGACCCTACATACTTACATAATACAATACATCTATATAATTCATACTACTAGCATTCCTAACTAACCAACAATAAATGCACAAAAAATTCCTTAAGTCGGTAGTAAGTATCTGCTTCCACTGAAATTAAATTAAATTAACATCGCTTTCAATTAGCTAAATAATTTGGTTCATAAAGATAAAAATAAAAGCATTTCTCTTGTTGTTTCGCTATCTTGCAGACGATGCAATCCATTAAGCTGAACAGCAGCGGTAACGTAAGCCAGACACGAATACGGATAGAGCTGTATACTTTACTAGCTGGGCCTGCGGTTTCACTCGCGGTTTAAAAGTATCCTATATATGTGCTATTCTAGACTATAACCTTCCTCTGTGCCAAATTTCGTCCAGATCCGTTTGGCCGTTCTGGCTTGAAGGAGTAACAAACATCCATCTATCCAGGCATCCATTCAAACTTTTGCATTTAGCCCCCGACGCAAAAACGTCTGTTAAAAGGTTAACGTCTCTGTGTATGTATGTGTGCGTGTGTGTGTGTGCGTCTGTGGCATCGTAGCTCCTGTGGCCCTATTCGGAGATTTGAGATTTTCATCTCACTTTTCTTCGTCTTTGTTGCTCTCGTTTAAAACGTCATAGAGTGACCAAGATAAAATCTCATCTCATCTCACGCGCAGGAATATCCCCCCTGAACGGATTTTGATTTAGTGTTTTTTTTGTTTGAATGTTTAATACCTAAGTCGGGAGTGTTCTTAGCTATGTTTGATGAAAACCAGTGCCGGGGTTTTTTTTTTAATTCTAATTTATACTTGTTCGTAGTCTTGGAAAATATACCAACGAAAACGTATAGTATAGAAAGAGTTCAGTGGTCGTTTATGCTCCGCAAATCTATTAGAAAATTCAATAAAATACGGCAAAACACATGGGTAAATAAAGAAGTATTAAAATTTCCAGCACCTGCCGCCGCCGCCGCCGTCGATAACATACATTAGTGCTGTCATGTATATTCCTGATTGTATAATTATTGGATGCTGGTAGAATTAATATGTTTGCACTGGCAATTGGAGGTGCCAGATGGCAACACTAAGGCGGTGGCTTGTATAATTCATAGTATAATAATATACTCCGCATGGTATAGCGTCCCGGTCACATGGGCAACACGTAGTGACGTCAATCGATGCTTAAGCAAGACCGAAGTAAGTCATTTACAAGTAGTGCGAAAGAGACGGATGACGAGTGACATCACACGTGTTTGCTCCTGGAGTGCTAGACCTTGTTTGTTGGATCATGGTCTCATCTCAGGTCAACCTAGAGAATAAGATGGCGCACGGCGTATGATTTAGATGAAGCCATAAACCATCCAAAAACTACGCTACTGTCGTAAATGTACACAACACGCACACATTGACGACCCATGCGCACAAGTTTAATAAAAAAGTGGCTTCAGCGAGATATAACGCAGTGTTCCATCTTGTTCTCTAGGTTGATCTGAGGGCATTATTGATTCACTTTGGAGACGACCATCAAATAAACAAGATCTAAAAGAGTCTGGTGTTGTTCCTATCATCGCCAATCCCTGGGACATCACCATCGTTACACTGGACCTCATTGGTGACGATTTTTATGCGATACTTCATTCGTTGTTCATTTTTGACCTCAAACGCAAAAAAGGGGTGTTATAAGCTTGATGTGTGTATCTGTGTACCTATGTGTGACATCATAACTTCCACGAATAAACTGATTTTAATGCGGTTTTTTTTCTGTTTGAAAGCTTACGGTTCTTAGCTATTTAAATTATGATGTTCTGTTCAGGCGTTTAGAGATAATCCTTGTAAGTTCGGGGTTTTGTAACCGTCGAAAATTTTTGTATTACTTATCACGCATAACTTTTTACAGAGTAGTCCGATTTTGATCATTAGTTTTTTAGGATATTTTATGTTTTATATTTAGGATATTTAGATATTTAGGATTTAGAAAGGATATACCTCGAAGTTGGTCCCATATAAAATTGGAAAAAAAAACCCTAAAGGTAGGAAAATAGGGGAGGTTTACACACAGATTTTAATGCTGCGTTTAGACATAACATGCCCGTTTTCACCAGTGGCACCTAAACCACTCACACGAACCTTAAGCTTCTCCTTAAGCAAGGACTTAGGCAATTCTTATAGGTATTTAATGCCATAGGTGCCATAGGTGCCGTTCTGGTAAAAATCTACCTAACATTACAAGTTATGCATGACAAATAACGAAGGATAATTGCAAAATGAATAATCAGCAGAGTCAGCTAGTATTGGTAAAGTATTCTAAACCAGTCAAATTCCAAATCACTGAATGCGGCTCTTTTAGACCTTCATGTAGGTAGGTACCTAAATACCTACCATCAACCCCACGACGACGTATAGGGTAAAAATAAACTGCCTTCGTAATTGAACTTCGAGTTGATCGTCAACTTTCGAGCGTTTAGTATGGCTTCTGTTGAAAAATGTTTTCGTTGCGTGAATAAAAAAATACCTATTTGATGTTACTGATGTAAGTACATACACTAGTTATTTAAATCGACATTTAGTTACCTAGGATCAACTGGTACAAATGAGTCTGTGGGGCAATTACGTCTTTCGAGAATGTCTGACAAACAACTACAATAGTCAAATTACGCCATCTAGTACAGATTATTGTAACTAAAGATAGAAAAAAGATGCAGGTGGCTAATTTGTAAAGCATTTGTAATTTCCGAAGACGGGTCTGAGCAGTAGCGCACTTGTAGCGCTTTTCTCAACTGCCGTCTTTGTACTTCTTCACTCTACAAAACTTCAAGGCTAGAGTGAATAAGTACCTAATAGGTCGTTGTGCTCCATCTTAGACCACAACGTCGCTTAACATCAGGCGAGCTGGTGGTCAAACGTCGAACTATTCTACATAAAAAAAAAAAGCGTTTGTCAGTAATTGTCGAACGACGCAATTGCCCCACAGACGCATTTGTACCAGTTGACCCTAGGTACAAATACATAGTTGATACCGAATCTGGTCTAAATTTAAGTGCATACATAAACCTATACGTTTTAAAACGTCATGGTTTGAACGTAATATCCACAAATACTCGTATATGTCCGTAAATGACAATATGTATTGTGTAGGAATCATTCGGTTTAATTTGAAACGAACACCAGCTAGTTTTAACTTACAGTTAGTTTAGTTCAGTTGTTTAGTTTAGCGTAAAAATAAATACCGGAAATTTTGTTTTAGTTACAAAGTAGAGTTAAAGCTACAGACCTTATGTTTCTCAGATCTGTGGTCAGAGAAATGCTAAGGACCACTACTAATTAGGTAAAAACAGAGACCTAGGTACTTCGAATTACTATGTGTTTTATGACCGAACTCATAGTGTATTTGTAAAAAAAAAAGGTAAGTAGGTAAATAAGTAAAGAATAGAATAGAATAATCTTTACTGTCAACATATTTAATTGCTAACTGTTCCATACCAATTTTAATTAAAAAATATATCTAAGATTGCTAAAAGTACAAGTCATGGACTCGTCGAAAATTAATAACAAAAAGTTACATAAGTACCTATAATTGTTACTATTATTGATATTTTGTGTGTTGTGTGATAAGTCACTGTAAAGTTACTGTACTGTAGTTGTAGTCAAAAATTTCTTTGTAATAGGTAGTTACATGTTACTATGTAAAAGTTACGAGTAGGTGTGTCTGTGTATCGACGTCAATAACCGATAGCGAACAGGAAGGTCGTGTTTTGCTTTGTCGCATCTATTTTTATGTGACTACTAATACGTAGGTACCTACCTAATAACTACTTCAATAGTCTGTCACATCTACACGAAACATCATAAATATTCATGTTATTAGGTATTTATTTTAGACTAGCTGCACCCCGCGGTTTCACCCGCGGTTAAAAAGTATCCTATGTGCTATTCTAGACTAGGTATAATCTATCTTTGTGCCAAATTTCATCCAGATAGTTTAGCCGTTCTGGCGTGAAAGAGTAACAAACATCCATCCATTCTTACAAACTTTCGCGTTTAAAATATTAGTAGGATAGGATAGGACTAGTGGCTAGTGGCTCTGTGAGCAGGAGACCTGTGAGGAGGCTCTGGAGACCTCGCGACCTGCGTCTGTTCTCCCCTACATGTCGCATTCCTGAACCGATTCTCTTGAACCTTTGTGAGTAGATTCGATAATTATATATTACTAGCTGCACCCCGCGGTTTCACCCGCGGTTAAAAAGTATCCTATGTGCTATTCTAGACTATAATCTATCTCTGTGCCAAATTTCATCCAGATCTGTTCAGACGTTCTGGCGTGAAAGAGTAACAAACATCCATCCATCCATCCATCCATTCTTACAAACTTTCGCGTTTATAATATTATAGTAGGATAGGTGTATAGTCGAGGCAGTTTTGGATTTTTTTCAAAAAAATCAGATAGGAACCATTTCTCCGTTCAGAAATGCGACCTGTAGACTAGGTCAGAGATCCGGACAGAATTCGGACGGAAATCCGGACTTGCGAAAGCATTTTTGTCGAAGCTCAAGCAGAGACGCTTCTCTCGCTCGGTAGATAATTTGTACTTATTTATTTACTTAGCTGTAAATGATGAACATTATTTGTAATTTTTAATAGTTACGTTAAGTAAACGGCCAAATGTTATGAAGTTAATAAAATGATGAACATTTCCGTGTACTTTAGTAAATAGGTATGTTTTTAAAGTCTTACTTAAGTAGGTATCTTGGTACTAATCACATTATTTATTTATACTTACGGAAAAAGATTTACCAAATCGAATGGACTATATTGTATTTATTTACATTACCTATTACCATACGAACTTATCTGTAACTAACATTTGCAAATGAAACCAATTTCTCTTCCGTGGCTTCATTGACTTGTTCCATAATTAGCAACATAACAGGAAAACAGTCAAATAATCCAATAACATGACAAAACGGATCCAGACTCATTCAGAATCATAGTTTTAATCGAAAACATGTAGGTAGGTACTTGCCTATGCAAATTTGTTTAAAAGTATATAAATAACAGTCGAACGAGAGAGCGTTGGCGAGCGAAGCGTCTATGCTTCAGCTTGGGCTAAAATGCTTTCGTATGTTCGGGTTTCTGTCCGGCTGTCTTCCTCTTTGCGCATTTCTTGACCTGACTTGACAAAAAACCGTAATTTTAGAAACTATGTACTTACTTACATAATTCACGCCAGGGCTACTGACTTCAAAAGCCAAAACGAATAGTCTGTCATGCTCTCCAGTGATTTAAAAATCGGCAAGTGCGAGTCAGTCTCGAACATCGAAGGTTCCGTACAACGTACAATATTAGTTGAGTGACGTTTCAACAAAGTTAGTGTTTTTTTTAATTAACCTCGGGATCCTTGGCGCGAGTCTGAGTAATACTTTGATTTATTAATTTTACTTCAGTTGACAACCATTTTAATTGAGTAGGTAGATATATTAAGTTGGACACAAGTTTGATTAATTTCTAGGCACATTTCCCGGACTGCTCAGAAAGCAAATGACTCTACATCAGTGCTATACTATGTCGTTGGTATAGAAATGTAGTGTGAATAAGATGTAAGATGTTAGGGAAGAGGGGGGAAACGGAATACCTGTGATATAATAAAAATAAAAAACAACGAAGAAACCAACCAAACCCTGCATAAAAAAAAGTAAAAGAAGAAAAAAAATGTAGTAAAAATATGCGCAAATAATTTAGTAATCGATATTTCAAAACTTTATTTAAATAGTCTTCCGTAAATAAACTACTTTATATATTTATAACATCACACATTTTATAAGTAACATAAAACATAAATTAGAATAGCCTTGAATTCGCGGAAGTTTCTGCTCAGTATCTTTACATCAATGGATATAAATAATGTTTAATGAACGAAGATCTTCTCTCTCTCTCTACAGTTTCTAGTCGAGATTATATCTATCACTTTCACTCTCATGACATTTTTAATGGGAGAGACAGTGTGAGGTAATCTTCTGCGTAACAGCGTGAAGATCTATGCATTACTTTTCTGTTTACTAAATAATTTGCAATGACATTCTTTGTATTTCTGAAAAAAAAACAACGCACTGTTGTTCATTAGTTTCTAAACTAATGATTTAGAAACAAGAAATTGTATACAGGGGTTCTTTTATAATAAAGGGACGAACTGAAAAAGAAGTTTTGAAAATTCGTCCCCTAAGGAGGTTAAAAATAGAGGGACGATGCAGGGCCGAAGTCCAAACTGCACCGAGGTGTAGAAGCATCTGAGTACGAAGTCACGGGCACCAGCTAGTTTTGTTCGACAACATTTTGAACTTTTTGTATGGAACAGCTGTTTTTTTTTCACGTTCAGAGTTGGTTTCATAGTAAAAGTTGGTCATAATGATGAGTACAATGATGTCATAGAATATGTTCGTCGTTTAAAGATACACTCCGTATATTCGACCGAGCGAGCGTTGGCGAGCGAAGCGTCTCTGCTTCAGCTTGGACAAAAATGCTTTCGTAAGTCCGGATCTTTGTCTTCCTCTACAAATCGCATTCCTCAACCGATTCTCGTGAAATTTTGTGAGCAGGTTCGATTATTATACAGATTTTTTGCACACGAGAATCGGTTAAGGAATGCGACCTATAGATGTGGACAAACGTCAGCCGCGAGGTCTACAGCTCACAGGGTCACACTCTTAATAGTATAAGTAAGCCAGTTTCCCACAATGTTGAAAAAAGCTGTAGGGCTGTGTATTTGTATGGTATCATACAGGCAGTGGCGGGCGCGGTCACATTATGTTAATCGAATTACCGAAGCCTTGTAATACAATTTGTCATACGGCCGCCATTACGGGCTCGATGGACGATTTACTGGGCAAGTGGCCTCGTAAATAGAACACGACACGGGACCGAAGAGTGTACCGACGGCTGTGGATTACGCACCAAACTTGGTCTAACGTGGTACCAACTAAAGTAGCATCAGTAGCGTGTGTCGTAATAATTATATTAGGCAGTGTTTTGAAATGGCGTTCGTACTCGTAGATGTCTCAACGCGACCGCACGAGTAAGAAAGTGTTTCTGCTTGCCGCTTTTGTGTAAAGCTTGAGAGCAGGCAGGCATCGATTTTCATCAAACATAGCTAACTCCCGACACTCCCGACTATGCACCTTTCAAACAAAAAAATTAATGAAATCAAAATCGGTCAATCCGTTCAGTGGGGCTATTCCTACGCGTGAGATGAGATGAGATTTTATCTTGGTCACTCTCACACCTATGACGTTTCAAACGAGAGCAACAAGGACGAAAGAAAGTGAGATCAAAATCTCAAATCTCCGAATAGGGCCCCTGGACCTACGATGCCAGACACACACATACAGAAAGAGATAGAGGGGGGGGGCAGAGAGAGAGAGGGGGGGGAGACAGAGAGAGGGGGAGAGAGGGGGGGGGGGGGAGACAGAGAGAGAGAGAGGGAGAAAGACACGTCAAACTTATAACACCCCATCGTTTTTGCGTCGGGAGTGTAAAACTGTTAATCGACGGATCGGCAAACAAAAATACGTTTTTCAGATAGTAGGTAGAAAAGCCGGAAACTACCTGGTTCCGGCTTTTCTAAGCAACAAGTAAGGCGAAGCGATAGAGAATGGAACTGACAGAGGCTTGAATTTAGAACGCGTGTGACTGTCATGGCGGCTGCGTTGGCGGGATAATAGCCGAAGGAAGTGGCGAGACGCCATTCAGTATTGTTTACAGCGGAGAAACCCAGGAAAAGTATTTTATTATTATATCGCGATATTAATCTCGTGGCTGGAATTTCTGATCAACCGAAAATAAATTGGAAACAATAAATCTGTTCTTTTTGTGTATTTCCAATAATCGCAGTGCCTATATCCGTTTCATTTGAACTTCAGAGAAAATGTGGCTCTTTCTTTCGTGTTTACAGAGTTTTTCTGAAAGATTATGGTGGATAAAGTGATCATACTCGTAACTTGCCTGTAATATTTGTTTTTTTTTTTGATACATTGCACATGGGTAGTTGTCGTATGTGAGACCATAGCTTTTATTTGTTTTTTGAAAAAACCGAAGATGGAGGCTGGCAGAGGTTTAATATAACACCACTTCACCGGACGATATTCAGTCCCAAATGTGACAGGGGGCGAGCCTGTCGCCATACACTGGGCTCCAGTTGACATGTCATGTAGCAAATGACATAAATACGCACATATGTTCACACAATGAACAAATTGGTGCTTGCCGTCGGCTGGGTTCGAACCCGCTCCCTCTGGCTTGAGAGGCAGGCCTACTCCAACTAAGCTATCATTGTTTTTTTGTTGCATCTTGATATGTGATGGCAATATAATATGTTATGTATTATATAATTCAAAATATTCTCTACTGCAGTATAATTAACTCGGTTACTCTCTCCAGAACTCGAAAGTTTGGAACACGAACTACCCTCACATTTGTGAAATTCATTTGTAAGAGCCGCCTCCTAACTTCTGTGACGTCCTGCTCAGATTAAACATGGTCCGTTCCAGTTTACAGTCCGATGTCAAATGTTTGAGTTGTAGTCTTGTGTAGTTCGCGAACGAACTAGGTCGTAAGAGCGCTCCCACAGATGAACTACGCGAACTAGCTCCTTCAATTCCCGCTCCATAGTTCGTTAGTTCGTGACCGAATGGGTGGCGCCAAACGACCGAAAGTCATTGCTCAACTGTTGATTACTTTCAAAACTTAGTTTAAATAAAATCGTACTACTTATTGCACCATAAAGCCTAGGTATTATTACAATAATGATATACTTTTTTTAATTCAGTGGTTTTTGCTGTTGTTTGTTTATTTATTTATGGAAACTGACGTGGTTTTCACACATTTTGGAATTACTCACGTACGATTTAGTCGATTATTCCGACTATAGTTTCAACCGCATTGGTCGGTCTTTATCAAGGCGAGAGCGCGCGCGCGGTCATAAATCATAAAGTTTATTTATAGTGTAAAAAAATTGTAGGTAAGTACAGCAATCCGTAATCATTTCGCGTGCCCGTGCAAGAGCAGTATCAGGACTAGCGAATGATCTGCCTGCCTCTGATTCGAGCTGGGAGCTGACGAACTAGAAGAGCGAACTAGTTCGTTTAGGAGCGGTGACCTAAACTGAGCGATCTCCGTCGCGAGCTACTATGCGCAAGACTATTGAGTTGGGACTATTTACATGGACTGTTTGAGCATGTTTTATGGGACAGATTTAGGGAAGAAGGCGTGGGGGTCTTTCCCTAGGCCAGTCTTAATCTTTTTAGGCAATTCAACATAATTATAAAGATAGGGTTTGTATTGTTTGCTATGCGTTAAGCGCAGCAACGAGAAATCAAGAATAGTCAATCCAATTGTGGAAAAATTGAATTTAAAGGTTTTTTTCTTAATTGCTTCAGTGTCTGAAAACCAAAGTACTAAGACACTTGGGGCTACCCGACCTTAACTTACCTACGACTCTACCTCTTAATAATTCATCCCTCGTTAGCTATCAATCCGAAATGCAATGAAAAGTTTATATTGTGAAGCATAAATAGGTCAAATCGCCCCACAATTCCCAATCCTACTTTCTGCCCTGTAGCCCAGTGCACACTCGTATGATTTCTCGTTTACACAGTTACAGAGTTCAGAAGTACGGATATTTGCACAGTTGTCGGCGGTCTTGCGTTGCCAATTACTGTTTTATTAATGTTGTCACGAGAATATGGTAAGCAGTTTGTGTGTTAAGCGTGGCACAGGCTAGGTAGCTATAATAATCGTATAAGAAGCAAAATATGATAAACAGTGTACAATGAGTACTATGTAGTTACAAACAAATGTATAAAACATCTTCTTTTCTCGCAATTTGATTACGGTTTATTTATACCTACGCTTGAAACCCAAGTGTTTTGTCTGCGAAAACAATTTTACATTTACAATTGAGAACGAGACATTTAAGGCTGAATATTATATTCACAAACAATCATTAGCCTAGCACCTTTATTGTCATTCCCCACCCCAACGAGGGCTGATTATTGACCCGTCCGGCGCGTTACCCGCTCCATAAATATGCGAGCGCACGGTACATTGACGCCGTGGGTCACTGCTCACTTTGCACCCACGCCCACGGCACGCACTCACGGGTCATCGGATATGTGGCACGATCCTTAGGATCACTTAAATTATGCTAGATGCGTGCTACTAAATAATTTGTAGAGTTCACCAAATAAACTATATAGCCTGTTCGCTGTCGAATGATCGATGACAACTGCAGTTAATTGTAGAAAAATTAGTTAAAAACCGTTCATTCAATTATGTTCTCACGAAGCAAGTTATATTTAAACCTACTACTGTTTCCTTTCGAGGTTTTCCTTCACTGGCGGGTCAAGCTCACTATTGGGATTTGAACCCACGCCTTGCGAATACGAACGTTGTCAAACGCGCGTCAACCACTGAGCTATCATCGCCACAAATTGTTCCCGTGAGGCAAATAATTTATATACTGTATTTCCTCAGTCTGAATTCAGTAATAGGAAAAACAATGGAACAGAAATATAAACTAGAAAAATTACGTCCATAATCGACATATTTTATGTCAATCGACGTCAAATTACTCATCGAATCACGAAAGACGATTGACAAAGCGAATTGAAATCGAATAAACGCCGTCTCAGCTTCGCCAATTTAATTAAAGAAATTAACGAAGCGCTACTAACTTCGAAATATTACAGGAAATGTGAAAGAGTACTCAATTTTCGGGGAAATTAGATTTTAAGACCTTGGAGTAACTTTGTTAAATTCAATCTTGAGAAGGTGAGTCAGGATTTTATTTTTACGTTAGCCCCCAGTTGCTTTCAGTCCGTAACTTTAGGGTTTCGGGTCAGATGGCTTTTGTATTGAGGCTTTTGGCTAACTTCAACTTCAGAGAATAATAGTAGTTGGAATAGATAAGTACCTACGTTGACGATAGTATCGATACTTCGTCAAAATACCTACTCTACTTATCGAGACGCGCAAAATTCTATCTGTAACTATATGTATGTATGTATCGATCTTATAATTCTATATCTCTACATTGTATAAAACAAAGTCACTTATCCGGAAACTCCTCTTATACCACGCAACATCAGTCATAAAATTATTCATGGAAGGCTTAAGGTACCGTGCGAAGCCGGGACGTATCACTAGTAGTGTAGGTATAAGATCTATTTATTTCTGCCAACATTTCAGCAAATTTCAAAGCAATTATAGAGTTGACTGCTCATAGCAAGAAATGCAAGATAATTCAAGGAGATAAAACAACCTTGGGTTTATTGTTTGTTGTTGTTTATTACCAGTCAGCTCCGCATGAACAGATTTGATGTATTGAAAGTGATTTCATTTGGTTCATGGATAAAGCGTGGATAAAACCGTGACATGCTGTCATTGTGAATTACCTACTTAGTTTTATCTATTTCCGTGGCAATCACTTCATTGTTTTTTATTATTTATGATTATAATTTCATTTTTTTTTTTTTTGATATTCTTTTTTTACATAATTGCCGTGAGATACAGCCAGAGCAGCCAGACAGATATTAAAGTCTCATTAGTCTCACCATGAAGGTTCCTTTTTACTACTTTGGTACGGAACCCTTAAAAAATCTACTTTTTGTGACTAATACAAAATAGCGTCGAATCATTGATGAAAAATTATGTCTAGCTATGAATCTTACTATGCTAGGTATCTACCCAAAAAAATCTTGTTGTTATACAAATGTAGGTATGTAGGTACTAGGTACCTATCATACGACAAAATTTATTCGTCTTTCAATACAATTTGTGGTGAATAGGGGACTAAGTGACTAAACACGCGGGCTGAATGAGTCGAGATAAAGACCTAAATCCGTTGGCTATGCCAGTGATAGCCGCTGCCACTGCAGTGATATCACGATGATACCTACTGTATCAATGTCATACAGAATCCGGTAGGAGCATTGAAACGGTAGAAGGCAGCAATTTAAGCGTTTTTATAATGTAGGTACAAAGTGCAATTTTTTGTACTTGGTTTACAAATCGTAAAAAGGTTATTAATAACATTGACCTATTGATGAATGATTAAAATCTGATTGGAATTTTAGTATCTCTAACCGCGACGCCAGGGAGACATTCGGAGATTTGTGATTTTCATCTCACTTTTTTTTCGTCTTTGTTGCTCTCGTTTGAAACGTCATAGGTGTGAGAGTGACCAAGATAAAATCTCATCTCATCTCATGCGCAGGAATAGCCCTCCTGGTCAGCCGCGTGTGAGCATGAGTGAGGGAGCCACTGATGTATTTTCTTAGCAGCAGTGGAATACGGTTCTCAGTCGATCGATAAACTAACGATACAAAAATTGTTTATTCTCCGTCTCCAATTAAAATCAATATTGTCCAGTTCATAGACAAAACGTCAATCGACGAAAAACCGTACTTCCACTGCAAAACTGACAACATATCGTAGTCTCCAGTTCCCTAAAGGTCGTAACACACATCAACTCGGTAAGGGATCTTAACTTACCAAGGTAAGGCGATTACGTTACGATTCCGATTAGTGTGCGTTGCAGTAGGGAGTTTCATACAAACACGGCTCGAGTTGACACGGTAACGATCACTTTCCGAGTTCATAATAATGTGTGCGGTGCTGCCTTAAGGCCCGGGATTATTATACGAAATCACCGAAAAAAAGTATTTTTTTACGCCTAGTTTGACATGAAGAATTATGACAATCAGGTGCAAAAAATACAGCTGGTAGAAGAAACAATCTACTAAAGTTTAACCGAAGTACAATTTTGAAGATTATTCTGATTCTTCGGACTAAACTGATTTTGGTTGATTTTTCTTAAAACTGTATTTTGATCATCACAATTCTTCATATCAAACTAGGCGCAAACAAAATACTTATTTTCGTTGATTTAGGGTAATACCGGGCCTTACTAAGTCATGACACGAAAATTGTTAATGTGATTTAGAGACGCCAGCGACTGGCTTACATTTCGTATTCAAGTTAATTCATACCCAAGTCAATTTGATTTTCACATCTCTTCATTTCAACTCAATTTTAATCCAATTCCATTCGAAAAGCGCTGGATGAATTAGATCAGCCAGTATTGTCCGTGTTCATTATGAATTCTACTTTTAGTATTGAAGGCTTCAGTTCCTGCACAATCTGTCCCCGGAGATTAAGCTGTTCCACGATAATTAGGGCTGACGCACGCTGGCTATACTAGGTCGAGCGATTAGTTGCTTCAGGGCTAACAATTTACACTAAAGTGGTCATTACGTTATCCAATTTGCAGTACGGTAGCTGCGCTGAGCGATGCTAGCGTGCTAAAATTTGAAAGTGTAATGGCTCTTAGACGGATAGCAATTCATTTTTTCCATTGCACGGGCTTAGGCATGCTAAGCTAGCATACTGCAAATTTGATGTTATAATGGCCGCTTAAGGCAACTTTAAATAGTGGAAAACGTTTGGTAATCAACCTGCGTTATTATTAAAGTAGCCGAAAGTATCATAGAGGCTAGAGCACGCTGATCTCAAAGAAACGTATTTAAAGCATTCTAAGGCCCGTATGCTGAATCGACGCTCAGTCTTGAATCCCGATTTAAAACTAGTTTTACCATACATAAAAATAGTTTAAATCGAGATTCTTGACCAAGCGCCGTTTCTGAATACGGCCCTAAGTATCCGTAAATGCCTATACAACGGGCGTTTGTGCACTGCAAGGAATTTTACTGTCCGGCAGTCCGATTTTTTTACGTCCGGGGTGGCATAAAAAAAGGATGATTGGCTTGTGCACTGCAAGGAATTTTACTATCCAGCAGTCCGATATTTGGATGAAATGAGCGAGGCGTGCGTCGTGGGCGCAAGAGGTGGGAGAGGGAGGGGAGCCCCGCGCCCGCCCCGTCCGCTCATGAAAATCGCGGATGCAGTACACAAGCTTCGACGCGTTTTTCATTGCTGTCATCTCGGACCGGAAAATCGGCTCGGAATGGGGAACAGTAAAATGACGGACGGAAAAAATACGTACAGTGCACAAACTAGTATACAAATTTATGGCGTGCCATATCGACCGTAATAAATCGGACTGCCGGAAAGTAAAATTCCTTGCAGTGCACAAACGCCCGACGTGTTGTTTTGCGCTCCCTCGAAATTTGTGAAGGTAACTCCACTAGCAGAGCACGAAAAAATTAAGCTTGAAATCAAGAAAAAAACAGCTGTTCCATAAAAAAAAATCGTTTGTCGTCGACAAATTTATGAACCAGCTGCTTTTTTTTCGATTACAAGGTTGCCACATAGTTTATTCGTGCTCTGCTACTGGAATATAACTACCTCTACGAAATCCGCGGTAATGCAAAACAATACGTTGTAGAATGTAGTGCAAACGGATCTTTTGAGGTCACTTTAGACTATCAACGACTTTAGTTACTATTGAATGTATGTATGTCGTCATAAAATATAAAAACTAATTGGTACTATTTCAAGAGTGATAGATCTAAGAGAAAGCTAGTGTTATGTGGCAAGAAACAAAAGCAAATTAGCGAAACAGTTATTTTGTCGCCCACGCCACAGTGGCGAGTGCGCGGCCAGCCTTACTTAAAGCTTTTAGTGGCTATTATCTAAATAAGAGTTGTTTACAACAGTCTTAGAGCCCTAAAGGAAGTCGTCCATGTACAAGCTCGCGCCTGACTGTCCGCAATGGTAAATGAAAAACGAACGAATATTTTGTGCCATAAAGTTCTTTTTAGATCGACTTCGGTTTCGTAGACGGCCGAAGCGGAGTCAGTCTGCTGGTTGAGTTGACCGCGGTTGGCCAGCCTGAAACCCGCTCTAACTGACGATCAAAAAAGGACTTCATTTTACAGTTTATAAGTTCGTTTTTCGTTTGTACCGTTGCGAGGCGATCTAGCGCTTAGCTTGTCAGTGGACGGAGAACTGCAACAACGATGTAAAGTTGGTACTTTGTCCTGAGAGTTATTACAATGTTATGGGGCAATTAAAAGTGGGTGTAAAATTGCAAATGGTAGCTTTCTATGCTAATAAGGAAAAAAGAAACATGATATGAGAACGAGCATTTTGCTTGTCTAAATATATCGTTTTTTAGCATTCAATTTGTCCGGTCTTTTCTCAATTTAGCACCCCGAAGATTAATTGAAAAAAACAGCGATGGTAGCCTAGTTGGAGAAGACCCGCCTCTCAGCCCAGAAGGAGCGGGTTCGATCCCAGCCGACGGCACGCACTAATTTGTATAGTGTGCAAACATATGTGCCTATTTAATGTCATGTGCTACATGACTGAAGCCCGCTATATGGCGACAGACCTCCTGTCATATTTAAAATTGAATACTGTCCGGCACAGGAAACTACTGGATGCGGTCAGCGCAAGACCGGTCGTTATGATCATTGGAGGCCTTTCTTTGTCCAGCAGTGGACGTCTGCCGGGCTGACATGATGATGATGATGGTGATGACTTGAAAAAGCTCGAGTTATCTTTTTAACGGAGATAACTGCTCGTCAAAGGTTCGATAAAACGTCTTGCGCCGCCTAGAGATCGAAGCTAGCCTTGATTAAGTTTGATGTTATTAATGTCACAATATTAGTGACATAAATAACTTCTTAACTCTGAGTTACTTAACCTTGCGTTTAAGAATTAAACTTCGTACCTTAAGCATGTGAGCTTTAGTATTAGTTGTTGAATTGACGGTATAATCTACACACCACAGGTATTATCAATTTATCCTACTAATATTATAAACGCGAAAGTTTGTAAGAATGGATGGATGGATGGATGGATGTTTGTTTGTTACTCTTTCACGCCAGAACGGCTGAACAAATCTGGATGAAATTTGGCACAGAGATAGATTATAGACTAGAATAACACATAGGATACTTTTTAATCACGGGTGAAACCGCGGGGCGCAGCTAATCATTGATAAAAATCAATGTAAGGACAACCGTCTCTTTTATTTCTTATCATCATGACTAAACTGCTAAGCCGATTTAGATGAAGTTTATGAATCTTAGAATCTCGGAAAAGGGCGGAGACTGACAAATTGTGCATAAAACTAAACGGCGTTGTTGGCCATTTAGTTTCTCGAATTGTTCGCATATCATTCACAACTAGGTATGCTGTTCCCCGCGAATTCGTTCGCATTTATTCAGAAAACAGTATACAAAAATCTTCCTCATGAAATACTGTAACTAATTATCAAATTTCATCAAGATCCGTTCAGCCGTTTTAGCGTGAAAAGCCTACAAACAGACGGACAGAATTACTTTCTATTGTATTATATCCATACTAAAATTACGAACGAATGAAGTCGCGGTTAATAGCTAGACGCTCGTAGTTATATACCTATCATTAAGTAGATATTCTACATTTTATGTATTTTTTTACAAGAGCGATGGCAGCTTAGTTGGGAGATAGCCGGCCTCTCAAACCAGAGGGAGCGGGTTCGAACCCAGCCGATGGCACGCACCAATTTGTTCATTGTATGAACATACCTACTCGTATGTGCGTATTGTATGTCATCATCTGCTATATAATTGGAGCCCGGTGTATGGCGTCAGGCTCGCCCCCTGTCACATTTGAGATTGAATATCGTCCGGCGAAGTGTGGGTGTTGTATTACACCTCTGCCAGCCCCCTCGGGGGAAAGGCGTGACGATATGTTATGCAAACCTACCTACCATGGAATAAATTCAATAATAGATAGTGCAAGCACCAACCATACAGCCTAATGAGCTCGCGCGGGTTCATTACCATTACAGATCATTACTGTTACCAGCTCATTACCTCCAGTTTCGAGTTGAAATCGAATAATTACGAGCAAGTATTAACATAAGTAACTATCTACTCTGTACCTAATTAATTACATATGTACCAACTATTTTATACTATTACTGTATATTTAGTAGTGCATATTAAGTATCTATAAATAAAATAAACTGAAAAAAATACCAATTTATTTAAACTGGTTTTTAGCCACCGACGCAAAAATAATAGGGGGTTATAAGTTTGACGTGTCTATGTGTGTGTGTGTGTGTGTGTGTGTGTGGCAGCTCCAGCTTTTTTTGGGTTATTTAGTCGGGAGTGTGTAACTTTTTTTACATTTGTATCACAATGTACCTAATCTATCATGTTGTTAACATTAGCCGGCATGACCTAATAGCATAACAATAACAACAAAATGTAACTAAAATGTACTCACATTGAATCAGGTGTTTACCGATAACACACACCACAATACAATACATTAGGTACCTATTATTATTATCTACATATAACAGTTTTATACCTACTCATGAAACATACAATCAAGGTGATGGTTTTGGGCGTATTAATACTTATAGGAGTTGTTATATCCTTCAAAATAAACAACTTTTGAGAATAACACGGGAATTACTTAAGTACGATTTAGTCAATTATTCCGAATATAGTTTCAGTGATATAGAGTTATGTTATATACCTACCTAGTTATAGATTGAGTGCTATGCGAGACGCAGCCGCGCGCGCGCACTCTCCTTGATGAAGACCACCGAATGCGGTTGAAACTATAGTCGGAAATTCGGAATAGTCGACTAAATCGTACGTGAGTAATTCCCGTGTTATACCTAATCATAATTTTTGAGAACACAAGTTTGCAAATTCGAAAGAAAAATAATCGAGTTTCCATACAAAAGGTCACGTGATCAATTTTGTATGAAGACTTGTTTTTTTTTCTCGAATTCTAAACTAAAAGTTGTTCACTTTGAGGGGTATAACAACAACCCTTAAGTATTACTGCGCCCATGACCAGAACCTTGTAGGTACAAGTATAATTAAATTTTTTAATTAAGTATAACTGAATTAAGAATTAGTTACGTGCAATGCACAAGTTATAAGTACATGGGTACTTCTAGAGTAAGTAAGTACCTATTTCTTTCCTTCTATTTTGAAATAAACTGTGTTCTAGGAGCATCAGATCTGGTGAGTCGAAAATTCAGCAAAAGACATACCTACCTAAAATAATACCTAGGTATCTCAGCTTCGCTATTCATACTAAATACCTACCACCGCTGACCGCACTTATTCATCATTTTCATCAAAGGAATATGATTTTGTATTGATTTATATCGATCGCTTAACGTTAAACAGGTGGAGTGCTGAAATGTTTCAGCTATTTTTAAGACTGGCAACGTAGAAAGGAGCATTCCTTTCTATGTTTGAGTTTTTAAAAGTTTCTTTTTTTATGGATTTCTTTTATCTCCAATGATGACCCTCTCCGCTTCATCTGTCATTATTATTTTTGACGTTTAACCAGAGGTGCAAAACATTTTTGCAATTCTTAGAAATTTATATGTTTATTGCTTTCTGTTTAGTTTAACATTTCACAGATGGCTGGGTGGCCTCTATATTCTACAGTAGACTAAATAAAGAACCGTCCAACAAAGAAAACGTTTCAGTTTCATCGGAATCTTAAGTGCAAATCCTGATCCGAATCGTAAAAACGAGTCCATTACTAAAGAGCAATAAAATCTAACGACCATCGTATTGCTAGTGTGCTACACAAACAAACAGACATGCAAACAACCCTGTATGGAGTCGAACTATTAACAGCACATTGAATTGTCGAAACGTGACGGCTCATGAGATTATCGCCATTAATACAGACCTTATCATCCGCGACGATGGACGCTGGCAGCTAGCGTAGGAACGACATGCACAAGTTTAGCACAGGAGCTAATTCGCTTCTACTCAGTGTGTAACGGGGGATTTCTTTAATGAACGATTGATTTTTGTTGTTTGCAGCGCGTGGTGTCGTGTGGTGGCGCGCGAGACGTAGCCGCCGCGGCGCCTGGTCGCGGACTGGCGGCCCGCGGCCCGCGGCGCCGGGACGGCCGCGCCGCCGGGCGCATGCGCGGCAAGGTCATGCGCGCGCCGCCCCCGGACTCCACGTCTTGTGTACACAATTTGTTTACACCAGTGTGGCCACGCTACTAGAGCCGCGCCCGCACATTGGTCCTACTTGCAACAATGCTATGTTGAACCCAATACGCCAATTTCCTCAGCCCTCGCAATCCTGAGAATTCAAAAATTAGCCGTACTTAGGTTTTATCCATTCGACTTCATCCTCGTCGTCAAGCATTAGACTGGGAAGTCTGGCTTTTGCCTACTCCGTCTACCTATTTACCCTGATAATTCGATGTTTCCCTCTTCCCTTTTCAAAGCTTGAGGAAACCAAGTCAACAACAACTCTTTATTAAAAACATAAAATAAGCTAATATTTTATGTTTTTAATAAAGAGTTGTTGTACTAATAGTACTTAAATAAGCCTTAACTAAGTTTTTAATGGGCGGCCTTATCGCTCAAAGCGATCTCTTCTAGGCAACCTGAATGGACAGGAACATTTATATACCTAATAGAGGCCAAGTCGACTGCAAACAGATTTGCAAAGTAGATGAATGAATGAAATACTAGGTAAATATAATTACTTAAGCTCGAAGTCCAATTCAAACATTGGCGTATTGGATCCAACATACGTTCCATCAACACAAATACGTCCACATAGTTCTAGCTATTCAAGCACCATCGCCTCGGCACTACACCTTATGTTATTCTAAATGTTCGCACCGAACGATGTATTGTGCAGACATCGGAATTCAGCCGTGAGATGTTTGGACGAAGAACACGCTGTTTTGTTTATATCTCACTGGTTTTATCTAGGTGTTGAGAGCCGGTCGATAATGCACTGATTTCAACTCTAGGTCCAACGATTACACACTAGGTGACTTAATAACGTTACAAATGTATTTTCCTTGCGAATATAGGTGGGTACTAGGTATTTAAATATAGGTGCCTTTAAGTCCTTTGGGACCCAATAAAATCTATGTGCATCTATGTGCAGTATCTTCACAAATATTTTAAATGAATACGCTCCAACGTTTGTTGCTACTATCAATGAAGAGGGTTTTTGTGATCAATAAAATACATACTTCATTTTGATAAAAAAAAACAAGTTTATTGACAAAAAAGGTAACAAATAAAAACACTTTGTGCCTTCTTAGACACATAAAAATAAAGTAGGTACAGTGAAGATACTTTGATTAACAATGTATGACGTTTCGTCTCATATTGTGATAAGCTTTGAGTCATCTTTTACTTGTTATTCTTATTGGATTCTAGACTAAAATATAATAATAAAAATTTACAACGCCTAACAAAAATCGTACGCCGGAAAACTGCGATTTTCTGTCCAAACTACAGATGGCGCTAGTAAATAGCATGAAAATGTTGAATACTCCTTTCAAATATACTTGGGATGTTTCTTTGCAATTTATTTTTCCAGATAGGTACCATGTTTCCAGTGCGTGCTTTTGGGCAAGTGTATTATGGTAATATACGATTTAATGAGGATTTAAAACACTCATAGACATTTTGTGTAGTTACAATAACTAAGTGTTAATCACCGTACGGAATTTTGTTCTGCGTTGCAAGTAAATATTGGTTTATGATTTTTTTGAAGCATCAACCGTGTAAACGAGTGTTGAAAGCACTTCAAATGAGATCGCATTATAAACTTGGCACCGCACCGATATAAAATGAATAGGTACTTATCGAAAACGTATAACTTGCAACTAAGTACCTATATGACAATAAACATCTGCTCACTGTTTATTTAAAACAAAAAAAAACAAAAAACGTCTCTCAAAATGTGTAAGTGTAATTACCTATTTCACAAAAATAGGTAATTACTTAATACTTTAAAATTTCGATCCCAAGAAACGTTATTTTAAAATTTTAAAAAATCTGCTACTATTTACCAACATTTTTCTACTATTATTGCTTTTTGGAAATTTTAGATTTATACTTACACGTTTTTGAAAATTAAACAAGAGTTCAATATTAGTTTTGTAAGAAAATAGCACTAATTTTGAAGCACAAATACTTAATACTAAGTTTTAGTTTCTTTTCAGTCTTATTTAGGAATGTCTAAAGAAATATAATTTGGACCCGTTTATTTACTGGAATTAAATAGGCTTTGTATGAGTTTTGATGGTTACGTTAATTTTTTTCATTATCGTTTGGCACTAATATACTTCTATACCAGAGGTCCCCAAACTTTTTTGCCTCATAGACCACTTGTCATGTTTTTTGTTTATGGGTAGACCTGCCGGTGGCAGATTTACACATTTGCTGCCTGTTATTTGTTTTGCAACGTCTTGCACCAGATACTTGATACATCCATACAGATCACAGGATCTGTATGGATGTTTCAATTAACCGCCTGAATTATTATTATTTTAATTATTTGATCTTTATCAAATTCAGTAAAAGTGTGGAAAAGTGCTACAGCGGTGCTGGTTTTTGCTATACTTAATCTGATACTTTTTATAAAATATAGACCCAATGTTACCGCTAGTAAATCCACTACTGCCCGTGGATCCCCCGTTTTATACCCCGTAGACCCCCTTGTAGGTCGCCGTCGACCTACAATATAGACAACTTTGGGAATCACTGATCTATCCATTTAGTTAAGGAACTAAGTTAATGTGTGTTCAAACGACAAAAAATACGTAAACGATTAAAACTCATACCAAGCCTACAGCAGTGTCATGTTTAATTAGAATTAAATACTTAACAGAATAATAATCATAATAACTTGGTTAGTTTTTCTAATTAAATAATAGTTCCTTATTTTTTCAAAAAAAAAAATCTTTAGTATCTTCGAATGCTGATTTCATTTAGTAAATGAAATATGTAGAAATAAAAAAAAGTGTCTAGCTTAGTTACTTGATTAAACAAATATCATCAAAAATACATGATTGCCAGCTGTATATTTTTAGACTTTGATTTTAAATACATTAAAAAAGAAATAAATAGAAACTCCTTGGCACGTAAAAATAAAAAATATTGCAAATATTCGTAATAGTAGTAAATAACACAATTTTTTTAGAAATAAAAATAAATAATCTGTTCTTCTTCAAAAATAACAACAGGCAGCATGATCAAGGTCCTGTCTGAAAACTTTTTAGGACGCTTACACTATTTTGGGGACGCTTATTTTTCAGAAGCTTCTTCTGTGTTGGTATGTCCATCTCGTGCGCGTCAAGGCAATGCTTCTTCAACTCTAAAAACTTCCGAAACTTAGCCCCGCAGACCAGGCAATCAACAATTATCTTCCTGATATTATGGACCACCCACTCATGGTCCCATTTTTCTTTCAAAGTCTTGAATTCAACATCGCAGAACCTGCATGGGTATTTCGAGAGTGCAGACTTTCTATGGGCGCTTTTTACATGCTTCTTCAGCATAGACTCAAAGTGGAAGAAACGATAGCACTGTTTGCATCTGAGCGGCTTGTTTTTGTTGTGCATCTCGATGTGTTTTGATATCATTATTTTCGAGTTGAATCTTCTGTGGCACAAGTCGCATTGGAAGAAGGAGACGCCGTGAATTTTCTTATGTTTGGAGAAGTTGCTGGAATCGCTGAACGACTTGTCGCAGAACGTACATTTATAGATAGTTAGTTTGGCGTGCTCCCGGAGGTGGGCTTTGTATTTGTCGATTGTGTTGAAGGATTCCGTTTGGCAAATCTGCAAAATGGTACGAAAACGTGCTATGAATGTATTTTCTGGCCAAGCGAAGGTCTCTAACCCAAACCGGCATACTTTTTATACAAACGCTCGTACGTAATTATGGTGTTGTAACACATCTTTCTCGATTTTTTGCACTAATAGATAGAATGTGCATTATTTCTAGGCTAATAACGAAGCCAAAAATCAGAACTTGGAGAATCAAAATCAGTATAAGCGTCCAAAAATCTGAATTTTTTGCATAAATTTTACCTAAACTTTGGCCGTTTATAATACACACGCAAATTCATAAAATGAAGAAAACGTCTGGATAGAATCCTCGCACACTTAGTGGATTCAAAACGTATTTCACAAACTTGTATGGCTTACTCAAAAACACGTATTTCCTGAAATAAATTTTATGCAATTTCTGTCCACAATTTTTCGTTCATTGTTATCGCGTTCTTACTTGCTTGTTAATTAATAAGGCGGTATAAGGCAAAAGTTACCGCGTGCCAACCGAGCGTTCAACAGCTATCTCCCTCTTCGCTTTCCCTCTTTTTGAAACATTGCGCTAGATGAAAAAACAAGCTTTTCGAACGTGCTTGCGTTGATGATAGGCACGCTGGGGTGACCACCTTAATGTCTACCGAGACAATTTGGTATTTGTATGTTGGTATTATAATATATAGCTATATATATCCATCCGACGGTAACTTTAGTATCTTGGATTTGATCTTCATGTAATATGAAGTCAGTAACAAGTTACATTATTATAAGTAAATCAAAAAAACTGGCTGCAAAATGATGTACCCTATGTCACTTCCACTATCAAGACTATTTAAATGACACCTCGCATGTCAAAATTCATAAAATTCTTTTAGCTGTAGGGCGTGCCGAAGGGACTTCATACATACACTCGAAAAACATAACCCTGTTTCTTGCACAGTCGGGTAAAAAGATAAAATATACACGAACCTCGCAGTTAATATTGAGGATGCCTTGGGTGCTGCTAACTGCCTTAGCCAGGGTAGACTTGACGACGTGTTCTATGAGGTGCCGCTTCAAGTCCCCGACGCGGTCGAATGATTTCGAGCATACTTGGCAAGTCTGTAAATACGAATAACAGAGTTATGGATTGGGAATGAGTGACTTGTAAACCGGGAATAAATTTGTTGTGAACCAAGAATAATTGAATTGTGGATCGAGAATAAATGAATGTAAACCCAGGAATATATGACTTGTGAACCAAGAATAAATGTTTTTAAATCGGATATAAATTACTTGTGAACCAAAAAAATAAAGAATTGTTAACTAGAAATAAAACATGAAAAAATACTGATATAGGACGATTAGCCACTACAAATTAATTTTAGTTGTAAAAACTACCGTGGCCTTAACCAAGGGGCTCAAAGGAAGCGAAAAGTGCAAGAGTATCCTAATATTATTCGTGTGACACAAAATTAATAATAGTGTAACATTTCACACAAAAAATACTAGTTTTTTTTTTAAATCTTATTTGTGCGACACTAACAAATAAACATCTCAATTATAAATGAAGATAGCGGTCACGTGTAACCGTGACACTACTGGTATCTATGCATTTCTATGAGAAAGATTTCGCAGTGAGCAACATATGCAAGCGACACGTCAAGCAACCGCAAAACAGTAGTGCCGCCGACGACACGTCTTTGTTTGTCTTATTGTAAAAATGAGTTTCTCCGATTCCGAGAAAGAGAAAAGGAAGGAATAGAGATGGAAACTTACATCAGGCATTTCTCACAAAACAATTTTAACTGAATGTAAAACTGCGCTGGTATCTGCTACTGACGCATGCCGGCGGCTACGGAACCACGACGACGTCGCCGCGACATGATACCATGACAATGAGTGAAGACAACAAAATTGCTAGATGGTAGATTTATTATGAATCTAGCGGCATCTAAGGGGAAGAAATTCTTTGGCTGGGAAATTTTAAACATTTAAAAACGTGACACTAGGGCAAGCTACTTAGCTTATAAGACAAGCAAGCAAGAAAGCGAAACCAAATTGCGAACATTATTTATTTACCTAAAATGGCTGACTTAGACGCACCGTGACTGCTTTGTTCAGCTAACAAAGGGCTATCAAAATAAGAAAAATATTGTTACAAATCTTAATTTTAGAGCCAACACTAGATAGTACATAATTATAATAACATTCAAAGCATTAAAACACATTTTTAAAATAGTTTTTTTTTTTAAATGTTTGCAACATCTGACTTTTGGACCTACGATTTTCTCTTCCTGCATTCCTATAAAAACACGATCTGAAATTTTCTTTTTAAGCACGTAAGTTTAAAAAAATATCAGTTCATTTAATTGTACCTACGTACCAATAAAAATAAAAAACATTTTACGCACGAACTTTTGTCGGTAAACAAACAGTAAATGCTATAATAAATGATATGTCTAGATTAACTGAAAAATCAATGCACACGTCGAAAAATATAGCGGCGAATAGATAACCCTTAAATGAACACAAGTGTGACGCAACGCTAGTGTAAGGCTGGGTACACACCAAGCCAACGAATGCAAAAAAATGCGCTGCGTCCCGTTTCGTTTCAATAAAATAAAACGAGACGCAGCATATCCTTGACCTTCTTTGGCTTTGGTCTGTATGCAGCAAAAAACGTACCTGTCAGTCCTGTCACGCACACCAGTATAACAAAATTGCCCTGTCACTTTTCGTTCATAAACAGTACGAAACTCTTTCTAGACATAAAAGTACTCATAAAGTCTATGTTAATTACGAATAACAGTAGTTAAGAGAAACTTTTCTTACCTTATTGTTCTTTGCATGTTTCTTCGCCGTTTTGGAGTTTAGCAGAAATATTTTGTTTGACATGACCTTTGCTATCACTGAATCAGCTTTCTTTACTTTTTCGTCTTGATCATTATCATCCTCTGCTGTAGATGTATCATTCATTTCCGTTTCTGTATTTTCATCCCTTTCCGCTTCTATTTCATTCCTCATCACTTCATTTTCGTTCTTCTCCTGTTCATTTTCATTGCTCATTATTACTTCATTTATATTTCCTTCCACTTCGTTTTCGTTCACCTCAAGTTCCCCTGACATTTCAGTCTTCAGTTCACATTCTGTAGTTATTAGATCTTGTTCAAAATCCTCGCTGAAATCGTTTAAAAATGACTTATCGACTTCAGTGTCGCTCGACTGTTTGACGATGTTCAGCTGTTCATCTATTTGTTCATTATCCTCACCTAGATCATTGTGATCATCATTACCCTGATCATCGCATTGATCATATCGATCATCTTTGTCCTGATAATGATCTCCATCAACCCCATCATCAATATCAGCATCGTAATTGTTATTATTGTGATCGCCATCAACTCGAAAATCTTCGATATGATCATCATGGTGATCATCACGCCTCGACTCCGAGTTAGCCATAAAGGAACACTCATCGTACTGGCACATGAACTTTCCATGGCCCTTTAAGTGAACCTTATAAGATTCAGAAGTGGCATAGGACCTCGAGCAATATGCGCAGGGGAATTTCCGAGTATGAATCTTCATGTGAATTTTTAGGTTATTTTTTGAAGCGTATACTTTGCGGCACTTTGGGCATTCTAGATCCGGGTCGCCGTGACCGAAACAGTGCATTTCGTACTTGAGATTGTTCGAAAATTTCTTGCCGCATTCCGAACAGGTGTAGTCTTTGTTTTGAACTTTGTAATTGGTGTGGTTCCCGACCATGTGTTGACGGAAGTCCGATATTTGGTCGAAGATTTGCTTGCATTTGTCACATTGGTACTTTTTCTTTTTGGGCGTGGGGGACTGGCCGTCTACTGGAAATGAAAAGTTGATTGTTAAACTAGACATACTTAGGTATGGAAGTATCGAACAGAGTCCGCAATACAGAAATCCGACGAAGGACAAGATGTCATTGAAGATCAGTGACGAATTTAGTTGAGAATGCATCCATAACATACAAAGCAATTTTTTTTACGATTTTTAGTTATGACCAAATAAACAGTTGATATGACGCCCAGGGCCACTCGCGTTACGGTTTGGTCTTCGGTTGTACGCCACGCGCGCGGACAATGCGCGATTTCAAGCCGATCGGCCCGATTGACGTCACACGGACCGCCCGCATGTACCACCCGTCGATAAAAAGATGGCTATAAAAAAATGTGTTTTAATCGCAACGGACAAACCGTTGACGATGATTTCAAAATTATATGAATGAGAAAGCTTATTATGACGCTGTAGTGTTATGGGTTGATTTGTCGTCCTCGAAAATCTCGAAATAATTCTCGGCTGGTGGAGCAGAGCCTGGGTCGACGACATCGGACGCATCGCGGGACACGCGTGGACGAGATCGGCGCAGGACATTTTTTTTTTTTGTGAATGACTAATGCTGTTGGCCACTGAGGCCTCAAAAATCCTCAAAATGTCTGCGCGAAGTGAATTTAAAGTACTGGGCGCAGGACAAGAAGCTCTGACGTAATAGGCTTACCAGACGCACAAGCTTCACCAAACTTTCAACTGTGGGTACTTAATTGAGGCCTCCGCGTACTAAGCTGAGCCGTGCGGTATCGATACTTGATACTTGCGTGATTATCGACTTACAAGCAAGTAAAGAGTTACAGGCAAGTCGATAATCACGTAAGCCATGCCGTGGGCGTTGGCGCGGTGTACAGTTTTACCAACCACACGCGCGCGGTTCCGTGTTCAAGCCTGGCCTGCGCAGTTGAAAGTGTGGCGAAGCTTGTGCGTGTGGTAGGCCTATTGAAGAAAGAATGCCTATGCCTATGCCTAGGCAGGAGTGGGTCGGGAAGCTGGCGAGTATGATGATGATGATGACGAGTGCCTTAGATTAGTTATTAAGTGCATTAAATGCATAGGTCTGGCTCAAATGCAATGGCCATAGAAATATTAATAAACTACCAGAGAAATTAAAAGAAATAAATAAGGAAAATTGTTTCGAAAATAAATTGAGTAGTTTATTAATACATAAATGCTATTACAAATTAGAAGAATAGTTTTAAGATATAAAGAAAAAGCCGGTCCACTCCACATGACGTCGTAAATACCTCCCTAACAGGGTCCAATATGAGATACTTATATTTTAACTTTTAAAATCTAGTGAATTTGTTCAGTAGTTCCGAGATTACCCCTTACAAAAATTTACTAACTCACACATGTTAATTATATAATATTAGTACCTATATTTTAGTATTTATATGAGGCCTATGCCAAAAGGCACACCGAATTGAGGGACATTATCTAAAATTTAAAAAAAAACTTAAATAGTTCAAATACCAAATACCTAGTGCAAACCCAAAATATTCGGACAAAATGGCTATTGTATTGTACATATATATTTTAGAATGTATAGAGAATGATTCCCAAAGTGGTCTATATCGACGACGAAGACCTAGAAGGGGTCCAAGAATTTTCCAAAAATCCAATATTAGTTAAGCAGGGGATCTACCCAAAACCGAAAAACGTGGCTAGTGGTTTATGAGACATAAGTTTGGGGACCACTGGTATAGAGTATAGTTACTACTATAGCTAGTAGTACGCTTCGAATGGAGACCTCAAATCCTACTAATATTATAAACGTGAAAGTTTGTAAGAATGGATGGATGGATGGATGTTTGTTACTTTTTCACGCCAGAACGGCTGAACAGATCTGGATGAAATTTCGCACAGAGATAGATTATAGTCTAGAATAGCACATAGGATACTTTTTAACCGCGGGTGAAATCGCGGGGCGCAGCTAGTATCTCCATAAAATCTCGTCCGATTTCGCTCATATTCATATTTTTTTAAAATTGTATTGTATGAACATGAATTGTATTTGACTGCCTCGGTGGCTCAGTTGGTAGATAACCTGCCTTCTGAGCTTGGAGGCGTGGGTTCGATTCCCACCTAGGGCAAACATTTATGTGATGAACATTTGTGTTTGTTCTATGTCTGGGTGTTAATACTCGTATCTATTTAAGTATGTGTTTAAAAATATCTAAGTATCAGTCTCTGGCAGCCATAGTACAAGCTTTGCTTAGTTTGGGGTCAGGCGACCGTGTGTGAAAGTGTCCCGTATTTATTATTTATTAACTACTTGCCTGCAAAATTTCATTTAAAAAGTTTCATACAAATTGATGACAAGTGCCGAGATGTCCCAAACTCCCAGTAGACTTTGAGACCTCGCTTCGCTAGGTCAATTAATTACGACTATAGTAAGAACTAGCTGCACCCCCGCGGTTTCACCCGCGGTTTGATAGTATCCTATGTGCTATTCTAACCCTGTGCCAAATTTGATCCAGATCCGTTCCGCCGTTTTGGCGTGATTGAGTAACATCCATATCGTTTTTTATCCATGCACCAAAACTTTAATATTTGTAATACATTTTAAATAATATATGATTGAATATTTAATATAATAATATTAAGATGAGATAGTGAGACTACTTTGATATAAGTACATAAATATACTAACCGATAACAACTTCATGGTCCACCTCTATAGCCGAGCACTTGACCATAGGGTCGGTGTACAGTATGTTCTGGATTGTTTGGCCTGAATTGGAGTCCTCTCCAAGAAACAAGATGGTCTTCCGCTGCTTAGATGTGGACTGAATATCTGTTGACATTAACTGAAAAGAATATAATACATTTTTAACTGGTTTATATATTATATTGAAAAAAGGATGAAGTCTATTTTTTGTATTTGATCAACAAGTACCATATGCAGGGCCGGATTTAGAGGTGTGGAGGCCCTAGGGCAACCTGAAAGTGGAGGCCTCTAATTATTACTAGAGTAAAATAAAAAAATATCAGTGAAAAATGTATTGCAATTTTATTTATTGCAAGTAACAAAATTAAATTATTTAACCACTCATATTTGCTTAATTAGGTATTAAAGTATTTTTCTTTAAATCTCCATTGTGGGAGCCTTCTCTTGTGTAGGCCCCGGGGTTCGTAGCCCTGCCTGTCCTCCCCTAAATCCGGCCCTGACCTAATTATTTTATTCTGGTGTCCGTTTCTAGGCCACCCAAAAGCTAGACATGATAAAAATAATAGAATTCTCATTGTGAGTAGGCCTGGGTGTGAACTAATATCATCTCATACAGGAAAACATTCAATGTATTGGTAAGACAAAGAAATATGTTTGTTTCTTACTCATTGACTTGTCCCAATAAAGGCTGATCAGTAAAAGAATAAGACATAAAGAATATATGACATTAGGCTTTGAATTTTTTAACTAGGAAAATTATAACCCATGGTTCCACTAAGTATTATGTTACTAAATAAATGAAAATTACCTGCTTCAGAGCATCATCTTTATCTTGAGCGCTGGCAAAATTACAGTTTTCTCCATCATTTATATCCTTATTCTGCTTAGATAGCTGGGACAGAAACATTTCACTCTCCGACTCATCATCGTCATAGTAGATCTCCGGAGAATCTGCCTGGTTTTGAACTTCTCTTATCTGCTCAAGGTTATTTTGCTTAAGTTTGTTGTTTTGAGACTGATGGTCATAGTTGTAGACATTCTGAGTGATGTATGTGTTATGTTGTTGGACAGTAATGCAGCCCAAATTTTCAAGAATGGAGTAGGTCTGTTGTGATGTTGTGTCATGGTTGTTGTACACATATGGGCTTCTAGATGGGTCTATCCACACCTGAGACTGATTGTAAGGCTCTGCTGAAAGGGCATTAGCGTCCGACAAGACCACAGGCATCTGATTAATGTCTTCACAGTATTCTGACGAATTCGAAGAGTTCTCCTGTTCAACCTCAACCGTTTCAGTTGGATAAAAGTTGATGCTGCAAGATTCTATCACCTTTACATTACAAAAGCCCGAATAAATGCAAGATACGTTGCCTTCCGTGTCTGGCGAAGTTATAGACAGATCGATGAATACGTTTTCAGACATTTCACAGTTCATTTCAAGTTTTGTGCACTGTTTCGGGATAAATAGGATTGGAACGACGTCTTGGATCCCTGGGGCGGTGTTCTCCCGGTCCATTTTGAAGAAAAAACGCTATAAAACAATTTAAAAACATGGTTACGCTTTTGAAAACCACTTTAGGAAACTACCAACATGCAGATTGAAGGTGGGAATTATTTGTTTCAGAGAAATATAGAAAATAATTTTACTTACCACGTTCGTTGAAGGTGGCAGAAAAAGAAGAAGGCACAGTGAGGTATGAATGGCACTTGCATCGTAATTTTTTATATCTACCCTCCGATTGCATTTATTTTCATTGAACTTCTGTCAGCGGCTGCCGGCTACCGTCATTCAGATGTTTCAATTATGTATTTCTAAGCAACGCTTAAATAAACATCCTTGAGCAATGAATGTTTTAAAACTCATTGATGAATTTTGTTTTGTCTTCTTTTCACGTCCATTTTCATTTCGTAATTTCGTTTTTTGAATGATCGAAGGAACTTTTTTTAATGTTGTTTTGTAATTTCAGCTGATCCAGCCAAGCTTGCATGTTTATCAAGAATGTGACACGATAATATATACTTTAACTCTATGAGATAGAGAACATATTCATAGTAAAATAAATATTTTGAAATTTAAAAAGTCATAAACGTCAATTTTTTATAAATGCCTTCGCACGCTATGTGGATTAAGCCATTGAAAATAAATGTGAAGATCAATTCATTTATGGATTAATTTATTACAATTAATTAGGTATTCCTTTACAATAAAAACCTAAAATATACCTTAACCAGAATAAGTTTAAAAACAAGGTCTAAGGTCTAGCCCTGAGTCCCCAAGGTGCAAAGTAAGCTAAAAAGTGGAGTGGGTGTGTCACATACGAGTAAATTCCCACAATACACTTTTTTTTTTTTTTTTTATGAAGAATAGGTCGGCGTTTGACTACCAACTCGCCTGATGTTAAGCGACGTTGTGGTCTAAGATGGAGCACGACGACCTATAAGGTACTTATTCACTCTAGCCTTGAAGTTTTGTAGAGTGAAGAAGTACAAAGACGGCAGTTGAGTGAGGCGCTACAAGTGCGCTACTGCTCAGACCCGTCTTCGGAACGGTTACACCGGACTACATCCCGAAACACGACTAGGTCATTTCACGGCATGGCTTGGTCCGGTGGGTGGTAACTGGCCACGGCCGAAGCCGTGACAGACTTCCACACTAAGTACCGTATTTTTGTTTATATTTTTATTTTTTCGCCAATGTACAGTGCTGCATAGTGCTTAAGCTAATTACAAGTATATAGACCATGTAAGGTAACAGTTACCAGGTTATCCAGTAACACAGACTTTTATTATTTAATTAGGTATGTAAAATTATATACTTAGTACCTACTGCAGGAGGTACTTTTACCACAGCCTACCAATAACAGTTTACACTGTGCTTTTACTGTGTAGGTAGGTACCATCGATATACAACGTGTTGCTTTGCATTCCCACGGAATTTGTACAGGTAGTTACACTCCACTACTCCAATAAATGAATAAACTATGGGGCAACCTTGAAATCGAGAACAAAAAAACAGCTGTTCCATACAAACAAAAAAAATGTTGTACGTCGATAAAATACTGCTTTTTTCTTTCAATTTCAAGGTTGCCTACTACCTCTACAAATTCAGAGCGAAAGCATAACAACACGTTGTAAATGTGTACGTATTACATTAATCTCGTTGGTAGGTACCTAAGTCTACTAACTAAACGTCTGTTATTAAGTTTTCTTCTGGAAATATGGCGTTGTCCTCCTTCTCATCCTGACAGCTATGTGGGTCGCAATTTGAGTACTTCAGACACTGCTGTATAAAGTCCTTGAACGCATAGACTCTGACATGCACGTCGGGATACCCTTCAGCGCAGGTTACTATAGCCCAAGACACGATACCAGCCTGCTTGTTGGTGCTTATTAACACCAGCGCACTGCCAGAGTCGCCCTGCAGACGAAAGAAATAAGTTAACTGAATAATCATTGGTGGAATCGTAGACGTAAGCTATTTCCAAAATCGACCATTCGAGCATTAGCGAGCGAAGAGTCTCTGGTTTAGCTTCAACAAAAATGCTTTCGTATGACCGAACTCTGTTCGAATGCTAGTCCAGCGGTGCTATTCACAATCATTCTGAAACGTTTCCGATCGGATCCCACAAAATGTAAACTCAAATTGTTCGAATCTCAGTCTACTTTTATACGTTTTGGATTGGAATGGAATAGGGAATCCAGTATAAATCCGATCTGGGGCCCTATCATCTCACCGATATCATCTCACGCGTAGGAATACGAACTACGCGTGAGATGAGATTCCATTTTATCTTGATCAGTCTCACACCTATGACGTTTCAAACGAGAGCAACAAGGACGAAAAAAGGTGAGATGAAAATCTCAAATCTCCGAATAGGGCCACTGGGGGGCTATTCCTACGCGTGAGATGAGATGAGATTTTATCTTGGTCACTTTCACACCTATGACGTTTCAAACGAGAGCAACAAGGAAGAAAAATGGTGAGATGAAAATCTCAAATCTCCGAATAGGGTCCCTGAATAATGAATCACGTTTAAAAACTTATAAAAATACTGACTGAGATTCGAATAATTTGAGTTTAAAATTTTTGGAACTCGAACGGAATCGTTTTCGAATGATTGTGGATACATAAGCATATTTGTCTGTCATCCTTTACAGGTCGCATTTCCCGATTCTCTTCAAACTTTGTGATTTTTTTTGCCGATACAGTTTTTTTAATTGCTGAGTTTTTTTTTCGCGAACTGTAGAGGCGGACAGACGCCACCCGCGAGGTCTCCAGCTCACGAGCCACTAGTTATTAGGGGGTTCCAAAAGAGCCAATTTATCTGATATCATACAGCATACAGCCCCTTATCTAGATAGGTACGCTGTAGTTCGCTGCACACTGAACATGCAGTAGGGTCAGTAGGCCCTATTCAGGACGCTACATTGCTAAACCACACAAGGTAAGTAGCTAAAAATATCTACCTGTCTTTGTTTTGCTGCGTACCTACATAATAGACAAGTCATCAAAACGTTTAGCTAGCTTAGATTCAGCGTGGCTTATTGTTATTGTGTTTTGAGTAAGCCACGTTATCCTAAATTAGCGCATTGATGCCTCATTTGAAACGCACCTCCTTTTTCTTCTCCGTTGAAACCGTAATAGAATAAAAAGTTTGGTCGTCGTGCTAGATAGAATATTTCTCAAAAATATTCCTACCAAATACATAATAGCAATCTACTCACATGACACAAGCCATGTCCAGGCGAGTGCAAGGTGCAGATCTCGAGCTTCTTGTCTATGTATGGCTGCCACCACATGCCCGAGTCACCGACCGCTTTCTCCAAGGCCTTGACGCACTCCTCGTGAGATACGGTTCTCAGATGCAGGTACTGAAGTTCGTTGGGAATGATGCCCCCGAGCTGGAAATAACAAAAATAAAGGTACCTAAGCACTTTTAGGTTGAAGTTTCGTTTGGAAGCCACCAAACGCAAACATTACTTTGACATTAATTTTTCGCTTAGCTTGAATAGGGAATGTATGCAGCAAAAGACCTAAAAATGATAGGTAGCCGCATGACGCATTAACCACATCTGCGATTCACCACCACCTAACATCAGGCTAGCAGCGTCTACATGTCCGCCGTTATAAAAATCCAATTTTTTACCGATTGCGTTCCCCATCCATGGACGACGCTCTTCTCGCCCCCCTTTACATAGTCAAAGTCGAGCGCAATGATCGCCACTCGTTTGTTCATCACGATAACTTCCACCGTGAACAGCATAGCGATATCGTTCTTGATGTTCCAGGAGTCGTACTTGGGATGGATCTTGTGGCCTTTGAACTCTACCACGGTCCCTCTGGACCAACCGTTACTGCCGACCTTGGCGTGGAAAGTTCTGGAAACAATAATAAACAACACAATTAAAATATGCTAATACGTACCTGCCCGTGTTATGTAACCCCTAACATTTAGCTTCAAGTCTAGTCCAAAAATGTAAGACTGAAGAAGGAAATCAAATACATTAAACTAAATCATCTGCATACGACTTCGCTTACATTTCAGGTCTGTGGCACTTGGTAGTGTAGTTTTCGTTAGTGTATTTTCATTAAAATAGGCACCAGTCAGTAGTTCTGGAGAATATCCCCTGCACAACAAACCTACAAACTTTACTTCTTCCTAATATTTGTGAAGACTCATGCTTACTCTAGTAGTCCCCCATCCCAGTTGCCGAGGATACAATGCGCTGCGGTGAGAATGCATCGATTTGAGATGATGGAGGCGCCGCAAACCAAGGACTGCCAGGTGTAGCCCACCACCAGCGCGGCCATGTACGGCGCCTGGCCGGTCGCGGCCTCGCTGCCGCCGACGATGCGCTGGTGGAAGAACTGGCTGAAGTCTTCTGATGGACTCTCGAGGGGTATACCTGGCAACAAATATTTGTAATAGGAAGGATTCTTTGCCTGAGAATAAGCACACAGATTGAATGATAGTACCAAGGATGGCTTGTCACAGGTTAACCCTCTTGACGCCAGGTTTATCTAAGAGGCAATCCTCATACCTATTCCGCCCGCCTGGGTCGACGATAGTGTTTGTCTTAGGCGGCGGAAACCTTATCGCATAAAATCGAGTCAGGAAGTTCAAGGTTAACGCCATGCATGATCTAGGGAACAGAATGTTGACAAGCTGAAGCGCCTGCTAAAAAACTGCTATGCTGTTCACATTTGACTGATTTTTCACATTGGACGATGCTATTTCTCACCATTGGAAAAATGTCCCAGGATCCCCACAACAAATATGATCGTAAGAAACATTGTGTTTGATTTACACTGTAGGTCTAATTTAAATGATACAATTACGATATAGCTTAGTAGTATTTATATGAAAGTTTAATAGGTACTTATCTTATTTTTTGCTATCAGTAAAAGAAACAGTCAAGTAGCTACATGTTTTAATATCTAAGGGGATTCCGTAGCTATTTTAGATTATCACAAATCGAGTTCATTTGCTATGACTAGGATAACGGATGTATCATAAGATATTAATTGTCAGAGCTAAGCGATGCCTCAGAGTACAGGAACAACTCGGCATTTGTTTGCCTGACGGTAACTTGAGTACCTATCGTTGATCTCGTGGCACAGTGGAGATGGCGGTACATGGTAGCGCTCTAGCCCGGACCGTGACACGTACATACTACATAGGTACATCACTACATAGCATGTAAGCAGACAGACACGGTCTCGGTAATATTAAAAAAAAAAACTCAACTCAGTTTGCCACGAAACCCTAAAAATTATAGGTAAATAAAAAGATGACTAATATATTTTTAGCTTTTATGGTTAACTGATGATGATTACTTCCTATGTTGTTGTTTTGATTTGCAGTGATATACTTTTCAGGATTATAGGTCGATCACTGTAGATAGGATATTTACAGACTGTTTTGTTTTTTACAAATTTCTGACTCTTGCATGTGCATCACTAAGCAGTAGGGGAGCGCCCTGAGCATAGTCATTGTTTAGTTGTGTCGACGAGAATTCTGCTTTGGCCTCTACCTACATACCATTCTACCCTTGTCAAAAAATATCGTAAACACCCACCTATTTTTAACACACAATATACTTACTTAAGGGTCCGGCGACCACTTTAGACTAACTTCGGATTGGCTAAAGGTTTTCTATTGCCATGTCGTCTGAAGGAGACGACAAGCGAAGAGAGGAAGTAAAGATACTGATAAGCCTCTAAAGTTATGTACAGAGTGACAAAGTGCAATTTCAATTTTTATATGACATTTGCACTTCTCTAATCATTTTTAAATAACTAATAATTTCCCTTGTATTATGGATTCATTTAACAGCTAATGATGTAGACAACCTCCCTATGTAATGGAATTTATGATTTGCTTTGTCTATCTATTAAATAAATAAGCCAAAAGTGACCCCTTAAAATGCGGATATTTTACATAGCTCTAATTTCTCTTGAGGACATTTAAAAAAAAAACAAGAACATAGGGGCGGAGATGTGGTTCATATAGTTGTACATGCCAAATTTCGTCATAATCGGAAAAATGTTTTCCAAAAATTTGACAAGCGCGTTGTATGGAGATTTCAGAGCGTCGCAGAACTCTTAACAATTTTTTTTAAACTTGATAGGCTTGCGTTTGGCCGCCAACATGCCTGATGATAAGCAGTGATGCGGCCTACGATGGAGCACGCTTGCCTAGAATAAACCGATTCACTCGAGACTTGAAGACCCAGATTAAAAGTGTCAGGGAACACACACTCTGGTGAGTATTCCACACTCTAGTGGTCCGTATAAGAAAGAAGAACCAAAGCGTTTTGTGCGTGTTGTTGGTATGTCAACCATAAAACGATGCTGCTTTTTTGTACTCTTGGTTGTTTTATAAAAGAACGGGCTAGGGAGAATAAGGTCATGCAAACCAGATGCACACTCACAGAAATGTGTCCGATAAAAAACCGATAGACTAGCAACCCTGCGCCGATGATCTAGACTTTGAAGTTTCTATGAAGGAACATAGAGCGAACATGCTTACCTCGTAACGTAACTCCTCGTTCAGTGAGAACACGGGTCCAACCAATAAAATCCTAAAATTCTGGAGCGTGCGACAATAGCTAGGTCACTTTCACTCTCATGGCTTTCAACAAGAAAGACAGGGACATAGATAATATCGCATGCGCCACAGCAGAGCCCAGGGGCTCTATTCTTACAAGTCGAGATATTTTTTGGTCATTGTCTGTCACGTTTTGGAAGGTCAGAGGAGTGAGAGTGACCAAGAAAGCATCTCACGCATCAGAATAGGGGGCCAGGTCGACCCGAGACTGACGATATCAGAGATATGCCATTGTGTAGTTTTCATTAGGATTATATAGAAGAGCTGCAATTCTCAAGTGGGTAAAAACTTATACAACTTTTATGTAGGGTCAACTAGGGCAAATGCGCTTGTGGGGCAATCGCATCATTCCTTCACAAATTAGGCAACTAACGCCATCTGGTACAGATTATTACAACTAAAGATAAAAAAGATGTAGGTGGCGCCTAATTCGTGAATGGTTTGTTAATAATTCTCGAAAAACGCAATTGCCCTACAGATGCATTTGCCCCAGTTGACCCTATCTCATAAGAGGGCCGCGACGCTCTGAAATTTCCATACAAACGCGCTTCTCAAATTTCTTGAAAACCATTTGTCAGATTATGAAGAAATTTAGCATGTACAATTAAATGAACAATATCTTCGCCCCTATGTTCTTGGTTTTTTTTTAAAACGTTTATTATTATTATTATTATTATTAACGTAAATACAACTACAGCTTAAACTTAGCGTTCTCAAGCGAAAGTAGATGAAAATTTTCCGCATTTGTAAGGGGTCACTTTTGACTGATATATTCAATAGATAGACAAAGCTAATCAAAAATCCCTTTACATAGGGAGATTGTCTACATCATAAGCTTTTAAATGAATCTATAATACAAGGGACATTTTTAGTTATTTAAGAATGATTAGAGAAGTGCAAAAAGTCATTAAAAAAAATCACTTTGTCACTCTGTAGGTAACTTTAAAGGCTCGTCAGTGTCTTTACTTGCTCTCTTTGCTCGTCATCTTCTTCTAGACGAAATGGTTATGGAAAACCTTAAGCCAATGCGAAATTAGTCTAAAGTGGTCGCCGGACTCTTTTAACCCTTAGCTTAGCTCACGTAAGCCATTTGAAGAGATATAGAAAAGAAGAGATTAGTTTGCATTCTGTCCTGGCGCAGTATATGGCTGCCTCGGTGGCTCAGTTGGTAGTGAACCTGCCTTCTGAGCTTGGGGGCGTGGGTTCGATTCCCACCTAGGGCAAACATTTATGTGATGAACATTTGTGTTTGTTCTATGTCTGGGTGTTAATATCTATTTAAGTATGTATTTAAAAATATCTAAGTATGTATATCAGTCCCTGGCAGCCAGAGTACAAGCTTTGCTTAGTTTGGGGTCAGGCGACCGTGTGTGCAGTGTCCAGAATTTATTTATTTATTTATATCCCAGACTCTTAGACAAAGATTGAGATTTACACTCCCAACTTTACGCGGTTATTGCGTAATTGTAGTGTATGCCTTGGACATCAACAGTCTCAGTGAGAGATTTTAATTTTAAAATGAACTTTAGTTTATTGCGTACTAGACTAACCTAGCTTGTACCTAATGTGTACCTACTGTGTTAATAGGTGTCTCTGTAAATTACCTCTTCACATACTCCTCAATTTCGTCAGAAACCTTCAGTACGGTAAGTAGGCTTCATAGACATTCCATTTGGGTTATCTCCCTTGACTACCTGGTTGACTTGTGCTAGCATTTTGCGGCCAGTGCGAGCTTCTCTAACTGGTACTGTACTATATGCATTACACCAAACTTGAACCCAGTAAATTTTTCCCCTCTCCTATAAAGTTATAGCCATTTTCCTGGGCACTGCTGACACTACACTACACTACAAGAGGGTATGATAAGGTTAAGACTTATTTAGAAGACAACGATGTCCGGAGCCTTCCACTTCCGCCAAGTAGCCACTAGTATGTATAGATATTACCTAGTTGTAAGCCAAAATTTGTGAGACAGTCATTTATTTTTTCTTAGAAAAAATAATGTCTCTCAGTTTCTTGCCTGTTCTTCTGAGTAGAGGCTCTTTATCCGAACCAGGCGGTCGAGTCTATTAAAAAAAACTTTGACATTCATAAGAATAAAAACGTTTTTGACTTTGATTTTGACTAACCTAGTCATACGGCACTGCGTCGAGGAATTTGAAAAGTCAACGCCCTGTTCCTGAGCACCGCTAGCACTGACCTACTCATACGACGCTGCGTGGAGGAATTTAAACAGAAGCCTTCAGACGATCTAAAACTTCCAATATGGCCGCCCACTTGACAACAAAGCCAGTGATTAAGCATCAGTAGGAACCAGAATTTGCAATAACACACTTATCTAATGAGTGATTGTCCTTTAATAATTTTAAGATCAAAAAAAAAAATCAAAACAACAAGTAAGTAGGTATTTATTTTAGACAGAACGAACGTTAGCGAGCGAAGCGTCTTCGCTTCAGTTTCGACAAGAATACTTTTGTATATCCGGATTCTGTCTGGATTTCTGTCCGGATGTCTATGTCTTCTTCTGCGGGTCGCATTACCTTATCCGTATACCTACTATACGGCTAAAAGTTGGAATAATCTGTCGGCTTCCTGGTTTTCTGAGAGAAATAATCAGGGTATTTTTAAGGCCAGCGTGAATTGGTACCTTTTAAGTAAAATAGTGGACCGAACATGGGTAAAACCAAATAAATAACTTAAAATTACTTAACGATTTTTTTTTTTTTTTATGTAGAATAGGTCTGCGTTTGACTACCAACTCGCCTGATGTTAAGCGACGATGTAGTCTAGGATGGAGCACGACGACCTATAAGGTACTTATTCACTCTGGCCTTGAAGTTTTGTAGAGTGAAGAAGTACAAAGACGGCAGTTGAGTAAGGCGCTACAAGTGCGCTACTGCTCAGACCCGTCTTCGGAACGGTTACACCGGACTACATCCCGAAACACGACTCGGTCATTTCACGGCATGGCTTGGTCCGGTGGGTGGTAACTAGCCACGGCCGAAGCCTCCCACCAGAGTTTGCTACCCGGTTAGCACTACCCGGGATATTATACTATACTATATACTAAATATACTATATACTTTATTTATACTATATTTATTTTAGAGGATTTATGTAAGTAATCAATGATAAACTTCAATTTAAAATTAAAAATTCATGTATTCTGTCCAAATACATGCACTTAAAATCGCCAGCTTCTTACAATAATTCCAAATCTTTAGGTAGATAGAGTCAACTGGGGAAAATGCGTCTTTCTAGAATTACTGACAAACCCTTCACAAATTAGACAACTAACACCATTTAGTACAGAATATTGTAACTAAAGATAGAAAAATATGTAGCTGGCACCTAACTTTTAAAGGGTTTGTCAGTAATTCTCGAAAGACGCAATTGCCCCAGACGTATTTGCCCCAGTTGACCCTATATTATGTAACATTAATTAATAATTATTTAACTTCTATTAAAGTCGTGGCGCTGAGGGCACAACAATTTCAAACTTCTAAAGGTTTTTAGGCAACAATAGTAAAAAAGTGCGTGTTCGTATCACAACTCATTTAAACTTCCTCTTCACTGTGCTTAAACAACCAAAAATATTTACCTTCAGTAGGCGGTGCTTTTACTGTGTACAAATGGCCATTTGCACTAAATTTAAGAATTGCCTAAATCCTTCCTTATCTAGTTTAATCTACTCCTAGATAACTCATACCTAATTTTTTTTCGAACCTTAAGCTATGAACCTTAGGATAATCTTAACTGTATGTGCCCGATAAGCGAATATTTCGCTAGGAGTACTTTTAAACTAGTTAAGCAAGGGTTTAGGCAATTCTTATATTTCGTGCAAATGACCATACGTCTACTAACTAAACGTGTGTTAGTAAATTTTCCTCGGGAAATATGACGCTCTCCTCATTCTCATTCTGACAGCTATGTGGGGCGCACTTTGAGTACTTCAGTATAAAGTCCTTGTACGCGTAGACTCTGACATACACGTCGGGGTATCCTTCAGCGCAGGCCACGATACCCCAAGACACGACACCGATCAGCTCGTCGGTCCTTATTAACACCAGCGCACTGCCGGAGTCGCCCTGTGTACCAACAACAACAACATTTTTTTATTAAAAACACAAAATAATTACAATAGTACTTAAATAAAGCTTAACTCAGTTTTTAATGGGCGGCCTTATCGCTCAAAGCGATCTCTTCCAGGCAACCTGTATAGACAGGATAATTTATATAAATAGAGGCATTGAATGTCATTAAACACAATTGTACAAGACGTAAAAAAATTATAAGATAAATATATAATATACAAATAATAATAATAAATAAATAAATACTAATGAGTAGACGAAATAAATATAATATAAATATATAGTGCGACTTTTGTGACATACAATATTTACTATCTTTCGAAATGGCTATTGTTTCGAAAGGTAGTGAGACTTGACACGACTCTTTAAAGACGTCAAGCGAAGGAGCACGTTTAACGTCGATAGGTAGGCCATTCCACAAAATAACTGCTTATTGTAAAATAGGACGAATAAAAATTAGTTCTGTGTGAAGGAATGGTTAACTTAAGATTCTCTGCCGATTATAAGGAAAAAGGGTGAGTGCTGTACTTGAAATGTTCCTGGAGGTAATGGGTACCAATTTGAATTTGAATTTATAAAAGGACCAATTTTTCTGACACTAAGTACTTACGATGTGGTTCGCTGCACAGTGGACTTTCAGAAGTCCCTGCTCAAAACGCTTTATTTACTGCTAAACTAAACTAGCTAAAACCTGTATTTGTTATTCCGGTGTATTGAACAAATCATCAATACATTAGCTAGCTTTCTTCTTCTCTTTTGAATAGAGCATATTGGGCCTTTGAGTAAGCTGATTTATCTTAAATTAGCGTATTGATACCTCATTTGAAACGGACCTTACTAAACCCTCCCACCGTTAACTAAGCAATCCACATCACTCACATGACACAAGCCATGTCCAGGCGAATGCAAGGTGCAGATCTCGAGCTTCTTGTCTATGTAGGGCTGCCACCACATGCCCGAGTCACCGACCGCTTTCTCCAAGGCCTTGGCGCACTCCTCGTGAGATATAGTTCTTAGGCGCAGGTACTGAAGTTCATAAGGAATGATACCCCAGAGCTGGAATTAACAAAAAAATAAATAGGTACGTCTTATCAAAATAATTGGTAAACGTTAAAGTTTCGCTTGCAATATGGAAGTCACCAAAGGACGACCAATCAGAGATAAAAATTATCCTATGTGCTATTCTAGACTATAATCTATCTCTGTGCCAAATTTCATCCAGATCTGAGTAACAAACATCTATCCATCCATCCATCTAATAAACCGCCGCTAACATTAAGGCGAGTCGTACAGACCTCTACTGTTAGGCAACCTGTCGGTCGTAATACAAATTCAAATTTTTACCGATTGCGTCCCCCATCCATGGACGATGGTCTTCTCGCCCCCCTTCACGTAGTCATAGCCCAGCGTAATGATCGCCACTCGTTTGTTCATCTCGATATCTTCCACCGTGAACAGCATAGCGATATCGTTTTTGATGTTCAGGTGGTCGTACTTGGGATGATTCTTGTGGCCTTTGAACTCTACCACGGTCCCTCTGGACCAGCCGTTACTTCCGACCTTGGCGTGGAAAGTTCTGGAAACCAAAATCAGCAACACAATTAAAATGTGCTACATACATCATTCTCGACGTGGTGTAACTGATAACAGTAGCTTTAACTTAAAGTCTAGTCCGAAAATCTGGGACTGAAGACTGGATTAATAAATACATTTAGGATCGTATGCTAAAACGACGCTCAGTCATGAATCTCGATTTGCAACTGTTATTATGATGGTAAAACCAGTTTTAAATCGATATTCATGACTCGTTCGAATCGTTCGAATCGAACGCGTTGGGCTTAAATCATCTGCCCACGGTTCCGCTTACGTTTCACGTCTATGGCACTTATTAGTGTAGTTTTCTTTTGTGGAATATCGTTAAAAATTGCACTAGAGATCTGGAGATTAGAGTGGACTCTTACTTACTCTAGAAGTCCCCCATCCCAGTCGACGAGGATACAATGCGCTGCGCTGAGCAAGCAACGTTTGGAGATGATGGAGGCGCCGCAAACCAAGGACTGCCAGGTGTAGCCCACCACCAGCGCGGCCATGTACGGCGCCTGGCCGGTCGCGGCCTCGCTGCCGCCGACGATGCGCTGGTGGAAGAACTGGCTGAAGTCTTCAGATGGACTTTCGAGGGGTATACCTGAATACAAATATTTGTGATAGAGAGAATTCTGTGCCTGGGAAGGGAATCAACCGTTGCGGCTCAAGTTTGGCTGATTTTTTAGGCTGGAAAATGCAATTACCATTGGAGAAATGTCCCAGGATTCCCACAACAAATATGATCGCAAGAAACATTGTGTTTAATTTACACTGTATGTATAATTTAAATGATACATTTACGTTACAACCTAGTAGTATTTATATTAAAGTTTATGAGATATTTTATTATTTGCTATCAGTAAAAGAAACAGTCAAGTGCATGTTGTGATACGCCCATAAGAGGATTCCGTTGGTATTTTAGATTATCACAAATTGACTTCTTATTTTACATAACATATCGTCACGCCTATCCCAGGGGCTGGCAGAAGTGTAATACAATACCCAAACTTCGCCGGATGATATGCAGCAGTCCCAAAATGTGACAGGGGGCGAGCCTGTCGAAATACACCGGGCTCTAGTCGTGTAGCAAATGACATACAATACGCACAAATGTTCACTTAGTGAACAAATTGGTGCGTGAATCTAGGTTTGAATCTCTCCCTCTGTCTTGAGTGGCGGGCCTTCACCAACTAGGCTATGATCGGCTTCTTATTTTACGATTGAAATATTTTGTAACTATAATTAATTGACCAAGCAAAGCAATGTCTCAGAGTACTGGAACAGCTTTTGGTATCTTTGACTGATCTTTATAATGCAGACGTTTGGTTTATCCCAAACCCAAATAAAGTTTTTTAAGTTTTATATTGTAAACAAGCTAAATAGGACGAAAGACAACCTTTCGTCCTATTTAGCTCGTTTAGCGGAGATACGCGAATTCTCACTCAAGGCGAACTATCTACATATATTTCAGTACTAAAGTACGGACCGTTACATGTACAATTTTAGATTCCTATGTAGGCATCTAGTCAGACAAAGACACGGTCTCGGCGAAATTAAAAAAAAAAGTTTCGCTTCGTTTGCCACGGAACCCTAAATTGATTAAAAGATGACTAATATCAATTAACCTTGTATGGTTAGCTGATGATGAACACTTTCTATGTTGTTGTTTTGATTTGTACTGATATACTTTTCAGGATTATAGGTCGATCACTGTAAATAAGCTGTACTGTTTTTACAATTTCCTGGCTCTTGCAGATGCATCAGTGATTGCTAGCTTGTCGAGCTTTGTTAATAGTCATTATTTATTTGTGTTGACGAGAAGATAGGCTCTATGCCTCTCTGAGCCCCTACGAGTGTTTCTTCCTCCATCGAAAAATAGGTTAGGATGTACACATACGAATTGTTAACTAAAAAATGTCATCTGCTACGCAACTGGAGCCCGGTGGATGGCGACTGACTCGCCCCCTGTCACTTTTGGGACTAAATATCGTCCTGCGAAGTGAGGGTGTTGTACACCTCTGCCAGCCAGAAAGGCGTGACGATATGACATGAAAATGCAATTTGCAAAAGTATATTATTATGTTTTAATACGCCTGATAGTCATAGTGCAGTCTGAATCATTGCAAGTTAAGCAGCCGGAGAGAGTAACCTTACCTCGCGACTCTTCAGTTTGTGTGGGACACTGGGGACCCAGCTAATTGACTCCTGAATTTCCGGTGCGTGCGAAAATAACTCTGTCACTTTCATTCTCATGACTTTCATCATGAGAGACAGGGACCAAGATAATATCGGATGCGCCACAACATTATATCAGTATGTAAGTACCTATATCATACTCGTATATAGAACCACGGTGGGTACCTTTCTGCAAATAAGTGACTTGTTAACGTGATTACTGCGCAAATGTGGTGTATACGTTAGAAATCAAAAACGAGACATTTACTCATATATCCCATAAATAGGAACCACTGTACCTTTTTACATAGGGTTATCCAAAATATACTCGACTAGCTGCGCCCCGCGGCTTCACCCGCGGTCCCACAGAAACCGTTAATTTTCCCGGGATAAAAAGTATTATATTATATCATATAGTCGATTGACAAAATTGCCCCATAAACACATTTGTAACGGTTGACCCTGTTAGTTAATTTATTATTTGTCAAGTCAACCCCCTGTGGTTTGGCGCCGCTGGCACAGTCCAGGAATTTGAACAGAAGCCTTCAGACGATCTAAAACTTGTGCCAGTGCCGCCCACTCGACAACAAAGTGATGAGTAAGCAAGCAGCAACAACATGCCTAGGTATATCTAATCAGTGATCGTCCTGTTTCATTGCAAGTCAAAATAATAGCTAGGTCATATTTATTATTATTAGGTTAGGCAGTCCGAGTTCAAAGTCAAAATGTTTTTATTCAATTTGGGTATCAATCAATTGGGTATACACTTAATACTTTTAAAGAAATATAAAGAGGTAAAGTTAATAAATATATTTATTTAAATAAATCTCTCAATGATTAGCGGGAACCCACCCCGTAGATAGCGCGAACCGCTCGCTTTTGCAAAATAAAAATGTCCTCTACTTCAGCAGCTGATCCCCACAGCAAAGTGCTATACGACATTATGCTGTGGAAGTAAGCAAAGTAAAGCAGTTGTCTAATCTTACGAACAGCATAAGCAGCAGAACTAACTATCTCGAAATAATAGTCAGTACGTTGTTCACTTGCATCATCTTTCCATCACATCTTTCCTATCTGTTCTAAAATAAAAGATGTATCATCAGCGAATATTACTATGCCTGGAAGTAACCGTATACGGCAAATCATTTATATACGCTAAAAATAAGAAACGGACCTAAGATAGAACCTTGTGGTACGCCCATTGTAACTAAAGATCCGGAAGATGTGACGCCATTAATTCCCACTTCTTAAATATGACTCGACAAGATCCACGAATTCCGTAGTGGTATAATTTACGGACCAAGGTACAGTGTTCTACACAATCAAACGCCTTGGAAAGATCACAAAATACACCGATGACATCCTGTGAACTCTCCCAAGCCACCATCACATGCGTGACTAATCTCCAGCATCTGTAAGTTGTTGATCTGTTTTTGTGAAACCGAACTGATTTTCGTTTAATATACTGTGCATGTTAAAGTGAGACAAAAGTTAATGAAGTAAAATCTTTTCACATATTATTTTGCTCAAAGCCGGAAGCACAGAGACGGGTCTGTAATTAATAGAAGGATCTGACTGACTACCCGATTTGAAGATAGGGGTAATTTTGCTATTTTTCATTAATCAAATTAAGTATATTCTGAATTCCTCCATTTAGTTTTTCCCGTCTCTGTGTTGATTGTATTCCAGACAGCTTATATTTTGTTATCGGATTTTCGAATTTTATCTTTTTTATACAAAGCTTTAGCGCGAATGCTAACTGACAGTAGTTTCTAACGTAGTCATGAAAATCTTTACTCGATGTCAGAGATTTCTTGTTATATAAATCAAACATAACATCTCTACTTTTTCGTATACCTCTGGTCGCCCAGTCACTAAACTGTATTTTTTTGGTTGAATTGCATGTTTTCTTTGGACAAATTTAAATAAATTCATTGCTAACTATATTAAATACTAAATTATATGTTAATAGCATAAACTAAATGAGTAATCTTATAATATTCTTGTATACACTGTTGCAACGGGCAACGACCTTGGAAGGTTTGAGAAATACGGACGGCGCTGGCCTAAGACAGACAGAACTGGACAAAAAATTGAAAAAACTTTTGCCCAGCAGAGGTTTGCAGCAATCCTCAGTTAATATGGCTTTCGCCGAAACCGGTTGACTAGAGATTTTCTTGTGTGTGCCACCTATTTATTGGGCGAGGCTATCGAGAGAGACGACGAGAGACGACGAAGCCTCTGCTGCATCCGTCGAGATTTCGAAGGAAACAACCATAGGAACACATTACAGGGTCTGGAACGAAAGGCTGATAAAGTTTAATTTGTTAAAAATTAAAAAACATCCCCGATACCGATTTTCATCAACACCAATTTTCATCAAACATAGCTAACTAAGAGCACTCCGGACTAATTCACATTTCAAACAAAAAAAATCGGTTCATCAGCATCAACCAACCTCAATCAAACATTCCTCTTCCTACTACAGTAAGTTTAGTAAGACTTTTTGACGTTCATAAGTGTATCAATGATACCCAATTGAATAAAAACATTTTGACTTTGACTTTGAAGAGATTTGATAGTAAAGGTTAACCTTTCGTTTTGGTTCCATACATTTAACTTAGTTTCTTAACATTTCCGCCAGGGACTTAATTGAAATGTATGCATGTAGGTATGTATGAATGCCTAAACAAAACCAAAAACAAAGTTTACGTACCACCACCACCACATACACGTTTTGGATTTTCATTAGATACGTGTACTCGTACCTACGTAGTAGGTACGTACGATTGATTCTAATGTTTCTAATCCGTATACGGCCAAGGATTGGAATAATCTTCCGGCTCCCTGGTGTCTTGAGAGATATTTTCAAGGTCAGAGTGAATAGGTACCTTCTAAGTATATGCGTGCTTCATCTTCGACCACATCGTCCTTTACCAACAGGCGAGTTGGTGGTCAAACGTAGACTTAATCGTGATGGTAAAAGTCAAGCATGTATAAAATAATAATAATAATAATCAAACTAAAACAAATGATTGTGTTTATTTTTCAAAGGATAGGTAATGTTGAACTTCCATTGAAGTCGTGGCGCTTAGGGTACAAAAAGTTAGAACTTTTAATATGGTGTTAATGGCGACAAAAACGTTAGAAAGAGATCCGTATCACAACTCCTTTCAGATTACCGGACTGGACCAAAGAGCGAGATATTGGCACAGCTCCGCTCCTCTACTTAACAGTATAGCCTTTTACACTTCTTCATCGCTGTGGTAATACAACCTATCTCCCTTGAGTAGGCGGTACTTTTACTGTGTACAAAGTCTGCTAACTAAATGTGTGTTAGTAAGTTTTCTGAGGGAAATATGACGCTGTCCTCCTGCTCATCCTGACAGCTATGTGGAGCGCACTTTGAGTATTTCAGTATGAAGTCCTTAAACGCATATACTCTGACATGCATGTCGGGATATCCTTCAGCGCAGAATCTGGAGACCCAAGACGTGATACCAGCCAGCTTGTTGCTGCGTGTTAACACCAGCGCACTGCCAGAGTCGCCCTGCAAACGAATTACGTAAGTTTACTGAATAGTTAATCATAGGCATAAGTAGGTTATTTAGTAACAAAAGGGTTAGTCTAAAAATCTGATACAATATACAGACCCTATACCTAAGTAACTGAAATAATTAGCCCCTACCTGACTAATTCTTTAAATTGAATTTTATGATTTTTTTTCAGTGAGTTTACAATTAATCCAATTAACCCAAGGGGTTGGAAAATAGGGGATGGGGAATAGTAATAATAATAATATGGGATAGGGGAATATACGCGTCGACTTGTAAACCCGTCCTCCTCCGTTTCGTTGGTTAAAAAAGGATGGCATAATTTAGCGCACCGAGCTAATGTTTGCCAATATTACTAATCATAGAATCCTCCTACCACGAACTTATTCAATCTACTCACATGACATAAGCCATGTCCTGGCGAGTGCAAGGTGCAGATCTCGAGCTTATTGTCTATGTAGGGCTGCCACGTCGAGTCACCGACCGCTTTCTTCAAGGCCACGACGCACTCCTCGTAGGATATGGTTCTCAGGCGCAGATATTGAAGTTTGTCAGGAGTGTTGCCCCAGAGCTGGAAATAACAAAAAATTAGTACGTTTACCAAAATAATTGATACTTAAAGTTTCGTTTGTAATACACCCATAGGTGTTCTATGTAGATTTCTGGTAGGCCGTATCTTATATTAAACCGGCACTAACATTAGGTCGTATCTCTATAGTAAGTTAATCTCTATATCAGTATGCAGAGGTGTGGAACTCGTTGCCTGCGTCTGTCTTTCCACTCAATCCGGGGGTGTTTAAGAGTAAAGTGAATAGGTATCTCCTAGGCAAGCGTGTTACACCTTCGATCACGTCGACGCTTCCCATCAGGCGAGTCAGTGGTTAAACGCATGCCTAGTCTGTTGTAAAAAAAAGCAGCCGTAATCTTAATAAAAATCCACATTTTTACCGATTGCGTTCCCCATCCATGGACGACGCTCTTCTCGCCCCCCTTCACTACGTAGTCAAAGTCGAGCGCAATGATCGCCACTAGTTTGTTCATCTCTATATCTTTCACCGTGAACAGCAAAGCGATATCGTTCTTGATGGTCGAGAGGTCAAACTTGGGATGGATCTTGTAGCCTTTGAACTCTATCACGGTCCCTCTGTACCAGTTGTTGCTGCCGACCTTGGCGTGGAAAGTTCTTGAAACAAAAACAAGCAACACAATTAGAATATGCTACTCGTACATGCCTGTCGTTCTATATTAAAACCAATAACAATAAAGGTTAGCCTCAGCTGTAAGTCTAGCCCAAAAATCTAAGACTGAAACACATTAGCTCATCTGCCCACGGCTTCGCTCACGTCTTACACCTATGGCACTTGTTGATAGTGTAGTTTTCCATTAGATAACGTTAAAAATCGCTTCAGTAGTTCTGGAAAACTACCGTTGCGGTTCCACAGACTGGTGGTCCCCTGCATCCAAACCTACAATCTTCACCTCTTTCTAATATTAGTGTGTGTTTGGTCCATTCATGCTTACTCTAGAAGTCCCCCATCCCAGTTGAAGAGGATACAATGCGCTGCGGTGAGAATGCATCGATTTGAGATGATGGAGGCACCGCAAACCAAGGACTGCCAGGTGTAGCCCACCACCAGCGCGGCCATGTACGGCGCCTGGCCGGTCGCGGCCTCGCTGCCGCCGACGATGCGCTGATCGAAGAACTGGCTGAAGTCTTCTGATGGACTCTCGAGAGGTATGCCTGAGAACAAATAACTATTGTAGGCAGATCGAGGTAGAACCGGCCTGCTGCCTGCCTGCTGGGGTATGCTACGAATTGAGTCCTGAGGCCCTATACTGCGATACCACATAAATGTCACTTTAACTGTCACGATTGTTCAACAGTGCAATGAAAATATAACATCGCATGTGCTACTTCAGAGCTCCAGGCATCGGCGTACTTACGATAGGGCAAGGTGCGACAACTTCCCCACCCTGGTGGCCTAACATGACATCTTAATCTAGTATAGGATCCCGATATAGAACGAATAAATATAAAATACGTTTCATCAAATAAACATCTCGGTAAAGTTCGTTCTGTAGCGGGATCTTAGACTATTTTCATGATGGTTATGTTTTGTTTTCGATGCTGCGCGACCATGGATCTTATTGCGCAGCGACACGATTCGAGGTCGCGCAGCGCTGAAAACAAAACGTAACCGTCATGGCTGTCATGGTAACCCTGGTCCCTAACTCAAAGCTCAAAATGTAGATTTTTCAAGTAAAAAGGTAGATATTACATTTATTTCTGCCCTATCTGAAAAAAAAAACTCTTTATTTCTGCCCCACCCCTACCTAGCATATGTCTGGGTCTGCCCATGGCCCCAGGTCGACCCGAAATTTCATTTATACTCAATAACCTGCTAAGATACCACTAGCAATTAATTTAGTACTACGACACCTATTTAGAAACCTAGTTCATTGAGCCGTTATCATGGAAATGATTAAATCTGTTCATTATACATTGTTTTACGACCTTCCCAAATTCTTCAGACTAAATTTTAGTCTGAAGAATTTTGGAAGGACGAAGGCTTAGTCACTAAATGATTCCCGATTTATCGGATTTGGTTTAGTATAAAAATTATGTCGGAGTTTTTTACTGTTCAGTGAGTGGTTGTCATTGGAAGTATTCTAGTTGTTATTATTTTTAATTACAATGTTGATTTTTATATTGATAGGTCAAGCGGTTCTAGGACTGTCTGATGGTAATTTTTGTTGTTAGCTATTTATATTTAGCTAGAAAATAATTATATTTTGTAGTTCATTGATTTTGTATTAGTAAAATAGTAAATATAAAAGTATTTTTTGCCTAAAACTAAAAATATAAAAAACAAATTACCTACTTAACAAAAAATAGTATTTTAATTATAATTAAACTATTATAAATAAAAATAATTAATATATTTTTATTAGGCCTACCTACGTAGGTACGTCAAAGGAGATACCTATAGTAGTCAACAGTGGGCGGAAAATGAAGATGCAAAATCCAAATAGAATAAAAATGTAAAGCGCAAATTGAAGACATAATATCGATTCTCATAACTTTCAAAAATTATCAGGAACCCCCTTCGCTTCATCCCGCATCCACGGCGGAGAGGACGCCCCCCCGGCATACTCCCCCCACATGGTAGCCCTGCTGGCCTTCGAGCCGCGCGTGCGCGTCGTGTGCGGCGGCTCCATCATCTCTGTGAAGCATGTCCTCACGGCTGCGCACTGCCTCACGCCGTTCATTGTAGACGAGCAGCTGGCACCGTAAGTATTCTCCACATGGTGGCTCTGCTGGCCTTCAAAGCATACAACTCGTACGTGCGCGTCGTGTGTGGAGGCTTCATCGTCTCTTTGAAGCATGTCCTCACGGCTGCGCACTGCCTCACGCCGTTCATTGTAGACGAGCAGCTGGCACCGTAAGTATTCTCCACACGGTGGCTCTGCTGGCCTTCAAAGCATACAACTCGTACGTGCGCGTCGTGTGTGAAGGCTTCATCGTCTCTTTGAAGCATGTCCTCACGGCTGCGCACTGCCTCACGCCGTTCATTGTAGACGAGCAGCTGGCACCGTAAGTATTCTCCACACGGTGGCTCTGCTGGCCTTCAAAGCATACAACTCGTACGTGCGCGTCGTGTGTGGAGGCTTCATCGTCTCTTTGAAGCATGTCCTCACGGCTGCGCACTGCCTTACGCCGTTCATTGTGGCCGAGCAACTAGCCCCTTAAGTAGGTACTACCCACATGGTGATTGTGCTGGCCTTCGAGCCTCGCGTGCATACAGCATACAGCAGTTCCATCATATCTCTGAAACACTTTACGCCATTCATTGTACACGATCAGCTGGGTCCATTAGTAATTCCTAAGAGTCGTAACTCATAGTTTTTTTTATGATTGAATGGGCCCACGTTTGATCACAACACACCTGATGGAAAGTGACGATGCGGTCTAAGATGGAGCACGCTTGCCCATGAGGTGCCTATTCACTCTTGACTCCCCAGACTCTTCATTAAACCACCAGCCTTAACCATAACCATAGCTTTTTATGCGGCCGGTATGAGCTTCTTAACTGCTACTACAATGCATGCCCAAAACTTGGACTTTGTGTCATTTTTTCGCCTCTCAAAAGTCTGCGCCCTGTTCTTGGACACTAGCAGCACCCTTGTTACGGCGCTGTGTTTCTACTGGAACTTAAACAAAAGCCTTAAGTAGTTTAAAGCGAACGCTAAAGACTTGTGTTACTAAGGCCGGCCAGTTGACAAGCAGGTTCGTGATGAGTAAGTAAGATAAGTAGGAACCTGCGTATAGAAACATAGTTATCTAATCACAATCAATGATAGTCCTCCTATAGTTATTGTCACTGCAAACATAAATATGTAATTACATATTTATTATTAGGCAAGGTTAAATAAAATCAGTTATGTATTTTTATATTTTTGATTTTACATTGCCTTTCTTTTTGTTCTAATTTAATTAAGTACTTACCTACTTACTAAAAAACTGACTCGACGAGCTCGGGCTTAATTTAAAAAAAGTAAGTAGGTTCATTGGATCATCATCATCAGCAGCCCGTAATTTTACTATGCCGTAATCGTGAGTCCCTCTCTTCATGAACGCTACTCATACCGGTCCTGTGACTATGGATACGGAACATTCCTTTTCACAATGACGTTCAATGTCCAGATCATTCCATGGCCGCGTCGGCAGCAACTACTGGCATTCCGGAGGTACCCTGATCTATTTCGAATCCCACCACGTCCATCCAGAATGGAACGAAGACATCATCAAGTACGACGTGGGTGTCCTGGAGACTACTCAAGACATTACGCTGAGCGACACGGTAGCTGTAATAGGGCTGGAATTCGGATGGGTGGACGGCGGCGAGGCTAGCTTCGTCACGGGATGGGGCACGACTTGGCCAAGATTTAATGAAAATGTTGTGGTAAGTCTGTCAGTGTACGACCATCGCTCAAAACGCTGCAAGCTGAAAGACGTCGATTTAAGAATAACTGGTTCAAAGTTTTTGTCACGCTAAACCGCTGCAAAGTGCAATCTTGCGTCTTGCATTTCGTTACTGAAAAAGTTCACATAGAATATGTTATTATTAACCTATGGATGCACTTGGGATCATCGAGTAATCGAATAATTGAAGTAATCTACTTCAAGTTTTATTATTTTAGAACGCTTTCTAAAAAACGCTGTAAAAGTTTAGTACGTCTGGGTTGCATTGCAGCTTTTTTGTTATAACATGGTCGTAAAAGATTTAAGTTTATTTAGAGTAGGTATCTGCAATTGTAATCGTTACACTTACTTGTGTCGTCGCGATTTTGGCAACACATATTTATTCGAATTTTCGTATTTCGGAAACATTTCGATTCCCACCTAGGGCAAATACCTATTCATGTGATGAACAATTTGTATTTGTCTATGTCTGGGTGTTATTATCTAAGTATTCAAAAATAAATATACATGTTTATCAGTCTCTGGCTGCCATACAGTACAAGCTTTGCTTGTTTGGGGTCAGACGACCACGTGTGCCAAAATGTCCCGAACTTAGGTACGAGTATGTAGACATTGTAGACTCAATTCAATTTGGACATAAAGTTGATATTGAAGCCATTGTGTCACGCAGTAGGTATAATAAAGTTCGATATTGGCCTTTTTAAATTGAAGCCAAACTAAGACCCAAACAATACAAAACAATATAAAAACCAAAACAATAACAATACAATAACAATACAAAAACACCAAATACAAATAAATCTAAACAATTAAGGTGCAATGGGCGGTCTTATCGCTGATGAGCGATCTCTTCCAGACAACATTTGGATGGAATAAAAAAAAATTATGATTAAGCATGGACGTGTGCCAATAAAAATAAATTTTAAATATACCCACTAATTTGAGAATTATAATAAACTTACATACGAACACCTACATAAATAATTACTAAATAGGTATACAAAACCTCGGTGGCTCATTTGGTAGTGAACCTGCCTTCTGAGCGTGGGGGCGTGGCTTCGATTCCCACCTAGGGCAAAGATTCATGTAATGAACATTAGTGTTTGTTCTATGTCTGGGTGTTAATATTTATTTAAGTATGTATTTAAAAATATCTAAGTATGTATATCAGTCTCTGGCAGCCATAGTACAAGCTTTGCTTAGTTTGGTGTCAGGCGACCGTGTGTGGAAGTGTCCCGAAATTTATTTATTTATTATTTAATAAACTACCCAGTCATAAAGATACACAAGTACCTACATCAATAAATATACTAATACATATATGCATTGAATTATGACAAAATATTAAAAAGGAAATCGAATCTACTTATAATGAGCCAGTTTGGAAAAGTAGAACACTTTGTGCTGCGTTTTAAAACTATGAAGTGATTGAGCACGTCTAATAACATTAACTGGGAGTGAATTCCAGAGACGCACGGCTTCAGTAGTGAAGGACGATGCATAAAAGCCAGAACTATGCACAGGATTCATAAGCAGTCTGTTTTCTGACGAGCTAAGAGAAAAGGAATGGGAGAAGTGCAAGTATTGAAAACATTCTTTTAGATAATTGGGAGGCAGGGCTAAACAAAATAGTAAAGAGAAACGAAAGGATGCGGCTATTCCGACGCAGACAAATGGGAAGCCATTGAAGCTTAGAGAGGTATTCAGAGACGTGATCATATTTTCGGAGACCAAAGATAAATCTAATGCCGAAGTTCTGAAACCCAAAGTTAAACCAAAGTGAGGCCACGGCGTTAAACATGTCAAAAAATGTCAAGAAAGTTATTGGCTCTTACTAAGCTGTACTGTAAATCTGTTGCACCAACTTCCTTTCCATTATTTTACATTCTATTCTTAACTTCCAGCACCTGGCCCCCACTCCATATTGGCTGCAGCTCCTGTACCTCAGTACCCTGAGCTTCAACAATTGTCGCGAGATCATCGAGGGGTCCGAGGAGTGGCTGGCCGTGGCTCCACCGCTGGACGAGAGGGTGGAGATCTGCACCTTCCATTCGGTGGGATATGGGATGTGCCATGTGAGTTGGATTTGACATAAGGGCGTACAAACGTGCATAACGTGCACCTACTAGAACAAAATTGATACAAAAAAAGTATGCTGGCGTTACACCGGCAGATAGACAGCGGCTTACTGTAAGTCATATTTGAAAACGCAAGGAGTACTCATAAAAGAATACCTATTACCTACCGACTCCTGCAATGGTTATAATCTTCACTTCCCGATGATCTCTTTCCTTTTCATGAGCTATGGTGCCAAGTAGCTGGTACATAGATTTTTATTTCACCTGCTCGATAATGACTAAAGACATATCACGTAGTCTCAATGTAAAGCAAGGCATTGCTTCCCTAAGGAGAGAAAGTTATATGAAAATTCCAAGAGAGCTTTCGAGCCAAGACGTTAATATTGAATGAATCAGCAAACAGGCATTGCAAGAAGAGTTTAAAAGTAAATTAAAATGAAGTAAAGAAAAGTAGTGTTTTCACCCCTGGGATAAAGCAGTCTTGGTCTTGTGTCTTGGGTGGCCTGAACCCCTCGCTTCACTCAGGTCTTTAAAACTCTAGTTAACTCTAGAGTTCTTCGTTGCTCTCAGGGTTCAATATGTCGCCCGCGACGTAAGACGCTGCCTTGTCCTCTCGATACATAATCTGTGGGGCAGTTGCATCATTCCAGAATTACTGAAAAACCTTTCAGAAAAGAGGCACCACCTACATCTTTTTTCTATCTTGAATTACAATAATCTGTACTGATTATGATGAAGATGGCGTTACTTGCCTAGTTCGAAGCTAATAACACTAGATGGCGCTGTTTGTAAATTTTTACAGTTTTTACACATTTGCATAAAAATCTGAGCTTAGGCGCAAAATAATCTACACAAGACACCGTTCTGATGTGCGGTGAAGCGATTTTAACTTTGACTCTTTCTCTGTAAAATCTCGATTTGTATACACAGTAGTGTGATACGGTGGCAGTGTGATATCCGCCTTCCTTTCAGACGTAATATATTATTTCCATAGCCAATTGTCAATAGACAATTTTTATTTGTAAGCAAAAAACAAGCAGGTTAAGTAAATAGTACCTGGATGGCCGAGCTTTGCTCGGTATTTTTTTTTATTTTTTAATTGTGTTTTTTGGATAATAAACAATTGATTTTAGTCTAACCTCAAAGCAAACACTCATTGACTTCGTGTTACTTAACAACGCCATCTGCTGTTGTGTCGTTAAAGCAATTAGTTGCTCACAAAAAATAGTAGTATTATTATTCGCCAATAGATGTCAGAAAGAGTCATATTTTTCAGTTGAGATTGATTATCGATAAAACACGAATAAAATGATATTTTCTAAAAATGATTCCTAGCTAGATCGATTTATCGCCCCCGAAACCCCCTATATACTAATTTGTATGAAAATCGTTGGAGCCGATTCCGAGATTCCAATTATATATATATATATATATATACAAGAATTGCTCATTTAAAGGTATAAGATAAATTGTCAATAGACAATTTTTATTTGTAAGCAAAAAACAAGCAGGTTAAGTAAATAGTACCTGGATGGCCGAGCTTTGCTCGGTATTTTTTTTTATTTTTTAATTGTGTTTTTTGGATAATAAACAATTGATTTTAGTCTAACCTCAAAGCAAACACTCATTGACTTCGTGTTACTTAACAACGCCATCTGCTGTTGTGTCGTTAAAGCAATTAGTTGCTCACAAAAAATAGTAGTATTATTATTCGCCAATAGATGTCAGGAAGAGTCATATTTTTCAGTTGAGATTGATTATCGATAAAACACGAATAAAATGATATTTTCTAAAAATGATTCCTAGCTAGATCGATTTATCGCCCCCGAAACCCCCTATATACTAATTTGTATGAAAATCGTTGGAGCCGAATCCGAGATTCCAATTATATATATATATATATATATACAAGAATTGCTCATTTAAAGGTATAAGATATAAGTCACTTATGGAAATATAAATATATAATATAATAATACAAAAAAAATTAAAAACTGTACAATGTTTTTCCGATTCCAACTCAGCATAAAGCCGGCTGTAGCAGCCAGCGCTGGTCTTCCGTTGGACTTTGGTTGGCTGTGACGTCACCCACGGATCAAGTCGGGCACAGTACGACTAATAGAACTAAAATAATGACTAATAACATATTAAATAGATAGGTGCGTATCTAAACATACATTTATAAAAGTGTGTGTCGTGTGTTGTCTCAGGGAGACTCGGGCAGCGCGCTGGTGTCGGCGCGGTCGGGGCGGCAGATCGGCGTCGTGTCGTGGGGGATGCCCTGCGCACGCGGCGCGCCCGACTTCTACACGAGAATCTCCCCGTATCTAGAGTACTTACGACCCATACTGGGACAACATATGCCGCAGTTCTAAGTCGCAATCTTCGGTCGCAGTGGACTGCTACCATAAGCAAGCCGAAGGAACGAGACCGATTCAGCTATGACATCATTACAAGCGCTAAAATTACGCGACAGTTGAAGAAATCCAGTTGCACAACTTTGTATGAATTTATTTTTCTTATATTTTCGTATTTATTTGTTATTTTTTTTTCACTGTAAGTATTATTTTTATTTTATCGTAATTTTGCACGATCAACTACATTTATAACCGCTGCCACGCACGTTTGCCTCACATTTGATCATTAACTGTTCTCACTTCACTAATGTAGACAGCCAACACCATTTTCGACAGTTCGCGACACTGATCGAACCGAATTTCCGTCGCGTATAATATTGCAAAATACCTACGTTGCTCCGTACTAACGAAGTTCGGATAATGTACGCCAAAACCAGCTGCCATAGAACGTGGAGCGTATTTCCATGTTTTTTAAATATTTATTTTACTATAATACTTATTTATTATTCTTCTTAGTGTTCGCGTGTTCTTCTTATCTAAAGTAAATCTATTCGTGAGAACCTATTATTGGCTATCAATAGTTTATTTTTATTGTAAGTAGCTGTTGGTTCTCCTACAAATAAATAAATAAAACCTGAGCTAATTACGGCAAATGTGTTGGTTGCTAGTAATTAAAAGAGCATTTCACTCGCACTCCCGCCGTAGTTCGGTCGGCGTACCTTCGGCATAGTGTGCTCAGGCACTGAGGCCGAGTTGCATCAACTAAAAAGCGTAACCAACCAGCCCTAATATCTCTAGTTTGAGATTCTCTATCTAGTTTGAGATCTACTTGAGATTTTACGGCTGGTTACGATTTTGTTAACGTTGAAGTTAGTTGGAGCAAATAATTATGTTAGTTTAAGTATGCCATTAAGTATTTAGTTTTTTTAATGTAGTACTTATCTAAATGAATACTGAAAAGGACAGAAGAATGACTTAGACAAAGTCCCAAAAAAAAAACAGTAAGAAAATCTATATTGTACTGTTTATGAATAGTTTTCTTTCAAATAAAACACAATTATTTTTTGGAAATGTTAGAATAGAGTACAACAAAAAAATGTTTTGCTAAGTTTAACTTTGGTGAAGTTTGGTTACAGTACGTCAATGTTAAAAATAAAGCAATAATGGTAAAGAAACAATACATATTTTTAGAATAAAATAAGATTTAACACCAACATTTACTAGGTTATGGACTTATAATTTTTAATTATCATGTGAATTTGAAATAATTCTCAAATGTACTAATTATTCTATCGGTTACTTCGTACCATGCGGAGAATCGTTCGATTTACATGTCGAAAACACTTTGTTTCAGTTAAACCTCCCCCCCCCCCCCAACCCTTAACCCCTTGTTTCAGTTCAGTGAATGGTCAAAACCGATTTGATTGAAGTGTAAGCTCATGCTCACACTCTAATTTCAATAAATAGCTATAAGCATGTATGCATGCACGCATATAGTAGTACATTTGTTACAAAAAAGAGATAGCGAATACAAATTATTTAATGAAAAAAGAACCACCAAAGGCTTGTCACGCTATTTACGTCCTGAGGAGGAGTGAGACGTAGTGCGAGCCCGTAGATCGGCCCGGTCGGCTTTAGACACGCGCTTAATTTTATTTTGATCTAAAGGAAACCCCGCAATTAGGAGATCAGAATAAGCAAAAACAAATTAAGTAAAATAAACTCAGAAATCTTCGGAGTCACCAGTAGTGTAGTGAATCCATAGGCACGCACGATTCGAAGATAAAGAAGCAGATCAGGAAAAATAAACAAGAAAATTATCTAAGGCATCACAGTGTATTCACATGCTCGTTACACAGTCGTAGCGTAGAGTATTGCAGGATGTTCAGACGACGTTTCGCTCCAGCCAGTCCCTGAAGCCCGAGACCCGCACGAACATGTCGGGCGCGCCGCGTGCGCAGGGGAAGCCCCACGACACGATGCCGATCTGCCGGCCGTCCGACACGCGCGCCAGGGCGCTGCCGGAGTCTCCCTGGGAAAAGCGATAGACACATTAGGTGGATACACAAGGCGTTTATAGTTAAGCGAGCAAGTTCGTATAGGCCGAGTGGCTAGAGTCAGAGCCCTGATGTCAGAGTCAGGCCGTCCGATGGCTTCCGATATGGCTTGACGATTGTTGTTACAGAACTAACAACCCGGGCCTACAATTTAACGTGTCATCCGTAAGACGTAACGTGAGAGCCACATTAGCGCTCTGTTGTGAATGCCACCCGCGGTCACCCATTCTAGGACTGACCATGTCGTCCTTTGATATCTTGCTTTATGGGGTATGAAAGGGGGTGAGAGTTAGGTGTCTTAGCATAATTATGACGAAAAAAATAGTGGAAAATTGGACAGATGGCATGAAATCTGTGCTACAAAATATACCCATGCGCATGCGCCGCTCGGTTGCATAGTAATGAATTCCATGTTCTGACAATACGAAAATGTACAACTGCGGGAAATCCCGCAGTTTGTACATTTTCGTATTCGCGGACTTCATGTGAAAGCCCATGAACATAAAGGTGAGTATTGATGAATCCAAGTTAGGTAGGACCGTAGCACCGCAGTGGTGTATGACATCAAAAATATTTACTCAAAAGGGAACACAAGCGTGCTGCATAATAGGATTCGTTGGCTATTCATTGCAGAAAAATGAGCGGCCAAACGCAAGTCTAATAAGTAACGAATAAAATCGCAATCGTAACTACGAGTAGCATTATATTTACCCAAAAGTGAGTTTATTTGTTACGCTTTTACGCATTAGTTATTTAACCGACAATCATGCAATTTAGATGACATGTTGTCAAGGGTACAGAAGAGAATGTAGCAACCGCTATTAAAACCGCAGGGCATAAGCGTACCCACGCTGAGGCAAGCTGGAGGATCTACCCCACCCTGGTCCCGAACTTAAAGTTCAAAATTTAGGTTTTCCAAGTAAAACAAGTATGTCCATTTATCCCCTAAAAAGTCTGGGTAGATATAAATACTCACGTTGCAAGTCCCGAAGCCGGGCGCGTGGAAGGTGCAGATCTCGATGTGCGGCTCCACGGGCGGCGCGCGCGTGTTGAAGTCGATGGAGGCCTGCTCCACGGCGCGCACGCACGTCGGCCCGTCCAGCGTGGGCAGCGTCAGCTCCAGGAGCGTGGCCGACAGCGCGCCGCCGGCCTGGGGAGCAGATCGTCATCAATCAACCGCGAAATCATACTTCTAGGCGAACACGGGCTATTTCTATAAACGACGGACATATTCTAGAATTTCATTGTACTTATCGATGACGGAAATTTCAATTGGCGTAAGGGACATTTGGTCGAAAATGAGTTATAAATGCCACTATACTCAGTTTTTTCCGCTCTTTCGAATGGTATATTTGAAATCTCTCTATCTCAAAAAAAATGTCCGTTACTCCCCAACTTTTTTTAGGCTTAGATCAAATATTTACTCAAAAAAATGCTTTAAGTGACATTTTGGTTTTAATGTGTGACGTAAGGGCTTTCCAAAAAATATTTAGTGGTGAATTTTTAACAGTTTTGTCATTTTGACCTTTACGACTTTCGGAAAAATTGTGCTGGATTTATAGCTCATGGTTTTAAGGGACACACTTTTCTTTGATGTCCTTTATGACCTCAAATAAAATCCAAACTGTACAAAATCACAGTAGCTTAAAGTAAGTCTGAAGACTTAAAAAAAACATCTAATAAAAAACTAAGTCCCCAGTATGTCCTTATAACGAGACTTGGGTCTACAAACGTCATTTCGATTTAAAATTACCGCGCACGCATCAATTTTGATACAGCGGAAGTAGTAGCCACGCTATTTGTTGCTTGTCCTTGAACAAGTAACGTGAAGTTCGCCAGTCATCGACTCGAAGCCGCCCGCTGCCGCCACGACTACTAGATGGACTTGCCATCTAATAAAAAAAAAAAAAATATCATACTTAGCGACGAACTCCTTGTTTGGAAAACCAGCACACACAATTCAGGTGAATCTTCTACAAAAAAAATTACCCATAGCGACAAAGTCCAGGTTACAACAACCAGCACATTCATTTGATTCATCTGGTGAAAAAGAAAAGGTCCTCAAAAGAAAAAGAAAATTATAAGCTCTAACTGCCGGGCTATCTAACTATAAGAAAGAACGTGAAAACCGCAAAGCAAAGAAAAATAAATCATTTATCGATTTTGTTTCCGAGGGGGAAGGAGATAATTCCGGCGGAAGTTCAGGTCTGTGAAGTGGAAAATCAGAATCAGAGTCTGCTGATTCAGAAAAAGATACAAGTGAAGAAGATGAGAGAAGAAAGAAACGAAAGAAAGTAAAGAAAACTACAGAAAAAACTTCGGTCCAACAACGAATTAAGCATAAGAACCAAAGTAAGTTTAGAAAAGGTAAAGAATATATAATTTAATAAATATAGATATAACTAGTCTGGCCATAAATATTGTTACAAAACAAACTCCTTCGTTTTTTTTATTCTGCATTTAAATTTGGAATGCGTTTATTATGGCGAAAACTACAATCAATTTCCCACCATTTCACATGTATTTTTCGTGATTATTACTAAATTTACAACATGGAATGGGGTGTTAAAAAAAACAGGATTGCAGTGATTGCATTGCGCAAAGTGGGTATGGAACCGTCGGTCATTTTTAAGACTGTTCAAAATCTTGGTATCAGTCGTATGTTCGTATATCGTAGTATCGACAGATATACCGACACTTCCTCTGTTGAAGGCCATAAAAGATAGGGGCGGCCGCGTGCGATGAGAACTACTAAGGCTGGTAATGCTGTTAAAGCCAGAACTTGCCGAAACCCAATGAGGAAACAAAAAATCTTGGTGCAAATCGCCGATATACAGGACATGCCCTTAATCAATCGCTGCAGTTAAAGAGAGTGGATAGATCAAAACGTCTTCTATCCCGTTATGCAGGTGAAAGTTACAGAAATATCCTTTTTACCGACGAAAAAAAATTCACGATAGAAGAGCACTACAATAAGCAAAACGACAAAGTGTACGCTCACAGCTGTAAAGAAGCTACGGAAGTGGTCGGAAAGTTACAGCGTGGTCATCATCCTGCGTCAGTCATGGTTTGGTGGGGGGTATCCTATCACGGCGTCACAAAGCTTCATTTTTGGGAAAAAGGGGTGAAAACTTCAGCCAAAGTGTATCAACAGACCGTCTTAGACAGTGTTGTAAAACCCCTTAGCAATACACTTTTTAAAAATCTACCGTGGAGTTTCCAACAAGACTGCACCTGGTCACAAGACGCGAACTACCCAAGCCTGGCTGGAAGCCAACGTTCCGGACTTGGCTGAAAACTGGCCCTCCTCTAGCCCAGATCTAAACCCCCTGGACTACAAATTATTATCAGTTTTAGAGGGCATGGCCTGCTCTAAACGACACGCCATACATAGAGTCACTTAAGAAATCTTTATATAGAGTCACTTAAGAAATCTTTGAAGCAAGCAGTGGCTAAATTTCCCATGGAAACAGTCCGTAAATCCATAGATTCTTGGCCAGACCGACTAAAATCCTATATATAATAGTTATATTTTTGTTAGGACTTCAATACATGTGTAGTGTGTACATATAACTTTTATTAACATAACATTACTGTATTAAAATAAATGCATTTTCATTTGTAACAGAACTTATGGCTAGACTAGGTATAAAAACACATAAAGATAGCGAAAAATGCTACACAACTCGATCGGGAAACCCTAAAGTAGAGAAAACGATAAATAAAAATACCTGTGAGAAAGGCAAATGTACTAGGGGATGTTACGATATACCTGAAGCAAGACGAGAACAATTATTTATATATTTTTGGGAGCTAGATACTCTAAGAAGGCGTGATTGGGTGCGAAGTGTTCAAACAGTAAAATAATATATGTTAATATAATATAAATATAATAATATAATAATATAATAATATATAATAATAATAATATAATATATAATAATAATATATATAATATAATTATATAATAATATCTCTATATATGTTTTATTAGATTAATGTAGCTTGTTAAATTCTGTTATGTGCTTAGTTGATTGTAAAAAGTAATCAAATTAAAATAAAACAAATAATGTGTATCCATATAAATATTATTATATGATATACATAAATAATATAATATATTATATTAATAAAATATAAATATCTATAATAGTGTGTATACACTATAATATAATGTATATACACACAAAATACGCGTTTCGTGAGGAAGAGTCACAATTAATTCAAAATTTTACAATAAATCTGTACTAGATACTACCCAAAATTTTAAACATAATTTACTTTACGCCTCACATAAATCGAATTTCTTGAATATAAAAACGCATATACGACTGCTTTGGAGTAAAACACAATGGACTTACGACCTCTTGATTTTGCAAATCCAATTATTTTGTTGAGTCGTAAGGGAAAAAGTTGGTAAAATTGATAGGGCGTAAGGAGCAAAATCTCCTAAACTATTCGTTATAGCTCATTTTAACTAAAACCATTAAAAAGATTATTAAAAATTAAGACTAAGCTTCTCAGACGAAATCGCCGTAGACCAAAGACAACAAAAGTTAGAACTGATTAAAAAAAAAAAGTCATAAAAAAAATCGTTTTTTGGCTCTCCTGAAAAGTCGTACTTTGTCCCTTACGCCAATTGAAATTTCCGTCATCGTTATGGACACGACGGTAGCGAGGCCTGGGACATATTGGCAATTGGTTCATCATCATTACAGTCTTTCATGTCCCACTGCAGAGACATCGACCTGCCCTACGTTGAGGGTGATTGAGGTGGATGTCACATGTTCGAGAATCATTATTTTAGGACATGAGGATTTCCAAGCAATGTTTTTCTTTCACAGTAGGCGAACATGTTTAATTTAAATTTACATAAACTTTTCTACTAGAGAAAAGTTCGTTGGCGCACACGTCTAGGCTCGAATTCACGACCTCCAGATTGGAAGGCGCGGTTCATCCCACTCGACCAACACAGCCAGCTCAGCTGGAGGACAGATAGACAGAGGACAGATCGGTTCAGGTATTATGAAAGATATGGAATTGCGAAATCTTAGTTCTAGGCGAACTAGTACACTACTACGGTACACTACTCTAGTACTAGGGCTGTTTCTTTTAAAATGACGGACATATTCTAGAAAGAGCTAATCTTGAAATCGAATAAAAAATCAGCTGTCAAATACAAAAAGTTCATTGATCGTCATGGAACAGAGCTTTTTTATCGATTTCAGGGTTGGCCTTAGAATAAAAGTTGGTTACAATAATGAGTACTACAAATAAAATAAAAATATTCGGGATACTTGCACACACAGTCGTCTGACCCCAAACTAAGCAAAGCTTGTACTATGGCTGCCAGAGACAGATATCTATACATATATATTTTTAAATACATACAGACATGGAATAAACACAACTGCTCATCACATAAGTGCTTGCCCTAGGCGGAATCGAACCCACGTCCCCAAGCTCAGAAGGCAGGTCACTACTAACTGAGCCACCGAGGCAGTCAACAATGATATCCTAGAATATCTCCATCGTTTAATAATCGATAACTTGACATAGTTGTAATATGTTTAGGACGATGTAGACCTTCACTCAAGGCTCTGCGCTCCTTCGCTTGCCTAACGTCCGCCTAACGCCTAACGTCCGGTACGCTCTAGAAGGCTTTAGTGCCCAACAGTATTAGGCATCTCCCAGACAGACGCGGCCTACGGTGGCCGCCAATACAAAGGTCCATTGGCTGCCACTGAGGAGACGCCTAAGTCATAAAAAAAATAGGACTAGACCGGTGTGACTCACCCTGATTCTGCCCCAGCCAGCGACTCTAGAACTGACACCACCTCCGATGTTATCGTATGTTAGGGGGATAGCGTTGGCGAGCTGGCTGAACGCAATGTTGTTAGAGAGGATGAGGATGCCGATGTCGTTCTTGATGGTCGCCGAGACGTAGTTGGCGTGAGTCACGTTGCGCGCTAGAGCGTACGTCTGTCCACCGGAGTTCCAGCGGTTGGTGCCGACCGTCACTCGCAGGTTGCTGGGGGAAGAAAGGGAGAACTTACAATTTCAATTGAAATACAAATTGTTTACTTGGACTAGTGGCTCTGTGTGCTGGAGATCTCGCGACCGGCGTATGTCCACCTCTACAGATCGCGTTGGTCAACCGATGCTCGTGAAGTTTTGTGAGCTTGTTCAATGATTTTACAGAATTTTTCTCGAGGCAGTTTTTGGAAGTTTTAAAAATTGCGGAGATTTGTTTTTTTTTTAGAGATCCGGACATACGAAAGCATTTTCGTATAAGCTGAAGCAGAGACGCTACGCTCGCTCGGTCAATTAGTAGGTACATAGATGTAAGGACCGCGGAAGTACTCCATGAAAGGGAGAGTAACTTCTTTTGTCCTTCTTCTTTTCTTCCTCCTGCCCGCCCTAAAGGTAAGAAGGGGGTGCCTTCTTACCTTTAGGGCGGGCAGGAGGGCGGGAGGTTGGCAGTAACTCGCTAAGGTGGAGTTTTAAAATACTCACATGTCTTGCAGTTCGTTACTTGCATTTCACTTAATACTTGAGGTACAATTATTTAGACTTACAGTTCCATATTAAAATTAATGCAAAAGTTTCTGGACGAGCTAGCTAGCTGGATTTGATGCACAGAAACAACCGGAGATCATAAATAATGGAAAGGTGTTCTAGCTTCCTTACGCGCTAAGCGATCCGAAGCTGAAGGCAGCGGCGATGCAGTGGGCGGCGGTGAGCACGGTCCTCTGCGTGAGCACGGACCCTCCGCAGAGGAAGCTGCGCACCAGCACGCCGTTGGTGAGCGCCACCATGTGCGGGTGGCTGCCGGCCGGCGCCTCGCTGCCGCCCACGATGCGCGCGCCCGCGTCCGCGTGCTCGAAGAACATCGACATGTCCTCATCCTGTTCGGGTGTGGGGATGGCTGGGGAGCACACATTCACACTAATATTATAAACCGAAACGAACTCTATCTGGTTATAGGCTTTTCACGGCTAAGCAATCGAACGGGTCATGATCATGATGAAGTTTGATAATTAGTTACATTACAGTATATCACAAAGAAGATTCTTAGGTACTATTTTTTGAATAAACGCGAGCGAAGTCGCTAGGACTTATATGGCTGTCCGTCGTAAGCTGAGCTTTGTTTTTTCGCTTTAGCTTCACTGGCCTTGACTTGGGCTCTACACAAGCTGTTCTCGCTTCCAAACTATTCTAATTCAACAATAGCTAACGCTAGACCGTCATCTACAAACAAAATACGAGCTATGCAAATGTCACGTGATCTTTTTGTCAACTCGTCCTTTCAGCAGCTAGGGGAGCGTTAACGATTGTAGAAATGGAATCACTTTGAAATTATTGCAACTTGTTTAGGGCGAAGAAGTAGATGTGACTAAATGCTAAATTTTGTCCCTATACCTACCAAAAGTTGAAATTCCGGTGAATGGGTACAATGTTTTCACATGTAGGGTCAACTGGGGCAATTGCGTCTTTCGAGAATTACTGACAAGCCCTTCACAAATTAGGCGCCACCTACATCTTTTTTCTGTCTTTAGTTGCCATAATCTGTACAAGATGGCGTTAGTTGCCTAATTTGTGAAGAGTTCGTCAGTAACTCTCGAAAGACACCATTGCCCTACAGACGCATTTACTCCAGTTGACTCTTCATGATTTTACGTTCTGAATTAAGGTTTCGATAGAAGTCACTGCGAAGAACTGGACCTTTAGAATACAAGGGTGGTTCTATCGCATAAAGCGATGTTTACCTGGCAATCTTTGCAATAGCAGCTACTCGTATTACTTTAATTACTTTCAAAATAATAATTGTTACAATAATATTATAATTGTTAAATTGTGATGTAACTTACCCAAGCACCCCACAAGGAGGGCGACCGCAACAATCACGTATTTTCCGGCCATATTTTCCAGCACCCAGAACAGATTTGCTTATAATAAATAACTCACTGATATTTATATCCTTTGTAATTCAACGGTAGTTATCTACGGGATTAATTACTTAAACTGATTGATCGCATTGATTTGGATTGCGATAGGGAATTTTGCCTAAATATTGAATTTGTCATTTAATGCTTACTTAAGTAGTTACGTATACACGAGTGAGTAGGTAGAAATTTTGCAATGTTTATCAAATATTTAAAGGTTTTTTAAGCAATTAGACGTGTTTTACACTTTGTTTTTTGAAGCTAAACCGAGATTTTGTTTTTAAGGTTTTTTTTGAGAGTTCCAAAAATCTGACACAATTCGACGAAGAGTTACGAAAAGATATATGCCATTAAATGATCTGGGACTACTAGTATTTATAATGTAGAGATATGCGCTCGTAAACTGAACTATTTTCAAGTAAGATGTAAACTATTTCCTATTTCCTTCCAGCTTCGAGTCTATAACAATATTTACATGATAAAAATCATGCAAGTTCCTGTAAACTTGTTCGCTTCGAGCAAATAGAGATAGATATGTTTGTTCGTGCTCGGAAATGTCCATCAATAACGCGGAATCGGATATGTTCCGGATTGAAGGGCATGCCTATTTTTAAAGGTATTATTATAAACATATCTTCACGCCTTTCCCCAAGGAGGCTGGCAGAGGTGTAATACAACACCCACACTTCGCCGGACGATATTCATTCCCAAATGTGACAGGGGGCGAGCCTGTCACCATACACCGGCTCCAGGCATGTAGCAGATGACATAAAATATGCAAATATGTTCACCTGGGCAGGCCTTCTCCAACTAGGCTATGAGAATAAAATAAGAACTAAAATGAGAAAAACAATAAACATATTTTATTACCATCATCAACTATATCTGCGTTTGTTTCATATATATCTGTCTCTGTAGGGATGATAGCCTAGTTGGAGAAGGCCTGCCTCTCAAGCCAGAGGGAGCGGGTTCGAACCCAGCCGACGGCACGCACCAATTTGTTCATTGTGTGAACTTATGTGCGTATTGTATGTCGTCTGCTACAAAAATGGAGCCCGGTGTATGGTGACAGGCTCGCCCCCGTCACATTTGGGACTGAATATCGTCCGGCGAAGTGTGGGTGTTGTATTACACCTCTGCCAGCCCCCTCGGGGGAAAGGCGTGACGATATGTATACACCGTGTATCTAACGAAGGACGAACAACTTTTAAATGGGGCCAACCTTGAAATCTCAAAAACCAAACAGATGTTCCGTACATTTCGTAGACGATCAATCAACTTAAAGTATAGATCAGCTGTTTTTTATTGCGATCTCAAGGTTGGCCCCGTAATAAACGTTGGTCTTAATTATAGTACAATGATATCCTAGAATATGTCCGTTGTTATAAGATACATCCTATGTATCTGTGTATGTGCATCTTTACTTTTTATAAAATCGAAAGTAACTCTGTCTGTCTGTTTGTAGGCTTTTTACGCCTAAACGGTTGAACGGATTTAAATTAAATGTGATAAATAGTTACAATATATAACGAGGAAGGTTTCTGGATATTTTCAAACTGAACGCGAACGAAGTTGCAGGTAACAATAAGTAATGTAATATCTTTCGTGCCATCCTTGTACATTGCGGCAGCCGCGGCAGGACAGGAAATAACACACACATTACACTACCTACTCGTGTATGCATAAAATGTTATCTCTTAATGAAGGGTTTTTACAATTTTTATCTAACAATTACGAGTGATAACGATGATAAGAACCGGCGTAGGTCATGCGACGGATTAAGCGATTAAACTGAAAAGTATAAAAATCTCACAATATACTTTTTAATAGATTCCGAAAAAGGGGATTCTTATTAGAGTGTTTTTTTTTTGTAGTTGGTGACCAATTTAGCTGGAAGCAAATGAAACTAGATGGCGCTGTTCATGATCTTAATTGTTAAACTATGTATATTAAAATTTAATTTAATAATGGACCTATTATTTATGCCTTATAGTCAAAATTCTGGTGGGAGGCTTCGGCCGTGGCTAGTTACCACCCACCGGACCAAGCCATGCCGTGAAATGACCTAGTCGTGTTTCGGGATGTAGTCCGGTGTAACCGTTCCGAAGACGGGTCTGAGCAGTAGCGCACTTGTAGCGCGCTTGTAGCGCCTCACTCAACTGCCGTCTTTGTACTTCTTCACTTTAGTAAACTTCAAGGCTAGAGTGAATAAGTACCTTATAGGTCGTCGTGCTCCATCTTAGACCACACCGTCGCTTAACATCAGGCGAGTTGGTGGTCAAACGCCGACCTATTTTACATTTAAAAAAAACAGCGCGGACCGCATGCGGCCATAGTCAAGATACTTTTTTATTATAGCGCTGACAGACCATCTAACAATGTAGCGTTTTCTATAAATTACTAATTAAAAATAATGTTTTACCTACTATATTTACAAATAAGCTGGATTTTTAAAAGAATTTCGTATCACATTCATGGTTTTATTTAAAATACTAGTCTTGCTTAGTAATTGTCTTCAATCATAGATATTGCTTATTTCACATAATAGAGAAGTTTTTAATATATTTAAAAAATGTTTTTCTTCAGTTCCTGTTTTATATCATAAATATTAGTTCATATTTCAAATCATGAATAAAATTGTTAATTCATCCAAATATTACATAGCTGTTTATCAGTTCATCCCTTAATTTAAATCATAGATGGCGCACCTTTCAAATCGTAAACAAACAAATACATTCAAATTATCAGGTTCTTCATTGCATGTCATAGATGGCGCTAGCATTATTTTTGCTTAGGCGATGCTCCTTAAGATCCAGTCTCTGTAAGCAGAGACCCGCACGAACACGTCGGGAGCCCCGAGGGCGCAGGGGAAGCCCCACGACACCACGCCCACCTGCCGGCCAGAGTCTGTGAGGGCCAGCGCGCTGCCCGAATCACCCTGCGGAAATACAAGATACAAATACTAAATATTCATTAGACAGGGAGTTACAACCCTGTTGGATAATTCATGGGAAGGTACACACACTTGTAAGTATTCATGCAAAAATACCAAAAAAATTGCACGTTAAAAATTGGCGGCTTCTATTTGTATTGTACTTTAAGTTCAAACATATTTATTCAATTCATACATCAATAGACAAATCTTATATCTACAGGGTGCATTTTACTTGCTCTCTTTAATTTTTAATCGTTCAGGTAAAATAATTCCAACTCAACACTACCCTCTGTAAGCCTATAACAGACCGCAAGAGGATCATTCTGCATATTTTGGTCGTGAAATTGTTTTGAATGTACTTAACAGTCATTATGATGAGTCACAACAATAATTATGTGATATTCTACTCTACTCGCTATCTACGGAATGGGTCCCCGTGAATCATTGAGAGATTTATTTAAAGAAATAAATATATTAACTTTACCTTCTTTGTATATCTTTGAAAATATTATGCACGTTCGCAAAAATCTACATAAATTTAAATTGAACTGTGACTATCACAATTATAACACTAGAAATAAGGATATGATAGCTGTACCGAGATTTAGACTGACTAAGTCAAAAAAGTCATTTTTAGGCAACTGCGTTCGTTTTTACAATAAAATCCCGAAAAATATAACACGGCTCACCGAAGGAAAATTCAAAACATCTACATTAATGAAAAGAGGATATTATAAGGTTAAGAATTATTTAGAAGATAAAGATGTCTGGAGCCTTCCACTTCCGTCAAGTAGCCACTAGTATTTATAGATATTACCTAGTTGTAAGCCAAAATTTGTGAGACTGTAATTTATTTATTATTTGAAAAAATAATGGCCCTCAGTTTCTTGCCTGTTCTTCTGAGTAGAGGCTTTTTGTCCGAACAAGGCGGTCGAGTCTATTAAAATAATAATAAATATACAATATATAATATAATAACTTTGACGTTCATAAGTGTATCTTTGATACCTAAATTGAATGAAAACATTTTGACTTTGACTTTGACTTTACTCCCTATTCGTCTAGCCCTGTATGTGTGCCTAAATTAGGTTTAATTCAAAGAAAACCAATTTACTGTTTGGGAGTTGACACCCGACTACGTCATTCGTCATCGTCTCTCTCGAACTTGTTGAATTTATTTATCCCGGAATTTATTTATTTTTATATTTATTATATTTATTTGTCTTGGACGCTATATCTGACGAAGTATACTGTTAAGCGATGGCAGCTTGGTTGGGAGAAGGCCCGCCACTCAAGCCAGAGGGAGCGGGTTCGAACCCAGCTGACGGCATGCACAAATTTGTTCATTGTGTCAGCAGAGCATATGTGCGTATGTCATCTGTTACATGACTGGAGCCCGGTGTATGGTAACAGGCTTGCCCTCTGCCAAATTTGGCACTGAATATCGTCCGGCGAAGTGTGGGTGTTGTATTACACCTCTGCCAGCCCTCTCGGGGGAAAGGCGTGACGATATGTTTATACTGTTATTCCATGGTGTAACTCACATTACAAGTGCCTCGTCCCGCCGAGTGGAAGGTGCAGATCTCGATGTGAGGCTCGACGTCGGGCGCGTCTCGGAAGTTGAACTCCTCGGCGGCCCACGCCGCGTCCGCGATGCAGCGTTCGCCGTCCACGGTGCTGGCGGTCACCTCCAGCAGAGTTGCGGAAAGGGCGCCGTTGGCCTGTTAGAGAGGACACGCTTCTTAGCAACGTTTGGGTTAGGTAGGACTATCGCCCGCGCAGACAGCGCGATGAGCGTACGCAGTGTGCGTATTGAACAAGTAACATTATTAAAAGAAAAACAAAAAAACCCGGCTGAAAAACGTTGTGCCCTGTGTCACTCCTACTATCAAGACGATTCAAATGACACCTCGCATGTCGAAATCCATAAAGCTGTTTAGGCTGTAGGACGTGCCAAAGAAACCTCATACATACAAACCCACGTACATACATATGTACACTCCAAAAACATAGCCCTCCTTCTTGCGTAGTCGGGTAATAGAGTATGAACAGGGGAGTATTCGGAGATTTGAGATTTTGATCTCACCTTTTTCGTCCTTGTTGGTCTCGTTTGAAACGTTAGAGGTGTGAGAGTGACCAAGAAAAAACCTTATCTCATCTGACGCGTAGGAATAGCCCTGCAGGACTCGTTTAAGACATTTTATTTCCATGGTTACGTTTTGTTTCCGACGCTGCACGACCTGGAATCTTATCACCGCGCAGGGTCGGAAACAACACGTTACCAGCATGGCAGAAAGACGTCATGGTACGGGCCCAGCGGTAGCAGGCCCGAGCGCTTGCGATGGGTATACACCCACGCGACGGACGCTTTCCCGGACGTGGACGCTTGCTTGAGATAGTCCATGGAAACGCTTTGTCCCCCGGTTTCATCCGTTTTAGTGACTTTTGCTTAAGACTGAGTTCGTAATGTATCATGTATATTAAGAGTAACCTATGATTCCATTCGTTCCTCGCGTCACAGGAAACCTTGCGGCGTTTGGGGTGGCCTAGTGCTGATCCTAGCCCCTCACTGCTCCAAGGTAGGTAGGTAGGTAGTGCCGGCTAGGCAGGAAAACCACAATTCAATACTTAGTTTAGGGTTTATTAGCTTTTACTGCATGGCCGCGCATTTTCACACCAATTTTAAAGGGGTAGTTATGATAACTATGATAGTGTGAAGGTAGTAAAAAAAAGCTAGTAAGAAGTGAAAGAACTCACCCTGATCCTCCCCCAGCCAGCGACTCTCACCGGCACGTTGGCGCCCACAAAGTCATAGCTGAGCGGGATGGCTTGCACGAGCTGCGAGAGCGCGATGTTGGAGCTCGTCACCAGGATGCCGATGTCGTTCTTGATGACGGGCGGCCGCAGGTAGTTGGGGTGTGTGATGTTGCGGGCGGCGGAATACGACTGCCCGCCGGAGTTCCAGCGGTTCGTGCCCACGGTTAGACGGAGGGAGCTGAAAACGTGTTGCGACTAATCTACAATACTATCTACACTACATATCTAAGGAAGATTACTTGTGTAGTTCACCTCATAAAGAGACTTGGCGACCTCTATATCTTCATAAGCCCTTTCTTGTTATTATTGTCTTATAGTTACTATCTGTGCCCCGAGGTGTTACCCGCACTTAAAAAGTAGCCTATGTGTTAATCCCGGTTATACATTCACATTTCACACCAAATTTCATCAACATCTGTCCATCTGTTTAAGCGTGAAGACGTAACAAACAAACACTTAAACACTCACTTTCGCTTTTATCTTATATCTTTAAATGAGCAATTCTTGTATATATTTACATATATATATGATTGGAATCTCGGAATCGAATACAATATAATGTAAATATGAAATGAGAGTATATTTCTGCCTACAAACTGCTACGCAGTTTGGCAGAGTTGTATATTAATGCATATGTATGTCAGTAACTTAGATAAATAAATAAAAAAAAAAAAAAAAAAAGCTAGTAGACTCCGAGATCTCACTTCGCTAAGAGTTAGCAAACTACTATCCTTTCGAACTGACTGTGAACTATTGCTGATAATTACAGTTTTCAGTACATTTTCGACAATTATTCTTCTAAAACTGACTTGCTAAGCGAGCCCCAGCTGAACACAGCCTCGATACAGTGCGCGGCAGTGAGCACGTGCCGCGTGGTGATCACCGACCCTCCGCAGAGGAAGCTCCTGATCAGTAGGCCGCTGGTCATGGCCACCATGTGCGGGTGGCTCCCGGCCTGGGCCTCCGAGCCGCCCACGATGCGAGCCGAGCGGTCGGCGTGCTCGAAGAAGATTGATGGATCCTGCTCTTCGGGCGTTGGGATGGCTAAGAAAGCAGTCAAAGCGGTTACTTTCCATTTTCAGTGTAATAAATATAATAGCTGACTTCAAAAGAGGGGGTTTTCAATTCGGTTTATGGTCACAAAGTGCGGGTGGCTCCCGGCCTAGACATCGTGGTGGTTGGATCGTGGGCTGCAACAGCCCACGATGCGAGCTGAGCTGTCGGTGTGTTCAAAGAGTGATGGATCCAGCTCTTCAGGCATTGGGATGGATAAGAGGGCAGTTAAATCGGTTATTCTTCCATTTTAATTGCGGTTTTTAAAATTCAAAAAACAAATGAGTTTCCGATTCCATGTACAGGTACAGTGGTTACCATCTACAAATGGCAGTGTTGCAGAATGTAAGTGGTAGGTAGCCTATGCGTGAAGCGCTGTTAGTTTTTTTAATAGATATTATTGATTGCATTGTCTTTTTAGGTTCTGTTAAATTTGTAGGATCGTCGAAAGGTTTGTTAGTGCTTTGGCTAATTTAAACTAGACTTTCGATTGTCAGAAGTCATCTAAGGCGATAAATTCAATTGAATGGCTTCTTTGGGATACTTTCTTACACCAGAACATCTTAAGCAACTTCTGCCTGTTCCACTTTCTTTCACAGCAAGAAGCAGTTTGTCCGATAATAAAATAATTAAACATTGCCAGTTAGCATGTTGTAATACAGGAAAATATAGACAGATATTGGTAAACAGATAAGTATTTTTTGATACAAAATCCAATCACAGATACAATTTAAATCCTGATATATATATTGATAATATATTGAGGGTTTTCCAGACAAAATTAGTTTAGTATATACTTGAGTTAGTTCGTCAATCGTTTTACTAATAATTCCTCTAAAAGATATAGAGATTAAAATTTAATTTTACGATTAGTACATAAGATAACATGACTGTTTAGATAATTTGTTGCAGTCTTGCATTTTTATCTCACGTGGAACGTGTTACGATGGTTTTGGTTTTAGGCCTAAGGTTTTTTAAGGAAACAAAACTTGAAAAATAGTTGAAGTTGAAAGGAATTCAACTTGCGTGATACTTACTAACATTAGCACCCATACATTTCAATAAAGCGCACCTGGCGGAAACGTTAAGGAACTAGTTTTAATGTATACTTATCTAGAGCCAAACGAAAACGGTGTGGTCAAGAATTAGGCATAAGGTCATACCAGAATAAAGTACCTACTTATATTTTTTTTTTTTATATTATTTCCTCTTATTTCCCCGGACGTTACCCGGGACCTTTTTTAGGGTTTTTCATGTGACCATTTCAATCTTATGTCAATTTAGAAGAATAAAGTTTACATGTTTAATGTTTCTCGAGTGTTATTTATTTTAGAATATATATTTGGTCACTAATTTAAAAATAAATGAATACAAAATGTATTTGTCGTATCATATGTCGTATATATGTAAAATGTGATTAACGTTATTTAAATATTGTTCACTTGTACAGTGTTATAATATTTACTTTGTAAAAATTGTCATGTTTTAAGAATACTAAATATAATTATATATAAATAATAAATGTAATAATTATGTAAAATGTGCGTTTAAGAATTTTATATTTTTCATCTTTGCTCTATGATTGACATATCTATATTATCAAATATAGTTATTCAATTTTGTTTTATTTATCTATTTGTTCCTATGAATTACTTTATTGGCTATTATTATACAATATTCTAAAAATCTTTTTCTCATGTTTTTATCCACCATAATGTTACAAATATTATCTACATTTATCTTTTGCCCTATGAGTAGCTCTGTATTGAGTCTTTCCAGGGAGTATGCGGGGCACTCCGCCAGGATATGGACAATAGACTCTTCCTTACCGGGTTCGCAGATGCACGATGGATTCTCCTTACACTTAAAACGATGTAAGTATTCGGAGAACCCACCGTGCCCCGTCATTATTTGGGTGAGAACGCCGGTCGGCATCAATTGCTTGCATATTTTAAAGGCAAATATCGCATCTGGCCAAAACATTTTAGTTACCCTTCCAGTGTCCTCGGTCTTGTATCTCCGATTCCATCTGTCAAGCGTCACCAATCGGATCTGGCGCTTGGCAAATGAAATCGGACATAGTTCATATTGCGGCCTCGACTTGGTCTTTAGGGCTGCGTCCTTGGCCAGCTGATCCGCTCTCTCATTCCCCTCGAGCCCGGCGTGCGCTTTAATCCAATAGAGTTCAACTCGCTTATTTTGCTTGTTGCACTCCATTAGATTATCGCGGATTTTGACTGCGAGGGGATTGAGTGATCGGTAATTAACCACTGTCGCCAAGGACGATCTAGAATCGCTATAGATGCCATAGCTCATTTCGGGTCTATTGAGCGCCTCATCTGTGGCCTTCCATATTGCCAATAGTTCTGCCTGGAAGACGGTGCAGTGGGACGACAGCTTCATCTTCAGGCATTTGGTTTCGGCGGCACTGCTCCATAAGGACAATGCCGCTCCAACCTTGCCTTCGATTTTGCTGCCGTCCGTGAAAATTCTGACTGCCTGCGTATTGTGAGTGTTCACGTCTCGCTCGTCTTCCAGACAGATGAAGTTCAGGCTTATATGGTGCGCCGGGTGTGGTGTATCGACGAACGCCGTCTGCCTCTCGATCTCCCTGTCTCCCAGTGTTGACTGTGATACTCCCCTCTTGGCCTCATACAGGGCTGCTGCCTCCTGTATTCTGAGGTCGAGAGGAAGCATCCCAGTCAACACTAGTGCCGAGTTTAGGGAGACCGTGCGATAGGCTTTGCACAGCTTCTGTGCGAAGCCCCTTTGGACAGCGTTCAGTTGCTTTTTGATCCCGATCTTTTGCGTAGCGTCCGCCCAAATACTCGCAGCATACATCACGACCGGCTCTATCACCGCCGTGTAGATGGTCCGGATCACTTCTGGGTGGAGGCCCCAGCTGATCCTGGCAGCTCTGGATAGCTGTTTGTAAATGTTCAAAGCTTTTCTGCACACGTTAGCAGCGTGGCCATTGAACGTCAGCTTATCATCTATCCAGAGCCCCAGGAGTTTGATCTCCTTTGACATGTTAATGTCGACCCCTCCCATCCTCAGCAGTGGGGTGTCAAATTTAAGTTTTCTGGTCATGACCATAGCGTTGGTTTTATGCGGTGCGAACTTTAACTTATTTTTGACTCCCCACTGCCGAACATAGTCGAGGGCGGCATTTGCACGTCTTTGGACCTCGAGCCCTGTATCCCCATCAAACACCAGCACCACATCGTCCGCAAAGGCTTGGCAGTAGTCTCCGCGTGTTTGAAGGCCCTGCAGTAGAGGGTCAAGGAGGAGATTCCAGAGAATCGGGCCGCCAATGGATCCCTGTACGCAGCCCTTTGTGGTCTCTTTCGTCACCTCCTCACCCGCGTACCTTAATTTCACCCTTCTATTTTCGAGGTAGCTGTCCACAACCCTTCGCACATTTATCGGGCACATTTCCTCGGCCAGTCTCACCCTTATGGCCGGCCACCATGCGCTATCGAAGGCTCCCTCGATGTCTAATGATACTAGCGTGATGAGCTTTTTCTGTTTTAGCTTTTCGCGTATGTGTTGGATCAGGACATAGAGGGAGTCTTCGGTGCTCCTTTGGGGCATGAAGCCGTACTGGTGAGGACTGAGCCGTGGTACAATGTGCCATTTTATTCGGGCCACCACCATTTTCTCCAGGATCTTTCCCATCACTGGCAACAAACCGATAGGTCTGTATGATTTTGGATCTGTGTAACTTCCCTTCCCCGGCTTACGTAGGATTATAACTGTTGCTACTTTCCATGAGTCCGGGAAGTGACCCAGATCCAAACATTTATTTGCCAGTGATAGGAAAGTGCCTGGGGCCTGGTATATGGCGCGCTTACAAATGTCCGCTGTCAGGCCATCTGAACCTGGGGCCTTTTTGGGGTTGAAGGTCTCGACGGCAGACACGAGCTCCGCAGGGGTAAATGGTGGGTCATGGGTTTCATCATGACCCGCAACATTTACTTGTTCAGCTTCGGTTCTGATGCGCTCGTGCTCTGTATTGTCAGCCTCTTTTGCGTCTTCGGGATAAAATGTTTCCGCGAGCAGCTTCGCGGATTCCCTAGCGTCCAATACTCTACCTCCTTTAACAAGAGGCAGATCTTCGTGCCTTTTGCTCGTTCCTGTCATAACCCGGTATATACCTTCCCACACTCCTTCTCTATCCTGCTTCTCACAAAATTCCTTCCAGCTCCTCACTTGTGCACTCTTTACTTCTTCCTCATACTTTTCTTTTGCTTGCAGGTAATCATCAACGACCATAGCTCTACGGACCGGCGCTGCACAACGGATTCTGCGCTTCTTAGTGGCGACTTCCTTCTTCAGTTTGGCGAGCTCTTCAGACCACCATGGTAAGTTTCCTTGTTTGTTACTTTTAATTTTAGGGATACTATTATTTGTTGCTTCAATTATTAAGTTTATGTATATATTTACTTTATTTTCTAACTCTAATTTATTATCTATTTTATCAAATTCAAAACTATTTATATTATTATCTTCTAGCAACTGGGCCATTTTCGCATGAAACTGGTCCCAGTTTGCTTTTTTACTGTTAAATATCCTAGTCGTTCTGCATATATTTATACCTTTAGCTCTATGTAGTCTGATTTTGAAAACTATGGTGTTGTGGTCTGAGCTCGTCATTCCTTCGTCTAGGTCCCAGTCTTCCACTAAGTCCAGCAGATCCGCCGTACATGCCGTTACGTCCACGAAACTGCTATATACTTGTCCACCTCTGACGGTAAAGTATGTAGGGACTGTGCCGACGTTGAGTACCTGCAAGCCCATTTCTTCTAGTGCTCCAGCCATTTCTTCACCCCGGTCGTTCACGGTCGGGCTGCCCCACCAGGTGCTTTTTGCGTTGCTATCGCCTCCTATTAGGATGCCCTGGCCGTAATGTTGTTTGATCCTGCTCAGCTGCTCCAGGTATGGCTCGATTGGTTTGGGCTTGGGTTCGAAGTAGAAGGAGACGACGAGAATCTCCCAAGCGCTGGTCCTGATCTTTACTACTGCGATGTTGGCCGTGGTAAAGTCAGGACACTGGATGACGTCCATGTCTTGGTCGAAAACGGCAATTGCCGCTTTTATTGGTTCGTCACCAGATGTTGCGCTTTGAAAGATCCTCGCTCCCCTGTAGTCCTTCATTCTGCCCAACCCGCCAATATAAGGCTCCTGGAGTAGTGCGAAGGCCATCCCCTTGGTTCTGGCCTCAAGCATAAGCTCGTTTGTTGCCGTTTCGCTTCTCTGGAGATTTGCTTGGGCTATGGAGTATGGCCTCGCATTGGCTGCAGCAGGATTTACACCAGGGACCACCTTAGCAATACGCGACTGTTGCTCTGGCAAGCGCGTCCCACCTGCGTCTGATGGCACAATCCGTGCTGAACGCGTTGTGCTCCGTCTTTTCCAGCTTGGCGTGCACACAATTGCAGCAAGATGGAGTCGCGCCGGCGAGCCAGTCTGCGCACTGTGTCTTCATGTGAGGACCCCCACAATGGCACTTTTCTACAGTCTCCGTACAAAAGCGGCGGCCGTGCCCATAGCCAAGGCAGAGTGAACACTGAACCAGCGGGGATTGATCCTCTACTCTCACCCGCTGCAGATCAATGTGCACTGCCCCAGCTCCCAACATTCGCTGCCAGACCTTTGCTGAGACTCTCAGTACCACATGGCATATGTGTGGGTTCCTAGTGCGTTTTCTGAAGGCAATATCAACTCTTTCTTTCTCTTCCAGGTCTTTAAATATATTTTTGTTCTGAGTTTTCAGAGCTTTCAGGACATCTTCGTCGCTATTGTGCTGCAGCACGCCTCTGAGTATGACCAGAGGGTCTTTATTTTGAATATCCTCTACATTGAGTTCAGGAGCCTTGCTTATTCTTTCCTTAATTTTCCTTCTTTCTTCCTCTGTTTTACATCCCACAATGACCTTCCTATCCTTAGCTTTCCTAACACTTTCCACCGATACCCCTCCATCCCTTGCGTTAACCACTTTTCTAATCCTGTTTAGTATTCCTTCTCCTGTCTCCTTTTCGTCCTTGGCAGTAACGACCACCGAGTGCAGTGCCGTGCGTACCGGTGTTTGCACTTTAGTGGTCGCCGCCGCCACGCTCGCATACGTCTTTCTCTCCAGGCTCTCTTTCAGGTCGTCTATCTTCTGATTGCTCTCTTTTATGAGCACTGCGTGTCGCCCCAGCAGGGTTTCCAGTTCTGTCAGACTGACGCTACGTGGAGACAAAGCCGAGACGCTCTCCGTCATAACCCTTTCCTTCTCCCCGGGCTGTTGCTGTGTGAAGGAGGCCTGATTCTTTTCAGAATAAGCCTCTTTCACCAGTTGGAAGAGACGATCAACGGCCTCCGTTACGGCGGCCTTAATATCTGCTCGCAAGTTCCGGGAGTTGGAAAGGTTGAGCTTGGCTTTTACGAGGCACGCTTTAGCTTCTGCCATTTTATCGGTATACTTCCCTTTTGTGGTTGGCTTGGGAGGGCTGTGCACTGTTTCAACCGACAGCTTTCTCATTGCTGCCGGTTTCGTTTTAGCGGGAGACATCGTCACGGACGTGCTCGGAGGGGTTTTGGGGGGTGTCATACTTTTCCGTTCCAGTCTAAGAGTACCTAGCTCCCACTCCCCAACGCTCCTTCGGACGCTTGGGGCGGTGGGTCCCGCGAGTTTTGTAATAGTTCCGGGTCCAGCCGGTACTGTTAACGTGCACTCATCAGACTTGGCGGGTGTCCTGAACATCTTTGTCAGATGTCTAGTCGCGTGTCAAAATGTCAGTTTAAAATTCAGAGTGTATAAAATATAAAAGTTGTCAAGCCTTGCTTGGTCCAAATATAAAACGTAGGTATCTATTGATACGGCTGTCAAGTGTGTCGAAGTGTATAACTTGACACGCAAGTCAATGCAACAAGAAAATACAATAACAAATTTTTGTCAACGAATTCCCCGAACCGAAAGTGAGGAATTCTTCATACCCAATGACTCAAATGGGTGGGCGGGCGGGCCAAAATTTGGAAAAAATGTGCAAATTTCGTTGTTTAAAGGGTGGGGCGCGATGCGCTATCACCCTCTGAACTCTGTAAAAATAATTAAAAAATTTTAGTATGCCAAATATAGAAGTTATTCAATGCCAAAGGTGTGGGTTATGTTAGGTTAGTGAAATTTAGAATGTTTTTCAGTTTTTCTCTAAAGTGCTGCGTTAATTTCAGTTTTTTGTTTCAGATCCTGGTGCAGTTCGTCGAGCCGAATCCAGCGACGTGTCACACGGTAAGATAAGTAAAGTTTTTAAACACTCTAAAAATCGAATGTATGAAAAATGAGCACCTCTAAGGTAAACTCGGTTTGAAAAATTTGGAAAAAATGTGCAAATTTCGTTGTTTAAAGGGTGGGGCGCGATGCGCTATCACCCTCTGAACTCTGTAAAAATAATTAAAAAATTTTAGTATGCCAAATATAGAAGTTATTCAATGCCAAAGGTGTGGGTTATGTTAGGTTAGTGAAATTTAGAATGTTTTTCAGTTTTTCTCTAAAGTGCTGCGTTAATTTCAGTTTTTTGTTTCAGATCCTGGTGCAGTTCGTCGAGCCGAATCCAGCGACGTGTCACACGGTAAGATAAGTAAAGTTTTTAAACACTCTAAAAATCCCCTACTTATATTTTAGGTTGGTTTTAGTTTTAACTAGCCAAGTCAAGCATGGTATTTCAAGGCACACCTGACACTAAGCTACGTCATCCAGCCAGGCTAGTCATAGGCCAGCCACCGCAGTAAGTACATAGCTGAGAATATTCCATTCCTGAGAAAATTGTGTTTTTGCAATAAATACCTTTTTATTATATATTTTTTTATCAATATGTGAATCATACCAAGAGCGGAATACCTACTAGTCCATTGAAATGTGAAAAGCTTTAATTTTTTTAAGAGGACGCAATTTTATATTTGGAACATGTGGGGGGGGGGGGGGGGGGCAATAGAAGCTTAAAAGGGGAACGGGAAAGGGGTGCAAACACCTTTTTCGCGATATCTCGGAAACTATACGTCCTACAAAAATTCGTAGACATAATTTGTAGCAAATCATTTTGCCTACAAATATGTTCATAAAACTATTTGCCCTAAATTTAAAAAAAGTTATAATATTTTTGCTTTTTTTAAATAAGTAATTATTTTTTTAAAAATACCTCAAAACAATATTGTAGATGGTCTTTTGAGGAAACATGTATTTTAATTTTTTTTTTTAATTTCATTCATTTATAATGCTGTTATAGCGCTCCAAAGTTGACCGGGTTCGTCAACGCTCATGACAATTCAGTTAAAACGAAATGTTTAACGTAGTTTTTTTTTTTTGTAAATACATCCTTAAAAAGTTTTTGTTAAATCCCTACGCATAGTTTCCGAGATGTCGCGAAAAAGGTGTTTGCACCCCTTTTCCAAGATGGCGGCCACGGGACAAGGGCAGCAACCCCACAACCCTCCACACATGTCCCAAAAATTAAATTGCGTCCTCTAACAATGTAATTTTGGGTCCTTAAATTGTAACATCTCAATGGACTATACGTATCTCAAACACGTTCGATAAAAATCACGATATTAAAAACTACATCGAGTTGAGAACCTCCTCATTTTTTGAAGTCAGTAAAATGGTAGATTGTGACGTAAACTGTGATTTCACTCCCGGAAGGAGAGACAATTTCTCATCATAGTTTTTTGGGACCCGTAACAAAATAGAAAATAAAAGAAACACTATTTCCAAATACGAAGAACAAGCTATAGCTTTATAAGCATAATTCTTAAACAAGATTCAAATGCAAATAGCAACTGCCAGTAAAAAAGAAGTTAATGGTACTTTTCTGATAAGTTTATCTAGTAAATTCTGGCAAAATGAAAATCCGACCAATTGCTAATAAATGTAGTTGGTGGGTTGCTATTGCCTGGGATTGGGTAAATAACTTAACAAACAAATTTTATGATGTATAACAGATAAACTAACAGTCACAGTATGTGACTCAGAAACTTTAAGAATGAGTTACTCAAAAAATAGTCTTCAGTGTCAAGTTCTATGTTCATAGAACCTGCTTTTTGAAAGTGAGTTTAAAACAAAAAAAAAACTCACCTGTGCACCCAACTATAAAAGCTAGAAGGAAAAGTCCTTTATAGAATTCCATCTTGAGTTCAGCCCGACAGGATGTCCATTTGACGCACCTTTCATTTATATACCACTACGGTATCAACTATCAATGATAAACTATTATAGTAGTCAATTATAGATAATTAACGATGGGATTCCCACTGGGATAATCCGAGTTTAGATAAAATGTATGACAATTCGCAGAATTTTTGGGTTTGTATGTGTCACAAAATTGTGTTGGATTTTCTCGCAATTTTGTTTACAATGGTGTGGCACTTATTAGGAAATAGTTAGCTTGTGTAAAGGACAATGGGCAAAAATATATGGACGTTGGTCCAAACGCCCGCAGGGTTGACACTACAGCCAATTTGTAGGTAAGGTTTATAGGTTTTCGCACAATAAATCTCTCTGAATTCGAACCCATAGTTTTGGAGATATTTTGTGCTGTAGTTGTGATGTAATAAACCTTGAGAGGATAATTACAAGAAAAATTGAAGCTAATCCCATCCACCTACTGCACCCACCATGCAGGTCACGTCGTGGTCGCGACGTCACTATGGAGGTTTTGCTAAACATTTCTGAAAATATACTAATTTTTACTTTTCTTAAAAATAAAATATTTCGATTTCTGTAGGTTGAATTTTATCGGTGTCGTACTTTTTTTTATTGCATGAAATATTCTATCGAATGCGCTATGCCAACCCTGCGGGCAAACTTTTATATATTTTTGGACCAATTTGCCCATTGTCTTTTACCGTTTATATGACAAACTAGGAGGAACGCAACACTTTTTTCCGTTTAAATTATCAATAATGATTTGTTGTTTTTGTCACACAAATCTGTTTCTTTAACAAATCTCTAGTGTATTTCCGCTCTAACAAGAAACAGCAGAAATACAAAGAATTGTTAAAGAACAGTTTTGGACATGAACTTCCGCAAAGTAATTAGCCTTCAATCAACAACCACATAAATGTTGAGTTTATATTGTTGATGAATATTTGTATTTGTTCTATGCCTGGGTGTTAATATCTATGTATGCATATGTATTAAGAATTAAAGGAATATGCATTATACATGTAAATCAGTGTCTGGCAACCATAGTACAAGCTTTGCTTATTTTGGGATCAGGCGACCGTGTGTAAAAAATGTCACGAAAAATAAATAATAAATAGTATGCGGGACACTTGCACACACGGTCGTCTGACCCCAAACTAAACAAAGCTTGTACTATGGCGGCCAGAGACTGATATACATACATACATATATATTTTTAAATACATACTTAAATATACATATAATTAACACCTAGACATAGAACAAACACAAATGTTCATCACATGAATGTTTGCCCTAGGTGGGAATTGAACCTACGCCCCGTAAGTCAGAAGGCAGGTTCTCTACCGACTGAGCTACCAATGCAGTCAAATAAATATGTTCTGTTGAAACATTTCGTATGGAAGGTAGCCAGGGTGTCTCAGGCTCTTTTCTGATCGACTTGGTGCTGTATGGTTTCTGTCCGCATCTGTACTGAGTAAACTATCTGTACTAACTAATCTGTACTGACTGTACGCTTCTGTTTTGTGGGCTAACGATATGAGGTAAAGAAATGATATTGCACCGAGCCGGCCAGGCAACCGCCTAAGAGTAAAATGAGATTTTGAACGATACTCCTGAGAAATCATGTGTCTAAACGGATTTTTTTTTTTAATATAAATGTGACCAGCCTAATAATAATTTGGAGTCAAAAACACTTTTGATTAAATAAAGACACCAATGCTTACAGAAAACAATATAATGAAAAGCTATTTACAATTAATTACAACATTTGAAGATTCGCTGATGCAGCCAATAGGATCTAATGCGTGGAATAGTCGCCACAGACTTGAGTTGAATTTTCACTTCTAACACTTGATAATGCAAATTAACAACGAAATTACACTGGGTTTATCATAGGGGTAAATACAATTACATATATGTAGTCATTTCATTACCATGAATATTGACTGATACTACATTGAATACAATATATTGAATATATATATATATATATATATATATATAACAAGAGTACAGAACCCTCACATAAAATATGACAGTACTTTTTAGTACATCTATCTGTATGAATATCTCGGATCTGACAATGGTCATGAGTAAAGTATTTATTTTTTTAAATTGACATTTTAAAGTTGTTATAAAGCAATAGATACACGACCATAATAATCCAATAAACCACAATTTAAGTACCTACTAGTTTAGATAGTATATTTTTCAAGTAGGTACGAGATGATTTTGATAGTCATTTTCCGAGGGTTCTGATACCATAGAGATTAAAAATTGATACTAAAAACTAGATATCTTACCTATACAAGTGGAAGATACACCCTAATTTTTATTATGTTAGTTATCCATTTTAACACATTCACTGCCATCACTATTTTCGAGTAGTTATATCAGCGATGCCACCCTGTGTATTATATTAAGATACTTAAAAGGTTGCTCTGCCTTTTCCGATAGAAAATATACCCAAATCTTTGACTTTTCCATGAAAAATCGAGAGCATGTCTGGCGTGCTATGAATGTGTTAAGTATAGGTATCTTATCTTCCAAAAGAGGTATATACCAAGATTTTAGCGTAAGCATAAGATTAGAAACATCTTAAAACGAGTTTGCACTGCACTATTATTGTTCACTGTCATTGCAATCCATCACAGAAACCATTCGAAAAATCAACGTTTTTCCAAGCCTGGTACATATAAAGCGTGTAACGGACTTAGCTAAAATATTATGTTAAGATTTATTGAAGACTTTTTAACTGCGGGGCGCAGTTAAAAAGTATCCTATGTGCTATTCTAGACTATAATCTATCTCTGTGCCAAATTTCATCCAGATCTGTTTAGCCGTTCTGTCGTGAAAGAGTAACAAACATTCATCCATCCATTCATTCTTACAAACTTTCTCTTTTAAATATTACTAGGATGTTAGACGAATTATTAATTTAAATTTACCAATCGCTTTGGAACTACCTACACAAAGTAGATTCTATCTCACTTCCTACGCTATAAAGTTACGTTTTACGTTATAAAGGCAAATGTTTGTGTGTGTGCGTGTGTGTTTGTTACTTCTTCACGCTCAAACAGAGATGGACGCATTTTCATGAAATGTTGTAGGTAGCTTATACCCTGGATTAGCATTTAAGCTATTTTTCAATCGCGGGTAAAACCGCCGGGCGCAGCACCAGTAAAACATATTTTGGTTTTTTTGCTTCTGAATGAACATAATAATCTTGAACGAGTTTGCGTCTGAACGCCTAAGATATCTTAACATATGATAGCTAGGTCTGTACCACGCTCAACACACGTCACGTAGCAGCGCCTTTGGTCGTCCGGCCCGCGGCCGCGGCCCGGCGGCCTGCTGTCCGCGGCCGCGGCCCGGCGGCCTGCTGTCCGCGGCTAGCACCAGTCGTGCACGCAGTCGCGCGCGAGGCACCGCGACCGCGTCATGTAGCCGCGGGACAGCGACCGCGATCATCTAACCAGGTTCTCCACCTACAACAAATATCGCATTTTAATATACATAATATATTTTTACACTATTTCATTTTATTTTATTGTACATAGAAAATTACAGTACATAAATGGCTGCTATAACAGTATGCAGTGGATAGACGATAAGTAATTACACATAAGCTAAAGAAGTTTTCACTTGTAACACTTTAATAGTTGCAAGTAAAAACTCTAAAAATACAAACTCAATGAAATGCCTCATACAAATACAAAATTATTTTTTATTATTCAATAAATAAATAAATAAATATTCGGGACACTTGACCACACGGTCGTCTGACCCCAAACTAAGCAAAGCTTGTACTATGGTGGCCAGAGACTGATATACGAGTATATACTTATATACTTTTAAATACATACATAAATAGATATTAACACCCAGACATAGAACAAACACAAATATTCATCATATGAATGTTTGCCCTAGGTGGGAATCGAACCCACGCCCCCTAGATCAGAAGGCAGGTTCACTACCGACTGAGCCACCGAGGCGATTAACACGTTTGTTTGCTTTTGTTGAATCAAAGGACTGTTTAGAAATTAAATTGCCGTATAAAAATATAACAAGTATGAATTCCCGACTAATTCACCTATTAAACAAAGAATAAAAACAAAACCATCAGGACACACAGTCAAATCAAACTTATAACACCCCATCGTTTTTACGTTGGTACTTAAAAAGGTACTCAATCAAAAGTTGTACGTTGGGAGAAATCTTCTACTGTTGTGATTTCAAAATTACTTTCCCTGATAGACATGTAATAATAATATATTATCAATAAAACCGACATATCCTCGAATTATTAATTCGAAAGACATGACATGTATTGTGACATCCACCAACCACACTGAGCCAGCGTGGTGGATAACGGCTCAATCACCCTCGATGAAGGGTAATGATGATAATGAATGGACACCTACACAATGGCTCACAGGCCGCGGACAGATAGCTTGTCATTCATTACTTACTTTAAGGACCAGAATTTAACATATCATATCGTCACGCCTTTCCCCCGAGGGGGCTGGCAAAGGTGTAATACAACACCCACACTTCGCAAGACGATATTCAGTCCCAAATGTGACAGGGACGAGCCTTTTGCCATACACCAGGCTCCAGTCATATAGCAGATGACATACAATACGCACATACGTTCACACAATGAACAAATTGGTGCGTGCCGCCGGCTGGGTTCGAACCTGCTCCCTCTGGCTTAAGAGGCGGACCTTCTCCCAACTAGGCTGCCATCGCTCTTTGCCAGAATTTAGTACTCCGCTATCTAGCATACATCGAAATTACTGATGATTATAAATCAGCAATTCAACTCATTGCTGAGAATAACATACTTTAGAGAATAACATGCTGCAAAAGTATCATTTTGATCTGTTGGGATCTGAGGCCCAAAACCAAACGGATCACTGGTTACGTTTTGTTTTCGACGCTGCGCGACCGCGAATCGTATCGTAGCGCAATAAGGTCTATGGTCGCGCAGCGACGAAAACAAAACGTAACCATCATGGTAATATGATGCCATAGTAGGCCCCCAGGAGTTTTAATACATAAAAGCATAAAGTCCAACTTTTATATTACGGGAACATATTACAATTAATTTACATTACCTTGCTCAAAGCTTCACTAGTCAAGCTCTCCTTGCTCATCAACACAGCCAGCTCATCCTCCTGAACGCAATCTTTTAACACATTCCGTTGCAAGTCATGATAAACTATGTACGCACTCAAAAATTTTTTCAAACTACCGTCACAATTATTTAACTTCCTACTACTTGGCAGACCGAGGTATTTATTCAAAAACGGTGATAGTTTCAACTCCCAGCTATCAAAAATGTAGCAGACTTTCTGTTTTATGGACAGGGTGTATTCGTTCGAGATGAGCGGCTCGATCTGTTCTTGGCCATCTACTGTCATTTCGTCTTGAGCCTTTCTGTTGTGGTTCTCTATTTGTGATAGTAGTAGTTTGATCTGCCACATGTGGTAGGATGTCGGTTCGGTCTTCATTGTTCTTATGATCTGTGAACAATAGTGTAGAATTATACTTCACAAAAATTATAAGAATCCTTTTGTTAATTAATGGTTGACGGAACGGAATAGATCACCATGTGCGTAATCCGAAGGCCTTTCTAGATCACAAGAAAATCAGACTTTTTAGACCTCAAAAATGATCGATCGCCGGCGGCCCCGCCCGCGCGGCAGTACCTTGAGATAAGTGCTCCACATGGGCAGCGCGCACAGCACGTCCCTGGCGGCGCACGAGCGCGCGGCGGCGGCGAGCGCGCGCGCGTGCGCGGCGCCGGCGGCCCCGCCCGCGCGGCAGTACCTTGAGATAAGTGCTCCACATGGGCAGCGCGCACAGCACGTCCCTGGCGGCGCACGAGCGCGCGGCGGCGGCGAGCGCGCGCGCGTGCGCGGCGCCGGCGGCCCCGCCCGCGCGGCAGTACCTTGAGATAAGTGCTCCACATGGGCAGCGCGCACAGCACGTCCCTGGCGGCGCACGAGCGCGCGGCGGCGGCGAGCGCGCGCGCGTGCGCGGCGCCGGCGGCCCCGCCCGCGCGGCAGTACCTTGAGATAAGTGCTCCACATGGGCAGCGCGCACAGCACGTCCCTGGCGGCGCACGAGCGCGCGGCGGCGGCGAGCGCGCGCGCGTGCGCGGCGCCGGCGGCCCCGCCCGCGCGGCAGTACCTTGAGATAAGTGCTCCACATGGGCAGCGCGCACAGCACGTCCCTGGCGGCGCACGAGCGCGCGGCGGCGGCGAGCGCGCGCGCGTGCGCGGCGCCGGCGGCCCCGCCCGCGCGGCAGTACCTTGAGATAAGTGCTCCACATGGGCAGCGCGCACAGCACGTCCCTGGCGGCGCACGAGCGCGCGGCGGCGGCGAGCGCGCGCGCGTGCGCGGCGCCGGCGGCCCCGCCCGCGCGGCAGTACCTTGAGATAAGTGCTCCACATGGGCAGCGCGCACAGCACGTCCCTGGCGGCGCACGAGCGCGCGGCGGCGGCGAGCGCGCGCGCGTGCTCGCCGTCGCGCTTTTTCGTTTAACACACACACTTAGGATTCTTTGTTTTGTGCTGCATAGCTACTCTCATTGTAATAACTTGGTTTTTTGCTCGCAAACAACTAACATTAATCTGCAACTTTTATCTTACCTTTTGTTTACTGACGCACTCTCTGGCCGAGTTACCGACTCGGTCGGATTGTGATTATGGTATTTGATATCTATTATCAAAATGTTAGGGGTTTGCGAACAAAAACATCTGAATTTAAACGTAGCACTCAACTTTGCAGTTATCATGTGATTGTGTTGACGGAAACGTGGCTCTGGGACGGTATTAGAACCGAGGAGTTATTTAGCGACGCGTTTACGGTGTGGCGGCGCGATCGAGACTACGGCCGGCTTGGGCAGAAGCGAGGGGGAGGCGTCCTTATCGCAGTTCGCCGAGAACTGGCTGCGCTCGCGCGCCCTGACTGGCATTCTACAGCTGAGGACTTGTGGATTACGATTAAATTTAGGTCGACTCATATCAGTAGTCCACCTGTCGAATTACACATAGGTTGTCTTTATCTCATTTCCCAAAATCTAGGATTGTCTCTCACGACTCAACTTGCGAACTTTTCTGATAAAGTCTTATCTATTTCGGCCGAACATGTCAATGACAAATTTTTAATTTTAGGTGACTTTAACCAGAGCAGTATAACGTGGACAGTGTCACCCGACCACACCCATTTAGTACCTATACTTAATGGAGCGGACTGTGACCACTTTGAGGTATTAGATTTATTGAACCTAAATAATCTAGACCAATTCAACCACGTCCCTAACATGTACGATGGTAGTATCCTTGATTTAGTTTTATCTAATGACGAAGTCGCTGTGGTTCGAGCGTTAGATCCGCTGCTAAAAGAGGACAAATTTCACCCAGCGCTCCTATGCAGGCCACAATTTGTAAACACATCTACTCTAACTCCGCCTTCTAGACCTAAATTTATCTATGCGAAGGGCGATTACACAGCTATTTGTGAGAAGCTGGAAACTCAAGATTGGCGTTCGCTTTTATTATGTGGTAGTATGGATGAAGCAGTCAGTTTTTTCAATAATGTATTATCTGAGCTCAGAGACAAGTATGTTCCCTGTAAATGGATGCGACCAGCCAAGTATCCAGTTTGGTATTCACCAGCTCTTCTCAAGATCATAAAAGAAAAACAAAAACATCATAAAAAATTTAAAATATATCACAATTTATCTGATAAGAATTCTTTTAGGATCTTGCGAGAGCGAGTCAAGAAAATCGAGAAAGAATGCTATCTGAGTTATATAGCAAAGATAGAAGGCTCGATCCGTGATAACCCGAGAGCTTTTTGGTCGTATATTAAGTCTAATAAACAGCATAATTCATATCCTTCATCTATGACCTATAATGAACAATCTGTCGATTCAGGTGATGACATTTGTGATGCTTTTGCTGACTTTTTTGATTCTAACTATTTGGCTGGTTCTTCGCAAGCTCCTATTTTCCCGATAAACAATCAGGACAGCACTACCTCTGTGGCTGACATTAGCACTATAGAAGTGTCTACCCCTGAAGTATTAAAATTACTAAAAACTCTAGATTGCAATAAATCAGCCGGACCTGATGGCCTGCATCCGCACCTATTAGTTAACTGCGCTCAAAGTCTGACACATCCCGTTTCTCTGTTATTTAATAGATCTATTACTGAAGGTGTCCTGCCTAGCATTTGGAAATCTGCTACAATAACCCCGATCCATAAAAAAGGCCCCAAGCGTGATGTGTCAAATTATAGACCGATTTCTAAGCTCTGTGTACTAGCCAAAGTCTTTGAAAAAATAGTTCACAACCAACTTTACGCCGCTCTTAAGCATTATTTCCTACCACAGCAGCACGGTTTTCTTAAAGGAAGGTCTACCACTACTAATTTGGTTTCATTTGTCGATGAGGTCACTAATGGCATGGAAGGAGGAGGGCAGGTTGATGCCGTATATACCGACTATCGTAAAGCGTTCGATCGTTTAGATCACTCGATCCTTCTCGCCAAGTTGTACGCCGCAGGGATAAGAGGTGATCTTCTAAGGTGGTTCACCTCTTATGTCAGCGGTCGTACCCAAACTGTTGGTCTGAATGGTTTCATGTCGGCTCCATCCCTCATCCCATCTGGTGTGCCTCAGGGCTCCATTCTTGGGCCTCTCCTGTTCATTATCTTTGTGAATGACATTAATCAGTGTTTTAGGCACTCAAATTTTCTACTTTTCGCTGATGATATGAAAATTTTTAAAGTCATTAACAACTATCATGATGTGGAATTACTGCAGTTAGACCTAGATAACCTTCATGACTATTGCGTATTGAACAAGTTAGATCTCAACATATCTAAATGTTGCTGTATAACTTTTAGTAGATCTGTCCGGACATTCACAAATAGTTACAGAATAGATGGACAGTCTTTGATGAGAACCGATTCAGTTATCGATCTTGGCGTAACTCTTGATTCTAAACTACTCTTCAGACAACATATTGAGAACATCTCGACCAAAGCCATGAAAACCTTGGGCTTTATTCTTCGAATTACGAAAGACTTTAAAATGATCAAGACTTTAAAGATTCTCTATTGTTCATTAGTACGTAGTCAACTAGAATATGCTTCCCAAGTTTGGAACCCCTGTCATGATAAATATATACACATCCTTGAAAGGCCCCAAAAGAAATTTCTACGTTTTATAAATTTCAAAGCTAAGATATTGTGTCCTGACTATGAGTATGAGGAGGTTTGCTTCCACCATCATCTGTTGCCTGTTCGAATCAGAAGGGAGGTAGCTGATTTGACCTTTTTGAACAATATTTTATCTGGTAGGATCGACTGCCCTCCACTATTATGTCGGATAGGTCTTATGACTCCTATAAGTTTAGCGTCTCGTAGAAACAGTCTTCAGCTGTATATTCCACGTTATGAAACGAAGTATCGCAAAAACTCGTTCTTTATCCGCACACTTATTAATTTCAACCGGAACTATTCAGCAAACTTCGACTTATTTATGGCGAGGCATATTACTTTTAACAATTTCATTTCTAAACAGTTCTTTGACTCAACAAAAGTGAAATATGGTTCTACAAAAAATAAAATGGCAAATAAACGTTTAAATAATAAAAAATAATTTTGTAAATATAAGTATTTGTATGAGGTACTTAATTAATTTATGTATTTTTAGAGGGTTTTTTTTACTTGTAACTAACTGTTTAAGTGTTTATAAGTGAAAACTACTTTGGCTTTTGTGTTAACACTTATCGTTTAACTACTGTGTAAAATTAGCAGCCGTCTGTTTTCCCTGTACAATAAAATAAAATAAAAAATAAAATAAGTGCTCCACATGGGCAGCGCGCACAGCACGTCCCTGGCGGCGCACGAGCGCGCGGCGGCGGCGAGCGCGCGCGCGTGCGCGGCGCCGGCGGCCCCGCCCGCGCGGCAGTACCTTGAGATAAGTGCTCCACATGGGCAGCGCGCACAGCACGTCCCTGGCGGCGCACGAGCGCGCGGCGGCGGCGAGCGCGCGCGCGTGCGCGGCGCCGGCGGCCCCGCCCGCGCGGCAGTACCTTGAGATAAGTGCTCCACATGGGCAGCGCGCACAGCACGTCCCTGGCGGCGCACGAGCGCGCGGCGGCGGCGAGCGCGCGCGCGTGCGCGGCGCCGGCGGCCCCGCCCGCGCGGCAGTACCTTGAGATAAGTGCTCCACATGGGCAGCGCGCACAGCACGTCCCTGGCGGCGCACGAGCGCGCGGCGGCGGCGAGCGCGCGCGCGTGCGCGGCGCCGGCGGCCCCGCCCGCGCGGCAGTACCTTGAGATAAGTGCTCCACATGGGCAGCGCGCACAGCACGTCCCTGGCGGCGCACGAGCGCGCGGCGGCGGCGAGCGCGCGCGCGTGCGCGGCGCCGGCGGCCCCGCCCGCGCGGCAGTACCTTGAGATAAGTGCTCCACATGGGCAGCGCGCACAGCACGTCCCTGGCGGCGCACGAGCGCGCGGCGGCGGCGAGCGCGCGCGCGTGCGCGGCGCCGGCGGCCCCGCCCGCGCGGCAGTACCTTGAGATAAGTGCTCCACATGGGCAGCGCGCACAGCACGTCCCTGGCGGCGCACGAGCGCGCGGCGGCGGCGAGCGCGCGCGCGTGCGCGGCGCCGGCGGCCCCGCCCGCGCGGCAGTACCTTGAGATAAGTGCTCCACATGGGCAGCGCGCACAGCACGTCCCTGGCGGCGCACGAGCGCGCGGCGGCGGCGAGCGCGCGCGCGTGCGCGGCGCCGGCGGCCCCGCCCGCGCGGCAGTACCTTGAGATAAGTGCTCCACATGGGCAGCGCGCACAGCACGTCCCTGGCGGCGCACGAGCGCGCGGCGGCGGCGAGCGCGCGCGCGTGCGCGGCGCCGGCGGCCCCGCCCGCGCGGCAGTACCTTGAGATAAGTGCTCCACATGGGCAGCGCGCACAGCACGTCCCTGGCGGCGCACGAGCGCGCGGCGGCGGCGAGCGCGCGCGCGTGCGCGGCGCCGGCGGCCCCGCCCGCGCGGCAGTACCTTGAGATAAGTGCTCCACATGGGCAGCGCGCACAGCACGTCCCTGGCGGCGCACGAGCGCGCGGCGGCGGCGAGCGCGCGCGCGTGCGCGGCGCCGGCGGCCCCGCCCGCGCGGCAGTACCTTGAGATAAGTGCTCCACATGGGCAGCGCGCACAGCACGTCCCTGGCGGCGCACGAGCGCGCGGCGGCGGCGAGCGCGCGCGCGTGCGCGGCGCCGGCGGCCCCGCCCGCGCGGCAGTACCTTGAGATAAGTGCTCCACATGGGCAGCGCGCACAGCACGTCCCTGGCGGCGCACGAGCGCGCGGCGGCGGCGAGCGCGCGCGCGTGCGCGGCGCCGGCGGCCCCGCCCGCGCGGCAGTACCTTGAGATAAGTGCTCCACATGGGCAGCGCGCACAGCACGTCCCTGGCGGCGCACGAGCGCGCGGCGGCGGCGAGCGCGCGCGCGTGCGCGGCGCCGGCGGCCCCGCCCGCGCGGCAGTACCTTGAGATAAGTGCTCCACATGGGCAGCGCGCACAGCACGTCCCTGGCGGCGCACGAGCGCGCGGCGGCGGCGAGCGCGCGCGCGTGCGCGGCGCCGGCGGCCCCGCCCGCGCGGCAGTACCTTGAGATAAGTGCTCCACATGGGCAGCGCGCACAGCACGTCCCTGGCGGCGCACGAGCGCGCGGCGGCGGCGAGCGCGCGCGCGTGCGCGGCGCCGGCGGCTCCGCCCGCGCGGCAGGCGCAGGCGGCGCGCGGCGCGGCGCGGCGGCGCCGGCGCGCCACGAGGCAGTCGCCGCACACCGACGAGGACGGCTCGTCTTCCTACAAAACGACCAACAACTATAAAATAAACAATTAACAGGGGAACATTACTAAAAAACTAACATACCAGATTTTTGGCATGTTTCTCGACTACTTAATTCAAACCAGCATGGTTTCCTGCCTCGCAGATCTACTTCCACTAACCTGATGGGTTACGTAACTGATGTTCTTGAAGTTCTTGATGATGGTGGAGAATCTCACACAATTTATACTGATTTCAGCAAGGCCTTTGACCTTGTAGATCATGATTTGTTGCTGGCCAAATGACAGTGGCTAGAGATCTATGATGCTCTTTTAGAGTGGTTAAAGTCCTATTTAAAAAAATTGATCTCAACTGGTAGTTGCTAGAGATATTTGTTTAGATTTTTAAGAAATTTGGTTACAGAAGTTCGTTCAGGCGTACCCCAGGGATCTCATTTGGGCACTCTACTATTTCTTATTTTCATCAATGACTTGCCCAGCTTATTGAAATCCAACGCTAAATTATTCGCTGATGATCTCAAACTCTACAAGGCGATCTGTAATTTGAAAGATGTTGAAGAGCTACAGGCCGACATAGATACTGTGACTCAATGGTGTAGGCAAAATCGTATGATATTAAATGATTATAAATGCAATCATTTTATATTTTCTCGTAAGCACGCTCCTTTTTCGGCTTGTTACAAAATAGACAACATCCCATCGAATGAACTTTCTTAAATACGTGATTTAGGAGTGATTATTGACAATAAGCTATGCTTTCGCGATCACATCGATTATATTTTTAAGAAGGCATTCAAAGTAGGCGGATTTGTCATTAGACAATTAAATTTTTTTGGAAATGTAAGTCTCGCCATTCAACTTTTCTACAGTCTGGTTGGAGAAGGTCCAGAAGGGATTTATGTACTATGTTACCTACATGGACAAGCGCTGTACGACATTGCGATCATATGACTTTCGGCTCAAGCATTGTAAAATGTTGCCTCTTGAGAAGCGCCGACATATGACAGCTATTATTATGTTTTATAAATTACTAAAGGGGTTGGTTGATTGTCCGGAAATCACTGAAAGGACTGCGTTCAGGGTTCCCTGTCCAGGTAGTCACTTATTAAACTAAAACACTTTTGTAATTCTCAGTTGCAGAACCAACATGTTAAGGCACTCACCTTTATGTCGTATGTGTAACAATTATAACGCGATAAAAGACGACTTTGATATTTTTCATCTTAATTCGCTAACTTCAGCTAAATACAATCTTAGTAAGTTAGTATAGTGTCTTGCAATTATTATTTTTAACGTTTCGCCCCATTGGGCAGGTTAAAGCCTTTGTGCCACTTCACCCTTCAATACTTGATGCGCGAACATTAACCCCTGCCAAAAAAGGTGCATCATTTTACCTTTATCATGTAATGTTTGACAAAGCTCTTAATGCGGTCATCGTTGGTGAACAGTTGTATGTTTTCCGATTGAGCCCAGATGTTGGATCGTTCCAGGGTGAGGGTCTGTGCCAGGATGGAGAGGAAACCTTGAGGGTCGTCGGCGTAGGACAGGCATCCCGCGCGCTGTTTCACGTCTATGCACCACGTGTACTTCAGGAATTTTCTGGAATCGAAAGAATCATTGATTGAAGTCAATTGAACAAATAATATGAAAACCACAATCAAAGAGGTAATCATGACATCGTTCTATTGTTTACTTTTGCAATAGAATTACCAAATCGGTATCGCAAAAAACACATTGTTCGTAATGGCGCAAACATCACTCCCAGCCTTGAAAGCCCTCGGCAGGACACACAACTATAATAGCCAAGTGTTTCGTATATACAGTAACAAACGTTGCCTGTATGAAATCGCTTTAGACTACCCATCATTTTACTGCAAGATATCCTATTGATAAATACAATCATATTTTTATTTGCAGTTCTTATGTGTGATAAAGTAATATTGTATGGTGGTTACTTGAGCAGTTCCCAGTTCCGTTCCCTGGTGAAGCTGAGCGGCCAGTAGCGCGGGTCCAGGACCTTTACAGCTTGCAGCGAGCTCAGCTCGGGCAGAATGCACGGGGCCTTCATCTCGCGCACCGCGCCGGAGAGGTCCACCACCTGGATATGGAACCTTATTACTGCAAGACTAAGGTATGTTTAGGTTTCAAGAATGATTAGAGAAGTGCAAATGTCATAAAAATGATTAAAATTACACTTTGTCACGCTGTAAATAACTTTTAGAGTCTCTTCAGTATCTTTACATGCTCTCTTCGCGCGCCCTTTTTTAGACGAAATGGCTAAAGAAAAACTTTAGCCAATGAGAAGTTAGTCTAAAGTGGTCGTAAGTAAAGGGTCCACACCCTTAACGTTAAAGCCGCCTGTTATTGTTCGATGAGTTTAATGTTGTTTGTATGCGGTAAGTAAGTACATACCTGTATGTGTGCGTAGCATAGTTTCCCTGTGTGGAGGTCCCGCGGCAGAAATAGTCTCGGCTCGACCGCTAGCACGTAGAGATGACGGAAAGCTTGCAGGTGGTATCTGAAAGATAATGTTTTAAAGATAAAGAAGAAATCATTATTTATTGATTAACGAATGTGATATGTTACTCTGGAAGAAATAAAGATTAAAAAAAAAAAATTTTTTTCTTTCTCTTTTGGACGATTCGTCCGTTTCTGAGAGTTCTGCCGTCAGGTATCAGGCCTAGTTTGAATCTTTCTATTATACAGTAAAAGTAATTAAACAATGATAGCTATGTTTTTCCTAGTCTCAGGGTTTCGTGTCGCGGGTGTTACAGGAACGGAACTTTACGGTTTCTATGAAACCGATGAATTTTTAAATAAAATGACTCGTCGCTTACATTTTTATAATTGGGCTTGCAAATGACTTAACTATAATGACATTAATATTGGAATGATTTAATATTGTTTGAATACTACTAGAATCATAATATTGTAAAAATTTTGCACGACCAGTGTCGTTAATTGCTGAACATTAATTTTAATTCTTTTAACCTTATTTAACCCATTGACATGCAAATAAAATGATTTGATTTGATTGATTTGATTTAGACTAGCGAGTTCTGGCGACTGGCGGAGGTACTTTACCTGTTATCCTCGCTATGCGTGGGGAACTTGGGGAAGAAGGCGGCGAGCAGCGCGGCCACGGCCACCGGCGTCGTGCTGAGCGTGGCGCGCCCGCCGCCCAGGAACAGCAGCCCGATAGCGCTGTGCACCGCCATCTGTGGGCGAGTACCGCTACACTACAACTACAGTTTTTTAAATTAATGATGTCATGCTGTTGGCCGCTGATGCCTTTACAGCGTACCGGGCATTAGGCATGCGCAGATGGCTACTTGGCGGAAATGAAAGGCTCCAGACATCTTTATCTTCTAAATGTTAAATGTTATGTTTCCTTTGCGCGCTAGCACTATTCTTGTTCTTATAAGTGGTGACCTGTATTTGGCCTAACTGTTAATATTTTTGTATGTTTTTACGTCTAACCAGGCTGTTTGGTCATCCAAATAAAATAAAAAAAAAAAAAATTCTTAACTGATAACATCCTCTTACAATTAATGTAGTTTTTACATGGGATTTGAATTTTCCTTCAGTGAGCCTTGTTATATTTTTGGAGATTTTATTATAAAAACAAACGCAATTGCCTAAAAACTACTAATAGACTTAGTCTAAATCTGGGTATAGCTATCTGTATCCAGTTTATTTCTTTAAATAAATCTCCCAATGATTCGCGAAGACCCATCTAGTAGATAGCACGGACCGTTCGCTTTTGCAAAATAAAAATGAACTCTACATCAGCAGCTGAATCCCACAGCAAAATGCCATTTAACATTATGCTGTAGAAGTAAGCAAACTAAAACATTCGATTTGTAGCTATATCCGTCAGTTAGTTATTCTTACGAACCGTATAAGCAGCAAAACTAAGTCTTCCAGATCATTAGATCACTAATATGAAGACCCCATTCCAGTTTGGAATCAATGCCAGAAGAACACCGTCGCCTAGTCTATGTTAAGTTTATCACCCTCAAGCATTACATTTGGCTCTAAGTATACATATATTTCATTGGCCATGGAAAACTATAAACACTTGGGTTTTTTTTTTGCATCAAGTAACTAATCGTTCGCAGCCAACCATCTCGAAATAATAGTTAGTACCTTGTTCACATGCACAATCTCCAGTATCTTTCCTATCTGTTCTTAAATAAGAGATGTATCATCAGCGAATAGAACTATGTCTGTAAGGTCCTTAACCATACATGGCTAATCATTTGTATACGCTAAAAATAAGAACGGGCCTATGATAGAACCTTGTGGTATCCCCATTGAAACTAAAGATCCGGAAGATGTGATGCCATTAATTCCAACTTTTTGTAGTCTTTCAGTTATATATGACTCGACAAGATGTAAAGGGATTCCACGAATTCCGTAGTGGTGTAATTTACGGATTAAAGTACGGTGCTTTACAAAATCAAAAGCTTTAAAGAAATCACAAAATACACCTGTGAACTCTCCCAAGCTTCCAAGAATCTACATTTTGTAGCACTGAAATAATAGTATCCACGTATATGTTTTCGTTATTATTTGGCTGCATATCATTAACCTAGCTCCTTAATATTTCGACCAGGCGCACTTTATTGAAATGTATGAAGCTTAACCAAAAGTAAAAGAAGTTTTCGTAACCATCAAAACTCACGGTAAGGGTGCAGAACCGGACGCCGCACTGCGGGAATGCGCTCGCGAACCCTTATGGAATTTCTGAAAAATGTATGAAGTTGATGATGGTGGTGGTGCTGAGACTCACCTGTCCCCCGTGCGTGAGCGGCGCGGCGCGCGCGGCGGCGGGCGCGGCGGGCGGCGCGCGCGCGCGCAGGCGCCGGCACACGCGCAGCACCGACAGGTCGCCGCGACCCGCCATTATCTACCGGAAACACAACTACAATACTAATGGGGGCTGAGCTACCCACGTCCGTAGGAGTGTACTCTATTCTGGTTCCCTACACGTGGTCCCCGGGTAGTGCTAACCGGGTAGTTAACTCTGGTGGGGGGCTTCGGCCGTGCCTAGTTACCACCCACCGGACCAAGCCATGCCGTGAAAAGACCTAGGTCCGGTGTAACCGTTCCGAAGACGGGTCTGAGCAGTAGCGCTCTTGTAACGCCTCACTCAACTGCCGTCTTTGTACTTCTTCACTCTACAAAACTTCAAGGCTAGAAAGTACCTTATAGGTTGTCGTGCTCCATCTTAGACCACAACGTCGCTTAACATCAGGCGAGTTGGTGGTCAAACGCTGACCTAATCAACATAAAAAAAAAACAACAACATTTTGCACTCATAGCTCGCCAGTAGGTTTCTCTGTGTCGCTGAAGTCATGTCAACACAAAGATATGGACGACTAACGCCTAGACGCCTAGGCGTGGTAATACGCGCCGAACCCGCAAAACCAATGCCGAGCGCGAAATATATGCCTAGCGTAGACCACGCGCCAGCTATTAGAGGTTCGAGTAATATTGCAGGTTGCTTGGCTCCAATGCTAGTTTATTCTTAAGCTCCCAGGTCACCATGACTGTGACCAGCAGACAGGCACAGAGACAAACCTATAGCGTGCTTTCGACCCCGCTAAACGGATAGCGAGCGTGAAACCGAAACCGAGACGTAACGGATGCCGAGCGCGAGACACGGGCCAACGATTCCAGTAGGCATGCCTACAATGACACCAGCCTACCTCCCGATCCCCAACTCACCATGGCCGTGGCCAGCAGACAGACGCACAGACAGGCCTCGAGCGTGGTCCGGCCCGCGAGCTCGGCGAGGCTCTTGCCCGACAGAGTGAGGAACAGCCGCGTGTAGTGCAGCGTAGCGTCGCGCGCGTCCGTGTCGCCGGAGCCCGCGAAACGGATGCCGAGCGCGAAACACGCGCCCGCTATTATGTTGCAGTACGCGTGGCTGAAATATTATTTTATTTTATTTTATTTGGATGACCAGACAGCCTGGTTAGACGTAAAAACATACAAAAATATTAACAGTTAGGCCAAATACAGGTCACCACTTATAAGAACAAGAATAGTGCTAGCGCGCAAAGGAAACATAACATTTATACTGGAAGATCAGAAAAAAAAATACTACAAAAAATACGAATTAAATAAAAACAAAAATAAAAGCCTACCACAAAGTCAAAGTCAAAATGTTTTTATTCAATTTAGGTATCAAAGATACACTTATGAACGTCAAAGTTATTTATATAGACTCGACCGCCTTGTTCGGACAAAAAGCCTCTACTCAGAAGAACAGGCAAGATTCACACAACACCACACACACAAACAAAGATTCTATAAATTTAAGAATTAATATGGACGAAAAAATAATAATAACAGTAATAAAAATAACAGTAGTGATGAAGAAACCTGACAAAGCCGTATGAATAAAAGAGAGCTCATAGAAAATTTGTTAAATAATTGCCTACTAACTTAGGAAAAACTTGTTGTTAATTAAAATATTGAATGCATTTTGCCTCATTGAGAAAAAGTCAACATGCTGAGATACGCTATATATGTATAACGCTCGTGTTAGGACGCGTTTGAGTAGTTTGATAGCTAGTTAGATAGATAGTTGATTAGATATCTAGTGAGATAGATAGATAGTTGGAGAAGGCCCGCCTGTCGCGCAGCGAATTTGTGGCTTGCGTTCTGAGAAGGCGTTGTTTGGAAACGTAACTTCTATAAGTAGGTAGTTATTCTAAGGTAGTAAGTTCTTACTTCATAGCCTCGTAATCGATATTGTCTTCAGTTGGCTTGACGAATACGTAAGGCTTGATCGAGTCAGGAACTTGGGCCTCGATCCATTCTTCGCTCGCCTCTATCTCATCCCACAGAACTAAACCTGAAGAGACAGACAAAATAAATATCTCAAGGGATTGTTTCAAACGAATGTAATAAATTGAAAATGAATTTTGAAAATAATAAAAAAACATAAAGACTGAGCAGTAGCGCACTTGTAGCGCCTCACTCAACTGCTGTCTTTGTACATCTTCACTCTACAAAACTTCAAGGCTAGAGTGAATAAGCACCTAATAGGTCGTCGTGCTCCATCTTAGACCACAACGTCGCTTAACATCAGGCGATTTGGTGGTCAAACGCCGACCTATTCTACACAAAAAAAAAAAAAGATGACACAGTTAAACCAGTTAGCGTCACAGAGGTCCCGAATAGGGTTCGTGGCAGCTAGTGACATCATAATGGTACCTAGTGACGTCACAGTGGCATCCAGTGTCATTACGCATCTGGTAAAGTCGAAGTAGAACCGGCTATTTCGTAACAGAGACACCCGGTGACGTCAAGACCTGGTGTGGTGATGATGTCGAAGAAAACTCTGTGAACATAGCAGCGTCAGGCAGCGACTTCACGTAGACGCACGGTGACGTCACAGTGGTACCTCATGACGTCACACAGTTACTCTACAACTCACCTCGGGATATGATCCTCCGCATGAGCAGGTCCAGTCCAACGAAGTAGAATTTGAAAGCAGCTTTTTTTTTATAACAAACTAGGCATGCGTTTGACCACTGACTCGCCTGATGGGAAGCGTTGCCGTGATCGAAGGTGTAACACGCTTGCCTAGGAGATACCTATTCACTTTACTCTTAAACACCCCTGGATTGTATTTAGGTAGAAAGACAGACGCAGGCAACGAGTTCCACACCTCTGCAGTTCTTACAAGAAATGTTGACTTGAAACGCTTAGTGCGTTTTGGCGGAATTTCCACCATGAAAGGGTGTCTCTTACTGGTGCGTCTGGTCTTCAGGTCTCCCGTGGCGTCTAGTGAGGTCACAGCAGCACCGGGTCACGTCACAGTAGCACTCAAAGTCTTAGAGGAGTCCCAGAGCTTCGGTAGCGTACAGCAGCCCCAGGTGACGTGGCAGTACACCGGGTGACGTCACGGAGTACAACTCACCCCTGGATATGACGCGCAGCATGAGCAGGTCCGGCCTGACGAAGTCCAGGTCGTAGGGCGTGTGCGGGGGCCGCAGCCAGGCGGCGGGCGCGGCGGCGCCGGAGCGCAGGTACAGCAGCCCCAGCGCCACGGTGGCGCCCGGGGACGTCACGTCCAGGTTCACGGTGGCGCCCTCGCGGATCGCGAACGAGCCCAGCTTGTGTTTGTCTTTTTGGGTGCCTGCGGGAGAGATCGTTCTTTGAGGTCAGTTTCAGGAAATGGAGTGTTAACAAAAGTTTTTTTTGGATCTGCAAATATCATAATTTCATTTAAAATATTATGAAGAGGTAGCATTTGTAGTTTAGTACGTAGGAGGTAATCTACAGAAGTATTAGTCCGCTTGGTAAAATTTTTCACTAATAAGAAGGGACAAAAAAGTGTCATGTGCTATGAAACGTGGGCAAAGATAGATAAAAGAGCTGTAAGTGAACTAGCCAGAGAGCGGGTGCTTGCCCCCGCCCAGCATGTACGTCCGCAGCGTGGGCGCGATGTTCCTCGGGGCGAGCGCCCCCGCCCCCGCCTGCAGCATGCCCAGCGCCAGCCCTGCCGCCAGCGCGTAACCTTCTCTCTCCACGCAGTTCTCCATCTCCGGACCGGGGGGCTTGCCTGCAAGATTGAGAAGACCTGTTGACACAGGAATGGTAGGATCGTTCTTGGTCGATCGGTAAACTGACGTCCCATATTTCATTCGAGGGCGTTGACATCTGCGACTCAGTTTTAAACTTCTGCAGATGTCATCGATACTCACCTTTGTAATACCTTGTGTTATTGTTACAAAAAATAAACTTATTCTTAAAAACTTATATCGACTTGGAGCCTTCCACTTCCGCCAAGTAGCTACTAGTACTCGTACATACATACATCGATATAATATGGAATTACCTAATTGTAAGCAAAAATTTGTGACATAGTTATTTGGTTATTTATTTTCATGTCCCTCAGTTTCTTGCCTGTTCTTCTAAGTGGTGGCTCTTTTTCCGAACAATGCGGTCGAGTCTATTACAAAACTTAAACACAGGTAATATTACAAAACTAGTCTATTACAAATGTCTGTCAAATTATAATGTCTATTACAAAACTTAAAAACAGGTAATTAAAGTTTGGCAAGAAGTGTTTTTGATTGCGGATTATATGTGCAAAATCACTCATTTATTCCGGATACGGACGGACCAGCAATTCCTCTCTCGTAGGTTAGTATCTCGTTGGTCAAGTTCGTAGAATTCCTTCCTAAGCCTAATAGCATGAGCGGGCGACATAATTTTTCTCATCATCTTTTGTCTTGTTAGACCGTGACAAGGCTATGTGTAACCATACGTCTGTCTCGAATAAAAAGAGTCAACATACTGTTGGCTTGTTGCGTTTGCTAGGATTGTTTGCTGGCCACGTCTATCGCCAATCAAGATCTTTTCTACTAAAATTTAACATGTACCCTCAAATTTGTATTTTCAACAAAAGCACTCACCGATTTCATTGAGCAGAACTTGCGAGTAGTGATTATGGCCCGTCCCTTGATAGACCAGTCCGACCCCCAGCAGGGCCGCCACTAGGATGCTCTGCTGGTGGTCCATCTCTATGGAGGTGGGCGGCAGGAGCGCTTCAAGGTGTATCGACATCAGCTTCGTGGCTTGGAGGTCCATTGTGCCTGCGGTGGTAACATTTTATAATTATTTGGACTTTCATTTTGGACAGTAATTCCTAGAGTGTTGGTTTGAAGAATTACATAATCAAGAAAGCTTGAGCGAAGCGAATCTTTCTATAGAACTATGTATTATTGAAGCGAGCGCAAAAGGCGCGTAGGCGAGTTTAAAGTTCGTTTTAGTGGCAACTTTTTTTAAGTTTTTGTGCATGAGTGAAACGAGTCAGACATGCGCTTTAAATTCAGCTACACTGTAGTGTCTTAGACGGTAGGTTTCTATTAAAATCAACGCTATCCTAACTAATATTGTAAATGCGAAAGATAGTTTGTTTGTAACGCTTTCACGTTTCAACTACTCAACCAATCGTCTTGAAATTTTGCATATAATATGTTGTCTGGGGTACAGAAAAGGACCTAGGGTACTTTTTATCCAGAAAAAAATAACGGTTCCTGTGGGACCGCGGGTGACGCCGCGGGGCGCAGCTAGTTCTATTATAAAACGCGAGTAACCTCTGTAGCTAGCCGCGAGTCCCAGCAGCAGGCCGATGCTTAACATCTCGTTGCTCTTGATGAGGTACTCGTATATGTTCATGAAGGGCATGTCGCGCAGGTGCCCGTTCAGGCCCAGCGCCATCAGGAACCCCGCGTGCTCGGGGGACAGCTCCGCCGTGCCCTGCGCCGGGAGACTGAGGTTAGGTGGGCTGACTCGAGTGAACCGGCTTCTTCAAGGCAAGCATAATTAATCATAGAAATTAAATTGAACAGTGACTATCACGATTATAACACTAGAAATAAGGATAGGATAGCTGTACCGAGATTTAGACTGACTATTAAGTCAAAAAAGTCATTTTTAGGCAACTGCGTTAGTTTTTACAATAAAATCCCGAAAAATATAACAGGGCTCACCGAGGGAAAATTCAAATCACATGTAAAAACTACATTAATGAAAAGAGGATATTATAAGGTTACGAATTATTTAGAAGATATAGATGTCTGGAGCCTTCCACTTCCGTCAAGTAGCCACTAGTATTTATAGATATTACCTAGTTGTAAGCCAAAATTTGTGAGAGTGTAATTTATTTATTATTTGAAAAAATAATGCCCCTCAGTTTCTTGCCTGTTCTTCTGAGTAGAGGCTTTTTGTCCGAACAAGGCGGTCGAGTCTATATAAATAACTTTGACGTTCATAAGTGTATCTTTGATGCCTAAATTGAATAAAAACATTTTGACTTTGACTTTATAGGTTGCATCACTGCTTAGTCACCTTCGGTCTGTAGTAGGAGAGCCAGTCGTCGTGCACGGTGGAGCCGGCGGCGGGCACGAGCGCGAGGCCGGCGGCGGCGCCCGAGTGGAAGGCGGGCCAGGCGAGCGCGAGCGGGGACAGCTCGGCGGCGGGAGGTAGTGCTAGTCACCTTCGGTCTGTAGTAGGAGAGCCAGTCGTCGTGCACGGTGGAGCCGGCGGCGGGCACGAGCGCGAGGCCGGCGGCGGCGCCCGAGTGGAAGGCGGGCCAGGCGAGCGCGAGCGGGGACAGCTCGGCGGCGGGAGGTAGTGCTAGTCACCTTCGGTCTGTAGTAGGAGAGCCAGTCGTCGTGCACGGTGGAGCCGGCGGCGGGCACGAGCGCGAGGCCGGCGGCGGCGCCCGAGTGGAAGGCGGGCCAGGCGAGCGCGAGCGGGGACAGCTCGGCGGCGGGAGGTAGTGCTAGTCACCTTCGGTCTGTAGTAGGAGAGCCAGTCGTCGTGCACGGTGGAGCCGGCGGCGGGCACGAGCGCGAGGCCGGCGGCGGCGCCCGAGTGGAAGGCGGGCCAGGCGAGCGCGAGCGGGGACAGCTCGGCGGCGGGAGGTAGTGCTAGTCACCTTCGGTCTGTAGTAGGAGAGCCAGTCGTCGTGCACGGTGGAGCCGGCGGCGGGCACGAGCGCGAGGCCGGCGGCGGCGCCCGAGTGGAAGGCGGGCCAGGCGAGCGCGAGCGGGGACAGCTCGGCGGCGGGCGGGGACACGGGCGCCGCGCGCGCGCCGCGCCCCCACACGCACACGCGCGGCACGCCGTGCGCCGCCGTGGGCGCGCACGGGAGCGTGCGGTACGTCACCATGCCCCTGCCGGCGCGCCGCGCATCAGTACAATGCAATGTCGCTTTGTTGTTTTTTTTTAATTTGGAGTCGCACGTCATTTGCGACTGCCAGTGTCAAGTAACTAATCATTCGTTTTCACAGATGATGGGATAATGATGATGACGATGATGAATCCCTCCCCTTTCCCCATATTAGTGAAGTTATGGACACTTTAAAGAAATATTAAGTGAAGTTTTGTAGAGAAAGCGAAAAGTCACGCATCATTTGCCTACACTCATGCTCGTTAACGAACCAATGAAGGTTAACTATCCACTATTAGTATACTTTAACACTCGAAGAATTGCAAGCTTTAAAAAATTATACTAAATTAGGACAGAATATTTTCGGTTCTCGCCAAAAACCTTTATTGTTGTTTCTCTATTTTAATTCACGTACAACCATAGGGGTGTCACTCCGAAGTTTAGGTACGTTTGTCTGGCGCACTTCAAGCGTGACATGACAGGAGGTTGTCGCTCGGCGCTCGACTTACGCGGTAGCAGCGAGCCGCTGACTGTTAGTTGCATACACAACTATTTGAAGTTACCTAGCTACATAATTATTTAATTAGTTGGTCAGAAACAATATTAGGAACAGACACGTGTTTTGCCAGTGTCATGTTATCTTGGGTGTTAAAGTAATAATAATACATTTATTTCCAAAAAATCAAGCACATAAACAAATTTTCAATAGATGTTTACAGAAAAGAACCCAGAAAAATGTTATCGGCGGACCCCAAACTAGGCTAGGCCTGTATCTTGGGTACCCTGAGAACAGAGCATACATGATATTATTGATCTGCGCTGACAACATGGAATTACTGTTAAGTGTTTTTACTGTATTACACTTACTTATTTAGTAAAGGTAGTTTATTCAACTAATGTAAATCCGTAATTAGCTGTAAGTTTATCTATAAGTTTAATTCATGTATTATTGAGAGCTGTGGATTTTGTTCGAAAAAATAAAATAATACACACTGTTATCTTGTCTGTGTGTTTGTAGTCTATTACATTGTTTGACTGCCTCGCTGGCTCAGTTGGTAGTAAACCTGCCTTCTGACCTTGGGGGCGTGGGTTCGATTCCCACCTAGGGCAAACATTTATGTGATGAACATTTGTGATTGTTTTATGTCTGGGTGTTAATATCTATTTAAGTATGTATTTCAAAATATCTAAGGTTGTTTATCAATCTTTGGCAGCCATAGTACAAGCTTTGCTTTGTGTGGGTTCAGGAGACCGTGTGTGAAAGTATCCCAAATTTATTGTTAATTTTTATTGATATTTAATTTCATATTTACTTATATATCGGCAAGCGGGAGCCCTGTGCTCTTGCCGTCGAAATGGTTTCGAGTCAGCGGTGCCAAAGGATTATGAGCGTTCGTGTCACACGATAAGTTTCAATTTCGCGTTACAGTAGAGTAGGTTAATTTTTATACCTAAACTGGGCTTTTATACTAGAGCGAACCTTCTGAACGTAGCGTTATTATTTATTCTGTGGTATAACACTGGCTATATACAAACGTGTAACTATTGTTTGAGCAATAATGTATGAATCGGCATTGGGTATTTACACACATGCTTAACACTTTTTTCTTTTTCGTCTGGCAACTTTTGGTAAATTCGTACAGAAACTTTTTTGTCCGAATAGTTTTTAATAATTATTTTTTAAGAAAGCTTACTAATTTAGTAAGCAGCTAGTAAATACTTTAAAGACTCACCTAGCGAGAGGCAACGAAGTGGTCCTAGTGCTTAAAGCGAAGAGATATTTTTCCTGTTCCTCTATGAAATCGTGGTCGGATACTTCTGGCCGCTGAGTTAGGTTGATCGCCACTGGCTGCGATGACTGCAGCAGGTTGAATACTTCTGCCATTCTGGAATGAAACATTTTTATGAAATTAAAAAAAATCCCGACATTTATTACACATTATTTTTTTTATTTTTTTATGTAGAATAGGTCGGCGTTTGACCACCAACTCACCTGATGTTAAGCGACGTTGTGGTCTAAGGTGGAGCACGACGACCTATAAGGTACTTATTCACTCTAGCCTTGAAGTTTTGTAGAGTGAAGAAGTACAAAGACAACAGTTGAGTGAGGCGCTACAAGTGCGCTACTGCTCAGACCCGTCTTCGGAACGGTTACACCGGACTACATCCCGAAACACGACTAGGTTAAACATAGTTAAAACACCCCCGATTAATTCACCTTACAAACAAAAAAAATCAATATGGGTGCATCCGTTCGGGAGGTACGATGCCACAGACAGACAGACAGACACACACACACAGACAGACACGTCAAACTTATAAGTGTCATCCCGTCATTTTTAAGTCGAGGCTTAAAAGAAAAAAGAAAAAAATTAACCTGTCAAAATCAAGTAACGGGTCTACGTTATTTTAATGCGCTTCTATAGTACTAGTATTTCATTTCAAAACCAAATCAAATTCAAATTTTCTTTTCAAGTTTTCAAAATTTGCCTAGTTCCTGGTTCAATCTTTGAAGGTTTTCAAAATTTCAGGTTCAATTTCTAAAGTGTCTACCTTCGACGTTTTTACTAGTTAAAAAAAATAAGTAAATAAATAATTCATGCACAAACTTAAATGAAATCGAGGCAGAGAACCTAGTTATAAAAAAAGCATCAAGCAGAAAAAACCTGATAAGTACTTTTATATTTAAATAAAAGATTTTTTTGTTATTAAGATTTTAATAACAAAAAAACGTTTGTTGTTATAATCAAATGTCTCTTTCCCACTTACCGGTGATCTCGTGGGTATAACAGAGACAGCAGCTTAGTGTTCAGATGCTCCATGCCTGTTGTAGAATCGGCCTCCTCTGTCTTGTTGGCCGGTTCCTCTGTAGGTTTGCTGTGGACGGAGTATGCCGTCTCTTTCTCCAGCACACCCAAAGCTAAAGCTGGAGAGTGAAGAGCACATTTTTAAACGTTTTCATGCCTTATGTTTAATTGTTGATTTACCATGAATGTTTTAGTTAAGAATAGTGTGAGTGAGATGCAGGTAGTCCAAAATTAGTCAGTTTTTGTTTATAACATCTTGCTATTGTCCCATACTCATTTGTCGTATCCTCTCCATCCTAAGGTTGCCTGGAAGAGATCGCTTTTAGTGATAAGGCCGCCAGTTGTTACACTATTTAATAACTTTTATCATTATTTTTCTCTTGTTGTTTTGTTATCTGTGGTGTGAACAATAAAGAGTTTATCTATCTATCTATCTATCAATTTTTTTTATCATCTCAGATATTTATTTTTCTTTTAAACCATTATTAGATAATAAAATTCAAAATAACTTTTATTCCACTGTACTGCTTTAAGCGGAGCAAGGTCCAAGCTACCAGCGGTTAGCGGATGTGGGTAGAGTGAAATAGGATCACTACATTTTAATGTCATGTCTACCTTCGACCCTTACATCTAACGAGAGCCTCTTTATGAACCGAGCGACGCGAGTTCTCAAAGTCTACTGGGAGAAGTCGACTTGAGTATCGTTGACCCGTTCATGAAATTTTGCAGGCAAGTAGCTCATACAGTCGCAGGTCGAACATGGACAAGATTGGCACAGGGCCGGGATAAGTGGAGTACGAGAAGAGAGGCCTATGCTCAGTAGAGGGCGATTACGGGCTGATGATGATGATGAGCTCATACAAGTACAATTTTTAAGTTCGCATATGTGCGAAATTGGACGAGAAGTTAAGGCGCTATGCGAGATCGCCGATCAAGGCGAACTACTAGCTAGTTATTAACTGGTTTCAAAAATATATAAGGTTCTAAGTTAGATTTTCATTTTTTTTTCAAAAGTTTTGTTGCCAGTATTTGTAGTTTCATCTTAAAAATTAAAATGAGAATCCTCCTCACATTCAATATGCATACTCGGTTTCTTCAATATATATTTTTTTTAAAATTGCTCAAGTTTTTTTTTCTTTTCAATTTTTAAGTTTTACTGTCAATTTTTTTTTTAACTAAATAATAATGTTACGAGTTGGGTTCGGATAAAAGGAATGACTCCCCCGAGGGTTCCCGCCTTGTCGTGGCGGGGGGCTCAGTAGCCGTGGCCTCGGCAACCACGGTGAAGCCAAGAGGAATCCGAGGTGGGGCCGCTTCTTGGGGCTTTTAGCCCAAATCCCATATGGAAGCGGCCTAAGTAGGGTGTGGGTCTGTATTGCTCATACAGACCCACAACTGAGGCGGGGTGCAGAGTCGTATGGGCGACACTGCAATCGAAGGCTGGGGGCCGCGGCGGGAGAGGACTGTTAGTGTGTCGTTGCCACTTTCCCTACCTTCCGCGGCCCAAACGGGGTCGCTGCCGTTTGATGGCGGACGCGGTGGGGCCGCAGAGGAAGAGGCGTGTCGGTGTATCGTTCCCGCTTTCCCTATCCTCTGCGGCCGAAGTGGCAGGCGGCGGGGCCACTCATCTGACCCGTCACATGGGGACCATGGGCGCCTAGGCACGGGTGCTGTCTGGCGCCCACGGGCAAATTGGTCCCCGAGGAGGTGTATGATGAAGATGTGTCTGGTGTTCGGCACATTGTCATCGAGAGGGAGAGAGCGCAAGCTCGAGGAGGTGCTCGAAGGGGCTGGCGCTGTCGGGGCTGCGGAAGAGTACGACAGCGGCCCCGTAGCCCCGACATTTTGCGCGAGGTGGAACACTCTTGGGTTTTTAGTGGGTAGGCCGTCAGTGGCGGGATTCCCTTGATGATTCCCATGATTTGGTGGTATCCATAAAGGATTTTCCCAAGGTAAAAAAAAAGGATAAAAGAAATGAAACGTCGATGTAACATCGCCACAGAATAGCGTATAGTTTCTTTATCGGCTGCGATTGGCGTAACAATAATATAAACAGTTCTCACATTCAATATACTCGTTGGTGGCGCCGACGGTGTCCGCGGTGCGCTGCTGCAGCGCCAGCTCCTCGCGCATCACCAGCGCGTACGCGGCCGCCGGCGCCGCCCACTCGCACGCGCCCGCCTTGCAGCGCGAGAACACCGCCACCAGGAACAGGCCCAGGGCGGGCGGCAGCCTGTCGATGTCGCGGGACCTTATACCTGCACACCGAATTGCCACGACATTCATTAAATGGCAGGCCGTAGGACTTGTTACAGTAGTTGATTGAAAACTGTTTCTTGAACCAATTTCTAGTGTATTTCCGCTCTAATGTCAACGTAACTTATTTCAAGTATTACTTAGTCCGGGTTCCAGCGAAGCACAAGGCAGCGCTACTCTCGCCTGAGTTTTGGCCAGAGGGGCTAGTGTTTGGGCGATACTGGGAGCCGGCACAGAGAGCAAAAGCCCAGAAGACAGTTCATTTTATTAATTTTATTTATAAGGTATTTTTATATAGATAGGAACCAGGAACAGGAACCAGATAGATAGTCAAACTCTTCAATGGTTACTAAAATAACTATAGTTTGGTTCTGATGGGTTGAGGGAAGAGTTCACTGATCTTTATCCCATTCTGTCTTGTTGGGGCCGTTTTGAAGCCCAATATTGTGGATTGAAACATAAATTCATTGACCCTTCGACTGTCTGTCTGATTAGTTTGTAAACATTTATCGTACACATTTTGTTTACTTTGCAATAAGATTCATTCCATAATGGTCATTTTCCTTTAAATTCATTTTGAACCGAACTATAACTATATAACTACTAGCTGTCACCCCGCGACTTCGTTCGCGTTTAATTAGCAATAAATTAAAATTGCGACCATAATTTGAGATTTAAACTATCTTATCTCTCAAGTTGGATCGAACTGCACATGGTGTGCGAATTTTATTATAATCGGTTAAGTGGTTTAGGAGTTCATTGAGGACAAACATTGTGACACGAGATTTATATATATTAAGATAGGGATGCATGCTGTCATGCTGTCTCTACTAGTTACCTCTGTGACACAGCAGCATGACCGCGCGGCAGCAGGCGGGCGCGGTCGGCAGCGCGCGGTCGGCGGGCCCGCGCGGCGTGCTGCTCGTCATGCTGTCTCTACTAGTTACCTCTGTGACACAGCAGCATGACCGCGCGGCAGCAGGCGGGCGCGGTCGGCAGCGCGCGGTCGGCGGGCCCGCGCGGCGTGCTGCTCGTCATGCTGTCTCTACTAGTTACCTCTGTGACACAGCAGCATGACCGCGCGGCAGCAGGCGGGCGCGGTCGGCAGCACGCGGTCGGCGGGCCCGCGCGGCGTGCTGCTCGTCATGCTGTCTCTACTAGTTACCTCTGTGACACAGCAGCATGACCGCGCGGCAGCAGGCGGGCGCGGTCGGCAGCGCGCGGTCGGCGGGCCCGCGCGGCGTGCTGCTCGTCATGCTGTCTCTACTAGTTACCTCTGTGACACAGCAGCATGACCGCGCGGCAGCAGGCGGGCGCGGTCGGCAGCGCGCGGTCGGCGGGCCCGCGCGGCGTGCTGCTCGTCATGCTGTCTCTACTAGTTACCTCTGTGACACAGCAGCATGACCGCGCGGCAGCAGGCGGGCGCGGTCGGCAGCGCGCGGTCGGCGGGCCCGCGCGGCGTGCTGCTCGTCATGCTGTCTCTACTAGTTACCTCTGTGACACAGCAGCATGACCGCGCGGCAGCAGGCGGGCGCGGTCGGCAGCGCGCGGTCGGCGGGCCCGCGCGGCGTGCTGCTCGTCATGCTGTCTCTACTAGTTACCTCTGTGACACAGCAGCATGACCGCGCGGCAGCAGGCGGGCGCGGTCGGCAGCGCGCGGTCGGCGGGCCCGCGCGGCGTGCTGCTCGTCATGCTGTCTCGGCTGGTGACGGTCTGCACGCCGGCGGTGCGACCGCACCCTACTATCGACATCACCTGCAACATGCCGCTATACTTCAATTTGAGCAATGGGATAGTCTATGTAACTATGTCTTTGGTTATAAATATTTATTTGGTGAAGCATTTTTGTGATATAGTAAATTTTGTGATGCAAGTTTTTGAATTATTTGTACTGTAAGGATGTTAAATAAATATGCGGAACCATCTTTAGAAAAAACTTAATTTGACAGTTCCAATATATTGATGGTGTTTTCTCACACGACAAACAACAAAATATCCACCTAATTTTAGTATTCACTTAGACTTGAAGACACCCAGACAAAAATACCAGGGAACACCCACTCAGGCAGAGTATTCCATACTCTAGCGGTTCGCACAAAAAATGTGAAACCAAAATGTTTCATGCTGGTTTTTGGTATGTCAACCATAAAATTATGTCGTTATTTAGTCCCCTTGGTAGTGTAATAGTAAAACGGGCTAGGGGGAATCAGCTCATGCAAACAAACCAGCTGCACTCTCTCCCAAATATATCCGATAAAAGACTGGCAAGTAAGAACAAAGGCAAGTGAGAAATACAACCGGACAGAAGACAGCCGGATACGAAAGCATTTTTGCCGCAGCTAAAACAGACGCTTATCTAGATCGATTAGATTACATACCTCGATCATATCCTTCGTCATATTATTAACATCAGCCAAATACGGAAAGTATCCGACATCCACATCTTTCAACATCGCATTCAAATACGCAAACACATTGGGCGGCTCCTTATTGAAATACGACGGCTCAGCCAACTTCTTAACCACTTCATCTGGAATTTGCGACTCTATATCCATGTCAATAGAGTACTCCGCCGGAAAATCTAGCCAGTAATGGTTGATATAGTTTTCCAGTTTTAAATCCTTCGATATTTGATATAAGAACGACGAGAGCGGCTTCAGATCGCTCCAGAGAAGCGCATTTAGCTTGGTCTCTTCGTATACCAAGTGGAAGGCATACAGTACTTGTATCAAATATGGACATAGAAGCGAATTCGGGTTGAACTGAGACTGCTTTTCATCGTCTTCAATAGTGATATGCTTGTGTTTGCTTTCTGAGGATAGCGTAGGCAAATGCAGTAGGTCAGATAGGTCGTTTCCAATGGATTTGTGTAGCTTGGAGCTGAGAAGATATTCCCAGTCTTCGTGCGATCCGTCGCTGGATGTTCTCTGCTTCTTTGTAACGGTTTCTGTGTGTTCTTCGTCGTTCTGTTGCGACTTCAGTCGTTCGGTGTCGTAGCCGATCAGAGATAGCAGGAGGTTGGAAAACATGGACCACTCTTGTTCGGGCGTGAGGTCTTGAGTTCCGGGCGCGTTGCGGACGCCGTACCATTTTATTAGGACCTGCGTGGAAGAAGAAGACGTTCAAAGTCAAAGTCAAAATGTTTTTATTCAATTTGGGTATCAAAGATACTCTTATGAACGTTCAAATAGACTCGACCGCATTGTTTGGATAAAGAGCCTCTACTCAGAAGAACAGGCAAGAAACTGAGGGGCATTATTTTTTCAAAGAATAAATAAATAAATTATTGCCTCACAAATTTTGGCTTACAACTAGGTAATATATATATATTTTTTTAATCTAAATATCTATATCATTTACTCTGGTGGGAGGCTTCGGCCGTGGCTAGTTACCACCCACCGGACCAAGCCATGCCGTGAAATGACCTAGTCGTGTTTCGGGATGTAGTCCGGTGTAACCGTTCCGAAGACGGGTCTGAGCAGTAGTGCACTTGTAGCGCCTCACTCAACTGCCGTCTTTGTACTTCTTCACTCTAGTAAACTTCAAGGCTAGATTGAATAAGTACCTTATAGGTCGTCGTGCTCCATCTTAGACCACAACGTCGCTTAACATCAGACGAGTTGGTGGTCAAACGTCTACCTATTCTACATAAAAAAAAAAAAAACATACTAGTGGCTACTTGGCGGAAGTGGAAGGCTCCAGACATCTTTGTCTTCTAAATAAGTCTTAACCTTATAATACCCTCTTTTCATTACTGTAGTTTTTACACATGTGATTTGAATTTTCCTTCAGTGAGCCCTGTTATATTTTTCGGGATTTTATTGTAAAACCGAACGCAGTTGCCTAAAAAACGTTTGATTATCAGCTGCGGTTGAGATTTTGTATGAGATTTGGAAGTTCACGTTTGTTTTTCTTGGGATATTAGTGTCAAAGTTCGTGGCGAATTTTGTTAATAAATTGAGCTTGAGTCGTAGAATGGTTAAAAAGGATGATGAAATGTTAGGGAGAGATAATGTTATTTGTATTTATAGTGCAACAATAATGGGTTCAGAAAGGTTGTGTGTTAGTTTGTAAGTGTGTAAATATGTTGCACAAAATAGTTTCAAGAACTTGAGAAAATGTGGTGTTCGTCCACTGAAATGCACGTCGCGTTTTGTAGGCCAAATCTAATAGGCTTATCTTACGCTCCAATTTCCCCACACTCTTAACTGCGCAGGCCAGGCTTGAACGCGGAACACCGCGCGTGTAGTTGGTAGGCCTATAATGAACAAGTTCATTCGAAATGTTCTAAAATCCTAACTAATATTATAAATGCGAAAGTGAATTTGTTCGATTGTTTGTTTGTAACTCTTTCACGCCCTAACTAATCAACCGATCATCATGAAATTTTGCATACATGTTGTCTGGGGTACAGAAAAGGACATAGGGTACTTTTTATTCTGGAAAAATCGACAGTTCCTGTGGGACCGCGGGTGAAAACGCGAGGCGCAGCTAATTAGTAAGTTAGGCTATGGAGCCTACATTTTCACGCCGCCGGTTAGACCCCGTCTAAGCCTCAATGTGAATGAAGGCCAACCCCCAACGTGCACAGTCCGCCGGCAGCGTGTACCTAGCTCGAGCCCGACCTGCATAGTGACGTCCTTGGGCAGGATGGCGGTGAGCGCGGCGCAGCACGCGGCGACGAGCGCGGCGCAGGCGAGCGCGGGCAGCTGCAGCCGGTACAGCGCGCCCGCGGAGAACTGCAGCGTCAGCCGCGAGCCCAGCGCGTCGCGCAAGCCCGACAGACCTGCAGAACACACTTTACTGTACTTCTGTGCTGTACTGTAGCTCCGGTCAATATAATGTTGGAGCACAATACAGAAATAATACAGAAAGTCGTGCGGACTTCGTGCTGTATTGTCAAATAGTATATGCGGCGGTATCAGAATCGCGTGCACGCGACAACACGCGTGACTGACGACATCCAAATTTTTGCCGACGCCCTTAGATCATTAAGCGGTCCATTTGCTTTTTCACCATTTTTTTAAACTAGTCCATTTATTTCCATTGTAGGTTTTATTATTATCTTTACATATAATAAAACTGTGGAGGTCGAATTTTTGTACAATGAAAAATATATTTAAAACCCGGGTCAGGAGGATATAATTATACATATGTATATAAGAAGTGAAATGGAACTAACTTAGATTTTTTCTTTTTTTTTTTGTTATTTTGTTTGTCTGTTTATTTGAACGCGCTAATCTCCGAAACGACTAGACCGATTTGAATGAAATTTTGTGCGGTGGTAGCTTATATCCCTGGTCAACATATGGGATACTTTTGATCCCGGTAAATTAAAGAGTTCCCATGGGGTAGTTAAAAACTGTAATTAATTAAACAGCTTTGTGTACAACAACTTATAAACTCAATAACAAGAATTAGGTGAATACTTATCATAATTTAGTAAAATAATTGTTGAACATTATTGTTCATACCTAAACTCTCCTTCTGGTCGAGTCTGGCGGAGGAGGTGTGAGGCACGGGCGACAGGAGATGCAGCGCCGAGTCGTCGAAGGCGGCGTCGTCGCGCCGGCTCGGCAGCAGGCTGCTGCGCCGGGGGAACGGGGACTGGAAGGCGCTGCGCTTGGAGTACGGGGACTCTATGAGGCGCGCTAGGACTCCGCCCACGTGCACCTGGGTTCAAACGCTGCACGTCAATCTCTGCCTAATCAATCCCTGCCAGAAGCCCTTATACAGCTGATAGATTTACATTTATCTGAATTTATTTTAAAGTTTGAAAATAAATAATTAGAATAGTGTGGATACTCGCAATGTTTTGTAGTTGTCGTTTTTAAGTAATTCTTACAAGTTTGTGAAATATATGTTTGTCATTTAGTATCTCCACTAAACGTGCGAGGTGTCAATCCAGATTTTTTCTTTATTTTTTTAAATTGGGAGTAAATTATGAACTGCCAAAGTTTAGGTCCAACCTAAACTTTGGCCGTTCATAATCGCATCCGTACTCGCATTTGTGCTACATGTGTGTAAAAAAAGCAGATTTTTGGAGACTTTAACTGAATTTGATTTGATTCTCCAAGTTTTAATTTTCTGCTTAGTTATAAACCTACTTATAATGCACATGCTACCTATTGGTGCAGAAACATCCGAGAAAAATGTGTTACAACGCCATATTTACGTACGAGCGTTTGTATGAAAAGGATGCCGGATAGGACCCTCTTAAGGGTCAGTATCTGTAATGCCCCTAATATTACAAGTAGGTAGCCATAGATAGTTGATTAAATCAGGCGTTACTTTGCGGAAGTTCATCTTCAAAACCGTTTCTTGAACCAATTTCTAGTGTATTTCTGCTCTAACGTCACATTAAGTACATCAAAGAGTATGATTTTTTTCTTCTATCTTGGAATTAATTTGATGAAATTTACTAGAAAACTTTATACAAATTGTTTAAAAGTTCAAATGGGCTTCAAAAATCAAATTGTATAAAGTTTTCTACAAGAAATTGGTTCAAGAAACCGTTTTGAAGTAGCCATAGGCCTAACCTAAACCCATGTTTGTCTGTAGCAGGTGGTCTGTAAGCTTTTTTGCCACCTACATTATGGCATTGAAAAAAAAATACAAAATGGCGTAATATTTCAAGTAGAACGTTAGTTTTCTGAGTCTCGAATGTCACAAAAGCTTACGAGGGGTAGCAAACTCTGCATGCCAACGATGTCTATAGTTAACAAAGACTCGCTCCTCAGTCTCAACTAAGGAGCGAGGAGCGAGAATTCATGCCGTATTTCGGATGACGCGTTTTGATTGCCTGCTCTAGTCTTCCAAAATAACAAAATGCTGACAGCTTGCTACAAAACATACAAAATTAATCAACATTTCAAGTTCATCTTATAGCGGCTTGCACTTACCTTCCCAACAACACTATTGCCAGACTGCAGAATGATGTTCCCGGCTTCATCAATCAGAGCTATCATTTTTAAATGTGGCAGCACCACGGCATCTTTTGCCAGCACCGTCGAAACCGTACCAACAATCAAGTTTGTCTTCGATGACTGTCCATGAAAATGGGATTTTTGTAACCTCAGAATTTGCAGCTTACTAACAGAGTTTACTTTCACAATGAAACAAAGATATTCGTGACCAACTAAATCCGTATGTAGGAAGGATTTTGTATCACTTGGATTTTCAATTGGATCTCGTCTGATTGATAGATTGTCAGTCCAGATGTGATCTATGCAAATGTCTGGGTATAGCGGCAGTGATGGCAGATGTTGGTTCATCGTTTGAGCCATCATGGATACATTTGAGGCTTGGCCTATCGACGCCTGCGGTGACATTCCTTGTTGGTGGAAAACATTGGCCATTGGACTGTTTAGCTTTGACCTAGTTGGGGTATTTGGAGCCTTTTTTGATTGCATCGGACTGCCTAAACCCGTAGCCCAACTTGTCGTATTTCTGTTACTCTGCATAGGGCTTCCAATATAGTCACATGATTGGCTGAACATTGTTGTCGTTGAATTCATGTTTGGACACATTGACAGGCATTCGTCTCTGGTGGCTCTACGTATTCTCCATAGCGAATGAGTTGAGAGTTTCCAATCATAGAGCAAAATTATGCTTGGATTGTTGTTTATGAAGATTATTTGCAAATCACCGTCATTGTAGTACTGTAGCCCTTGAGAGGGAGATTTCATCAATATTGGTGTGACTTCATCCAATGGATGTGTGAGTGAGAAACAGGTTGGTAAGGGAACATCATTATCATAGACCGACATAGACTCTTGAGACTTAGCGCTCATACTAAAGAAGTTTCTTGATCTATTGAACGGGCCGTTAGTTTCGTTCAGCTTTAAAAGCGATGTGGGTATGAACGAATTGTGCTGAACGGGCGTCGCGTCTTTTTCCAACAAAATACCATATTTCATCGGCCATACTTTTTTCACTTGAAACGGAATGCTTGTGATGTACTCTCTACCATCAGTAGCGTACACTCTCATACATTTAGCATCTAGTAACACTATTGCAGGCATGATTTCCGATTTGATATGTTCAGTAGTATCTTCGATCTTGATATTTTTCTTAGCGTCTCCAATTTGTGAGTTCAAAGCATCTATGAGCATGGTGTTTTTTATATCGACGTGAAACTTGGCAAACATTGCATGTTGGATTGGGTTTTCGATGGTGTAGCATGATATTGTTTCTCTTTGCTCTGCGTTGGCTGCCTTGGTAGCCGGAGTTGAAATTAGCCCTAAAAAGAAAAATGTTATAAAAATAACCTAATTTTCTTCAGTTTAAATTAAACCATTGCATTATTTAGTTAATACATTGTTGTTATTGGTTATTGAGTGCATAGTCTTGTTTACCTTCTAGCAAACCTACCTTTAGACCACACAGCAGTACACCCTTTCACATACAACTCTTCTTCATAAAAGCTGTCTGTTCTAGGATTGAGGGGCCTCTGATTACTGTCATTACTTGTGCCTGAAAATTATAATGTAAATTTAAATAGCACTAAAACTTGTTAACCCTTTATTATAACTGTATGTACGCCTTACATTTTTTCCAATAATTATTGTTGAAAACTAGGACGAATAATATACTACGTTTTCGTCCTTACGAAAAGTGAAGTAACTAGCATTTTTGCGAAATTAACTTCGATATTCAAAATCGCGTAAAAAAGTTCTATGTTTCAGTCTTACTCACGTGTCATAATTCCTTCAGGAAGTATGAAATTCAGGAATGAAAATTGCAGTAACTATGGTTTGAGTTCATAATTCTCATAGAAAAAGTGCAGCATGTCTAGTTACTTCACATATTTTGTTGAAAAAAAAAGAATATGTTACTGTTAAGCGCAGTAACTTTACTAAAAAACCATTATTTTATTGCAATTAGATGAATATTGGATTTTAGGTCCGAAGTAAGGGCTGGGAGTTAATGAATGCATTCTAAGTCAGTCATATGAATCTTATTTTTACACAAAAAAAATGTTTCTACATTTCAGGAATACATGTTCATTGCATATCATAACTGCAGTAACTAGAAACTTACGGCAGTTAGTACTAGACATCAATCTGCAATAAGCTATCTTACTAACGATATGGGCAGTAACTAAGGCAGTTACTGCTATTACTGATAGTAAGATTCTACTCAACTCACGCATATTTACTAATCGAAAGTGCATTTCGTAAATTTCAGCTTGATTCTTTATTTCTTTTTCTACAAATGCTTGCTTTTATATATCTACTAGCTGCGCCCCGCAGTTTCACCCGCGGTTCAAAAGTATCCTATGTGCTATTCTATCTTAATATATATAAATCTCGTGTCACAATGTTTGTCCTCAATGAACTCCTAAACCACTTAACCGATTATAATAAAATTCGCACACCATGTGCAGTTCGATCCAACTTGAGAGATAGGATAGCTCAAAACGCGAACGAAGTCGCGGGGTGACAGCTAGTACTATAATATATCTCTGTGCCAAATTTCATCCAGATCTGTTCAGCCGTTTTGGCGTGAAAGAGTAACAAACATCCATCCATACATACAAACTTTCGCGTTTATAATATTAGTAGGATAAAAAAAACCTGTCTCTTGATACTTATCATGATGCGATAGCATAAACAGTATTGACACTACAACAATAACAAAATAATTTTCTTTAACCACGTTTTTCTCGTTAAGATGTCTAACTTAGATTCTGTATTCTTCATAAGGACGGCAGTATAGTTGTAGGGATAGATCGGCTTGATAATATACTCAGTCAGTCATTGTTCAATGCCTGTTTAGCTATTTATTAGTGATGAGATAAATTCCGGTAGCAATTTTAGGGTGGTTTTTGGAAATAATTGTTCTTTAAAAGTAAATTAAAAAACCTTAAGTCTGCTAACGCACGAAATTGGGAAAAAAGTTTTAGCAAACGAAACTGAAAAAAACAACAATAATGATGGATTTGGTAATGATGTTTTGTTATGTAAAAAGCTGCCATAAATTAGTACCGAAATTATTGTTTCTTATGGGTTTGGTCAATTTCTACCGGTCAATTTTATAGATCTGAGATCTTTATGTTTAGCCCTACATGCTGCCAGGCATTTTAATAAGATGATATTATTATGTGACGTTGGGAACCTGCAGACGGCTCATGGACTATTTTGGGGTAGTTTGCGGGCCTTGTCAGTCCTTGTTGTGGATGGTGCAGCTAGTTATTATTATTTTTTGCCGATATACTGGTCTTATATCAGTGCTATTTTTGCTTTTAACTATTACCTGAATTCAAGTTAAATTTCTTGGACATATTGCTGGAGCTATTAGCGCTGCCTGCTCTAGATCCGACAGAGGCCTCATCCTGCTTCTTGTTGAAGAGCTCCGACTTTACGGAGACATTGAAGTCTGGGCGGAGGCGGCTTGGCGGCCGGAGTGAGTCAGAGTTGTAGTCTTTGGTTTCTTTGGCTGGTGTTGGTTCCTCTTCTATTACTAGAAAACCAAAAATAGCTCAATATAGATAGATAATGTTGATAGTAAAAGGGGTCAAGAGTACACTTATCCAATAGATGTGTTTAATAAGAGTCACGGAAGTGAAAGAAGCGAAAGATGTGTAGTAGTGTGCATCACTTACCTTCACTTTCCCTATAATAGACTTCTCGAATAGTCCACCACTCTTTCTCCTCCTTATCTGGGAGAATGCTCTCATCCTTGATGGCAAAGTTGCTCAACTTGTAGAGCAAAGAGTTCTCCGATGCAGATGTGTTGTGTTTGCCGTATATCTGACCTGGATGCTTCGCGAGCACGGATCTTCCGTGCGGCACAAACTCCTGACAATACATAATAAATTTTATTAATATTCTTATTCTTATTTGAGATGATAGCCTAGTTGGAGAAGGCCCCACCTCTCAAGCTAGAGGGAGCGGGTTCGATAACAGCCGATGGATGGAACAAACTGGTTCGTGAACCAGTTTGTTCATTGTGTGAACAAATGTGCGTATTAATGTCACCTGCTATATGACTGGAGCCCGGTGTATGGCGACAGGCTTGCCCCCTGTTACATTTGGGACTCAATATCGTCGGGCGAAGTGTGGGTGTTGAATTACACCTCTGCCAGCCCCTTCGGGGAAAAGCTTGTAGATATAAATATATGTTATGATTTTATTTGAGATGGGGGCCATGTCTTTCACGGGGGTCCCACTTGGTGTGTTAATTTATATGTATTTGGGTTTATTAGTGGCCCGGCGTATGGCGACAAGCGAAACATGTTATGAACTGTCATGTCCTCAGGTAGCACCTAAAGACCGTAAGAGTAGCTCATCAAGGGACCAGTACATTAGCGACAACATAAGGGACTCAGGGCACTCTTTAACTAAGCAAAGCAGATCAACAGAGTCTGCACTACACATGGTGGTGCACAGAATAGAATCGGCTATTATAAACAAGTCCTCAACACTTGAAACCTTTATAGAACACTAGCTGCTCCCCGCGGTTTCACCCGCGGTTTAAATGTCCTATGTGCTATTCTAGACTATAATCTATCCCTGTGCCAAATTTCATCCAGATCTGTTCAGCCGTTCTGGCGTGAAAGAGTAACAAACATCCATTCTTACAAACTTTCGCGTTTATAATATTAGTAAGATAGAGGGAGTGTTCGATAAAACAATTCACAACAGCATCAACCACACCCTTAAGAAATTCAGGGTGGAACCAGTCATAAGGGTCAGTGATCACTGAGCTAGTCAGCAAAAAGCAATCCAGATAATGATGAATACTACAATCAAAACAATGGTATTTATTTATAAAGGTATAACATTTATAATGTGAGTCTCCCATTTTAAATCTGTATTCCAAGGTCTTTTTGGCACTCCACAGCTTTAACTTCATTAGTATGTATGTTATATTTCCTTCTAGGGTTTGTTTTTCCAATCTGTAGTACCGTGCATTTAGCCTCATTTAAAGTTATTTACCAGTCTTGGGTCCACTGGTAGATATTATCAAGGTCTCTTAGGATAATACCAAAACTATTCAACACCAAGCTCACCCTATCACAGAAGTCGACTATCTGGGTGTGATCCTTAGCAACAAATTGAATTGGGCAAGCCATATCCAGCAAAATGTTGAGGGCTGCAAGCAAACTAAAGATGCGATTCAGGTGACATCAAGAGATTTGCATGCAACCTCATCCAACTAAAAAGGGACCAAACCTGAAAAGTTATAGGTACTATAACTGATCACTGCTCTGTAAACAAACACCTATTTAACACATAAGTGTTACTGACAGCCTTCAGTGCAGAGAATGCATGGAAGCAAAAGAAACCACGGCATGTGCTAATGGAGTGCAGGAGAGTGGCAGAACATCGATCTCAGATTGTTCAATCCCCATCGTCGCTCCCAGAGGTTTGCTGCAGCCTAAAAAGACTGCTAACCTTCTGGGAGCACATGGTTGGTTGAAGTCAGAGGAAGGGTAGTGAGGTAGACTTCACGCACAATGGCCCAATCAAATGGCTGAGTTCGGAAAACACCCCGCTATTCAAACAAACAGAATGACGACAGGCTTGCCTCCTGTCACATTTGGGACTGAATATTATCCGGCGAAGTGTGGGTGTTGTACACCTCTGCCAGCCCCTTCGGGGGAAAAGGTGTGACGTTATGTTATGTTTATTAATATTTTGGAGGACTAACTAGCATAAGAAGCATGCCCTAACAGAATTGTATTCTCGCTTTATTTAAGCGAGAATAGGACACACTTTTGTTTGTATATTTATTGATAAGTAGTTTTAAATTGATAATGCACTCCAAGTAGTGGAAAATTGGTAATCCCGCGGACCCGGAGAAGGTGGAATATTGAGTAGGAACATAATACCTACTAATATAGCAGTAGAAACACCAATTCGCATACTTCTAGCTCCTTTAGAAAATTCTCAAGTACTTACCTATGCTGAGAAGATTTTACCCTGCTTATCAATTGATTTGAAGATGTTTTTTTTAAATTTTTGATTTGATATAATTTGAGTGTACCGGCAAAAGATAAAAACAAAACCTTACCAGAGGCTCAGATGCGGCAATCATTGTTTCCTCATCCAGATTTGAAACAATATGTATTACAACGCACGCACATTAATAAACCTTATTTACCAGCGATGAATTTGTTATCGTAGGATTTTGTTAATTTTTCATAGCAATTTATAATTTAATATTTCAACGAACGAAATGAACCCACACAAGCACAAGTCAGCACAACGCACAACCAACAAAACAATTCAAAATTCGTTTGAATTTGACAATGACAGCAGAGTGAATTTTTGACATTGAATGACTTCAGAAAAATTAAAAAATATTTTTTTAGTGATGTACCTATCGGAATTTTACCGGTTTACGAAAGTTTATTTTCTTTTGTTAGTTTTACTATCCGCCAATAGAGTGCGGTGTAAAGCTGAATTTCACAGTCTAAAACCTTCCATGGGCTCGTTTACTTTATTTAATACGATCAATCTAAGAATGAAAATATCTCAGAGATGATCACTACGCATTATTTGGTAATGTATATTATTATACATTGTCACTCTGTTACAAGTACAAAACAAACAACTACTAATTTGTGACCTACACTATCCAGTAGGAAGGTAAACACCACAGAATACTCCTTACCTATTACTAAAGGCAGTAAACACCTATATTCGATGCCAAGGACGTTACCGTTGCTGCAGCAACACAACAGAAACAGTGCAGTTCAGTATCGTAAATATTTTATTAACTGAACTAGGTAATTATTCACAGAGCGTACCTACAAATAGTTTGTGGTTTCATATTTTTGTTATTTTGAATTTCACAAATATTATAGAACTAGGTAGTGATACATTACCCGATGTCATAATTTTACCCGACTGCGCTAAGAGGGTTATTTTTTATGTAATGATAAATGACTGCAAATGGAAATTGCACGTTAGATCAAATCAATAAGTTTGAGAATTCCAATGGTTATCAAGCTTCTTGATTTGACCTAACTTATGTTTTATTTATATATATTTTTTAATGGTTTTATATTTGGTGTCTGGAGGAAACCAGGTCTAATGGATACTCACACAGTTTCCTCTCAAATGGTGGTGTGGATGGTGATTGAGTGGATAGAGTAGGGGGATGAGTTGCGTTTGTAGTGGAGTGGGGTGTAGTGGAAGGATGAGAGTTAATGAATGAGGATGGATAAGCGGAGTAGGTTAGAGTGGATTTGGGGTGTGGTGGAAGGAAAGAAGTTAATAGAGAATATATTAAATGGGTTGCTGGGTTAAGTTTTGGAAAGAAGTATTGAATCCAATGCCCTTGGGAAAAGGTAGGTTGGTGTATATTTAGAGGATGGAGAGGTTTGTAGGCGTGGGTGATACCCAGTTGTTGGGAGATGTGAGGGCACAGATTATTATGACACAGGTTTCATAGTCATTGTGTGAGGGGGTGGGTTTCAATTTACGAGTGGATGGATTTTATACTTTGGTCAGCGGGTCCATCGGACCTAGCAGGTAGCGTAGCTAGGCCGTGCTATCGACCATTCCCCCATCCGCCACCCAGTCCTGTCGATAGGACAGAATAGGGTAAGTGGGAAGTCGGAAAAAATAATAGTAGGTTCCTGTTTTCTTTATTAATTTTCTGTAGCTATACGTGCAGGTCTCTTTAGTACCTATCATAAATAACGTTACCATTCACTAACTGCATTAAGTAATTATTTTCAAAGCGTACAAGTGGTTTCGTTTTTTTTTTTTAATTTCACAGAAAGTAGAACAATAATAGTCCCATGTAATTTTTATCTGATGGCATCATAAATTACCACAAATGGATTAACTTGTGACCCCAACGCCTCTCAATCTTCTAGAATTGACCTCACAGAACATTTAATAATACTACGTACTTACTTACGTGCATAATTTGAATATTATTTATGGTGCTCATAGACGGGCCATATTTTTAATGCAACATTGGCCCGGCAATATTGCGACAATAATTTAAGTATAGCCCGGCCATGATGTCATACATTTGTAGCATGGCTGATGATTGTCAGGCTACAGTCGGCAATATCGGGCTTAAGTGCAGTTGCCCGTCTAAGAGCGGCTTAACAGGACAGAATAGGGTAGTAAGTCGGTAGACGTAAAAATAAAATAAGACATGTTGTTGTTAATTATGAATAAACTTTATTTCTCTAATAAATTATAGGTAGTAGACACTTAGGCGTAACCACCTATAACACACTGTTGCCGCCCAAACTACGCTCGTGCGGAAAATACCTCGTGTGTTATAATCTGATTACAGCCCTTGTGTAACACTGCTTTTCATATCGAACGCTGAGCATGCCAGTGAGAGTTTTCGCGAAAATCATAACAAAAATTTGGCTTATTATTAAAAAAACTGAGACTATTTAAGACTGCATTTTTAATTTAAAAAATCAGCTTTTAATTCTCAACTAAATTTAATGATACTGATGCAAAAGATACTTGAGAATTTGTTTGTATTTTGACTTTAAAAACTAGCTTACCAAGCATTCGATATGAAAAGTATAATATATTGAACCGCGCTCACAAATAACAAAACATTCAACAAATATACTTTGGAAACTAACAGGTAAACACTTTGGGTGTCGACTTTACTTTATTATGCCCTAACTTACATAAAAGTTACCAAGACCAGTGTTTCTCAAACGATTTAAATTTTATCATTGTTACCGACGAAAAAGCAATCGCAATCAGATTATGCCCAATATAACAATGTACTGTAAACTTTAACCTTTAACACAAATTATGATAAATACATTTAGCACAAAATGATCGCGATTTCTTAAAATTAACGATTATTACAATACCTACACTGACTAATCAGCCCACTGCCAAAAACAAGTAAAGTTGGCAATGGGCTTGGATTCTTAACATAATTTAATACAGATCTTCCAGCACCATTATTCAATTTTAAATGGATCCTAAGACCATAGAGCCCTCAAGGTTTTCATTTCCGTACCATAACTGCACAAGGCCCGTTTAGATTATGACAAAAATCACAAATATGTAATTTTTATCGTGTACCTACTTGCTCATACTGGCCCCATCTCACCTTACCTTAACACTAGCTTTAAATATAAGGCTCTTTAGTTATTGACAAGGCAAACCATTACTCATAAGGATCGGTTTGAAAGGTTACTATGTAATTTCATCTGTACTGTAAATGTAAAGCCCCTTGAAGCTCTTCATTAAATCTCATTTAGGAACCTTCACAAGCTCTTCGCTCCATATGAAAACTTAACAACCAATAAAATTTTACATAAAAACCAACAATCAATTAATTATTTTTACAAGCTATGTGATATATATATTTTTAGAACAAAATGCATAAAACAACAAAACCTAAACTTTTTTTAGATATTACATTTTGGAATGACAAATATTGACATGTTATTTCATCATATATTATTATATTATGTATACGCAATATTTTTTACATACTTCTTACAATATAATTACACATAGGTACAATATCTACAGCCTAGCATCTCTATTCTAAAATATTTGGTCTTTGGATGAGCATGTCACATTATGGCTTGTGTCATCATATTTTGTAAGTTTAAAAAATATAAGTGCACTTTTCGAATTTCGTACTTGATGATTTCGTTATAAACCCTACACTAGACTAGACCAGCAACAAAACTCCACAAGCGACCTCGACGTGGGAGATTTTAAACAAAATCACAGTAGCTCATAAAACCCATCGCACATGAGACAATTTGAGAAACACTGTTCCGCATCTAAGATTAACGTAATGTGGTGTAATTAACATCAATAAATCGAATGCATGATTTCAAAACAAATGATAATTCTATTATTTTCGATCAACTTCAGGTACTAATAGGGACAAGATTAAAATCTTACCATTTTTTTTACGTTTTGATATTTTTGTTGTTTTTAACACATTGTAATTGCATGATATTTTAAAAACATTTAACTAAAACTAGTTAATTTATCACAAAGAAATGATTGCGAGTTTCACTCACTCATAAAGTGGTAGTATAAAATATTGGCCGCATCATAGGGCCGTTTAATAATAGCAACTGAAACAACATAATCATGATTCGCGTTAACGAATCCCATTTTTATTTTATATTTAAAATTGCGCTTCAACGCATTTCCGTAATACATAATTTTTCGCTTTAGTCTGAACACCGTAGCACAAAGTTTGTGATAAATTCGCGTATATATAAAACGAGCGACTACCCAGTCACATAATATATAAAAATATCGCAATTGCAAACCACCATCATCTTCATCAATATATTGCAATTGCTAATATATATGCAAAGTTAAAAAGACAAAATAAAATGACCTTCAAAATGCAATGCAGTCTATGCACATGGTGTCTTAATTTGTTTACTCATCTAAATTATTAAGGCGATTTAAAATTATCTATCTTTTACACGTAATGAGGTTTAACGTTTAGACTAATATGACATACCTACGTTTGGCATTTGATATTGTGTTGTGATGATAGTTCCATTAGTTAACATGTTTCAACTTCAGTGATATAATAACTATAAGCCATACTTGGTACACGTGAGGAACAAGTCATTATTATAACAGGGATCTAAATTGTAAATCATTTTCCCTTAATAACGTAGAATACATTATGCTTTGCCGTTATTCTTGTGATTTTTATACAACTATCAATCACCATAATTAAGTTTCTAGTTCTAAAAAGCAATATGTAGCAGCCTACACGACGACGTATCCAACTAAAATAAGTATACATAGTTTTCTCTATCTCAATATAAATAATTTTATAGCTAATTTATAAAAACTACAATTAAAAGTGTGTACAATAACATTAATCTTTATGCGTACATTGTAAAAGTAGATCTATGTATAAATATTATCTGATTATTACAAAGTAAATAATATTTGGAATCTTTTTTAAGGCTAGTTGTATAGGTATTTCATACCTTGGAAGCGGTTTCATCGCTCGCTTTGGCGGTCATCTTGTTGATGATTGACGAGTCTTCGAGTTTCGAAGTGTTCGAGGCCACTTCAGCCAACGTCGCCAGCGCAAGCAGGTCCACGCTCCCATGCGAGCTCTGCTTGCAGATCTCCATGTTCTGGCCGACGGTGCAAGGCGCTTCCGTCGCTATTTTTATTTCAGGGCTAATTTTATGCGCGTTGTGATCAACGCTTGAAACCATGCTGTTGATCTCGAGTCTCGTGATACTTTTTTTCCTCGGTTTCCTTTTCTGACTACCGATGACGGTATCACGCCAGCTTTCTATCATATGCCGCCTCTCATCCACCATGGGTCGAGGCACCGAGTTGATAATGTGAGAAGACTCGAGAGCTTTGGGCTTTAGGTTGATAGTTTTCTTCTTACGTTTATTTTCACGCTTTTTCTGTTGAAACTTCTCTAAACTAAGTGAGGGCAGGGCTTTAATTTTAGCGTCTAAGTCAAAGTCGGCAGCCTTGAATGTTTTGTTAATGTTATTGTCCGGTTCGATTGCGAGTTCGAGTTTAGTTTCGCTTTCGGCTGACATGTCGTTGAGTGAGTTACTTGGTTTTGATTCGTCGGTGATTGTCGAGTTAGATTCCTCGCTACGGGAGCTGCCAGGGTCCCAACTACAGTTCATGCTGTAGCCTTCGTCTGGCAATTTGTCCGGGTAATCTCTTTTCTGCCTCTTATTCGCAATCAGTCCCCCAACGGCCATGAACTCCTGGTACCTCTTACCTTTGCACGACCTTCCAGATCTAGTATTCTTTTCGTCATCGGACCAGTTCCTGTTATAATCATCATCCTTAGAATATCTCTTATCAACTATTTGGTCTATCACGTCTTGGTTCGTGAACTGATCGTTCGGCGCTGGATAAGGATCCACTGGCACGTTGGCATAGCGATATATTCTACCCTTTTCGTGAAAGTCTTCTTCAAATACCCTAGTCGTCTCAGAGAGAGCATTCTGCAGCTCACGTATACTGTCTTCTCTATTAGAAACGCCTTTTAAGTTAAGAGATCTGTAATCGTTAGGGGTTGAGATCGCGTTGAATTTAAACGAGGGTGGTGAGTAGTATGGGTTTGGAGTTTGAGTTTCAGTCTTAGTAGCGAGAAGGCTGCTGAGGCCTCCCATTTGGGCTTCGTCGGCCAACTTGCCGGGAGTGAACATTGACAAAGTTTTCGGTTCATTCTCGTAAAAGTCATTAATAGGCTTGTTATTGAAATCGAACTTAGTCGAGTTATTGTTCGTACGCTCGAGTTCTATTTCATGGTGTTCTGTGTTGGGGAACTCTACTGGCTTTTCATATACTTCTCTAGGCCGAGCAGAAAGAGAACGTAAGGGTGGTGCGGGCAACTTGTACCATTTGAAGTCAGGATGAGCATTGAAGAAGGCGTCTTTGTACTAGAAAAGTAAAAGAAAACAAAAATATTTTATCTTTAAGTTATAGGTATTAATGTAGGTGATCTATTGAAAATATTGAAGTGGTATATTTCGCTCAGTCTAAATTTATACATACCTGTTTAGCAAGACCTGTGTAGCAAGCTTTCTCTTCTTTATCCAAGTTGGCCCACCATTCTCCAAGAATCTTTGTTATGGACCTGCAATCACATTTACACATCATATTAGACACACAATGTAAATATTATAAGCCTTCGTAAAAATAAAAGGTAAAGAAATGCAAACACAAGTATATAAATTACCGAGTACGTACCTGTTTTCAAGATTTGGGTATTTATCGCGGACGACGCTCCTGTGACGTTTGCAGAATATGAGAAAAGCGTTCATAGGGCGCCGCGCGTGGTGCGCGGGCTCACTGTCGCCGTCCTGCTCGTGCATTGTTGACTATCTGAAACGAGGAAAAAAACCTCGATACATTCTACATTATACAATTAGCCCGACGGCCGAGTAGCGCTATATCTGTCTCTTTTATGCGTTGTTATTGAATTGGTTTTATTAAGTGACTGAACGCTCGAGCTTCGATTTGAACGCTCGTGTCGCGCGGGGCAATGACATAGGTTTATTTATTTATCATCCATCACAAGTTTCGTAACGTTATTTCGAAAGTTATGTGATAATTTAACGTATTTTCATTCCGTAGAAATGCTGTTGTAGAAGAACTGCTCTGATATTTATATCGAGAGCACAACAAAAACTTTAAGAGAACAATAGATACCTATTTATAAGCAAAACAAGATATTTGCTAGAGTTTGCTGTATCACTGGGCTATCTTTGAAACACGATAACGCCCTTTCTTTGCCAAGTGCAGCTATGTTGATCGTGATAAGAACTGATAGCAAGGGTCGATGATCGCTCCTTTATTCCTAGAAAAAATGCTTTTTTATTGTGTAAATATAAAAGCTATTTTTTATTATTATTTCAAAATCCAATTTAGCCATCGCAGTGATATAGGTATCTCGAGCCAAAAATAATTCCAGACTTTTTCTAGTTCGAGCGCAGATCATTGAAATTGGAATTCTAAACAAACATCAAAATAGACTAACTCAATTGGTCTAACTCCTGTCGACTACCCTTACTTACGATAAAATTAGGTCAATGTATCAATGACTCATAAAGACCAATGGCTAAACGATAACAAGCCAAGAATGTGTGTTAATTATGCCCCAACGAGCATTTTGTATTCCGTATGCGGCTAACTGGGGTAACGGATGTCTCAAGCTTTAGATTTTAACAACTGACACAGCGGCAGTATGTCATTACAGCCAAAAGTTATATAAAACTTGAGAATTTTATTCGGTAATTGTGCAGACACGAGGCTTGGCGAGGCGATGACAGGTGGATGTAGAGTTGTAGAGAGGGTCGATGGTAGAATACCACTTGTCTGGTGGTTTAACTACATTAGACGAGACGGCAACAATGGCGTTAAAGATGACCTGATGATAATGATATATAGGCCTACTCCACGACACCCCTAGCAGTCACATGAACCTGAAGATGGCTTTGACGATGGCTAGGATAGTCTACCTCTGAAACGTCAAAAATAATGATAGAACAAAAAATGTGGCTTAAATACAAAGGTCCCTAATACCACAAACCCCATAATTCGACCTTGACCCAAAGGCAAAGTGTGCCGAGGCTGGGCTCGGGGCAACGGCCCGTGAAAGTGAAAACTCGCGCGCACCGGGACCGCGGGTCTCGCGCAGGTGCCGGCGAGCTTTCACAGTGAATGGGAAATATTTGGGTTACGTCATTTTGATGCGCGTGCGATTTCGTGTGAAATGTTAGAAATTTCACCTCAACTATGTACTTACATATTTATTACATGTTTCAAGTGTGTATTTTATTTTGTTCGTTCTTTAAGCATCAATCGTTACACCAAAGACACGACATTTATCTCTAGATATAAATAATAAAAACAATAATAAACCAAATGTTACGACAGTAATCCGGTTGTAACTAATAACTGAGGTGTGCGGTGTGCCTCTACAACACAAATAAGTAAAAACAACATTAAAACTCGTTTTAAATGTTCTTTAATTGTTGAACTTTTCGCTGAGAAGAGAATTCGGCTTTATACAGTTATTTTACAAATAATAATTGGTACTCACAAATTATGAGTAAAGTAAGCTAATCACTAACATCATCCTCATTCGTTAGTGCTATTAAGATAATATCAAATGTATGAAAGCGGAATAAAGAACGTGAAAACGTGAACAAACTTATCGTTTTTATAGACTTCATGAGTCAAGACTTAGGGACCATAACACCCATACTCCAAGTTTAACAGTTAGTTTTACAAGAACCGTAACGTGGCAGTGTATCGGTGTAGTCGTTTATCGCTAGGTTTTCACTTAGCCGTGACGGAATGAATCGATAAATGGACAATAATATCTTTCAATTGGTTGGTATCAATAGTTAACGCTCTATTTGGCCTTTGGGTATGAGTATTTAATGCATTCTTAAATCAAGTATTTGAACAAGGTGAGAAGTGTTAATAAAATCTTGTATCCAAGTGAAAATCACTAACAATGTAAAGTCTAGATATTAGCCAAAAGCGGTAAGTGAATGACATCATGACTGACTTTGACTTCTAATTTGATGCATGTTAGAATCTAAGAGAGACATAAATAGTCTCGATGGCGAATTAGAACTCAAAACAGAATTGTTACCATGATATTGACAACAACAAGCCCAACAGGTTTTTGTCTACACTACATCAAAATGTAATCACTAAAATTAGTCATTCCGCAAATACCTATTTCATAACCCTAAATCAAAATGATGCAACATAAATTAACTGATTATTATTCATTATAGCGTTGAACATCGCTACACTAAAAGATAAACGCCCTATTCACACCAAAATATTTATCGTCGACTTCCTCGTCAACCGAAACTAAACATACAAGACTACAATTTGGAATATCACAAAAACGCTTATTACAATCAAGGTTACGTTATTATTGCGGAATCTGTTTCACAGCAGCCGAGCCGAGGCTCCAAGGTTGGTCTTGTCAAAATGCACGACGAAGAGCCAAGGTCAAGGTCCGAAACATCTTTACAGGTTTGCAAGTGAGAAGGTCGCCATAATATTTTTATCACATTTTTTTCAGTTACTCTATTTTAATATGGTTGCCGACGCAGATCTAATGTTGTAGTTTTATGCGTTTCTACCTAAAAGCTTTTTGCTTAGGTAGGTACATTAAATTGTTCAGAGTAGGTACATTTTTCATTCATAAGTACATAATTAATAAATATAGCTAGAAGTTATTTTGATTACTATGCAATTTTTGATTGACATACCTACTGATAAAAAAGTTTTTGCTTTGTTAGTGTGACAGCATTTTTAATCTTAATTTTTTAATTGATTTAAAATATTTATAAATACAAAACTCCAATTGATAGTGTTCGTAATTAGTATGCCGAACGGGTCGTAAACAAGTTTCCTGTGCGATAAGGTTAAACTAGCTCTAAACGGAAGGAAAGTGTCAAATAATAATTCTAACGCGGCTCAAAGCGTGTCTGTCTAATCTGTCCATCAATAACCTAAAACTAAAAATTACTTTATAAGCCTATGTTGTATGCAGCTTAATAAGCCACAATTAGTATAAGAGAGCACTAAATCCAAACAGTATAAAAAATCTAATAGCCGACATTTTCCGATTTCAAAACTAATAATAATAATAATCGGGACACTTGAACGTCGTCTGTCCCGAACTAAGCAAACCTTGTACTATACGGCCTGAGACTGATATACATACTTACCTACATGTATATTTTTAATACATACTTATATAGATATTGAAACTCAGACATAGAACAAACACAAATGTTTATCACATGAATGTTTGCCCTAGGTGGGAATCGAACCCACGCCTCTTAGCTCAGAAGGCAGGTTCACCACCGACTGAGCCAGCCACCGAGGCAGTCAAACTCCCATCACTATTTCAAGAAATAACGCACAGATTATAAAAAAGGGAATTGGAACAGGACGGGTTAGGGACCAGGGTTGTCAATTCTAATTTAATTTTGTTATAAAATAATTACGTAATTTATTAGTGGTGTTTCTAGGCAAGTTAACCGCTATACTAGAATGAACCGTGCGGCATAATAGCAGCACTGTTATGTCATGAAATGCTGATAAGAGACTGGTGCCGTTATTTAGTTTAAATTATTTAACTAATTAATTTGGATAGCTTAACAAGCTAGTTACTACTTAGTAATGATTTTGAATAATAAAACCTGTTAAGAGTAAATTTTAAACCGACGTCACACAAAGAAGGAAGGAATTCCTTAATTTTTTTTATGTTTGTCCATTGCTCATTCATATTATCGTCATTACTAAAAAGTATTTTGTTTTTTTCGAAAGGGTACAGTATATAGTATACTTGCTGTCACCCCACGACTTCGTTTTTATATATTTATATCGCATCGCATTTATTATTTATTTATATATTTATATATGTGAGCTATTCTATCTGTTAAGTTAGATCGAACTACACACGGTGTACACTACAAATTTGATTGAAATCGGTTAAGTAGTTTAGGAGTCTATAGCGGACAAACAACGTGACACGTAATTTATGTATATTATTAAGAAGATGTACTCCCAGTAGTCCCAGTCTCCCAAACTCCCACGGTGGCCCTATTGACAACTAAGCCAAAATCAAATGATGAGATCCTGGAGAAATCGAGGGCACCAATAGGCACTTATTAATTATTAAAAGAATTTAGGTATTTTTGACAGTAACTTGTGCATTTGCTGTCAGAAATCACTATTTGATGAAGTGGAACTGATGATGAAGACCAGAAATGGCCACCTAATCAACAAGCATTTCAAGGATTGTGATTTCATTACTTTAATATGGTTGCTAAATAATTTTTGTGCTCATTACAATGCATATGGCGCGCTGATGGAGAACTTCTCAAAATTAAAGTCTCTACATCGAGAAAAGAAAGACTTTGTAATAGATGAAGTAGACATTAGACTATTGTGAATTAGAGAAACAGACCCACTAAAAGTTGAGAACATTTTTTTTTACCTACTCCTTGGTTTGGTATTGGCGCCGACTTCAAATAGCTCTTATATTTGGCCTTTTTAAGTGACTTTTGTTGTTTTAAAGTCGATTAAATTGTTCTATACAAAAATACTTTTTCTTGTAGAAATGACCCTAATTTCCACAAAATCCACGAGCGATTAAAGAACACAGGATTTTCACGAGTCGGGCACCCAGAGTACAGACTAATGTAAACTATTTCTGAAGGGACGGTATTCAAAACCACCTTAATGCAAATGTAAACAACTAATACTTCTAATAATCCAAACCATGTACAATATGTAGGTAATTCCAGTATGAATCTAATGGACATCAAGATTAATACGACAGAAAGACACCAAAGAAAAACACTACGAGGTCCGTCCTCTTCCGTGCTCCAGCGAGAAGTGCCGGTTGGACGGGGCGGGCGACTCAGGCGCTACTCCTTCATTCCTTATGCTACATTCATTCATTCATTCATTCAATACATTCCTTTGACAGTTCGCTCGCAAAACGTCACACAGCAGACCATAGACTGCATTCTTTTGTATGTGTTGCTAACACTAACCTAATTTATGTCTTTTTATTTTTTGTTGTAGAGTTGATTGAGAAAACTAAAACCCGCAGAAAAATGTTCTGACAAGTTGGCCACACTGTATGTTGATTTAATGCATTTCCTACTAAATGTCTGCAGATATCTTACATCACAAATCATCAAATCATCACAGAAGTGTTTTCAAGCTATTATTGGATTCGAAGACGAAGCGAAGGAGCGAAGGAGGAGGCGTGCGTCTGCGTCATTAGATGACGATCGAATGACAGGTACATTACACAGCTACTAATAATGTTGCTATTACTTGTAAATGATTTTGTTATTTGTGTCTATAATGGTTATATAATGAGAATTTTATCTCAAACAATAACGACGTCTCAACAAATGCTGTAGCTTCCAACTAAAACATGTATGATTAAAAATTTCGAAGATATTTTTTTTTTATTAATTCGAGTCTATCTAGAAAAAGACTAGTAAGCATTACTTACAAAAGGAGATTTTTCGTTTCCATGAAGTACGACTAGTCAGGGTATGGCGTTCAAATGCTTGGCTTAAGTGAAGACTAAGAGGTACTTAGAGTGTTTTCTTGTGTTTACCTGCTGTATCATTTTCAACTTAAAATGATGTAACATAACATTGTATCTCTTTCTATTTCTTGAATTGATTATGATCATCTTGAGTTTCATTCTACTGTATCTATATTTTATGTCTATCGATAAATCTAGATCTTAGAGATCTAGAAAAAAAAACCAGTTTTTTATAAATGAATAACTAAGCCATGTGTAAGACAGGGGCTAAATATGATTGCAGAGACCTATTTGATTTCAACTTCACTTTTTTTTAAGGCTTCTGCAGTCTTACCACAACTCTGCCAGTAAAATGTAAAGAATATGATTGATCCTTCTGTTCAAGCTTTAACTTCATGGGCTTCGCGGTGTTTTTTACCATTCTGTCAATGTCTTGACCTGTTTAATTTATTTGATGACTAGCTATTTTACCCACGTCTTCACTCGCGTTTCATAGCATTTCATATTTTGAAATCGCACTAGAGTTATTGGTACTTGAGATTTTGAGTTTATTGGTTACAAAAATACAAAATACAAATCTTTCCTCTTTATAATATTAGTGTAGATGAGTACAGACGAGCTTTACTGTCAAAGTGAAACACACATGGATTGTTGTGTCAGCATCAGTATATCATTGAGTTTTATACGGTTGATTCAACTTTTTCCTGTGAATATTACGCGTGTTTTGCGAACCAGATGTGATTTAGACGTCATTTTGCTATTGTAATAGTTATTAGAAGTGATCGCATGGATGAAGTAATACAACAGCTTCAAAATTGTGGAAGGACTATACTGTTTCAAATGTATGTAAAAGAGTGAACACAAAGATTACGGTTGATAGAATTAATACGAAGAAAAGAGACAAGTCGTGTCAACTTTACCAAATCAGATTAGGGCAGAAGGATCATGTCATTCTTGGTAATAATTCGGATGAATGTGTATTTGATCTGGTTAAAATTGGATGATTGACTGTAATCAACAGCGATCAACATGAATGTGGAGCTTTGAACGGTTAATTGGCTGATTGCAGCCACAAAAGAACTATATTCAGAGATCAGCTCAAGCAACAGACACTGGCACTTGCGTCAGTTCATTCAAGAGCTTTTGTAGAGTTACTGCAGAATTTCGCCTTTGTTATCTAGATTTACAACAGCTGATAACTACTTAGATATACCCACGTAAATTGTGTTACTGACAGTTGTCGCGTTCGAAAGAAAGCTATAGTAAATTGTTTCAGAAGCAGGTTGTGAACATAAGTATTACGATTTGTTTTTATCTATATCTACTCTCTAGATAAATACGGTATGGATTTAGGAAACTTGAAAATTTTACAGCTAACAAATAACCCTCATTTCCACAGAGAAGTTGATTTCTCTGTATCTTTAATTTAACCACATACCTTACATGTGGTATTACACACTGTGTAATACCACAGTATCATAGAGTTCAATAACTATAAAATATTTACGTGTTATCATGCAAATTGCCTAGCTAAACTGATAACAAGCCAATCTCAGTCAACGGACTGGGTCATTCGATGAAAATATTTCATGTTAGACAACATGAATGTGTGGCGGATGTGGTAACAACTGTGTTACTTCATTAGAAAACATGCTGATAATACTATAGGCAAAGTAATAGTACATAGTTACTAATGTTACCGATACAGTTTTGCCTATTTTAGGACCAAAACTAGTAAGGCATGTAAAGAGTAAGGAGAATGACCTATAATTGTTGTGTAAAAAGTTAAAAAGTGCTGCTTTTATATTTAAGAATCTGAGAAGAATGAAAATAGCTCAGTTGCAGTACTTTGACAGTGAAAACAGCAATAATTACGTTATCAAGAGCAGATATCTCAATCAGTAACAGATTTAACTCCGTACTCGAGATCAGACTCAATTGTAATAGATATTCAAACCAAAACCGTCAGGTCATTCGGTTAATGAATGTGGGCGATACGTCAGGACAGCGACAATAAATCAAATACGATAAACAGTTGGTTAGTGGTTCGAATTTGTACTGAATTTGACACCAAAGCAAAATTTTATCAACCAATTTCGACCCTTTTGTAACTAATTGTGAGTTCTCTGAAAATGTATCAAAAGAATCTAGAGCAGAGTGATTTTGGCACACTAACGATCATCAGAAACAATCCGGATATTTTGACGCGGTTGTTGTTGTTACTGTTTCGTTACAAATGTCATAAGAGTGAGAGAGGCCGAGATATATTTACGCACGTTAGAATAGTGTCACAAATGAGTATTTTTTTATTAATGTATAAATTCAGTTGTTCCTGTTTAATGATTTTAACCTATTGTGGTCCGTCAAGTCCTGTTACGTATAATAATAACGTTATATGTTGGCTGTTTTCACTTTACAGCAATTGAGTAGGCATTGATCGTCCTCGACATTACTCTGTTCACAGCTCGCAGAACTGAGGATTGTCCACCTACGCAAATATTACGGAGAAGACATGCTTTGTAAATTATTTATGTCTATTAATATGTACCGATCGATGAACAATAACTTTACGCCTAACTAATTACTAGAAAAGAAACAGAATGAATTTAGATTGTATAATATGTTAATAATTAATTATGACATTGATAACCGACTCAAATCGGGCATGAGTAATTCCCGTTTTATAAAATCATAACATTGACAAAAAAATGAGTTAGAAAAGACTACAAAATCACAGAATGATTGGGAGAGTCTCCAGAGCAGATAGTCGCGAGCGTGACTATTACCATTTCTAGGAAGTATGAATTTAAATTTCAAAATCAATAATTCAATCCACGATCCCATGTAGGATTGCATGTAGGGTATTGCTTATTGTCAAAGGCTATATTTACTCAAATCCCCTTATTTCCAAACGTGAAAAGCGCAAACAAATTAATTAAGCGGGTACCATTGTGAAACACTGCACTGCCGGCTATTTATAAAGTGCTTTATCGAAGTGATACGATTCTCAATACTTTGATACAAATACGATGTTGTAATAATATGCCTGAAATGGACACGACATGAGCTTTGATACAATAAGTTGATCAATTAATAGTTCATACTGAACAACTAACTCTTGTAAGGTTTAAAATAGTACAAAGAATAAAGTATGCAAAAAAGTAGTTTTTTGCGTGACTCACAAACATGATTTACCGTTTTCCTGTTTTCATTTATAAAATCAAAATTTTTCGCGATCTTGGTAAAATTTACAGAGATCAGATTTTAGCACGTACTTAAATACTCGCTCTAACCTATTATAAAATGTAGGCACAAGGACGACGAAGTTGATCGATATAGACAACGTTCGGAACGGAAGTTCACTCAAACAATATTCTTGTTGTTGAGCTCACTTGAACGAGTCTATACTCGCATGCTCGTGTTTGACTAAAAGTGAGACACGTGCCGTTAAAGCCATAAAAATTGAAAAACTATTATTTTACAAAACCATTAAGTACATACTTTTGTTACACAATCCTATCCCAATTCACAAATTTTAATTATTTTCTCTATAGCTTCTTAATTTACTTCTCGTTATCAAGCAATATAAGTAACAAGTAACTGATGGCATTATTTTAGGAACAATAAGTTTGTTTTTATGTATATACCTAACTTATGGCATCAAAAGTATCAAACCCTTGATTTATATTTCTTAGTTTAATAAGTAGTGTAGGTGAATCATTCAGGTATGCTATCTTAGCCTTGCTTTACACTAGTTAGAAACTCTGACTTCAGTAAAATATTTACAGCATCAAAATCATAGATTATTGACACTGCAGTATTTCGGTTTCCGGCTCCCTTGGCAAGGCTGTCAAGCTTGGCAACTTTCCATTTCACGTAAGCTGACTCCAGTGCATCGTTTAGCATATTCAAAAGCAGCTTCAGGACCAGTAGCCCTTGACTGGCTTTATTTTTAGGTTTAACATAATCATTCTGCTCTTATCATTTATTTTGATTGCACATACTTGTGTCACATTGTTTCTCTATGATACGTGCTTTTGCCTTGGTGGAATACTGTGATTTATATTTTAATGTATTAGAACACGTACATATTTAATCTGATGACCATATTTTGTTAAATGAAACCTGCACAGATAAACTGAAGAATCAGCACAATTGTCTAGTTTTATTTTTGTCATTTAATGGTTTTTTTTGCCAAAACAAAGCACTCTTTTACGATTATAGTCATAAAAGACTTGATAATTCTATGACCCTTCTTGGTAATACGATAAATCTAGCATAATAAAGCAAATACTGCACGAAAATTCAATAGACTAGACAAAATTAGGTCTCCAATAACTGCAATGCGCTGTGTGTGACCGAAGTTTTCATCAAACCGTGTTGCAAGTCCATCGATCTTCTCCACTTCAGCCCAGATGGAATAGGAACCAATTTCGCACTGCAATATGTCCAATATGTCACCGCACCGACGTACTGCAATGTTGGGGACTAATTGAATGATTCATGAGGGAGCTAGCTTTGGCATTTCGATAAGATAACAGGAGGTATTATCTTGTTTGGATTATGAGATTTCTCTTGATTTTCTCGTCTTACGGGTTTATTGACGAAGTCTCTTATTTCCAAAATATAGCATCAGTGTCTCTGGCTTGGCACACTTATAATGGAATCCAATGCATTTGTTCATGATTTCATATTGTGCAATCTTATGCAACTTGTTGTCTTTTATTGAATTACGCGTACTTGTATGGAACTTTAAAGTTTCAGTACTAACACAGATGACGCAAAGCATTTAGCAACATTTTACGCCTACACGGCTTTGTCTAGGATAAATTACTTATTTATGATTATTTGATTATGAATGTTTGATATGTGATTACTTTGAACAACAGTAGCAAACTAGCGTAAGCTCAAGGTGTGAACGAAATTTCAATTCAATACTTACTCATATTTGAGGTTTTTTATAAAAGTACCTTGATGTTAATATTTTGTAATGTATCTTGGTCATTATTTGTTTTGCAGCTTATCTGCAACTAGGCTCCATTGATAATCCCAATCATGTCAATAATACTTGCAAGTCTTGCAACTGTTTTACATTTTTCTTGTTTCAACCTTGTTCCGCTTCACTTTTACAATACGTCTGATATTTAACTATTATTGAATCTCGTGCATTGGTACGATCAACAAAAACTACGTCGCTCGATAAAAAATACAAAATAACAAACATCGATGCTGCTTGCCAACGTTCGCGATTTCAAGTGCTGAACATTGTTTACGCAAGTAGCGTTACACATACGTACATACATGATATATGTAGCTTGTATGTATGTGATAGGTAATTTAAAGTCTTATCAGTGTGCGAGTTTAAATGCCAGTTGGTTTGGGTGAAAAAACCACAGTCCACAACAGGCATAGAGAAGAGCCAAACGATTGCAATCATATTGAGAGAAGCTAAAATAAGGGGCGCCAGGGTTGCGTTCAGTACATACATAATGTCCAAGCGCATTTCAGAGTGCACTCGTGTTGTCAATACGTCAGTTTGAAAAACCACGGTGATGCAATTTAGCCGCTTCGAGCATTTGAGCGTAAATTTTGGCTGCAACTTAATAATCTTTACAATTGAGCATTACAAACACTGACGTTTATTAGACATGAATGAAATGTTTTAAAATAGCCAAGTTTGGTTTTCAATGTTATTATTTTCGTTACAAGTGCTATATATTTAATACATACGTGATTTAACAAAAGCTGAGTGATGAATCTTTCATGTTACTGTTTTGGATGATAATTTGTACCTACTAGAAATAAAAACACTATTGTGAGGTTATAAAAAAACAACAGCGAGTATGAAAAACCAAAAAAACATCTGAAGCAGAAGTTTTGAATCTGGCCCTGTTCTTGGGGCCTACGATTTTTTTTAAACCATCGCGAAAGACAATTAGGTGAAGCAAAGTAATTTATACAGATTTTTAGTTATCTATATTTGTATTTTTAGTAGACAAGTCTAGAGCATTTTAAATGTCCAACCCCTTTCCACTCGTAAAATGCTAAATCTTTTGAATAAGTAGTTAGTTGTATGATTTATTCAAAGAAATGTTAGAATCACAGCTATTAGTGAATAATGAGATTGTAATGACATTAGTTCAGAAATCCGTTTTAGAATTAATCTATGAAATTGCTGTTTACTGTAATAGCTACACAACACAACACTGTATGATTGTTATTTTGTAGTCCTTTACCAAAAACTTAGCGTGTGACAACCCTAACAAATAGCGGGGTGTCGTCAGCTTGAAAGGGAAGCGCGGGGCGTAACGAATCACTCCTTTTGCGTAGGTATTCAGGTCACCGCGACCTGTCGCCTCTGTTTTATTGTTCATTGGCATAATTCTAACATCCCGGTTTCAGGATTTTGATCTCGGTGAAATTATTTTCTTGCCAGAATTACGCGAGAAAGATATAGGAACATCAGAGACAACCCTTACCTCCTACGTAGGTATTAATTCGGGTCACCGCAACCTGTCGCGTTTAATTTATTGTTCATTGACATAATTCTAATACCACGGTAAAATTTCAGAATTAGGTATGTTTCAAAATAATTCCCAGAAAACATACTTAACATACCTACGTGGGTAGGTACACGTGTATATGTATCTTTTCGGGGAATTACCTCCTTACCGAGAAGGGAAACCAATATGGAATAAATACTAATCCTGCCTAGCTAGGTAGGTAGACACTAACGCGCATTGAAAAGAATACGACGTAAACATTTACCCACCTAGTTAGGTATGTGGCTAGACTAGACGTAATAAGCTACATAGGAACACATACAATATCACACGACTAATTAAGTAGGTAGGTACCTACTTAGACCTAAGTAGATAGGCAGGTGAGTACCTACATACCTACTTACAAGCTTATTGGTAAGATTTTCTGTATTTATTTACGGATCGAATGTACCACAGTAGGTAGGTGCGATATAAACGCACGACCAAAATCGTACCCACCTAGGTATGTAGGTATTTGTGCCGAGCGGACGATCGCATGCCAGCCACGGCAAACTCGAAAGTGGCGAAAAAACTCGTTAATTTATCAATAGGACGGCCATTTTCATACAGAATCGCCAACACGTCCGTAGCACTTTCGGTGTTTATGAACAATACTTTCTATGATATGACCATCATGACTCGGTTCGAGAGAATTCCATTTTTAGCTGTTCATTGCGAACGGAGATCGGTTGCCATGCAAATTGAAATAGGCATTATTGGCCATCGCAGCAGCCCTAATCATGAATGGAAAGGAACGCGGAGACGTCGGACCAGCGAAACTGGCACCATCAACACAATAAAGACGTGATTTTTGCTGCATAATTTTCAAGGGCATCGAAATCCCCACTTGCAGAGTTTGCAGACGCGAGTCGCGCTACCCGACCGCAGGCCCCCCAGTTTACCACGAATGAATGATGAATGAAACCAACATCGACTAGCCACGGAAAACTACTAATTACAAACGTCGATTTCATAAAATTAACACAGAAATAAATGAAAATACTTACAAACTCCTTAGCCGCGATACGTGTATAATCACACACATGACGTCATTTGACGCAACACAAACCCCAATTACTGAGTAAATTGTACAGCAATTGCTTCGGAAACAACACCAAAATGAAATGTACACTGTACTTTAGTAATACAACTTGAATGTTTAGTCATTACAAGCGAATTAGGACATTTTGCAATATTTATTTGTTGTCACCGACTCGAGTTTTGACAAGATGGTCGCGCACCGACTGTTTTGCTTTGGTTGTCAGCTGATACGAAAGGCTGTTGTACTTCAAGCGCTACTAAAGAATTATTCTTACTCTTTCTCTCTCAACGGACAAGTGCTAGCGCATGATAGAGATAGCTGACATGACTCGCGGAATGAAAAGAACGTGAAATATAACAAACGTCATTTTCTTGTTGCATTCATATTGCAAAGGAAAAGTCATAAATAAAAGTATTTATAACTTTCCATGAATTGAAAAGATAGAAGAAATGGATAAAATCAGGATTCTATCTCACAATTACAAATAATCCTGCACGGATAAGCTAATTTTGGGCGTGACAAACATTTTATTTCATGGACAGGTAATGCCATCTAGAGCTGAGTAGCAGAACTACAGTTTTTTTCTCCTCGTCCAAGGTCATCTGTAATTTTCGCATGTAATACAATAAATAGTCACAATCACTATCAACATAACTAAATACGATGTACCATCGTACTGCATCACTGTTGAAATTAATTTCAAAGCATTAGGTATTGCCTAAAATTACTAGTCATAAATTTTAATGCAATGACTTTTGTGACAGCGAAAGAACCTCAAAGGTTTCGAACCTTTTTGTTTTATGGTTCTTTTCTCATTGAACCACTAAATAAACAACAACCCACTGACTGTATTAGTTCAGCTACTGCACTAAAGATGGCGCAATGCGTAAAAAATTATGGATGCTCCTACTGTTCTGATTGGAGGCTACTAGTTCTTACTATTGGGTATATTGACAAAAATCAAGCCTGTTCATGTAGCTAGAGCTACTGACTAGCTGTGTGCAGTAAGTATAATTTATGCAACCCTGAATACCGGTTGTAGGTACACACCGCCTTTTTTTCTAGAGAAAACCCTTTTTGGATACCACCACCAGCCCCGGGGGCGGACAGGGATATTATTGTGGGAACCTGGCTACTGGCGGCCTACCCACTAAAACCCTAGGGTGTTCCATCTTTGCACTAAATGTCGGGGCTACGAAGAAGCTTTCGCACATTATCGCGGCCCGATAGCGCTAGCCCCTTGGGGCTCCCTCACTTCTGAGCCTGAGTTCATGATGTGTACACGAGACACGTCATCGTCAACCATCTCCACCTTGGGGATTGAACCAGCGAGTAGGCGCTAGACAGCACCCGTGTCTGGACGCCCATGACCTACTAACTTCCTTATTTATCTAAAATGTTTGTCTGAAGTCTGAATTAAATCAATTTATACAGTACCTAGATCTAAGTACTTACATACTTACCTACTTTATTAATTATCTAAGGTAGAAACTTATAATTTGATGAACTGGAACTGCTCAACTGGATGTCAGTAGGTATTTGATCGAGTTTCAGACCAAGACTGGCGCAATTACAAGTTTTTGACGCGTCATCCATCAATAAGGGTTATTGATGAATCACGAAAAGTTATTAGGCACTTCCTCTTTTTCGCACGGTCGGAGTCTGCAGGAACTTATCAGAGCGCAAACGGTAAAAGATACCGCAGTACACTAGGTTTTTTTACTAGCTAGGCTAGGTTAAAAGTAACATAAGTTAATTAAGGGTAGGTAGAAGTAACCATATCAAAATCCGTCTATCCGTTCTAAATGAAGACGTAACAACAACACATAGTTACACACGGTAACACACACACTTTCGCATTGTAATTACTTACCTATACTAAACTTGTAAGTATGAGTAAGTAAGTAGGTACTTATTATTACTTGTTTGTTAATCACCTTAAACCTTTCCAACATCATTACATAAACAACTTTATCGTAGCCAAAATTAACAAAATACCCTTGGTAATATAAGAAAGTACCTAATAGTAGTAATTTTCTTTTGCGTACGTAACCAAAAGAAAATTATTAGGTACCTACTGCGAATTCCAATATTATGTCTTGGTCATTTGTTTTATTCTATACTTCCTATAGATACCTACATACTGCAGTTTCCCGTCACAGGAATGACCCTTGATTTTGTACAGATATTCAGCTTTATTCATTTTCAGTGTTTTTATCACAGAACTGCAATTTTTTTTTTACTTCTTACAACTGTGCATGGTTATTTTATTATAGTGAGCTTTAGTTATAATGTGACCTCTCACCGCATAAATGACTTTTATTTCGAACTGCCCGTTTAAATATTCAAAATCAGTTTTAAATTGAGTGCCTCTGTGACTCAGTTGGTAGTGACCCTGCCTTCTGAGCTTAGGGGCATGGGTTCGATTCCCAGCTAGAGCAACCAATTACAATGAACATTTGTGTTCATTTGTGTTTGTTCTATATCTGGGTGTTAATATCTTTTTAAGTATATATGTAATAAAAACATATATGTATGTATGTACCTATGTATATCAGTTTCTGGCAAACGTAGTACAAGCTTTGCTTAGTTTGGGGTCAGGCGACTATGTGTTAAAAATGTTTTTTTAATGTTTTCTAGACATCGTCAGGATTGTTGTTGAATGTTGGTACACATCAACAACACAACAATACATACATTTTGCAATTGACTCTTTGTTTTTATTTTACTGTACTATTTATTTATTTTTGTTTACTCTACGTCATACTGCTATAGTTTCACTAGAGTTTTCATGAGTGAAAAAACACAAAACTGACATACTGAACCATTTAATCAACACCAATAAATTAGCATAACTTTTACACGTTCTAACATTTTTACAAAATTTACACAAGATTTAGAATTAAAATATTTACAAATTACAAATAAGCTATGATTCTCAATGAATACAATTAAATGGCTTCTTTGGCAATAAAAGGTAGACAATTACTTACTTTGTTAATGACTAGAAAAAGAGGACAAAATAGCAAACAAACAGACAAAGGTTCTGAAGGTCTTTCCACCGAAGTATGTAAGACATGGAGCGTTTTAAATAGGTGTCCAGGATTTTCTTTCCGGGTTAAACTTACTACACTTGGCTTAATTAAGTCATCTAAATTCAGAAGCTTCTAAATGATTCAGTCAGTCACAAGCCATCCTTGCTTCTGAATTTAGGATGCTAGCTTTCTGAATGCGATTCTACTGGACTTAATTCAGTAACAACTGAATTAAGATTCTAAATTCAGCCAAGTGTAATAAATGCTTTGACGCCGCACCAACAGCACCGCTAGTGTGTCCATTTACCGTTTACCATCAGGCGGGCCGTCTGCTTGTTTGCCACTCTTCTCATATAAAATAAAAAAGGTAGAAAACTGTAAAACTAGCAACTGCCACATAAGTATCAACAATTGAAAACATCCAATGACAAATGAATTAAATTGTATACTTACTATTAAATACATTAATCAAGTTGACTACTATACATATATTGTTTATTTAAGTAGGTATTATAACAGGATATATATAATAATTATTGCTTTTTAAAGTAGATATTATGTACAGAGATCCCTAACTCACAACCACAAGGATGTCGGAAGTAAGTGATACGGTTTTTAAACTAATATAAGAATACTTTATTTATTATTAAAGTAACACATCATACTGACACAACATAATATCTATAATACAGCAATTTACAAAGATTTTGTACAATTTGAGCTTAAAAATATAAATACTGACAGTTCTATTTAAAAACGTTGTAAGCTTGTTATAATTTTAAAAAAATCTTCGCTTTGCTTTGTTTGACAAACAATTTTATAGCTTAGTTAGCTTATAAAACGCTTTAATGCAAAATAATAAAGTATTGTAGTACTTATTTGAGTCTGGTTAAAACATTGATTTTTAGTTATTCTACTTACTCGAACTTCTCTATTTCTAAATACTATACACTGAAAAGCTATATTACGACTCTTTTAAAATTAATATTTTTTTAATTGGAATGTTTATTGTGCGAAAAATAACTTTGAGCTTATTTTTTTTAACAATTACCTACCTATGCTTGTCCATTTAATCTATTGGAATTATCTAGTCAGTAGCTTACGCACGACAGAAGAATCTTTCTTCTAAAAGTTTCTAAGCAACTTCCTTTTCGTCCATACCTATAAAAAAAAACTATTCCACACTGAAGAAAGTCCTAAAAGTCCTAAAACAGTTCACCAAATATAAGACCAGCGTTCACTCGTAAAAATCCATTGTAAATAGTACAGTATTTATCTACTGTAGGTATCTAAAGATCTAAATTCCATATTCCACAATTGTTCATTTCACAGAAGATCCATATTTCACAGGTCCATTTTCCATATTCCATAGACACTTCACAGAGTAGAATTTAGAAGTTCACATAGAAGTCACTATTCACACGAAAGTCGAGAAGAGTCCACTAGAAGACGCTGGTCTGCCGGCTCAGTCATAGACTATATAGTAGTCCGCGGGCTAGGTGCCGCAGTGCAGTATCTTCCTGAACGCCTTGCGGAACTCCGGGTTGAAGATGGTGTAGATGACAGGGTTGAGGAAGGAGTTTATGTACCCCAGCCAGGTGGTGAGGATGAAGGCAGTCACCCCGGGGGAGTAGCTCAGGTTGAACTTGGAGCAGAGCGCGTCGAGGACCGAGCAGGTGAAGAATGGCGCCCAGCAGATGAGGAAGACACCTAGAATTATAGAGGTACAAGTTGAGAGATTTTAAAGTACACATATAAGAACTAGCTCGCCTGCCCGTAGCTTTGCGTTTTATAGACCTTATGACTCGGTAATTGTGTAACTATTAATTGGTAAAAGTTTATTTTAATCGACAAGTAAGTACCTAGATCCGGAAATTACCCTATACAATCAAACAAACTTTACTGGGTACTTTGTGGTTTTAGTGTAGAATGTAGATGAATAAATCTTTGTGTACAATTATTCCTTCTACACCATTTATTCGATTGAGTCAAAACTTTTCATGAGCAAGGCGGAGAACCACACCTCGACTCCAAGTTCCAAAAATGGAAAACCGAAAGTCTAACAGTACAGGATTCGAAGAAACTACAGATAACAGAATCTTGACTAGACTTTTGTCAGTGATTTTTTTAATCTAGGTTTTGTCAGTAGTTTAGTACATTAGGTACTCACCTAAAACTATAGCCAAGGTCTGCGTGGCTTTCTTCTCCTTCTTGGCGAAAGACTTGGCCCGCAGCTTGCCTGCGCGGTTCGCCCTAAAGATGGTGAACCGGGCGGCCGAGGCTGCACTCCGGAACCTCTGCCGAGGAGTCGCGATCAGGGAGCTGCTGCCGAGCCGGCTGATCTTCTTCCTGGAATACAGAGGAAGCTCATGCCGTTACAAGGCCTGGAGACGGCACGGACACGATTCACGTTGAACTGTAAAGCGGCGTGCCTGCGCCGCGTCGCTTGTGTATAATACAAAACACGTCGCGTTAATTTTAAATGAAGAAACTTTGAAGCGGCTCTGCACCTGGTGGCTTACCATGACATCTTATAGCCATGATGGTTTACGCTTTGTTTTTCGACGCTGCGCGACCGCGAGTCGTATCACCGCGCAATAAGGTTTATGGCAGCGCGGCGTCGAAATCAAAACGTAACCATCATAGACATAGACAGACATTTATTTGTGGCAAAAAACACACAGAAAAAAAATACACACACAGAATACAGATTAAACAAAAAAATAAAAAGAAATTAAATAAACAGGTAAAAACAGTGTCCGTATTTTGGCTTTTTGCCACAAACCAGCCGCAACTCAGCATGGTAATAAGTTGTTATGGTAGGCACCCTGAACCACATTCTCACCTTACGTCCGGCGTGTTTAATTCAGGCCTAATAATGCAGTGTTTTTCTTAGCAATACCATATTAGGTACTTATTAAGCCAACTACCGTAAATTATGTACTGAGGGTAAGGAACGGTTATTTCTAACTGTTTATGTGTTTTATATGGACTAATTTGTGTCTGAAGTAAATAAAAACATACTACTTTTACTCCTTAAAGTTGACTTCAATCGCCTAAATTGAATTTCTATTTTTGCTATATTTTTTTCCTTTCGTTGCTCGCGTTTGATTTGGCCCATTAGTAAAGTAATAAATTTATTTATCAAAATTATCGAACCTACTCTTGTCTAAAATTAATATTTCCTAGTACCAATCATTTACCTACCTGAAAACTATGTTCAGAGATCAAAACTATGCATCATAATATCATTTACTACTAAATCTCAGTCCGACTATCACTAGGTAAACTAAATTATATTTATCTAAAGCATGAACGTAGAAAAAAAGTTTACGAGTTTTAAAAAACTTTTTTTCTACGTTCATGATCTAAAGGCCAATATTCCTCAACTAATGAAATATAACTACCTACATAAATACTATATGCTAAGAGCCTTTTCATATTTCAGGCGATTCAGTCACGTAGCTAAGACCAAAGTTTACCAAAACTTAACAATTAACCAATTGTTTTCAACAACAATTTAAGAAGTCAGTTAGACGTATAAATAAAATAACCACATTGTCAAATTTTCATGAATTTGAGTATAAGACAAATGGTTTGGACCGAGTCTTCCGATCCGGATGTCGTGAGTTCGATCCTATCCGAGCACCAATTAACTTTTGTGTAGTAGAAAAAGTTTACGAGCTTTTAAATTTGTTTGACACGCGTGCGCTCTTACGACGAAGGAAAACATCTTGAGAAAACCGACATATCGGTTAAAATAATAATTCGCAGCCATGTGACATCCACCAACCCGCACTTAGCCAGCGTGGTGGATAACGGCTCAATCACCTCTCAATCAATATTGATGTAAGGTAGGTTTATGTCCCTGCAGTGGGACGTAAAAGACTGCCATGATGACGTTTAGTCGCGTGGCAGTTGCTTTCAGCTGCACAGAACCGGCTAGATAGCTGGCACAGACCGAAAAATAATTGGTTCGAGTTCAGACCAATTCTTTTTGGGCTGAGACTCTTTAGTACGAATGAAGTTCAGGAATGAAGGCATTTGCAGCGGTAACGATCGATATGAAAGAGCCCTTAGTCTAAACTAAGCTACATTTAGTTGTACATCTCCCGCATGACCTATGTTTGCTCGCCTCAAAGTTCTACCGAGCTATTAATCAAACTTGACTATGTTTAGAATGACTTACTTAGGACCCTAGTCTAAGAGTAGCTGCTAAAATTAGTTACGATACCTATTCATAGAGGTTGAGGTCGTTTCACGACTTTTTTACGATTATTTACTTACGACTCGTCTCTCATACTTTTTAATTTAAAAGCTAAATGAGTTGGAATTAAATAAAGAAGAGGAACATTCAAACTGGTAGACAAAATTCTTCTATGCTGACCCCGTTCCTTTTAAATACCTACGCGAATTACTTTCATTTCCTATACCTTAAATTAATAAGTCAATTGTCTACTACATTTATTTTAAATCGTAAAGTTTACATTCTTACCTGAACAGAAAACTTAATCATTACAAACAATTTTTGTAAAGAACAAAAAATGTACTTCAATAGAATAGTATCTAATTAAAAAACTACTGCCTCTTGCATACTTTCTTTATATAATAACAAATAAATTCACTGACTCCTAAACTATGTGATGACGTAGGAATTCTTGGTTTCTCAGAACACGTAATATTATACTCAAATTGATATATTGAAAGGAAATCATTGAAGCTGAATTCGCCAATATTGAAACATGATCGAAAACTTTTGATATTACTACAAGATGTAGAGAAAAGCCGCGACTGTTTGTTGAATTAAAAACAGCTCAGCACGAAAGAGACTACAATATATTCACACGTGGATACGAGGGCCCTCAGGGCCGCATGCTAAAACGACGATTAGTCATGACTGGGCGTCGTTTTAGCTGTGGCTCTAAGTATGAGTTTTGATAGTTTACGTAAACTTTTTTCGTTTTCGTTTGGCTCTATGCAAAACAAAGTAACTACTTGCTTTAATTGTATAACGTATAATAAAAACAAAGTGTAACTACTTTAATTGTAAAACTTTAGAGAACGCCCTTAACGCTTCCGTCAGGGGCGCTTTATTAAAATAGATATGGAGCCAAACGCAAAATTGTAGCGCCTCACTCAACTGCCGTCTTTGTACTTCTTCACTCTACAAAACTTCAACGCTAGAGTGAATAAGTACCTTATAGGTCGTCGTGCTCCATCTTAGACCACAACGTCGCTTAACATCAGGCGAGTTGGTGGTCAAACGCCGACCTATTCTACATAAAAAAAAAACGAAAACCGAAAAAGGTTTTCGTAACTACAGAAACTCATACTATGGGTATAGTCATGACTTTAACTTTCATTTAAAAAAAACGGTTCCCGTCGGGTTGCGGGTCAAACCGCGGGGTGCAGCTAGTTACTAATAAATAAACAAACAGAAATATTTATTAACCGTATAAACCTAGTTTATCGAATTAGCAAGTATTATTACAGGTTTAAAAAACTTTTGTTCTCTTTTTTATTGACTACCTCCGTGGCTCAGTTGGTAATGAACCTGCCTTCTGAGCTTGGGGGCGTGGGTTAGATTCCCACCTAGGGCAAACATTTATGAGATGAACATTTGTGTTTGTTCTATGTCTGGGTGTTAATATCTATTTAAGTATGTATTTAAAAATATCTAAGTATGTATATCAGTCCCTGGCAGCCATAGTACAAGCTTTGCTTAGTTTGGGGTCAGGCGACCGTGTGTGGAAGTGTCCCGAATTTATTTATTTATTTATTCTACAGACTATTCATTTGTTATCTTCTCTGATAGTTCAGAAACAATGTAAACCGCCATAACTTCACCAAAATGTGTTTATCCGAACTTTAATTTAAAACCATTCACTCGTAGCCCGGTTAGTTGAACCAACACCGGCGAGCCTAACCTGCCAATTTGCATTTATATTCGCGTCGGGTGTATTTACCATATTAACAAGCTTGTAAGGTTGTTGGGTAGCTACTGGTAGGCCAATAGGTAATGTTTGTTACTCGTGTTAAATTGGACAACCACATTAAAATAAATTAGATGTAAAACATTCACAAAACGACATTTGTATTGAAGATTCCCCCGCAGACTTCCGGATAGTTTTGTCTGCTTGTTAATCAGTGGTGAAGCTTCGATCAGTTATTTATACATAGATGTAAAGCCTTAAGGCTCGGTCATACCACGACTGTCTACCCACGCATATGTAACCCGCTTTATTTAGAGTTGAACATCGTAAATCATATTTGATGGTAAAATGAGATTGGCGTCTAGAAATATTAATTATATTTTTGGTATTAATCGATTACGATTAATACCAAAAATATAATTAATATTACACAAATACTTATGAATAAATTGCTCGGTTAAACTTTAGATAACTAATCTGGTTATTTAATAATAAAAAAAAAAGTTGTGTAATCGCTGAAAATTTAGAGAATTACGTTTCGATAGGTTTGTTTAAGAAGACACTTTTTCTGTTTTTTTTTTCCAAAATGAGAACGAGTTTCAAAATTGCACTTCAGTTTAGTTGATCGTTTCTTCTACCAGCTGTATTTTTTTTGCACCTGATCATCATAATTCTTTATATCAAACTAGGCGCAAAAAAAACTTGTTTTTGGTATGATTTCGTGTAATACGGCGCCGTAAAAAATGGCACCTTGAAAACAAGGCTTAGATCAAGTGTTTGCCTTGTTTCACTGTCAGTCGCTGTCTGATCGCGTCGGTGTCACGACGCCTAAATGTGCTAAAATATTTTAGCAAATATCATCAACGTTAGTGCGGAATGAAAAGGCGTAGACTCAAATAAAGTTTAATGTATGTGATTATTTTGAATTGAACCCTAAATGTCGATGCGGTCCACTATAGAGAACTGATTTTTAACAAGACACGACATCTACAATGTACAAATACTAATACTAATGCTAATACTATGTACAAATATCTGAACATATCGTCACGTTTTTCCCCCGAGGGGGCTGGCAGAGGTGTAATACAACACCCACACTTCGCTGGACGATTTTCCGTCCCAAATGAGACAGGGGCGAACCTGTCGCCATCTGTATCTGAACGAAGGTGTGAAAAGGTATGCAAATGCGCACATTACTGCGATTCAGTAACGGCCGCCATTACCTTCAAACTAGCACTAGAGCCTAACTCGACCTAACTATCGACCAATAGAAATTCTGCAGTCTACCCCTGGCTGCTATTTAGACTCTCCATTCTAAATGTGAACTGGGGATAATGATTTAACAAAACGCAGTTATCTTTAAGTATGAATGGTTTGGGAAATGTTCCTACCTGTGGAGAAGATACTTAACATTTGTTACCTTCTATAGATTCCGCTATCAAGACGATTGTAATATTTGATTTGTATGTCATCTACTACATGTACAAGTACGTATTTTAAGATATAAAAGCAATGATAGCCCAGTTGGAGATGACTTGCCTTTCAAGCCAGAAGGAGCGGGTTCAAACCCAGCCGACGGCACGCACCAATTTGTTCATTATGTGAACATATGTGCATATTGTATGTCACCGGCTACATGACTGGAGCCCGGTGTACGGCGACAGGCTCGCCCCCTGTCACATTTGGGACTGAATATCGTCCGGCGAAGTGTGGGTGTTGCATTACACCTCTGCCAGCCCCCTCGGGGGAAAGGCGTAACGATATGTTATATTATGTAATATTTGAAACGCACCCCGAATCGTTTAAAATTTATTTATTGGCTACAGACAATAGACATGCACTAGAACATAATCTTAATATGTTTAAATAAATTACGTGTCACGTTGTTTGTCCGCTATAGACTCCTAAACTACTTAACCGATTTCAATCAAATTTGAACCGTGTGCAGTTCGATCGAACTTAACAGATAGGATAGCTCACATTTATATATATATAAATAATAAACGCGAACGAAGACGAAGTCGCGGGGTGACAGCTAGTAATAATAATAAATTCGGGACACTTCAACATGATCCAAAGAATCCAATCTCAAATGAAGGTCTAGCGTCCCGAGAGTTGACACCCGACTACGTCACTCTCAGTGTATCTTCGTCTCTCTCGAACTTGTGGTAAGAAATTACTTATTCCGTTCTTGTTCATGCAGCGATCGACGTAAGTGCGTGTCACCTACGTGACAATTTTGTCCCGGAAGTTATATCATGATACATACTAGCTGTTACCCGCGACTTCGTTCCCGTTTATTCAGAAAATAGTATCCAAAAACCTTCCTCGTGAAATAGTGTACCTAATTAAAAATTTCATCAAGATCTGTTTAGCCGTTTAGCCGTGAAAACCCTACAAACAGACAGAGTTACTTTCGATTTTATAATATTTGTATGGATTACATTAAATACTAACTTCTACCCCGCGGCTTCGCCTGCGTAGTCTACAGGAACCGGATGATATTTTTTTCTTCAGAAATTAACATTTTAAGCGGTCTTAGTCCCGCTCAATTGAATATACGAACTGACAATATCCAAAAATAAAATAAAAATAAGGACCAAGTTCTCTGGTTAACTAAACTAATCTCTGGCATGAGAGTGGTTTGGTATCAACAGAACTCAAAGCGTGTTTGAAATGATAGATCAAATTAGGAGACCATATTAGTGGATAAAATTTAATTAGGTAACATTGTTTACAACGAAAATTTACCACAGTATTAATTATTTGTAATCAATATTTTTGGGTTCTTTTTTCATCATATATCCTACTACTATTATAAATGCTACTCGTATGTGAGACGCAGCCGCGCGCGCGCACTCGCCCTGATGAAGACAGCCGAATGCGGTTGGAATTATAGTCGGAATAATCGACTTAATCGTACGTGAGTTATTCCCGTGTTTTAAATCATAATACTATTACAAACGCGAAAGTTTGTAAGAATGGATGGGTGGATGGATGAATGTTTGTTACTCTTTCACGCCAGAACGGCTGAACAGATCTGGATGAAATTTGACACAGAGATAGATTATAGTCTAGAATAGCACATAGGATACTTTTTAACCGCGGGTGAAACCGCAGGGCGCAGCGCTAGTTATGGCATAATTGTTACTAGGATTGGTTTATTACAATGAACTAGCATAAGGAAACGCTTTGACTCCTCCCTGAAGAATCCCTGAAGACCCGGAAGCCTTAGTAAAGTACCTTCATTCAATTTCGGTGTGTTTCTGTTGGAACAAAGATCTCATGATGTTACTGTTCGAAGAAACACTGAAAAACGAAATAGTAGATAAATCCTAATTAATATTATAAATGCGAAAGTGAGTTTGTTTGTTTGTTTGTAACGCTCTCACATCTCAACTACTCAACCGATCGTCTTGAAATTTTGCATACAAGTTGTCTGGCGTACAGAAAAGGACATAAGGTACTTTTTATCCCGAAATCATTAACAGTTCCTGTGGGACCGCGGGTAAAACTGCGGGGCGCAGCTAGTACATAATTTAGTTGGAGCTTTTGTGTATTTCTATGTACTTAAATGATAGAGCATAAAGTTAATACCTGCGTTTGAAATTCAGGTTAATTCAGTGCTATAAACTTTCATTGTTCGAGCGGTTAAATATCGCGATAATAATCCCTAGAATTTCGATGGAAATGAGAATATTAAATTTAGTTTGGTGTTTTGAACAAAACAAACAGGTAATAGATGCTATTTGTTTAAACCGAAATTATTTCTGGATGCTAATGTACAATATGAAAACAGTACTCGATGGGTATTTAAGTTAAAATAAAATTTAACGTATATTTTTCGTGTAAGAAACAGAATTTTAAAACAAGAGGGGTAATCCAACAAAAAAATAAAAATTTTCAAGACGTTTTTACACACTCGGTCGCCTGACCCCATCAAACAAAGCAAAGTTTGTGCTATGGTATTCAAAGACTGAATACACACACACCTAATATATATCTTTGACATTACACAACATATCGTCACGCCTTTCTCCCGAGGGGGCTGGCAGAGGTGTAATACAACACCCACAGTTCGCTGGACAATATTCAGTCCCGAATGTGACAAGGGGTGAGCCTGTCGCCTACACCAGGCCCCAGTCATGTAGCAGATGACAAACAATATGCACATATGTTCACATAATGAACAAATTGGTGCGTGACGTCGGCTGAGTTTGAACTTGCTCCGTCTGGCTTGAGAGGCAAGTTTTCTCCAACTAGGTTCGCTTTTATATCTTTAAATTAATACCTATTTGCTTAGCTAATTACCACCCAGACATAGAAACACACACATCACTTGAATGTTTGTCCTAGGTGGGAAAAGAACCCTCGCCCTCACTGGCAAGCTCAGAAGGCAGGTTCACTACCAACTGAGTAATCGAGGCAGTCAAATAACGTCTTTATTGACACCATAACTAACAAAAATTAGTTTTAATCTGCAACAACAAGAAAACATTAAAATTGAATACAAATGGCGTTGGCAAATAAGGTTGAAATTGAAACATTTTAATGAGCTAAGCGCGCACGCACTCGCCTTGACAAAGATCGCTAAATGCAGTTGAAACACAGACTTTCAAACTATAGTCGGAAGTCGGGTTGAAACTATAGTCGGAATAACCGGCTTAATCATACGTGAGTAACTCCCGTATTATAAATTCATAATGCAATATTAATGAGCATAGCATTTTGATTTGTTTAATTCCATACCTAAAGAATGACACAAGAAACTCCTACGATAGCATTCGTAAGCTATTTCCCAACGTCCTTTGTAGAGCTACGTGCACCGGAAAATAGGCTTTCAGAGCAAAAGAAGAGTTTCTAAAGCAGCCGCGCTCAACCTTGTTATAGTAGGAGTCGCACGCTACTATTTTACCTACAGGCAAAAGTTATTTTCAGGACAACAGTAGCCTTTGGTGATCTAAGGGTTTGGTAATAATCTAAGTCACTTTGTTTACCTTTGTTTATCTAGTTCATGAAGTTACTGGTCTGTAACTTCATGAACTACATGTCATCCAGCACCCATATTTACAATGATACGGAAACGTTTCCGTTTAAAAAAAAAAAAAAATTCGAATCTCAATCCGTATTCATTTTCATAAGTATTTGAACGTGATTCTTGCGATCGGGTATATACTCGATTACCTATTCCAAAATTCATAAAAGTAGACTGAGATTCGAACAAGTTCAGTAGGTATTAAATATTTGGAATCCCATCGGAATATTTTCCGAATGATTGTGTATATGGGTGCTGATCTATTCAGCCGTTTCTGCGTGACAGACAAACAAACAGAAACTGACGCATTTAATAACTAATTGTACTCACAAACCAAGTTCAATAACTGGATGTAGTAACAAAAAAATATATGGCAAGAGAAGCAATAAAAACAAGAAAAATAACCTAATAAAAGCCAGCTCCAATTCAGATTTAGATCGCATCTTCGTTCCCAGCTACCTACTGTAGTCAAAAATATGACTTCATAGTTAAAGACAGTTTCTTAAAAAGGAAAAAAAAACTTCGGGCTGCAATTTCCTTTCCTTTGAGCGTGGCTGAGCTCAACATAAACCAGTCTCGCTACAAAGGTAGAACTGTTCAAAGCCGTAACACGATTGAAAATGTCACAGGCTCAGCTGGTATGTAGCTCTAGTTGGGTGGGATATGCTGGTATTCAGTGACGTTGGCTGGTAAAATGTCACTCGACCCACTCTGGAATGTAGCCGAGTATTCAGACAGAATTTTGAGAGGCACTCGTCACCACTCCAGTTATTTTTTTGTTACTCAGCTCTAGGCATCGAGCCTAAGTGACTGTTTCCTGAAGCATTTTTTTTGCGATATTTGTCATGTTACTTATTTTCCCTAGGTACCTTTTTGTTTGTTAATTGTCTGTTTGATTTATTTCTATACCAGCTGCGCCCTGCGGTGTTACTCGCGGCTAATAAGTGGCCTATGTGTTATTCCAAATTATAATGTAGGTATGTTTGTGCCAAATTTCATCCAAATCCATCCAGCCGTTCTGGCGTGATTTCTTTCGAGTTTTCTGTAAATGTCCTAAATTATGTATTTCAACTATTGAAATTTTTAAAATTTACGACAAAAATCTACAAACAATCAATACTTACCTATTTTTGCATAAAAATCCTTTTGTTTAAAAACTACCATCTCACTACCATACTCACTTTAGCTCCGGCTTCTTCGCCGGCTCACTATTCGTGCAATTCTTCTCGTTATTCATGCAATTGCTCTTCTCGTTATTCGTGCAATTCTTGTCATTACTCGTGCAATTCTCTTCAGACTTCTTGTCCTCGTTGCTCTCCTCTTTAAGAGGAGAGGGCGGAGGTGAGTGCTCCTTGGTCTCTCCATCGATGTTTGAGGGCGCGTACCCGGAGTCGTTGTTAGTGTTGGGGTCCATCATGGGGATGGGTGAAGCTAGGTTAGCCATTATTCTGTGAAGGGCATGAGGGTGATGTCAGAAGAAGATGAATAAAAAGGGAAAAATAACAAAAAAACATAATTTGGAGGAGTAGCCAGTCTTGCTTTAGTTTGTTAGACAGAGCCTTTGGCAGATAGCGTTACCGTCTGCCACCTCGTGGCAGACCGTAGGGGCAGACGGTAACATATCTTTTATAGTAACAGAACATTATGATAAATCAATTAATCTTTGGATTATTATGTCCCTGCTACGCCCTACGGGACGTAGCTAGTACTTAGCATAATAATACAGCCCAACGAATTAACTGCGGCAAAGCAGGGTCAAAGTCAAAGTCATTAAAAATTCAAAATATTTACTAACTTAAATAGGGTAAGTGCATACAGATCTACAATATTTATTTTCGTTCTGCCTAAATACTACGAGTACTTTTCTAGTTTTTCATGCCAAATATAACGCAACCAAATTAAAGTAGATTAGTATCGTTTAATTCGTTAATACATAATCTTTTAAAATTAAAAATATCTACTGCCTGTCATCCGAATTAGCTTTTAAAAAAAATGGGACCAATCTGTAAGTATATCCTTTCAAATATAAATAACTAAGTATCAAAATCGGTTAATTAATAATGGAGTTATGCGGTAACAAACAATTAAAAGAACAACAATTAAAAGAAAACAAAAAGGAGTGAAACGCACTTCCTGCCTCGGTGTTCCTCAGCAACAGAAATTTACAACCTGTGTTTCTTCAAGGCAAGAGTGAATAGGCGCCTCATGGGCAGGCGTGCTCCATCTTGGACCGCATCGTCACTTTCCATCAGGTGTGTTGTGGTCAAACGTGGACTCATTTAATCATTAAAAAAAAACTAGACTGCAAAATGTTGTACCTTATGTCACTTCCACTGTCAAAACGATTCAAATGACACCTCACATGTCAAATTCCATCAAGCCGTTTAGCCTGTAGGTCCTGCTAACTAAACCACATACATACACACCCACATGTACAAGTACATACATGCATACACTTGAAAAACATAACCCTCCTTGCGCAGTCGGGTGAAAATAGAACCGAATCAAAGACCTCTTCCTTCTCGAAGCCGGTTAAAATGCGGTCGATATGTCGGTATTACAGCTTGGCAAATGTTCCCTATTGTACTGTGATTGATTGTTGGCCATAACGATTTAACGAACGCGGCACTAATGAGATCCGAATCACGAATAAATGATGGATCATCGGCTGAACGCTTACTTAGGGTTTTAGAGTTTTTTATGAGGAAATAGGAATTGTAGATAATTAATAGCTATATGAATTAATTTAAGTAAATATCCTACTTAGCGCGCTATGGGTGACCATTGTGACCAGCGGGAATAACTCCATTTAACAGAACCTACCCAAAGAGATAACTTAACAGTAGGCGATAGTTCTAAAATTCTAAAGTGTCGTTTCGGACACAATGACCCAAAATCTTGTGTCCGAAACGGAACTAAGCTAGAAAATTGTTTATGATGATGTTGATCTTAATGTACTTGTTGCAAAAGTTCTTGTTCGGATTTTTGTTTATTTATATCAATATATTAAATACCATGCCATGGATAAAAGGAAGAAATTAAGATATAGACAGATTTTGTGCAGACAAAGGAGGGTCAGATAAAGAGTATCATCGTCGTAAGAAAAAAAGTAAGAAAATAAAGAATGTCAATAGATTATATTACTTATAGTGATAGTTATAGAACTCACAGTCCAGTTTCCTCGACCACAGCGGCCAGCATGAACCTGGCCGATCTGGTGGTGGCCAGCTCCTCCGCGTACACGCCCATCTCTGTCCGTCCGAAACTGTCGACAAAGGAAGGCTCGTTAATTCCAAACAATTTGTAGCCAAAAAAAATATGAACATTGTTTTATTTAAGACATAAAGATTCATTCAGTACATACATACAACATGTATATAATTAGCTGGGTTGTGTAGTAATAGTTTAGGCTGTTGTTCTACCTATCAAAGTGAACAACTTATAGAACATACATTTTTAAAATTCGAAAGAAAAATAACCGAGTCTCCATACAAACTAACTAGTCGCGTGATCAATTTTGTATGAGATTTTTTTCTCGAATTTTGCAAGCTGATGTTCTAAAAGTTGTTCACTTTGACGGGTAGATCAATGCGTTTAATTATTACTACGCCCAGAAACAGCACCCTGTAAACCTTAATTATATTAAACTAAGATAAAGGTATTGTTTAAGATGTTGTTGAATACATATAGTCATAGCGTGTCATTCCTCATGTCCCAACTAGTTGAGTTCGAGTCCTACGAGCGAGCGTGAGGACACACGATGACTATCGCCACTAAGCTTACAAAATAAGGGGGCTGGTGACCTAAGGAAAAGCTGGGAAGTACCCCTTCAAACCAAAACTGAATTTCCAAATCGATCCAGCCGTTTTAGAGTTGTCGGGGAACACACATTAAAAAAAGGTTCCGACGAATTGAGAACATTCTGTTTTTTTGAAGTTGGTTAAAAATGGGTTTTGTTTTGGCTATGTTTATGTACGAGATAGCAGTAAGTACTTTAAAATCTGGACCATCAGTGCGGCAACTGGCGGTCTTATCGCTAGGATAAGAAAAATAATATCGCTAAAAGCGATATCTTCCATTCAGGCAGCCTAAGTAAAGAACCTTCCTCTAAAATATTAGCATCGATGAAGAGACTTCTGATTAGGTCAAATCTAAAACTTTTCAGTAAACTTAAATTTTGTAATTTTTATTAGTATAAAGTTGGAATTAAAACTCCTTGAAAATAAGTATTTATCCATGAAGTCGTGAGAATTTTCAAAGCATAAGCTTAGCGCATTGCGCAGATCGTACTCAATCACTGCGCAAAATATTATGTAAGTAATTTTAGTAAGTTATCGTTTCAAAATATATTCAACTGGTAGGTAATTAACGTTTTGGTTTTGTGGTTTGTTCAACCAGCCTGCATGATGATATCCATTACACAAAATTAAATACATTTCAAAACCGCAATGGAATTATTGTGCTAGCTTAAATAAAATTAAATGTAATACATAGCAGTTAAATTTATTCTAGTGTTTACATAAGAAAATGTTAAATAAAGGTTAAATGCTACAGAGTTATGAAAATAACGTTTTTCATAGCAATTATATTATACCATGCCATAATGTGGTTGTGTAATGTTTATGGTTATGCCAATTACTAGAGAAAAGAAGCCTTTCAACGTATTTCTGTTAGTATACATCGGCTCGTTGGTCTAGGGGTATGATTCTCGCTTCGGGTGCGAGAGGTCCCGGGTTCAAATCCCGGACGAGCCCAACAATTTTGCATAATTGCACAAATTTTCTGATATGATGCATTTGATTATAAATCTGTTTCAATTGAATCATAATTTCCAGACACATTTATATAGCACCACTCACACAGATTAATATCTTCAGTAAGCTATTTTTTTTTTACGAAAGAGAAATCTAATGGCGAACAGTGTTTCAGTAATATCTGGGAAATTTCCTTAGCACAGGCTGGTTTTAAGAGCTGACTCCCATTTATTTCTCGTGGTATTACCGCTTATGTAGAAGCAGATTTAAGGCTCGGTCATTCCACGATTATCTACCCACACCTACGTTTACGTAACCCGTTTTATTTAGAGTTGAAAATCTTTAATCAAATTTGATGGTAAAAATGATCGGCGCCTAGAAAATATATATTTGATATGTGATATTTTTTTGCCGTTTTTATTGGTATTATCGTAATATTGTGTCCTTAACAATTAAGAATAAGTTACGCGGTAAAACTTTTTTAAATAATCGAAAAATAAGTGGTGTAATCGCTGTAAATTTAGAGAATTACGTTTCGATAATTTTTTTAAGAAGATACTTTTTGTGATATTTTTCAAAATGAGAATGATTTTAAAAATCTTACTTCGGTTGAACTTTAATTAGTTGCTTCTTCTACCAGCTGTATTTATTTGCGCCTGATCATCACAACTCTTAATATCAAACTAGCCGCAAACAAAAAAACAGTTTTTGGTGATTTCGTGTAATACGGAATCTTTTCGATGGTACTACTAGCCATGCCATTAGCCATAACACTAGCCATTCACTCGAACCAAGTCCGAAGCGATTCTATTTCGACACTAAACTAACGTTAACGCTCGAACATTACCTGCAGATTGGAGGAGTTGACAATAAGATCACGTGACATTTCTATAGCTCAAAACTCGTCCAATCAGCAGCCAATGTTTGAGCGTTAGCGATTGTCTCCAACAGAATTGATTAAAAGCAAATACTACCAGGTTAGGGCTCCAGTAGGACTAGCTCGGGTCGGAGACAAACTGTCTTAATTGTCTTTCCACCGTTTTTAACATACAAATCGTCACGCCTTTCCCCCGAGGGGGCTGGCAGAGTTGTAATACAACACCCACACTTCGCCGGACGATATTCAGTCCCAAATGTGACAGGAGGCGCGCCTGTCGCCATACACCGGGCTTCCGGGTTTTTAACCCGCGAGAAAGAGACAAACATATCCGTATTCTAGCTTTTTTGCATTTAAGCGCCGATAAAATTGATGGACAGATAATTTGTTTTCGGCCTGTGCTAGTTCTAGGTAAAGAAGACATACTTATCATCGTCATCGTCCTCGTTGCTGCCCGAAGCGGTGTTGGTCGGCTGGTCGGTGATGCCGTCGACCAGCCGGTGCGTCTGCGCCACGTTCTCTATGACCACGGCCGCGGTGCCGCTGGAGACGGCCGAGCCGAGTGCTGACGCCGTCTTCTTGGCGGAGCGCTGCTTCTTCGCTCTTTGGCGGATTGCCTGTGAACAGGGTTTTTAGGGTTCAATGCTTGGTATAGGGTAAGTTCAAGATTTTAATTATCAGTTTTGAAAATTATTATCTACGTTTTATTACCTACTTATTCCATAAGTACAATTTCAGAAATAAAAAATATATATTCATTAGTTAAAAGAAACAGCGAGCGATTTTGTTAGTGTTCTAGATAGAATCAAATAACGCATTTTTTTTTTGCTTGAAACGAAAACTTAGTAAACATCAGCTTTCCAGACTTACCTTAAAAATATTATAATACAAGAACATCATGATAATGCAGGGTATGTAGAAGGACCCCAGCGAGGAGTATATCACATAGTCCGTATTATTGAAGAGGCACTGGTCGGGACTGCGGTCGGGAGTGTTGTTGAGTCCGAGGACCACCGGCGAGCCGATGGCGCCCGACACCAGCCACGCGACGCCGATCATGGACCACACCCGCCCGTTGCTTTTGTGCTTCGCGTACTTTATGGGCTGAGTTACTGCTATGTATCTGCGAAAAATATTATATTGTTATATGTACTGTTGTTTTATACGTCTCGCTCGTTTCGCAAAATTTAAATTTTACACAGTTTTTTTGGTTTTGGAGCTACACAGTTAAAAAACTATTCAATTCAGTAAATTCAGTAAAAACGGAATTTGAAAAGTTGAACAAATGCGAAAAGCAGATGGTGCTGATCATTCCTAAAACACGCATGCAAAATTCTTGCGAAGATAAGGTAGTTCAGTAAGATATTAATATAAGTTAGTCTTCGTGGAGCTACGCGAAAGTTTAGGTCAGGGTGCGCTTCAAAGTTTTTATTTTTTACAGTTTGATAGGCTTGCATTTGGCCGCCTGATGATAAGCAGTCAAACGACCTACGATGGAGCACGCTTGCTTAGAAGAAACCGATTCACTCTAGACCTGAAGACACCCAGACAGAATATAAGTATCCGGAAACACACACTCTGGCAGTTTAAACTATCTTGACTTTATTATTTCATAAAAACAAAATTTTAACCATGTCCTCATAAATAATCAAAAATAAATATTATGGAAACCTGCAGACACGGTCGTCTGACCCTAAACTAAGCAAGCCTGTACTATGGCTACCAGAGACTGATACACATACATACATATATTATTTAAAAAGATACTTAAATATATACCTATTAACACCCAGACATAGAACAAACACAGAATATTCATCGCATAAATGTTTGCCCTAGGTGGGAAGCAAACCCACGCCCCCAAGCTCAGAAGGCAGGTCCACTGCCAACTGAGCCACAGAGGTAGTCAAAATTCAAATAATCTAATAACCCTATCTACTCCACCTACCAGATGACATCCAGATATTTTGAAAATCAGAATTCCTTCGTATTGCTTTGGTAGCGTTACGCCCCAAATCATTCTGCGAAGTTGTGCTCCGCCATCGCAAGAACTGATAAAAAATACCTACTATTTGTCTGTCGAATAAATCTCCCCTAAAACACTGACCGTAGCTAACATAAATAGAAAGCATTTCCTATAGTATACTAACAAAACTAGGTCTACTTTCGGTTGCGTAAGCACTTTTCGATATCCAGACTCATTTCCGGTCGATCTTTATAGTTCCTCTCCGGATCCAGAACAGATAACGGTATTTAGGGGGTGGATCCAGTATTTTGGTTTTGGAGGAGAAGAGAGGAGAGCGGGAGAGGGGTTACTTGATATGACTGAGGGGAAGGTTTATGAAAGGTAAGATTTTGGGCTTGAAGTAGCTTTGACAAAGGATGTAAACATAACAAGTAAAGATTATTACAAGAATAACAAAAAACCCGGCTGCAAAAATGTGTACCCTATCTCACGCTTACTATCAAGACGATCCAAATGACACCTCACAAGTCGAAATCCATCAAGCTGTTTAGGCTGGAGGGCGTGCCAAAGAAACCTCATACTCACTATCATAATCACTTATAATAGGTCCATACTTACATACAAACACTCGAAAAAAATAACCCTCCTTCTTGCTAGTCGGGAAAAACACTAAGTACTTAAAAAGAAGACTTTTTAGACTATTGTGGAGCGTGGAGCTAGATGCTTTGAGGGAAAGGGGGACTTGAGCCCTTCAGGCTCTCCCCTGGAGCCGCTACTGACGGTACTAAAGTACCGGGTCAGCCGTAATGTAGTTAAGTGTCGCATGTAGTCTGATAAAGCCAGATTTCGTGACCGACGCTGGGGCCTCACGTTTCCTGGCTCGGGGTAAAGGTCAGACGTCATATATCTAATTTATAGACCTTTAAGGACAAGGGTTTCATTTGCCATAAATCTATACACGATACACATCACACTAGTCCAACTTTTAATATTATATTGTAAATGCGAGAGTTTGTTCGTTTGTTCATTACGATTCTACTCAACTGATCGTTTTGTTGCAAACACATTATTAGGGATACAGAAAAGGACATCCTGAAAAAATTAACAGTTGCTGCGTGATCATGGGTGAAACCCCTGCGGTTTCACCCATGATCACGCAGCGCGCTGCTAGTTGGAAGTAGGTATCTACACTAATATTTTAAAGAGGAAAGATTTGTATTTTTGTGTAACGAATAAACTCAAAAGCTACTGGTCGGATTTCAAAAGTTCTGTAACCATTTGTAAGCTACATTATCCCTGAGTGACATAGACTATGAAACACAAGTGAAGCCGCAGGCAAAAAGGCTAGTACGGTGTAAATGTGAAATCTTGTGAGTGATTTGAGTTTATTTGCGTTGGTCTGTTACTTCTGTCAAGCGGATGGACGAATCTGGATTAGGTATTTTATTTGGTTCTTTTTGAAACTGCAAGCCGTTGCTAGTACAGTAATATAATAAATCGACCTATATCTGCTTGACAATGCTTCTTAATTGAGTCAAACGCCGGTCTATTCTACATTAAAAAAAATATATCTGTAATTCGAATATCATCATGAAATGTAAATTGAGTAGCCAATTCACAGCCGCAAAACAAACCATTTAATTTGTAATTTGGACAAATAAAACCTCAGCTTTCGCCTCCTTGCGGCACGAGGCAATCATTCGCTGATCCGTGAGTGATAGCTAACGGATCATGGTTCATTTACCCCTTTGCCAGTCTCTCCGCTCTTTACCTACTTCTGAACGCTCTGAACCCTCATTTTGAGGCAACAGTGAGTAAACACCAGGGAAAAAGGTATCTTGGGATACTTTGTCGCAATAATCAAGTCTTAGCAGTCTACTGAAAGTTTAGGGCACGACGAGGCGTGTGATTACGAAAAGGTACTTAAATATTGATGTTGGCTCAAGTTTGGTTACCTTTTGAAGGTTGCCCTTAAATTTACAAAGACGTAAAATGTTTTATCGATTGATGTGAATCTACCTTCGTTCAGGAAAATGGATGACAAATCTATGCGCTCTATGCTATTTTGATAATACGGATTGAAAGCGGATTAAATACGACTGCAAAAAAAAGAGGCTTAGTCTCATTTTTTTCATTTTCATCATCGCTTTTTGCTTAAGATAATTCAGCTTGTGTTTAAAACTCATACCAGACTATTATGCCGCGAATACCCGCGAAAGTGTTCATGTTGGTTGTTAATGGGTTTTTGACCCACAGGAACGGCGTATCAGCGCTTTAGCGAGCGTTCGAACTGACGAATTTGACTCCGTATCTTATGCAAATGGGATTAAGCGTGTTTAAACAAGAAGTTTACTCACCTGTCTACAGAGATAGCTACTAAGTTGAATATGCTGGAGGTGGAGCAAGTGACGTCCATGGCTATGTAGCAGTCGCACACTACCGCAGGCAGACCCCAAACTCCGTTGAACTGGAATAAAAGGAAACCTGGTGTAAGATATTACTGTAATTATTTCACAAATACAAATAGATAGACGGATAGATAAAATCTTCATTATTCACACCAGACTTAATAATGCAGAAAAGAAAATCACTTAAAATTGTAGTGTAACAACTGGTGGCCTTATCACTAAAAGCGATCTATTCCAGGCAACTTGTAGCCAAGTTAAAACTAGATAAACGCATAGTCGGAAGCGGCTACCCCTTCGATCCGATAGACTCCCTGGTTTGATACTAGCCGTCCTACAAGAATCTATGACTTTTTCGAAATGAAAGGTGCTCTTTGTCATTTTTTGTACCCCTGACGTGTATGCCAAATTTCGTGATGATCGGTTGGATAGTTAAGGCAAATAGCGTACAGCGTAACAAACAAACAAATTAACTTTCGCATTTATAATATTACTAGGAAGGATTCGTTAGAATTACAATAATTTTAGCAGGCATAGAAAATGTTTCTAGGACTGACAATAATTCGTATTCGTATTCTTTTCGTATTTCCATAAGTTCCTGTCCATCCAAAGGTTACCTGGGAGAAATCGCTTTAGGCGATAAGGTCGCCCTTGTACTGCCGAAAAATGTATTTTAGTTTTTAAGATTTTCATGTAGTTTTTGGTGTGCAATAAAGTAATATTGTATTGTATAATTTCGTCCGTGGAAATACTCGCTTAACTTCCGCTTTTAATTAACTAGTTCTGCGCTCTGTTTCCGCTTCCAGTGCGTTTCCTGTGAATCAATACGTAACGAACTTGGTACCGTTACCCGGCGAAGCTCTGTTGCAATGACCTACTTTACAAACACCAGTTACAACGTTGTAGGTTATTTTAGTAGATATTACTGTAAACTTTTGGTTAACAATTATCTAACTGATGGTGAAAGCCGTACCAAAATCCGTTGCTTGGTTTAGGAGTGAGCGGGTATACAGATTATAGACAGAGAAAAAAGGACAGATGTGGAAAGCGACTTTTTACACTATGTTTGTTTGTATTAGTATGTATAGAAACTAAAGATGTGGTGTCGGAGGCGGCTGTTAAAACTTCCATGGATAGCGTTCCGCACCAATAACTCTATTCTCAAAGAGCTTCATTTACAAGATAGACTATCGTCGATTGTGCAGATGCGAATATTGAAGTTCTTTGAGCATATCTCCTGAAACGTGAACTCGATAGAAAGGCTGGTAGTGCAGGGCCCAGTAAAAGACAAGCGAAGCTCTGGTCGGTCACCAACTCATTGGACCGACTTCATTAAAAAGGCCACGGAGAGCACCATGATGCAGTGTGCTCGCAACGCAGCCAACCGCCGGACATGGAGAGGCATTGCGAGAAGAGCAGCAGCCCTGGGGAGGGACGAAGACAGCGAGAAGCCTTGTACCATTCACGTAATCACGACCACTCTGTCAAGAGTGCACGAGTAAAAAGAAGAAGTATAGATAAGATGCGGTGTGCTATAAAAGCGTCAGACAGTCAGTGTATGATGGACGGTCCAGATAGGTAAGTTTCAGAACAATCAGATTATACTTTACTATACTCTGAGAGAGTTTTTCCGTTGGTTGGTTGGTATCCTTCCACCGCGCTGACGAACGGAAATTTTAGACCCATTTTCCCTCCCTATTTATTGCGCTGTAGTTATAGGGACCAGCGGACATATTTTGATGTTCCTAGTGGTCCCTTTTGCACTAATACTCTGTACCAGTGGTAAAAATCGGGAAAAGAAACGGAAATTCATAGAACCAGAACCGAGGCCCTATTCTTATAAGTCAAGATATTTTTAGTCCTTGTCTCTCTTTTTTTATAAGTCATAGGCTTGAGAGTGACCAAGATAACATCTCACGCGTTAGAATAGTCCTTCAGCCTCCCGTTTATGAATTTTGTATCAACATTGTTACTTGAACTAATATCTAGTGTAATTCCGCTATAATTTGAATTTTGTATCCTTGGAATTTGTGAGTCAATCTTTTGTTCTGTACAAGCATGAATTGTTCAAAATATAAATACAGAAAAAGACCAAACACAAGGCCGAAAGTCTTTAGTAAGAAATTAGATCAAATCAAATGTCTTTATTCAATTTCCGCTGAGGTACGACATGGAGCGTTTTAAAAGGGTACTACGAATTTCTTTCCGTGTTCCGTTCCGTGTTCCGGGTGTCGCAACAGCACCCCTAGTGTTGCAGATATTTATTTTATTTTTATTTATTTATTTCTCATTACATATATTCTTACAAGATTAACCTAATACAAATAGAGTAGTCAACATTACATTAAGTAGGTACCACCAAAAACAATAAAATTTAATTTAGTAATTTACATTTTTTTTGGTGTATGTATAGGCGGCGGTTACCATTTACCATCAGAGGCCCGATTCGGAGATTTGAGGTTTTCATCTCACTTGCTTTCGTCCTTGGTGCTCTCGTTTAAAACGTCATAGGTGTGAGAGTGACCAAGATAAAATCTCATCTCATCTCACGCGTAGGAATAACCCTCTAGACGGGTCTGCTTATTTGCCAATATTCTTTTACTTTACTTTTTAAAATACAATATCTACTCCAAGGTTAGTCTGCCTTTATTAAAGAGGGAAGACCTCCTGCGGGTGAAAGCGATATACTGTAATTTATCACCTTCAAATTATGATAACGACTTAGAAAACTAAACATGAGCGTAAGTTAGGGGTTAGGCCTCATTTCAAGCACAGACAGTTGAGAACTAAGATAGTTATGAGAATAACTTGACAACAATCAAGAAAATACAAAACGAAATACTAAAATGACCTACTTACTTACTTTTTATACACTTAATTCAAATTTAATTTCAAATATAAGTATCGTCACGTCTTTCCCCCGAAGAGGCTGGCAGGGGTGGATTACAGGACCCACACTTCGCCGGACAATATTTAGTCCCAAATGTGACATGGGGCGAGCCTGTCACCATACATCGGGGTCCCGTTATGCAGTAGATAAAAAATAAGCACAATGCATTTAACAATCATATTATTATTAAGTTTACATAATGAACAAATTGGTGCATCGGCTGGCATCGAACCCGCTCCCTCTGGCTTGAGAGTTTGAGAGGCGAGCCCTCTCCACTTTACTACTCAACTACTAGGCTATCATCGCTCAAATTCAATTTCAAATTAATTTATTTGCAGAAATATGGATATGTACATAGTATAGGCATAGGTATAGGTGTGTACATAGTGCTTAATTACTTTTAAAAATCTAGAATGGATAGTGCTTTTCGTACTTCGATAGGTCAATTATTGTAACAGCGTATGTATTTACAACTGAGCGCTACCGTGGCTCGGATGACACGTGAAATTGTAGGCCTGGGTTGTTTGTTCCATAACAATAATCGCTAAGCCTTGCGAGAGGCCTTTAGGTGGCCTAAAAGCTCTGACACCAAGGCTAGCCACTCGGTCTGAGCGAACTTATCTCATCTCATCTCACTAATAGATACTTAATGCAAAAGTTTGGATGTGTTTATTTGAATGTTTGTTACGCAATTACGTTGTTTATCAATCACGCCAAAACGGCTAAACGGATCTGGATAAAATAAGGCTCAGAGACAGATTATAGTCTGGAATCGCAAATGTAATAAACCATGATACATAGGATTTACAACCGCTGGAAACACCGCAGGGCGTAGCTAGTTTTTTATAGAGGAAGAAAATAGATGGTTCGGAATAAAACCATCTTCAGAAATCACAAATTTTAGTGTCAACCCATAGCCGAGGGTTATTCTGCTCTACCTGTGGTTGTTGATATTGTTCCCAAGCCCCAGATACTATGTGGTTTGGTTTAGTACCTAATAAATCGAATTTGTCGTAAATCCTGTGTATTCGATGCTCGCGTGAAATAACCGAGTAGTTTTAATATGGAGCAGTTGTAAATTTGATTGGTTGTTAAATTTACTGTTGATTTACAACTTGGTTTGGCAGTCAGACTGGCCCTATTTCATAACTCATCATCATTATCATCATCAATCAAATTCAAGCCACTAGTACATACATAGATATAATAAGATATTACCTAGTTGTAAGCCAAAATTTGTGAGACAGTTATCTAGTTATTTTTTGAAAAACATAATGCCCTTCGTTTTCCTGCCTGTTCTTCTGAGTAGTGGCTCTCTTTTTCCGAACAAGGCGGTCGAGTCTATTATAAAACTCTGACGTTCATAAGTGTATCTTTGATACCCAAATTGAATAAAAAATAGTGCGTGGAGTCCCTCCGCGCGGAAGAAGTGAAACTTCTGTGTATCTTTCTTACTACGCGCATACGTTCGAGTGCCTCGCATTCACTCTCGTCAGTCTCTTTCTATTCTCCATCCCCAGGAGTGTTAAACGTTTAACGCAACCTTGTTGGAAATCGCAGTAGCAGTTTCACTTCAAAAACATTTTGACTTTGACTTTGCTCACTATAATTATGATGAACACGATGATAGCCTAGTTGGAAAAGAATCGCCTCTCAAGCAAGAGGGAATGGGTTCGCAACCAGCCGAAGGCACGCACTAATTTGTTAAATGTGTGAACAAAAATGTGCTTATTTAATGTCATCTGTTACATAACTGGCGCCCGGTGTATGGTGATAGGCTCGCCCCCTGACAAATTTGGGACTGAATATCGTCCAACGAAGTGTGGGTGTTATACACCTCTGCCAACCTGTTCGAGGAAAAGGATTTGTTATGTGAGTTACCAAACAATAAACAATGATAAGACTTAGCTGTTTACAGTATTAAAAAATTGCGCCAGAATGTTTTAGAGGGTATTAAGTCTTTGGATAAATCCGTACACCTCTGATACTTCACCCGGGCGAGACTTAGCGAGGTGAAATGAGACGAGGTAAGATGAGACGAGGTGTCGCAGGGTGAGATGCGCATCGAATATCCCACGCGCTGTTTTGAGTATGCTTACATAACGAAATTAGATTTGACGCTCAGAATAGAGCATCTATCCTACTATTACCTTAGCATTAATATAACTAGTAGCTAATAATAATAACGGTGAGCTGTAGACCTCGCGGCCGACGCCTGTCCTCCTCTACAGGTCCATGAGAATCGGTTGAGGAATGCGACTCAACCGATTTTCGTGAAACTTTGTGGGCAGATTCAATAATTATACAGAATTATTTTGCCAATAATTTTCAAAAAAAAAATCCCATCACCAGTCTGAAAAATCTACAAAAGCCGACTTAGAAAAAAAAAAATATTATTGAACCTACTCATAAAATTTCAAGAGAATCTGTTAAGAAATGCGACCTGTACAGATAGAGAGAGATCCGGAAGAATTCAGACATACGAAAGCTTTTTGTCGAAGCTGAAGAATAGACGCTTCGCTAGCTGACGCTCGTCGATAAAATCGAAGAAAAAGTAACTCTGTCTGTTTGAGGCTTTTCACGGCTAAGCTGATATAGCTGATATGCAATTTGATAATTCGTTGCAGGTTCACGAGGAAGGTTTTCGGATACTATTTTCTGAATAAACGCGAACGAAGTCGCGGATAATAGCTTGTAATTTAATTTGTTACGAGTAAAAATACACGTGTACCCTTAATTTTTTTATTCAACTTTCAAGCGTAGTCATTGAACAGCTAAAATTGAGGGTCTACGGGACGAAATCGATTTTCTATGTTTGTTAGGATAGCACAAAATGCTGGTAGATACTGTGATAAAAATTGTGAGTGTTTTAATAAACAACTTTTACCGCCAACCTTGAAATCGAGAAAAAAAAACACATTTCATTTTGCTTTGGTAGCGCTGATTTTTGGTAATAACGAAAAATACTGCACAAAGAAAAATTTACCATTATCAAGAGAAATTCACCGTTTCAAACGTGTTTCAAAGGAAAGTCTACCGTATAAAGAAATATTCACCGTATAGGGGCGCCAAAATAATGGCGGCGTCATCGGAAAACACTTTGCATCCGATTCAGGGCGATCTATGGACGCGTGGGGATTAGGGTTGCCACTTATAGCCGAGAATATTGTCAGACGTTTTCCCGATACATATTCCCGATACAATAACTTTTCGTTACTGAGTCGTTTATCCAATTTGTGTGGTTCAATCCGATATTTGTGTCAGGAGGATTTCATTTGGTGACAGAGTTTTTCGTTGTGAAATAGCTATTCGGGTATTTCGATTGTAAAACAAACAAATCGGTGTTAGTTTCTTGTGTTACTAGAAGTCGTGGAAGTGGACCAAACTGACCGGAGAGTATAGAAATACAGGCTCTGATGTCTGATGGGACCAAGGTCCTAGAATTAAGAGATTTTAACAATATCAGAGCCCCTAAATTTTTCATTGTTTGTTAGATAAAACTGTAAAAATCTATTTCTGTAGCAACAGTACCTTCAAAAACTTTCGTTTATTATTTACATGAGCTGATTTTGACGATATTTCAACCCCCTTTTTCCCTTACGTGAGTTCGGGTGAGATTTGGCTTGATCTCTCTTTGCCTCACGAAGTTAATGGATGACCCCCAGGTAAAAGTGTTTATTCTATTAGACTTTATCACTATGTGGTTAATGCAAATCACACTTATGACGATTCCAAGACTTATAAAGCATTAAAACTGTTTGAGTACATAAATAAGGAAGTGATTACTTGTTTCTTGAGGTTTTTACAGTGTTACAAAAACATCACCGAGGTCGTGAGGATTCAATAATATAGTTGTAGAAACAGAAAAAAGTGTTGAACTTGTTTCTTTTGCAACATTTTGGGGACTTTTCCTGACACTTCATTATTTCCCGACCTTATAATGTTATGATGAAAATGTGTGACAACCCTGCCTAGTAAGTGGAACACATTTTAATTTGCGATCGGGCGCCGATGTGGTACTTGTATTCTGATTAATTTTGGACGTGTATTATGGGACTAAAGATTTATTATGATCGCATTACGTACAGGATGTACAAGTTACGAGTAAACGACGACTTTATGGCGTCACGGACATAGCTCATTCTTATCCAAACAAAACGTACTACCAACCAACTAAAATATACCCTTCGATCAAATATAAGGGAGAAACGGTACGAGAACCGAAAAATGGACCGCATAAATTAGGTGCTGCACACAATTCACGGTAGTCACGAACAAACGCAACCAGTTGCAACAATGATAATTATTGTTGTATCGCCATAGTCTCTTGTACGTCTCACTATCTTTGTTATTGAAACATCCTACTTCCTACTAATCTAATAAACGCGAAAGTTTGTAAGAATGGATGGATGGATGGATGTTTGTTACTCTTTCACGCCAGAACGGCTGAACAGATTTGGATGAAATTTGGCACAGAGATAGATTATAGTCTAGAATATAGCACATAGGATACTTATTAACCACGGGTGGAACCGCGGGGCGCAGCTAGTGTAACATAATACTGTTAACGGAGCAGTGTAGTGTCTGTTTGTTTGTAGTCTCGTGCCGCTTTGTACTTTTATCATCTAGATAATTACAGTAAAAGCTCTTTTTTCGCGGGGTTTTAGAAAACAGGTTTACAGAACGTAAGTTCTGTAAATATTCCGCGAATACAGAAACCGCGAACTTGGAATACTAATTTCTATGGGGTTTTAGGGAGATACGTTCCTGGGCGACAAAATAACAAACAAATATTTAAACAAATCAATTTTGTTTTAGTTTTTGACCATATTGATTAATTATTATCTTCGGGTTTAGGGAATAGTTTTAAGAATTTTGTAATATTATCTTGCTTAGTAGTTTTTAAAACACGCAAAGTGACTCTTATCTAAGGACAGAACGTCTAAACTGTGGCAGCATTTAACAATAAAGTTTGCTTTACTTAAACATTCTGATTGTTTACAATACCAAAACCACCGAACGTCGTGAAGGCTGCTTAAGTCCGCACCAATTATACTACATACATTAGCACGTGATAGCATTTAGCAAAATACTTTTGGTGTACCTAGTAATAAGGTTTATTTAATTATACCGATATATCATTTAAATCCGCGAATGAAAAATTATTTCGCCGCGAATTAGGAATTGGGCCACATTTGCCACCTAGGGCAAACACTTGTGTTTGTTCTTTATTTATTTTTTTATTTTTTTATATAGAATTAGTCGGCGTTTGACCACCAACTCGCCTGATGTTAAGCGACGTTGTGGTCTAAGTTGGAGCACGACGACCTCTACGATACTTATTCACTCTAGCCTTGAAGTTTTGTAGAGTGAAGAAGTACAAAGACGGCAGTTGAGTGAGGCGCTACAAGTGCGCTACCGCTCAGACACGTCTTCGGAACGGTTACACCGGACTACATCCCGAAACACGACTAGGTCATTTCACAGCATGGCTTAGTCCGGTGGGTGGTAACTAGCCACGGCCGAAACCTCCCACCAGAGTTTGCTACCCGGTTAGCACTACCCGGGGACCACGTGTAGGGAATCCGAATAGAGTACACTCCTACGGACGTGGGTAGCTCAGCCCCCAAATGTCTATGTTGTTAATTATCTATTTAAGTATGTATTAAAAAAAAATATGTGTATGGTTATCAGTCTCTGGCCGCCATAGCACAAGCTTTGCTTAGTTTGGGGTCAGACGATCTTGTGTGCAAGTGAGCCGACTATTATGTTATCATTATTATTATTTATTATTTTTTTAATCCGCGAATTGTGAAAACGCGAATTAAGAAAGCGCGAATAAAGAGCATATAAACGATTAAAAATACTTGCAAATAATTTGTTCCTATCTTAATAAAATATACCGTTAAATGTTATACGTAACAAAATAACATAATTGTACAAAATACCTACCGAGTCAATACTTGTATAGTATAACAAAAGACCTTCAACAGACCTTAGCTACTTTAAAAATATCCTGTCAACAATACCTCAACAAATGACACCTTATCTCTACCCACAAAAGTCTTCCTCTAAAAATCAAATATTCAGCTTTATTCCAGTACATTCACGGCTGATTTGTCCGTAGATAAATCGTCCGGCGAAGAGGCGGCTTTATTCGCGGCCAGCGAGCTCTCAGGGTCTCTTATTTAGCATAATAGACTTCGTCAATATTGTGCCACCTCTTGTTCGTACACAGTGCAGCGCCAGTAGGGAATAGGCAGCTTTTTTTTAATGACTTATGCTGTTGGCCACTGAGGCTTCGACAGCCTACCGGGCATTAGGCAAGCGCAGATGGCACAGGGCCTAAAATAATGCTTACAACTGTCGGCGACGAGCGCAAGGTCACCTTTAAGCCTCGGCTTGGGCTGTCGCCGAGGGAGGGGCGTCGAGTTGCAATAGGCAGCTTTTACATCATAGCGGGCTTTTGTACCAAGTCTGAACAGATCAAGGAACTTGGAAAATATCTTCTATTTTTAGTCGACTACGCAAGAAGGAGGGCTATGATGTGCGTTGGCGTTCGTTGGCTTGATGTGTGTGTAATAATAATAATACTAGCTGCGCCCTGCGGTTTCACCCGCAGCTAAAAAAATCCTATGTGCTATTCTAGACTATAACCTATCTCTGTGCCAAATTTCATCCAGATCTGTTCAGCCGTTTTCGCGTGAAAGAGTAACAAACATTCATCTATAAGCGTTTTTTTCCAAGATCGTTTAGGCATTTTTAAGTGAACACGTGCATTAAGAAGACACAAATAACATAAATAAACAATTGATTTTAGTCTAACCTCAAAGCAAACACTCATTGACTTCGTGTTACTTAACAACGCCATCTGCTGTTGTGTCAGTAAAGCAATTAGTTGCTCACAAAAAAATAGTATTATTATTCGCCAATAGATGTCAGGAAGAGTCATATTTTTCAGTTGAGACTACTCAAACGCCTCCTTTTTGTTATTTTTCTTCCAAGTTTATGTTTAAGTTGATTATCGATAAAACACGAATAAAATGACCTTTTCTAAAAATGATTCCTAGCTAGATCGATTTATCGCCCCCGAAACCCCCTATATACTAAATTGTATGAAAATCGTTGGAGCCGATTCCGAGATTCCAATTATATATATATATACATATATATATATATACAAGAATTGCTCATTTAAAGATAAGCCTTTATTCAGCATTAATTTGTAATTTGGTTGTTTTAATTTTAGGCAATAAATACTTTTTTATTAAATTTTTTATTCTACGTTTGTATGTATGTGGGTATGTATGTTTGGGATTTCTTTGGCTTACCCTACAGCCTAAGGATAAGGATCAAGATACATACAAGATACGCGTGAAAAACAAGCCTCCCTGGCAGTCAGGCAAAAAAGACCGTTACCAACATATTGTTAGCAGATAAATGCCTGGCCCTAGCGCTGTCTCTTTCGCGCTTTTTACGTGAGCGCTGATTTGTCGAGCACAACCGTGAGACGGGGAATGTCTGCACACCGATTTATAAATTGTTTGGCTTGGCATTCAAGCGCACGCGTCGTCGCGAACAACGTTACTCGCTCTTTAACCTTTATAAAACAAAATTCAAGAACATATATACAGTCAAACCATACCATCAAGAACTGAAGATACTGCTTCTTACAATTTACTGGCTTATTGTATTTCACCGCATCACCAATGGCGTCACCTACCAAAAAAGTGCGCGCGTACCAACTGCGCAGTGGGGTAATAAACTTGTTTAGTTAAAAAAATAGCAATATATTTCCTTCTGTCCATACTACACTGTGTCCTCACGGTCTACGCTCCGTTTAATGGATAGAGACATGGATTGATGAAGATAGTTGTACTACGACAAGGTTGCTCGGATCGTGTATCAGGGTTCCTCAAACTTGTAATCCCGACGTACCCCTTTGAGGTTACCCAGAAACATAAAATGGGTACGAGTACCAGGATCTTTTAAAATAGTTATTTGTAATGCAAGTCTGCAAAGTTATTTTTGTATTGATACCTGACCAAGGGAAGGATTCTAGGATTGAACCACAAGCGAGCAAGTGTTCAAATATAGAATTCTGAGGGTCGCGAGAGTTTCAAAAGTACGAGCCGCCAAATAACTTCGCTGCCGAGCGTAACACACAACTTTTCAACTCACTACAGCGAGAAAAAAAATAGTTTTTTTTTCATGCAGTAGTGCTGGCCAGTGGGATTGTGTTAAGGTTCAAATTTTAAAAACTCTTTCTAAGCTGGCGGAAATAATGTACTTTTGCACTCAGATTTCGAATGAGAAACAGAATTTTTCAGAGCTTGTGAGATGAAAAAAAATGTAAATGTACTAAGATTATAAAAAGGTAAGTAAGTAATAACACTATTTTGTGAGTTTTTAGGTTTGTTTAATAAACCGATTTTAATATTTTTTTACCATTAGAAAGCTACATTACTTTTGAGTGACATAAGCTATAAAACGCGAGCGAAGCCGCAAGCAGAAGAGCTAGCTAGTATTTAATAAAATAAGGCTTACTTTATTTTATTAAAAGTCAAATCTGTTACAAAAACAATGATGATTAACAACAGCCAAGCAAGACGTCATATGGAGGCAACATAGTCACGAACCCTTTACCATCACTGGCGAACCCTTGAGGGTTCGCGTACCCAGCTTGAGAAACCCTGTGTATCGTGTTCTAACAAGAGTTTTGATAATAAATACCGCGCTTGGGACCTTTGTGCCGGAGTTAGGGAGTGAGTGACGTAGTCTAGAGTTACGAGTGAGTTTAATATTATATTTTACATGTTACTATGGAAATTATTTTTAAATAAAGAAACATTGTATAACAATTATCGGTGTGTAACAGGATATTAAAGTCGTTTATGGTGACCCATAGCACTGGAAATGACTGGATGCATCACAGTGCGTCGTTATTAGCTTTTCATACCTCATTTTTCATGTCGATAAAATAAACACAAAAAAAATTAAACCTGAAAACCTGAGTTTTTGGACCGAGATGGCGTTAGCGAGCGAAGCGTCTCTGCTTCAGTTTCGACTCAAATGCTTTCGTTTGTCCAATTTCTTTCCGAATCTCTGTCCGGATCTTTGTCTTCCTCTACAGGTCAAATTTCTTAACCTTAAGAATCGGTTGAGAAATGCAACCAGTAGAGGAGGACAAACGTCAGCCTCTACAGTCTACAGCTCACAAAGCCACCTATCTTAATCGATCTTTTCCTCTCTTCCTTTGCTTAAACCTTTACAATCAGACGCTAAATCATATTTCATTTATTAATGGCCCTTCACTAACACCCTCACCAGTTCCGCCTCCCAGGAATTGCTCCAAAGTTGTCGGAAGCTAATAAAAATGTCAGATAAAGCCTCCCGGTAAGCCTTTGATGCTCGGAGAAGTGTCACAGTCACGAGGCCAGCATGTCTGCGCATTGCTTGTAAACAATGTCAAGGACAATAAATAGCATTTAAGAGGGCCGCGACGTTCTGAAATTTCCATACAAACGCGCTTGTCAAATTTCTTGAAAACCATTTGTCAGATTATAATGAAATTTATCATGTACAATTAAATGAACTATATCTCTGCCCATATGTTCTTGTTTTTAAAAACGTTCTCAAGCGAAAATAGAGCTATGAAAAATATCCGCATTTTTAAGGGGTCACTTTTGACTGATTTATTCAATAGGTAGACAAAGCAAATCAAAAATTTCCAATACATAGGGAGGTTGTCTACATCATTAGCTGTTAAATGAATCCATAATACAAGGGAAATTCTTAGTTACTTAAGAATGATTACAGAAGTGCAAAAGGCATAAAAAAATTGAAATTGCACTTTGTCACTCTGTAGGTAAGTTTAGAGGCTCGTCAGTGTCATTACTCGCTCTCTTCGCTCGTCTTCTTCTTCTAGACGAAATGGCTATAGAATACCTTAAGCCAATGCGAAGCTAGTCTAGGCCGCCTAGGTCGAAGTTAGTTAGGTCGCCGGACTCTTAAGCTTAAGGCTGCGTTTCCACCAGCGATATATATGCAAGGATGCGTAGCGAGGGATGTGTTTGTTAAGAACCAATAGAGAATAGAGAATAAGATGGCGCTCGGCATATCGTTTAGGTGAAGACAAAAACCATCCAAAAACTACGCTACTGTCGTATATGTACACAACACGCACAAACCCAAAAAAACTACGCTACTCGCTTGGTCATTCTTACCTCGACATTATGTGCATTGGTTTATGGTATAATTTCGTGTACATAAATATACATAGTGCATTATAAAAATGTGGCTAGGACCACAGTTTGAGGTTCTTTTTTAAAACTGTGCAGATTTTTTAAAAGTCAATTTTGAAAAAGCCGTAACATTAAACTCTTACAAATATGACAAAAGACAATAATTTATTTAATTTATAATATATGCAGATTTAGAATATGAAATCTTCTAAGGTTGTATTTTGGAACGGAAATGGCTAACGTAGAGTTTGGGAATTAATATTAGTTTTCGTGCAATTGAACCTAAATGTTTTTATGGCAACATTACCACGTGCACAAGTTTAAAAAGAAGTGGCTTCAGCGAGATATAACGCAGTGTTCCATCTTTTCCTCTAGTTTGATCTGAAGCTCAGATAAAAAATACACTGAAAAATATAAGACATTGCACTAATAAAGATAAGTTTAGGTTTCATTGTATAAGGATTTTGGAGTTGTTTATTATATAAATATACATACATTTTTAATATAATGATTTTGGAGTTGATTTGGAGTTGTTTATTACAATAATAAATGGTCCAATGATAACTTGAATGCCAAATTCTCAGAACTCAAAATGCAATGGGACGATTCGTTAGAATATTAGCACAAAAACACCGATTCTCAAAATTTTTAACTCTCAAAATAACCTGTAACTATTGGCCCTTTTAATAAAATTAATTTGGTTTTATAATAATTTCGGAACGTTCTGATTTTACGGAACGTTCAGTGGCGGAACGAGAATTTTGGTTTGGAGGCTCGACTTAGGTCAAACTGAGCTTTACGTAGGTAAGTTTTTTGGTTTATTTAGCGATAAGCATTGTGTACATATGTCATATAGTACATGACTGGAACCCGGTGTATGGCGACATGCTCGCCTGCTGTCACATTTGGGACTGAATACCGTCCGGCGATTTGTGGGTGATTACACCTCTGCCAGCCCCCTCGGAGGAGAGGCGTGACAATATGTTATGTATAGTGTGAATTATTTTGATTTGGGAAGGGCTTAAAGCCCCTTAGACAACGCATTTCTTAACCGATTCTCTTAAAACCAAAATAATCATAATATCTCCGCCATTTTGCAAAAATCCAAAAACTGCCTAGTTTAAAATCTGTATAATTATCGAACCTGCTCACAAAATTTTAGAGAATAGTTCGAGGAATGCGACCTGTAGATTAGGACAGACGTCGGCCGCGAGGTCTCCAGCTCACAGAGTTCCTAGATTAAAAGTGTTTGTTCTGCTCATCCAAGACTTATTATGTACTAACTATTACTCACGACTTCGTTCGCGTTTATTCAGAAGAATAGTATCCAAAAACCTTCCTCGTGATTTACTGTAACTTATTATCAAACTTCATCAAAATCCGTTTAGCCTACAAACAAAGTTACTTTCGATTTAATAGTATCAGTATTAATATTATTATTATTATTAGTGGATACCTACTCAGCCTTTCAAATACTATGCCAGTCTCATCCACCAATGATTAGGTATTCGTCAACAATACGAATTTAAATTTAATTAGCTGAAGGGATGACCAAAGCTTTGTGTAGGTTATTAACACTTGTAGAATTGAGGCTATGTCTTTGACAGGCACTACGTATACCTATAATTGTTACCAACGTAAATTCCAAGACAAATTCCCACACCAGATTAACTAAATAAGCTAAATAACACTAAGCCGGAGTGTGGTCTCACCGGAATGAGGTAAAGCATCTTGCAGACCGCTTAGAAATGTTGGGCATTTACTGTGCTAGTCTTAAGGCCCCGTCTTACACGGAATCGTCAAAAACAAGTTTTTTTTTGCACCTACAAGGATAGTTTGATATGAAGAATTATGATGATCAGGTGCAAAAAAATACAGCGGGTAGGAGAAACCACCAACTAAAGTTTAACCGAAGAACAATTTTGAAAATCATTCTCATTTTGGAAAAAAAAAACACTAAAAGTATCTTCATAAAAATCTATCGGAACGTAAGTACCTAGTTCTCTAAATCTGAAAGGAAAAAGTCTGTGAGGCAATAGTAAAACAAAATAAATAGTCGTTATTTAAAATAATCATGAAAAACATTATCATTTTGAATGGAGTTGAGTGCCGGAGACACTTTAATGAATTCCGTTTTTAGTTACAGAATGTGAGCTTTCCAAGATTCATAAATAATTAAGACTGTCTTAGGTTGCAATAATTATAATCTTGGTGCTTACAATAATTTATTACAGTATGCACCAAGAAACTTAAACTAATAGTATCTTTTCTATTCTCCTTTTTGCACCAAAAATTGAGATCGTGGTAGAGGTACGCTCGTACCTATTTTTTTTTTTAATCTACATAAATAAAAAAAACTCATCTTACTTCTAAATTACTTTTTGACATAAATATTCTTCAGGCTTTCATATCTCTGATGTATTACATCAGGAAATAGCCTGACAGCTAGTTTGACGATAAACTTGACGGCGTCTATTGAGCTGAAATGGCTTGACAGCGAGCTTGACGATAAGCTTATAAAGCTTGACAGTCAAGGCACTTGTCAGATAAGTCAAATTTTGCCGCCTGTGTGTTGAGTAAATAGATTTGGGAACCCTTCCCAGAGCTGACATTAATTTGATTAGAATCTTACCCATGTGGCGAGGAAGTTTGACGACTCACACGGAATGACAATGTGTGTAAACACGAGTAAGAGCCGTCGCAGACGAAGTGCTTTTAGTTGGCGAACTTTACCCTGTCTGGATTGCACTAACTCACGGCATCTCTCCTGTATTTACTTGAAGTTTCCGTGCTTTCGCCGACTCATCGTCAACTGTTTTATTTTATTTAGCAAAAAAAGGGCAAATACTTACTCAAATTAATTTTTTACCTGAAGTATTGAATGAATCAGCAAAAGAAATTCAACACTACAAACTTATTGGCTTTCATTTAGAAAAAGCAAAATGTTCTATTTTGTAGACACCTAGATATTTAAGATGAGGAAAGAGGAGGACTTGGGTTTTGAACTGCTACACAGTTAGGCAGAGTTGTATTTTAATGCATATGTATGCTATTAAGGAGAACAGTTACGATATTTTTTCCAAATAACTATGAATGCAGTTAGTTATCATTACGCAGTCTTTTACGTCCCACTGTGGGACATCGAGCTACCCTACATCAATGGTGATTGTCGTTACCCACCACGCTGGTTCAGTGCGGGTTGGTGGATGTCACATGTTCAAGAATTATTAATTCTAGGACATATCGGTTTCCTTACGATGTTTTCCTTCACCGTGAGAGCACGTGTCAAATTTAAATGCCCGTAAACTTTTCTACGTGACAAAAGTTCATTGGCACGGCCAGGACGGAATCTACGACCTCCAGACCAGAAGGCGCGGCCCAAACCAAGTCCAACACAGTTAGTACTGTACTCAAACTCAAGTTTTCTTGAAATTTATGCTTTAACGATTATGACAAGACGGAACTCAATTCTTGGATTAGTACCAACAAAGTTGCCACGTAAAACTTAGAGGTCTGCCACTGGGACGTCGCCGGGACGGCCGGCGGCAAACAGCCAAACATTGTTGCGAAATTTGGAAATTATCCACACAACTTGGAAAATTTCTACTGTGCTTGGAAATATTTAGAAATTAACAAGTTGGTTGATTGGGTCGGCCACTGGAGGGCTGTCCGAGGAAAATTATGCCGGACGCCTGATTGAGATATGAAATTCAATTTGTGTTCACAATTTCAGTAGATTGTTTTGAATCTAGTTGCAAATTGCAAATGGAATTTGGGTTAGCAATTATCATTAAAATTGCGTTAGATGAAATTGCTTGTGCAGTGTTGATTTAATTACAAATACAGTTACGGTTACGGCAAAATATTCGAATTAAACTTTGCAAATGCTTATGTTACTACATATTTATACTTTTTAACTGCATCATTTTTGAACTTAATACCTTTGATAATTTATTGTTAATATATGATTTGATGATCTGCGTCTCGCGGTTGCGCCTGCGGTTCCACAGGAACCGTTTTTTTTTTCGGGATAAAAAGTACTCTACATCCTTTTCTGTTTCTCAGACAACGTGTGTGCAAAATTTCATGAAGGACGTGAAATCGTTACAAACAAACAAACAAACGAACAAACTCACTTTCGCAATTATAATATTAGTTAGGATGTGATCTACCACGTGACCTTGCTCGCGATAAAAAAACTTCACCGAATGAACAAAAAGTTTGACGGAGCACTAGTTTTAAACGTACCTGTCATGCACACTAGTCTAATAAAGTTGGCCTGTCACTTTTCGTTCATAAACTGTTGTAGTACCTATTACTAAAATCATAAACACTTTAGTCGATTATATGTATCGTAACGATTCATTGTGCCACCTCACTAGTTAATTTGTACTTTAAGAATAGTAAGTCTTGTTGCTCGCTCTCACATATATAGCCATCTCTATATCCGTTCTTCTATCAAAAATGTCTGTCGGTTTGATTTAAGCTCGTAATAAAATAAATAGTTCCACAAAATAAAGTCACCGTTTTTAATGAAGTTCATCATAAACAGTGCGAAACTCTCTCTAGAACATTGATGTGATCATAGCTTAATACCTACGTAGAGGTAGAGACTTACCTGCACACACCTTTATATTATATTATTCATATTCATTTATTCGTAAGTATTATTTACATGTCAAGATATAATTAAATATGTATAGTAATATTAGTACTATTCAGTAAACATTAAATGGTACGGTAATAATAATAAGTCATTGTACATATATATTTAGCCTTTAGCTATAGATTTGCGCTAAAAGACCAATTCATCTGATAAACTCGTATCACTAGTCAATAGACTAGAAGGTAGTCAAACGCAGCCCTATTAATCGACCTTCGCTCGCTTAGAGCGAAGCGTCTCTGCTTCAGTTTCGACATAAAAGCTTTCGTTTGTTCGGATTCTGTCCGGATCTTTGTCTTCCTCTACAAAACGCATTTCTTAACCTAGTCCCGGCAAAAGGAATCTGTATAATTATCGAACCAGCTCACAAAATTTCACGAGAATCGGTTGAGTAATGCGACCTGTAGAGGAGGACAGACGTCGGCCGCGAGGTCTACATCTCACAGAGACAATAGTATATTAAGGGTTCCGCGACGCTCTGAATTTCCCATACAATCGCGCTTGTCAAGTTTCTTGGAAACCATCTGTCAGATTATGATGAAATTTGGCATGTACAATGAAATGAATTATATCTCCGTCTCTATGTTCTTGTTTTTTTTTAAAAAACGTCCTAAAGAGATAATAGAGCTATGAAAAATATACGCATTTGTATGGGGTCACTTTTGACTGATTTATTTAATTCTCCCTTTACATAGGGAGATTGTCTACATCGTTAGATTTTAAATTAATCCATAATACTAGGAAAATTTGTAGCTATTTAAAAAAAAAAAAAATTGTAATTTGTCACTCTGTAAGTTACTTTAGAAGCTCATCAGTATCTTTACTTGCTTTTTTCGCTCGTCGGCTCCTTTTGGACGAAATGTCAAAAGAAAACCTTTAGCCAATGCGAAGTTAGCCTAAAGTGGTCGCCGGACTCTTAACATTGCATTAGTATTCAAATTAGAAACTTACCAAATAATAAACTCCAAAAGGCATCACCACAACAGCGACCAGCAAATCAGCGACCGCCAAACTCACTATGAAATAATTTGTAGCAGTTTGTAAACTCCGCTCTCTCGACACGCTTAAAATCACCAACACATTGCCAAATAACGTTAATAAAGGGAACACTAATAACGACAACGCCCAAAAGTTATAACTATACACATCACTGCACGTCCCGTTCTCGACCGAGCAATTTGAGTTGAACGTTCCATAAATGAGTGAGTCATTAAAGTCTAATATCGTTTTGAATGAGCCGTTCACTCTTTCGTCGAACGTCGAGTTTGGATCGGGCGGTCTTAATGGAAACGCTGAGATTTTAGACACATTGTCACATTCACTATTTGTGCATAAATGTTGCTTCGTGTCCATGCTATATGCTATCTTTGTTAAGTCTTCATCGCGATTCATTATTTAGCATTCCTGTCAGCATTAACTTTCGCATTGGTCGCGTTCACTCGTTAATCTTGATTGTGAGGCTCTTCTGATCTTTTCGTTCGTTCATTTCGTTTATTAGTGTACCTGAAACAAATAAGTGTTTTATTAGAATCCGTTTTATGTTTCCCGTGATGAAATTGTTGGGGAAAATCGGAGTTTGCTGAAATATTTTATGTTTTGTACGTGCATTGGTTTGAAATTTGAAAAAAGACGTGGAATGGGATTTACGTTGTAATGAAATTGCATTTAGTAGAAATATCGTTGCAGTGAAATTGTATGTTATGATAATGGCTAGGAGTTTATTTTGATGCAGAGACAACATTATTAGAACAAAAAATTAGCTAATTAAAAAGAATAGAAATAATCTCTTAATAAAAAAAACATCTAAAATGTTGACATAAGCTTTCATTTTGAAAATTTTATGAGTATGATGATACAGCATGATTTAAATACACTAACGACACCACATAAAGGCTAACATAATGAATGGTAAACATTAGGGATAGGCACAAAAGGCGATCTTGTCACCACGAGCGATCTCTTCCAGACATGACTTGATGTGACGTGATTTCATAACTCAAGCCCCTACCCAGAAACAATCAGTCCTTCCCAGCCGGGGTTGTTGTGGTACCTACATAATTGTTTCTTGTAAATGAATAACTGGACCGAATTTGACTCGAAATAACCAATTTACCCGAAATACAATTACCAACCGCCGGCGGATGCAAACGGAATATTTAACGCCATTTTTGAAGCACATGCAAAGCAGGTTTCCCTTTTATTTACACAAATTAAATAGGTACTTTATTTACAAAAGAAAAAGGTAATATACCTAATGGAATAATGATATAAATAGAATAGTGATTAACGCTGTTCCCTAAGCGAATCGCGAAAAGAAAAAAGACAGGATTAGTATTTAGATACATCCGGTATAAAAACATCAGCAGGTATCAAAATTGGTGTAATATTAAAGGATTTTTAGCAAAATACCATTACCGATATATCGGTATGGGTACAAAACTAATTAATATTATGAATTCAAAAGCTTCCATGTTCGAGGCGAGTCTGCAGTAGGACAGGGAGAAAATACAAATTTGTAAAATTCGTAGCACTGTAGCACCGTAGCACGTGCTACGGCTCGCTACGCGTATTCATTGCTTACATTTTTTTAATAGAATACTAGCGTTTGCCCGCGGCTCTGTCTGCGCAGAATCTATTTTGCAAGTTTTTAGGATAAGTTATTAAGGAATCTATAACAATTAATTACCTTTTACGTAAATCCATTCAGTAGTTTTAGCGGTTAAGTAACATAGTTACCTACTACATTATAATAAGTACAGCGATGTAAATATTAACATGTTTAGCAAAAACTTAAGTATTCTTGTTTTTATTTTTGTTACACGGCACAAATACATCTAAGAAACGAATAAGTACATAAAACATAGTTATATTGTAAAATATAATTAATATATTGCAGCGATGATAGCCTAGTTGGAGGAGGCGCGCCTCTCAAGCCAGAGAGAGCGGGTTCAAACTCAGCTGACGGCACGCACCAATTGGTATATTGTGTGAACATAAAATGTGCGTATTGTATGCCATCTGCTAAATAAGTTGAGCCCGGTGAATGGCGGTGTATACATACTTGTCCCCTGTCAAATTGGGACTGAATGTCGTCCGGCGAAGTGTAGGTATATTACACCTTTGCAAGTCCCTTCGAAGAAAAGGCGAGACGATATGTTATGTTATGTTTATTTTACTATTATCAGTACCTTACAATTACTACATAGAGAAGGTAGGTTTCCAAAAAACACCTCAATATGCAAGCCACAAATTCGCTTGTGCTTGTTTATTTGCCTTGTCACGCACACAGACGCAAACGCGGTTAGGGTTTTAAAGGTTTCTACCTAAAAGTTGAATACAATACAATACAATACAATATATCTTTATTGCACACCAAAAACTACATGAAAATCTTGAAACTAAAATACATTTTTCGGCAGTACAAGGGCGACCTTATCGCCTAAAGCGATTTCTTCCAGGTAACCTAAGGTGTGTGGTGTGGTAACCAATTATTAACCTAGATGAATAATTGGTTGATTTCTTCCATTACAATTACGAATAGCCTGGTACCTTAGCATAGACCTTTTTTAGTACTTACATTTCTCATTTACTTAATAATTGCACCAACTTTCAAATAAAAGCATACCAGATGAATCAAAATTCAAAACAAACATCGATGTTGTTTTCTTTTTTCTCTAGCAATGCTGCCACATATTTCAACATCTTAAAACGATTACTACTCAAAATCTTACCTCTTTGCTAGACCATGACTTCTACTTGACTCTGAATAGAATACTTAATCACGGGCAAATAAATACACTAAGTTGCGACTTTTTTTGTAAATATGCATGATATTTGCCCACTATGAGCCAGCTAGAGCAATAACGTGCAACACTGACATAGACAATGGGGTGCGTTCTATGCAAAGGATAGAAACCAGTTTCTCCGTTGTTTTCTAACCGCTCCGTTGTTTCACTCGCCTTACGGAACGACCAAGTAGTTTTACAACTTTGCTTGGTAATATGATTACAACTTAAAAAAAAGTCGTAATGCAGTTTTAATTTATTTAATTTAATTCAATGTAATTTAATATTTTTCACACGTATGTTTTTAACGACAGAGTTGCACTCGGGGTGCGCTGAGAGCCATCCTCTGAACGCGACCTCGACCAAGCCGGCGATTCTATTGGCTCTCTCTATTGGCTCGAAATTTGAACTTGCGATTTTATTTTGTTTTTAAACAAAAATTACACACCCAATATCATAATTATTAAGTTTTTCGCGATTCCTGAGGTCAAAGAATCGAATTACATGCAAATTCTCGAAAAACAGGTAGATGAGAAACGTGTCAAAGAAGTTTTGTAGAGCGCCATTTCGCTCCGTCTTGCGTTTTTATCTCATTCTAGTTTCTCACTTATATTATTTAGATGGATCGTTTGTTATCAGATAAATCACTGATCGCTGTAGTTATTAATTATTTTAAATGTAATTGAAATACTATGCTGTTAGTTTATTTTAAAGCGAAATTGTACTATTAACCTTAAACGATTACTGAAAAACAAGATATTTCCATTAAAATATGCCCCTTTACTTTGTAAGCGTGGTGTTAGTTAGTGGCAATGGTCATCTTGTTATCACGCTTACTCGTATGACGCGACTAGTTGGCGCGAGAGAGATGACACCCGATAATCATTTTAATCTTTAAATAATTTTTGTTTTTTACCACTGTTTAAAGCCACTTGTATACGCCTGTGTATATGGTATGTATACGGTGTTTATATCAGCTCCATGTGTTTAGCAATTTAATTTTGAAAGTAATATGATCACTGTTGGCGTATCTTTATAAATAAATAAAGAAATCACTAATCATTGTCATTACGCTTAGAAAATAAAGCCTCTGTTGGCAATCATCTTAGCAGACAGACAAACATATTATAATATAACAAACATGGTAAAATAACAAACTCCGCCAGGTATACCATTCAGCAACACGTAGGACGTCAATTGATGCTAAAGCAAGACCGAAATAAGTCATTTACAACGAGTTCGAAAGAGACAGATGACGATGACGTAATTACGTGTTTGCTAAATGCTAGACCTTGTTTTTTTGGACCATGCATACAAGCTATGGCCCTATTCGGAGATTTGAGATTTGCATCTCACCTTTTTTCGTCCTTGTTGCTCTCGTTTGAAACGTTGTAAGTGTGAGAGTGACCAAGATAAAATCTCATCTCATCTCACGCGCAGGAATAGCCCCCCTAGTATAACGTAAGCATGTCTCCGACGTGTCAGGCAGCAAATCAGCTTGATGGTGTACAGATTTCACATCCTTAGTGAAATGAAAAGCGGATTGATTTGAAGAATGCTTGTGAGCCGTCTCGACGCACGGCTCGCTTCGAATGAGTTGATCGAGATTGGGTTCCGTGGATTAGGAAGAAAGATGTGTCACATTTCAATTTACCCGACTGCGCAAGAAGAAGGGTTATGTTTTTTGAGTATATGTATGTAAGTAAGTATGGCTGTATGTATGTGGGTATGTATGTATGAGGTTTCTTTGGCATGCCCTTTAGCCCAAACGACTTGATGGATTTCGACATGTGAGGTGTCATTTGAATCTTTATAGTGGAAGTGACATAGAGTACAACATTTTGCAGCCGGGTTTTTGTTTTTCTTTTAATAATGTTTTATTATTTATTACAGGCAAACTTCGTACCACCATTTTTTTTTCAATTTTTATATTTTCTTTTATACGAGTGCAAACTTTGTCCTGATAATAACGATAGCAAGAAAAAAAAGGTTCATCCGTTCAGGAGCTACGATACCACAGACAGGCACACACACAGACACGTCAAACTTATAACACCCCGTAGTTTTTGCGTCAGGGGTTAAAAACCCAATTTAGTTATTTATTAAGGACTACCAGAGAACACTTCCGTTTACTTACATCTGAAACACAACTAAAACTTTACAAAATGTATGTAATCACAACATGCGTAATAATAGCATAACATATCGTCACGCCTTTCCCCTGAGGGAGCTGGCAGAGGTGTAATACAACACCCACACTTCGCCGAACGATATTCAGTTCCAAATGTGACAGGGGGCGAGCCTGTCGCCATACACCGGGCTCCAGTCATGTAGCAGATGACATACAATACGCATATTATATGTTCACACAATGAACAAATTGGTGCGTGCCGTCGGCTGGGTTTGAACCCGCTCCCTCTGGCTTGAGGCTATCATCGCTTTAATAACAGGCTTTAAACTAAATAGAGGTTTATAAAGCTACCAATCATGTAGAGAACTCCACACTCATCATTATCACGAAGCCACCATCACCATGCACTAGGCAACCTGTCCCAATTTAATACATCAAAGCGTTAATACCCACTCGATTCTCGATACGATATACCGCGGGTAGATTGCAGCGTGTTTGCAGACTGAAGTGATATTATATTCCGCTGAGTGCGACAGACTGTAATTGATATTTGGAGTATGAAAATGCTCACCTATTTTTGTAAAAAGGTAAAGTACTGAGAAAAAACTGCTGAATGAAAACCATAAATAAATTATGACTTTTGCTAAGCTAAGCTGGTAGCCGATAGTCTACATGGAGCAATTTAAGAGTTCGAGGATAGACAATAGACAATAGACAAATATTTATTTGTCTTGGATGGGTTCAGGACCAGGTTGACTGCCTCGGTGGCTCAGTTGGTAGTGAACCTGCCTTCTGAGCTTAGGGGCGTGGGTTCGATTTCAACCTAGGGCAAACATTCATGTGATGAATATTAGTGTTTGTTCTATGTCTGGGTGTTAATGTCTATTTAAGTATGTATTAAAAATATCGAAGTATGTTGTATCAGTCTCTGGCAGTCATAGTATAAGGTTTACTTAGTTTGGGGTCAGGCGACCGTGTGTGAAAGTGTCCCGAATTTTTTTATGTTTAAAGTAGATTTAAGGTTCCAGTGAAGAAGCGACGGTTGGAAAGAATTACGTAATAAAAATTTAATTGTCAATAAATTGCTTTACTATACATAATAGGAAGGTTTTAACTCTTATAGTCAACTTCATTCGAAAAATGTTAAAGTTATTTTTTTATTTTTTATTTATTGGTTTTTAATAAACCCATTCGTATGAAACCTCATGATGCCTCGTTGCATCAATAATACAATGTAAATATGTAATGAGAGTATATTTCTGCCTACAAACTGCTACGTTAGTTTGGCAGAGTTGTATACTTAATAATAAAAAATAAAAAACTATTTTTAAAAGTTTTCAGAAACATATCGTCACGCCTTTCCCCCGAGGCGGCTGGCAAAGCTGTAATATGACACCCACGCTTCATCGGACGATATTCAGTCCCAAATGTGACAGGGGGCTAGCCTGTCGCTATACACCGGGGTCCAGTAATGTATCAGATGACATACAATTTGCACGTGCTGCCGACTAGGATCGAACCCGGTCCCTCTGACTCGAGAGACCCGGGCCTTCTCCAACTGGGCTATGATCGCTTTTTTAGTAACAAGCTTTTATAATCTCACTAGCGACCCGCCCCGGCTTCTTCCAAAAAACCTTCCGTGAAAAATGATTTAACTGCTCCATCGTAGGCCGCATCACTGCTTATTATCAGGCATGATGGCGGCTAAACACAACTCTATCAAACCATAAACTCAGATCAACCTAGAGGAAAAGATGGAACACTGCGTTATATCTCGCTGGAGCCACTTCTTTTTAAACTTGTGTGCGTGGTAATGACGCCGTGAAAAACATTTACAATTCCAAGAAAACTAATATTAATTCTCATGCACATATTTGTAACAGTTTAATGTTACGGATTTTTCAAAATTGACTTGTAAAAAACTGCACAGTTTTTAAAAAGAACCTCAAAATGTAGTCCTGGCCACACTTTTATAATGCACTATAAATATATATATGTTCACGAAATTATACCATTAACCCACATAGCAGATAATGTCGAGGTAAGAATGACCAAGCGAGTAGCGTATTTTTTTTGCGTCAATGTGTGCGTGTTGTGTACATTTACGACAGTAGCGTAGTTTTTGGATGGTTTTGGCTTCATCTAAATCATACGTCGTGCGTCATCTTATTCTCTAGGTTGATCTGAGACTATAAACAAACGGAAGAGCTGACATTGAGATATGACTCAAATCTGGCATGGTTTAATAATATACTCCGCCAGCGCCAGGTATGGCATTCAGCAAAACGTAGTGACGTCAACCGATGCTTAAGCAAGACCGAAATAAGTCATTTACAACAAGTTCGAAAGAGACGGATGACGATTACGTCATTACGTGTTTGCTGAATGCTAGACCTTGTATTTTTTGAATCATAAAATCTGGCAATCAGTCGGAAGTCGCAAGACGGCTGCTGCTACTTACAAGGTAAGCATAAGTACCTTTACTAACAAGGAAAGTTAAGTAAAAGTTTGTGGAAATAAAATGTTTGTGACTGTGTACTGTTATCGTTTATTTTTAGTAACTGCTCAAGGAGGGTTATGTTTTTCGAGTGTAGTGTATGTTGTATGTTTGAGGTTTCTTTGGCACGCCCTACAGCCTGAACAGCTTGATGTATTCAACATGTGAGGTGTCATTTGAATTATCTTGATAGTAGAAGTGACATAGGATACAACATTTTGCAACCGGGTTTTTGTTTTTCTTTCAATAATGTCACTTGTCATCAATATAATATCAATTCTAACCGTGCAGTAATCTTTGTATGAAACTCCCTGCTGCAACGCACAGTAATTGGAATCGTAACGTACTCGTAATCGCCTTACCTTGGTAAAGTAAAGCGATACGGTGATGATCCCTTACCGCGTTGATGTGTGTGCTACGACCTTTAATCGACTGCCTCGGTGGTTAAGTTGGTAGTGAACTTGCATTCTGAGCTTGGGGGCGTGGGCTCGATTCCCACCTAGGGCTGTTTGCCCTATGTTGTTGCCTGTTTCATGTGATGAACATTGGTGTTTGTTCTATGTCTGGGTGTTAATATGTATATAAGCATGTATTTAAAAATATCCAAGTATGTATGTATATCATACTCTGGCCGCCATAGTACAAGCTTTGCTTAGCTTGGGGTCAGGCGATCGTGTGTGGAAGTGTCCCGAATTTATTATTATTTATTTATTATTTAATCACAAATCCTATACGAATCAAGAAAGGAGCAGCGGGAGCTACACCCATTACCTAAGGCCACGAAACTCGAACCACGAATTGCTCATTAATTCAAATTAAGTAGGTACATTGACAACAGCAATTTGCTAAGGAAACATTCGCGCTCACTTAATAGTGTTCAAACATACTGGTGAAACGTAAACATTTATTTACTCGTGTAATGTAGGTGGATAGGTATATATAGGTAAAGAGGGGGCTACTCACAGAACGTCATAAATGTAAAAAGTCAAACGCGCAAAATTTCAAGCGGCTACCAAGTTGTTGCAAATTGACAGATACGCATCCCAGCTAATTGAGTTTGTAAATCAAATGCGAATAAAATTGCGTGTGTCTTTTCGCTTGTTTGACAATGTATGCTTCTGGCATTTTGCGATATTGACCTTATGTTTTCTTGACGTTCTGTGGTTAATCCTAACTTCCTGACCTATTCTAATTTCTAACTAAAATTAAAATTGCGAAAGTGAGTTTGTTTATTTGTTTGTTTGTAATGCTTTCACGCCTTAAATGCTCAACCGGTCTTGATAAAATTTGTCATGTACACTGTCGGGGGTACAAAAAGGACATAATACTTTTCACCCAGAAAAAAATTAACAGTTCCGGACCACAAGTGAAACCGCAAGGCGCAGCTAGTATTTGATAAATTTATCTTTTGAGCCTGCATTTATCAACGTTAATTGACTGGATTCGAGAAATCAATGCCATTTTTGTTTTCTGACAGCTGTCAATAATTTGACGCATTGGTTTTCGTGAAATTTTTGTTTCATTTGGTGAGTGTTGAATGCTGAAATTGAATATCGGCTCTTACGAGTATCTGAGTGCTAGTGGAAAAATCATGTTTTTTGGTCGCAAAAGTGCAAATTAACAAATGTAGCCAAATATATTTGTTAAAATTGACAGAGCGAACGTTTGTAAGCGAAGCGTCTCTGTTTCAGGTTTGGCTAAAAGTACCTACTTAACTAGGTCTTCGTGCTTCATGTTAGGTAACAATGTCGCTTCATATCAGGCGAGTTGGTAGTCAAACGAAGACCTATTATTTGAAAAAAAAAGTCTTACTAATATTATAAACGCGAAAGTTTGTGAAAGTGGATGGATGGATGGATGTTTGTTACTCTTTCACGCTAGAACGGCTGAACAGATCTGGATGAAATTTGGCACAGAGATAGAGTATAGTCTAGAATAGCACATAGGATACTTTTTAAACGCAGGTGAAACCGCGGGGCGCAGCTTGTATCAACATAACTGAAGACGCTCACTTAGGTACTAGTGACTCTGTTTGCTCTATACGTGGACATCTGTTCTCCCCTACAAGTCGCATTCCTGAACCGACTCTCTTGAAATTTTGTGAGTAGGTTCAACAATAATTAGGATATAAAATTTTTTGTTGAGTTAATTTTTAGAAATTTTTCAAAATGAATTTCGATTTTAAAAAAAAAGGAGACCTGTTAAGGAAGACAGAGTGCCGGACAGAATTCGGACATACGAAAGCGTTTTTGTCAAAGCTGAAGCAAAGACGCTTCGATCTCTAACACACGCTCGGTTGAAGAGTATATTTAGAGTTACGTAATATTATTATGTAACTATAAATCAGAAAAAAACGTCTACGAGAGACAGAACGAAGTAATCTCTACCAAATATGTACATACTTAAGAGGGTAGTTAGACATTTTCCTTTGTTTTGCAAAAGACCGAAACCTTTTGTAGTCATGGAAAATTACCTAACTTTTAGGAAAACGCTAATGTGTTACGATGGTAATTTTTTCAGGGATTTTGTGTACATCTGGAGAGCTCTTGTTGCTTAACAAAAGCTTTTATCTCCTTAAAATTAAGACTCATTTTCATTTAATTTTATTTTAATTTGTTCGGTACTTCAAAAACAAATACAAGTGATATCCGCTTTTGGGCGTATTACTGAATTTGTTTTGTAATTTGGGTGCTGGGGCCTTATTCTAACGTGTGCGCGAGTCACTCTCACTCTTAAGACTTTTGGAATGATAAAGACAGCGACGGATATAAAACGGCCGCGCGACCTGCTTACTGAGCCAGGGGGCGTGGGATCGATTCTCATCTAGGGCAAACATGAATGTGATGAACATTTGTGTTTGTTCTATGTCTTATAATAAAACATATATTTCAGAAGCAGAACTCTTTATTTATCAATATATATTACAGTACTCACACAACAAAACTCCAATTCCGAGGACATATTTATAAATTGATACAGATTACATCATTACGCCATCGCTGTTCCAACGCGACTCCCGCCAAAACCCGACCTCGTGCACCACGAGCATTCAACCTCTTTAACCTGATCCTCTTTTTTGTATTCAGTGCTACCCGTCTGAACTTATTTGATTTCAAGTTTGTTTTTTCATAATGTATTTAAATTGCTAGGTAATACGAATCTTACACTCTGTATTTAAAATATATGTATATCTAAGTAAATCAGTATCTGGGACCCATATTACACGCTTTGGGGTCAGGCGACCGAGTGTGCAACAATGTCTCAAATATTTTATGACTAGCTTTTGCCCGCAACTTCGTTCGCGTTTATTCAGAAAATAGTATCCATAAACCCTCCTCGTGATATACTGTAACTGATTATCAAATTATGAATCCTACTAATATTACAAACGCGAAAGTTTGTAAGAATGGATGGATGGATGTTTGTTACTCTTTCACACTAGAACGGATGAACAGATCTGGATGACTAAGTCAAAAAAGTCATTTTTAGGCAACTGCGTTCGTTTTTACAATAAAATCCCGAAAAATATAACAAGGCTCACCGAGGGAAAATTCAAATCACATGTAAAAACTACATTAATGAAAAGAGGATATTATAAGGTTAAGAATTATTTGAAGATAAAGATGTCTGGAGCCTTCCACTACCGTCAAGTAGCCACTAGTATTTATAGATATTACCTAGTTGTAAGCCAAAATTTGTGAGACTGTAATTTATTTATTATTTGAAAAAATAATGCCCCTCAGTTTCTTGCCTGTTCTTCTGAGTAGAGGCTTTTTGTCCGAACAAGGCGGTCGAGTCTATATAAATAACTTTGACGTTCATAAGTGTATCTTTGATACCTAAATTGAATGAAAACATTTTGACTTTGACTTTGATGAAATTTGGCACAGAGATAGATTATAGTCTAGAAAAGCACATAGGATACTTTTTAATCGCGGGTGAAACCGCAGGGCGCAGCTAGTAATATAATAATTCGTTAACAAAGAGATCAGAGACCAACATTAAAAAAAAAATCTGGCTGGGTTTGAGCGGAGTTTTAATTTTAGTTACAGTTACTAAGTTTTAATTTTAGTTACAACGTACTATTCTGTGATGTTGTCTGACGCACTTAGTAAGCGGCGCGTTGGTTTTTATTAATTTACAGAATTTCATGACAAAAAGATTTATTTATTCAGAAAAAGTATCCAAAAACCTTCCTAGTGACATATTGCAACTATTTATCAAATTTCATCAAGATACGTTCAGCCGTTTAGCCGTAAAAAGCCTACAAACAGACAGACAGACAGAGTTACTTTCAATTTTATAATTAGTAAGGATTATTATTATTTATAATATCGCTCACGCCAGAATAAGGACCCTGATTTACTGGACTTTAGGGCTCGGTGGGCGGACTTTAGGGTTGGGGTCATTATCACTAATTTCATTAGTAACTATAGGTCGCCATCGAAACTATAGTTTTGGAACCGTTTAAACTACAACGAAACAAAGTCCAATTATTAGGAATATTCAGGGTTATTAAACAGTAATTGAATTATACCTGAATGGAAGACTATATGGTTGATTTAAGCGTCAATAAATACAGGGGCCCTATTCTTAGGCGTAAGATGTGTCATTGTTTCTCTTGTTTGAAAAATCATAGGAGTGAGAGTGTTCAAGATAACATCTCACCCGTCAGAATAGGGGGTCAATAGCGAATTAATTTGCCGGTTAGTTGTTATGCGCGCGCGCAGTGCACATGACAACTATGTTCAAACGTCCAAACATCGCTATTAAACCCGCTAGGACAGCAAACAATACTAACTAATCACCATAAATCAACCATGATGTAAAATTAAAAAATGTAATTGTAATTCCGAAAAAAATTTAGCAAAACGCACGAATGAAAAAATAAGATGCATTTCAAGCTTACGTAATTTTTCCAAACTCATGAAAATATCAATGAATTAATGGTACGAAAAATGAATTTTAGTTATTTGTACTAGGCTGTCACGATGTTACGTTCAAATCGTGGCAGATAAATGTCCGCCATGGTAACAAACTTGTCCGCCGCCTCTGAAGGGCCTCTACCCTGGTCCGTCCTAAATCCGACCCTGTCGGCAGTAAACACGGGGTCATCAATTCGTCTGTCGGCAGTCCGTTGGCAGTCACACTGTACCGGATATTCTTGTTTATTTAAATGTCGTTATTTAGTCCGTCCGTCTGTCTGTCAGTCCCTTGGACATTTATTTGGGAAAATGATTTTTTTACCCACGACTGAGCAGCAAAGAATATAATGATAGAAAGAATGTAAATAAATCGTTCCAAATTCTTATTTTTATTAAGTAGGTATTTATATTTTTTTTATGCTATGGATTGAGTTAAGCAATAGGTTTACTTATTTGTAATGTATGTCTGTTACGTACCATTTTTCTTTAAAACGGTTGGACCAATTTTGATGAAACTTTGTTTGTCAGAGAGAAGGTTTAATTGCTGTGGAACCTGTTGCATTGGATTAGTTAAGATAAGTAAGTACTTACAATATTTACGGTAACAATATTTTACTATCCCCCAACCACATATTTGATAAACATAAGAATCGACGAATGTTTTGTTTTATTTATAACACATCATAGACGGTGTCGTGACGTTTTACAATACAATACAATACAAAAACTCTTTTTTTGACACAAAATACAAATAAATCTAATCTAAACACTCAAAAATAAAGGCGCAATGGGCGGTCTTATCGTTTAAGAGCGATCTGTTCCAGTCAAGCTTTTTTTTGTAGTTCAGACGTTAAGTAGTTTTGTATGTATTAGCTTATGTTTGCGTAAGTAAGTAAATAACATCTATCATATAATCCAATCCAATCCAAATTTTAATAAATGCGAAAGTGAGTTTGTTCGTTTGTTTATTTATTTGTTTGTTACGCTTCCACGCCAAACTACTCAACCGATCCTGAATTTTGTATACACGTTGCCAGGAGTGTAAAAACGGACATATAGTACCATTCATCCCGAGAAAGAAAACGGTTCCTGTGGGACCGCGGGTGATACCGCGGGACAAGGCTAGCCGATAATTTTACATGGAAAAATATGGTTCAGTAAAATAGCAAGTATAACCGGGAAGCACAACTAGTGAATCATATACGGACGAAACTAGCCTACTATAATTTAATATGAAAAAATACGGTTCAATAAAATAGCAAGTATAACCGGGAAGCACAGCTAGTGAATCATAAGATAATGCTCTTCACACGTCCCTGGCATAGTAGCATGTAAACACAGGCCATCAACTCCTCCGATCGCCGCGCCGCGGGGAACTACTGAACTAAATTGCCTTATTTATTGGCGTGTTGTTGTTTTGGACGGGGAACTTGAAATCGTTGTCGTCGTAGAAACAAGATATAGTATGTCAACTTGAGCCGCGTACGAGTTTTGAATACCTACCCTAGACTAAATACACAGGGTTGTCCCTATCTCTAAGTTTCATAGGTACCTATGTCCCTATGTATATTGTAATTAATAATAATTATTTTCGTCATTTTGAATTTCCAACAACAGCCCGATAAAAAATCTATTAATAATTTTAGGAGTTCCGTACGCAAAGAGTAAAACGGGACCCTATTACTAAGTCATCGCTGTCCGTCTGTCACCGGGCATCTCATGAACCGTGATAGTTAGACTGATGAAATTTCTCAAATTATGTATTTCTGTTGCCGTTTTAACGACAAATACTAAAAAACAGAATATAATAAATATTTAAGAGGGCTCCCATACAATAAACGTGTTTTTTTTTTGCCTTTTTTATAGGTAGGTAATGGTGTGCGCGAAGGGTTCCGCCCTTCACGCACAAGTCCGACTAGCACTTGGCCGGTTTTTTGTAATCAGTGTTACCCGTCTGAACCAATTTAATTTTTATTCACTTTACTCTTGAACACCCCCGGATTGTATTTAGATGGAAAGACAGACGCAGGCAACGAGTTCCACACCTCTGCAGTTCTTACAAGAAAAGTTGACTTAAAACGCTTAGTGCGTTTTGGCGGAATTTCCACCATAAGAGGGTGTCTCTTACTGGTGCGCCTGGTACAATTATAAAAGAACGGTGATGGCTGGATCAGGTCGTGCAGTTCTTGTGCACACTCGCCGTAGTGTATTCTGTAGAATACCGACAGACTGGCCACTTCACGCCGGTGTGACAAGCTCTGAAGCTTAGATTCAACCAACGAGTCTTTTTTAAGGGTCCCGCGACGCTATGAAATTTCCATACAAACGCGCTTGTCAAATTTCTTGGAAACCATTTGTCAGATTATGATAAAATTTGGCACAATTAAATGAACTATATGTCCGCCCCTATGTACTTGGTTTTTTTAAAAAAACGTCCTCAAGATAAAATAGAGCTATGAAAAATATCCGCATTTTTAAGGGGTCACTTTTGACTGATTTATTCAATAGATAGACAAAGCAAATTAAAAATCCCTCTTCATAGGGAGGTTGTCTACATTATTAGCTTTTAAATGAACTCATAATACGAGAGAAATTCTTAGTTATTTAAGAATGATTACAGAAGTGCAAAAGTCATGAACAAAATTGAAATTGTACTTTGTCACTCTGTAGGTAACTTTAGAGGCTCGGCAGTATCATTACTCGCTCTCTTCGCTCGTCTTCTTCTAGACGAAATCGCTACAGAATACCTTAAGCCAATGCGAAGTTAGTCTAAAGTGGTTACCGTACTCTTAATGATGTAAATATGGTTGTGGTAGGTGTGACCCAAGCCTAATGGTAGAGTATGAAAAGTTAGACTACAACAGTTAGGCGTTACTTTAAAACTTTTACTCGCTATTATATTGCGATAGTTTAGATTTACGGTCCACTCAAACGTTTATTATAAAACACCTGCGAAAGTGCTAAATAGTTCGTTTATAACTTTAACTTCAGTTGTAAAGTCTGATTTAGACTAACAAGATATTGCCGCAACTTATTGCGAGGTCCTAAGTCTTTACGGGCTGATTCTAAAGCAGACGGCATCGTTATACGTATGTCCATCTTTCGAAGAGTATTGACCAGTGTTAGGTGATGGAAAAAAGACCCATCACATGAAAGTGTAGTAGATTTAAATAGCTTTCTGATAGCTTAAAAAAATGGCTTATCTCTACCCCTCTCTATTTCTTTGAATTCCTTTGAGAGATTCGTGCAGCATAGATAATTAAACTCTTTATTGCTCACACGACCAATAACAAAACAACAAGAGAACAATGATTAATTTTAATACTTATTCTGTAGTGGAACAGTTGGCGGCTTTATCACTAAAAACGATCTCTTTCAGGCAAACTTAGGATGGAGAGCATACGAGAAATGAGGGTGTCGCATCTGTTTTCCAGAACACAATAATCAGAAGCATCTATCTGTTAGTTAACTCGCTGGTCTAAACTTTGCTTAAAGTCCTAAAACTTTCCATGATATTTATTTCAGCCAGACATTAAAAGTTATATTGAAAAGAGCAAGTACTAAAAATCCGCCAACAATTTAAATTCAAAGATAAAAAGATGAGGGAATATCATCAGATTGTTTATGCATAATTTTTTATCTCCTTTGCATCTTATTTCTCTCTGGTACCGGTCAAAAGGAGAACTGGAGAGAATGATAACAAGGAAAATTATAGACAAGGAAAACCATCAAAAGGATAAACGGAACGTCGGAAGCAAAGAAAATAACTCTCTATTTTGCTAAGAAAAAGTCGGAAAAACCAAAAACCTTTGATTTTATTGGGTATCTGTCCAAAATCTGTCCAACAGTTATTTTCCATAATTGTTTTATAAATGTAATTTTATTCTTATTATTTTTTTTTTTTCTGTGTATCTTTTAAATTTAAATTTAGCTTATTTCTTTATTTCTTGAGTGTATGTCTTTTAAGTGTTATTTATCTATTTACCTTTATATTTGTGAAAACTTGTAATTGGCCTTCTGTCTCTATCTTCTATTTATAATTTTGTACCTAGCTGTAAGTTTTCCTAAGAAAATAAAATATAATAAAAATAAATACACAATCCACGTGGATTTGTTTCATTGTCCTCGTCATCGTATTTACAACGTGCTGTTTTTTCAAAATGGAAATTTTTGAAGAATTTTTTAAATCCTAGACAGTTTTAAGATGCTTTCCTCTGCAGTCGAAGCTTTGAATAAACATTTTTAACTAAAAAAATTGGTTGTCTGTGAAGTCGGTTTACTGACGATAGTTGAACGTGACAACGTGCTCACTCAAGTAGGAGAGAGACGGATGTCGAACGCTGCCGAACGCAAAGGCCGATTGTGCTTCTTTGTCGCTCGTTCCGCGCTCTCGCTTGCACTTCAAGCCTTACATGGAACGCCTCAGAGCGAGGTAACGCCGCATTTTTTCGTGCGTGCAGCCGGCTCTATCGAATTATAAGACGTTGTCACGTCAAAAAAAATTTAAACTTTTCTTTTTGCAAAAAAAAATCCTAATTTATATCTCCACAATTTTGAAAAACTTTCAAAAACTGAGTCGGCTTGGTATCGGTTAAGAAATGCAACCTGCAGACGAAGGCGGAGATCCAGACATATAGAAAGCATTTTGTCGAAGCTGAAGCAGAGACGCTTCGTTCGCTAACGCTCGCTCGGTTTATTATAATATATTTGCCTCTGCGCTTGCAATAAATTAATTTTAATTAGGTTTTTTAAACTGAATTGTACGATATTCTATTTCGAGCATGCAGCCAACTCAATTTAATCGATCATAGAGTTCAATATTGAGTGACGGGAGAATTGTGAATGGCTTTTGTTACGGTGCATTTATCTTGGAGACTGACATGCGAAAAGCACCATTGTGGTTGTCATGACTTTATCAACGTATCTCCTCAGAAGATTCATGGCATTTGAAAAGATTGATGATGAACCTGTTAGAGTGAGCGATCTCTCTAATATTTAATGTAAAAAATAACCCTTCTACAAGGTTATCAGGAAAGGATGTACTAGCCGAAAGGTGTTCATTTTACTTATCATTATAAACAACTTTCATTATGGGGCCATCGCTAAAGTAGAGAAAAAAAAACAGCTGTTCCCTTATTCCCTTTTCCATACATTTTGTCCACGATCAATAAATTTTAAATGGAACAATTGCTTTTTTTGCGATTACAAGATTGGATCTATTGAAAAAATTGTACACAATGATGAGTATAATGACCCCCTTTCGTCTTAGTACACCCTATTCTGCTAACCCTGTTTGACAGAAGCTATTTCAACAAATTTTGGCTAGAAAGTAAACTTTAGCCCCATAAACATAAAGTTCTTTTAAGACCGAAAAACATATTTAAAAAAACTGGGTTGTTACGAGCAAATTTCAAAGCACCTTGTTAGTTTTCCTCTCTTCTTTACTTTATCACGCGCTCTGGTCAAAGGTCTTTGTTTGTGTTAGAAAATGAGGAAATGCCGAAATAATGAAGTTATACGTAAGGTTTTACAAAATCGCCTTTTTATTTTTTACTTTGGTCTTTCAGGTCACTTGGTTTAAGAATAAGTAGACGAACGAGCGAAACAGCGATGCTTCAGCGTCGACAAAAATGCTTTCGTATGTCTGAATTCTGTCCGGATCTCTGTCTCCTTCTACGGGTTTTTTAAATCAGTACGAGTTATTTGGAGTCCTGAGTAAAGCGAGGGGTTCAAGCCGCCCAAGACAAAGACACTGCTTTATCTCAGAAGTGAATATTCTACTTTTCACATCTTCTGCGAGGCAATAAAAAGGAACTGTGAAAATATGTTACAACAAATACCGTATTTTGTTTTAAACGTAGAGCTCATGGTCCAGTTGCGTTTTTATCTTAGTGTTTTTATTTTTTTGTGTTAGTAATTTTAATCTTATTCTTCAATTTTCGATTAAACTCTTCTTACAGTAGCCATACAGTATTCAATTTCAACCTCTTTGCTCAAAAACTCCCTTGGGATTTTCATACAACTTTACTCCCTAGTTAGTGCCTTGCCGTTACGTTGAGAGTACGTGATATGTAATTGGTCATTGTCGAGCAGGTGCTGTGAAATAATGTAAAGTATCTGTTAAGGAAAATAGGAGAGAGAAAAGGTTAATATTAGGTCCTTACGTATGAAATTGGCGTTTTCTACGGGAGGAATAAAAAGTCGTTTTTTTTTTGTAAAATATATTTAATTAATCAAAATATGCACCGTTGTTATCTATGCACTTTTGCCATCTTATGGGTAGTTCATTGATCCCTTTACTATAAAAACCATGGGGGCGAGAATCAACAAACTCTTTGAAGGCGGTTTGGACTGCTGCATCGGAGTGGAATTTTTTTCCTTGTAAGAAGTTGTCCAAATTCCGGAAGAAATGGTAATCTGTTGGAGCAAGGTCCGGGGAGTACGGTGGATGTCGCAGACATTCCAATTGTAGCTCAGCTAACTTAGTGGTTGTTTGTTGTGCAGTGTGTGGTCTTGCGTTGTCGTGAAGCAGCAGTGGCCTAGAGCGATTGACCAATCTCGGTTGTTTAACAGCTAGTTCTTCCTTCATGGTTTGCAGTTGCTGACAATAGATATCTGCCGTAATCGTTTGGCCAGATTTAATAAAGCTGTAGTGAACGACACCGGCGCTAGTCCACCAAACACTTACAAGTAACTTTTTCTGAGTCAATTTTCGTTTAGGGCAGGATTTGGCTGGGTCTCCAGGGTTCAGCCATAGCGATGAGCGCTTTCGATTATCGTACAATATCCACTTTTCATCACAAGTAATGATTCGATTTAAAATCCCTTCATTATTGTGTCGGTTGAGCAAAGTAACACAGCAGGCGACCCGTGTTTGCAAGTTCGATTCACTCAATTCATGAGGTACCCATCGTTCGAGTTTTTTTACTTTCCCGATTTGCTTCAAGTGGATTAATACAGTTTTGTCACTTACCCCGAAGCCTGCTGCTATCTCTGAAGTGCTTTGTGATGGATCCGCTTCCACAATAGGCTTTAATTCTTCGTTTTTCACTTTGATCTCCGGCCGTCCACGGGGTTGGTTCTTAAGGTCGAAATTTCCAGAACGAAAACGTTGAAACCAAAAACGTACCATGCTGTCTTTAGCGACACCAGCGCCGTACACATCATTAATTCTTCGAGCTGTTTCTGCAGCACTGGTGCCACGGTAGAACTCGTACTCGTAAATATACCGATATTTCATGTTTTCCATTGCGCGGTAATAAGCGACGCCAAAGAAAAAATAATGAGGAAAATAACAAATGAATGACTGTATTCCAAAGAAAAAAAACCAGCTAAATGAATTTATTAATTTGAATTTCGAATTCTTAACCAAAGAGGAAATATTTCAGATCAAATTGATCAGTACGACAAAACGCTGATTTCATACGTAAGGACCTAATATATTTAACACTTCAGGAGGTCAAATACCACAAAAACCTGACTAAGACACAGATCTTCATGATACATCTTTTGACTTGACTGACTTTTTATCCGACTACAAAAAAGGAGGCAATCTGAATAAGGTTTTTTTGAGTGTTTGTTATCGCAAAACTCCGTTATTTGAAAACTGATTTTGAAAGTTATTTTTTATTTAAAAAGATAAATATGCCTACTTACAGATTGGTCCAATTTTTATCTGAGTATGTAAGAAAGAAGGTTATTAAAATAATAATTCGTATCACGGTATGTTGATGTTTTCAAACACTCACACCTACATACATCTTAAACTCAATGAACGTAGGCAGTTAGGTAAAAAAAAAAACTAGATCTCTACCACTGTCACAATGATTACAGAACTTCTAGTCTTTCTTCTTCTACGTAATTCTACGTAACAAAGAACGAAACTGGTAAACAAGCGAGACAGAGCGAGATGGTGCTCTACAAGACGATGCGAAGTGACTGGTCTAGAATTGAATTAGGCACAGCACAGACGTTAATGGAACTAGGAATGGGATGTACGGTCCGCAAAAAAGAAGAATTACGGAATCCTAATTAGTAAGCGGAATCGTATGTTTAATATTCGTGTGTATAACAACGTTATTTCATTCTATGGTTTTACATACAGGAAAGGTCTTTCCCCTGAAGGGGCTGGCAGAGTGTACAACAACCACACTTCGCCGGACGATATTCAGTCCCAAATGTGACAAGTGGCGGATGGACAGCAGATGACATTAAATACGAACATTTGGTTTTATGGTGCAATATTTAATGTTTGAATGTTTTTCGCTCCCCGACTCTCGAACTGAGCGGACGTGCTCTGTGATTTTTGGTTGAATACTTTATTTTGACTAATGCTGTGCCTCCCAAAGTGAATTCAAAGTTAAATTCTAATTATCGGCCTCTCTCGTTTCTACTTGGGAGCTTCGCCGTTTGCCCCAGCGGCCATTGTGGAGTGTGTCGGACCTTCCGTTCCTGCATTTCTCTCGCTTCTTCCTGAGGAATCGTCGTTGGTTGCCGCGGCCATTTTGGTTTGTGTCGGACCTCTCGTTCCTGCCGTACTTGGCTGTGAGCTTACCGGTTCATCGTACTGTACGTAAGTTGAGTGCAAAATTTATCACCTGGCCGTGGTTCGAACTCTGACTGCGCCGCACGAGTGACGTGACACCTATGCCACTGAGCCAAGAGGACGTGGACCGCTGGCTCGAAATTAAGCTATGCTATCATCCATTGCTACCAATAGCTACTAAACGCGGTGAGCTGAACTAGTTTGAGCTATTGTTTGCATATTTATTATATTTATGAAAACATGCCTTGCCACGGTTGCAAATCAACCTTAAATGAAAATAAATTCTTAAAATGTAATATCTGCTCATCAGAATATTGTTTTACATGCTTGAACCTAACGAAGAAAGCGTTTGAGAGTTTAACTATTGAACAAACAAAATCACTAAGTTGTCCTCACTGCCAGAACGTGAACTGTCGACGCAGAAATAACAATGATGATACTCCCATTCACCACCGCACTCGTCGCAACGCGCTGTCTCTGGACGACACCATGAACATTTCCTACGGTGACATGACTCGAGACACTAGCACGAGTGCTGCTATTAACATTTCTGCAGGCTCCAATTTATTGAACGAGCCCCTCACTTTGGAAAGTATTAGTCACCTGTTTGACTTAAAGTTGGCTCCAGAGTCTGCAATTATGACCAACTTGCGATCAGCGATAAATAAAGATATTGAAAAAATGGTGGCTGTGCATGTTGAGCGTGCTGTGGAAAATTTAAAAGGCGAGTTTACTGCTACAACTGACTTTTTAAGTGCGGAACAACAGGATTTGAAGTCAGAAATCAAAGAAAAAGAATCTGAAATTCAAAAATTAAAACTCAACCTCTGTAACACACAAAGTTCGCTATCAAAGATACAGTCTCGATTGTCTACAATTGAGAAAATCTCACGTGATCTGAATCTCGAAATACATGAGGTCCCTGAGAGCAAAAATGAAGATGTTCTGGCCTTATTTCATAAAATCTGCGAGTGCCTGCAAGTTACGGTCAAGGAAGGAGACGTAAAAGCTTGTCGCCGTATAGCAAAAATGGATCCGTCGTCAAATAGGCCCCGCAACGTTCTTGTTACGCTCTCGTCGCAACGGCTCCGAGATCTGGTCCTGTCTTCAGTGACGCGCTTTAATAAGGCCCACTCTAAGAACAAACTGGCATCAACGCATATCGGATTTACTGGCGAGGCCCGTCGAATATATTTAGCCGAACATTTGTCTCCAGAGGCGAAAGAACTACACAGCGCTGCGAGGAAGTTCTGCAGAGAAAGAAAATTCAAGTTTGTTTGGGTGCGTTTTGGCCAAATCTATATTCGCAAAGATGAACAAAGCCCTCCCTTACACATTAAAAATATTGACTGTCTTCACAAATTATCTTAAGTTACCCTTTTTCTTGCTGTTAATAACTATTTTTATATTGTGCTTTTAATTTTGATCTCATAATGTTTAATGTTTACTACCAAAATGTGAATAGAATAAGATCTAAATTATCTCAATTTTATTTAAATTTGTTGAATTCAGATTACGATATAGTGTGTCTAACTGAAACTAATTTAAATAAAAGCGTATTTGATGGTGAAATTGTAGATGCCCGCTATAACGTTTTCCGCCGAGATCGAGTAGACACGAACTCTACGAAAAATGATGGCGGCGGTGTACTCATCGCCATTAAAAAATCATTTCAAATTATCCGACAAGCATCTTGGGACAGTGGTATGGAGGATATCTGGATTACTATAATATCGGAATCAAGTAATATCCCTAATTTAAACCTTTGTCTCTGTTATCTCCCCCCGGATCTGAACTATAACATGTTAGAAGAATTTTACTCGAATTGCCATAAAATATTATTGGAACATTGCCTTGACGGTAATTATCTGGTGCTTGGGGATTTTAACATCCCTGAATTGTCATCTGTCTCTCTTAACTCTGACGAGCCATCACAAATCACTTACAGCAAAAAACTCTCACTTTTAATAGAACTTACTTCACTTTGTCACTTATACCAATGCAATTCCATAGTTAATGAGAATGGACGAACTCTGGATTTAGTACTTAGCTCAGTCAATTCTTTGAAGGTAATCGAAGCCGATCCGTTAAGTTTGGTAGACAAGCATCATCCCGCTATCCATTTTGATTTTCCTTTAAAATTGAACACGCACAAAAGTTTAAGAAAACTCAACTGTAAACGTCTAAACTTCACCAAATGTTGCTATCCAGACATTCAGTACGAACTGAGTATGATAAACTGGCATGACATTCTGTCATGTTCTAATGTTGATGAATGCACAGACATTTTTTATGAAAAATTATTTAATATTATTTTAAAATAAACTCCATTTACAAACTCAAAACCTCAAAGTTATCCAGTATGGTTCAGCAAACCTTTAATTAAATGTAACGAGGAAAAGAATAAATACCATAAACTTTATAAAAAATTCAACAACCCCAGAGATTATGATACCTTTTCACTGCTACGCGATAGATTTAAAAGAATGGCTGATCAGTGCTACAAAACTTATATTTCATCTATTGAGGACTCTATGGGTAATGATATAAAACTATTTTGGCGGTATGTCAATAATAGGAAGGGCCACGTATCAATGCCACATACAATGAGCTTTGGTAATTCTACATCATCCAACGGACAAGGGATTTGCGAATTATTCTCGGAATATTTTGGTTCTGTTTTTAAAAAAGACACCAACAATAAAAAATATACACATTCTGCTTCCAGCCACTTTATAGATAGAGAAACACAATCCCTCTCGAAAATTTTTATTTCAGAGAAAGATATTTTTATTAAAATTAAGCAACTAGATAAAAATAAAGGTGCTGGTCCAGATCAATTACCTCCATCATTTATTAAAGTCTGTAGCGAGCAATTGATCGTGCCGCTATGTATCTTATTTAATAAATCTCTTGCTACTGGTGTCTTTCCCATGCGCTGGAAAACAGCACACATAATTCCTATTTTTAAAAATGGAGACAAGTCCCGCTGCGAAAATTACAGACCTATTAGTATTTTACCTTGCTTTGCAAAATTATTCGAATCTTTAGTTTATAGTCATTTGTATAACCATTTAAAACCTTTTATCTCTATTAAACAACATGGGTTTGTCAAGGGTAGGTCGACCGTCACTAACCTACTAGTATATAAGAACTATCTGTGCCGGAGTTTTGCCACCGGTGGACAAGTGGACTCAATCTACACTGACTTTTCTAAAGCGTTTGACAAAGTTAGCCATGACTTACTTTGTAATAAGCTTGCTTCTTATGGCATTCACGGTTGTTTGCTCCGATGGCTAACTTCTTACCTTTGCAATAGAAGTCAGTTAGTTGCCTTGAAAGGATATGTCTCTTCTCCATCTAAAGTGACCTCTGGGGTGCCACAGGGGTCTCATTTGGGACCCCTCTTATTTATTATCTTTATTAACGATCTTATAGAGCGTTTGGCTTGCGAATGTCTGCTTTATGCCGATGATCTAAAAATATTTAAAACCGTTTCTTCTCCCCACGATTGTTATCTTCTGCAGAAGGATTTAATCACTGTTTCGGATTGGTGTACTTCGAATTATATGCATGTCAATATTGGCAAGTGTTTTGTCATAACTTTTTCCAACAAGCGGCACAAGATTGTCTATAACTACACCATTGATAATCAGGATCTCACAAGAACCAACATTGCTAAAGACTTGGGAATTCTATTCGACGATAAGCTGTCATTTCGAGCACACTTTCAACACATAACAATGAGAGCCAATCAACTTCTTGGGTTCATTTTTAGATCAACCCATGGTTTTAAGAAACCCCATTCCTTTCTGTACTTGTTCTTCACTCTGGCCAGAAGCATTTTAGAATATGCCAGCCCAATTTGGTCCCCTCACTATAAAGTGCACATAAATTCCTTAGAAAGGGTGCAGAGAAGGTGCTTGCGGATGATATGCTACCGTCAGCAGATAGGTCGCTCCAAACTGAACTATGACTCCAGGCTATCTAAATTTAATGTTCAAAAATTGGAAGTGCGTCGCAAGTATTTCGACTTTATTTATCTCTATAAAATTATACACTACGTAGTAGACACTCCTGAATTACTTTGTCAATTAAATTTCAATATTAAGTATAGTAATCGCAGGTCCAATATTATTAATCTTTTTGCTTTGCAAACCCATAAAAACAATATTTCGTATTTTAATCCACTAGTCAGGATGGCTCGTCAGTACCTACAATCATTGCATTAATAATAAAAATGAAATTGATATTTTTACCTCTAGTCTATCAGTCTTCAGTAAATCACTAAAAGACATTTTTTATACCAAATACGTCCAACCAGATGCTTAGTTTTTTTTTTTTTTTTTAAATCAAATATCTTTTTTGCTTAATTTTAAGTTTTACTTTGAATTTAAATTGATTTAAATTTAATTTGAATTTAATTTTAAGTTAAATTTAAAACACTTTACTTTATATTTCATTTCATATTTCTCTTATGTTTTTTATTTTAGTATTTAAAAATGTATTTATTAACTATTATAGTTTATTCTATACTTATTTAACTTTTGTCTGCCACTAACTATGTATTTTCACAAGTTTTGGAGTACGGTCCAGCTCTGTCTTTTTTTCTTCTATATACTACTTTGTATTTGACTGTACTCTGTTTTGTGTTTCAATAAATAAAATAAAATAAAAATAAATAAAGTGTAATGCATAAAAAAAAAACGATTTGTTGACGGTTGTTGTTATAGGTCAACATTTGGAGCCTACAATTTAACGGGTCATCCGAGCCACGGTAGCAGCAGTCAGTTGTAATTTAATGTTTATTTCTTCTTTTCGGTAAAATAAGCTTGTTGACTTCTAAGCTACATGATAGTAATAAAACCTAAAAACGGTCTGGAAGAATCATACTAAAAAATTCGCTTATTTTCTAAACTGTCAAATTTTATTCTCATTTCTTAACTCACAAAGTTATAGAAATATGAATAAGTACATAGAAAGAAAGAACTGCTAAGTACAGTTACGAATAAAATCTCCGAGCGCTTTGAGAAATCCCTAAGAAAGCGTAAAATATCACCTAAAAAGGCGCTACTCTCCTTGCTAACTCGATCCAGGTATCCGTAACTCGGTTCCCGACGCGGCGAATCAAATTATCCGTTCCATTGCCTACAGCTTCTGTGGTAATCGACAGTGTTTCAGGTTTTGTTTTATCTTTATAAAGTATCGAAAAAAATTGTCTAGGAACTTTTTTCCACACTTAGTGGCCACTAACATTGTGTAGATTTGTGCCAAATTTCAAGTCGCTAGTTTTTATAGTTTCTAAGGTAACCGGCGGTGAGATACATACAGATAGACAGACAAAGATACAGACAGACATCGGAGTCTCACCATATGGGTTCCTTTTTACCATTATGGTACGGAACCTTAAAAAACACTCAAATACTCGTTTTGACGCCTATGTCTCTCTGTCTTTGTGTGTTGATCTGGGCTTCGTAGAAATTTAAGGATCTAGATCTCAGATCAAATCGCATATCTTTGTTCAATTAGGAATCGAAGATTTATATAAGAAAGTCAAAGTTTTAAAAATATACCTACACCAAAAATACCACTTTGTTCCAAAAAAAAAGTCAGTCTCAGTACAACATGCAAGAAACTGAGGGGCATATTTTGTCAAATCGGACTTGAATCTGGGCACTGTATCCAAACGGGTGAATTCAAGTACGTTTTCTAAATAAAAGTTTGCTTTAACACTGTGTCTTGAAATTAGTAACTACTAAGTGTTTTTGATTAAAAAATCAGCTTTTGACAGTTATGAGCTTCTTATTTCTTTTATTTATTAAACTTGTCTGCAACTCTATTGTAGTACTATCTCAAGTAGGTAATTCTCAAGTTATTAATCGAAAAGAGTATTCTTCTGACCGTACACACGTTAGCAAGCGTCATCTCGCGTCGTCCTGAATGCTGGTAGATTGTCTTGGAGTTGAATGTATTTGTGGCAGCTAGGAATAGTCTTGATTTGGTCATACAGTATCTATTTACAATGATTCTCTTGATACGACTAGATACTTGGATCTACCTACAAGCTTGTCTAGGAACTGACAGATAAAGTTGTAGTTTGACGATTCACTAGCGGCGCCCGGCGGTGTTACTCGTGGTTTAAAAAGTTAGAAGCCATCTTCATATCAAATTTCATAAATTTAAACATAAATTATTGATATACGTAATTTAATACTGTTAACAGAGCTGGGTAGTGTCTGTTTACTTGTTGTTGTATTGGATCCACGCACTGTGTACTAGAAATTCGAATTGCCGCTTCTTCCTTATATTATGTCGATGATGCCAACAAAATCGATGAGTTGACGTTCGCTACAGTTTTATAAATAATGGATGCCTTCAAGTCTCGAGTGAATCGGTAGTATCTAGGGAAACGTGTTCCATTATACACCGCATAATTGCTTAAAATCGAACGACACGTCGGTCAGATGCAAAACTTCTTATTTAAAATAATATTTGTCGCAGCTTGTATTGCTTCGTATTGCTTAATCAACGTTCAATTGAAAATAAAACACGGAATTAAGACATGAAACACAATTTATTTAAAAGAAAATGTTAAAACACACTTCATGTACAAGTACAATAATATAAGTAATAAAAAATAAAGAAAGTATGTAAGTGATCATTAATAATTATGTTTTGCAAAAAAGGCCCGTTGCGTTAATGATAAATAAAAAGAACTAGAAGCATGTTAAGAAACTGTTGGCAAATGGGATTCTTTACCAATAGAAAATAGATCATGTCAAGCTACTTGTACTGTACGACGAAACGCAGGGGGAAAGCCTAGTTCGGCAACAGGAAACTTGTTACTATTATCATTAAGCTAGCCTAAAAATTAGTTAAGATTATTTGTGTACTTTCTAAGGAAATAAATAATAAACTCGGGACCCTTTTCACCCACGATCGCCCGACCCCAAACTAAGCAATGCTTGTACTACTGCTGCCAGAGATAGATATACATCCATATACATTTTTAAATGCATACTTAGATAGATATTAACAGCCAGACATAGAACAAACACAAATGTTCATCACATAAATGTTTGCCCTAGGTGGGAATCGAACCCACACCCCCAAGCTCAGCAGGCAGGTTCACTGCCAACTGAGCCACCGAGGCAGAGTAAATATTTTTATAAATTATGATTATCCCTGTACTGCCTGATGAACTAACGACTAATGAGTTAATATATAACTGTCTAGAGAATATAGCTGTCTAGAGAACTCCTGGATGAGAATGAAGTAATCTCCAACAAAATGTTAATTGTCGAGACCGACTGGAAGGTGCATGAGTTTTATGACAGATTTCATCTTGATTGCCATTTTGACAGCCAGAATGGTAGTTAAATCAAGCGCTTTGTTTAATTTTAATTGGATAGCGAAATTAAGGATCATCTGAGAGAATTGCTTGAAGATTTGCCTAGTAATGCCATTTTTAAATAAAATCAATAGATAATTTTTATTTTTATTTTATTATTTTATTTGAATTGGTTCGGTAACAGACTATAGGCTATGACACATGTAGGTAGGTACCAACTTAAATTAAATGTATAAAATTTGGACCTATAGTCCAATTATGACCATATACACAGCTTATAAAATGTACATTGAAACTAAAAACAATAATTAACTATTTTCTAAATTCTAATTCATGATATAACTACTACTTTGTACTTACTAATACATTACTTAATTTAATTTAATGTTTGATGTTTTATGTTATAATAATGTATAGGTACCTAACCTGCGCACCCCGCGGGTTCACCCGCGGTCCTATTTGTGTCTGTGTCGATATGTATGAAAATTTACATGATGATCGGTTACGTAATTAGAACGTGAAAGCGTAAAGCCCGTATCAGATTATTGTTGCGAAAGTGTTCCTTTGGTTTAGTTTGGTTGTTATAGGTTATCATTATAGCTACCTGGGACACGATACGCACCGCCATGCCTCGTGCGGCTAGGTATTCTTTATGTGAACTTCCATGGATATGCGCTCACTATATCAATTCTAGATCGCCTCGGTGTAAGCTATAAACGCGCAGACGGTGAGTGGTCTACTCGGTGACCACCCGCGAGTGGTTCACGCGAAGACAAGTGACAATCGCCGACAGACTACTTGGACATTCTTTGACCTAGCGAGGTCACTGGTTGACCACGCACCGTCCACCCGTGGACCACCCATCGACCACAAGGCCAGGCGATCCCAAGGCGCTCCAATGTGTAACCTTAATGGCTTTTTGACCAATAGGAACGGCGTATCGGCGCTTTTGCGGGTGTTCGCGGCAATGGCTTAATAAACAAACGAACTTTATAACATTTATAATGTGAGTTACGATAAAGATGCGGATGAAAGTGTAAACCTTAGTGGTTTACACTTTCATCCGCAACCTGGAAATCGGTGATTAATATCGTTTATGCTAATCTTGATAATTTTCCCAAATTTCCCATTATTGTAGGTATCATAGTTCAGTTATATTTGGAGCCCTAGACTTAACTCTTTTTGCCTGAACTGTTTTTAGCAAACTATTGACGTGTCTGTGTGTGACTGTGTGTGTATGTGTGTGTGGCATCGTAGCTCCTGAACGCATGAACCGATTTTTTTTTTGTTTGAAAGGTGAATTGGTCGGGCGTGTTCTTTGATTTGTTTGATAAAAATCAGTGTCGAGAATTTTAAATTTTAGATTTATTCTTGTTGACTGTGGACTTTGCTAGAATAATTAGTATAGTTACAATAAACCCCCGCTATGCATTAGAAGCTGCAGCATTTTTATCAAATCCATCTTTACAACGTCGCGAAAGTTAAGTTAATACGAAGTAAACTGAATTTTCTTTTTCCATCATTATTTGTCCTAAATCATTGACATGATGAAAAAGAAACTTACCGACACCATCAACACTAATTATGAAATAACACTTCAAGACCTAAAGCAACACAGCGCTAATGTGGAGGCACAATCACTTAATTTAATTAATCCTCTTTCGCTCTCTGGGATTAGGTAGCCTTCTTAATTAAATAATCATTTTGATTTTGCTATGTTGTATTGTTCTATCTTTTTCTCATCACTTGTGAAATACGAGCCCACACTGACAAATCAAATAAGTAAGAATCTTCTACAAATCTCTGCATGATAGGTTTTCCCTTATTAATTGTCGTATAAACTATCGATAAAGAGATTAACTTGTAACCGTATCGGCGGATTTTCCTTGTTCAACATGTTACTTGATAAGTCGTTGGAAAAAGTACGTAGATTATCGACTTTGATATGCATTCATAATCTTACCACAAAAGCAACAAAATCACTCGATGAAATAACATAATTTTTATAGATAATGTAATGGTACAAATATAATTATGAAGAATAAAGAACCAGGTTAATTTGATCCGCGTTGGTCTAGTCAGGAGGTCGAAAGATGAAGGCTCTGTTAGTGTTGTGTGTGGCTGTAGCATGCGTTGTAGCAGATGGTCCGTATACTAGGTATCATGACCGGATTGGGATTCCTCTGGCTGCTCGAATTTATATTATGAAGCTGAAACGGCCGCCATCCAGTTAGGGTCCAGAATTGTTGGAGGACAGCCAGCTCCTCTTGGAGCTCATCCGTATCTGGTGAGTTTTTAGAAGCCTAGCGAGGTTTTTGTCGGGTTTAGGGGTTGGCATAGCTTAAGAAATAATGGGTGTCCATGGCTGGTAAGGCTGTTCTCTCCATCAGCGACGTAAATAATAGTAAACCACTGCCACATAACGGTATGGCTGCTCCCTGCTCCAGCAACTTTGAACGTCAATGAAGATGCACGAATTTTGAAACACATTTTGTGTTGTACTATTAAACACGACATGTCATGGAACACGTAAGAATAAGATTGTTTTTCCTCGATCTCATGAATTGATTTTGTTTTCAGGTTGGAGTAGTGGCCCATCTAGGTTCATCTTTCTCAGCGTGTGGTTCTTCTATGTTAAGTAACACTCGAGTAATAACTGCTGCTCACTGCTGGTGGGATACTTGGAGACAAGTAGACAGATTCACCCTGGTCTTTGGCTCGGAATATATTTTCTTCGGGGGTGTTAGAGTAGACACAAATGATGTTCACATGCATCCTGGCTGGGACGGCGCTTGGGCATTGGAGTATGATATTGCTATTGTCAATTTCAATCACGTCTCATATACAAGTAAGTATTATCTTTATCAAGTTTTCTGATCATCTAACTCTAAAAGACGTTCTTCAATTTTTCTTTCTAGGATAGAATTAGAAATTTAATTAGGCTTGTTCTTTAAATAATTTCAGATGTGATTCAACCAATTTCACTTCCAACTGGAGCTCTGGCTAATAATGACTTCGTTGGTGTCTGGGCGCAGGCTTCCGGGTGGGGAATAACTGGACCAGGTAAGGACTTTCCAGTCCATCAACAGTTTGCTTGCTATTGCTCGTATGAACAGAAAATATAATTAATTAATTAAATCTTGGTTTGAATTCGTTCTAAGCATAAAGATATTTTTATAGATTTTTGCTTAAAGTTCTGTTGATTAATTTTAGTTCTTTTTTGTAATTAAGTATTATTTATTTAGTTTGGTATATTATCATTCTTGCAATTTTAGAAGTACAGTTTATTTAAAGCCAAAAATAAACGCATTTCTTATCATTTTTAGGAGCAGGACTTCCGGCTAACCAAATTCAAAGCCATGTAACCCTACAAGTAATCTCAAACGATGTCTGCCGTGTGTCGTTCCCGTCCTTAGTCACTGAGAGGATCATCTGCACCAGCGGCGCTGGTTCCGTCGGAGTCTGCAGCAGCGATTCTGGAGGACCCCTCTCGATTGTTGAAAACAACCAGCGAATCTTGGTGAGAATCACTGTAGAAATATTAAACACTAGCTGCGCCCTGCGGTTTCACCCGCGGTTAAAAAGTATCCTATGTGCTATTCTAGACTATACTATATCTCTGTGCCAAAATTTCATCCAGATCTGTTCAGCCGTTCTGACGTGAAAGAGTAACATCCATCCATCCATCCATCCATCCATCCATCCATCCATCCATTCATACATACAAACTTTCGCGTTTATAATATTAGTAGGATACACCATGAAAAACAACCAGCAGGGCTATTATTACAAATGTAAATATTTTTTATCTTTGTCTCTCTCGTTTCAAAAGCCATAGGAGTGACTCGGAGTGAGTGCGATCAAGCAACATCTCGTGCGTCAAGAATAGGGAGCCATGCAGTGTTTATGCGAAAAGTTTTACTAAAACATTTTTAACAATATTATCCACTATATGGGGTCCATGATAAAAACATCCAAGATACCTACACATAGGAAAACTCAATTAGTCGACCATCAGAAACCTTTGCAACGTATTATTAAACAGGCGCTTTTGGGAGTATACAACATCGTAGGTCTGTAGATTTACACTAATTTATCAATTGATTATTAAAATGTGGCTTTTGTTTTCTTAGATCGGTGTGGTGTCATTCGGCAGCACCTGTGGCGGCAGTTTTCCTTCTGGCTTCGTCCGGGTCACAGAACACCTGCCCTGGATTTGGTCAAGACTTTAATATTTCAAGATCTTACTAACGATTTAACTACTACACTAAAACTATATAATAATACTTTTACCAAATACATAATTTATATTTTTTGATAAATTGTCGTTTGATTCCCCAAAATTTTTAAATAAAACCTTTAGCTAATCTTTAAACAGTTATATCTTGTTAGTTGTGATATAGGAACCCGAAGTAGCTAAGCTAAGGAATTCTTATAGTTTCGATATATTCGTCTGTTTGACTGTATGTTCCAGTAATTTTAAATATTGAATGAGTTTATTTACTACTGGCCGGCTAGTAAGATAGTGTTTGTATTAGGTAGTTAGATAGAGGATGACACACAAAAATACCAGTTGCTCAAAAGCCAACTTACTAGCGAGCTTACATCAACCAAGGAATGAAACACTCGCAGCTAGTTCACAAGCAACTATGATAACGCACGGTCTGTTTAATTTTTGTAGGTTGTTAACAAACTGCTATTTATCTAGTATTTAGGAAACATTGGGCGAGTTCGAGAGGCGAGAAGCTCGCTCAATGTCAATAAGCCTTTAAAGACTTTTTAATTAGGTATATTCAAAGATTAGCTTGCGTTTGATTGCCATCTGGCCTGATGTTAAGCAGTTTTAAGAACAATCAGCCACAAGCAATAGTATAGTGACGAGTCTAACTGATTATTGGTTTGAAGTATAAATTTATAATTGGTGAAAAATCGAAGTGAAAAAACATATTTTTTTTGTTTTTACGATAAATAAATAAATAATAATATAAATAAATTTGGGACACTTCCACACACGGTCGTCTGACCCCAAACTAAGCAAAGCTTGTACTATGGCTGCCAGAGACTGATATACATACTCTGATATATTTAAATACATACTTAAATATATATTCACACCCAGACATAGAACAGACACAAATGCTCATCACATAAATGTTTGCCCTAGGTGGGAATCGAACCCACGCCTCCAAGCTCAAAAGGCAGGCTCACTACCAACTGAGCTTAGATGTACTTTCTAAGTTCTGTCCTAGTTGCCAGGCCATGAAGAGGCTTCATCCTGATTAAGCAAGCTGTGAGCGTGAGCGTGAGCAAATAATGACTGTCCGCTGACTGACTCTGAGTTACAGATCGGGCAAACTCAATGTCAAGTCGAAATAATTCTAGGTTGGTTAAAAAGCAATCTGTCGGTAATGGTAATCTAAAACCCAATCTGTAATTAAAAACTTGGTTTTCCCTAAACATTTTAGTGACATAATTTTGTGTGAATTTACAAAGTTGTTGGCGAGTTACAAACGATATCATTAATTTCTCGTAGAATATTGATACGAATCTAATGGAAACAATCAATCATTTATAATAATCGGATACAGATAATGTTTAAGTATAAATATTTTACAACAATGAAAAACAGGGCACTTACGAGTATATCCGCAAAAGTAAAAGAAGAAGGCCAACAAGAAGAAGAAAAGTAAAAAAATGAAGTCATTTATTTTACTGAGTGTGGCTGTAGCGTGCATTTTGGCAGAAGGTTCATTTACTGGGTATCATGACCGCATTGGTATACCTCTGGCTGCTCGCATTTTGGAGACCGAAACAGCTGCTATCCAGTCAGGATCGAGGATCGTTGGAGGACAACCAGCTCCTCTTGGAGCTCATCCGTACCTGGTGAGTTTTTAGAAGTCTACTGAGTTTTTTTTCAAAACTGCTAGAAAAAATAGTCAACAACAGGCTGGTAAACTACCTCGAAGCGAAATTCTATTTTTCCGAGAGACAGTTTGGCTTTAGGCGCGGAAAATCAGCAGAAGATGCTGTGGTGTTTGTTACGAATCTGATCTCGGCTGCCGTAGACCAAAATCTCCGTTGTGTGGGGGTTTTTCTCGATCTAGCCAAAGCATTCGATACGGTTTCGTTTCCGATCTTAACGAAGAAGCTTGAAGCTGCTGGAATCAGAGGAATTGCTCTTGAATGGTTCCGTAGCTACCTATGTGATCGAGGGCAACGAGTAAGGGTCGGATCGAGCCTGAGCGATGAGCTTCCGGTGAGTTTTGGCGTCCCTCAGGGCAGTATCCTCGGACCTACTCTCTTTACCATTTACATGAATGACGTTCTGAACCTAAAAGTGCCCGGGGTAGATATAGTCTGCTACGCTGATGATACTGTCGTCATCTTTAAGGATAGATCATGGGGAAAAGTGTTACAAGCAGCAGAAATCGGAATGAGCCGCGTCGCGGCATGGCTAAGCAACAACCTTTTAACATTAAATAATAAAAAAACCAAATTCATGGCATTCTTTAAAACCCAAAGATCTGCTCAACACTTTCGCTTAGATATGACAATACATTCTTGTTCCACAGGGCCTGAAGGAAGTTTTTCTTCCACTTGTAGTAGTTGCGATCGTATCGGACAGATCGACAGGATACGATACCTCGGTGTCGTATTTGATGAGACACTTACCTTTAAGCATCATGTTACAAAATTGTCTGGTCGCGTCCGTAAACTCATTTACGTTATGAAAGGCCTACGTCACTCTTGTGATCCGAAAACGCTCTTAATGGTATACACGTCACTCTGTCAATCAATTCTATCCTACTGTATCCTAGCCTGGGGTGGTTCAGCTAAGACTGTCATGTTGCCACTTGAGAGAGCCCAACGCGCCGTGTTAAAAGTCATGCTGCGCAAACCTTTTAAGTTTCCGACTGATGATCTTTATAGAGAAGCTTTGGTTCTGACGGTGCGACAGCTTTTCATACATAAGGCTACGGTCGCAATTCACATTTCCACCAAGGAGTCTAGCCAGTTTGCTGAACTTGAAAAGAGACGAATTTTCAGGGTGCCGATAGCTAGTGTAAGCTCTGCTTTTGCAAACCGACATCCAGACTCACTCCTTCCACGTCTATACAACGCAGCTCTTAAAGTTCTCCCTACATTGAAAAACGAAAGGTCGTCGAAAGTGAAGCGAGCAGTCCGTGAATGGTTACTAACTTTGTCCTACGAAAACACCGAAAACTTAATAACCCGTGTTCGTACGGAGCAGTGAGCCTACCTGATTTTCAACATTCCCTTACACAATTTCAAACTCAGTTACGAGCGCACGCACATACACACACACACACACACACACACACACACGCGCGCGCGCGCGCGCGCGCGCGTATGCACGCATTCACACACTCAACACACTTACTAGGAAAATTGTACTTATAACTTAAATTGCTAATACTTAAATTCAATTTTGATAACTGTAGATATTCGCTAGGACACCTCTTTAATGTAATAAATTTTCGTCCTCTTGGTTGCCACGTTACGGGCCTTGAGCCTAGTGTGGGACCGCAGGTATATCTGGGAATTGTCTTTAATTTTCAGGGATTTTTAAATCTTTGTATAAACTTGTATTTAATATTTGTATAAACTTGTGTTAAAATGTAATAATTCGTATTTTTGGAAATAAATTATCTTATCTTATCTTATCTTATCTTATCTTTTCTACTTGGATTAGGCGTTGACACGGCTTAAGAAACAATAGAGTTGCTTAGGTGGTACAGCTGTTTTTCTTTGTTTGAGACGTAAAAACTAAACCTCTGTCACCTAAAGGCATTGCTACCCTACTCTACCCTAGCAACTCAAAGCGTCTAAACAGTTGCATGAATTTTTAAAATATATATTTGTGTTGCTGACGCTGAGGTCTACGACCGGTCAGCGAATATCGAATGATCAAAAATCGACCTTCGCAAGCAATGTAGCGTTGCTTATCCCATGCCCTAAAAAAATTACCTCGAATTAAAAAAACCAAAAAGATCGACCTTATGTTTTGCAGCATAGAGACAGCACTGCGTTGCGTAAGGCACCAGGCGAGTTTAACATCACAACAATGACGCAAGAAAGACTAAGTTTGTGCTTTTTCGGAATCTCACGAATTGGTTTAATTTTCAGGTCGGAGTAGTGGTCCACTTTAGTGAAACTTCGTTCTCTGCATGCGGTTCCTCAATGCTGAGCAACACTCGAGCTATCACCGCTGCTCACTGCTGGTGGGATACCTCGAGACAAACTGAATGGTTCACTCTGGTCTTTGGATCTGAATACATTTTCTATGGAGGTGTCAGAGTGGACACTGATGATGTTCACATGCACCCTGGGTGGAACAGCCCGTGGGCTTTGGAGTATGATATTGCTGTTGTCAATTTCAATCACGTTGCATCTACCAGTGAGTGTTAATTATATTTGTTAAGTTTTCGGGACCCTTATGAGTTTTGATTGTTAAGAAAATTTTTTTTCGTTTTTGTTTGGCTCCATACATTTCTATAAAGCGCCCCTGACAGAAACGTTAATAAACTAAGTGAATAATGACATGAAAAATGTTTAAGTTGACTATCAAAACATATGGTGAGGGATAAATCTAGAAAGCTTTCTTCAATTTTAATCCAAAGGACAGAATTGGAAACTTAATGATGCCTGTTCTATGAATAATTTCAGATGTGATTCAGCCAATTTCACTCCCAACTGGAAATCTAGCAAATAATGATTTCGTTGGTGTCTGGGCGCAGGCGTCTGGATGGGGAATAACTGGACCAGGTAAAAACAACTCTTTATGTTTTTTTTATTTCTCATTACTGGAAGGTCAATTAATTTATTCGAATCTTTTTTAACTAGTTCTAAGCATGTATATGTTGTTGTTGTTTTTCATAAACCTTTACTGGTTTAAATAATATATATATCTGTAAAATATTATGGGAAACAGCATTTTTTTTTCTCTATATTAGGGTTAGCTGACATTGTAGCCAGATAACTTCATATTTAGTTTGGCTTGGTAAATCTTAAGCTAATAATTCTGTATCATACAGAATATTTACGCATTTATTCACATTTTTAGGAGCAGGACTTCCGGCTAATCAAGTTCAAAGCCATGTGACTCTACAAGTGATCTCAAACGATGTCTGCCGTGAAAGTTTCTCAGCCTTAGTCACTGAGAGGATCATCTGCACCAGCGGCGCTGGTTCCGTCGGCGTCTGCAGCAGCGATTCTGGAGGACCCCTGTCTATAGTCGATAACAACCAGCGAGTCTTGGTAAGTGTCATAATTAAAAAAAAACATATTTTTAATGATTTTATGATACGGTAATTACTCTCGTAAGATTAAGTCGGTTATGCAGTGCAGTACGGACGAATCTTAGTAAGGTTAGCTGTAAATGTTTTAATCTGTACGATAAAACAATTTGCGCCTAAGTCAGAATCTTTATGCGAATAGAATTAATGATCAAACGAACTTACCAAGTGAAGTTCGATCACAATTATGTGAACGGCTTCACTAGCGAGCTTTTCTATCAGTATAAAAACGTGGTCCATGGTGAAACAAACTCATGGTACATCTAAGCAAACTCCATTAGAAGCCCATGGGAAATTCTCGTAATGTTTGGGTAAATAATATTGTAGGGTTTTAAAATGTTATATATTATTTATTAAATGTTTATTAACATGTATCTCTTGTTTTCTTAGATCGGAGTGGTGTCATTCGGCAGCACCTGTGGAGACGGATCTCCTTCTGGTTTCGTCCGGGTCACAGAACACCTGCCCTGGATTTTGTCAAAACTTTAATACTCTTAGATTTTTTATTTGTTTGTAACGATGTTTTTAAGAAATATACATAACATTTTTAAACAAATTGTCATTTGATTATCCAAAAGAGAAAAATAAAAACTTTTGCTAATCTTGTATTTTGCACTTAGTTGCCGTATAGGATTCCGAAGTAACCCATGAATACGGCCTTGTATATGAATATTATAGTTTCCATATATCCGTTTGTAGGTTTGTCTGTCTGGATGGTACAATATTTTTATTTAGAGACAATTTTATAAACCCACGAAACGGAGGAGGTTTACAAGTCGCGACTTTTTTTAAAATATTAGCTTGCGTTTGATCGTCATCCCGTCTGGTGTTAAACAGTTTTAAGAAACATCAACGAAAGATAGAGAAATTCAAACCGATTACAGCTTATTGGTTGCATGAAATATGTAACGATAATCAAACAACACGAAGAGATAAAAGGACATCCTTTCAAAGTTTTGAGCTTGCTTTGTTTTACCTACTATAAATCCCAAGGGAGTTTTTGAAAAATGAGGTTATAATTGAATGAAAACTTAGCATACTCAGCAACTCAGTGGCACTGTAAGTGCAGTTAATTTAAAAAGTGTACTGGCCATCATCTTGGATATCATTTACTGTCAAAATAATCAGTTATGAAAGAATCTAAAGATTTTTTATTGCAATTTAATTTAGGTTAAGACGAACGAAGCGAATAGGTCAAGATACTGATGGGACGACATTCTGACGTGTGATATAGAGTGACAAATAGAAATTTCAATAATATTTTACGCGCTTTTCTGATTGTTCTTAAGCGTTAAATTATTCTTCTGAATTTAATTTTATACCTAATGAGAGCTATTAAAATTTGGCAACCTCTCTTTTAGGAGGTTTTTTGATTTCCTTTTAAATAGATCATCTAAAGTGACCTCTTCCAAATGCAAATATCCTTATTTCCTTTTTGAAGAAAATATTGCTCTATTTGCTTTTGAAGGTGTTTAAAAAACTAGGACATTACGGAAGGCAATAGCCAGTTTAATTGCACATGCTAAACGCCGAAATCGGATGAACCGTTTTGAAGAAAATCTACAAGTTTATTTGCATAGAAATAGAGGTGGATTTGTTGTGCTACAATACGTACAGGCTTGGTTTTCTTAATTCTTTTCGTTGTCATATAAGTAATTATACATATGAGGAATTTGACACGGAATCTTCAGGATCAAAACAAGGAACCAAGGAATCAATAACTTCGTTTGTAACGAAGTTATTGATATAGATATGAATCATATATGCAACTAACTAATTGATTAATAACAATTATCTAAAATAGAATAGATAATGATTAAGTATAAATGGTTTACATAAATAGATAACGGAGCATTATCATCCGCAAAAGTGTAGAAAGAAGACCTAGAATGAAATCACTTGTATTACTGACTTTGGCTGTAGCGTCCGTTTTGGCAGAAGGTCCATTTACTGGGTATCATGACCGCATTGGAATACCTTTGGCTGCTCGTATTTTGGAGGCTGAAACTGCCGCTGTCCAGTCAGGGTCGAGGATAGTTGGAGGCCAACCAGCTCCTCTTGGAGCCCATCCATATCTAGTGAGTCTTCGAAAGTGCACTATAAGAATTAACATTAAGATAAGCAAAAAACTTGATGCATTGAAACTACACTCGTAATATCGTCTAAGAACATATAGATAAGATAAGCAGACCGAATACCGGTCTGCTTATCTTATCTATATGTTCTTAGACGATATTACGAGTGTAGTTTCAATGCATCAAGTTTACTGAGATAGTCTAACGTTGCCAATTTTCGGGATTTCATGGATTAATTTTACTTTCAGGTTGGAGTTGTGACCCATCTAGGTTCATCTTTCTCAGCGTGTGGTTCTTCAATGTTAAGTAACACTCGAGCAATAACTGCTGCTCACTGCTGGTGGGATACTTGGAGACAAGTAGACAGATTCACCCTGGTCTTTGGCTCGGAATATATTTTCTTTGGTGGTGTCAGAGTAGACACAACTGATGTTCATATGCATCCAGGCTGGGATGGCGCGTCGGCTTTAGAGAATGATATTGCCATTGTCAATTTCAATTACGTTGCATACACAAGTGAGTATTATTTCTTGGTACAGATTTTTCATATTTGCCTAACCATACATATAACACGTTCTTCGATCTTACTTAAAAAGACATAATTCTATTTAATTGTGTTTCATTCATAATTTCAGATGTGATTCAGCCAATTTCACTTCCGACTGGAGCTCTGACAAATAATGATTTCGTTGGTGTCTGGGCGCAGGCTTCCGGGTGGGGAATAACTGGACCAGGTAAGATTTTTTAGTCCATCAACAGTGTCTCTTCAATTGTTCTATCATCGATATAAACAGGATCAATGTTAAAATCTTGAGTATTAAAAAAATATTTATCTACTATTAGGAACGACCTTTTTGTACAAATAAAACGGCCATGGTCAGTTTCTAATACTAAATTTTCTTAAAAGACATTTCACATCATGTCCGACGAATCAATTATTTATATGACAACTATGAGTTTATTGCTTTACTAGATAGGTTTTTAATGCCTTCCCCAAATTTGTGTCTCTAATGCTCACATGCGTAATCAGTTTCTTTTCTCAACATTATCCAATGACTCTCATCTGCCGAATAGCAGCTAGTCGACCACAACGCAAGCGGCGCCGCTCGTGAGAGTGGGGCCGATTAGTCAGCCTTTGTGTTGCCATTAAAATGAAGCTAAAGTTAACGGAGATTGCTAACACTACTTACTTTAAACAATCTACGAGGAACGTTGCGGAATACAGGAAACTCTGGCGGAAGATTGTAGGAGCTCTCTCTTATGATCTATCTATCTCTTATGATGATACTCAAGATCTTAATACATTGATCCAGTTTATGCCGAAAGAGAGGAATTGGAGTTGATGGTCACGACCCTGAGACATAACAATGCGACTTCATATTTTTTTATGTAAATGCACAAATAATTACATTATTAATAATTGTTGAGTTATTACAGCAACGTTTTTCAAACTCTTATCTATTGTAGGAGCCGGACTTCCGGCTAACCAAGTGCAAAGTCATGTAACTATGCAAGTCATTTCTAACGACGTCTGCCGTCAGTCGTACTCGACTTTCGTCACTGAGAGGATCATCTGCACCAGCGGCGCTGGTTCCGTCGGAGTCTGTAGCAGCGATTCTGGAGGACCCCTCTCGATTATCGATAACAACCAGCGAGTCTTGGTAAGATAGAGAGTTATAATTTCAAAACATTTTATTATGAGTACTGACGTGGTTTTCACACATAATGATTTTATGAAACGGGAATTACTCACGTAAGATTAAATCCGTTATGCAGTGCACTATCGCCAGCGCTAAACGAGATATTGGTTATGAGCTGCTTTTTGTTTTTATTTCAGATTGGAGTGGTGTCATTCGGTCGCGTCTGCGGGGACGGTTTTCCTTCCGGCTTCGTCCGTGTCACTGAACACCTGCCTTGGATTTTGTCGAGACTTTAATTAAACAGTTGAAGTTCTTATAACCGACTGTAGTGATATTTTTACAAAATACATAATGTATAATTAGGTTTTATAATAAACAATATTGTTTGTTTTTGTAAAAGCTGTTTAGAATTTTTTGTTGCCTCTGGATTTCAGTGAGATTCATTGCTTTTAAAAGAATTTTCAATACATATTTGTGTTTTTCGTAATCTTGCCGAATGTTGTGCAGTTTAAATTAAAACATCAGACTCAGACATGAAGATGGCCAATCTTAACCACCTAAACCTTAGGAAAACACACATTTTTAGACCACCTATATTTAGGAAAAACAATCTATTGCACAATTACTTTCCAGCTGGGAATTCCTTAATTATTTACCTCATGTTGAAAATACATTTAAGTTTGGCAAGTCACAAACTAAATCATTGATTCTTCACATAGATATCGATACGAATCATACGCAATCAACCGATAAATTTTATAATTATCTTAATTAGGTAAATAATAAGTATAAAACGTTAAAAAACAGGACATTAATGATCGCAAAGGTATAGGAACAAGACCGAAAAATGAACTCGTTCTTAATACTGAGTTTGGCTGTAGCGCACGTTTTGGCAGAAGGTCCATATACTGGGTATCATGACCGCATTGGTATACCTCTGGCTGCTCGTATTTTGGAGGCCGAAACAGCTGCTATCCAGTCAGGTTCGAGGATCATTGGAGGACAACCAGCTCCTCTAGGAGCTCATCCGTACCTGGTGAGCCTTCAAAAGTTACTTGTGATATTAAATATGAAAACTATGAAATATTTTTTCAGTAGGTTTTATTTCCTAATTTTTTTAAATTAAACTTCTTAACGTAGTTCTAATCAGTCCCGCAGTTTGGTTCCTGTAGTAAACCATCTCATGGATTTGTTCTGCATCTAGGTGGGAGCCGTGACCCATGTTGGTACACAAACCTCAGCTTGTGGCTCCTCAATGCTGAGCAACACTCGAGTTATCACAGCTGCTCACTGTTGGTGGGACTATTGGAGACAGGTAGACAGGTTCACTTTGGTCTTCGGATCGGAATACATTTTCTTTGGAGGCACCAGAGTTGAGACAAGTGATGTTGAGATGCATCCTGGCTGGGACGGTCTGTGGGCTCTGGAGTATGACATTGCTATTGTCAGATTCAACCACGTTGCATACACAAGTATGTATATTTGTTTATCAATTAATCTTACTGACTTATCTTTTTGTACCATGAGATATTGTTTTCCATTAGAAAAGTTGAATTCAAAAAATGTTTCCTTTTTCTTTAATTACGTCCATTTCATTTCAGATGTGATTCAGCCAATCGCTCTTCCTTCTGGAGCTTTGGAATCAAATAACTTTGTTGGTACTTGGGCACAAGCTTCAGGATGGGGATTAATTGGAGATGGTGAGTGATTAACTCAGTGATTAATTATCATTTTAATCAATCATTATTTTAATTATTATTACTATATTATTGAATGTACATACTTTTAGGTCATTGGCAATCTCATAACATACATTAACTCAACAAGGCTAAAGCTGGACATCTACTGGAGATGAGGAAAGGATCCACCAAAAAGATAGCTTTATTAATGTAACGAAAGAAGTTATATTATTGTAGGATTTTTCCTCGCATACCTATTATTTTCTTTGCCCATCTATGGTTGATATTTCACCTAACTGTTGTTATTCTCCTATTTTTAGGAATACCACCTACGGCTAACCAGTTGCAAAGGCACGTCACTCTGCAAGTCATTAGCAACGACGTCTGCCGACAGTTCTTCTCTTCGGTTGTCACGCAGAGAATCCTCTGCACCAGCGGTGTTGGGCCCGCCGGACCCGTTGGTATCTGCAGCAGCGACTCTGGTGGACCCTTGTCAACTGTAATCAACAACCAACGAGTCTTGGTAAGACTGCTTTTTTTACATATTTTTTATATTTATGAAAAATGAGCCTGCAATTAATATTACATAGCACACAGCTCCGCATAGATGTACCAAGAATGTTATATTTACATAAAATAGATGGACTATTCGAGAATGATTTGATTCTCAAGTAAAACCACTGATATATGACTGATCGCTTTGAGCGATAAGGCCGCCCATTAAAAACTTAGTTAAGCCTTATTTAAGTACTATTGTAATTATTTTATGTTTTAAATAAAGAGTTGTTGTTGTTGTTGTTGTTGTTGTTGTTGTTGATGTACGATGTTAGCTAATTACGTTAGCTGCAGACGGAGGACTTAAAAAAAACCGAAATTGCTTTAACTAATTTATTAATAATTAATATTAAAATTACAATTAATATTCTAAAACTAAGTAATGACTACTCCAGCTGATGCCTAGCTTAAAGTGTGTCGTCTAAAGGTGAGGCTCCCACCGGGTCGGCTTCGGTGCGTTGCTGCATCAGCAAACTTGCGGTCGATGCACTGGTCGCTGTTGATTTGGGGCGCGGCCAATGCAGCGGTTTCCGTAGTTTCGCAATATGTAATTCCTCCACCCGCAGATCAGCAACTATTTTCCAACTTTTAGTGAAAATATTGCTGGAAATTCTTTAGAATCAACGTCTTCATAATTCGGCGTGACTTCTTTAACTTGGCTTTGAGAGTTTGGAGATGTTCTTAGTTTCTTGTAGCAGCGGCGTCGAAAAATTTCAATTGCAGCAAGTGCACATGCACCTAATAGCACTACGTAGAAGGGGATAGTGGTGTGGTACAATGAATGTGTTGCTTTCGTATCTTGAGTTATCTCCGGCTGCAATATGACTCGATTGTAGGTGTCATGTAGTTTTCTCAGGTCAATAGATTTCAATGAAATTTTCTGTAGAGGTGAAGTATGTTCCTTGAAGTTAAAGTCGATGTTGGTGATTAGCAGTGGCTGTCCGGATGCTTCATCGTTCTCGTTGATTATAGTGAATTCTGGTGTAGATAGGGTGCAGTTCATTGGTAGGGTTATGAGGTAGCTTCCCTGAAGTCGCTTATACTCTTCCTTGCTGCATTGTAGGTGAACTTCAGTAGGCTTAGGGAAGGTTGCTATGTATTCCTTGTTGCCCAGTTGCTCCATGGCTTCTGTGTCCAGGCTCACAGTGGTGAGATTGCAGGTTGCTCCCAGCGAGTGGTGCGTGATGAGTTCCCGTGCGCAGTCATGCTGGTACTTGATTCTGGTAACGGTGTCTTCTACGCAGAGGTACTGCTTGTCTACCTTCGGGCATTCAGCCTCCATGTACGCATACTTGTCCTTATTGGTTGCAAGGAATGGAAGGGGAGGAATAAGGATTTGATTGTACCTATTCGGAGCGACCGAGAGTTTGTATAAATCGAATATACTTGTACTGACTATTGGAATTTTAAAAACTATAACTAACTGCTTACCGGCGAAGTATGCCCCAGGTCTTATAATACTATAGTAATCGCGTAAATCTAAACTTAATACACTACTATCTCCGTAAATAAATTGGAGTCTAGCTATCATTTTACTTAATGTATCTGTATCTACCATAGAATGGTGTGTGCTTAAGGCGCGCACAAACGCTAAAACATTTTCTAGTCTAATTAATTATCTAAGTAAATCGTCTACGTTTTCTGCTATGATAGTCAGCAATTGACCAAAAAAAAATCGTGCAAATTTTAAGAAACTAGTGTCCTTATATGCATCACTATTCAATAAAGTTTTAGATTAAGATGTTATTCTATTTTTGTTAGTTTTTAATATTTTTTATTGCGTCATCAAATATAATTGCGTCCTGATAGTCCAAATTGCCAGTGAGGCTTTTAATAATCGAACCTAAACCGTCGATAAGACCTCTCTTTTTCCGACTAGGTTCAAAACCTCTCAAGTGATTCAAGACGTCAAGTTTATACGACTAATAGTTAATCTGGAGCTCATAGAGTGCAAACGTATCATTATTTAATTTTTCTTTAAGGTGTAAAAGTTGCGACCTAATTTCTTGAGCTTTATTCTCTAAATCATATAATTGAATATATTGCAAGAAACTATGGTAAAGTGAGATTAGCCGAGTTTGTCCGAGTTTATGGGGTAGAAGTCCGGGGCCATCGTTAAGACTTTCAAGTCTTATCTCCTGCGCTTGGGCTAGATAAGCCAACGTCTTCGACAGTATTCCGAAACAATTTCGCACTATTAGGGACTCGCTTAAGGCGAGATTTAGCTACTGGCCCACGTTTCCGCGATGTGTAAATGTGTATAGGTAAGTCAGCAAGTACCGTGTCCTTCGTGTACCTCGGACCTAATTTTTGTCTATTAGCAAGCGGATTTTTGACATAAATTTGTTGTTCGGGCTCGTACTGTATCTCAGGTTCCCTATCTTTATTCCTGTTTTCTATCAATGCCTGAACATCCTTCGTGTGAATTTCCACACGGGATAAAGCGTCCGCGTTAGTGTTCGCTTTCCCTTTTTTGTACTCAACAGTGTAGTCGTATTCACTGAGCTTTAAACGCCAACGAGTAAGGCGTGAGTTAGGCTCTTTTAAGCTCATAATCCACTGAAGTGGTTTATGATCCGTAAGTATTTTAAACTTCCTGCCAAATAGGTAAGGTCTAAAATATTTGGTAGCCCAGACTATTGCCAGCAGCTCTTTTTCTATGGTACTGTAATTCAGCTCACTGTCGTTAAGGGTACGTGAGGCATATGATATTGGTTTATCAGATCCTATTGGCCCTTGAGATAGAATAGCGCCAATAGCTACGTTAGACGCGTCAGTCGTGAGGAGAAACTCCTTATTGAAGTCAGGGTATCTCAAAATGGGGTCATTAACTAAAAGAGTTTTGCATTTTTCAAAACTATTAACATATTCAGAATCCAATGAGATTTTCTTACCCTTTTTGAGACATTGCGTCAATGGTTTTGTAATACGTGCATAGTCAGGAATAAATTTCCTGTAGTAGCCTAACAGACCAAGAAATTGCTTGATTTCTTTGGGTGTCTTAGGTAGTGGGTATTTCTGTATCGCTGATAATTTATCAGGGTTAGGTTTTACCCCTTCGTTACTTATAACATGGCCTAGATACGCTGTTTCTAACTTCAAGAACTCAGACTTGTTCATCTGTATTTTGAAATTAGAGTCCCTAAATCTCTGGAATACCTTCTCCAGGTTGACCATGTGTTCCTGTAGGGAGGTACTAAACACTAATATATAATCCAAGTAAACCAGGCAGATCTGGTTCTGTAGTCCTCTAAGGATATTGTCCATTACCCTTTGAAAAGTGGAAGGAGAGTTCTTCAAACCCATAGGCATCCTTAGAAACTCAAAATGACCATGTTCTACGTTGAATGCAGTCTTTGGAATGTCCGATGGATGCATTTCTACTTGATAGAAACCACTCGCCAAGTCGAGGGTTGTAAAATACTGACATTTCCCTAATTTATCCAGAACATCGGCTATATTCGGGATAGGGTATTTATCGTTGATAGTTTTCTCGTTTACTTTACGAAAATCTACCACTAAACGCCACTTCTGTCTTCCTGATGCATCGATTTTCTTAGGAACTATCCAAATCGGTGAGCTCCATGCAGACTCAGAGGGTCTTATTATGCCCTGTGTCAGCATTTTACTTATCTGCTCACTAACTTCTTGTCGATGAACAAATGGATAACGATAACTCTTTGTATAAACTGGAGTCTCGTCAGTTGTTCGAATACGGTGTTTTATTTTATTGGTAAAGGTTAAATTTTCGCCTTCAATATAAAATACATCCGCGTACTTTGAACAAAGAGCCATCAAGTTAGCCTTTTCTTCTTCGTTAAGATGTTCCGTGCGAAGTCGCGATAGTACTTCTTTCGTTCGCGCAGGCGCTTGTTCGGTGCGCGCGCACTCGACATTAAACAGCTCCGCGTGAGCCGGACGGTCTAAAGAAAATATTACGTCACTGTTACTTAAATTTTCTATCTCGAGTACACCCCGGTTCTGAACAACGCTCGTAACGCATTCGTGAACTATACAATTACATAGAATTTGCTCGGGAATGTATACTTCGCTATCCGGAGCGTTGATTGGTATGCGAACTAATTTTCTGCTGTTTGCCGGAATGATATCTTCGTACAAGTTGACGTTGCGCGAGTTATGCAGTAAAATTGGAGTTACCGCTGACCTTGTATTGAGGCATAGTAGTTTTAAGTCAATGTTTGCCTCCCATTTAGTTAATAAATCAAGGCCGATCAGTCCATCAAAATGATCATGGAACTTATATACAAAAAGTTTTATCGGGTCATGGTCTTTAATTTCCGAAAAGCAAGGTACAGTAATCGAGTAATCATTTTGGCTGACAGCATGCACGTTGGTGACCTCAAAAGGATCATAATCTAACCGTATATGTTGATAAAATTTTTGCACAGCATCAGGGGAAAGAAAAGATTGATTTGCCCCGGTGTCTATTAAGAGCTTTAACGGCGGATTAGATATCTGTATATACGGTAGACATCTTTGAGTTTGTAGGTTTATTTCTATTTTGGCTTGTCGGTAATAGAAACCTTCGGAAAATTTTCATCATGACTAGTGGAAGCCTGCGGCTCTGAAGTCGGGTAGTTGACGTCATGAACTTCTGTCATTTCCGGTTCGTAACGCTCATAACCGTAACTATTAATGTCCTGCTCATAAGTAGGATACTCGTAACAATCAGTTGCATAGCCTTCACCATAATCGTAGTAATAATCAGTATACGCATCGTTAGTAAATTCGTTAAAATTCATCTCACGGGTTTTAAAATAATTTGTAGGTGGGGGGTTGCCGTGCTTATTCCAGTCATGACCATTAAGCCTAGGTGCTGTTGGTGGTAGTGCCCTAGGGGTAAAATGTTGCACACCGCTCATCGGTTTGGGTTGCAACTGTGGTCGGGGCTGGAGTCGGAACGTGTTGCTCCTTGCGTTATAATTTGGTGGCGGCGCACCAAACATCTGTTGCGTACGTGTCGGCATTCTAGCAGGGGGTTGATTATTATACCCTGTATTAAATCTGAATGAAGGTTGTGGATTAACCGCTTGAGGTGGTACAGGCATCGGTCTTTGACTCGTGGGTGCCAGCATCGGTGGTGGCGGCTGATAGAACAATTTTTGAGGAGGCATTAAAATTGGGGGTTGAACTTTAGGGTGCTGAATTTTAACTTGTACATCAGCATTTCGCTGTTGCAGATAAACAATGTTCAGTTCCTCCTGTACGTATTGTAATGCCTGCTCAATAGTTGAGGGTCGCATACAACGTATCCTAGACCCTAGTGGTTCCTGTAAACCGCGCACGAAAGCTTGCATGGTTAATTTCTTGTATAAGATGCGCTTAGACTCTATGGTCGTATCTAAAGTTTCGTGTAGCGAGATGTACGTCATGATTGTACTGCACAGTGTCTGACAATAATCGTAAAACTCTTGCGGGGTTCTGTGTCCTTGTGTGGCTAAAGATAGGTCATTATACAGCGCTGTTTCATCGCGCTGATCCGCGAAATTATTGATGAGTGATTCCCGAATCCCTAACCAAGTATCCGGGACGCCATTAGAATTGATAATGGTAGCTGCTTGACCGGTAATTTTGTTAAGTATGCCGTTAAGCAAACATAAATTTCCTAGCTCGCCGCCGGGCTGAGCGGACATAAAAGTTGCCACTAACTGGTCACATATTTTAATAAATCTAGTGAGTACATTTGGATTCCCGTCAAAGTCGGGTACCGGGCGTAAAGCCTTAAAAATTAAATCGGGTTGCTGAGCCATCGCTACAGTTAAACTATTTAAATCTACTTCTAAATCTACCTCTCTAATACTATCTAACTCTCTATTACGGCGAGACTGACGAGATACAGTCTCCCGGTCGTCCCGATTCCTGGGATGAAAAATTTTGAAGACTTAAAAGGTAAGGAGGACACAAGATAGGGTCCGGAAGCAACACAAAAAGGATTTTTTGCGTACTTACATGCACATTTCGATTCCTCTGCGTATCGATAGCTGGATACTCGTCCCCGTTCCGCGGCCAGTGATTCGAATCCCAGATGAGGGCTGAAGAGCCTATCAGCGACTAGCGGTAGTCAAGCCGGACGATTTGTGAAGCAGGAGACCGCCGCGCACTGATTCTAGGATCCTACCGACTGCGCCAATTACGTTAGCTGCAGACGGAGGACTTAAAAAAAACCGAAATTGCTTTAACTAATTTATTAATAATTAATATTAAAATTACAATTAATATTCTAAAACTAAGTAATGACTACTCCAGCTGATGCCTAGCTTAAAGTGTGTCGTCTAAAGGTGAGGCTCCCACCGGGTCGGCTTCGGTGCGTTGCTGCATCAGCAAACTTGCGGTCGATGCACTGGTCGCTGTTGATTTGGGGCGCGGCCAATGCAGCGGTTTCCGTAGTTTCGCAATATGTAATTAGCTTGTGTATATATTTTTTGACCTGGACGTGACCTGGACCGGCTCAAGTGGGCAGCTACCAGCTGCCCACTTGAGCACTACAAATATTAATGTTTTACCAAAAGGTATTAGTTAAGGTATTAGTATTTTACGAGACTTTATCGCTGATGAAATCAACGACGTAATAACATTATCGTTTTGTTTCCTTTTAGATTGGAGTGGTGTCATTCGGCTCAGGCACATGTGAAGGTGGTGCTCCTTCTGGCTACGTCCGCGTCACTGAGCATTTACCCTGGATTCGGCAGAGGATTTAATAGAATTCGGCTTAAAATGTTTCCATGTATCGGTTTAGAGCTAAGCTCTGTACATGCACTAGTTTGACCTGTATTCAAATTAAATATTGATTGCTGCGTTGTAACTACAATATAATGTAAATATGAAATGAGAGTATATTTCTGCCTACAAACTGCTACGCAGTTTGGCAGAGTTGTATATTAATGCATATGTATGTTAGTAACTTAGATAAATAAATAAATAAAAATAATAAAAAATAATAATATTTTGTATCATTTATCTTCCGATGCAGGGGCTGAGCTACCCACGTCCGTAGGAGTGTACTCTATTTTGATTCCCTACACGTGGTCCCCGGGTAGTGCTAACCGGGTAGCAAACTCTGGTGGGAGGCTTCGGCCGTGGCTAGTTACCACCCACCGGACCAAGCCATGCCGTGAAATGACCTAGTCGTGTTTCGGGGTGTAGTCCGGTGTAACCGTTCCGAAGACGGGTCTGAGCAGTAGCGCACGTGTAGCGTCTCACTCAACTGCCGTCTTTGTACTTCTTCACTCTACAAAACTTCAAGGTTAGAGTGAATAAGTACCCTAAAGGTCGTCGTGCTTCATCTTAGACCACAACGTCGCTTAACATCAGGCGAGTTGGTGGTCAAACAGCGACCTATTCTACATAAAAAAAAATTAAAAAAAAAAATATTTACATAATTATGTCAGGTGACAGACGTCCGCTGCTGGACAAAGGCCTCCCACAAAGTTTTCCACAACGACTGGTCTGCGTATAATAAAAACCCTGATTCCAGTGACTTCCAAATATTCAGGATTCATGATTTCAAGTCACATACGTGCAGCAAGGTAGAGGTATTCCTAGTTCAATGAATTCCTATTCTTCTTCTTGATCCTATTTTTTATAGCCGGCCGATAGACAGGTAAACGCCGCACGTGCCACCGGCCTCTTTGAAATATCATTTCGCAGCGCACGAGTCGCTCGGGCATCCCCGCATGCTTTTTACAAAGTAAATATTCTCGTGTATGGCTTTTATTCCTGACTCTGACACAACACACCATTTTTATTTACGAGACGGTAAAAATCACCTGGTATTTTAAATGGTTAAATCGACTGGCTGCTAAGAATAAAGAACGGAAAAAAAATTGTTTATACGCCCTCTAGGGTAGAAAGAGTTTATTTTTTCACATATCCCCCCTGAATTCTATTTTAATAAAAAGATAGCAGTTTATCTTTTATCAATGCAAAAACGTTTATGTAATAGGTTTTTCCTAATGAATTATCGTGTTTTATGAACTGATTTGGGGATTAAAAAACATATCGACTTACATGCCTCTAAGACTGAGTAATCTCACATTTTATGACAAATCAGGTTTTCCAATTTCGAAATCCAGATAATAGTTTCATATAAATTAATTGTAAAGTTAAATTATCGAGCCATACACATTCGGAAGGCTTAGTAGAAGGCAAAAATATGAAGGCAGTTTTTGTACTGTGTTTGGTTGTAGTGTGTGCTGCAGCTGAGAATTCTTTTGAGAGGTATCATGATCTCGTGGGTATTCCTCTGGCTGCTCGCATCAAAAAAGCTGAAACAGCCGCTATTCAGTCAGGGTCGCGGATCATCGGAGGACAGCCAGCTCCTTTAGGAGCCCATCCATACTTGGTGAGCCTACAAACGTACTCTTTACAGCTCTATAAAAGTCATCATATCTTATAAATTCAATGCAGAGAAATATTGTTAAAATTTTTAATCCTTTCCATTAACATTGTAATGTCGTGTAAACTTCTATAAATTCTAGACGGTATTTCATTCTGATTATCACATTCAAGGCCTAATTTTAAGCAAAGTGTAATTTCACTGAACTTATTGTCGTTGACTCTGTAATCAGTAATGTTGCGGGCTTCATTGAATTTACATCTTTAAAATATTTTTCATTGTTTTTTTGGTAATTTTTTTGGTATTAATTTTTTACTTCTAGGTTGGAGTAGTAATCCATTTCTCTGATGGAGGAATCTCAGCATGCGGGTCCTCAATGCTTAGCAACACTCGAGCTGTTACTGCTGCTCATTGCTGGGAGGATGCCTGGAGACAGTCTGAGTTGTTCACGATGGTCTTCGGATCGGAGTTTTTATTCTTTGGTGGAGTGAGAGTTGATACTAACGATGTGGTGGTCCACGAAAGGTGGGATGGCATCATAGCTTTGGAGTATGATGTCGCTATTGTCAACTTTAATCATGTTGCTTACACAAGTTAGTATGATTTTATAATCTTAAGCACAGTTACTTATTTCTTACTTTCTCTAGTGATGAGGTGGTGCATTGACCCATGAGTGCATTTTAGCCTCTGACAAAAATGCTGCTGGTTTTCTACCTACTCCCAAAAAATTTAGATAGAGCTAACTGCAGGTAACACGTTGACATAAGGATGGAGCGTGTCATCGCAGATCAGATTAACAAAACGCTTTAAGTCAAACAAAAATTGCAGTTTAAGCCGAACTTTACATTAACCACCAACGTTAGTAACCATCTAATGCATTTCTCATTTTAGACGTAATACAGCCGATCGCACTTCCAAGTGGAGCTCTGGAATCTAACGACTTCGTAGGAGCTTGGGCGCAAGCATCGGGATACGGAATGATTGGCGACGGTACGTACTTTTCCAAAATATGATGACAGTATTTTTTTAAAGTGCATTCATCGATTAGGTATGTATAGACAATTAACTGCGCCCCGCAGTTTCATCCGCGGTCCCACAGATTCCATTATTATCCGACAACGTTTATGCAAAAGTTTATGATGATCGGTCGAGTTGTTGTTACAAACAAGCAAAAAACGGACAAACTTACTCGCTTTTATTGTAGAATATAATATTTAATTTTTTTATGGAAACTGACGTGGTTTTCACACATTATGATTTATGAAAGGCGCGCACTTTCCTTGATGAAGACCGCCGAATGCGGTTGAAACTATAGTCGGAATAATTGACTAAATCGTAAGTGAATAATTACGTAATAGTAATTATAAAGTAATAAATAAAGTAATTCCCGTTTCATAATTCATAATATAATATTTAATATTATATTATTTGATATTATATTATTTAGGAAGGATATATGTACGCAAGTAATTGTTTCATCGTAGTTTTTTTAAAGTCTTGAATCGATTTAGATAGGACTTTTGTAGTATCAATAAATCAATCAATTATATACCAAGGAATACTTCTTGCATTCTTAAAACCTAGTATGTAAACGAACTGATTAAAGACTTGAATGTTGACCTAACGTGTTTGTCATAGGTTGAATATAATGATCGTTTTTGTTGACGTTTCTTAATATATTTTTTTAGGAATTGGTCTGACACCCAACCAAGTTCAAAGCCACGTGACACTACAAGTGATTAGCAACGACGTCTGCCGTCAATTCTTCTCTTCAGTGGTCACCGATAGAATCCTCTGCACCAGTGGCGTTGGGCCCACTGGTCCAGTGGGTACCTGCAGCAGCGACTCTGGGGGACCCTTATCCATTGTTAACAACAATCAAAGAGTTTTGGTGAGATTGTACTTTATTATCATCATTCATAACATCGTCACCGTTATCATGATCAGCTCGTAATGGCCCACTGCTGAGCGTGGAATTTTCTTTTACTCCATTACTTAAGTTTTGTAAGAGATGCATTGATTACATACCGTTGCGCCTTTCCCCCGAAGGGGCTGGCAGAGATGTACAACATCTACACTTCGCCGGACGGTATTCAGTCTCAAAATGTGACAGGGAATGAGCCTTTCGCCACACACCGGACTCCAGTTACGTATAACAGATGAAATTAAATCGCACATAATGTTCACACAATGAACCTGCCCTCCCATGCTTGAGAGGCGGGTCTTCTCTGACTAGGCTATCATCGCTTTTTAAAATGAAAATTTTAAGTTCTAGCTCAAGCGTAGCTCAAGGAATATAATTATACAGTATATATTTGTATTAAAAACTCTTTGGTCAGAAATACACATACAATAAATACTGCATAATGATACTTTCATATAAAAAATGTATATACATAGAATTTACTAGCAAGCTAGATCATAATGATTCGGACGAATTATGGAACTATTATCGACTCATTCCTCATCTTTCAGAAGAAATCGTCAGACAATTGCTAACCTGCTTTGTATTTGTAGATAGGCTTGTGTCCGTCATTTCGCCCGATGTTAAGCAATGATGCGGCCTACGATGAAGCACATGAAAATCGAGCTCGGGTGAAAATCGAAATTTCCTAGGCAAACCTAGTTTATCTCGATTTTCACTCGAGACTTGGAGATATTCAATGAATTTTGCCTTTTTGTTCTCAGATCGGAGTGGTGTCATTTGGCTCAGTTACTTGTGAAGGCGGCCGCCCGTCAGGCTTTGTCCGAGTCACTGAACATCTACCCTGGATTCGAGAGAGACTTTAAAAAACTTGGACTGATCAAAATAGCTGCTAATCTAAAGAAAATATAGATACTGAATCCGAGTACGGCTGAGGGTGCCTCATAATTGTTTTACTTAGACGTTTTGTTTGTTGTAATTTTTACTTTTTGTGATTTAACATTACTGTTTTATATAGCTGTATTGTAAATGAATAAGATGTGTGGTTAGTAAAAGTTTTATTGCCTTTATTGAGTACCTTTTATACCACTCCTTCACGCCTATACGCCGTTTCGTCGAGGTTGATTGAATACCCCATATTTTTTTTATTGAATGAAATGATAAAGAAGGTTAGATTAGCAGAGGAGAAGCTGAGCCAAACATAACACGTATCAATAGGGGATCCCAGGGAACTCAATCATCAATCAATGCGAGAAATTTATTTTTAGGGTCCGACGACCACTTTAGGCTAACTTCGCATTGGATAAAAGTTTTTTATTGCCATTTCGTCTAAATGGAGAAGACGAGCAAAGAGAGCAAGTAAAGATACTGATGAGTCTCTAAAGTTATCTTCAGAGTGACAAATTGTAATTTAAATTATTTTTATGACTTTTGGCACTTCTCTAATCATGCTTAAATAACTATGAATTTGCATTATCTTATGGATTAGTTTAAAAACGAATGATACCGACTGACAACCTCCTTATGTAAAGGCTTTTTTTTTAAATTGCTTTGTGGTATTAAGAGTTCCGCGATGCTCTGAAGTTTTCATACAAACGCGCTTGTCAAATTTTTTGGAAACCATTTGTCAGATTATGACGAAATTTGGCATGTACGACTATATGAACTATATCTCCGCACCTATGTTCTTGGTTTTTTTTTTAAATGTCCTCAAGGGAAATTACAGCTATGTAAAATATCCGCATTTTTAAGAGGTCACTTTTGACTAATTTATTTAATAGATAGACAAAGCAAATTAAAAATCTTGGGAGGTTGTCTACATTAGCTTTAAAATTAATTCATAACACTAGCGAAATTATTAGTTATTTAAGAATGATTAGAGAAGTGCAAATGTCATAAAAAATTATTTAAATAGCACTTTGTCACGCTGTACATAATTTTAGAGGCTCATTAGGATCTTTACTTGCTCTCTGCACTCGTCGTCTTTTTCTAGACGAAATGGCAATAAAAACCTTTAGCCAATCCAAAGTTAGTCTAAAGTTGTAGCCGGACCTTTAAATATATCAGTCAAAAGTGACCCTTTACAAATGCGGATATTTTTCATAGCTCTATTATCTCTTGAGGACGTTTTGTAAAAAAATAAAGACACCAAGAAGATTTAGTTCATTTAATTGTACCTACATGCCAAATTCCATCACAATCTGACGAATGGTTTCCAAGAAATTTAACAAGCGCGGTTATATGAAAAATTCAGAGCGTCACGGATAGATCGTGAGAAAAAATAAGACATTTTTACTATGCATTTATCTTCGTAGGGTATCACTGCTCGATCATAAATGTTATCTTTCTCAAAACAAAATCCTATCATTTGTTTATCATAATAATCATGTTGAGGTATTTAATTTTCCGCTTACTGAAATAATTTGTGCGTGTATTAAAGAGATAATGAGTTATCAAGACCCAGATCATCCATTCTGCCAAAACTGTTTAATCCGATAAATTTATTTATGGAACTAAGCACTTATGCACTCGATAATAATATATTTAATACAATATGTACTCGTATATGTTGTATTAAGTATACTATGATTATTTTTACATCGCACCCAAATTAATTGTTTTTTGTCGACAGTACAGACTTCGTACTCTCACAAAATATAAATAGATTTATCTATCCTTCTCATCAAGTCGCATTCCTCATGTCATGGGTCATGACCACCACCTCCAATTACTCTATCTCTTATGATCTTCCGCCAAAGTTTCCTGTCTTCTGCAACATGCAGCGCTTCGTAGATTGAGGTGTCCAGAGCGCGAGCGGTGCGAATCTGATCGGACCACCGTATCGGGCTGCGGCCTCGTGACTTCTTGCCGTCTACTTCCCTGTCACCGTCAACTTTTCTAAGTTGTCGCCTTGTTTCCTAGCAATGTGGCCGAAGTAATCAAGAACCCGTCCAAGACATCTGTCTTATCGGTAGAGAGGTTTATTTGTATAGTAACTAAAATAAACATAAATAAAAGTAAGTTTCCTAGTAAGTTTTTAAATATTTCTAAATAATAGATAAATTCATATTCTAACCACTCAATTAAATTTAATTCATTCAAGTAGTTATAATCAGTAGATTTAATAGTGCAAAGATCTAAAGTCTTGTGCGGATGATCTGGATCTATTCGACCATGGATTGCGAGTCTACCTAACTATGGTGGCGGATTTATGAAAGTGGACCTCCGGTGGTCATAAAATACGGTGGCTAGCCTAGCTCTTGTCTTGGTGATTGTGCTTATCAATATTTTTATAGCTTAACTTACATTAAACAGTTTGATGTATTTCGACTTCTGAGATGTCACTTGAATTGCCTTGATAGTGGAAGAGACATAGGGTTTTTCTTTTAATAATGTAACTTGTTTCGGGTTCCTTTTCGTGGAGTTAATTGAATTGAAACAGATCGTATACAATTCATCAGAAGTGGTTTGGAAGGGGGGTTAAAGGTGGGGGGGGGGGGGGTGTTACAGACCGTTTTTTGATAGATCGTTGACTAATTATGAAAACTATCAATCTCTTCCTGATTATATATGGCTACGTTTAATGTCCTAGCAATATTTTAAAGGCTGATTCTCCACATTTAACAAACAGCTTTTACTATGGGACCAACCCTTAAAACGCATATAACAAAAATCAAGTGTGCCAGAATGAATTGACCGGCGGTGACAAAATGTATGAGACAGCCAATGTTTGTTGTCGGTTGGTCATTCTTAATTAACATTCTCCTCTACTTTGCTTTATGATCGACATCATCTAAAACGTTACACTCTCATAAATCCTTTGACACACCATTTTTAAATTTATAGAGCATACATATTCAAATTGGTTCAAATAAAAACGTCCACGGTATTAGTACCTATTACAAAGACAATAGTCTAATAAAGAAAAATAAATAATCTAGCCTATGATTAATCAACATAATGAAATAATCAAACCATATCACAGTTTTAATTAACGTCGTTCTGTAAACTATTATTATACAAACAATCGAAACTGCCTAAACAAATATTTGTGTAATGCTCTTCACATGAATAGAACATTAAGTTTGCGAGTCATTTGCCATTACGACGCCTGAGGATGAAGTTAATTTTGGTGCTGTATGCTGGTGTGACATCAGTCCTTGGTGAAAATATTTTGAAAGGCTATCATGAACTCTTCGGCATTCCCTTGGCTGCTCGTATTTTGAAGGCCGAAACAGCTATGATCCGGTCAGGGGCGAACATCAGTTGGGAACAACCAGTGGCACTTAAAGCCCATCCATACCTGGTGAGTAAAGTTTTTATCGCAAACTTTTAGCTAAGAATTTGTGTACCTCGTAAACTGACTGTTTAGCCGCTACCACTCTGCCACCTTCATTATTTCATGATAGTTAAGAGTGGCAGGACATGTTGCCAGGCAGAGTGATGGCAGGTGGACTCAAATGTTGACGGATTGGTGGCCGCGTATCGGCAAACAAAGCATTGGTCGACCTCTAGCACGATGGGTCGACGCTGTCGTAAATATCGCGGGTCGATCCTGGACAAGACTGGCATAAGTGGCCGGGATAAGTGGTGCACGAGCAGAGAGGCCTATAGTCAGCAGTGGGTGATAACATGCTGATGAGGATTATGATGATAAGAGTGTTGCTTTTGCTCGTGAAGTAATGTTCGGGAGTGGCAGTTTTCTGCTAGTTTTTTCAGCAAAAAAACACCAGCATGTCACGCTGTAAGGAGCTCCTTACAACACGAGAAGCTAACAAGTGAGAAATTATTGTTTTATGCCCAGGTGGGAGTGGTGATACATTTTGAAGATGATGCCATCTCAGCATGTAGCTCAACGATGCTAAGTAATACACGAGTTATAACTGCTGGCCACAGCTGGCGGGACATTGCCAGGCAGGCTAAGAAGTTTACTTTGGTCTTCGAATCGGACTACATTTTCTTAGGAAGGATCAGAGTCGATACTTCGGATGTCCATGAGCACGTTGCCTGGGACGGCTTGTTTGCTTTCGAATTTGACCTCGCTATTGCCAATTTTATTCACATATCGTACTCATGTGAGTTTATTTTGGGTACTTTACTAATTTGTTATAAACTTTTTATTTAATCCATAAGAACTTCGAAATATTATGATACTTGTTCAATAACAACACAATAATAATAATTAAATAGGTACATATAGGTACAAGTCAAACACATAGCCCTCATTTTTGTTGCGCCGCAGTTGAGTAAAATATGTTACACGAGGCTATATTATTGATAATATATAGGTAATTGTTATTAATGCAAGGCACAATTTAAAAATTTGGTTTATTTCAGATCTAATTCAGCCCATCTCACTTCCTTCGGGACTTCTGGTGACAAGAAACCTTACTGGAGTCTGGGCACAAGTTGCAGGATGGGGAATGACTGGTGTAGGTAAGTTCAAAACTTCATGGTCAGATAATATATTATTATAGGAGAAATTCGGAGTAGCTATCGCCTCTGCCACATTTGACAATCTCTCTGGCTTAGTTAGAGATGTACCTGCCTTGGGAGCTGAGTTTTCGGTGCAGTCGGGTCCTGTCGACGGTTCCCAGCCGAACAGAGGTTTGAATTATTTTTCGTTTGGGGTCTAAGTGCTAGTTGCCATGTCATTGTGTGACTTTCGTTGCATCCCCGATATCTACCTACAACATAGTGAGGAACTATGAGAATGAAGGGTTTTTACTGGCTACAAAAGAAAAAGAAAGAAGTAAAATAATAATAGGCAAAAATGATTGTATTGTAGCAGGGTGAAAAAAAGCTTGCGTGATGACCCTGACGGGTTCTTATCAGACTCAGTCTGACAGATTGGTCACTGGCGGACTGGCGGGTGATAGCATTATGTCGAGTGAGATAGGAAGACCTTCGCTGAAGAACGGGATAGCGTTGCTTATTTTTACTTTCCTTTCAGGTTTATCACTTCCTGCAGACCAACGGAAAGATGACGTGAACCTGCAAGAGATTAACAACGTCGTGTGCCGCCTGTACTACAACCCTGCGCTCGTCACCAAGAGAATCCTCTGTACGAACGGAGCTGCACCTGCAGGTGTCTGCTGCAGTGACTCTGGGGGACCCTTGTCTATTATCCATTATAACCAGCGAGTTTTGGTAACTATAAAATGTTTTCGAGTAGCGACCACGACCCAAAGAATGCCTCCTGGGAAACCCCTGCGGGATAAACCGAGAATCTAATGAGGGTTGCGGGAATCCGCTGGATGCGTTTATCACAAAACTGGCCCTTGTGGAGATGTTTGGGGAGGCCTTTGTTAGCAGTAGACGTCTTTCCGATGTGGTGATGATGGATGAAACTCTATTTAAAATCTAACATAAGAAAGTCGCACATGAGTGCATTTATTGTGATTCAGAACTGCTTATTATGACACTCATCTGGCCTGGAAGAGATCGTTTTTAGTAGAAAGTTACACTACAGATTATGTTATAATTTTCTCTACCTATGTTTTGTTATTTCTGGTGTGGCCAATAAAGTGTTTATCTATCTACCTTCTCTAGTGTAGTTACAAAAAATGTTACGATGTTTATTTTGACGCAAACTGATATTACTAGACATTATTTAGATGAAAATCTTTACTAGAAATGGTTAAAGAGTCAAGAAGGTAAAAAATATTTCTTTCCATTTGCAATACAATGATATTTTTTTGCCTTTTTCAGATTGGAGTGGTTTCGTTCGGCTCAAGCATGTGCGAAGATGATTTTCCCTCTGGCTTTGTCCGAGTCACTGCTCACCTAACCTGGATTCACAACAGACTATAACATTTGAACGGAAGGAGCATTTTTGATGAAACTTTCAGGAAATCTTGAGATTAGCGCAGTGGGTGATCCAATAAGCTTAGTAGCATCCAAATAATTTAAAGTCAATTATGGTAATCCCTGTATATGATCGAAGTATTTAGGATTTTTTAAATAAGTTAACCGCAATAGCTAGATGGTTAGTGAAGGTTAAATTAATTTCCAAAAAAGTACAAAATTTTGAACTAGGTTTAAACTGTAGACATTTATAAAACTCTTTTTACATCACACTGCTCTCTGTAAAGCGTTAATTGAATTAGTTATTTTTTTAAATTACAAATTGTTAAGAGTTAAATTTTGAAATCGTGTTCTTATGAAACTGCAAATGTCTTTGGCAAAAATTTCAATGTGGATAAAAACAATTTTTGTGTGAACATTTAGTGAATTTGGACAATTTTAATTCAGCACAGTGTAACATGTATAGTTTAGACACATCAGCACTAGGCTGCTCGTTTATAATAAAATAAATTAAATTATTGTTTAATTTGTTCATATGAACTACTTACCACTTAAATTTATGAAGATCTGATCAACAATACGTATAATATTATCATAGAACATACACTCATTCAACTATTCAAACACCGATTTGTCTATTTAAATCCTGGAAACCATCGCTTCGCTAGGTTACTACATAACAAAACATAACAATTTCCATACCATATTCTCTATTATTAAGTATAACATTAATCAAAATCAGAGCCTCAATTCTGACATGTGTGATATTATCTTAGTCTCTCTCACTGTCATGACTTTTCCAACGATAGAAAAGGTGACCGAGGCAATATCGAACGCGCCAAAATGAGGCTCCCAAACGTTTGAACCTGAAACGCGAGCAAACGCAGAATGAACCTCGTAATGGCCTCGTATTCGTGAATAATGGGCCGTGTTATTCAATTTTCGAGAAGGAAATAGAAAATAATGTTTAGATATGGCGATGTTTACATACCGGTGGAAGCGGCGTTATTGATGTGAGACATCGAGGTGTTATGGTTATAGTTATAATGATTTTGAAACTTGCATCGGGATAGGTAAAGTAACTGAGAAAATCTTGATCGAGTCGCAAACCGACACCACAGATTATATAAGAGTCCGAACCTAACAAGGACACCTAACATTTAAAGACTTTCGCACATTTTATGACACTTGGCTACGACTGCCACTTTCAGAATATGGGTTTTTCCAAACTTATCACCAAGGTGCACAAAGCTAAAAAAAAATTGCGGAAAAATATTATTACTAAAAAAAAACGGTACCTATGCATACAACAAAGTAACGAATGCCCATCTACCTAAAAATAAAAATAAAAAAACCCGCAAAGTACGACTTAGTTTAAGAACTCTGCGATAGATGAATAATGTTCTGAAAAACGTATCTAAGAATAAGTTTTTTTTTAAATTTAAGTATTAACTATAATAAAAGACCGCCAAATGCGGTTGAAACTATGGTCGGAATAATCGACTAAATCGTACGTGAGTAATTCCCGTGTTATAAATCACTAGCTGCGACCCGTGGTTTCACCCACGGTCCCACAGGAACCGTTGATTTTTCCGGGATAAAAAGTACCCTATGTCCTTTTCTGTACCCTAAACAACATGTATGCAAAATTTTAAGACGATCGGTTGAGTAGTTCAGACGTGAAAGCGTTACAAAGAAACAAAGAAAATGAACAAAGACTCACTTTTTCATATTATATGTAGTACCTTTGCTTTTAGTCTAACCTCAAAGCAAACACTCATTGACTTCGTGTTACTTAACAACGCCATCTGCTGTTGTGTCGCTAAAGCAATTAGTTGCTCACAAAAAATAGTATTATTATTAGCCAATAGATGTCAGGAAGAGTCATATTTTTCAGTTGAGGCTACTCAAACGCCTCTTTTTTGTTATTTTTCTTCCAAGTTTATGTTTAAGTTGATTATCGATAAAACACGAATAAAATGACATTTTATAAAAATGATTCCTAGCTAGATCGATTTATCGCCCCCGAAACCCCCTATATACTAAATTGTATGAAAATCGTTGGAGCCGATTCCGAGATTCCAATTATACACAATTATACAAGAATTGCTCATTTAAAGATATAAGATAATAATATTAAGTATAAGTTTTGGGTCATGCCTACATGCATGTAGGTTTAGCTTAACCTTCTGGAGCTGACGTGGTAGTATGACAGACACCGCATAATCGAAAAACATCTCCAGCATCGGTATTTTTCAAAAGGGGAACCCCGCCTCACAGTACCTTCCTGTCGCGGTCTCGTGCGTGCATTAGTGAGCCGGGTGCTGTCGCAGCACGCCCACGCGTCGTGTACCGAGGGAGAGTGTCTACGAGTCAACCACGTCAGCGTTAAGGTATGTGTCTACTAAACAACCACGTCAGTTTAATTGTTATACATTCATAGTGTTTCCTAAACAACATATCAGTAACAATGTTTATTTTAGTTTAGTTTGTTTCTTGTGTTTTAGATGGCTCACTCAAGTTATAACCAAGAGGCATGTAGCTCTAAAAGATCGTCGTCTGGAGTTTTTAGGAGTCACGACGAGCAAATCTTACAGTGGTTAGAAGAGGAAAGCGAGCATGAGTTCAACGATGTAGACAATGTTGGCGATGACCCGGATTTTATACCTACCAGAAGTTCAGCACATCGAAGATGATGAAATCAATCAAATCAGTTGAGGCAGAGGATCAAGAAGAACCATGTGCAGAAGAGCAACTTGTTACAGACCGGTCTGAATACCATAAAGGTAAAAATGGGTTTATTTGGAATAAACAAGAGTGCCCCAGAACATCACGAATTGCAGCTCACAATATTATAAATTGCCAGGCCGCCAAAATGCTTAGAATTTTGAAGGCTATTTCGAATTTTGGTCCAAGCTTATTGACGATTCATTGTTGGAAGGTTTAGTGGCATACACAAATCAAAAACTCAATACATATCGAACCCGGTTCAAACAAAATACTAAGGTGGAACTTTTGGATAAAGATGTTACTGAAATGAAAGCGATTATAGGCCTTCTCTACTACTCGTCGGTATTCAAGTGTAATGACTCCGATCTGCGCATAATATTTGCCACTGATGGTACTGGCCATGAAATATCGATCTGTTCCTCCGAGTGCAAGGAAGCTGTGTTCAATCTGTCCACCAAAAATAAAAAGAGTATCAAAATATCGTTGCTGTGATTGTTCGTAGCCGATTTGCCTACAATGCTCCATGCCACTTTGTGAAGATTGCCAAAAAAAAAGTGTGATTTTGAAGATGTGATTATTTTTTATTGAACCAATGAATGTTTTTCAATTTAAGGAGTCTAATTAGTATAAGCGTTAACTACAATTTAAGTATAGCATTTATAAAAAAAAAGTCAATGTTGATTATTTTTTTCACTTTAGAGTATAGATATCTGATTTTGCAGGCTGATTCTAGTAATATGAATAAAAATTATTTAAATCTACGTGCACTTTAATTTTGGTATTCTATTACTTTTATGATACAAGATAAACCGTCAATAAATAGGTAATAATTAATACCATAGGCCTTGTCTTCAAAATAAAAAAGATATAGGCTGTCAAAATGGTGTCTGGTAGACTACCACTATCAGTGGAATTGTAAAAACTAGCGCACGTCAGTCGCAGAGGGTTAAAACGTATAATACCAGTATTACCAGTGTACCAGGTACCAAATATCAAGCACGGTTGAGATCAGAATAGAATAGCATTAATATTTCGCACTGGACTGCACGACAGCATGAAGTGGACTGGACTGGATGTTATGATTGAGACGATATTTATAAGAAATACTATCTTTATTTATTTATTAGGCTAGCTACAGGGATACTACAGCGACCGTTGTTTTTTTTTTTTGGAAAAAATAAAGTGGCAATAGCGTAAAATTAAATTAATTAAATTAAAAATCATTTATTTCGGAACCAGTCCATAGTCGTGCACCTAATCATATTTTATCATAAATAATCAAAATTAAAATTAAAATCAAATACATAAATACAAAAGGGTTAGGGGCCTGCTTTATTTTCCGAACAAACGCCCTTGTCGAATTTCTTGAAAACTATTCGTCAGTTTGTGTTGAAATTTGGCGTGTGCAATTAAATAATCTATAGGTCTCCTTCCCTATGTTCTTGGTTTTAAAAAAAAACGTTCTCAAGAGAAAATAGAGCTATGGACAATATCCGCATTTGTAAGAGGTCAATTTCGACTGATTTATTTAATAGATAGACAAAGCAAATCAAAAACTCTCTCTATACGAAGGTTGTATATATCATTAGCTTTTAAATTAATCCTTAAAAGTTAAGAAATACTAATAAATATTGATGTGCGGAATTAATTAAAAAATTGAAATTGCAATTTGTCACTCTGTACATAACTTTAGAGGCTCGTCAGTATCTTTACTTGCTCTCTTCTCTCGTCGTCTTCTTCTAGACGGAATGGCTATAGAAAACCTTCAGCCAATGCGAAGTTAGTTAAAAGTGTTCGTAAGCCTAGCTGACGTCACAAGTGGCGGGTTAAAAAAATAAGCTACCTCGTCTAAAACCGTTGAGACGTTTGCGTGATAGAGTAACAAACACCCAAACTTGCAAACATGCAAACTTTCACATTTATAGTAATAAGAAGGATGTTACAGAACATTTTCAGTAAACAACAAGGGAAGTTAGTAACTGAACACAAAGGACTAGGTCTATTTGTATTCAGCGTCCGTATCGGCAAATAAATAAGTTTCGCAGTTCCCGTCTGCTGATAGTCTGCCAAGTTGCTGGTAGTCTGCCTGGAAGAGATCGCTTTTTTTTATTGATAAGGCCGCCAGTTGTTACACTATATAATGTTTTGTTATAATTTTTCTCTTGTTGTTTTGTTAGTTGTGGTGTGAACAATAAAAAGTTTATCTATCTTATCTATCTATCAAGTTATACTCTCCAGCTTAGAAAAATTTGTTCATTGTGTGAACATATGTGCGTATTGTACGTCATCTGCTACATGCCTGGAGCCCGGTGTATGGCGACAGGCTCGCCCCCTGTCACATTTGGGACTGAATATCGTCGGGCGAAGTGTGGGTGTTGTATTACACCTGTGCCAGCCCCCTCGGGAGGCTGATGCATAGGAGTGATTGTAGCGACTTAGGAGTTGTACGCTTTGCATGGGTAAAGAACTAGCTCTCAAATGAGGCTATTGGAGCTACTCAAGCTTAGTGAGATTGGGGAGCACTATTCAATTCAGCGCTCTATCAATATAATACTTACAAAAAAGCATAAATAAGTAGTAGTGTCAACTGGGGCAAATGCGTCCGTGGGGCAATTGCGTCGTTGGAGAATTACTGACAAACCCTTCAAAAATTAGGCACCACCTACATTTCTTTCTATCTTTAGTTGCAATAATCTGTACAAGATAGCGTTATTTGCCTAATTTGCTCCACGCAATTGCTCCACTCCAGTTGACCCTAATTTTTTTCTCACGATACTTTCTCCACAAAAACTAAATTTCATTGAAGGTGTTGAACCCACACCCTTCGAATAGACTTGGATGTTTTAGATAACAGAAAAAAACATCTATAGAGCCGTATCGGTTGCTTCGAGCGTCAAGAACAATAAACAATAACAATAGAGTCATCCACTCGACCCACACACTACTTACAACAGTTTACTCGTTAAATCAGAGAGAACCCTGAGCCCTCATTCTAGTTTGATCGAAAGTATCTAAGTCCCTCTCAATCTCATGAGTTTGCAAACGTGTGAGATAGAGACCGACACAAAATCGCATGCGCCATAATTGCCCCTGAACTCACTTGTCCATTCCACACACGTTACTTCAGGTTTTTCCTATTTACTACCGATTTTACGATCGGCTGTCCCGATTTACGATTTTTACCGATAATTTATTATCTGTGCGGGAAAACGGTAGAACGAATTTAAAATGTTTTAATGGGAGCCCAGGTACTTAGTGACTTTAATTATTTTTTATGACAGATTGCCTCAAAATGGAAGACCGGCGGAGTAATCATTTTGAGTTTTTTGATGACTTGAAAAACTCTGACCTATTTTGTTTGATTTGTATTTTTTAGCTTAAGTTACCAAAAAAAGGAAGATGCGGAAAAAAAAGAAAGTATTTTTCTTTAGGGAACGTGTAAAATCAGTGATGTAAAGAATTAGATGAATGTTTATAAATAGACATATTCGTTTTTATCGGCTTCACACGGTAACTAATGGCCCTATTCGGAGATTTGAGATTTTCATCTCAGCTTTTTTCGTCCTTGTTGCTCTCGTTTGAAACGTCATAGGTGTGAGAGTGACCAAGATAAAATCTCATCTCATCTCAAGCGCAGGAGTAGCCCCCTAAAACCTTCCGTGAGATATTATCATAAAATTCGTTTTACATAGCTTGATTAGCGGGACAGCCATAAAGATGACATTTTTATAACTGTTAAAATGTCAAAATGACATTTGATGTATGACAAATGTGTTAAACGAACTATGACTGATGGTGAAAACCGCATCAAAATCCAGTGCGTGATTTAGGAGGAGTTAGCGGATATAGGTACAGACAGGCGCAGACATCGACTCTGTTTTATACCTTGTATAGAAGATTGCATCAAAATATTTTTACGATTTTTACAATGGTCGAAACTCGCAAATAATAAATTGAAAAAAGAACCCTTGTTACTTATTTACCTATTCCATTTGCCCATAAAAATAAACCGCCTGTCCACCCTCTCCATATGCATACCAGTTTAATAAAGAACCTTAAAGGGTTTTTATGGGTTCGCATAAATATCTCGAAGACATAATGATTCGCATAAAATCGAGTCACCAGTTTGGACACTTCAGTCAACGCCTGAATAATAAAAAAGCTCTACAAAATGTTTGTAAAGGTTTGGTAAAAGGTAAGTTTGAAGGCTTTTGGAATTATTATTAGCTAAAACGAAGGCCGCGGTTAAAAAACTATGCATTATTCTATACTATGATCTATTTCTGTGCCAAGTTTCATCCAGATCCGTTCAGCCGTTCTGGCGTGCAGTAACAAACATCCTTCCATCTTCCACCCAAACTTTTGCAACAATAAATATTATTTTTAAGATGCGTCATGAGATGATCATCATATCCGTCATCTCATCTGTTTGTATGAAGCATCAATTTTTTTTTCTAGAATTTCGAAAACTTGTACTTTGTAAACTAACTAACTAACTTACTAACATAATTTGTTTATCTACCACACCCAAAACCAGCAACTTGTATACTTAGAATTATTGAACGTCTTGACTGTACGGCAGCTTTTTGGAGTGAAATGAAACATAAAAATGGTATTTGAAAATTAAATAAAAAATGCGTGGAGTTGATTGAAAATGAATGTGTGGCTTATTTAATTTTAGGAAACCAGTAGCGTGGAGTACTTTGAGAATTCCACGGAGCAGATTTAAACCAAAATTATCATTAATTATTTTGATGTTTTATTTTGTGGATTATTTTGAAACCTTGGAGTACTCTGGTAATAACCCATCTCAGCATCTTCCTACCCAAATCCTTATGCATAGTTCTTAGTGTACATAAATTATGTAGGTTTCCTCTATTCGTCTCTATTACTCGTCATCTTTCAATTCACTCCTTTTTCATTTACGTTATCTTTTACGCAGTTTATTCATACTTTCTTCTATCCTCCACAGCTAGGTATAACCATTCAAACTCATGTGCATCCTTTTTGTAATATTGACAATGTTATTGGATAATAAACAAGGCTGATATTTGAATGTAGGCAGTTTGATTAATTCAGTACGATTTACGTTGACTGCGTGATTACAGGACATAACTCCACTTATACACTATACATAATGATTACATGCTTCGTTCAACTTAAACTTCAAAGCTTTCAATTAAATTCAAATGGCTCACACAGCTGAAAACCTTTCGTGTTTGTAAACAATTAGTTAAAGCTTGTTCAGACTACGCTACTCTGCCAGATGTTCCATTGTTGGCCATATTGTCATTTAATTTTAGGTTAGATTTGTTCAACGCACGCTTTTTTCACATACACGCTCTATCTTTCTATGTTTCCCTATAACTGCATCGTTTTCTGTGTTTCATCGTTTTGCCGCGTCGCGTCAGTGTAAATTAGCGTTCGCTCATTTTTCTTAATTTTTATTTGGGAAACATAATATCCCTAATGTTTACTAAAAAGGGAAATCAACCATTTACATAATGATCCGATATCTCAACCATACAAATCTATCTTATGATATAATGGCATAGTATGCAAAGTCCCCACAACCATGACCAGAGTTACTAAATAGTATATCTATATACCCATGCGTGGACTTCATAACTCTGGACGTAGTGCACGTAGGTCGAGAGCTCGCGTGTAGCCGTGAAAAGGTGTGTTGTATTTACGATCGACCTACAATTATGAAGCACGTACTTATCGCACACTTGCCTTGAATATTTAATTTAAGGGATTTCTCATAATTGTGCTTACATTCTTTAATGCTGGATAAAAGCACAAATTAGTCAGTTCAGAGCACGAATAGAAAAAATGTGGAGAAAATTGCTCAATTTTTTTATATTCCACTAATACTTGAATACCTAAAAACATTAGTATGGAAAAAAAAGAAATCTCTGCAATTTTGAAAAATATCAAGAGAATCGGTTAAGAAATGCAATCTGTAAAGGAAGACAGAGATCCGGACAGAATTCCAGACAGGATTCGGACTAACGAAAGCATTTTTATCAAAGCTAAAGCAGAGACGCTTCGCTCGCATACGCTTGCTCGGTTGATCAGTGTAATAATTGACCAATATTGACTTTTTGACCAGTCTATTCAAATTCAAATTTCTTTATTTCTGGCCTATTTTTAGCCATAATCCTTGTAATATGAAATGAAATAAAATCAAAAACATTCATTTTCTTATTTACTTTATTTCTTATTGACTTTTTGACCAATATAGGCACGGTGTTTTTTTTTATGATTGAATGGGCCCACGTTTGACCACAACACACCTGACGGAAAGTGACGATGCGGTCTAAGATGGAGCACGCTTGCCCATGAGGTGCTTGTTTACTCTTGTCTTAAAGAGACCCAGGTTGTATCTATTGCTGGGGAACACCGAGGCAGGAAGTGCGTTCCACTCCTTGGCAGTTCTGATTAGGAAGGAGTTTTGAAAGCGCTTCGTGCGGGCTTTATTAAAGCTGACGACATATCGATGGAATGTCTGCCTCGATGACCTATGGCAGAAGTCAGATGACGGAATCAGCTCGTTTAGTTCCTGTGCACATTCTCCAAAAATGTGTCGTCCAATGTGTCCCCGTATTTGAGAGCGTTCGCGGCAATAGGTACGCCTTTAGGGTAGAGAAGATTTATCGAATAAATGTGAAGAGGGAGATCTATTACCTACCGCACCGCTTAAAAACTGGAAAGTGAAAGTAGCGGGCAATTCCCATCGCCTCAAGGTCGAGAAAACTTAAAAAACCGGCTAAGTGCAAGTTGGACTTGCGCACGAAAGGTTCCGTATCATCTATAAATATAAAATTAAAAGTCCTGACTGACTGATATATCAACGCACAGCCTAAACCGCTGGTCCTAGAAACATGAAATTATGTATAAAAACGGCAAAAAAATCACGTTTGTTGTATGGGAGCACCCTTAAATATATATATTATTTAGTTCTCTAATGTTGTTTGTTATAGCGGCAACAGGAATACATCATCTGTGAAAATTTCAACTGCCTAACTATCACGGTTCATGAGGTACTGCCTGGCGGCAGAAGTGCGGACAGCGGATCTTAGTAATAGGGTCCCGTTTCACCCTCTGGCTACGGAACCCTAAAAGTAATATTCTCTAGTTATAACTGTCACCGGCAGTAATTTAGATTTGTGATTACGTTTTTACTATTAACGTAATAAACGAGTGGTTTTTGATTATTTAAAATTACCTACTAATTTTGTGGTAAAATAAAACAAAAAATGAAAGTTTTTGTTTATGCTATTGGGTCGCTTTGCCAAATACTGTAAGGGCCTACTTTGGTTTTTTTTAACTTTATTTCCTGTTTTTTTTCTTTACTCTACGCTGGATTAAACATGGTTTTAAAAAAAATTGGCCTTCAGTTTCTTGCCTGCTCTTCTGGGTTCTTAGTAGTTCTTTTTCGGAACAAGGTGCTAGCGTCATTTTTTTAACTTTGACGATCTTCGGTAGGTACTTAATTGAATAAAGACATTTATCTTTTTACTAATTATACTTTAACCAATTATATTTTTCTTTTTTAGACGCTTTTTACCCGACTGCGCAAGAAGGAGGGTTATGTTTTTCGAGTATGTATGTATGTATGAGGTTTCTTTGGCGCGTCTACAGCCTAAATAGCTCATTCATTCATTTGATTCATGATTCATTCATTTGATTTGCTCAGTCATTTGATTCGTCTTGATAGTGGAAGTGTCATTGGGTACTACATTTTATCAGCCCAGTTTTTTGTTTTTCTTTTAATAATGTTACTTGTTAATAAATGTAGGTAGTAGGCAAAGTATACACTTGAGCTGTTTTAGCTTTTACGATCTCTATCATACCTTTAGTCAAAACAACCTCTAAGTTTAATAAAAATAATTGAATATCTTGCATGAGACCTAATGAGATACAAATTAGGTTAATACAAACATTCTTAGAAATATCAAACTGTTGAAACCTACACATTATTTTTTTCTTGTTTCCCTACTTGTCGTAAAACCTAATTATTAAGATTTCAAAGTTTACGAGATATCGTTAAAATTAAGTCGAAATTTCAAGCAAAATTGTTACCTATGTCGAGCGATTATTGCTGATTCACTCATGGGTTTCTCATAACGTTTCTCTAACGGACCTTTTCTTCCGAAATCCACTTTCATTGCGACCTTGCGGGAAATACGGTGAAAGTGGAGTAATGGGCCCAATAAATCAGGCTACACTCAGTGGTCAGGTGGTTAAAGTGTAAATCTATTGAGTGTGTGGAAGTACATGTCAGGGACTTAGAGTGGAGATGACGTATGTTAACTTCACGAGCTCTTTGGTTTGTGAGTATGTGTTTTGAAAAGTAATCAAAAGTATTTTTCCTTTGTAATCGTTTAAACATATTATTTTATTTGTGTTAAGTTATAAACGACCATTACTTATTAAGTAAGGGTGCGTTAACACACGTTATTTCATTGTAAACTAATTTTACTTTATTAAACTGTTTTATTGTCTCTTATTTTTTTAATGGATTCGTAACATGAAAATATGCACGTGAGATGAAAAAAAAAGGAAATCAAAGAAATCGCAAAAAAAAAAAGAATCGCAAAGAGTTTCTGTATAAGTTTGATTTAAAGAAAACTTGACATTTTCAATATTATACACATTTTACTAAGATCATGCAAGACAATTTTACCTAGATTGTTAAGTGACAAAACAAATTCAATTCAATTCATTTATTCGGGTCATAGGTAAAACTACTATACACTTGCCAACGTCATTCATATATTCCATAATAATAATAAAATTAATTTAAAATTTAATAAACAATACAATAAAGGATATTGGCTGTAAATGATCTACATAGGTAGTTTATCGTTAGTTATCTGTGGTGCCGATTTAACTGCTAGTGCCAATGGCGGCGAGTTACAGGACGTTAGGCCATAAAAGTGGAGTTTTAGGTCATAAAAATGTTATTTTACGAACGCGGTTAGGACGGAAGAGGTACTTGAACTTGTCATATAAAATAATGGTTGTTTTGATTTGACACGAGGTCTAACTGCTGTCTAGTTAAATTTTATTTTCAAACGGGCTTTTTATGTGTAAATTAATCTGTAGTACAGTGGGGACTGTCCTTTATATACAGTGGTTTCCAAAGTATCATTATACATGAATATTAGGCCTTATTCAGGGACTCATGGAAGTAGAAGAAGCAAAAGATGTATGCCAGGATCGTAGGAAGTGGAGAGAAGTGGTCTCTACCTACCCCTACAAGAAAAATGCGACTATGTATTATGTTTGTATTTATGTAGTCAGAACATTTGCATAGTATAGTATGGCTAAAAATATCACTGTCTTTCTTTATTGCTGCGCATAGAACAAGGATATCCATACCTTCAGTTAGTAATTTAGCAAGTTAGCGTTGTGATTAGGACGTGCGTTGATAATTTTTAGTCAAACTGTTATTGAAAAAAGGAAGGAAAATCTACCTCTACTCAAAGTAAATAACAAAAGCTCCTAATTGGACACTAGAAGGTATCAGAGTGTTTGAACACTTTCAACCACTTCCAACGAGTTTTAGGCATTGTTCCCCTCTGAAACGGGAGCCCACAACTTTACCTGCTCCTCGCTAGAATTTCAAAAGCACGACCTTAGTACCTACGCAACTAAAATAGTACTAACCATAAATTCCTAAAACTCTTACATTACACTCAATAAACTTCAAATCAAATACAATAAATCTGATATTCGCTCGTCGGGAGCTCGATTTCTTTCCAATAGACTGAAAGGTTAAACCCGATAGGAGATCTCGTTGCACTGCAGTTAATAATACCTAATCAAAAGCACTCAGTCAAAGGTCGAAAGAAATCGACTGAGAACTGATAATACCTAGTACCTACTTTATTACCTGGTAAGTAAGTGCTTAGATAACGATATTACTTTTATTTTAGAGAAACGCTTCGATTCCACTTTTGTAGTGCGAACAGCGTGGAATGCTCAAGATATTCACCGATACTTATAATCCGGATGTCTTAAGACGCGGTCATACCACGATTACCACACGCACACACAAATACTTAAACTTCTTCATTTAGAGTTGAAAATTGTATACTAAAGGTATATCATATTTGATGGTAAAATGAGATCGTCGCTTAGAATTACATTTTCTTACAATACAATACAATACAATACAATACATCTTTATTGCACACCAAAAATACAAAGTGAAACAAACATAAAGAGAATATTAAAAATAAAAAATATCATTCGTCGTTTCTTTCCGTTTCTATTAGTATTAATAGTAATAAGGACACAAACAAAAATAAGTTACTCGGTTGAAATTTAGAGAACTAATCTGGCTATTTAATAATAAAAAAAAATGTTGTGATCCTATGTGATGTTCTACTCCACTAAAACTGTTTTTGGTTGTTTTTTCTACCACCTGTATTGTTTGCACATCACAATTCTTCATATCAAACTAGGCGCAAGCAATCGCATAAGTAAGACCGGAATAAGCAATTTACAACAAGTTCAAGAGAGATGATGGAGATCACGAGTGACGTAGCAAGGTGTCAATTCCCGGAGCGCTAGACTTTGTTTTTTGTATAATGCAGTGTCCTATGTACACAATGTGTGTCGGATAAAATCGGACTAGCAAATTAAATTATATCTTGGCAGTTAATGTCCCACTGCCATATTTCCCATTTATTTCTGTCTGAAGCCACATTATCTAGCAAAGTTTATCTCTCTATTATCCTAGGCAGAGACTATTCACCTACCTATAAAAAGTAACATTATTAAAAGAAAAACAGAAAACCCGGCTGCAAAATATTGTACCTGATGTCACTTCCACTATCAAGACGATTCAAATGACTCGTCACATGTCGAAATCCATCAAACCGTTTAGGCTGTAGGGCGTGCCAGAGAAACCTCATACATACATACTTAGATACACAAATACACTCGAAAAACATAACCCTCCTTGCGCAGTCGGGTAAAAATAAGATTTCATAACCAATCTCTTTCAGCAGGATCCTGTCAAGACGGCGGCGAACGCAATTAATTCTCAAAGGAGCACTTCTTTTATCTTTATTAAAGAAAAGAGACGACAATAAAAACCAATTAGGTTTAAGTAATACGATGGTCGTGGCTGTTAGATAGAAATTCTTTTGAGAGGTCAGGTGCTACTGATTTGGTTACGGTTGAGTTACTTTATTAGGGAGTTCTAGGTTTTATTTAGGAACTTAATTTCGAGATAAATTGTCTAAGCAATAAATTGCATGATAGGACAGCGGTGTGATTGCATGGCGCAAACTGAAGGGAAAGAGCAAATCAGAAAGAGGATGTTGTACATTATGTCTGTAGGTTATTCTAATTAGGATACTTACTCGTAATTAACCGAGTGAATTACCGGACTTAAACTCAAGAGTCTAGGTATCATAAACTCTTGGCATATACGAACTTTCTTATTGTTAGATAATTGTTACCTTATAATTGGACAGCACCTAACTAATAATCTTTATTTGTTTGATTGTTACAGTTTCACGCCTTTTCATGAAAATTTGCATACACATTGTCAAGGAGTTCAGAAAAAATATAAAAAGAACCTTTTATCCGAAAAAAATAATTATTTCTGATGGACCGCGGGTGAAACCGTTAGGCGCAGCTGGTGCAATACTATTTGCGAAAATGATAATTTAGTAGTAAGTTGTAATTATCATAATAATTTTGTTTGATCACGATGATGGAACCGATCGGAGCAAAGGTCCATTTACTTGCCTAAACGAATTCCGGTAAAACTTTTGCAAAAAAACGGTAAAATGAGGAAACCGGTTCGAATAATAAAGGGGCTAATTTAATAAGATGACAAACAGAAATTATGGATTAAAAGGATAAATCACGTCGAGGGGAGGATGGGGCGAAGCTGCCACCTGGATTAAAGGTTTTCAGGTGTGCGTTTAATAAAGGAAGCATGTTGTTTGTTTGTTGATTTATGTTGCGACAGGTTATCAACTCATTTTAATTTTTTTAAATATTTTGACAAAGATAGCAAAAGTTTAATTTTTTTTTTTTTGACAATTATAGGTCCCGACTAGGTTTCCCTGTGGCGGGTATGCTTTGGACAACACACAAAGACATGGACAACTAAAACCCAGACCCAGAACAGATATTCAAATTCAGCATTCAAACAATTGCCTGTCCGGAAATCGAACCCAGGACCTCCTGCTTACAAAGTAGCCGAACTCCGACTAAGCTACGAGAGTCGTCACTTAGACACATCCATACAAAAATAAACTTTAGCAGATTTACTGAACAAGTGTTTTTTTGCTTGAATTAAAATTATATAGAATAGAATATCAAATCAAATCAAATCATTTATTTCGATTTATAAAATCTTATCAAGATAAAATTAAAGCAGAGAACTAATAAAATTGAAACCAAATACATTAAATCAAATCAAATAAATTAAAGATGCTTTAACTATTTAGGAAAAGCATAACAAGAAATTGAGACAAAACACAGAAAATCAGGCTACTTGCCACAAACCGGCTGCAACTCAGCAAAATGCTGGTTACCCAGCGCTGATCTTCCATTAGAACGTTACGCACGTCACAGGCAAGACAAAAGAAAAAAACAATTTAAAAAAGTATGCACTTAGGATTATGTCAATAATTGACATAATGTTAGTACGCATAAAACTAAAAAGTAGAGTAAAAGTATAAACAAAAAAACAATGCATAATCAGATCTATCGCTTTTCTATCAACTAAAGACCTCCGACGCTGAAGGCTGACACAAACTAATTTGACTGCCTCGGTGGCTCAGTTGGTAGTGAACCTGCCTTCTGAGCGTGGGGGCGTACACGGAAAAAAAAAATTAGCTGCTGTTACTAAATTTTAGTTGTAGTAGCAAAAATCCTTTCAAACTATAGGGACAGCTAAGTTTTTTGTTAGCGTAGCAAATTGTTTTTAGCTGAACGAATTTAGCTGTTGCAGCTAACAATCTTAACAATACTTAGCAGTAGTTGCTAACAATCTTAACAATAATTAGCAGTAGAAGCAAATATTATTTGCTAAAATTTGCTATAGCAGCTAACGATTTTATCTATTTTTAGCTGTGGTCGCTAACAATATTAGTGATAACTACTAACAAGACTTTGCTGCAGCTGACAAGAAGTTTAGCTGTGACTGTGAATTGTGTTTGTTACATGTGCTAAGGGTTTTAGTTGCGAAACCTAATATTTTTATCTGGGGCAGCTAATAAACTTAGAAGCATGAACTATTAGTATTAGTAGTATCAGCTAAGTTAATTTGCTATTCCATCACACCACCGTAGCTACAGCTGACAAGTAGTTTAGTTGTGACTGTGAATTGTGTTTGTTACCTGTGCTAAGGGTTTTAGTTGCGAGACCTAATATTTTTATCTGAGGCAGCTAATAAACTTTGAAGCATGAACTATTAATATTAGTAGTAGCAGCTAAGTTAATTTGCTATTCCATCACACCACCGCAGCTACAGCTGACAAGTAGTTTAGTTGTGACTGTGAATCGTGTTTGTTACCTGTGCTAAGGATTTTAGTTGCGAGACCTAATATTTTTATCTGGGGCAGCTAATATACTTTGAAGCATGAACTATTAGTATTAGTAGTAGCAGCTTAGTTTATTTGCTATTCCATTACACCACCGTAGCTGCAGCTGATAAGTAGTTTAGCTATGGCTGTGAGTAGTTTGCGGCTCATGCTAAAGATTTTAGTGGCGTGTTATTAAGGCTTCTGTCTACATAACGAATGTGACGCGAAGTGGCAGCAGATAAGGCGTGAGACTGTGCAAGTTTTAATATGTACAAGGAAATGTATAAAGCATACGCATGGCACATTATTTATACATTTCCTTAAATTACGCACTCAATCTATCGCCGCGTCGCATCAACGTTCGATGTGCAGAATTGCAGCTTTTAGATCACGCAACTAAATCACTTAGCACAAGTAACAAGCAATTCACAGCCACAGCTATACAAACTACTTGACAATTGCAATTTGTGGTGTAATAGAATAGCTAATTAACAGAGCTGTTACTACTTACTACTAATACTTAACAATCATGCTTCAAATATTTATATGTACCTATACACATCGCATACTCGGTGAATAGAAGCTCTAACAAAAAAAAAAACAATTGTTTATGAGGTTTAATAAATGCTTCTCAAAAATAATTGACAAACAAGTCTGTTGTTAAACAAGTAAGTTGACTGCATTCAGTTCAAATATTAATATCCCTCCTCTTATTGATTTTAACTAATAATAAAAACACTACTTCCATTATATACTTAAATTTTTACTTAAGCCTGCAAGGCATGAAATGATTTATAAAAAATGTCAAAGGCCGTAATGTTATTAAATATCAGAAAGCACTCAGAGATTTTGTCTTCATCCGGAGAAACGGCAAACAGCTGGGGCCCAACATTCAGTCCTCGAAACTTTTCTTTTTTAGGTAATGCGACTGGATTTCGGCGGCAGACTGAAAAAAAAAACACATTAAATACATGTACCCAAGTAGTTTGGTTTTATATGGTTTTTGACAGCTAAGGTAACAAACAATAAAGCTAACGTTAAAATTTTTCATTATTCCTGAAATGATAATCAACACAGGTTCAAATATTTATAGAATTGTAGCTATAATATACTTACTTTTAAAAATTGCATCATCCTTTGTGTCCAAGCCGGGACGGTCTCCATTGCCGTTTCTTCTTCATGACTATAGCTTTTATAGGAAATAGTGTTGTCATTGCTCTAAACATTTTCACTTTTTTTCCACCTGTAAATAAAAAAAACATAGGTGGGTACTTAATAAATAAATCATCAAAACCATAAAACATTGTTGGCTTTAAATAAAAATAACATAAAACCTAAACGAGATGTGGTTGTGTGCTAACCACACACGGTTTGCCCATTTATAGACTGCTACTCATCTCATATCTTTCAAACGAAAGAAGGTATGACTATGAATTTTAGCTCAAATTTTAGAGCATAATTGCTGCCACTGGCAGCAAAATTTTCAAGTCTCTGGGTTATATACTTTTCGAGTTATAAGCTAATACCTATGTGTAAGCTGAAGTTACGTCACTTCAGCTGACACATGTCGAATCGACGAAACTATCAAACGTAGAGTTTTCATTTAAAGTACAAAAATTAAAGCATGATTGTTTCCATAGGCAGCAACATTTTCAGATTCCTAGACCTCGTAGTTTCCACGTAATAATCAAAAAATAGTTTTCGCGCCCAAAAATTCAAATTTTTGCTTAAAAGCGGCGTTGCCGTTCCGTGCGGTACATTATTGCAATTCAATTTGATCTTAGCGCGTATGCTACTCGACCGTGAACCTTATTGGGCAGCGATATGACTCACAGGCGCTCAGCGTCGGCAACAAAACGTAACCAAGACCATCATGGTAGACCCCCTGTACTTTGCGCGCTGATTACATACCAGCTAACAGAACAAGTCGGAAAACGCATAGGTACGTACCATCCCTACTTAGTCGACATTCCACCAACTCGTACTAAACGGTTTGCCTCCACCTTCCTAATACGAACCGCTAGGGTGTGGAACACCTTGCCATCGTATATATTCCCGACTAACTACCTATAACCTGGATATCTTGAAGGCTAGAGTGAATAGGTAAGCACCTTCTAGGTCGTCGTGCTCCATCTTAGACCACAATGTCGCTTAACATCAGGCGAGTTGGTGGTCAAACGTCGACCTATTCTAGATATAAAAAAAAAGCCGCCCGTCCATCGCGGGTGTCCGGTCTCAGCTGATTACCGAAAGCCGTGTAACAGATTACCAAATAGGTAGTTAGTACACGCGGCGGGCGGCACGGTGCGAAACTCACTTTACGCTATTATTACTTGTTCTATGCTTTACGGTCGTAGGTCTTTTTGGTTCACAGCGTCTACTGATTAAAAAGAATAGGCTATTACAACATTAGGTATTGACAATTTCTGACGAAGTGATTTATCTCTTACGTAGAAACTTAGTAAGCAATCCGTGGTAGGTACTACTCGGCGTACTGACATAACAAAATTATGTTTTGAAATAAACGATGTTCATCAGTAAAACTCTGATCGCGAGTACGAAAAAAAAAACAGGGAGTAGGTATAACACGGCACTTAGCTCATTATCAAAAACATATAAGTAATAGGTATATACCTATTTACATACGCTTGGACTTGTAAACCTCCGTTACGTCGGTTTTCGTTCAACCGTTTTGGCCTTGGAAACGCTACAAATAGAATAGAGAGATAGAAGTTAGGTACCTACTATTGTTTTTAATACTTTTTAGGTTTAGGTACCCTTGCCATTGCATACCTTGCATACCTACAATTAGAGATATCCTCTACGCTCATACGTAGGTAAGGAGGTATAGGTATTTCGCTTTTGATGACTGTCTGTATAGCGGCGCGTATACGTTATTTATACGTGTTGCGTTACCGTCAGACAGCAAACATAGTCGACCGAGCGAGCGTTAGCGAGCGAAGCGTCTGTGCTTCTTATGTCCGGATCTGTCTTTTATACAACTCGCATTTTTTTGAAAAATAAAATCATATACCTACCTAGATCTCCGCCATTTTGAAAAAAAGCGAAACCTGACAGCTAAAAAATTCTGAATACTTATAGAACCTGTTCACAAAATTTCACGAGATTCGGTTGAGAAATGTAACCAGTAGAAGGACAGACGCCGGCCGCAAAGTCTTAGCTCACAGAGCCACTAGCTAAGTAGGTGTAGGTATAAAAAAGCCGATTCATCTAAGTTTATTGAGAGACCGCTTCGCTTGGTCAGTTAGTTGGTTTAGTACCTACCTACTTTAGAACTAAATTAGTACCGAACGGAAAAATGCTCGAGAATTTTATTACTTCATTGACAAATAAACAAGCAACTATAGCATAAAATACGAGTACAAAATAGGTAGTAGGTATATTTTCAACAGAGAAGTCGGCGGCGCCTCGATATTATACGATATTGGATTTTAGAATATGGTGATATGGTTCATTTTCAATGACGTCAAAAGTTGATCGAGCATTTTTCCATTTTCTGTATCTAGTAGTTGCTACTGACTAAAGTCATAAACTTATGTTTTAAAGTATAGTATACTTAGGACCTATGTCCTCTCCTTATAAAATATGTATTGTCAAGATCCGTTCACCCGTTAGCCGTGAAAACGCTACAAGGGGACACAGAGATAGACTTTAGTGTCTTATATTTAGTAGTTATATTTCGCTATGAATGACTATACTGTATGTATAGGGGCGCACGCACACCACGGCACCGCTTCACACTAGGCTGCGTATAATGCGTATCCACATACGCAACAGAGACGGCAATATCTAGGTACATTTTTCCAGTCGCCTCGAATCGGAGTTGCTAGTTCACTCCGCCGCCGCCGCCGCCACTTCGCACCCTACATCCTATCCTTCCTACTTAATATTATAAACACGAAAGTTTGTAAGAATGGATGTATGGATGTTTGTTACTCTTTCACGCCAGAACGGCTGAACAGATCTGGATAAAATTTGGCACAGAGATAGATTATAGTCTAGAATAGCACATAGGATACTTTTTAACCGCGGGTGAAACCGCGGGGCGCAGCTATAATAACCTTGCATATTTATAATGACCAAAACAGAATCAATTAACACATACAGAATCGTGTAAATCACAAATACCTATACTTACTGTATTGTAGTCTTGTTTGATGCAAAATAGAGTGATACCAGCCGATGGTACGCACCAATGACTGGAGCCGATATATAGTAACAGGATTGCCCCCTGTCAAAATTGGAACTGAATATCGACCGGTGAAGTATGGGTGTTGTACTACACTGTACACACTTCACACTTGTTGCGCCCAACATTTTTCTTTCTAGGAATTACCTGTAAACAGCATATATGTTAGGACTCGACAATTATTAGTGAAGAAGATAATGCAATAAGAAGTACTTATTGCAATAAGAAGTACTTATTGCAATAAGTTATAGTTACTTTCTGCATGTTTTTAAAGTGACAGATATAGTTCGCTGTCATATTTTCGGCAACAGTTTTTCCAAAAATACTCGGTCAATAGAGGTAGGTGATGAGCTTCTATATTTTCATCTGTAAAAATAAAGCTTACGTTATTTTTTTGCAACACATGTGTTCTATAGGTAAGTACTTGTGTTTCGGCCAGGGGTGCTAAGTTCACGCCAGGTTCTCTTTCGGCTCTACAGACGATAACGAAAGCCTACTACTCACCTTGGACACTCCACGCCACTGGACCCGGTGTACACCATGCACTGATAATAGCACTATTAGTTCAATATAAACAATTTAAACTTTTTTAATGTAAGGTCCGAAATTTTACGTGCGAGCGGACGCAAGAGCGCGGGACAATCATTCACCGACAACTGACTGACTGCTTTAGCGCGTGCGATGCTCGCACGCCGAAAGGCAGGGAGTTTACGTCTCCCTCTCCCCTCACAGGTATCTCGCGGCTTTGTGGATGCCGCCGGCTTTCGTAGGTATCGTTTTCTATCTATAATGTCTACAGATATCTGGCGTAAACAACTTGCAATATAAAGGCATCAAACTTTTGGCTAATTTACAAGCTTGGCAATAGCAAGATCGCGGTTCTAAAGTGTGAATATGGGCAAAATCGGTACAACTCCATACATCAATTGCGAGATGTCAGTTCGATGCAAACCTGTACAGCCGGCTAGGTTTTTGCAGCATGCCACTTTTCTAACGGAAAATCTTATCAGTAGATAGATTACTGTATCTGGACACGCAAGATATTAGGTATCTCATAATAAGATGATGCGATGCAAAGTATGTAGGTACTTACTTACTTTTGAATTTATCTTTGGGCGGCATTGTAGCCCTCCACAACATGTAAAATCCTTTTTTTAACACTATAATCACTTTTTCTTCCAAGTTTAACGCCGTAACGCAACCAAATTCACGTGAACACACACGTTACGATACGATACGAATTACGAAATGAAGTGAAACTTTTTGTAAGTGAATATGTATATATTCATGTATTTTTAGTATTTCAAAATCGCTAAAAAAACTTATCTCCACCATTTTGAAAAAAAATTAAAACTGGCTCGACAAATGAATCTATAAATATTTATCAACCTATTTATGTTTTTATCAGAACAAAACATAACATATCGTCACGCCTTTCCCTTGAAGGGGCTGGCAGAGGTGTAATACAACATCCACACTTCGCTGGACGACAGTCAGTGACCAAGAGTGACAGGGGGCGATCCTTTCGCCATAAACCGGGCTCCAGTCATGTCATGTATGTAGCAGATGACATACAATCCGCACATTGGTGTGAGGTGGGCTTTCTCAAACTAGGTTATCATAGCTTAACATTTTTTTTACAAGTATACTATATACCTACCTAGGTAAAGTACCTAATAAGCGTGTTTAGCAAAATCTTAGACATGAATTAGAAGTAGGTACCTATCTACCTATCTATCGAAACCGCGGTAGGTACAGAAAAACGTATTCTGTTCTAGTTAGGTAGGTAAACAAATTGTGTGCGTCTATACGTACTTGTGCCTACGTAGGTAGGTACGAGTATATGTATGGTACAGTTCCGGCACCTACCAATTATGAATTACTTAGTAGGTATTACTAACTTCACAGGTAGGTAGGTAGCTACCTAAATTTTGTGTAGTCGCACAACTATAGCGATGATGGATATAGGTACTTATTATATAGGTCCCGCATTAGATAACTACATGAGCCACTTGTCAGGTAGGCACTAATAATGCTCCGAAGTTTACACCATGCATGGCAGACATGAGGCCAGTAATGCTAACACAATAACATTTCAGAATTTATAAATTCTAAGGCTCGAAGTTTAACGCCTAAGTACCTAGTCTAATTACCTATACCTACCTGTATACCTACTTACTTACCCATGCATAGATATTTTTGTAAGAAAACCAATAAAACCAAAAGCAACCGACTGCCTTGGTGGCTCAGTTGGTAGTGAACCTGCCTTTTGAGCTTGTTGGCGTGGGTTCGATTCCCACCTAGGGCAAACATTTATGTGATGAGCATTTGTGTCTGTCCTATGTCTGGGTGTTAAAATATATTTAAGTATGTATTGAAAACTATCTAAGTAGGTATGTAGGTATATCAGTCTCTGGCAGCCATACTATGGCTATACAAGCTTTGCTTAGTTTGGGATCAGACGACCGTGTGTGGAAGTGTCCCAAATTTATTTATTTATTTAATAAGTACCTACCTAGGTTTTTAAGAGTTTTTATGTACTTTTTAAGTACCTAAACTATTATTAAATACTATGATAAGACACTAATAACAACTAGTGGCTCTGTGAGCTGTAGACCTCGCGGCCAACATCTGTTTTCCTCTACAGATTGCATTCCTGAACCGATTCACGTGAAATTTTGTGAGCAGGTTCGATGATTAGACATATTTAAAAAAAAAACTATCTAAATAGTGAGTCTATTTACAAAATTTTAGGAAATTCCGTTTGTATCGGCCTGTGGAGGAAGGCATTTTTTTTTAAGCTGAAGCATAGACGCTTTGTCAAATGCTCGCTTGGTCGATTAAGTAAGGAACAAAAGTAATAAGTAAAAGCTCAAAGAAAACAATCAACTTACGTACGCATAAATGCATCTACGTAGGTATGAAATATTCTTGTCTTCATCAATAAAATAATGCTTTATGGTTAGTACCTACCTAAGTTAGGTTATTGTACCTACCTACCTAACAATAATAATGAGCGCAGTGAGATGACGCGGTGACGCGGACTGCCCTCCCGTCGTTTGTGCCCTTGCAACGCGGAAGAAATAAGTACCTACCTACGAAAAGCTCACATCGCGAAGACTTATGAAGATGTAACTAATTTCTCACACTTCTCTCACTACTAGCACACTACTCATACACTAGCCCAGACAGGCTAACATGAGTCGTAGTAGAGCGAGCGAGAGCTTATTTTTCTCTGCTATCTGTTTTTCTTACGCATTTTCGCTAGTTGAATTTTAGCCGAGTTGGAGAAGGCTTGTTTCTAAACTCGATTCTCGAAACTCGATTTCAGCCAAAAGAGCGCACCGATTTGTTCATTGTGTGAAAGTATGTGCGTAGGTATTTAATGTCATCTGCTATATATTGTATAACTAGAGCCCGGTGTATGGCGACAGACCCCTGTCATATTTGCAAATGAATATCGTTCGGCGAAGTGTAAGTGTTGTAATACACCTCTGCCAGCCCTTTCGGAGGAAAGGCGTGGCGATGTGTATTTACTATTTAAGATAACCTAGGTACATTCTGAGCTACAATTTCATTTCTTCCAATGGTTACCTACGTGTTTAAGGAGTACGAGTACTTAAATATAATGTGGGAAACAGGCTTAAAATGTTTATAAGTAAGTAAACACTACCAGGGAGGTATCACTCCGAAGTTTAGGTACGTTTCGCCAGCGCACTTACTGATTCTTATCAATATAATTAATATTCAATATCTAGATAAAATTTGGCACAGATATAGCTTACGTCCTGGACATAGGCTACTTTTTCAAGGCTGAGGAGCTCAAACATACTCAGGACATAGGGTACGAGTACTTCCCGAAAAAAATAACAGTTACTGTGGCACTGCGGGTGAAACCGCGGGGCGCAGCTAGTATCTCATAAAATTTATTTTGGTCGCATAATTAAAGTCTAAGTAGCAGTTACAAATTCAATTACGACTTACTTATTTTTAAAGTAAAACAATTGATGCCTTCGGTTACATATAAACGTGGGATAGCTATTTAACTTAGTTGCTACTATTAACTTCTATGCCACTAATTAAATTGCTGCCTTACAAAAAGGAAATTAATCACGCAACTAAGTAGTTTTGTTACAGTATTAAACCAAATTTATAACCACAGTTAAAACTCTTGTGAGGTGCAGCTAAATATTAATTCACTAAGACAGCTATCATACTTTGCTACAACAACATACCTACTAAAACATATCTTCATCATCTTTACATAATGATATGTCTCACACAATGCTATTAGATCACAACATTAGGAACAGCACAAAATATCCCGCTTGCCGTCTAAAATTTCACATACGACATGGAAATAACTGTAATAGAAAAGACTGGTTAATGTAGATAATGTCAATTAGCAATAGCAGGTAAATAATTTATCCTAAAGTAGTTAAAATATTTTGCTCTGATATCAAATTGAAACATTCGAATTTGTTTTGTTAATATAGATAACAAATTTAGTAAACTCAGTTAAGTAATTTGTAGTAACTGCAACTTGAGTGTGATTCTCCTAGCAAAATTTTATTTTGAATAGTAGCTAAGCAGTCTTTGTCGTAGTCAACAAAACTTTGCCAGTGTTTCGAAGATATTCGGTGCAGCAGCTAAGACATAGGCAGCAAAACAGATTTAGTTGCCACAACTAAACCATTTTTTTCCGTGTAGGTTCGATTCCCACCTAGGACAAACATTCATGTAATGAACATTAGTATTTGTTCTATGTTTGGGTGTTGATATGTTTATTTATGTATGTATTTAAAACTATCTCAGTATGTATATCAGTATCTGGCAGCCATAGTACAAGTTTTGCTTAGTTTGGTGTCAGGCGACTGTGTGTGGAAGTGTCCCGAATTTATTTTCCTACTTCCTACTTACCTTACTTTCCTATATCATTTTCATACTTATTTAATCTTACTTCCTACTTATATTAACAAGACGAAAATTTGTGTATGTGATTGTTTGTTATTTTGTCGTGATTAAATGGGTGGATGGATTGTGATGAAACTTTGGTAAGATTTAGCTTTTCCCTGGATTAACATAAAGCTTTTATTATGGAAACTGAAGTGGTTTTCACACATTATGATTTATGAAACGGGAGTTACTCACGTACGATTTAGTCCATTATTAGGCGGTCCGCAGTGCTATGTGGCACGCAGCCGCGCGCGCGCACTTGCCTTGATGAAGAACGCCAAATGCGGTTGAAACTATACTTAGTCGGAATAATCGACTTAATCATACGTGAGTAGTTCCCGTTTCATAAATCATAATGTATAAGCAGCAGCTATCATATTGACTGCCTCGGTGGCTCAGTTGGTAGTGAACCTGCCTTCTGAGCTTAGGGGTGTGGGTTCGATTCCCACCTAGGGCAAACATTTATGTAATGAACATATGTGTTTGTTCTATGTCTGGGTGTTAATATGTATTTAAGTATGTATTTAAAATATCTAAGTATGTTTATCAGTCCCTGGTAGCCATAGTACAAGCTTTGCTTAGTTTGGGGTCAGGCGACCGTGTGTGGATGTGTCCCGAATTTATTATTGTTATTATAGCTTTTGAACTGCAGGTGACACCACGGGGCGCAGGTAATACAATATAAAAGTTTCCGCAAAGTCTCACTTAAACGAGTGAGCTGTACTTCCATTGCATTAAAAACTACTTTGTACCAAAGCATTGCGTTTCAAAGTTAGTTTCCAACGAGATGGAATTTCACATTGAATTGGGACAAAGAGAATCGCTGTAGGGCTGCACTTTGGCTCTGATGATAATTTTAATACTATTTTTTATAACTATAGTGACTCTGTGAGATGTAGGTCTTGCGGCTGACGTGTGTCTTCCTCTACAGGTCGCATTCTTGTACCGATTCTCGTAAATTTTTGTGAGCAGGTTTGATAATTATATAGATTTTTTGCAGTGTCAGTTTTTGGATTTTTTTTTAAATTATGTATATTCTATAAAATAATCGAACCTACTTACAAAATTTCAAGAGAAGTCAAGAAATGCGATCTGTAGAGGAACACAAAGAACTGGACAGAGATCTGGACAGAATTCGGACGTACTTTGTCGAAACTGAAGCATAGACGCTTCGCTCGCTATCGCTCCCTCGAACGATGAAATATTTATATTCTTTTTTAGAAACTCAGAATCATATAAATTTACTTATCTACGACTACCTGTGCTCTATTGATCTGATCGCCACCAAACTTCATAGGATCACCTGCTGGGCTAATCTGAAAATTTTCTAAAAATTTTATCAAAATTGCTTCAGCCGTTTTGGTATCGTAGTATAAACATATACATTTTACAAATCTTGCTCTATTGTACAAATATATATAAATATATATAAATAATGTTAATGAATTCAGAAAGCGGAAGAACGAGGAAGTAGGGGTAAAACCGTGTATTGTACTAGTTAAATAATAAGTAGGTACATAAATAAATTACGGACATTTTTCACACAAGCTTAATAAAAAAAAAGCAAAAAAACTTATACTATGGCTGCCAGAGAGTTTATTTACATACGTATACACATTTTCTACATATTTATATTTTTAAAATGCATACTTACATAGAACAAACACAAATGTTCATCACATAAATGTTTGCCATAAGTGGGAATCGAATCCACGCCCCCAAGCTCAGCAGGCAGGTTTACTAGCCACTGAGCCACCTAGGCAGTCAACGTCGGATGGTATTTGACCAACCCTAACGTCACAATGCATAACAGCGTGAGCTGAACTTGCAAATCTGCTTGTAAGCCGTATTTAGGTGGAACACAGATTTACGTATAATATAATTTATGTCGTCTGCATTTCAGAGACGGAAGGTGTTAGTGAAGATACTGGCTGAAGGACGCTGGCTGCATCGTGCGATTTTGTCTGACTTTTGTTTAATTTTACGATTGTTTCTCTAAAATAAAAGTATGATGTCTCTTTTGTTTGCTACCTCGTTATACCAAACTGGGTCAAAATGTGAAAAGACAAAAACTTGATAATTTAACAAACAGACAAAAAAGGTATAGCGAAGCCAAGTTAGTGGCTGAAAAAGTCGGACAAAAGGCTTCGATCTATATTTATGAATATTATCTGACTTACTTTAATAGAGACAATAGTAAGATTACGTTTATAATGCTACCAATGTCTCTATTTATGAACTGACTTACTTTAATAGAGACAGTTACATTACGTTTATAATGTTACCAACAATGTCTCTATTTATGAACAGACTTACTTTAATAGAGAGCAATAGTAAGATTACGTTTATAATGCTACCAATGTTTCTTTTTATGAACTGACTTACTTTAGTAGAGACAATAATACGATTACGTTTATAATGTTACCAATGTCCCTATTTCGATTATTTTGTACAACATTTTATACAAAATACAGCTACTTTAAAATATTACGTTTTAGTACACATAAATGTTAAATAAACAAGATGTTAATGTTAACACTCCGTTACCCAAAACGTAACGAGCCAACCTGAGCCACATTTCACCTCATTAGCAGCAAGTGTTTACCCCGATTGCCCCTCTGTGCAGTGACCTACTTAGGTCAAAGCTACAACTTGAGGACAAGACTCCTGAATAGGAAATAATTTTAAAAGTAAAATGTCCGACGTTTCAGTTTTATTTAAGTGCGGAAGTAACTCTATAAATCTGTTCTTGTTATTCACAAAGCTGGCTGAATTTATCTTGATAAGATAAGATAAAGTTGTGTAAGCTTTGAATAGAAAAATCTTGGAAAAAATGACGCTGAGTGCATCTATAATTTAGCGGTAAAATGTATGCGCTACACCACGCTAGTTTCTCGGTAAGTTTGTACACTATACCACGATAGTATTTTGGTGAGTTTGTACACGGTATCACGCTATTTAGTGCGCTCGCACACTACACCCCGCTAGGATCCTGGTGGGTTCCTACACTACACCTCGCTAGCGACCTAGTTGGTTCGGACACTATATCACGCTAGCGTTTTAGTGCGTTCGTACGCTACACCTCGCTAGCGACCTGGTGGGTTTATACACTATTTCATGCTAGTATCTCAGTGAGTTCATACCCCGAACCACGACCGTCTGAGGGTCACGTCCAACTTTACGGCGGCGATAAATCTATCTGTTAACTAATGAAACTCGCAAATTGCACGAACAGGGAAGTTAGTCCGAAAACATTGTTGAAATGTTTTTCAATTTTAGTCGCTATTTACACGAGCTGATAGCGTATCCTCGAAATTTTTAGATAGGAGCAAAATTTTGTCAATTTGTTTTTAGTGTTATAATTTTAATCGATAAAGGCAATAAAGACTAAAAGTAGACTAGGTAGTGATCGAAGCTGTAATCGGATTTAATATTTCATTTTGATAGTCAGTTTTTATTTACCTTAGTTTTCTACCTTATATCTTTAAAGGTAATCGTTCACCATCCTGCCTCGCAGTCCATGTCCTCGCAGAATGATATCACAGCCTGCATCGCGTCCAGCAACGAAGTGCAGGATGCTAGGCAGGAAGGTGTCTGAGCTACATCCTGCTTCGCAGTCCTGTACGACGGACTGCAAGGCAGGATGGTCAATGGTTACCTTTATATCAAGTAAAGTCACAATCCCACCCAAAAAAGGAAACAATAATATAAAGAGAATACAGACTTGAAGTCTGTGAAAGAGAACGTTCGATTTTGCAAACCCCTTCAAAGAGGTCGAGTTTCGAAAGAGCTCCACATCTGACTTTGAGAATCTATTTGACCCGCTAGACTGTAAAAATAGTTCCTTTTCCAAATTCTAAGCTTTATTCGTAAACTCTTTGAGTCTCACCGCCAGAGGCGTTTGTCGGAGATGAAAGGAGGCTCAGTTTACCCGATATTTTTATCAGGGGAATCAAAAAATTCAAGATCTACAGTATTGTGATAAGTCCGGACGAAAAATTCCTTAAGTAAATAGATAGACAGAAAGACAGACTCTATTGTTCACAGTAGGAATGATAAAGTTGTCAAAACCAGTTTATAAGGCATATAATTTTATCTGGACTGATATTATACACAGGTAAAGTTTGAAAGAAAGAAATAATTTATTAATTTTGAAACGCATAAAATGATAAAATAAATATGATATAAGTTATAAATAAAGTAAGTATATAAATAATCATTATAATTAGGTATGCGTTTCAAAAAAGGCTCCACCTCAGCATATCTTTGAACGTAGTGATTTTAGAGAGTTATTTTCGGAACTGCTGGTTCGAAATTAAAAATCCTAATAGTAATCCTAATCTTAAATAACCTATCCTAATCTAATCCTGACTATCCTAATCGCCAACATCCGAGTAACTAATAACTCTTACAAAAGCGAAAGTTCGTTTATTTGTTACGCTTTTACGCGCTAACTACTCAGCCGATCATCATAAAATGTTGCATACACGTTGGGGAATAAAGTCAAAGTCAAAGTCAAAATGTTTTTATTCAATTTAGGTATCAAAGATACACTTATGAACGTCAAAGTTATTTAAATAGACTCGACCGCCTTGTTCGGACAAAAAGCCTCTACTCAGAAGAACAGGCAAGAAACTGAGGGGCATTCTTTTTTTCAAATATAAATATATTTAAAAATAAATTAATATTTATTATAATAGAAAAGGACATAGGGTAGTTTTCAGTCCGAAAAAAATACATAACATAACATATCGTCACGCCTTTTCCCATGAAAGCGTTGGCATAGGTGCGCCGAGGTGGTATACCCTTGGATTTTTAATGGGTAGGCCGTCAGTGGCGGGATTCCCACATAATCACTCTGTGCCCGCACTCGGGGCTGTTGGTGGTATCCATAAAGAATTTGCCCAAGGTGAAAAAAATGGTGTACACACTTTGCCGGACGATATTCCGAAAAAAATAACGCTTCCAAATTTGTCTTGTTGGGACCGCGGGGCGCAGCTATAACTACCTACATTTCTTATAGAAAGCTAAACAATCACTATCAAATCATGAATTTTATAAACGCTAACTAAACGCAAACATAGATGAGCTAGTTTAATAAATAAGAAGTTAGCCACAACAGTCGTGGAACAGATAATTAGCACTAACCAAAACAACCCGACCTCTCACAAATCACCAAGAACACTAAACCGCGTGTTATTTCCAAACAATGTGCTGAAATCTGAAGGTCATCGTCGACAGTTAAAAGTCCATAAAGCATTATTAAACCGTCGCTATACTCGGCCATAAAACCACCCTTAACAAGAGCACACTTTACAACTCTAGGGTTATAATATGTTACATAGTACCATCATAGTACAGTACAATAGTTTTGCTTCGCTGTTTTGTGGTTTCTTTAGCCTTTTTCCGGGATGAAAAGTATACGTCTTCTTTTATTACGACGCATAATTTTTTTTTCTTTTAGGATCTTATTAAGTTCATTTCAGCCGTCTAAGATTGAAGAGCTACATACAGACAGAGAGAAAAATGAGACAGAGATATTGACAGCTGAATGAAAATCTGAAGTATCACAGTAAAATAGTTGTTTTATCATTATCATCATCATCATCATCATCATTCACCGATATTTATGTACTACGTACTACATTTCATCATTCGAACATTGACTTTCGTCCACTGCACTGTACTGCAATCCGTACACCTTACATTAGTGTGGCTTCAACACGCGTGCTGTGTGGTGGTGTACGAAGCGAGAAAACAGCGATCTAGCGCAACATGTTTTAATTGTAAGGTTGGACGACCTAACGAATGTTTTAGCTGTTTTCCTGTAGCAAACGTGTAGTCAGTCCACGCGGGCGGACCCCGCTGTCATCAAGTTGCGTGACGTATTTTGTTTGGAACAGTTTCTCTAGTATAAGGTACTTATATCTCAATGTTCTGATTAACAAATTCCGTAAGTTACGGAATGGCACCCTAGAGATGGTAAAAGGAATAGAGGAAGCAACGGAAGAGGGAGGATGAGATAAAATTAACAGTAGTTTACAACTGGAGTAGAGTGGTGAGATAGAAAAACAATAAAAGATGTCAGAGAAGACCTACGCCAAGAGGCACACTGAACAGAGAGACATTCTGTAAAACATTACAATATTTTAGACAACGATTTTATAAGTTCAGGATAAAAGGCTCCTTGATTGATTGATTGATGAGTTCACAAATGCTCAAATCGTGTTCTTCATGTCACTCTGTATAATCTATGTTGTTCCAGACATAGTTTGTTTAGTGTTGTGTTTGCTAGATAATCCATATTCTTCTCTAATATTATAAAATCGAAAGTACCTCAGTTTATCTCTCTGTCTGCCTGTTTGTAGGCTTTTCACGGCTAAACTTCTGAACGAATCTTCGTGCTTACGTATTTCATTACATACTTCGTACGTACTCGTACGTATTTCATGAGGAAGGTTTTTGTATATAATTTTTTGGAATAAATGTGAACGGGTAAACAGCTAGTGATATATTAATATTCTCTTCTTTCTTATTTATACAGTTTCCACACTTACACTTTTATATTGAGCTCAAATCTAGAAGAAAAAAAAATGCAACTGAATGCAATTTATACTAAAAAAAGGTTTTTTTGTGTTAAGATATTTTTTGTTTTCTTTTCTTTAAATTGCGTAGATGTTTAGAAAAACTCTCACCATTTAGAAAAATTTGAAGAAAAATTGACAAAAATGCGACCTGTAGACGAAAACAAAGATCCGGACCGGATTCGGACATACAAAAGCATTTTTGTCCAAACTGAAGCAGAGACGCTTCGCTCACTCGGTCGATCGTAGTGTGATGTGATAGTGTGTGACAAGTGAAGCTGGCTGGTGAGAATTCATTCTCTACTTTACACCCCTAGAGCTCTAATACTTACTTGGGTAGATTGAAAATAGTTTAGCATGTGCTAAGGGGCTGTCTACTTGCAGCTCAGCGTGGTTAAGCCTCAGTTTTATTACGGACAATCACCATTACCATTATTCAACAGGTCATTAAAAACTACTTTACTATGTATCCTTCGTTCTGTCTGTTAGGTACTTTACTCGTATTACGTACTTTCCTATACTTAAACGCGTTACTGGTGCATTTTCAGGTTTTATTTTTCTTCAACAATGAATGCTCGTAAGTTCAATCTTAGCGGTCTTCAAAGTTCAAGAATAAGGCGTATTATAAGGATTCGTAGCGAGGAAATGTTTGTTAGAAACCTTATAATATAAGTAGGTATTACAAAGTGTTCATAATAATTTTCACGTTGATAGTCATCGTTACTTAGAAAAACGTAACCACGTAAAAATTACGTGCATAGGTTTCTCTGAGCACTCATTATAAATATCAACTTGAAAATTATTCTAAATACTTTTTAAACTGTTTTCAATGCATTGATGGAGGCAAATTTATACAAAACAAAATATATAAATTTATATCTATATGACACTAGCTGTCACCCCGCGACTTCGTTCGCGTTTATTATTTATACACTAGCTGCGACCCGTGGTTTCACCCACGGTCCCACAGGAACCGTTGATTTTTCCGGGATAAAAAGTACCCTATGTCCTTTTCTGTACCCTAAACAACATGCATGCAAAATTTTAAGACGATCGGTTGAGTAGTTCAGACGTGAAAGCGTTACAAAGAAACCAAGAAAATGAACAAAGACTCACTTTTTCATATTATATGTAGTACCTTTGATTTTAGTCTAACCTCAAAGCAAACACTCATTGACTTCGTGTTACTTAACAACGCCATCTGCTGTTGTGTCGTTAAAGCAATTAGTTGCTCACAAAAAATAGTATTATTATTCGCTAATAGATGTCAGGAAGAGTCAACGCCTCCTTTTTGTTATTTTTCTTCCAAGTTTATGTTTAAGTTGATTATCGATAAAACACGAATAAAATGACATTTTCTAAAAATGATTCCAAGCTAGATCGATTTATCGCCCCCGAAACCCCCTATATACTAAATTGTATGAAAATCGTTGGAGCCGATTCCGAGATACCAATTATATATATATATATATATATATAAGAATTGCTCATTTAAAGATATAAGATATATTTGTACGCTATATGGACCGCTAGAGTGTGGAATACTCTGCCAGACTGTGTGTTCCCTGACACTTATAATCTGGGTGTCTTCAAGTCTCGAGTGAATCGGTTTCTTCTAGGCAAGCGTGCTCCATCGTAGGCCGCATCACTGCTTATCATCAGGCATGTTGGCGGCCAAACGCAAGCCTATTATGTAATAAAAAAAAATGTGTGAGCTATCCTATCTGTTAAGTTAGATCGAACTGCACACGGTGTGCAAATTTGATTGAAATCGGTTAAGTAGTTCAGGAGTCTATAGCGGACAAACAACGTGACACGTAATTTACATATATTAAGAAGAAGAAGATAATAGTGTCACGAGCAAGCGAAACAGCTGCCGTGCCTTATCCTACACCTTAACAGTTAAGCTATCGTAAATTAAAAAAAAAACGTATTAAAAGTAAAATAAAAACCCGACTGCAAAATGTTGTAATATGTCACTTCCACTATTTAGACGATTCAAATGACACCTCACACGTCGAAAGCCATCAAGCTGTTTAGGCTGTACGGCGTGCCAAAGTAACTTCATACATACTTACTTACATACATACACTCGAAAAACACCCTTCTGGCGCAGTTTGGTAAAAACCCAAGAGTCTTTAGATAGACCCACTTGTTTGTTCATTTAATTTTTTTTTTTTATGTAGTATAGATCGCCGTTTGACCGACAACTCGCCTGATGTTAAGCGACGTTGTGGTCTAAGATGGAGCACGACGACCTATAAGGTACTCATTCACTCTAGTCTTGAAGTTTTGTTGAGTGAAGAAGTACAAAGACGGCAGTTGAGTGAGGCGCTACAAGTGCGCTATTGCTCAGACCCGTCTTCGGAACAGTTACACCGGACTACACCCCGAAACACGGCTAGGTAATTTCACGGCATGGCTTGGTCCGGTGGGTGGTAACTAGCCACGGCCGAAGCCTGCCACCAGAGTTTGCTACCCGGTTAGCACTACCCGGGGACCACGTGTAGGGAATCAGAATAGAGTACACTCCTACGGACGTGGGTAGCTCAGCCCCCAAAAATCAAAAAGAAGAAAATCAAAGAGAAATCAGGTTTATCAAAGAGAAGGAATGCTTTTAGCACTAACTTACTAGTTTGTCATGTACTTACTCAATTGACAGTCCATTCAGAATCTAATTTCGTGTTCAAGTTTGTATTCCTTATGTATTAAAATGGCTTTCGTTGTCATCAACTGATGGAATGGCTAAGAAATATTTAGCTTATCCAACTTTGATGAAACAAGTTAATTTTCGCTTTACAACGTTGGCAGCGCGGACCGCGGTCGAAATATTAGCATTACACTGTATAAACCAGCGGCCCTTTGAGTAGCCAAACACAGGGTCGGAGTAAGTATGGTAGAAGTACTGCTAGAGGCCCCGTACTTCTAACATAGTCCGCATACCTTTACCAGTATCAAAGCCTAAAAAATGTTTATTTAGGGACCTCCTCGGATCTCAAGCCCCAATAGATATTTTTTTATATTATTATTTATTTATTTATTTTTCACCTCCGTTCACCTTTTTTTTTAAATCAGTTCATCATGCAAAAGATTGTCGTCGTCCCTTGCGGTCAAAGCACCTGCCGTGTAAATTTCGTAAGTCCTTTAACACTATTTAAAAAACACTTACGCAATTGTTATGCTCTTGATATTTTTTAAAATTCAAAATTAAACATTCTAATATCATGTTACTTTGTGTGTAGCAATAAAAATAAAAATGTAGACCCCATACTCATGGAACTATGAGCTAATTATTATTATTAATATTGAAGACAGTTTAAAAGAAAACTACAAGAGATTATAGTGATTTTTAAAATCAAGGCTTTGAGAATACAGTCGCGATTACGTGGGCTACCATGACATCTTATTGCCATGATGGTTACGTTTTGTTTCCGACTCTGCGTGACCACAAATCGTTTCGCCGCGCAATAAGGTCCATGGTCGCGCAGCGTCAAAAACAAAACGTTAACATCATAGCAAAAATATGTCATCGTAGGCCCCCAGGACTTGTCCTAAAAAGGGCCCACTCAGTCTTAATCCGACACTGCAAAGGTCACCAAGTTGTGTTTACTTTTAAATTAGTAATTGAGGTCCACACGTTTCGGGTTTCTTTGGGGGTTGAATTTTAAAGCGGTGTAAATTCATGTTCTTCGGCGAAGGTTTGCTCTGGAATATTAACGGTATAATTATTCTGGCTTCAGGTCTGTTATTTTAAACATGAGCTTTCATGTAATGCAAGAGGTAGAAAGTTTTTTTAAATTACTGCTGCTATGTTTTTCTGGACACGTTTTATGCACGTTAAAAAATAATATATTTAGGTACATATATCTGGTCAGGGTATATCTGGTCTAGGGTCTGAACAGTAGCGCACTTGTAGCGCCTCACTCAGCTGCCGTCTTTGTTCTCCTTCACTCTACAAAACTTCAAGGCTAGAGTGAATAGACCTTATAGGTCGTCGTGCTCCAACTTAGACCACAACGTCGCTTAACATCAGGCGAGTTGGTGGTCAAACGCCGACATATTCTACGTAGAAAAAAAAATCTGCAAAATTATCATCTCGAAATGTTATAATAACTTAACACTTTAAATTTATTTATGTGTTAAGTTATTAAACAAAAACCCTGACTCCGATTTTCATTAAACTTAGCTAAGAACACTTCCGGCTAATTCACCTCTCAAACAATAAAAACAAAATAAAAATCAGTTCATCCGTTCGGGAGGTACGATGCTACAGACACACACTCACTCACACACACACACGGACACGTCAAACTTATAACACCACGTCGTTTTTGCGTTGGGGATTAAAATAAATACCAATTGACATTTTCATTTCCATTTCATTTAGAAAAAAGCGATGATAGCCTAGCCGGAGAAGGCCCGCCTCTCAAGCCAGAGGGAGTCGGTTCGGACCCAGCTCAAGGCACGCACCAATTTGTTCGTTGTATGAACATGTATGCGTATTGTATGTCATCTGCTACATAACTGGAGCCCGGTGTATGCCGACAAGCTCGCCCCTGTCACATTAGGGACTGAAAATCGTCCTGCGAAGTGTAGGTGTTGTACACCTCTGCCAGCTCGCTCGGGGGAAAGGCGTGACGTTATGTTTTGTTCATTTAGAATTCAATATTCCTGATCATTTGTGTAAACGCTCACTCAGCAAGCTAAGTTACCCCACAATGACTGTCACTCTATAAAGAAACTCAACAACAAGTGTACCTGTTATCTATCCACTCTCCTTTGTCGGTCTCTTATCGGATGCCTGCACAATACGCTCTAGTTTTAAACCTCCTTTGTGCGCACAAAGGGCGTGCTGTAATGGACTTTTTGTGTAGAGATGGATCATACTTTTAACTGAGTGTGGCACGCGAAGGGCGTGTCTACTTGCTAGTAACTACCTCATAGATATGAAGTTCTCTTCATCCTCTGTTATCTTCATAAAAATAAATAAAATAAAAATGAAAAAAGCCTTTTTATTTCCTGTGAATTTACCTTTCTTACAATCTATGTATACCTTTCTTACAAGCATGTGTTCGTTTCGTTTATTTAATGTTATTTAGGTAATTATTTCTTGCCTAATATAAATTTATCCGTTTCTAAACTATTAATTATTTTTGCTTAAACTATTTTTTTTTTAATTCATCGGAACCCCAGAATGGGTAAAAGTTCCTCCAGTAAAGCCCACTTGACTCTGTCTTGAGCTACTTGTTTCCAGTTTGAACCAGCTATTGTTTTAATATCATCTTTCATTCTTGTAATAGGTCTACCTCTAGTTAGTTTGCCTATTGGGCCGTTCCAGAATGTTACTTCTCGGTCCATCTAAGATCAGTTAGCTGCGCTACATGTCCTGCCCAATTCCATTTCATTTTTTGTGCGTAATTCAGAGCGTTCGTTGCTTTAGTTATATGTATGTATGGTATGTTTGTATGTATAGTATGTTGTATTTTATCCAGGTTCCTTATCTTTAGCATACTTCGTTATCTTCATAGTTGCACAAAAAAAAAACAGCGCTGACATTCAGATAAACAGAAAGACATACAGACAGACATCGGAGTTTCACCATAGGGGTGCTTTTTACCATTTTGGGTGTTGTACACATTTGGCCAGCTTGCCAGGAAAGGCGTGGTGATATGATACAGAACCCAAGAAACGAGTTTAGCTTATTCGAAAAGAGGCGCTGTTATTTTGTATTATTTAGGTGTATTCTTCGAGTGTTTTACAACAATACAATACAAAACTCTTTTATGTCACCAAGTTTACTTGGCAAAAAAGTTTATTGGTTTTATATTTTAATATAAAACTAAACTAAATAGGCAAATATAGGTGCAAAAGGCGGTCTTAGCGCTTACAAGCGATCTCTTCTGGACAACCTTTGGATGTCTAAAAAAGTTAAAGTAGGATGTAGTAGGTAGTTAAAGTAAAGTGTAGTCTTGATAAGTTAAATATAAGTTAGGTAAGTTAGGTAAGTTAGGTAAGTTAAGTATAAGTTAGGTAAGTTAAGTATAAGTTAGGTAAGCGAGGTTTGCGGAGACTTCAATATAGATATTTTAGTCAATTCTACGGATAAAATTAATCTAATTTCTTTATTTAAAGCATTTAATTTAAACTATCTTTTCTGCGAGCCAACTAGAGTAACGGAGACCTCATCTACTTGCATAGACAATATTTTCTCAAGTTGTAAAACAAAAGATTTATCACTTTTTAACGGAGTCAGGTCAGATCACAAGGGCCTTGCAATTAAATTTGAAATTGATAAAATAAAGAAACCATCTTTAGTTGAGTGTAGACCATTAACGAAAGGTAGGTTAAAACGACTAAATAATTGCATAGAGTCGAAACTTATTTTAACTGATTTTTCTGTCAATAACCCTAATGACAGTTATGAAAAATTATTTAAAATAGTTAGCAATGAATTTAATGAAATTTGTCCAAAGAAGAAGATTCAATTCAACCAAAAAATACAGTTTAGTGACTGGGCGACCAGAGGTATACGAAAAAGTAGAGATGTTATGTATGATTTATATAACAAGAAATCTCTGACATCTAGTAAGGATTTTCATGACTATGTTAGAAAATACTCGAAAACTTTTAAGTCGGTTTGCATTCGCGCTAAAGCTTTGTTTATAAAAGATACAATTCAAAAATCCGATAATAAAATAAAAGCTGTCTGGAAGACCATCAACACAGAGACGGGAAAAAGTAACTCGAGGGATTCAGAATTTACGCTGGTAGTTGAGAATCAGCCGGTTTCTGATGCAAAATCGGTAGCCAACTCTTTTGAACATTTCTTCTCTAGCATACCCTTTGATGCCACCAAAACGCTTAACTCGTCTCCAGATGATGCAGGTGCTTTTCTAAAAGAACACTTCTCGCGGGATATACCAGACTTTCGGTTCAGATACACTTCCATCTCTGAAATTATCAAAACTTTCAAAAGCTTAAGAGTTAAATCTAGTGAAGATTTATGGGGATTATCAGTAAAAGTGTTAGAGTCTTTAATAGAAACTATTGCACCACACCTCATGGTCATATTTAACATGTGTATTGACAGAGGCACATTTCCCGATTTAATGAAAAACAGCAAAATTACCCCTATCTTCAAATCGGGTAGTAAGTCAGATCCCTCGAATTACAGACCCATCTCTGTGCTTCCGGCTTTGAGTAAAATATTTGAAAAGATTATACTTAATCAACTGTTGTGTCACTTTAACATACACAGTATATTAAACGAAAATCAATTCGGTTTCACGAAAAGTAGATCAACAACAGATGCGGGAGTTCGATTAGTTACGCATGTGATGGAAGCTTGGGAGAGTTCACAGGATGCCATCGGTGTCCTTTGTGATCTTTCCAAAGCGTTTGATTGTGTAGAACACCGCACCTTGATCCGTAAATTACACCACTACGGAATTCGTGGAATCGCTCTAGATCTTGTCGAGTCATATTTAACTGATAGACAACAAAAAGTGGGAATTAATGGCGTCACATCTTCCGGATCTTTAGTTACAATGGGAGTACCACAAGGTTCTATCTTAGGCCCGTTCTTATTTTTGGCGTATATAAATGATTTGCCGTATATGGTTAAGGACCTTACAGACATAGTTCTATTTGCTGATGATACATCTCTTATTTTTAGAACAGATAGGAAAGATAGTGAACTTGTGCATGTGAACAACGTACTGACTATTATTTGTTACTAAATGCAAAAAAAACTAAGTGTTTAAAGTTTTCCATGCCTAATGTTAGATATATAGAACCAAACGTAATGCTTGAGGGCGATAAACTTAACATAGACAAGGCGACGGTGTTCCTGGGTATAAGCATTGATTCCAAACTGCAATGGGGTCCACATATTAGTGCTCTGTCTGGGAGACTTAGTTCTGCTGCTTATGCGGTTCGCAAGATTAGGCAACTGACGGATATAGCTACAGCTCGGATGGTTTACTTTGCTTACTTCCACAGCATAATGTCATATGGCATTTTGCTGTGGGGATCAGCTGCTGAAGTGGAGGCCATTTTTATTTTGCAAAAGCGAGCGGTCCGCGCTATCTACGGAATGGGTCCCCGTGAATCATTGAGAGATTTATTTAAAGAAATAAATATTTTAACTTTACCTTCTTTATATATCTTTGAAAATATTATGCACGTTCGCAAAAATCTACATAAATTTAAATTGAACAGTGACTATCACAATTATAACACTAGAAATAAGGATAGGATAGCTGTACAGAGATTTAGACTGACTAAGTCAAGAAAGTCATTTTTAGGCAACTGCGTTAGTTTTTACAATAAAATCCCGAAAAATATAACAGGGCTCACCGAGGGAAAATTCAAATCACATGTAAAAACTACATTAATGAAAAGAAGATATTATAAGGTTAAGAATTATTTAGAAGATAAAGATGTCTGGAGCCTTCCACTTCCGCCAAGTAGCCACTAATATTTATAGATATTACCTAGTTGTAAGCCAAAATTTGTGAGACTAATTTATTTATTATTTGAAAAAATAATGCCCCTCAGTTTCTTGCCTGTTCTTCTGAGTAGAGGCTTTTTATCCGAACAAGGCGGTCGAGTCTATTTAAATAACTTTGACGTTCATAAGTGTATCTTTGATACCTAAATTGAATAAAAACATTTTGACTATATAGTTATATATATAGTCAAAATATATTTATATTATTATATATATATTCTATATTTGATAGGTAGTTAGGTAAGTTAAGTATAAGTTAGGTAAATTAGGTAGTTAGGTAAATTAAGTATAAGTTAGGTAAGTTAGGTAGTTAGGTAAGTTAAGTATAAGTTAGTCCGTTGTGTTAAAGTGTAATATTTAATCTCTACCGATTCTCTTGAAACTTTGTGAGGAGGTTCAATAATTATAGAGAATTATTTTTTGTGGCTCGAAGACTCAGCAAGAAAAATCTGTATAATTATCGAACCAGCTCACAGCATTTCACGAGAACCGGTTGAAGAATACAACCTGTAGAGGAAACATACGTCTGCGAGTCTACAGAGCCACTAGTTTTAATATCCCGACTTTGTTTAATTGGCCATGAAATATTGTGAAGATAAACAACAGGGGAATTACTATGACATCTTATCGTCATGATGGCTACGTTTTGTTTTCGATGCTGCGCGACCATGAACCTTATTGCGCGGTGATACGATTTGCAATCAAGTTAAATTTAAGGGATCAATTTTTAACGGATACGTCATACAGGATACAGTAACGAATACATGATGTTGTGATGATGTGTGTGTGAACTCCCTCATCGAACTCCTCACGCCATCGCCGATAAAAAAAAACATCCATACTAGCAATATTATATACATCGAAAGTAACTCTGTCTGTCTGTCTATTTTAGGCTTTTTACGGCTTAACGGCGTATCTTCTGAACGAACGTTTCTTTCTTCTTGATGAAATTTAATAATTACTTACAGTATCTAGCGAGAAAGGTATTTAGATACTATTTTCTGGATAAATTTGAACGAAGCCTAGTCGCAGGTAACAGCTAATATCTGATAAAACAAACATCTGAAACAGATCGCTGTGTAAACGCGCCCCGGATATTTACCTAATCAAAAACTGAAACCACTCTCAAGATATAGCTTCATTTCGCTCGCTCAATAAACTTGTATCCGTAAAAAGGAAGCACTCGTAAGTCTAAGAAAACAGCCCCTGTTCCATATCAAGGAAAGGTAGACCAAAATCTGCACTCAAATATTTATCTTCCACCCCTATTCCCAACCGTCCGTATGCGCATCGGATATCAGCGCGCCCAACTTTGCATCCCAAATATATCCGGTATTCCGTAAAATACCGGAAAAGGTGGGAAAGCGGACCCGACTGCGAAGCCGAAAGTTTTGAAATGCAGCTTATCGCTGGAGCTGTCGTGAGCATACGTTTTGGAATGTAATTTAAAATGAAGTAAAACAAAAAATTAAATTTGGTCGATGAAATTGTTAAATTTCCGTAGTCATTATTATCATCATTGTCAGAGAGTCATTGTGAGAAGACGTGCACTGCTACACAAAGGTATGGGCAGTGGACGTCCGTATTCCGGCTGATCATCCTTCATAAGTATTCATAATATAACATATCTATCCACACTAATATTATACAATTGAAAGTAACTCTATGTCTGTTTGTAGGCTTATCACGGCTAAACTTCTGCGATCTTGAGGAAATTTGATAATTCACAGTATTTCACGAGGAAGGCTTTGGATGCTATTTTCTGAGTTAACAGCTAGTATTATTTTGAATACGAAAGTGAGTTTCTTTGTTTGTTAAACTTTCACGCTATACTGAAGACCATCATAGAGGGAAAGACGAAAAAGAGGATGGAGAAACCGAGAAGAATGGTTTAAAATCAAATGATAGAGTAATACTCGTACGAATGCAATCGTACAAGGAGGTGAAAACATTAATTTAACAGAAGGCTGCTGAGTAAAAAATGCTAAAATAAAAACAGCGACACTTCATTATGATATATATATATATACATAAATGTATAGCTCGCAACAACTAGATAGTAATTTTGCATTTCTCACGCTTTTAAAGTAGTCCATATCTTCTGTAAGGAATCGATTAAAAGATGCACGTTTGTGTTCAAACGTTGCTAAGAAGAACGAGGTAAAGATACTATTGTAATATACCTAACCTAAGAGTATATAAAAAATTATTGTTAGTGGTTTTAAAAAGTATTAAAAAAGCATTTGTAGCTAATGAAGCCAGAGCGTAACGAAGAGTTATGTAGATTGTAGAGTCCTGAGTGAAGTGAGGGGTTCAAGCCGCCCAAGACAAAGACACATCTTTATCCCAGAGGTGAATACTCTACTTTTCACACCTTCTGCAAGGCAATAAAAAGGAACTATGTAGGCATATTATTACACTAAGCACCGTCTTTTGTTTTGAATTTCGTGCAGCGTCCAGCTGTCTTTTTTTTCTTTGTGGCCAGTTCAATTTTCCGGTATGCTGACTTTAAATTCAATTTTAACCTGTTTGCTCGGAAACTCCTTGGGGATTTTCCTAAAACTTTATCGCCTTATGGAGGCAATGCGCTACTTTACTTTGAAAATACGTGATATATAATTGGTCATTATCGAGTATAGTTGGTGTGAAAAAATATCTTTGGCGCATAAAGGATGACAACGCGAGAAATGTTTTGATTTTTTTTAAGTTTCCTCGCACGCAAAAAGAAAAGCGGAGTATTTATCACCCGAGATATAATGTATTGCACAGTCAAATTATCTCCTTTGCAATAGATTACATTATATCCGTTGATTATTAAAAAGATACCAAAGACAACGTTTATTAAATTGGTACTAGGCACCTATAGAATGTCATAATATCAAGGTTTTTACCCGCGGTAGTTAAATTAAATTGCTGAACAGCATTTTTATAGTTTTCTGTTGGTTTTCTCGTAAAGTTTTCGTTTACAGCCATTCTTGAGGGTTTGTTTTTCCATTACGTTAATGGAATATGATTTCCTTGAGAAAAGAAGTGGGTTCTGGGACAGTCCGGGTTTATTATGCAATACTTATTGTAGATGAAGGTGGTTTATAAAGTAGGTATGGTCCGGAAGTACTCTTAAAATACTCTTATGTTATTACTATTAGTACTCTTAATACTCTTCTTAGGATGGACTGGAGCAGTTTGAAATCTTAATATATATAAATTACGTGTCACGTTGTTTGTCCGCTATAGACTCCTAAACTACTTAACCGATTTCAATCAAATTTGCACACCGTGTGCAGTGCGATAACAGATAGGATAGCTCACATATACATATATATATAAATAATAAACGCGAACGTAGTTGCGGGGTGACAGCTAGTACAATATAAGTACATATTTTAAAATAAGAAATTTTTGAACTATTATTATTTTGTATGATAATAGCCATTCATAATATTTAACTATTTTTACTATACTTAACTGTATTATGACATTAATGAATTATTTTTTTATTTGACATAATTATCAATTATTATTGTTCTGACATTCGTTTTTAATTATAAGTATTCAACTGTGACGTCTAACTATAGGAGTTATCAATAAGTTCTGATTTCTGATTTCATACATACTATTATGTAGGTATATTGTATTTGTGGTCTGACTTGTTTTAAGAACAATATCTACAACTTCCAAACACACACCTACATACACCTATAATCATGTCCTACATACAAAAATAAAGCAGTCATTACATAAGCCAATTCGCAGTACGCCAACTGAGCTAGCGCGCTAAAATTGGATAGTTTAACGGTTGTTAGACAGCTATCAATCCATTTCTTTCAATTGAACGGGCTTAGCCACGCTAAGTTAGCATACTGCAAATTGGATAGTGTAATGGCTGTTAATGCCTCGTATACAAATACATTACGTTCCAGAACATTCTACCTCCACCCATGTCTCGTACACAGAATACTCTAATATTACATGGGTGTGCCGTAGTTTAGGTTCCAGAACATTCCTGTGACTCGACTCGGCGTGAATGCAAATTGAATTGAATTGAATTCACAATTACATTGATAGTTGCTCACTCGCTCACTAAACTTGCTCGCTCGCTCAGACTGAATACGAGAGCGAAATGTTCGTCCTTGGATGTAAGCATGTAATAATAAAATGTTTGTTTCTGATAATTTTATCTTTACCATGTTTTTTTTAAATAAAATGTATTTTTATTTAAAAAAAAAGCATTTTTTGACAAAAACTTAGGACTTACTATATAAAACACCGACTTTTAGGGTTCTGTACCCAAAGGGTAAAGCGGGACCCTATTACTGAGACTCCGCTATCCGTCTTTGTGTCTGTCTGTCACGAGGCTGTATCTCATGAACCGTGATAGTTAGACAGTTGAAATTTTCACATATTATGATAAATTTATGTTGTCTCTATTACAACAAATACTAAAAAACAGGTTATGATACATTTCTAAGGGGCTCCCATACAATAAAGTTTTTTTGTCCCGTTTTTATAGATAACTAGCTGCGCCCCGCGGTTTCACCCGCGGTTAAAAAGTATCCTATGTGCTATTCTAGACTATAATCTATCTCTGTTCCAAATTTCATCCAGATCTGTTCAGCCGTTCTGGCGTGAAAGAGTAACAAACATCCATACATACAAACTTTCGCGTTTATAATATTAGTAGGATGGTACGGAACCCATTCCACGCGAGTCCATCTCGCACTTGGCCGGTTTTTATAATTTTACAATAAAAATAGCTTTTTGCTACGGTGTGCACTGAATCCCACACTTACTAGGGTGCATGACATGAGACGTGGGCTACGGACTCTTTAAAAATATATTAGGAAAGAAATGGTAGACAATGCACTTTAAAATCTATGCACATAAAACTCGTAATCGTCTGTCTATTCTGCAAGAGTGGTGTAAGAGTAGTAGTGTGTGTTGCGTAGGGTGCGTAAGGCATGTATAGAGCTATTATTTATTACTCCTTTAGTATGAGTTATGAGTATGTTTGTGTGTTCTAGTCTAGATTTTCGTTTCTATTTGTTTAATGTTATTAAGCTGCGATACAAATAGATCTAGGTTCTGATTAATAATCTAAGTAAATACCGCCTGCCTTACATTGATAGATTAAACATAGAACGTCAAGTATTATGTTGTTGTATATAGTTGAGATGAAATAAAAGGTTTCGTTCCTATGATATCCTCCCAGTTTGAAATTTTGTTATTTTGACAGTTTGCTGTCATCGGGCGACTTTAGGCGACTCTTACACTGCTTCGCCATTACGACGGTGAGCGGGGTGAGACAAACATCTCGCGCGAAGATACAGCGTCAGTGTGTGTGCGTTAGAACTTTCAAGGCCTTTATTATATATATGTTCCTGTCCATTCAGGTTGCCTGGAAGAGACCGCTTTGAGCGATAAGGCCGCCCATTAAAAACGTAGTACTATTGTAATTATTTTATGTTTTTAATAAAGAGTTGTTGTTGTTGTTGTTGTTGTGTGTGTGTCTGTCTGTGGCACCGTAGCTCGCGACCGAATGAACCGAGTTTTTTTTTTGTTTGAAAGGTGAATTAGTCGGGAGTGTTCTTATTTACGTTTGATGAAAATTGGTGTCTTAGGTTTACTAAATTTAAAATTTGGAAAGTTTGCTGTCATCGGAATATCACCTTTACGCCACTCTTACACTGCTTCGCCTTTGCGACGGTAATGACGGGATGAGACAAACCTCCCGCGCGAAGAGGCGGTGGCAGTGTGTGGTTAGTGCTACATGTGTTATAATACCAACTGGACTACTATGGTACTTAGTTAAATATCGTGGTCATGCGCATCGTCGGGGCCACGGAGTAGTGAGACTCACCTAAACCAAAAGGGTAAGGTTGGTAAGGTCAGGGAGAATCGATAGCGCTCCTAATGCCACAGATGTCCTCGAGCGATACGGGACTCGAGTGGAGAGGACAACGGACTTCCTGCTCTTAATTATGTTCTATTCAGAATTTGAGTCGTTTATTTTAGTTTGCGTGCCATGATTGTAAAAGATTTGGCTGTTTGTTGGAGTCAAGGCACAGAGGTAGGCTACCGGGAGCTTTAGGCTTCGTCCTGATTAGCTGTGAGTGGTGGCTGACTGTCTGCTGGCTCCGCTGGGCAAGTCGCGTATTGTGCAAACGTTAAGCATGCGGTGAACTGCAGCAAACCAAATGAGAATCAGCCGAACGCCAGAAAGCGAGAAACATTACAAGCTGAGTCTGTAAGCACTGTTCGGAGACTCAATTTAAAATATGTAAGTAGAGTTAGTTCATTGAATCAGGCGTTACTTTCCGGAAGTATCTTCGAAATTGTTTCTTCGACAAATCTCTCGTGTGTGTGTGTAGTATACGTTAGAGCGGAAATAGACTACAGATTTGGTGAGATGTCATGTAGGCCTCCACGAGGCAAGCAATCAGCCGCTCACAGTTTGCTCGTTTGCTCAGTTAAGGCGTAGCCTTAGGAGGTGCAATTTCACGAGTAACGAGTGACCCGGCTTTGACCCAAAATTATCAGGTATCTTTTCCTTCAATGATGAAAAAGGAAAATAAAGTTAAAGCTGAAAGTCATTCATTCAACAAAATAAGTCTTCATTTTCCACTGAACTTCGTCGTCTATAAAATTACAATGTCCTCGTTTAAACTTCACGATTAATAAAATCGGTTCAAGGTGGAACATTTCCTTACAAACCTAATTGCTAGCTAAGTTCAAAGTTAACTTTGAACCTTCACGATAACTTCCTTGCGTTAATTGTATTAGTAAGCCAATGCAAAGTCTAGGTTAAGGTTATCTATTTCTATTCGTAGGTTAAAGATGTGCCCTACGTTTTAACATGCTGTCCCACAGGAACAGTCAGCACATCTGATCTGTACATCTAACAACGTGGATGCAAAATTCTGATAAGTACATATTCTGACAACGTGTGTGCAAAATTTAATAGAAATCATAGATACATTTTTTTAAAAGTATGATCAAATTGGCCCAAAAACTTTCGAAAGCAAAAAAAACAGAATGTGTCTCCGAACTCACCACTTGGTAAGTTTGAAGGAGTGATTCAAGTAAAACGTTTTATACTATAAACCGAAAAAATCTGTCCCACAGGAACGTTGATATTTGGTTAAGAAGTTTAACGAAATATCGACGCTGGGTTGGATTTTGACAGCTTTTAACACATAGTAACTAACATAACACATAGTTGGTATGGCACTATAAGTCAATCAACAATAGTTCCAATCCTGCGGACAGCAGCCAAACTCTTGGACCAGAACCCCTACGAATTTTGCCTTCCTCCTTTAAATGTAGGGAATTTAAGAGGTATATACGATACCTTGAAAGACTATCAAAAGTGATTATAATTAAAAAAGCTTTTTACAAGAGCAGGAGCCACAGGCAAGTTGCAAAAGTCTCGATCGTCCGCTGCTGATTGGACGAAATTCGAGCATTACAAAATATATCACATGTTCATATTATCAACTCTACCAATTACCGGCTAGCGTTAGAGTACTCGTGCGAGTAGAGTACTCGCTTGGAAACGATTGTAACTAGTCTAGGCCCCTACAACAATCACAACGCTTCTTAGCACGGCTCGAGTATTTTTATTTATTTATTTTATTTCTTATTCTTAATGAGGCAAAATGCATTCAATATTATATATAATTATAATATAAATTTATTTAAATAATATACATTCATAATATTAACAATAAGTTTTTCTTAAGTTAGTAGGCAATTATTTAACAAATTTTCTATGAGCACTCTTTCATTCATACGGCTTTGTCAGGTTTCTTCATCACTACTGTTTTTATATTACTGTTATTTTTTCGTCTATTTTAATACTTAAATAATTAGAATCTATGTTTGTGTGGTAGGTTTTTATTATTGTTTTTATTTAATTCGTATTTTTTGTATTATTATTATTTTTTCTCTGATCTTCCAGTGTAAATGTTATATTTCCTTTGCGCTCTAGCACTATTGTTGTTCATATAAGTGGTGACCTGTATTTGGCCTATCTGTTAATATCTTTGTATGTTTTTACGTTTAACCAGGCTGTTTGGTCATCCAAATAAAATAAAATAAAAAAAATAATTTATTTAATTATGCAATATATAATAATAATAATATAGGTACAGCCAGTTAAAAAAGTTAATTAAAACATATTTCAATACTGAAGGTACGTCGAGAATTTTTAATCATTCACGCCACTCGGAGATAAAAGAACTTTTAACGAGAGTTTCGTTATAAAAACATTATTTTGAACACAATGAAGTTAATAAGTTATGCGATTATGGCAATTGTTCGGTGGTTTAGGTTAAGGTTCGAATTCACTAGGTTTTAATTTAATGAATAAAAGTAGTTAAAAAGTTTTAACGTGGGACAAAATAATTTTAATTGTCTGTAAAGTTTTGGAAAAGTGTTTTTTTTTTAATTAAGTGTACTCAATAAATTATTGTCTAAGTCTAAACTAATATTAATAAATTACAAGTATAAATTAATAAAAAACCGCCAACACCGATTTCCATCAAATATAGCCAAGAACATTCCCGACTAATTCACCTTTCAAACGAAAAAAAACAAAATCAAAATCGGTTCATCCGTCACACACCATCACACACACACACACACACACAGAGAGAGAGAGAGGGAGAGAGACACGTCAAACTTATAACACCCCGTTGTTTTTGCGTCAGGGGTTAAAAAGAAGTAGAGTTTAAAAACATGATGGGAAATGGAGTCAGTTCAGTATTACCTAGTGTCTTACAAAGTGTCACCGGTATTCTAGTAATTCCAGTTGGCACGTTTTTTAAGACATTAGTGCTACTGCTCGTCCGTTTTTTTAGGCTAACGCAACACAAACAGTTTCAACAACACCACCAACCGTTCAGTTAAGCATCGGCTGTGGTTAGCTGATTTGCCCTCCAGGCCTACCTGAATGCGATGATGAAACCGATGATGCGCGACTATGGACCTTAATGCGCGGCGATACGATTCGCGGTCGCGTACCGTCGACAACAAAACGTAACCATCAGAAAATCAAAAATAGTATGTCATGGTCTCAGTTATATTATCATCATCAATCGCCATGAAAAAAGTAGGTGATTAGTCAAAAAGGTATTTAATCTTAAGACAGTGGAGCTTAACCCCGCTTGTAATAGCTCGGCGAAATGAGGAAATACCGAACAAAATAAGCTTTTTGTGTAAAATAAATGTTGAAATATTTTAGCTGCGGTTTCGCCAACGATTTTAATTTCCCGGAAAAATCTTCCCTTTCTGAATTGGATTTTAATCGGTTAATTTCTTTGTGTAACTCAACTGGCCTATTTTAAGGCAGTGTTTCCAGTACAGATGTGCGAGGTAGCTAGTCGGCGCGCATGAAAAAAATCCATAGGATCCATCAACGGGAAACGTAGACTAACACACGCCGTATTCACACACATTACTTGATGTAACACTATTCTAAGTGCTACCTTCTCTGTAAATTAACATGACAGTCGCCATACATTTTCTGAGCTCTATGCGTTCAAGCGCACTGTGAGATTGAAACCTCATAGTAATGTTTATGTGTACAGGGTTAGCCTCATTTAATGCAAATTACATCATTTAACTTGTTTGTGCTACACCTGTCAAATGACAAGTTTTAATGTGAGAAATATCGTCACACCAAGGTTCGTGACATCGGGAGGTGGGAAGCACATGTTGCCAGGCAGAGTGATGGCAGGTGGACTAAAATGTTGACGGACTAGTGGCCACCTATCGGCCAACAAAGCATTGGTCGACTTCCAGTACGTAAGGTCGACGATGTTGTAAATGTCGCGGGTCGAACCTGGACAAGATTGGTACAGGACCGGGAGGAGTGGCGTACGAGAAGAGAGGACTGAGCTCAGCAGTAGGCGTATACGGGCTGATGATGATGATTATGCGTTACAAAAAAGTACTGTAACATGACAGACGGACATGGCGAAAATTTCTTAAAGTAAATTATCAGTTATTTTTATCAGTTTTCTTATTTGTGACCGCTTGTAGCATTTACTAACACCAGAAGTCTACGTGTTTAGAATTGCACATTAAACAGGTCCTTCAAATATTTATTTCTATTAGCGATATCCAACTGAGCAATAGAATATTAACGTTGAATTTCCTTTAAATCCTTGATTTTTTCTTGTTTAGAATTTTCTTTCCTTTTCCTTTTATTCGGTTCAGGAACCGCTAAGTGGCACTTCAGAGAGTTTAAACCAGAACTCATTTGTTCCTATTGGTCTCTAAAGACTTATAAAGGTTTTTGTGCTTTTCGTACCTATATTAGGATAACAGACAGATGTTAATTCAAATTAAACATTAACATGTTAGAGTTAATTAGTTAAACTCGTTGTCCTTCAGAAATATGGACCGCACGAGTCGTTACACCGTCTTTTTTCTTTGATTTGAAATCGAATATAGAGGAACATAAAATTTGAACTTGGAACTATTCCGGGCTCCATATAAACTAACAAAACTAAGAAGTCATTCGTTATCAACAGAGTGTAGAGTTATTATTATTAGGGACTAGCTGCGTCCTGTATTTCACCCGCGGTAATCTTTAATTTTTAGGGATGAATGAATTAGGATGAATTAGGTAACCAATGTCTTTTTTATGTATCCCCGAAAACGTGCCTGCAAAATTACATGGAGATCAGTTCTGTTCAGTAGCTAAGCCGTAAAAGCGTAACAAAGACACGAACTAACTCACTTTCGCATTTATATGTTAGTTAGGATAGGATATTAGTTAGGAAGCTAGGATTAAAGATCAGTACCTGGATGGCCGAGCTTTGCTCGGTATATTTTGTGTTTTTTGGAAAATAAACAATTGATTTTAGTCTAACCTCAAAGCAAACACTCATTGACTTCGTGTTACTTAACAACGCCATCTGCTGTTGTGTCGTTAAATCAATTAGTTGCTCACAAAAAATTGTATTATTATTCGCCAATAGATGTCAGGAAGAGTCATATTTTTGTTATTTTTCTTCCAAGTTTATGTTTAAGTTGATTATCGATAAAACACGAATAAAATGACATTTTCTAATGATTTCAATGATTTCTAGCTAGATCGATTTATCGCCCCCGAAACCCCCTATATACTAAATTGTATGAAAATCGTTGGAGCCGATTCCGAGATTCCAATTATTTATATATATATTTACAAGAATTGCTCATTTAAAGATATAAGATTAATGCAGTGATTAGAGTTCGCGTGGTTTAGGTAAATCCTTCTTTAGGGGATGGAATAATAATATACTTGACCAGGTAAAGCATTTCGGTCACGTAGGCAACACGTAGTGACGTCAATCGATGCTTAAGCAAGACCGAAATAAGCCATTTACAAATAGTGCGTAAGAGACGGATGACGATGACGTCATTACGTGTTTGCTCCTGGAATCCTAGACCTTGTTTCTTTGGATCATGCTTTAGGGAAAGTGTGATTCGCGATTGCGGCGGCGTTTGAGTCACATTTAGGCGCTGCACATTGTAGTTTACAGGGCCCGAAAATAATGGGTAAATCGAATAGATAATAGGCATTGCGCATATAATCTTATACCTTTAAATGAGCAATTCTTGTATATATATATATATATAATTGGAATCTCGGAATCGGCTCCAACGATTTTCATACAAATTAGTATACTTATAGGGGGTTTCGGGGGCGATAAATCGATCTAGCTAGGAATCATTTTTAGAAAATATCATTTTATTCGTGTTTTATCGATAATCAATCTCAACTGAAAAATATGACTCTTCCTGACATCTATTGGCGAATAATAATACTACTATTTTTTGTGAGCAACTAATTGCTTTAACGACACAACAGCAGATGGCGTTGTTAAGTAACACGAAGTCAATGAGTGTTTGCTTTGAGGTTAGACTAAAATCAATTGTTTATTATCCAAAAAACACAATTAAAAAATAAAAAAAAATACCGAGCAAAGCTCGGCCATCCAGGTACTGTAATAATAAAACGCATATGGGTCCGGCGAACACTTTAAGCTAACTTTGCTTCGGCTAAATTCTTTTCTATTGCCATTTCGTCTAGAAGAAGACGACAAGCCAAGAGAGCAAGTAAAGATATACTGATGAGCTTTAAAGTTATGTACGGAGTGACAAACTGCAATTTAAATATTTTTTTATGACTTTCGCACTATCATTTGTAAATTTTACTTGTATTATGGATAAATTTAAAAGCGTACACAACCTCCCTAAGTAAAAAGGAATTTTTGATTTGCTTTGCTTTTTTAAACAAATCCGTCGAAAGTGACTACTCAGACTCTATTTTCTCTTAAGGACGAAAAAAAAAACCAAGAACATAAAGGTGGAGATATAGTTCATTTAATTGTACATGTCAAATAGCATTACAATCTGACGAATAGTTTCCAAGAAAATTGACAAGGGCGTTTGTTTGGAAAATTCAGAGCGTCAGGACACGAGTACCACTAGCATGATTTCTACCAAAGACAAGACCGTTCCGAAAGAAGTTCCGAAGACGGGTCTGAGCAGTGGCGCACTTGTAGCGCCTCACTCAACTGCCGTCTTTGTACTTCTTCACTCTACAAAACTTCAAGGCTAGAGTGAATAAGTACCTAATAGGTCGTCGTGCTCCATCTTAGACCACAACGTCGCTTAACATCAGGCGAGTTGGTGGTCAAACGCCGACCTATTCTACATAAAAAAAAAAGAAAAAAATACAAAAATACATGTATTTGAAGCTGAAGAAGCTGAGGCACGGTGCTGAGCGCCCCGGTGTGCTCCTCCGGAGGTCCCAGATCCATTAGGCACCAAGGCGGGCCGCCGGGGGGTTTAGTAGGTAAAATCCTACATAACCCAGTTTCACTTCATTGTAATCTTTGGAAGATTTTCCCCACTGAAAAAATGGTACTTACTTACGTATTTGATAGGAAAATAGCAATTGCATTTTTCAGATTCAGGTTATTTGCCATAAGCCGCACCGGATGTAAATTTGATATTTCAAAACACAATATTGCACTAGGTACATAGTTCAACGGACCCCTTCGGGCACAGCAATTTACAAGAGAGGACGACGGTTATTAATTGTTAAGATTTTATTATTTAAAGAGTCATATATTTATGTCAAGAATAATAATTTTGTAAAAGTCAAATAGTCTATTTATTTCTAAAATTGTATTGTATTGTTTCCATTTCAATATTCGTCAATTGTACAGCAAGAAACTGTTTTAAGCTAGTTAAAAACTTAATGACATTCTTTATATTATGTAAATCTTCTGATACTTAAATATAAATATTTATAGCCATAACCAAGGTTTTCATATAATCATTATCATCCCTTAGTGAACGTTGTGGGTGTCCTATGGTAAATAATGAATACAATGAAACTTAGAATATGTTCATCATTTAAAGATGCACCCCATATACTTACCAAGCAGGTATTTTTCAACAGAGTTCATGTTTTAGATTCAGATTATTTATTGCCATAAGTCGTACAGTACACATGATGTTTCAAAACACAATATTGCATTAGTACATAGTTCAACGGACCCCGTCGGGCACAGCAACTTAGAAGAGAGGAGGATGGTTATTAAATATTGAAATTTTATTATTATTATCATCGTAGTCGTTATAATATATTGTTGTAAACAACTCCACCTAGAAACTTACCAACCAAACTTTGATCTATTCGGTGTTGAACCCTCTGTCAGTTTTAGTTCGCAAACTTTAATACTTTCCATCACACTCCAACAACTTATGCTCAACTTGTGTACACTCCGCCGTATGCCAGCACCAGGTGTAAAACTCCAGCCGTAGTACAAGCGATTTACAAACTTCTCGTGACATTTGGTCTGCAAAGTTGGCTGTTTTGCGAGCGGTGCTGTGTTAACACATGTTCTGTTTGCTGAGTGCTGGAATTAAATATAAATAAGTACTTAATATTTTATGTTGGGATAGATTTTGGACTTAAGCTCTGTGGTTTAGGAGTAGAGTTGGTTTTGGAGAGTGTTCTTTTGCTGGATAAAGCTAGTTTATGTGTATGTTAAGCTTGTTAAGTCTTCAGGCTTAAACGGGTGGAAGGATTTTGATCAAATTTTGTATGAAGCTAGCTTATTCTCTGGATTAACACATAAGCTACTTTTTAGGCGTAAGTAACACCGCGGTACGCAGCTAGTGTAGTTAAAAAACTGCAAAAAAAAAACTAATAAGCAAGGCTTTTGTTGAAGCTCCATACAGCTCTTGGTAGAAATTATTAGATCACTTTTTACTTCAACTAATCTGTTATTATGTTTAAGCCACTTAGGAGAAGTATAAAGTAATCATACTTCACATACCATTGCACTCAGTAGTAAGTTAATAAGTGCGAATATTTTTAGATAAGTAAGTGTGTTCCTAATCTTGACTCGACTTGACTGACTCTGATTGAATCTGACTTGACTTGACTTGAATCAATTCTATAACGCCTGAAAAGACTTTAGTGACATTTACCCTCTAATGGTACGGCTACATTTGCGCGCGATAATTCGCGTCACGTTGTCGCGCTATAATCATCGTTAAATCCGTTATCGGGGATGTTCTTGTCTAAAGTAGTCAACTCGTTGCCTTTCTGTTGATTTAACGTGGGCTATAATTCGCTCGATCGTCGAGTGACGAAGTAACTGGCTACACTTGTCGCGATAGATCGAATTATCGTCAAAGGCCGTAACATTAGCAATAATCGTTGTACAATCACGTTATTAGACGGAATAGATATGCAGTGTTGTCTTTTTATTTCTTTGAAATTTTGAACTCGATCGATAAAGACAAAACATTAACATACTTAACTTATCATCACGCCTTTCCCTCGAGGGGGCTGGCAGAGGTATAATACAATAGCCACACTTCGCCGGACGCGATATTCAGTCCCAAATGTGACCGGGGGTAAACCTGTCGCCATACACCGGGCTCCAGTCATGTAGCAGATGACATACATAAAGACAAAACACTGTATAACTATTCCGAGGCTTTACAGCGATTATTGCTGAGAGGGTTAATGTAGATTTAGCATATATTATTCTTAGTTAACAAATCGCGATGGTTGCCTAGTCCAGAGAAAGTCCGCCTCTCAAGCCAGAGGGAGCGGGTTCGAACCCAGCTGACGGCACGCACCAATTTGTTTATTGTGTGAACAAATGTACATAGTATGTCATCTGCTATATGACTGGAGCCCGGTGTATGGCGACAGGCTCGCCCCTGTCACATTTGGGACTGAATATCGTCCGGCGCAATGTGGCTGTTGTATTACACCTCTGCCAGCCCCCTCGGGGGAAAGGCGTGACGATATGTTAGTCAATAAATCTATAAGTTTATGACTAACTTCCAAAAAGAAAGAGATTCTCAATTCCACTGTCTTTGTACCTAAATGTTTATCGTAAAATATAAACACATTCCACAGTACACCTTCCCAGGATGAAACCGCAAAGCGTCGCTAGTTCATCTATAATTATATACCTCACCTCATAGTACATTTTAACACCCGACCCAAAAGTTCACCTGCACCTGTAGGTACTTACAACTCCAGTAACACCCTCCCTCAGGGACTGCACTTTCCAAAGTACAAAGCTCGACCTCCGAACGAAGTCTAGTATTCATAAAACCCCTATTCACCCAGACCTTGACGACACCAGACGCCCCCAAATGTACCAAACATCACTATTTAAAATTTACACACAAAAAATAATCATAAAATGCAGAGAGAAATTACCAAATTACATTCCTAAAGTGGCCAAAGAAAGTAATAACACTACGAAAGCGTTTTTTAACACCTCCACGGCATAAAGAAGAGGTCTCAGAAAGCTTTTTGACGTAAACCACTCTATATAAAGCGTGGAGTGGATTAATTCTGCCGCGCACTCTTTACTTTAGTTGGCCTTGATGCTGAGCCTGTTTTTGGTACCTACGAGTATTTGATAGAAGGATTTTATACGCAAAAATAGGTATGTTTGTATTTCGTTTCAACATTCAACTGTTTTACTTTCAAATACTGATGTTTATTAGCTGATTACACTATTAAAAAGGTAAAGGACATGCTTAAACTTGATTGTTTGTGGCGACATTGAAAGACATTGTAAAACTAGCAAATAAAAGCTTTTAATGATAAAAATCAGCCCGTTCAACACTCACAACAAAACCATACAATACGCCCTCACAAAAATCTAACAATTCTATTTGTAACTTTTTAACCGCGGATAGAATCGCTGGACGCATCTAGTTATTTGTTCATCTAATTCTAAGTTGTTTACGTCGAAAGTTGCAAGTGCGTGCAGGCCCTAACCGTAAGCGAGTTATGGTATAGTTCGGTAGATTCACCGCTAATATCGCCGAGTATTTTCACGAGATAAATCTCTCTAGCAACTGATTTATGGGGACACGCCGCAGACGAATGAAAACGTTTTCCTACTCTTTCGCTGGTATTTGTGAGATTTTTCTTATGCTAAGGTTAATGTGCCACTACCACCTAATTTTATTTGTTTTGATTGAGCAAACGGCTCATAGTCTATTGAACTAAAACGGTGTTTGTATATGATATAGGGTCAACTGGGGCAAATGCGTCTGTTGGATAATTGCGTCACAAATTTGGTGCCACCTATATCTTTTTGTTATATTTATTTGCAATAATCTGTACAAGATGGCGTTAGTTGTCTAACTTGATTTGTCAGTAATTCTCGAAAGACGCAACTGCCCCACAGACGCATTTACCCCAGTTGACCCTACGTCTGCTTATTCATCATCATCATCATCATCATGTCAGCCCGAAAGACGACCACTGCTAGACAAAGGCCTCCCCCAATGATCTTCACAATGGCCGATCTTGCGCTCCCCACATCCCGCGGGACGCTGGCCAGATCGTCCATCCAGTTTGCGGGAGGCCTTCTCACGCTGCGTCTTCCGGTTCGTAGTGAGACCACTTGAGAAACTTTCTGCCCCATCGGCCGTCGGTTCTACGAACAATGTGTCCTGCCCACTGCCATCTATGCTTAAACCTAGTCTTTAATAAATATTTGTAAGAAGATACGAGTATTGTTAATCTGACTAACCTTGGTTAAATCTTGTAGGCAAGTAGTTTTGAGTCCGAACGTGACAATCACCACTAAAGTAGTTAAAATTAAACTAAGTGAATAGTGAAATAATTATTAATAAAAGATATTGATCATTAGTAACTGTATTTTAACTAAATATTTTCGTCATAGTTAAACATACAGTTATTTTACAATTAAAAAAAAAGAATTGCATCTGACTGTTAAGGGATGTAGGGATATGGGGGTCAGTAGAAGGCCAACATTTACATTTAGTTGGTGTGTGTTTTTGTGAGTTACAGTAACCGATATAGAAAATACTCTGTGTCCTTTTCAGTTAACTTCTGACCACGTGTATGCCAAGTTAGTTTAAGCGTGAAAGCGTAACAAACAAACAAACTTTCCCATTTATAATTTTAGTTAAAATTAGGATCACGATTTGGATTACCACTATGGATACTAATTTAACTTTTATAACTAAAAAACCACTAAAAGAGTTTACAAACAATGAAACGGGTATATTGGGTACGAATACATTAAAAACTTTTGTAATACATTAAAAATTGAAGCACATTACTCGTTGCGAACATAGCTTTTTACGTTTTTTGTACACCCAAAACCTCTTTGGGAAGTCAACTCCTAAAAGGTAAAAGCCGCGGGTTCCGGCGAATCGATTTAAAAGCGTTATAACTCGGTACGGTACCCTAATTTAAGATCGTAGCGCCATTGTCGTTATTTTACTAAGAGTCCATTATCGTTTTGCCAAAGATTAAAAATGTAGCGGGAACAGGAAAAGATAAGGAGTAAATAGGAACGATAATAACCTATTTTTTAATCTTTTACTTCAGGTAAAAAAGCGATGATAGCCTAGCTGGAGAAGGCCCGCCTCTCAAGACAGAGAGAGCGGGTTCAAACCCAGCCGACGGCACGCACCAATTTGTTCATTGTGTGAACATATGTTCGTATTGGATGTCATTTGCTACATAACTGAAGCCCGGTGTATGACGACAGGCTCGCCCCCTGTCACATTTGTCAATATCGTCCGGCAAAGTGTGGGTGTTGTATTACACCTATGCCAGCCCCCTCGGGGGAAAGGCGTGGTGATATGTTATGTTACTTTAGGTAACTTTTATTGGTTAAATATCATGAAATAGTTGTAAATTTTTGTAGGTACTGTAATTTTAGACTAATAATTTAAGCGCATATCAAAGCTCTGACAGAATTCTTGTAAAAGAAATGATAGAGCGAAACAAAATACCCTGTACCTACTGGGTAAGCAAATTTTTGATACTTTTTACTAAAATGCAACTAAACCGATAGCAGCGTCTTCGTGAACATATTGAAAGATAAATCTAAGTAAGTATTACAATTTGTTTGTCTCGCTCAATTATTTAAGTAAAAATTAGAATAAAACAAATAATACAAATACGTAGACGTCGAATTATTTCCAATCTTTTAAATAAAAAGCCAAAGAACTCATTAACACCGGCCGAGAGAAAAAAATAGAAATTGTTTGCAATAAATAGTTATGCTATTCGGATTCAGGAGCACATTTAAAGTAATGTCAGATATTTAAGGCGTGTAGTCACGTATTTGGTAAACTGCCATAAAGACAACATTTCGTCGAGTTGCGAACACTAGTCACGACAGTTTGGGAATTAGGCAAAATTTACGACGTGTCACATCTGTTTATTTGTAATTTATAATCTGTGGTTTTTATTGCTTGCATTATAATAGGACTAGCGATTCGCCCCGGTTTTGAACGGTACTTATAAATCTTCTGTGAAACATATTATCTAACTGATGGTGGAAACCGCATCAAAATCCGTTGCGTGATTTAGGAGGAGTTAGCGGGTATGCAGACAGAAAGAGGGATAGACTCTGTTTGATATTATGTAGAATAGATGTAGAGCTGATAGATTGATAACATTTTTATTGTTCACACCAGAAATAAAAAACAAAATGAAAAGTAACGCTTAATTAGTGTTACAACTGACGGACTCACCTCTAACGGCTGATTTACATGTAAGTAAGTACAGTGGCCAGTTAAATATCTTGCCGTAGTAAAGACCAAGCAAACGCACGACAAAATTCTTCTCGTCACTTTCTGTCGTTTTAAAAACGTGACACAGCTACGTGTACAGATATGTCAGTCTCAATAAGAAAAGTTGACATACCCTTGTCGCTTTGCGCATGCATGCCTGGTGAGTTTAGTTGCTATGCGCATTTGGACCCCTCAAGCGAGTTAAGTAATATATTTTAGTAGAATAGAACGCGATCCTATTTTCTGCAAGTCCAGTGCGAAGTAGCCCTCCCACCAGGGAATAGCACGCCCCGCTAACTATGACAGTGGCATTATGACAAAAATAATGACAACAACTTTGTTTTTTTTTGTGAATGACTAAGTCAAAGGCAAAGTCTTTATTTGCATGTTATTGGTACATGGTCCATTCATTAACAGCCGTTAGGCGTGCAAATTAATACACTAATTATTAGAATCAGAATAACCATTAATACATGTCAATTATTTTACTAGAAATTATTATTGTAATAAGTACTTAACTAAAATTATATAAATCAATAAAAAATAAAATAGAATTTGTCAGTTAATTAATATTTATAGTACCTACATAACTAGCTCCAGACGCATGTCCGTCCTACCTTACATTATATTTATATAAACGTGACGACATTTTCTTTAAGAACTTCTCGGTTTCATAAAAACATTCGTTCACTAACCATTTCTTCAACCGAGTACAAAACTGCCTGTATGGGAGTAATGCTGTTGCTAATGCTGTTGGCCTCTGAGGCCTCTACAGCGTACCGGACGTAAGGCAAGCGCGGAGGCCGCAGGGCCTAGCGCGGGGGGCACAGGGCCTAACAACAACTTTGACGCGAAACCGCTACTTAAACAGGCGGGTCTCCACTAACCGAGCATATCTCGCGAGGCGTGCTTCCATCTCGCTCTCGCTGCTAGGCTTACCACGCACCAGAATAAGATAGAAGCTCGCCTCGTGAGGCATGCTCGGTCAGTGAAGACCCGGCTATTTATCAGGAATTGACCTCACTCACTGACTACGCTCGCTGATGTTTGGGCGATAATAATGCTTAATACTTAAAACATAGCTGTCACATTTCTAAACCTGCCACTGTACATATAGACTAGGTATGTAAAAGCGACCTTGATTTACGATTGGTGTAAGTGTTTTGATACTAATCGATAGCCAAGAGTCTAATGGCTTAATACGTGTAATTATGTTATGGCACACCGTCACTAAATATTAGGTGTGACTGGCTAAATGGTGAGTTACTTTTCAACATAGAAACGCCCTAGCCTTGCCGGCTTCTGGGGTATAGCCTGTTATTAGCATATGCCTAAAATTACCTGCCGCTAGGTATTACGCGGCTCCGGGGCCGTAGACAAATTACAATCGCTTCCAAGCGATTGTAATTAGAGTAGACTCTACGGCTGCAATCGGGAAGTTAGTTGAACAGCGCCAAATAGTAAAATGGCTAGGCTGTTAATTGAACGGCTGATTCAGCAAGTTGGCTGCGACATATACTCGTATAACTCGTATTTTGTCCAATCAGTAGCTGACGATCGAGCGTGGAAATATAATTGCTTGCAAATGAATGTAAGTTAGCTAGAGGCTTAACTAAAGCGGAGGCCAAGACAGGCTCAGCAGAAACCAGGCCGAGAAATAATGAGGTGGCACTACGCTCCGACGACATTGAATGGACGGCAGGAAACGTATGCATGCGAGTAGAAAGATATTGAAAAGAGACGAGTCGAGATGTAAGCGAGTGTCATTAGAAAAATGCTTTTTAAGTTAAACAGTTTTAATCTTATAAGGTTGTATTGACGACAGGTTGACCCCTGTCACATTTCGTACTAAATATCACGCAGCGAAGTGTGGGTGTTGTAATACATCTGTCACGGAAACTAAAATGTGCGAAAAAAGTACTTACTTAGTTGAAAAAACTGTTGCAAGATTTGAATGAAACAAGAAATAAACATACGAGATAAGTGAATAAATCGTTTAAAATTACAACTGAAGTCAATTATGTGCGCGTAAGGTGCCGCACGCCTTGCAGGATTTTGTTCCGGAGGGATGCAGAACGATACACAAGTGAGTGCTGTTCCTGTCTCTCCATCTCCTCCTCTATTTGTCAGAATGCACCACGTCTGAAACCTCAAAAATACAGTCCACTTCTTACGGGCCTGAATTGCTCCACCATAATTTGGCGAAACCATAGTTTAAAAATAATTCACGCAAATTTTAGAAATTTTACAATACAAAAGGAATGAAGAACACATACAGTAGATGAAAAATGACGCAGAACCAGATTTTTTTTTTACCAAGCCTACATACAATTAATTGTACATTTATATTATTAAAAATATTACAAATGAATAACAATATGTTTAAGTTTTTAGAGGTTACGTTTACATTTTTAACTAGCCTACCATAAATCTACTTAGAAAGAGACGAAGAATATTCACTACAATCCATATTATGATTGTACTGAATATTCTTTAATTTAATAGATCGAAAAAAATCCATGTCAAAAGTCCAAACATTGTGTCCAAACATGGTAATCAACTCGTTAGGACGGCATATTAGACTCGCCTCAGGCTTATTCTGGAGCGTAAGATGTTAGCTTTGTCACTCTATGTTATTTAAACGAGAAAGAAAATGACCAAAAAATATCTTGACTATAATAATAGGTCCTCTGATACTCAATAATGTGTAAATTAAGCAAACGCTCTAGAAATTCTTTACAAAAACTACCCCACATTCAGAAACAGAAACCTTTTACCCCGAATGGTGTTACCAAATTCCAATCCATCCGATTTCCATACATAAGTTACCTGATTTCCCGTTTTATTCCATTTTACTAGTACTGTTTATATTCACTCTATTTGATAAAGGATTGGAAGGATTTTGGTGGCGACGAATTTGTTGACTGGGGTATAAAGTTTTTGTAGTCTGTGTGAGCTTTTGACGCGATTCATGGAAATTTTACTCGAATAATAATTTATTTAACAGAATATTCGTATTAATTTTATTAAAAGTTCAGCAGCTCTCGTAAAGCTGGCCATACATGCAACGGTTTACCGGAGTCATGGTGATGACGGCTCGCAGTTAGGCTCACTTTCTATTGCGAGCGGAGCAGGCTTCGAACGGACTCCGTTTATGAGTGATTCGCCCTAAAATCAAGACTCTGATGTTAGGGCCAACCTCTCAGCCTACAAAAATGCATTAGACCGGATCGTTTTTGGGACAGATCGCAGGCACCCAGCACAAAATTGAAAATCTATTCTTTTGAGTGTACTTGTGCAGGCACACGTCCACAGGTAGGCCTCTCCGGTGAACCGTAGCGTGTATAGCCGGTTTAATGTAGGTATTCATAACCAATCACCGATGTTACGCAACGGACGATGCACTGTTCGGATGGCTGACAGCGGGTAGAAATTACAACTGACCGCTACTGTGAGCAAGCAAGCTAGATAGGCCGATAGGCTAGCCCTGATGTCAGAGTCAGTAGGCCCCCGAAGGCCTCTGACATGGCCTGACGACGAGCACTCAGTTGTAAATGCCACCGTGGCTCGTTTGGCTTAGATTGTAGGCCCCAGAATTTAATAGTCAACTTTTATTTCCATGACTTTTCTAAATGAAAGACGGAGGTCGAATAGAAAGATTGAATAAAATAGACTCAAAGAAACCGAAGAATGGGACCCCAAAAACGCAAAGTCTCGACGTAGGTAACATTATAGCCCTTGAAGCATGTCCCTGCAGTTGTTACTTAAATCTTAATTTATTGCCACAACTTCAGTTTCACCCATTCACTTAAGCTTCATGTGGCTTCACTATTAATCCTACTAATATTATAAACGCGAAAGTTTGTATGTATGGATGGATGGATGGATGAATGTTTGTTACTCTTTCACGCCAGAACGGCTGAACAGATCTGGATGAAATTTGGCACAGAGATAGATTATAGTCTAGAATAACACATAGGCTACTTTTTAACCGCGTAAGTTTTTTTTTACTTTTTACTTTTTTTTTTGAAACCGCGGGGCGCAGCTAGTTAACAATAAAACAGCATTAGGTTTATATAGAAACAATATAATAAATTGTAGAATAGGCATTAATTGGAAGATCCTGTATTTTATTAGGTACATGTGGGTTTTGAGTTCACAAGAAATATTTGTTTTTATAAGAGAACAATTGCTTACTCCAATGCGGTATTGGCTCCAGGAACACTAGACCTAGTTTTATTTGGATCATGGGTGTCACCCTATCTTCTTAAGTACCAATTAGAGTTTTTCTGCCTCTATTTGCTTCAAATGCAGCTTAAAAAAGCTGCCGCGAACTGCTACAGCTAAAAAAGACAAAAAAATATAGCGCTTGCATCTTCTTTTTTCATTTTTAATCCTTCCTTTCTCCTTAATTCGTTCAGCACGTATGAAACGTGCTCTTTGATGGTTTGCGCGAATAACTGTGTAAATTCAAAAATTCTATTTCCAATCCCGCGCTGTCAGAGTGTGATGCGCGACCTACATCTCTCGGTTGCTGGCAATAAATAACTGACACCCGACATTGTGGTTAAACTGACGTTTTTTCAAACGGAAAAAGTTAAAAAGTTTCGCCTCAATGGTTTTGCCTGAGTTTGAAATAAAGGATCATGATTTGGAGGTTCGCCTGCGTGTTGCTCCTGTCTGATTTGTGGAGCGGAGCGGAATTTTTTTAATAAAGTTTGTTAATGTTTTTGTTTCATTAAAAAGGTTCTCGTAAAATACGAGCTGTACTTATTTCTATACAGAAAGTATACTATTACTATACCGTTACTATTGTAATGTATAGCCTCAGAATATCATAGTTTTACAGTGTTTTGTCTTTTTTGACTGAGCTAAAAAATTTAAAGAAAGAAAAAGACAAAACACTGCATATCTATTGCGTGGTTATTAATACAACGTATAAACGTTGTATAGGCACGCAATACCTTTCCCGCTAGGATTAATAATAGTCCTAGCGGGATAGGTATTATTTTGTAACGTCAAAATTTATATTAGTAACAACATAAGACAAGCATGAAAAGTGAATTAAAATGCTGTAAAAGTATTTAGCATTAATTCTATTTTACACTCACCATCATCGTCATTTTGAAAAATCTGCAACAAAAGAAAAATAAAATTTAGTTTCGATGAAAACACTTATCCAGAGCCCTGGTTAAAAAACGTTTTTCTACAATGCAGTGTTATGTGAGAGCAAAAGGTCATACGTAAGCAATTTCTTAAAAACTCCACCCAAGCCTTTTAAATAGAAAGAGTGTGACTTGTCTAAAAATAGCCGCAGAACTTGAATACGGGTTTAAAAGGACGAATTCAATTTGTTGGTGTCAGAATAAGGGTATGAAGGCACTACGACGTTTTGAACTGCGCGTCGCAACTCCAAAATAAAATGCCTATACGTCTTTTTTTCTGTTTTCCTAACATAAATTGTATTCTAATTCTATTTTATTATGAAGATTGGTTTTGATGACTTTGTCAAGAAAATATACAAATTAGTCAGATGTTACAAATTAGTCAGATGTTAGGAGTTTCAACGCATAGTACGCATAGTTTTATTTTATTGTAATGTAACTTTCTGTAATTATATGGACTTGGAATTATTGAATTGAATTGAATTATTGCAATGACATTATCTGATTCTTGTATTTTTGACATTTTTTATTTTAATTGTTTATTTTTGTACTTACTGACATTCTGATTTCGTCCATTCTAGTTTATTAATTCACAATGTATTTCTATTATTCTGTTAATTACTAATGTGGTGCAATTTATAATGATAATAATGTGACTTTTACTCTGATTATTTAATTTAAACTTGTATGAGACTAGGATACTTGATGAATAAATGATTTATTATTATTATTATAGTTTCGTTTTTAAAAAAAAACACAGAAAGAGATGTAGATACTAGAACAAGACAGCAACAATATTGGTTGTCTTGCTCTACTACTCTACTTTTTACTTGGGATAGTTCATAGTATAATAATATACTTCGCAAGGTATACCATTCCGAGTCAAAAATGGTCACGCGGGCAACACGTAGTGACGTCAATTGATGCTTATGCAAGACCGAGATATGTCATTTACAACAAGTTCGAAAGAGTCGATGACAATGACGAGTGACGTCATTACGTGTTAGCTCCCGGAATGTTAGACCTCGATATTGTAGATCATGGGATAGTTTATCCATTTTTACTTTTAATAACCACGAAGTCTGTCTTTGTTCTAAGATTTGGCGCTTTGGTTCCTCATTTCTCATACGGACCGCTAGAGTGTGGAATACTCTGCCAGACTGTGTGTTCCCTGACACTTATAATCTTCAAGTCTTCAAGTCTCGAGTGAATCAGTTTCTTCTAGGCAAGCGTGCTCCATCGTAGGCCGCATCACTGCTTATCATCAGGCATGTTGGCGGCCAAACGCAAGCCTATTATGTAATAAAAAAAAAAAAAGATATCTTTATTGTTTTAAAAAATAAACATTGAGTACTGGAAGATTGTGCTGACAAGCTTGGAAAGAGGGGGCCTGCAATAACATCTTATTGTCATGATTGCTATCGTATCTGTAGACAGTTATGTTCATGGCGAGCAACGTCGAAAACAAAACGTAACCATCGTGTCAACAAGATGTCATGTTTTTTTTATGTAGAATAGGTCAAATTTGACCACCAACTCGCCTGATGTTAAGCAACGTTGTGGTCTAAGATAGAGCACGACGACCTAGACGGTACTTATTCACTTTAGCCTTGAAGATACCCAGGTTGTAGTTAGTCGGGAATACAGACGATGGCAAGGTGTTCCATTCCCTAGCGGTTCGTATCATAAAGGTAGAGGCAAACCGTTTAGTACGAGTTGGTGGAATGTCGCCTAAATAGGGATGGTACGTATGCGTTTTCCAACTTGTTTTGCTGTAAAAAGGGAAAGAAGGGATTAGGTCATACAGTTCCAACGCACATTCGCCTGTAGAAATTAGCCAAACACGCCACTTTACGTGCGTCTCGTAGCGACTAGATTTTCGTCGCATATGAGCCTCCTAGCCCGACGCTCAACAGACTCTAGAGCCTCAAGCTGGTAATTACCCGATCCGTCGAAAAGGTGGCAGCAGTACTCCATACACGACCGTACCTGAGCTTGATACAGGTTAAGAAGCTGACCCGGTGTGAAGTACCGCCTGACCTTACACAGAACTTCAAGCTTTTTTGCGGCCAGCTTGGCTTTGGACTCCAGGTATGCACCAAAACTAAGCATGGGAGAGAGGGTGAGACCTAATAGCTCCAGTTGGCTTGACAATTCTACAGGCACGCCCTTAAAGATGGGAGGGGTTTGAAGCTGAGTTTTTTAGCAGAAAACAGACATGTTTGCATTTTATTGGCGTTGAATTTAAGCAAAACCAGGTAGGCCCCCTGTTTCCAAAACCAGGTTGTTGTACCTCTTTTCAGTAAAACTACAAACTAGGAAAAATCTAGATCTTGGCTAGTATTCCTATATAAAAAAAGACATGAATAATCATGTCTTTTTTTGTTTTTTTTTGTTTTGTTTTGTGTTTTGTTTTATGTTTTTTTTTTCATGTTAAGGTAAATTTACCTTAAGGTAAAAACGCACTTTATAGTGCGTTTTTACCTTAACGTAGGAAACGTTATTAGCGCATGGCAACATTGGAAAGCTTTCTGATAGAAATAGCGAATAAAATTTGCAACGGTTTTTGAAGTGGAGAAATATATTTTTGCAAGTTTATTGAAATCAGAAAACGTACGACTCGGTATTCCCACGCTTGGTGGAGCATAAAATATATTTTCTCTACACACTTTCTTATTATTTTTATTGTGTTTTGTTAGGGTTTCTTATTTAAAAATAAGTCAATTTGTATGTACATATGTTTCGTATCGGAAAATAGAGGTGTATGGCGACAGACTCGCTACCTGTCACGTTTGGGACTGAATATCGTCCGGCAAAGTGTTGGTATTCAAAAACGGCTCTGCCAGCCACTTTAAGAGAAGACCAAGCGATATGATATATATATATATATATACATATATAAAATATTTTTTTATGTCATTAGTATGCTTATAAAAAAATTTTTTCTAGTGTAAGAGACTTTTAACCACAACGTCCGAAAAACAATATAAATAGGTACAGAGACGGTCTTGTTGTTAAGAGAGATTTTGTCCAGACCACCTTCGGAAAAAGTCGGCCAGTCGAGTTTTAACAGCGAAAATGAGGGTAGTTAGAGTTGACTGTGAATGCCGTTCGCATAACTTCCTACCAAAACGTAGTATTACTTTATTCATTAATACCATTATCAATATAAGTTTATCCTACTTTGCTACATTCATGCCAATCAATTAATTAGTTGATGTCAATATTTATGTTTTTATTTTGCACATAATGTTAAAATATTATCTAAAAAAAATGTTTAAAAATGAGTCTGGCACAAAAGACTCATAACAGACCTACTCGTACTATCATGAACTGTATACCTTAGATACACGTAACATCCATGTTCTACTATAAATTAAAATTTAACTTGTTGTTATTAAATGACTTAAATAGGCGAGTGTAGCCTAAATAGTTAATTTAAATAGCCATTACTAGCTACATTAATAGACTGTGTCTATATTGTAAGTGTTTAATTGTTAAGTTAATAAAGAACTTTTAAAAATCAAAAAAACCTTCGGAAAAAGGTTAACATATTATGGACGGTAGCGTAACGCAAACGCAGTCAAAGTTATCTATGCAAGTAAATGAAAACAACATAATAAAATGAAAAACGAACCACATAAACCTAAGTACATAAATAACATATATTAAAAATAACAAACAGAGCTCATGGCAGTATCCGCGGGCGAAGTACCCAAAAGGGTACTAAATTTAAATAAACCAACAAACAAGACGTCAACGAACCGTGTTACAGTATTATTCCACTATTTGTATAAATATAAACAGTGGCGGTGTAGAAAATAGTTGACAAAAACCCAATCCGGGTCCCGCAATCAAATACTAAAGAGCTACACTGTCCACGATATTCCACGTCATGTACGCCAGAATTTCATTAAGGTACGATGTGGATATCCTTTACTATACGCTGTTAGGGTTCCGTACCTAGAAAAACAAAAGAAACCTTTGAAACACTCATATGTTGTTTTTGACGATTCTTAATTACGACAGTATTTTGAGCCTGACCCGGCCATGACAGTTTTTTTAAAATCTTTGTTTAAGCGTTTTTCACGTAGCGAATATGTCACGCTAATAGTAACAAACGAACTGGCATAATAATTAAAAACAATACTCTATTATATTATCAGTCAAACAAGGTTCGTTCTGTTAGACAAACCGCACTTTATCATGTCTAGTACCCCCTTCACGGTATTCGCTGTTGGGTGAGCTAGATATGAGTGGCCATGACAGTTTCTACGGGTAATTTGAAAAGTCTGGTCACTATGAATAATGACCGGTCAGTTTAAGTAAAATGACTTGGATCGACAATGACTTGCCCTAGTCATTTTAAGAAGCCCCTACTTAAAATGTAATAAAGTAAATGCCCCTAGTAGGATGTTTAAAAAAAATGGGGCCTTACTCCTCTAATCTAATCAATCCAAGTAGAATTTGCTCTAATAGAGGAGTCGGGCAGGAAGGACACTCTTGGTCATTATTTATCGTAATGACCGGTCCATATTAATATCGCCCGGTTAATCAAGCTGCCCGTAACATAGTCATACATTTCTAGCATGTCTGATAATCGCTGGGCTACTACAGTCTGTAAAATTGCCAGTATTGTCGACTGTATTTTATTTACTATTATTTTTATTTTTCATTTAATGTTAAAAATTGTTAATGTAGCTGTGATGTTCTGTTAGCTGTACTGTTATTGTGGAAAGAATATGACCCGTCTAAGAGTACCCTTAACCTTATAGGTTATTTGTCAACATTACGGTTTACAGTGTGCACTTTCCCAATTCCTTATCCTTACGCTACGTACGTCTTCAATCACAAACAATTTGCTGTGTTCAAAATACTTAGGTAATAATATTCTATAGTTCGCTCTCTCTAAGTGCTTTCAATTAAGCGTTTACAAGCAATTACTTGTTCAGAACTGTATAGAGCACTAAGTGACAGTGTTAGAGAGGTGTTGTTGAGATTCCACTCTCAGTCTTTGAAGCACGCACACGTACCAAAAGAGCTCCAGGGAAATAAAAAATACAATTTAATTAAATCAAATTAATTAAATTGTTATCTTGGAGCTACGCGCGGCACGGTTCACCGGACTCAGCAGCAAGCAGCACGTCGGCACGTTCGCCCATATCACCAGATCCAGCAGCAATCACGATAACGGCACGTCCGCTCTTATCAGCACGCAGACGACATCGCGGATATCACCAACCACAAAAGTCTCAAAAGGCGAGAGTTCTGAAGTTAACGTTTTGAGCGACTCACGATCCTCACTCGAACTGCTTCAGAACCCTAAAACAAACCACCCCTTGGTAAAACGTATAAAGGAAAACATTGGGAAGATAGTTGCAAAAGGGGTATCTCTTCGTCTCTTCTGGCTGAGAGCGCACGTGGGCACCGCTGGTAACGAAAGAGCTGATGAGCTCGCTAAAGCAGCGGCACTCACCGGCACTTCAAGAGACTACGGAGAGATTCCTCTGTCCTACGTCAAAAAGAAAATCCGCGAAGAATCGGTACGGAAGTGGCAGGACCGATATGAAACCTCGGAAACAGGTAGAGTCACGCAAACGTTCTTCCCTGACATTGCAAACGCATATCGGGTGACGCGAGCCACAAGACTGACTCCCTTCCAGGTACAAGCGCTGACGGGACACGGAGGTATAGCTGAATATCTGCACAGGTTCAAGCTCAAAGACAGCCCTGGTTGCGAGTGCGACCCCTATGTGACCGAGACGGTCTGGCACGTGATCATCGATTGCCCTAGATTCATGGCTGTACGACAGGATCTCGAAACATTAATAGATAGGAAGTTGGAGATCTCGGAACTCCATAATATCCTGGCAGATCCAGAATGCAGACCACACTTCTTGTCTTTTGTGGAGAGATCCTTCCGTATAGCAGCCAAAAGAAACTCAACACTCGATTCCAGCCGAACACTACCCCCCATCCAAACACTCCCCCCCATCCAAACACTCCCCCCCATCCGAACACTTCCCCCTATCACACTCACACAGTCTACCAGCGCAACACAAGCCACGATCTCCAACCGAGAAACTTCCTCAAAAAGCGTATCCATTCACGATCTTCTGGAAAACGCAGAAAGAGGAGACCCGGGAATACGGATTCGCGGTGTGGCACTTTTCATGGACAGCAATAGAGAAAGGCTCGGAATAAGCTTTTGCCTCGTCAGGAACCAGAAACGTGTTCGACTATCGCCCGGATTAGCATGTCTGCTCAACGGGAGCACCGCTAAAGTAACTATGAAGCGGAAATCCTACGAAGCTATGCCAGTGTGCATGGCAGACGGCTACCGATTCCGAATAGTGCGAACGAAAAACAAAACGATCGCACTGCTGGAATGGGCGGCACAGTCACCTTTCGCGCAAGCTAGCTCATTGCTTAATTATCTAAGCAAAAATGCTGACAGCACTCCCCGGGTAATAAGCGTGGACGCGATGATGGTCGAATATATGAAAGCGGAAGTCGTAGACCGGTTAGGTTGCACCAAGGCCTCTGAACACCATGAGGTTGTCGTGTACGAGGATAGAGGAGAAAACTTGAGCTTTCTCAAATCCCAAACACTAGACCACATAGGTGCTACAGATAGCTGGGGACACCCCGTTCCATGTTCGACCACCCAGTCTGGTTCCGAAAGGGCACAACAAAAAATTGTCTCTGAAAAGGCCGCACCCCATGCAAGTGGTAACCGAGAAAGAGGGAATGGCCACATAACCGGTTTCATAACAGCATTCAGCGCTATAACGCAGAGCTTATTCCATATCGCACCCAAAACACCATCTCCACAGACGTCGAGAGCAGCTCCACAACTTCAAGCAGCTAGGACGAGAGCCGACATGGGCCAGGTCGATTCGCCCCGTTATGTCTCGGCCTCGGGGCTGCAAAGCCATGCTAGAAACGCCTTCCTCGAATTCCTAGCCATACTGAGAGCAACGAAACAAGTTAATCTCAGGACCTGCGATAACATCTTGCAGTCTTTTAGGCTAGGAAGTGAAAGTCTTCTAAACGAGAGGCTTGAGGAAGCGGAAGCCGCCATATACAACAACGTCACTTCCCAGATCATCAAAGGAACCATGAAAGGAGAGTATATGGCAGCCTATAGCGCAGAAAGTGGTTTTGTAGCGCTGGACGAGACAGAGGCGGAGCGAATAGGTAAGCCGAAATACGGGACACCATCAAAGGATCCAATTGTAGTCACCGCCAAGTGCACCAAGATAATGCTGGACGACCGAATCCTAGAGATGGCCAAAACCATCGAAGGGAACCCAGACGTCGACGCAAGTTGGGAAAGCTGGTCGGTACCAAAGATACAATGGGTCAATGGGGTGCCAGGGTGTGGCAAGACAACATGGGTGATCCGTCACTTCGATGTGGACAGGGACGCCATCATCACCACAACAACAGAGGCAGCAAAAGATCTGAGAGAGAAACTATCGCACCGCATCGGAGACCTGGTGAAATCCAGGGTACGAACAATGGCTTCTTCTCTCGTAAATGGTTTTGGTAGAGAGAGTTTCAACCGCCTCCTGGTAGACGAAGCGCTCATGAACCATTTTGGAGCCATAATAATGGTTGCACGGCTGTCTGGTGCTGGTGAGCTTGTCCTCATCGGAGATGTAAATCAGTTACCTTTTATTGACAGAGAAAATCTCTTCGAAATGAGGTACCAACGCCCAAACCTGGTCACAAACATCAGCCAGGAGTTGCTTTGCACACACAGGAACCCAATGGACGTCGCGTATGCGCTGAGGGAAATTTACTCGGGTATTTATTCCTCGGCTCCTCGTATTAAGTCCGTTGAGCAAAGAAGGTACAAGGGAGCACAAATTCCCACCACCCTCTCCAACACCCTTTTCTTAGTACATACGCAGGAAGAAAAGGAGACCCTCAAAAGTCAAGGGTATGGGGGAGGCGCAGGGTCACGCATCCTAACCATCCACGAAGCTCAGGGGCTAACGTACGAGTCGGTTATCGCCATAAAGACCAAGCCCAAAATGAAGCTGCATGAGAGCGTGTCCCACGCAGTCGTCGCAATATCACGGCACACCGGGACTTTCACCTACTACGCCGATGACATCGAAGACGATGCCATCAGCCGGTTTTTACGGCGAGCATCGGCTGCATCACCGAAGACCATCAAGGAATATAACCTGCAGATGGCCATCAGAGATCGGAACGCGGTAGTGATGGAGGCTCTGAGTCGGGAGGAGGCCATGATGTTATAAAAATATTAATTGTTATAAAAATTGTAATACTTTCTGTTCTCGTTATAGTTTTTATTTTGTTATCGTTTTATATAAATTGTGGGTCCATCTCGAGCATTCATGCTCACTATCGAAGGCACCTTCTTGCGGCGGCGTCGTGTGTCGGGTCGTTCTCTTCCCTCAAATATGGTTGAGGAGAGCGATGGCTGGCACATGCGTCATACTCGTGATCGGGTGCTGCTTGCGGGTCGCTGGTCTGCTCGTGGTGTACTCACAATGCATTAAGTAAATCTGAAAACCTTTAACCTAACCTTAGATTAAGACTTAATAACTAACCCCCCTCTACCTGTATTTCCTTTAAATAATAATTTAAGATTTTTGTTAAAAAAAGTCACGGTCCCCGGAGTCCGTGGAGTGTAATTTTTTAAATAAAAAAAAAAAAAAAAAAAAAGTGACAGTGTTGGTTACGACTAGACGATAAAGGCAAATTTAATTGCCTATACTTACCTACCAAGGCTGAATGTCACAGTAAAAGCACCCTACAGCAGTAGAATAAAGAAAGCTGTGGATAGTGATGATGATTATGGCGACATCAATATCTATAAGTGAGTATGAAGTTTTATTGTACTGCACCTTCTTCTTTCTTGTTCTCTCTCTACTGAGTATCGCGACCAGCACCCCTATCATGCGCGCGCGTTAAATTCTTCTAGTCACTTTTTCATATGGAATAAATAGTATATTTTATTAATTAAGTATTAGAATGTATTATTTTAGTATGACATGTATGTTTATGTAAGTTTAGTTCAAATAGTTTAAGTAGGAGTATAAAACACTTTTATTGTTGTTATGTTAATTTATGTTTTTTTTTTGTAATATTTTCACACCTATGTTACCCATAGTTACTATTTCATACGTATCCTCTCCATCCTAAGGTTATCCTAAGGTTATGAGATCCCTCTTAGTGATAATGCCGCTAGTTGTTACTCTGTTTAAGTTTTTCTGTTTTTTTTTGTTTTGTTGTTTCTGGTGTGAACAATAAAGTGTTTATCTATTTATCTTTTGTCAAGCGAGATCGTGACGAGGCTATGTGCAAAAATACGTCTGTCTCATTAAGAAGAGTCGGTATACCTTTGTCGCGTTACGTATGCTGGGCCTGCAGGTACAATTATATAAGTCTTTCATTTTGAATTGCTCAGTTGTCTCAAAACCTTTTGAAAAAGCTTATAAGGAAGGTCTTGGCTAGACCTTCGAGAACTTAAAGTTGATGCCTGGCCAGACCTGGCACGGACAGAGAAAAGTTGCGTTTCTTAGTATCGGGGACTCGGAGGCCAAGGTACGGTCACTGTGCCAACAAAGTAAACAAGTTTTATCAAAAATGTACTGAACCCTCTGGCACTGATGTCGACTCAGCATGCCCATCTTTACTCTTTGTTTTGTACAATTTCTACCTGCTGTAGAATTCATAGCTTCATGAATTGGTCCCGGTATGTGGGAGGTTTAATGAAAGTTTTTCTTTCGTTACATTTATTCACTGTCCACATTTTCAAACCGAGTTCAATGATGAATTGAAATGAAATGAAATAAAATGAAATGAAATGATAGTTTTAAAGTTTCACATTTTTATTAGGGTATAGTTTTGAATTAAATTTTATCAACCGAGCTTGTGTCAGCGAGCGAAGCGTCTATGTTTCAGTTTTGACAAAAGTGCTTTCGTATGTCTGGACTCTGTCCGGATCTCTTCTCTTCCTCTACAGGTCGCATTTCTTAAGCAATTCTCTTGAAATAAAAAAAAAAATATCTCCGCTATTTTGAAAAATTTCCCAAAATCAGTTTTGGGAAATTCTCAAAAAAAAAAGTATAATTATCGAATCTGCCCACAAAATTCTACGAGAATCGGTTGAGAAATGCGACCTGTAGAATAGAACAGACGACAGCCGCGTTGCCAGCTCACAGAGTCACTAGTTGTAATTTTGTTGATGATTCAGGTACACCTGATTTTGTTTTAGTCTTCTTTTTTTATCTTGTCAGGATAGAAATATGACAGAAAATGTTTTTGATGGGTTAGAATAGCCCCGATAGGTCAACAGCTCCTAAATTAGTTATGATTGCGTTCTTTGAAAATAATTTCACTAAGAGATACAAATACAAATAAAAAGATACAAAATAATAAGAATGAACTCGACCCAAACAATAAATTAAAAATAAAACCTTTAATGAAAAATATTTTAAGCCTTGATCATTGGCAAACTTTTTAATGAAATTTTGTAGTACTTGTTCACAAACAAAACTTGTAATAATTTTAATTAAACTCTCTGTAGATCTATGTTCGTAGTGTTTACTTCAAAATAAGGTTTGGTTTGAACACATTCGTGATACGGTCTTGAAAACAGCTTGCATTTTAAGAAAGTTTCTATTCCTTCTCGATCCGAATATACATAAATTTAACGGACACAGACTGAGACGAATTAATTTTTTTTTTGTTGAAAAATTATTTTGAAAACAATTTTGCGCTTGAAATTGAGCTTAAGGCGAGCCTGGCCAGAAAACGTCTAGCAAGAATCAACTTTCCTCTAAGATAAACCATGGTTTTTACTGTGTAAAAAAAAGTATGTTATTCTTAAGCATGTTTTTAAGTGGAATCATAAATCTGATACATGTAATGAATAACTTCACTCGATAGAAAAAAAATCCAAAGTCACCTCTATTTGGTATTTTAAACACGATTTGCGACTTAATTTTTACAAATCATATTGCTTTTTTATTTTTTTTACGAATTACAATGCAATAAAAAAATGGAATCATAAATAAAAATGTTAAAAAGTTAACATGGTAATTTTATATGATTTTTTATCACGAATTCATGGTAAAAAGGCACGTTTGCGTGACCGCCAGTCCGCCCGCAGACCCCGTCGACGCCGGACGTGTGCCAAATTTTTGTGATCTCCGCAGTGCCGCACACACCAACACCAACCAAGCATTTAGTTTTGCCATAATGGGTAACAAACATAATAAACGAAAAAAATGCTCAAGTCTGACTTTTAGAAAATCGTACGAGTCAAGGAGCAAACGTCGGTAAGTAGATAAACTTCTACTAGATTAAATTGGTAATCATTGTTTTTATTTACTAGAATCGACATTTCTTGCATTGCTTTTTGTAGTCAGATGATGTACGAGTATCAACAAATCTATTAGTACCTACTTATATTCGTTTTAGTGTTTTCAAATATCATACTCATCATCATAGATACTTTTTTGTCTCGTTACGTGTATTCACGATGTAAATACCCGGCCTAGTGGTATACCTACTAGTGATATTTATGTAGTTATACCTACCTCCAGTTACAGTTTTTTTTTGCAGAAGGCTACTACGTAACAAACTCCAATGACTTTGGAATTGACGAAACGTAAGTACCTACCTACCTTTTGTACCACGCAGGGAGGCGGGTGTTCTGCGAAGTTTTGACTATGTCGGTCACCATTTATTATTTCACCCAGACAACTTGTGAGATACGGATACGGAGCGACGTTCATACTTTCATTTTTCCTGAGCATTCTAAACTGCACAACGAGTAAATACCCGCCCTAGTGGCATACCAGTGATATTTATATTTATATAGTTATACCTACTTACACGAATACCTATCTTACAGTTTTGTTTTTTTTTTTTCAGAAGAGTACTACAACCAAATAAACTCCGATGACATTGGAATTGACGAAACGTAAGTACCTACCTACCTTTTGTAACATGCAGGGCTGCGGATCTTCGCTAAGTTTTGACTATATAGGTATGTAGGATGTTGGTGAGATACGGGACGACGTTCATACTTTCATTTTTACTGAGCAATCTGAACTGCACAACGAGTAAATACCCGACCTAGTGGCATACCAGTGATATTTATATAGTTATACCTACTTACACGAATACCTATCTTACAGTTTTGTTTTTTTTTTCAGAAGAGTACTACAACTAAATGTAATAAACTCCGATGACATTGGAATTGACGAAACGTAAGTACCTACCTACCTTTTGTAACATGCAGGGCGGCGGATCTTCGCTAAGTTTTAACTATACAGGATGTTAGGTAAGATACGGGACGACGTTCATACTTTCATTTTTACTGAGCAATCTGAACTGCACAACGAGTAAATACCCGGCCTAGTGGTATATCTAGTAGTGATATTTACGTAGTTATACTTACCTACATGAATACTTATCTTCGTTTTTTTTTTTTGCAGAATAGTACTTCAAGAGAATGTAATAAACTCTGATGACATTGCAATTGACGAAACGTAAGTACCTACCTTCTTTTTGTAACATGCAAGGTGGCGGATCTTCGCTAAGTTTTGACTGTACTGTATCTAAGTAAATTATATAGGGTGTTAGGTGAGATAGGGGACGTCGTTCATACTTTCATTTTTGACTGAACAATCTGTACTACACGAGTGTTTGGTAGCGTTTGAGTTATAGCCGTATGATTTGAACACATCTAGGCCTGATTAGTACTGCAACGTGATTTTGGCTGCTTTGAAGAAAACTCGTAAAGTTGTATATTCGTTTTTAACGATTAGCGAAAATCGAGCATTTCGGTAAATCTTGTAAGTACGGCTTTTATAAACCTACGACTGGTATGGATGTGTTCGTCGTTGCCTTTGAAATTCGAAACTGCCGGTTGTAAGAAGCGATAGCGGGGACAGGCGAAGCTATGTATATACGTCACAAAGATGGCCGCCGACCGTTGTAGATCTTATACCTTTAAATGAGCAATTCTTGTATATATATATATATATATAATTGGAATCTCGGAATCGGCTCCAACGATTTTCATACAAATTAGTATATAGGGGGTTTCGGGGGCGATAAATCGATCTAGCTAGGAATCATTTTTAGAAAACATCATTTTATTCGTGTTTTATAGATAATCAATCTCAACTGAAAAATATGACTCTTCCTGACATCTATTGGCGAATAATAATACTACTATTTTTTGTGAGTAACTAATTGCTTTAACTACACAACAGCAGATGGCGTTGTTAAGTAACACGAAGTCAATGAGTGTTTGCTTTGAGGTTAGACTAAAATCAATTGTTTATTATCCAAAAAACACAATTAAAAAATAAAAAAAAATACCGAGCAAAGCTCGGCCATCCAGGTACTTATTGCTTATATCTCGAGTTCTATCTCATCAAATCAGTTGTTTGAGGTGTCATTTGAAAGCTCATTTATTTATAATGTAGTTGTTATATAATTATGTACATACATATCAACAAGCTTGAACGACAGCTTCCGTGCGCGAGTCCGACTCGAACTTGGTCGGTTTTTTAGAATTTTTATATTTTGAACTTTTGGACATCATACTTATAAATATGTATTTATTTTTATTTGGTTTTAGGCACGTGGATGACATTGACCCTGTTTCACTCAGCGTGGTCATCATCCTGCGTCAGTCATGGTTTGGTGGGGGGTATCCTATCACGGCGTCACAAAGCTTAGTTTTTGTGAAAAGGGGGTTAAAACTTCTGCCAAAGTGTATCAAGAGACCGTCTTATATGGTGTTGTACAACCCCTTAGCAATACACTTTTTAAAAATCTACCGTGGAGTTTCCAACTGAAGACTGGCCCTCCTCTAGCCCAGATCAAAACCCCCTGGACTACAAATTATGGTCAGGTTTAGAGGGCATGGCCTGCTCTAAACGACACGCCGACATAGAGTCACTTAAGAAATCTTTGAAGCAAGCAGTGGCTAAATTTCCCATGGAAACAGTCCGTAAATCCATAGATTCTTGGCCAGACCGACTAAAGGCCTCTATCAAGGCCAAATGTGTTAATTTTGAATAAAATAATAGTTATATTTTTGTTAAGACTTCAATACATATGTAAATATAACTTTTATTAACATTACATTACTGTATAAAAAAATAAATGCATTTTCATTTGTAACAGAACTTATGGCTAGACATGCATACATATCGTCACGCTTTTCCCCGAGGGGGCTGGCAGAGGTGTAATACAACACCCACATTTCGCCGGACGATATTCTGTCCCAAATGTGACAGGGGGCGAGCCTGTCGCCATACACCGGGCTCCAGTTATGTAGCAGATGACACACAATACGCACATATGTTCACACAATGAACAAATTGGTGCGTGCCGTCGGCTGGGTTCGAACCCAGCAGAGCAAAATTGCCACTCCCAACTAGGCTGCCATCGATTCTACAACTATATCACAGAACAAATACTACGTACCTATAGCTCAATTGTATATATAAATGTAAATATTGTGAATGTATATTTTTGTATTGGATGTTTTGTTAGTACTAGCAGAATGTCCGCCACTTCGTACCCAGGGTATGTATACCTATATATCCGGTATAAGTTTACTCGATTCTTTCATAATTATTGTTCAAAATTATATCTGAATCGTGTAGTTTTCTAACTTTGTAACATTTAACAAACCATACAATATTATTAGTACGCACCTAATGGTAAAGTAAGGTAATTAAAATTGTTATTACCATTGTTATCCAATATACCCAAAAATAATGAAATTTACTATGTTGTATTATTTAATGAATACCGGTAGTTACACAATCATTCCAACACCCTGTATAAATATTTGTCCTAATAAGGATAACAAGTAGCCTATGTGTCAATCCAGGGCATAAGCTAACTCCGTTCCAAATATGATCCTCATCCGTCTAGCCGTTTAGGTGTGAATAAGTGAAATACGAGTAAGTACATACCTAACTTCCACACACAATCGCAATCTTTTGTATTTATGAGTGTGAAGTGTGATAAAATGGACATATGACACTACCGGTAAAATGAAACTAATGCCACGACTGCTCACACATCAAAAATACAACAACTCGTGGACATGAGATTGGTTGTACCTATATTGGCTTGAACGGCATTTTTTAGTTTTTTTTTGTTTGGCATGAAATAAAAATGTTCATAAAATGGATGAGTACAATGACGGACGGATTATTTTATCGATTTCCTAAAAATGGGTGTTTAGGTACTCGATACCATAACGTGACTGACGGGTGAAAGACGTGCGCGCGGCGCATCGCACACAACTTTTGTGTCGCGTGAATGAATACGTCGCGCTCCCAAAAAGTGCGGCCTGAGGTAGAGTAAAATACCTAAAGTTCTGGGAAAGCCTCGCCTTAAAAGGATAGTTTTAGAACTACTCTCAGCAAGCCCTTTCATTTGATACTCATATTGTAGTCGGAGTGTAATAAAAATAACTTGTCCGCCATTTTGGGTGTTCCGCCATAGTGGATTTAGAATGACATCACACAACTACCCATGCATTGTCATCAAAACTAAACGTGTATACAAATTTCAACTCAACCGGTTGAAGGTAACTGCTTCAAAATTGAGCTGAAAGATTCCACCCGAACAAACATATAGTTACATACAAACATACCTACATACATTGCAAGTTAAGGCCCTGTCACCAAAAACAAGTATTTTGTTTGCGCCTACTTTGATATGAAGAATCATGATGATCAGGTGCAAAAAAATACTTCTGGTAGAAGAAACAACTGACCAAGGTTTAACCCAATAACAATTTTGAAAATCATTCTCATTTTAGAAAAAAAAAAAAACACTAAAAGAATCTTTTAAAAATTTTTATCGGAACGTAGTTCTCTAAATTTTCAGCGATTACACCAAATTTTTTTTCGACTATTAAATTAATCAGATTAGTTCTCTAAAGTTTAACAGAACAACTTACTCTTATTTGTGATCTTATTACGGCTAATACCAATAAAAACGGCAAAAAAATGTATTTCTAGGCTCCGATCTCATTTTACATACATGTAAAATACGATTTTCAACTCTAAATGAAGCAGCTTGTAAACGTGTGTGTGGGTGAAAAATCGCGCTATGACGGCGCCTTAAGCAAAAGCTTATAATTACGCAATCATGACATGAATTTTGCATTACTTTGCACACATTAATAACACAAATTAATATTATAGTGCACACATTAACTAGGTCTACAAAGACTAGATTAATTATCAAAAAATGCAGACTTAATAACGAGGGTTGTCTATTTTCTAAGTTCTCATTGTGTGGATTTAATAAATCTTTTATTAAAGAGATTCGTCGGGAACGTTAAATAAATATTACTGTACGTACTATGCGCAAACTAATAATAAAATAGTTAACGTACTTAATTTCTTGCAAATAGAATTGTATTATCGTATGAAATTAAACTTTTTTCGTACGTTTTGGATGTTAATAGTAATTTAAGCTTTAGGCCTTCAATATTTGTTTATTTTATGTGGATGATTTAGGTACTATGTCCATTTAAGCAACGTGACATTGCAAATAGGAATTGAAATCTTATAAGATAACAAGGGTTTGTCATTGTCATTGTGTTGCTTGCATTTATCGAGAAATATGTATTTGATAGGATCCTAGTTATATAATATTTTAAAGACGAAAGCTTGTGTTTTTTTCGTAATGTGCTTTCTTGTTACCTATTCATGTCGGTTGTTTGTTTGTCATCTCAAACGGATGGATGAATTTTGGAATGATAATAGCGTATAACCATCTTAGACCACAACGTCGCTTAACATTAGGCGAGTTGGTGGTCAAACGTCGACCTATTATACATTTAAAAAACCTGGATTAACAGATATACTACTTTTAAACAGCTAATTATTAAAACTAGTGGCTCTGCGAGCTGGGACCTCGCGACCGGCGTCTGTCCTCCCCTACAGGTCACATTCCTCAATCGATTCTCGTGATTTTCTGAAAATTTGTTTTTCACAAAATTTCAAGAATAAGAAATATATAATAGGTATATATTATAATATAAGAATAATAAGAAATGCCACCTGTAGGCGACGACAAATATTCGAACAGATTCGGATATAAGAAAGCATTTTTGTCGAAGCTGAAACATAGACATACGATTTTCGGCGCTCGGTTAAAAATACAGAAACTATTTACCAAATCCGTATAAGTACTACATTATTTCGATAGATCTTATACTTACTTAGTAACTCCAACAACTCGCATGAGCAGTCCATAAACCCTTCTTCAAACTAGTCTGCCGATAAGTTGGCATCTTTGTTGATCACTATCACGATCCCTGAACAATGACAGAGGTCGCACCGTAGAAAAGGATGAGCTCGAGTGATATGTCCAATATGCTTAGCGCACACGTGAGCCGGGTCTGACGTGTATACAGTGGGACAGCTGGTACCTACTTAGAAGACTTAGGTATGACTTAGTATAATAGGTCCATGTTGATACTAACTTGGTTTGGAAGAAGGTAATGTTTTTCTAAGAGTCTGATACTTGCCTTTTATCTTTAGTTTCTCTTTTATTTTGTGTTCCGTGTTTTTTGCCGCAAGACACGAGACAGTTGTAATCGTATTGTAACTCGTCGTGTCCTAAATATTTTATACCAACAGATGAGGTAGATCTTTTTATTATGATGATAGTTGTTTCGGCTTTTTAGGGATCTGTACCTCAAAAGGAAAAAAAAAACGGAACCCTTTTTAGGATCACTTTGTTGCCTTGCCCGTCTCTCTCTCTGTCAAGGCCCTTTTTCTCAGGAACGCGTATATAAGTAAAGGTGAAATTCATATAAAATTTTCAAGTCTACTGTCTTTTTTGATAGTATTTCAAGCTTCTAAGCCAAAGCAATCAAAAGATACAGCCGTTTATGCTGCAAGTTTTCGACAATTGCAAAGAAATCAAAAACTAACTAACTAGAATCTTGAAATTTGGTACGAAAACGTTTTACAATACAATACAAAAACTCTTTATTGACACCAAATACAAATAAATCTAAACTAAACACTGAAAAATAAAGGCGCAATGGGCGGTCTTATCGCTTAAGAGCGAGCTCTTCCAGACAACCTTTGGATGGAATAAAAACATAATGATTCAGCATGGACGGTGGTGTGTGTGGTGTGTGTGTTTAGCACAGTTAAAGGAAAAATTGCGAAAAGTATAAGAAATTTTAGTTACCTAATACCATAACTTTTATTTATAAACCTACAGGTTTGTACGGAACCCTCGGTGCGCGAGTCGGACTCGCACTTGGCCAGGTAGCTCCCTCGGGAGAAAGGCGCGACGATATGTTCGTCCTAAAAAAATAAAGGTACTTGTGGGACCACGGGTAAAGCCGCTGGCCACAGTTACTAAGACTCTAGTCTAAATACTAGGGCACGTAGATACTCAGAAGCATTCCATTAAAAGAGAAAGCTCTACTTTCGACCCTGTAATGAAATAGTAGAGCAGGCACGTATTCAGGGAAATGGGAATCTTTTACAAGACGCCTTAGTTCAGGCATCACGTAGCGATGTGATCTGCCAGATGTGTCTAAAATGAAAAGCAAAAATTTTAGTTTAGGCCCAGTTTAGACTAGCAAGAAGTTTCAGCAAAATATTGCAATGCGTATTCCAATTCATTTTAATTACCTGGAAGAGATTGCTTTAGGTGATTAGTTGGCGGTGGTGTAGTACAAAGGCTGGTTTTCGAATATTACTATAACTTACGAATGTACTAACAAAAATAGAATCGCCAAAAATACACAAACATTTTTTTTGCTCATTTTATAACATTTTTGGTCCAATATAGTTGTAGTATTGTAAATAAATGACACGCATGATGAGAAAAACCTCTTACAACTCACTCTCACTCCCTTACCTGTCTCTTACTCCCTCATCTCTGTCTACAAAACACCTCTCGAATTTTTTTCTCACCCTTATATTTTTTGTAAAATTTGCCAAATACCTCGAAAATTGTCCGCGAAAATTACCCTTGCACCGTACCAGCTTAAACACGCCACCAATCTTCCTTACCGTCGCTCCGGCATCCAAGAAAATGCATCCTATTTTATGGAACAAGAGCTTTATCAGATCTGGTGCCTAAAGACGCTTTACCTACCTACCTAGGGGGGCGTTGTCTAGTGTAGTGGCTCTCAAACTTTGTCAAAGCGCGTTGCATTTACAATCCAAATCCCTTAAATAACCCCTAATAAATGCATAAATGCAGTTAGTCTCTGAATAGTTACAATTACACCCCCATAGCAGCATAGCATTTAGTTTTATGTACACCACCTACCCTTTTCGTATTTCCATAAGTTCCTGTCCATCCAAAGGTTACCTGGAAGAAATCGCTTTAGGCGATAAGGTCGCCCTTGTACTGTTTTTAAGATTTTCATGTAGTTTTTGATGTTCAATAAAGTAATATTGTATTGTATTGTATTGTATTGTATAGCAATAATAGCATCGGAATATGTTTACAGTGTTTTGTCTGTTTCCTTTCTTTTACATTTTTGAACGCTATTTAAATACGCAGAACACTTTTTATTTTAAAATTACACTCCGTGGACTCCGGGGACCGTCACCTTTGTTAACACAAATCTTAATTATTATTTATTAAGAGGAATACAGATAGAGGGAGGTTAGTTATTAAGCCTTAATCTAAGGTTACAGACAGAACACTTTGTACATAACTATTCCGAGGCTATACGACGTTTATTGGTAGAGGGGTTAGTATTTGGTTTTGGCGGCCTGGCAATGGTAACTTAGTCAATGTGATGTGTATGCTTGGTGATCTCCACCCGCAAGAGTGCCTTACGGCGCCCCTCTTTGCTGTTAATGGCGCACCAGGGCGTCGCGGTGCACTATTTGGGAATCTCTGGTCTAGTGCATACTTAAGACTACGGTATCTTGAGAACGCTTCACTGCGCTGCTTGTTCTAGTAATGGTTCGTAAAGTTGGCTATATTGTTAAGATAGCTTTATATACCTCTATTTAATTATGATTTACTAGCTGCACCCTGTGGTTTCACCCGCTAGCCTGCAGGAAACGTTAGGTTGGTAGTTAGTATATGTGATAATGCAGGGTGTAAAGTACCTCTATACTAAATTTCATCCACATTTGATAAACCGTTTTTGTGTGTAATTAAAATCTAAACATACACACTTTCACATTTAAAATATTAACATACTGTAAGTAGGGTTGCTAACCATTTAGCAGATAAAAGATGCTTATTGCAATTAATTTCATCAACAAATAATTTCATTTCATTTCAAAGCAAAACGAATACAGTAGTCGTCAATATCACAGGCATCATATACCAGCCAAATGTGGTGTGTCAATTATTTTTTGGTTCAATAATTCAATAATACTTCTATTTCAGGCCTTAGGCTGAATACACATTTCTCGAAGCCGTACACAGAGATTCAGATTTTTAAATTAAAGTTAAATATTCTTTTGTGAAGCTAAAGTACGTGACATTTGATAATACTTACTAAACAAGTCAGTGTTTTCTATTATAGAATACAGTAGGGCTTGCACTCTGCAACCACTAATGTGTTCTACATTAGAGGGTAATATGATTATCTAGAGTGAACTATAGAACCCAGCGTGATTCTAGACTTAATAAGGAACGAACGAACGCAATGTTGTAAAGGTAACTATTCACCATCTTGCCTTACAGTCCACTGCTTCATGAAAGAAGGGGAATGTTGTCCCAGCCTGCATCGCGTCCGGCAACGACGTCTAAGATGTACGTGCAGAATGCTAGGCAGCATGGTGTATGAGCTTAATTCCTGCTTCGCAGTCCTGCACGGCAGACTGAAAGGCAAAATGGTGAATGGGTATCGTGCTAAGTTTTGATTTTGTAAATACTGGGTGTCACTCAACGACATAAAAAAAAGTTTGCTCACATATTGCCTAGTGCAGGGTACAGTGTACCTATAATAAGTGTATAAGGTACCCATTTTAATACACTCGTAAGAAAAGATAATGTTATCAACATTATAATGACAAAATTTTGTCATTATAATCTTACTTCTTACTTCTTACTTAATAATAATATTATAAAGGCGAAAGTTTGTAAGAATGGATGTATGGATGTTTGTTACTCTTTCACGCAAAAACGGCTGAACAGATCTGGATGAAATTTGGCACAGAGATAGATTACAGTCTAGAATAGCATATAGGATACTTTTTAACCGCGGGTGAAACCGCGGGGCGCAGCTAGTGTAATTATATAGATAAGCTGTGTGCATAAAATTATCAAAAATTGGTTTTCCATGCTAGAGTTCTAATAGTTGACTGTAGTTTTCACCAGTGGTGGTGGTCTTTGGCACAAACAATAATTTGATGTCCCAACGAGCCCTACTGGCGACTAAATATTGTTCTATTGACCACTACTGGTGCCGTTTCGGTGGTGGTCGTTGGGAGTAAGCCTAATTTGTCTAAAGTCACCAGCATCCTACAATGAAAATACTTATATATAGCCCTTAAAAAATCTTTAAAAATTTATAAATGGTTATAAATGGTTCCCTTTTCTAATAAATCGATTTGGATCTAAATTTGATAACTTGAACCAAAACCAATCAACAAACCCAGTGAAAATAGACAGGAAAATTACAAAATGACTACTAAATTATTAATGAAGCGAGTTGAAACTTCCAAAAAGGTACGCTTTATAAAACTTGGTGAAACTTTAGAGAAGTAATCAATCGTTCAGAATAGCTAAGATTTGAAATATAATGACAGAATGGGCAATAAAAAGATCTGATGATGTGACAAGCGTAAAAGAAATCCCAAACAATCACTATGTAGAATAATCGACTTAATCGTACGTGAGTAATTCCCATATCATAAAATCATAATAAAACCCAAACAATTACAATACAATCAGAACACAATATATCTTTAATGCACACCAAAAAAAACAAATAAAATACATTTAGTATAAGAGCGGCTTTATCTCCTAAAGTGATTTCTACCAGGCGACCTTTGTATGGACAGGATAAAAAAAAGTATGAAAAACGTTCGTAGGCGTGCTTTACTAGTACTTATTTGACTTTACTGAAACATTCTATGTAACTATTTCTGTCGCATTCAAAGTTTTTTGAGATTTATTATCAATACAGTCGACAGCCTTATAGTCGAAATAGTAAATTGTTGAACCGGGTCTCTATTGAATGAGCATGCCTCACGAGGCAACCTTCTATTTCAGTCTGGAGCGTGGTAAGCTTAGCAGCTAGAGCGAGATGAGAGCAATCCTCGCGAGGCATGCGCTAGTAGGTACTCAACTCGACTAAATTATGAACGTTATCTAAACAAGACTCAAAGCCTTAATTTAGTCGAGTGGCGAGTAATTTAGGAACTTACATACTCATTACTTGCCAAAAATCGTTCGCATTACGGTCGTGTACAGTAAACAAGTTAGTGTGTTTTGCAAGTCAAAAGACTTCAACTCGACTAAAACGACAGGTTCGGACTAGTTCATTCAACGAACCAGTAGGCAAGTGCGTGGTGGGGGCGCTACTCGACTGAAATAAATAGAACAGAATGGATCGACTCGACTCGCTCACTTACTAAATTACGCGACTAAAACTTTGACGTTCGCACACATTTAGTTACTAAATTACGAGTAACTCTACTAAACTACTAGCCTATTCCGAACTAGGCTTTAGGGCCTTTGTGCTGTAAACACGGGAAGTGAGCAAAAACCCATACTGTTTTAACTATCGAAATATACATAGTTTCACCTTAGTATAGGGTAAGATTTCAGAGAAACATTTTTATAGCGGTCTCAGGCCCTGGATTTAATGTGATACTTCAGATTATTCTTCAGGATAGCTTTCTGATATGGATTTATAACGAAATGATGACATTTTACGAGCACGTGATCGTAAACCCACTGTTTTGGAAATTCATATTTATCGTAAAAGTTGTTGCGTGTCAATAAAGTGTCTTTGAAAAGCTGATAGTTTCATTAAAATATTTGGTTATGTTTATTAGTTTTCTATGGTAGGTTTAGAGTAATTTAGAAACCATTATACTAGTTGGCTCTGTGAGCCAGAAGACCTCACAAAAACAAAAAAAAAAAATATGTGGTGGAGTTCCTCCGCGCGAAAAAAGTGAAAATTCTGTGTTTATTTCACGCATTCACTCTCACTCTGTCTCTTTCTATTCCTCCTCCCCAGGAGCGTTAAATGTTTAACGCAACCTTGCTGGAAGTCGCATTAGAAGTTTCACTTCAATAATTTTAACTCACCCATTTTGTAAAAAATCCAAAAATTGAATCGACAAAACTGATCTATGATACTTATTGAACTAACTAACAGAATTTTACGAGAATCCGTTGGGAAATGAGACGTGAAGATCACAACAGCCGGAAAGACGCTCACCGAACATACGAAAGCATTGTCTTAAAACTGAAGCAGAGACGCTTCGTTCGCCACTCGCTAAGTTAATTACTAACTGCGCCCCGTGGTTTCACCCACAGTTAAATAGTATTGTATGTGGTATTCCAGACTATAATCTATGTATGTCTGTGTCAAATTTTATTCATGTCCGTTCAGCCGCTCTGGCGTGATTGAGCAACAAACATCCATCCATCTATCCAATTTTTAATATTAGTGTGATGTTTAATGTTTAATAACTAAAACGGCAATATGCCAATTACATTAGTTAATTTAAAATAAGTGAATATCACAACAAGTCAATAATATAATAACTCAATAACAAAAATTAAACATTGAATTGTAAAATAACATGTCAATAATACTCGTATCAAGAGGTCAAAACTAATAATAATGGAGATTGAAGTGAGAGTAACGAGTTTTTCCATATCATGCTTATTTGTTTCATGAGTCAGCTATTATATTGAATTTTTCATTCATTTTTCGTGTTCCCTGTGTCATTTACAAATTAAATAACGTAATCAACTTAAAGCAGGTATTTGTAATATGTATATGTTCATGTTTGTGAATGACTGGAGACTTTTTGGATCTTGTTTATTTTGACATTAACCCTTTTTGGTAAATCAATTTATCTATTTTTAGAAACTTTGCGGGTAACTATTAAAGGTACTATTCGCCAGCCGGCCTTGCAGGATTGTGAAGCAGGATGTGGCTCACATAACATCCTGCCTAGCATCCTGCAGATCGTTGCCGGACGCGATGCAGGATGCGAGAACATTCGCCATCCTGCATTAAGTGGTAATGATGTGCAGGATGTGCGTGCAGGATTCTAGGCAGGATGCTGGGCAGGATAATGAATGCTGATCTTTTGCATGGAGAGGCCTAACGACCGAGCCGCACAAACAAATTAACGTCAGTTTGGCCTGAAGGGATGCAAATACAGTAAGTTTCTATTTGGGCTAGTCATTCTAGCTAATGGGCAACTTAACCCCGTGGGAACCTGACCCCATAGTCCCTCGGCATGAGTTGTGTAGTGAAGTAGTAGACTAACCATACGTTAATAACATAGAGGCCTTTAATTTGTATTTATAAGCGGCATAGTTGTTTAGGAGATCAAATGCGATTGATGGTAAAATCGATCAAGAGGTTATTTATTGATCCTATTCAGATCGAAAATGGTTTACTAGGTTAATACTATTGAATACTAAATTAATAAAAACGCTACGCACGTAAAAATACCTGAATTATACAGGTCAGACGTAAGGCAATGCATGCAACAACGACCATGTTCAGGCACGGTGCCGTTTCAAAACTTGTTCACAAAAATGTATGAAAGCGACGTGAATTATACATAAGCGACGAGGCGCAGGCACGCCGTTTCAGAGTTTAAACGCCTGAACCGTGTCCTTGCCGCGCCTTACATCCAGCCTGTATAATTTAGGCCTAATTATAGTTTCTAACTCTCTCTCTTTCTAGGTCTCTCTGTGATAGTAATATGTCTTTGGAAAACGTGTACAAATTATGTATATTTTATATGTCATACAATTAACGTAGAGCAGATAAGGTGTTTAAATTCATAATTGAGACATTTGCCCACCCGGGTATCTAGTCCAAGACCTGCTTATGGGGCAGACGTGCTACCACTTACCAAGTGGGTCAAAGCAAGCTCCTAGTAACTACTAGTGTTTACCACTTATATTAGTAACTAGTAGTGTTTACTACTTATACTAGTTTATTTATTTATTTATTCATAACACACATTACAGAAATTAATAAAATAGTACAAAATTTAGTGAACTTAAAATAGATCTGTATTAATTTCCAATATTATGTATGTCTAGGAGCATTTTAATAACAAATTAAATAATCACTAGCGAGCATAAAACAACAGAATAAAATTAAGTAATGAGTTCAAATTTAAACATTTTGATTTTACATTGATTGCTAAATTATTATAGATTAATATTCAGTAAGTAATTAAATGAAATATGAGAAACAAAACAATAAACATAGAACAGTAGTTAAAAGTTAAAGCCTAAAATACTCTTTATTTGTCTTTGGAACTGATACAATTTTAGGTAAAAAATATCAATTTGTCTGTTGGAGACGAGGACTATTTACTATACTAGTACTCTGGGGGGCCTACCATGACATCTTATTGCCATGATGGTTACGTTTTGTGACTGCCTCGGTGTCTTAGTTGATAGTAAACCTGCCTTCTGAGCTTGGGGGCGTGGGTTCGATTCCCACCTAGGGCAAACATTTATGTGATGAACATTTGTGTTTGTTCTATGTCAGGGTGAATTTATGGTTATTTAATTAATTAATTTAAATTATTTATTTGATTTATTTTTTACATTTATTATTGTGTATTTAAAAATAAATGTATGTTTATCAGTCTCTGGCCACCATAGTACAAGCTTTACTTACTTTGGGGTCAGACAACCGTGTGTACAAGTGTCCCGAACATTATTTATTTGTTTTCGCCGCTGCGCAACCATGGACCTTATTCCCCGGCGATACGATTCGCAGTTTTGCAACGTCGATAACGAAATGCACCATCATGGCAATAAGGTTCCATGGTAGGCCCCCTGAGCTTTAATATTCATCAGATAATTTGCACTCACAAGCAAGTCGGGTTCCTATCAGATCGCGTTTACAGCGAAACTTGGCCTGTGAGTCGGCAATCGACGTAGAACAAGTAAATTACGCCGTACTACAATTTTGTTAAGTTACTTTAAATTACTTTGTAGTAAGCCACAGGGTAAATATGTTACGTAAACTGTTTTAGAAAAATTCTTGAAAACTTAAAAAAGACATTAAAGTTTTAATGTCATCATCTGCTTTATATAACTGTAGACCAGTGTGTAGGAGTACATAACATAACAACAAAAGTTTCAGTGCCGTGTTGGCTACATTTGTCTTGAGAGTACAACTTTGTCTCAACTATTTACAGTAAGTTTATTTTATAGTTTAAAATTAATTAGAATTTTAGTAAATTAGAATATGTGAGTATGCAATGATTATATTAAGTTAATTTTTTGCCGTATTTATCGCCTGACAAACAGGACTACCTAGTTCAGGCAAAATTATTTTATTGTTTCTAAAAAATGTTTGCATCTGATAGTTTTTATCTTTACCATGTACTTACTTTTTGAAATAAAAATTTATTATTATTATTATTCTCAAACTGTCACGCGCCATACCGGACCAATTGATTCATAAATAAAATATCTATAAGAAGTTTTCTGAGTAAGAAACATTTTTTTCGAACTTCGACAAAAATTAGCAAACACATAACATTACAATATCGTAGCCTCTCCCCCGAAAGAGTTGGCAGAGGCACTTGCACCTACTAAGTAAGTATATTTATTCTGTGGCAGAGATGTATTACGAAACCCACACTTCACCGGACGATATTTAGTTCCAAATGTATCCTATACACTGTATAGTGTATATATGTAGTCCTAACATATATCGCCACGCCTTTCCCCCGAAGGGGCTGGCAGAGGTGTAATACAACACCCACACTTCGCCGGACGATATTCAGTCCCAAATGTGACAGGGGGCGAGCCTGTCGCCATACACCGGGCTCCAGTCATGTAGCAGATGACATACAATACGCACACATGCAAACACAATGAACAAATTGGTGCGTGCCGTAGGCTGGGTTCGAACCCGCTCCCTCTGCCTTGAGAGGCTGGGCTTCTCCAACTGGGCTATCATCGCTATACTAGGCTATAATCGCTAATTAAAATTTAATGGACAATTATTCTACTATATTTATTATTTCTACTTTATCCACTCCATAGCATAACTCCACTGTGTCAAAATTTCGTAAGCTAAAGCTTAATCAAGACAACTGATTGGCTGTTAACCTGACGAGCGGCCGGCGGCCGGAAAACACTGTTTTACAGCTACTATACAGCCGTTATACAGTCGTTACACAGCTTTTGTTACCTTTGCAGAGAGATAATAGAGTTAAATTATGAATTGCGCTGGTTATTTTACGGTGGAATTAACAATTATTATATAATAGACGTGCCCTGTGGTTTACTCGCGGGGAAACGGGGGCTGAGCTACCCACGTCCGTAGGAGTGTACTCTATTTTCTGATTCCCTACACGTGGTCCCCGGGTAGTGCTAACCGGGTAGCAAACTCTGATGGGAGGCTTCGGCCGTGGCTAGTTACCACCCACCGGACCAAGCCATGTCGTGAAATGACCTAGTCGTGTTTCGGGATGTAGTCCGGTGTAACCGTTCCGAAGACGGGTCTGAGCAGTAGCGCACTTGTAGCGCCTCACTCTACTGCCGTCTTTGTACTTCTTCACTCTACAAACTTCAAGGCTAGAGTGAATAAGTACCTTATAGGTCGTCGTGCTCCATCTTAGACCACAACGTCGCTTAACATCAGGCGAGTTGGTGGTCAAACGCCGACCTATTGTACATAAAAAAAAAAAAAACCGAATAAAAAGTGTGCATTTCCTGGATTTAATGTTTTGTATGTTGTTGTGTTGGTTTTGGTCTGGCGTTATAACTGCCTGTGGCGATTGCAAGGTTAAGATTATGTCAGACAGCTAGTCTGTCTAGCGCTCCCTGGTTTTACCTGCGGTTCCACAGAAACCGTGTACATTTTTTCAGGATCAAAAAATTCCCAATGTCAAAAAGGTCAAAAGTCAGATCAAAAAGTTCCCTATGTCCTTTTCTGTAACCGTTGTCAGCAACATGAATGTAAAATGTCACGTTGATTGGTTGAAACAAACGTACTAAGTCACTTTCGTCTTTATAATGTAACTGGCGACTTCGTTCGCGTTTATTCAGAATTTAGATTGTAAAAATTTTCAAAAACCTTCCTTGTGATATACTGTAACGAATTATCAAATTTCACCATGAACGGTTCAGATGTTTATCTGTGAAAAGCCTACAGACAGACAGACAGAGATCCTTTCAATTTTATAAGATCAGTGTGGATTGTTAGAATTAGGATTGTTGCAATATTTTTAGCGTTATTCTTTAATCCTAATGCTCTTGTTTATCTTAATACATTTCTGGTGGAAATAACAAAGAAACTAACTCGTTTATCTACTTAACTTCTACTAAATAATTTGTATTGTTTGTATGTACTAAGTTACTTAGTAACAGTTAAAGGCTTAGCCTAGCAAAGGCTTCCCCGGAATATTTCACTAAAACATTTACGATCTTTTTTTGAACTCTAACCTTTCACGACAATTATTGTGAACACATATTTGACCTACAGGTATTGAGTTCTATTAATAAGTATAGAGAAGTATAGAGAACGGTCATGTTCCGTTTTATTAAGTGTTTAAACTTAAGTTCGCTGCAGCGCTGAAACAATAATTACTTGAATATTAGTGCGATATCGTAGCACACACGAGGGCATATTTAATGCGATTAACCATTTTTTCGTTAAATCACAAACACGTCTTGCGCGCTCGAGAGCTAGCAAGCAACTAAGTGAAGTTTGGCCGGGTGGCTGCACTTAAACGGAACATAGTATTATATGTAGGTAGTGATGTGCGAGTGTCTTCTCTATACATAGAAATATGAGTAAAGAACTCAATGCCTACAAGTATAATTCGGCTCGAATTTATGTAGTAATGCTCGTGCACAGTAAAACAAAGTACTACACAATAATGATGCATTTATTGATGCTTGCATGGTTATGGTTTATAGAACCCCCAATTATTATTCGTCTGTCTATCGAGACATCTATATTGCAAGAGAGCGTTCAAGTCAATCCAATGAATGAATGTTGCTTGATCGATTGAACAGCAACCCGACAGGTCAACTAATGCTGATAGCATAATATTCATGTGAGATTCGAACAAGCTGAAAGCTCTACTGCACTCATTTGAAAGTGATGTAATGTAATAGTCCTTAAGTTTTCAATAAAATTAACCCATTATTTTGGTACAATATATAAATAGGAGCTGAAACCCTGACAGCATAATCACTGGGCTTGGTTTTTAGTAGGCACCATAATAATAACTATTACTTACTGAGGGGAGATTTTTAGAACAGATAGGCAGCGCAAACTTTGACCGATTTACTTAGTATAAATTAGTTTGAGCTTTTAAAAATATCAAGATGAAGATGATTGAAGATAACGCTTAAAGACAGTTTTGAACTTAATTTTCTATTTCTAGGTTAATTCTAAGTGAAAGGTGATAAGAGATTCGATAGATTAAAAAAAAAACTTTCAAATCTACATTTTTGGGGTTACGTTGATACTAAAATGATAACAAGTAACATTAATAAAAAAAAAAACAAAAATGTTGTACCCTATGTCTCATCCACTATCAAGACGATTCAAATGACACTTCACATGTCGAAATACATCAATCTGTTTAGGCTGTAGGGCGTGCCAAAGGAACCTCATACACATACATACATACGTACACTCGAAAAACATAACCCTCCTTCTTGCGCAGTCGGGTAAAAAAGAGTCTTTGGGGATGGGGTGAGATTTTGATTTCTGTTTGTCTGCATTTCTTTCTATCACAGCCGGTTATTTTGTTTATATTTTATGATTTTTGTTAATTAAGTTTAACCATTGTTTAAGCCATTGCTCTATTTGTGTAATGTTGTCATGCTGTTGCACATCATTAGGGCAAATATTAAGAAAGAAGCTAGGTCAGTCGTTTTGTAAATCAATAATGCAGTTAAGGCGGTGGCAGTACTTTGTAAAATGTTGCAATCTTTATTTATCGACTCGACGTTCACTCGGCGTTAGCGAGCGAAGCGTCTCTGCTTCAGCATCCACAAAAATCTTTTCGTGTGTCCGATTTCTGTCCGGATCTTTGTCTTCCTCTACAGGTCGCATTCCTCAACCGATTCTCGTGAGATTTTGTGAGCGGGTTTGATTATTATGTGGATTTTTTTGGGGCAATTCTTAGAATTTTTAAAAATGTCTGGGTTCTGTTTTTTTTTTCAAAAAATAAATCTGAGCTCGTGATTAGCGTGATATTTATCAAGTATAGTGATACTTGATAAATATCATGCTATTAGGTATATATATTTATCAAGTATAGTGATACTTGATAAATATCATGCTATTAGGTATATATATTTATCAAGTATAGTGATACTTGATAAATATCACGAGAATCGGTTGAGGAATGCAACCTGTAGAGGAAAACAGCTCACAGAGGCCCTAGTGTACTAGCGGCCTACGATCCCAACCGTTTCGGGATAAAAATTACCCATGCCCCTTTTTAACTGACTTCAAAAAGGAGAAGTTGTTTACGGATAACTTCGTCGTTTATGAACCGATTTTTTTTTTGGTAGATCATACTTTAGAGATAATCCCATACAAATTCTATCGAAATCGGTCAAGCAGTTTTTAAAATATCAACAAAAGTTTAAAACTTGTTTACATGGATGACGAATTACAGGATAGGAAGTCGGTTTTTTAACTTTTACTTTTTATATTGTGTACCCCTGACAACGAGTATGTAAAATTTCATGACGATCGGTTCAGTAGTTCACACGGGTATTTAAAGGCAAACAATTTTTGTCGCGCTGCGAAAATCGACCGTCTAAATGGCAATCCGGCTTGGTTGCAAGTATAATAAATAAATAAATAAATAAGCCTTTATTGCTGTTTACAAACTTACAATTTACTAATTTACAAAGTATTTATCACTGATAATCTATTTTTCTATAACAGCTTGTCTTTCGACAAAGGCCTCCTCCAAAGACTTCCACCTATCTCTGTATTTTGCAGTTCTCATCCATTCTGGACCAGCAACTCTTTTGAGGTCATCTTCCCAACGTTTAATTTGTCTACCTTTACTTCTCTTAAGTATAACTACAGTCAAATGATAGGTCGCTACTGATTTGTGAAGCGACTAGCCGCACGGCGAAAATCGACCCGTATACATAAACCCTTCATACGCACAGTGTTCTCTGTAGAACAAGCCAGGTGGACAAAAATATATTTTCATTGTTTCGGAACCATGAAAATATATTATAATAATATAAAATAAAAAAAATAAAAAATGCATAGTTTTATGTAAAAGAAAAAAATATTTTATATTTACACTATTATAAAACAGAAAAAAATACTGAAATAATAATACAATTACCTTAATCTCTACAAATATTACCGCTAATTATATGTACAACCTTAGACTATTACATTATTTACAAAAATTACAAATACATACTAACACTAAAAGGTAATATAATACACTACAGGTACATTAAATCTAATTGTCAATATCGGAATCATCGGATTCTGTATCGGATGATTCCGAATATTCCGATACAAGATAGTCTTCCTGACTTTGTGGAGGTCTTAGTTGCTGTGGAAGTCGAGGCTCTATAGTGGGAGCTATAATGAGCTTTAGGACCTCCGCACACAATTTATTCGACTTTTTTGGAACTTCCCGCAGGCTGTTGATCAGAGGATCAGATGTTATAATCAACATATTGAGCAAATCTCTTTCGTGGCTTGACGCGAGCACTTTCTCGTGTTGTGCTCTCTGAATCTTTATTTATTTGGTCGATAACATCGTCGATGATGGACGAGGATTTTGCGAGATGATATTGTTAGCTTCGTCGATTAACCTAAGAGGAACAAACGAATAAACAAAAAGGAACTCATCAGTGTCTTCGCTGTTCTCAAATCTCTGTGTGTAAGCACTATGACCGGAACTCCCGTCACAACCCCATTTACTTAAAAGAGTAATTGGTAAATTGGGGAGCACACTTGTGACAACTTCTCTCTGAGCTTCTATTAACCGTTCCGCTGGTTTGTTGAGTAAAGCTTGTAACTCAATTTCTGCTCGAGATTGTGTCACAACAATGTGCTCCTTTTCTGCTTTTTATGATTTAACAATGCAATTATATGATGGAAACACATGGTGCCCGACTTTCATAGTCCATTTCCTAGTCTGTTTATAGGAGTGAGTGGTCGACTTCGAGTCGAGTCTATATAGTAGGCTAATGCCTCGTCACTACTTAGTGGTCTATTATTCTGCACAGCACTGGGTTGTTGAAGGCTAATGCATACACTCGCAGAACTCGGATTTTTGCCAATGTCCTTTATAACCCTGGCAACGTTTTTGTGTCCAGTAGAACGTGCAGCTACTTCTGCAGCAGTCATCAATTCGCCAACACTCCGCGAGTAAACTAAATCTTCAACTCTACGTTTTTTAGTTTTGAAAGACGAATCTTCGAAGTCTTTTTTGGGTCTTCCGGGTCGAGAGTGGTCAGTGGATGAGGTAGAAGATTGCGGTTGAATTGACCGCACGCAGAACTCTAACTCTTCGCCTTCTAGCCACAACTTATTCTTGATAAGAAAACGCTCCCTTGACTTTCCTGAAGAAACCCATTTGGAAGCGATTTTTGAAGAAATACTGGCTAACTTCATCTTAATGTCTCTTTGACTATCTTCAGAAATTTCAGAAAACTCAAACTTAGACGAAATAAATTCAAATAGACGATCATTTCTTTCGTATTTTTCGTGTCTAAGCTATTCTTCGAAAAACTCTATTTTATTAATAGAGTGAAGCTTTTCTGCAAAAAAGAGAAAAAAAAATAGTTGTACTCATTTGTGCTACGTAAAATATATGTCACAATAATCTATAGTCATGCAGCTAAAACATATAAAAAAATTAGCCTGGATACATGAGGATACATGCTTTTCCCATACTCGATAAGTTTGAAATCAAAGAAAAAATATGTTTTTTTTTGTGTTTTCGTTGATAATCTACTCTAATGATTTTTAAGGCTCATTAAAAGATTCTAATAATAAAATATTAATATACATACCTTCAGAATTGAAATCCATCACTAAACTTTCCACAAAATTAAAAACTGCCACAATGAGGTGCTAGTGAAAGTGTCGCTAAAATGCAACTGACCTATATTTTAAATTGCATTTACCTCATTAGCTCACTTTGATAAACAATGACTCATTAGTATGGAATGTTAGACATAAATAGTTCTTGGAATTGGGGGTTTGGGGGTTTTGTTTACAGGTACATAGTACTCATTTCCGGGAATTTGATAACGACTTTTGTCCACCTGGCTTGTTCTACAGCGCACACTGTGATACGGCTTGAAAACGTAACAAACAAACAAATAAACGAGCAAACTTGCTATAGTATTTATAATCACTACATAGTATAAAACAAAGTCGCTTTCTCTGTCCCTATGTCCATTTGTATGCTTAAATCTTTAAAACTACGCAACAGATTATGATGCGGTTTTTTTAATAGATAGAGTGATTCAAGAGGAAGGTTGATATGTATAATAACATCCATTAAATAGTGGAGAAATACTGTTATTTTTGAGGTTTCTAATGTGATGTCGTTAATTATCATTTTTTTTCCGCTTACATTGCAAACGCAGGCTGAACCCTACCAGATTTATCAAAATAATGTACTAATTATTTGTACACATTGAAAAGGTCTACAGAAAACTCCGCGATGGTATATGTCTATCTCTTAAGGATATCCCACAATAACATTTTTTTGTTTATACCAGTGTGAAGCCAGAGCGGGCCGCTATGTTTTTATATACAACGTGCACAGTTTTTCTGTAGTGTATTTAGTATCAGCATTGCACCCGTGCGAATCCGGGGCGGGTCGTTAGTATAATTATAATAATAGAATATTAAAGTCAGGATTACAGAAACTAAGTCACTTAAACCAAGTCAAAATACAACTCAGAAATTGTGAACGAAAAATCCGATTTCAGCTACTTTCCATAAACTATTTAAATGCAGAAACTGTTGTGAAAATTGTGGTAGTTTAATGTCTTTCTAATACTGTCTAGCGAGACGTGATGGATAAATCTTTACTGTACGATGATAACACCTTATTTATCACCAAACTTAAATCACTGTTTAGTACTTTGTGACTTTGGCTGTGAAAAGATTTGTTGAAAACTTAGAAATTCATAGGTACTTAAGAAGTTTATACTTTAATTTTTTATGGTTACATGAAAGTTACAGTTTGATGCAAAACAAAATTATTTTTTACATAGCAAAACTATTTATTGAATACCAAATTCAGGTATAGTAAATGTTTAAAAATGTTTATTATGTACTGGTTGATGAGCTTTTAAATACTACTTAAAACGCTTCCGCACTTGTCCGATCCGAATCTGAGAAAAAGTGGCTTAAAAGACCCGTTTCGGACACTGTGTCCAAAACGGGTCTTTTAAATTTTTACATTATTCCGGACACTGAATGGAAGAAAGTCAGTCTGAATAGCCGTAGTTTTTGTTGAATGAGAGGTTGTGTACCAGATCCAAATTTCGTCGTCTTCCTTATATTCCTTCCTGTCGTGCTTCCTTTAGCCTTCCGTTTATCGTAACTCAATCGAGTCATAGAACACAAAAGAGTACTCATAAATATTATTATAGATACTAGCTTCTCCTCGCGGCTTTACACACTCACCTACAGAAATCTAAAATTTTAGAGAAAAAAAAATTGCCTTTGCTCTATACCCAATCTCATCCAAATCCGTCTATCCGTTTGAACTCTCAAACTTTCGCATTAAATATCTAAGGGTCACTTGCAGACGCCCGGGTTAAATTTTAACTCGAAGTTAGTAGTACTGCTCATCAGAGATTAACTGTTAAATCGTCTTGCCCCACGAGTTACAAGACAACCTTAAGTTTATACAATAGTAAAAGCGACATTTAAAACATTTTTAACCCTAAGTTAATTAACCCGGCGCCCAAGAATTTAACTCTGTATATCTTCAGCGAGTGAGACGTATATTAATAGAGTGCTTCTTACAACAGTTGTGGTTACAAACTCCTTGTACCCACTCAGAAGTTGTTTCAAGTTGTAGAAATAACCGATGCAAGCGAATATCTGCTTGACAAATGGTTGTGAAGTTGGAGATGGGTGAACAGTCGTAACTCATAACTGAGCAGAAAAAGTTTTGTTTGTAACTGCCGGCCTTCCTTTACTGGGTTAAAGTGATAAAACATAGATTTAGAATCTTGGGGAAGGAGTCAGAGTCGACGTTAAAAACAGTCGCAAATCTAATGCGATTATGCAAAATAGGAAATCATTTCGAAGTTTGCGTTTCCGTAGGTAGGATATTTATTTATTAAATGGTACTGTAACGGTCTTATACCCTGTCTGAAAAATATATGTGAAACCATTAATTTTACGAAGCAATTAAACTTTCGATCCGAGAGTTTTAAATCTAATGGTTTGAATCTCATTGGACCGACTCGGGACCGCCTCAACTGGTAGTCAACTGGTGGTCAACTGATGGACAACGGGTGGACGCCGCGTGGTCAACCAGTGAACCTCGCGTGGTCAACGAGTGAACTTCGCGTAGTCCACAAATTTCCGAGTAGTCTGCCAGCGATTAAAAATAAAAAAGATTAAAGTTAAATGTATTTAAGTGAATACGAGTAAATCAATACATTTGTAGTTAGCTTTAGGTCGGGGCATTTGAATTTTAGGACATTTAGCATTTTATTATATACTCCAACAGGACTCCGAGCTGAGAGTGTATTGAGTTCTCAAACATCTTACCCAGTTAACCAGGTAAGTCAAATGTTCACTTATCGGTGTCTCTATTGCGAGTACTCTCCGAAGACGGGTCTGAGCAGTAGCGCACTTGTAGCGCCTCACTCAACTGCCGTCTTTGTACTTCTTCACTCTACAAAACTTCAAGGCTATAGTGGATAAGTACCTTATAGGTCGTCGTGCTCCATCTTAGACCACAACGTCGCTTAACATCAGGCGAGTTGGTGGTCAAACGTCGACCTATTCTACATAGAAAAAAAAAAAAAAAACTCTGGTTTCGAACTACCAACATTCGAGTAAAACAGTTTTAAATGTATATTCTCCTCCATAAATAACTTTCAGAGTGACATATTTAACGCAAACGATTTAATGATTCTTATAAAACCTTTTGATAAATCAAGTTAATATTTTGTAATTCAAAAATTGTTAGGACCTCCCTCGGGCAGTCTCAATCCCTATACAGAATAATAACATCATCAGAAAAATTTATGAGGTTCTTAGAGCCGCATTCTAAAACGACGCTCAGTCATGAATCTCGATTTGAAATAAATTTTTAGCAGAATAAAGTTTTAAATTGTGATTTATGTCTGGGCGTCGTTAGTTTACTATGTACGCGTGTACTATACTCGATTCACTGTAGCGCATGGTACAAAACAAAGTCGCTTTCCGCGTCCATCTGACTCTTTGTTTGTATATATAGCTGCGCCCAGCGGTTTCACCCGCGCTCCCACAGGAACCGTTTATTTTTTCGGGATAAAAAGTCCTTTTCTGTACCCCAGGCAACATGTATGCAAAATTTAATGATGATCGGTTGATTAGTTGGGGCGTGAAAGCGTTACAAACAAACAAACGAACAAACTCACTTACGCATTATATTATTAGGTAGGTTCCGCTGACTCCTACTAAACGACGCAACGGATTTTGATGCAATTTTCACCATCAGTTAGTTTATTTTTACGGGATATTTACAGCTACGTGTGAAGCCGGGGCGGGTTGCTAGTCACAATATAAACCTAAGCTTCCAAATTTTATTCTCATGCCGAAACACAAAAGGGTCCAAAACATGCGTGTACACGATCCAGTGTTTTTTCTTCATTCGTTTTTTTTTCATTCCTAACAAAACCGAAGCCAATAAAAGGAAATAAGGGAACTGTTCCCGAAACGAGTTTTTAAGATACCCAGAAGAAACTAGGGCAGACGCGGCGACTTCTCCGGTACTACGGGAGACGAACATTTTCTGAATAGCATGGACAAATAAGACACGGGACACGTCAATCGACCTTTCAACTTTGCATACAATTGCCACAGGCCGATAACTGTAACCTCATTTGTAACTGTAAACTCTAAAAATGTAAAACAATGTTACAACTTTAAATGTGAACGTAAACAAGTTAATTATGTATGTAGATTGATGACTACGAGTTGATGCAAATCCAATAAAACGCGCTCTCGCACACGCGGATTAATTTTGCAGTATAAAAGTTTATGCATCTCTGTAAAGGTATTTTGACCTAGACATGTGCATCCAAATATCCAAATATTTCAAAAGTGTTTCTAATGCTTAATCTATAATACATTTTGTCATTTAATTTTACCTGTCCATAGCAGACAAAGCGCATCATTACTTCACACGCCCAAGATAGTGACACAAAAAATACGATTTTGATTTTCTCCGCTAAACTTTTGTAACATTTCACGTCTTATGTGTTGTACTTCCAAGCTAACTTTAGGCGAAAACTCATCGGGGCGGAAGCCCACAAGTTACCATCTGATATGTTTATTGCAAGATGTTTTGCTCGTGGTTACCCGTAGTGCTGATTTATTGCTGGCTTTAACCTGTAAAGCCTCGTTCAGAGAGACTCTGCAGGACCAGAAAGTTGAACGTTCATAATTATTAAACCCCAAAATGTATGATTTCCCAGAATGTTGATAGAGCCTTACGTAAAGCAGCGAGCGCCGCACGGGGCTCGAAAACCATAACAAAATATAAAGCATGTAAACACCCTTCTAGTTAAAAGCTCTCATGCATTTAGCCGTTACCAGACTATTGCGAACGTCGGCGAAAGTGTACCTATTGGTTTATAAAAGCTTTTTGGCCAATAGGAACAACGTGCCGGCGCATTCGCGGGCGTTCGCGGCAATAGTCCGGTTCTGGCTGTAGCATGTTTGATTTGTACGCTCGATGCGACGCCCTGGACGAGCCTTAAGGTGGATTTACAATTTGATGGATTAACAAATTTAGTAATTTTCCATTGCCTGTCTTCCGTGGAAGCGATCGCTACCCAGTTTTGTTGCACTTAAGTTTTTAAGCTTTATAATTGTATATAAACTAGTATTAGGTCCTTACGTATGAAATTAGCGTTTTGTCGTACTGATCAATTTGATCTGAAATATCTCCTCTTTGGTTAAGAATTCGAAATTCAAATTAATAAATTCATTTAGCTGGTTTTTTTTTCTTTGGAATACAGTCATTCATTTGTTATTTTCCTCATTATTTTTTCTTTGGCGTCGCTTATTACCGCGCGCCGGAAAACATGAAATATCGGTATATTTACGAGTACGAGTTCTACCGTGGCACCAGTGCTGCAGAAACAGCTCGAAGAATTAATGATGTGTACGGCGCTGGTGTCGCTAAAGACAGCATGGTACGTTTTTGGTTTCAACGTTTTCGTTCTGGAAATTTCGACCTTAAGAACCAACCCCGTGGACGGCCGGAGATCAAAGTGAAAAACGAAGAATTAAAGGCTATTGTGGAAGCGGATCCATCACAAAGCACTTCAGAGATAGCAGCAGGCTTCGGGGTAAGTGACAAAACTGTATTAATCCACTTGAAGCAAATCGGGAAAGTAAAAAAACTCGAACGATGGGTACCTCATGAATTGAGTGAATCGAACTTGCAAACACGGGTCGCCTGCTGTGTTACTTTGCTCAACCGACACAATAATGAAGGGATTTTAAATCGAATCATTACTTGTGATGAAAAGTGGATATTGTACGATAATCGAAAGCACTCATCGCAATGGCTGAACCCTGGAGACCCAGCCAAATCCTGCCCTAAACGAAAATTGACTCAGAAAAAGTTACTTGTAAGTGTTTGGTGGACTAGCGCCGGTGTCGTTCACTACAGCTTTCTTAAATCTGGCCAAACGATTACGGCAGATATCTATTGTCAGCAAATGCAAACCATGAAGGAAGAACTAGCTGTTAAACAACCGAGATTGGTCAATCGCTTTAGGCCACTGCTGCTTCACGACAACGCAAGACCACACACTGCACAACAAACAACCACTAAGCTGGCTGAGCTACAATTGGAATGTCTGCAACATCCACCGTACTCCCCGGACCTTGCTCCAACAGATTACCATTTCTTCCGGAATTTGGACAACTTCTTACAAGGAAAAAAATTCCACTCCGATTCAGCAGTCCAAACCGCCTTCAAAGAGTTTATTAATTCTCGCCCCCATGGTTTTTATAGTAAAGGGATCAATGAACTACCCATAAGATGGCAAAAGTGCATAGATAACAACGGTGCATACTTTGATTAATTAAATATATTTTATAAAAAAAAATCGACTTTTTATTCCTCCCGTACAAAACGCCAATTTCATACGTAAGGACCTAATATTTTGGGCGGTGCCCTGTAGTCGAGCTACTCTGATTTTGTGGGGCCCTACGTTTCGATTCCACAGTATATTCGTCTTGGTCAGTAGGTCGGAGAGCATCATTATTGTACTCTACCGGTGCAAGGATCGGCATTCGGCCTCGTCTTGCATCGGTCGAGTAGTCTTATACGCACCGTGGCTCAGCCTGACGGCCTCGCCCCGGTTTTCTGCTCGGTTTTCGGCCCCCCTAGTGTGTCCTATCCGGTTTCGATTGTGTGTAATTGTACTTGACCGCTGCATCGGTCGAGTAGTAACAGACAAGCTCACTTTCGGCATTGTAATTTTATTTACGATGTAGGAATATGATTAAAACGGATTAGAATACTAACTAGAGGCTATCATCATCACCAAGTCAGCCCGGAAGACCTCAAAGTCAAAGTCAAAGTCAAAATGTCTTTATTCAATTTGATATCGAAGACACGCTTATTGAACGTCAAAGTTATAAAAATGACTCAACGGCCTTGTTCAAAAAGATACACTACTGGACAAAGGCTTCGCACAATGATCTCCACAACGACCAGTCTCACGCTGCCCGCATCCAGCGGCTTCCCGCTACCCTTAAAATTTCGTTGGTTCCCCATATTGGGAGGCCTTCCTACGCTGCCTTTTTTTAAATATATTTTTTAGCTAAAGGTGCCACAACAGAAAAGTAGTTTCAATATCATAGTAAGTAAAAGTAGATTTTAAAGTTGTTGTTCTTGTTACACCTAACAAACAAAAAACTTTAGATCAACATAACATAATCTGAAACGTGAATTTAAATATAAATAAGAAGCAAACAGCAATTACAATATTTTTTAGGCGGTAAAATACTTTCCACGACCATATTCCCAGTTTGAAAATATGGAAATATGGCCCATAACTCAAATTTTTCTAATTAGAGTTCGGGCTGTTTAAACCTTGTTAAAACAATAAGCAAGCCAGCCGTGTATTAAAAAACCAAACAATTATTAATACCACACTGTTTATGAACGATCATATCAAAGAGAACTTGTCTACGTAGTATGGTAGCATAGTAAAACTCACGTAGTGTCACACTAAAAATTACGGAACGTGAAAGCTTATACAACTTGTCCGTATGTGTGATATAAATTATTGCCATAATATATCGTCACACTTTTCCACCGAGGGGCTAGCAGAAGTGTAATACAACACCCACACATGGCTGGACGATATTCAGTCCCAAATGTGACAGGGGGCGAGCCTGTCGCCACACACCGGGCTCGAGTCATGTAGCAGATGACAGACATGATTACGTGTAAACGGATTTCAATATAATTTGGTGTAAGGGTGGCTTAAATTTTGAATTTATACATAGAGTCATCTCTGAATTATGTTAATTGGTTACTCTATAATTTCAGGCAAAACTTAAAGTAAGATCTCGGAATCAGCTGGGATAATCGCCATTTGTTAACATGTAACTAGAAAACATGTTTGCTTCAAGAAAATGTTCTACAATACTTGAGTACCGTAGATCCGACCTACTGAAATTTCACAGGCAAATAGTTGATTCAAGTACAATTTTAATTTTTTTGGGAGCAAAATTAATTTAGGGGTTTTGAAGGTATGAGGGTCGCGAGGTCTCAGAGACAGACTACAAATGTATTTTATTTCAATATAATTTGTATTTGGCGTGACAAACTAAGAAACCTTTTCACAGTAAGAAACCCCAGTGGTTCAGTTAAAAGACTAATCACATCCCCCGTACACGCCTGGACTCTGCTATTAATTAGCGGAAAGTTCTCTCGTTACTCCGCTTCCAAGGGGTGTCTGTCCGTAGGTCACAGCTAATTCATAATGCAGTAGGTACGAAGCTAGAGTTAGTTTTGAGAAATACTTGCAATTTACTATGCAATTTTACTGCCAAGTTCTCTGCTCAACACTTAAATTTATACATTTTTAACAACAAGCAATTTAAACTCAGAAACAAATATTTGTAAAATAAAATAATTCGATACAGCTAATCATGCCGTGTAACAGTCAGTTTTGATTAAAAACAAATATTTATTCGAGTCGCCTTGACTTACTAAAAACCTATCTGAATGGATTTCGTTGAAATTGAGCGTAAAAAATATTGTTTGCCGTAGCGTCAGGGGTTTAACAACAAAAATACTGCCACACAGGAAAATAACTACGAAGTGTAAAATCACGGTATTAAACATAATCATAATAATATATAGATGTAAAAGTATTATACCAACAATGACAAACAATCGAAGAAATATGAGAACAACAAAAATTATGTGCAAATGTACGAATTAAACTGTACAATTCTTTGACATTATTTCTATGCCCTTTCTGCGTTGTACAATAGATCGGTTAACATCTCTCTCCTTAAAAAGTCTTGGAAGTAAAAGCGACCGAAATATATCATAGTAACGAACACAAGAGTAAAGATTAATTGAATTCAATAAAAATGTCAAAATAATATATTTCAATAAAAATTTGAATTCAATAAAGGCGATGTTAGCCTAGTTAGAGAAAGTCCGCCTATCAAGCAGGGATCAGGGAAGCAGGGATAATCAAGGGAGCGGGTTCAAGCTCAGCCGACGGCACGCACCATTTTGTTTATTGTGTGAACATAATTGTGCGTATCTATTGTATGTCATCTGCTATATGACTGGAGCCCGGTGTATGGCGACAGGCTCGCCTTGACTAAATATCATCCGACCTCTGCCAGCCCCTTCAGGGGAAAGGCGGGACAATATGTTATGTTATGATATGAAAAAGCCGTTGTTTGACTTGCATCTCAGCATGCACTGGCACTAATGGTGCTGCAGTTGTCTTACTGCCATCTTTTTTCTACGCCGTTGCACAAGTTGGCCCGAGCTTTACCGCAGCCCGAGTCATTTCAGCTGAAACTCTTCCGTTCGCTGGAGAAATCCCTCCGTTTTGATGTGTCCCAAAAACTTCGTGGTTTGATCGTTCTCAAAAACTTTGGCGAGTACTTCATAAAGACATTAAGGTGTAAAATTTCCTTGTGCCAAGTTAGGAATGTGAAGGAGTTTTCGAAATGTACCAGTTTTGAGTTTTGTGAACTTGTTTGATTTGTACATTTAGGGAAGAAATCTTTATCTTCATCTTCTAGGTTCAAAGTTCTGGGCCTGTATATAAAAAAATAACTAAAACTATTAGTTCATGTCGTTTTTTTTTAATGTTGAAGCCAGGCTTTTTATGTTTGACTACAACTCAGCTAATCATGTTTGATGACTATGGCAGGCCTTCCACTGTGAGCGAAGCGGGCTTTGTACTAGATTTTTTATTTTAGTATCACCCCAAAATTAAAATCCGCTCCGCTCGCTGTGGAAGACGTGCATTACGCCTTATATTTTTTACTCAAGGAACTTTTCTAAAAAAAACTTCAAAGTTCAACCTCTTGACTAAAGTTTAAAAAAATAGTCAGCTTGTCAACATTGTGTTTTATTTTTGATCAAAAAAATCTTCTGGAAAATTGAATGTCTCGATCTAAAATATCCATTTTGTTAACGTTGTTAATTGAATTACGTCTCAAACAAATTCAAAGCAAAATTTCAATGCTCGCTTCCAATTAAGTTAATCTTCATCTTCGACGGTTCTATTCACGAGCTATATTTAACTTTATTGACTTGTTACTTCAAAGGGTCAACAATTAATCACTTGATCACCCAAGTCCAAGGTTTCTGTATAAATTTAATATAAATGCCGATAACATTAACAGTGCTTTACATTAGGCAGTTCAGTCGCGCGGCTAAGTCGCGCGGCAGTCGTACGATAGTCGCGCAATAGGCGTGCCACAGCACACCGCTGCAAAAAGTCACAGCATATTCGCCTGTGGCCACTTGGCCTGTCGAGAAGTTAGTGACATTGTGATTGTTAAAATGACAGATTTGGTCTTTAACTTCACCATAAAGCACTGAATTCATATTCAGCAGCGCGACTTGTAAAGCAACTCTAATGGCCACTTGCACTAAATATAAGAATTGACTAAGTCTTTGCTTAACTAGTTGATTCTACTCGCTAGCTAGCCCCTACCCAATTTTTTTACTCGAACGTTTGTGTCGCTATATTAAATTTCGCTTAGTAACACTAATATAATAATTTAAATGTATTATATAATAATAAAATATATGATATAAATTATAATATAAATTTATTTATTTTGACACGAAAAAAAAATGTACAGTGTTTGATAGTCTACACTGCAACAGCAGATTCAGATTCAGATTCTTTATTGACCTTATAACAATGATCCGTTATATTAGGCAAGTCATTTACAATTTTTCTTAAATATAAGTAAGTAAATTTAGCTATCAAAAGATTCGAATTAAAACATTAAAATAACAATATTTTACATGCAGGTGTACAAATAAAATTTAAATAATTTATTGTTTGTTAAAAAAAGAAAGTAAAAGTAATTTTATGATTTAGTGTTACTAAATAAAATATTAATAATAATATAGCTATACAATTTCATTTGGAGAAAAAGAGTAAGTAAGAGCAGCAATAATGTGTAAGCGTCTGCTGCTGCCGTGCGGCTAAGTCATGTAGTGTGAATGCTCTCTTATTGGAATTTCAGGAATGTAGGGACAGTTAACTCCGGCTAACAGGCCTCGTTCTTGGAAAATTTCATGTTTCAATAAAGGCTGGATTTTACGATTAAAATGAATTAAAATTAATGTTCAGTGATATTCAATAACTTTCCGTATCAATGTCTGATGAAATAAAAATAATGGAATTAAGGATGATAAACTAAAATTGAATGATTCACTAACAAGTAACAAGATTAAAAGAAAAACAAAAGAAATCCGTCTGCAAAATATTGTACCCTGTGTCACTTCCACTACCAAGACGATTCAAAGGACACCTCACATATCGAAATACATCAAGCTGTTTAGGCTGTAGAACGGGTCAATGAAACCTCAAACATACATAAATACACTCTAAAAAACATGACTTTCCTTCGTACGCATTCGGGTAATAAGGAAGAGAAATACATACAGCGTTTTAGTTGGTTCCAATCAATATTTTGTATAATCGTTAGTGTGAGCTAATAATATTTTTTTATACCGACTGTTTTTTTATTAAAACGAAAAATGTAGAGCATGTCGACATAAATGTAGCCATATTTCCTTTTTTTTATCAAGTCTAAAAACTTAAAAAAAAACAGTAGAAAACTATGGAAAAGGTCGTTTTAGAAATGTTTAGGCTTTCATAAATTTAAACTTTAAAAAATCACAGTAAAATAAAAAGTAAGTACTAAACCGCAATTTTTCAAAGACGCGGAAAAACTATATTTCGTAAATAAATATTTATATTTGTTATCTCAAACCATTCAAAACGGTAACATAACTCTTTTTACACTTTCAACATAATTAGGTATTGCAAGAACAAAGGTTTCTGTGAACAAACTTCTACAATGGACAATAATTTTCCTGTTCCAAAAACTAGACTGACTCAACTAACTCAAGTCATTAATTAGTGTCTAGATGCGGACTGCGATTTTGTTCCGAACTCACTTAAGACTAACTTTTGACTTTATCTTAGTTTTAGTGAGCGTTTCCATGTAATAATTTGATGAGCATTTTTGTATAGACCTTATTTCTGCTATACAGCATGTTACAAAAACCCTGTTATATAATTGAAGGACATGTCCTCACTCTTCTAAGTATTCATGCAAAAATACCAAAAAAATACACTTTAAAAATAGCAAGCGATGATAGCCTAGTTCGAGAAGGCCCGCCTCTCAAGTCAGAGGGAGCGGGTTCAAGCCCTGTCAACGGCACGCATCAATTTGTTCATTGTGTGAACATATGTGCGTATTGTATGTCATCTGCTACATGATTAGAGCCCGGTGTATGTCGACAGGCTTACACCGTTTAGGATTGAATATCGTCCGGCGAAGTGTGGGTGTTGTATTACACCTCTGCCAGCCCCCTCGGAGGAAAGACCGTGACGATATGTTAAATGACGATATGTTAAAAATAGCACGAGTTATGTTTAGGTTTAGGAACGCAATAAAAAAAGATATTTTTACAAAATAAAAAATTAAAATTCCGTATCATTTGTTGGCTTTTATTCTAAGAAACTAACGGCACGACGCGTATAGTTTACAAATAAAACCGATGCGATTAGTGCGAGTGCGAATGCAGCCACATTCGCACTTTTAGGAGGACGGAGCACGATGTGTGTGCAATTTTTTAGAGTCAATATTTAATTTAAACTGGCATAATCGTATCCTCTAATTGATACTGGATGAGGATCTCGCGAATATAACAGTGTAACATCCTGTATACATGTGACAAAAAAAAATGTACGCTAAGTTACGCCATTCCAGGTACTATTTGGTGAGGTGACTGCACATGGCATTCCCTAATTTAATATATTTATTAGCCCATAATTAATCGCCCATAATTAGTGCGACACACCCCAGACCCTGTTTAAAAGTCAATCACTTAAAAAAAACACCCTAGTTCTTTTAAGTGCCACTAATTGAGGGTTAATAGTAATGATAACTACTACTTAGTTCAACCTAAAATAACTATTAATTAACATAACGGGCACTCGTTTATACACTCACTGACTAACTAAACACGAAATCTCGAAAACGATCACACTACTACGAAGCTGTAATTTAGCCGGTAAATAGTTCATAGCTTAGAAGACGCCAGCTATACAAAAACGGATGTTGCAACAGAGCCGAATTAAGGGGGTTCACGGATGAAGCCATGAAGCGCAGCTAGAATAACATAAAAGAATTAAGAAAAGAAGAATAACAGAATTCACGGTGGTTGCTCACAGACTCTGTGAATACAATGTTTAAATAAGTAGCTATACTTAGTTAAAATTATCAATATTTGTAACTAACATTTATTTTGTATGTTCCTATAGCACCGCCTTGGTCTTTAGACTGTTAGGGTGCTGTATTCAATTTCGAATAAATAAATAAATAAAAAAAAAAAATGTGATGTAATTAACATATGATTATATTATATAATATCAGGTATAACGTAATTGTTTAGCCACATTACAAGCTTTTGCTCAACCTTAACCTAGGGCTAACTTCTGACATAAAAAAATGGGATTTAAAGCTTCCTACATTCAGCCATATTACGTAACGATTAGGGTTTAGTTTGTGAATGTCAAGATTTTGACAATAATATCATAGTGAGTATTGGAGCGATCGCTTTGTGCTCAGTAATCTATGGACGTTTCCTGGTTCACCTTGCGTAAATGCAAACAATCTGCCTGTCCCATCTTGGAGTAGAATGTTTGCAGAGATACGTAAAGTTGCCCTTAGGCGGGCCATATTTTACTGGAAAGGAAATGTCAAAATTTATATGCCGGCTTTATAAGTATGTTCGTTAGTTTGTATGTAAGTATTTAAATGGCTAGCCAAATTAAGGATATCTTTTCTAATATAAAATAAAAATAAAATTGAACTATAACACAGTTACAACATGTAAGTACACGTTGTTACGTTTATGTTATATGTATGTTATGACGTTACGGTCATAGCACTGTGACTGCTCTTACGAAAATCACCGACGACATAAGGGATGGTATTGGTCACGGTCACCTGACTGTGCTATCGCTGCTGGATTTTAGCAATGCATTTAACAATGTCGACTTTGACGTCTTGTTAGCAATTCTCCGCTCTCTTAACATATCTCCAACGGTTATTGATTGGTTTCGAAGTTACCTGTTTGGACGTCGGCAGCGAATCCGCATCGATGACTCGCACTCCACTTGGTGCTATATTTCTGCCGGTGTTCCTCAGGGCGGCGTTTTATCTCCTCTTCTCTTTGCAATCTTTATAAATTCAATCTCTACACAGCTGACTTCTTCCTATCACCTCTATGCGGACGATTTACAAATTTATACCCAAGCCCCTTTAGGGCAACTGCCTGAGGCGATTGAGTCTACTAACGCTGATTTAAGACGGATAAGTGACTGGAGCAGATCATACGGTCTTTCGGTAAATCCTGCCAAAACGAAGACAATTATTATTGGGAGTTCACGTATGATCTCTAAAATCGACTGGTTCAATTTACCTCAAGTGATCTTTGATGGAATCCCCATTCCTATTAGTGAAACGGTTAAAAATCTGGGAATAATAATAGATAAACAATTTTCTTGGAGCTCACAATTAGCGGAAGTCAGTCGTAAAATCTTTGGTACAGCAGCTTCACTTAGGAGACTGCGAAATTTTCTTCCTATCACTACCAAAACTGCGCTAGTAAAATCTCTGCTCCTCCCGATATTGGACTACGCCGACGCCTGCTACCTGGATTTAACCGAAGAGCAACTTGACAAACTTGAACGTCTTCAAAATTACTGCATTCGTTTCATTTTCGGTTTAAGGAAATATGATCATGTTTCTGAATTCCGCCAAAAGCTCAAATGGTTACCTATCCGACTTCGCCGTAAAACTCACATCCTTTCCTTTCTTTTTAAAATTTTGTTTGTTCCCTCTACTCCACACTATCTTAAGGAGCGTTTTGAATTTGCTCAAGGTCACTCCGGTTCACTCAGAACCTCGCGTGCCCGTAAGTTACAACTCCATACCTGCTCTCACATCAATTTAGCATACAGTAAGGGTTTCACTGTGCAAGCTGTCCGGCTGTGGAATGAGTTGCCTGTTGCCATCAGACAGGCTGAATCTTTGCCCATTTTCAAAAATCTTATTTTTAAACATTATCTTTCTCTTTGTTAATTGGTACATACATATGTATATATTTATTATTTATATTTGTGTACAATTTAATTAATTTATATATTATGTGTCTAAAGGTATTTGTGTAGATATGATATGTTTTATTTGTTTACTATTATTTATGCTATTATTTATTTATACTTATATATTATTTAGTATTTATGTATGCCACCGACCGTTTGTCATATTTCGTTCTGTCCTGTCCATCCAAAGGTTGCCTGGAAGAAATCGCTTTAGGCGATAAGGCCGCCCTTGTACTGCCGAATGATATTTTATTTTTAATATTCTCTTTATGTTTGTTTTACTTTGTATTTTTGGTGTGCAATAAAGATGTATTGTATTGTATTGTATTGTTGTTAATAATAAGACAAATAGAGGACTAATTAGGTATTTAAAACACAGTTAGGAACTGTATTTCTGTTGGGTTCCCTACTCGGCGGCCCTATCGAGGACTCCATTCATAGCCCTAATCTAATCAGGACGTGTACTCGCAACGTCTAATCCAATTAAGTCGCCATTTCCACAAGCCGCCGCGGTAACAGCGCTTGTGGAGAGAATGCATTGTTATACTGCAAACCAAATATATTCGAAAATCCTTCATAGAAATGATAAGCATCAATACCTACTTCAGTTTAGTTTATTTTGGTTTAGTTTATTTTTGGATGAGTGGCTGCGAGTGACATTAATAATAGTGTACCCTTTTGGGTTATTTAGGTGTTTTTAATGGCTTATAGTTGATGGTTACACTGAGGTAAAGTGAAAATAATTGTTGTTTGTACTCAACAATCGTCAAACGACGTCAGAGGTGTTCAGGCGGCCTAAAAACTTTAACACCAAGGATAGCCACTCGGCCACTCACTAACGCGTAGTTTTATTGCAAATCTTATACGCATAGAACCGTACCTACCATTTTTTTTATAACAAATACCTAGCTAATTCATTTTATTATTATTGATAATTATTAATATCCATAATATTTATACTGGTTAATTTGTTGTACCGTCTTGAGGATAATAATTCTGGTGCAGAGGTCGACGGCACGTGCGGCGAGCTCTGCCGACCGGCTTCAAAGAATAGGATCGCGCTACAAATGCTTGGATAAGTTCTGTGCATTTAGTAGGGTCCCTATCATTCAACTTCGATGTTTTTTAATCGACATTCATTAATAAAAAAAGTTCTATGACATAGGCTAGCCGAACGGAGTAGCCGTTCATCTCTCATAATATTTTTTTTTCAAGGCGGTTCACGAAGTCATCCGGTTTAATATAGTTCTGGCTTATAATTATTATTAATCATAATAAATACCTCTTTACCAGATTTTATTAAAATCCATAAAAAACTTGTATACTTACTTACATTATCAGTGCGAGGTGGCGACGGTGGTACGATGAGATTTACTTCGGACCCAATTTTCAGGAAATAGGTCCTACCTATCGAAAGTGCCGCCGTAAAACTGAACATCAGTTTATCTGAGTCATCTGGATCGCTGTCCGTCGAAACGTCAGGTCCTTCCACTTTGTCCTATCAAGTATATCCACCGGTATACTACCCACCGTAAGTGTACCCACCAGTAAACTCAGTAGGTATGTGGTAAAAATGTCTTATCTCTACAGGTTTAAATTAAGAGATGATCCGTTTCAAACAGTTGCGACGACCAGTCACCTGAGACAATTTTACACATATTGGCAGAGTGCCCTAAATAAAATCTCAGGAGGCTGGAGTGCGGAAGATAGATAAAATTATTGTAGAGCAGAACGTTGCTGTGATAATCAATGATGACGACTGCTGGACCCATTTTCTAGCTTTTCCTCAAGAAGCCCCCTGGGCTGTTCAGAAAGCGAACGGATCTGCATCAGTGTAGCATATTTTTTGTTGACATAGAAATTCTATTAAGACGACAGAAAAAAAATATTCTACTAAATTCAATCAACTAAATTTCGAGTAAATTACTTTTTCATTTCTTAAAAAATACTTTCTGTTAAATATAAGGTTGTTACTCTTATGTTGACTGAGCGTCGTTTTAGAATGCAGCCCTTAGTGAGGTAGACCAAACCAAGACATACGAGTCAAGAATGCGTCAGCTAATTTGATTAGTAAAGCAGATAGTTAACTACTAAATTAAATTTAAAACTATACTTCTTTAAGTTATTTAATTTTAACTTAAAAAAAAAACAATTCCACTAGGGTGGCACTTGGTGGGGCAAAGTGGAAGTACCAGAAATGTCGCTATTATTTTTATGACTACCCAAAATAGAAAAATGTTTTTAGGGTCTCATAATATGACTAGTCGATTTCGAGTCTGCATTGGGTCTGTAGGAGAAAGGGTTCCTTGTTGTATTACGGAACCCTAAAAAGCAATGTTCGACCCGGGTCGTTTCCAGATTGGTGTACCTTGAAACAGGTAATTTATTTTCATGATATCTTGGTTAGGTACTTTAGTAAAAGTTGTTCAGAATTAGGAGTGTTTATCGCCCGAGTGAGCGTTAGCGAGCGAAGCGTCTATGCTTCAGCTTAGACAAAAATGCTTTCGTACAGAATTCTGTCCTGATCTCTGTCCGGATCTCTGTCTTCGTTTACAGGACGAATTTGTTAACCGATTCTCGTGAAACTTTGTGAGTCAGTTCGATAATTAGATATATTTTTTTGTCGAAGCAGTTCTTGAAATTTTTCATAATGGCGGAGATGAGATTTTTTTTGGAAAAAATTTCAACGCTGATATCCGATAAAATCCTACTAATATTATAAATGCGAAAGTTTGTAAGAATAGATGGATGGATGGATGTTACTCTTTCACGCCAGAATAGCTGAACAGGTCTGGATGAAATTTGGCACAGAGATAGATTATAGTCTAGAATAGCACATAGAATACTTTTTAACAGCGGGTGAAACCGCGAGGCGCAGCTAGTTTTATATATTTATCAAAAATGCTCACAAAATTTCACGAGATTTAATTGAGGAATGCGACTAATAGAGGAGGATATAGGCCGGTCGCGAGGTCTTCAGCTTGCAGAGCCACTTGTTATTACTTATCAGTAGTTATTGATTCTGCATATTATCAGATTCATATCTATTTTATTTTATTCAGGGTACATGCCAATCAATTAATTTGTTGATGTCAATATTTATGTTTTTCTTTTGCACATAATGTTAAAGCATTATCTAAAAAAAAATGTTTACAAATGAGTCTGGCACAAAAGACTCATAACAGACCTACTCGTACTATCATGAACTGTATACTTTACCTTAGATACACGTAACATCCATGTTTTACTAAAAATTAAAATTTAACCTTGTTGTTATTAAATTACATAAAAAGGCGAGTTTAGCCTAATAGTTAATAGCCATTACTACTTACTACTGCTGCATTACTGCTACATTAATAGACTGTGTCTGTATTGTAAGTGTTTAATTGTTAAGTTAATAAAGAACTTTTAAAAATCAAAATCAGGGTACAAGCTTTTTACAAATCGACTGCCTCGGTGGCTCAGTTGGTAGTGAACCTGCCTTCTGAGCTTGGGGGCGTGGGTTCGATTCCCACCCAGGGCAAACATTTATGCGATGAACATTTGTGTTTGTTCTGTGTCTGGGTTTTAATATGTATTTAAGTATGTATTTAAAAATATCTAAGTATGTTTATCAGTCTCTGGCAGCCATAGTACAAGCTTTGCTTAGTTTAGGTTCAGGCGACCATGTGTGGAAGTGTCCCGAATTTATTAAAATAAAAAATATATATATATTATTACTTAAAAACATATGTACCTACTTTTATACTTACTTTTGTAGAGTCTGTTATTCTCATTCCTCTAACTAGTATAGTTATGGCCGCTTGCACTAAATGTAAGAATTGCCTAAGTCCATGCTTAACTAGTTTCAAACTACTCCTAGCGAAATATTCGCTTATCGGGCACATACAGTTTTTTTTTTTTTTAATGGACATTAAGTCGGCGTTTGACCACCAACTCGCCTGATGTTAAGCGACGTTGTGGTCTAAGATGGAGCACGACGACCTATTAGGTACTTATTCACTCTAGCCTTGAAGTTTTGTAGAGTGAAGAAGTACAAAAACGGCAGATGAGTGAGGCGCTACAGATTCAGATTCAGATTCAGATTATTTATTGCCATAAGCCGTACAGTACACATGATGTTTCAAAACACAATATTGCATTAGGTACATAGTTCAACGGACCCCGTCGGGCACAGCAACTTAGAAGAGAGGAGGATGGTTTTTACATTTTGAAATTTTATTATTATCATCGTCGTAGTCGTTATAATATACAAGTGCGCCACTGCTCAGACCCGTCTTCGAAACGGATACACCGGACTACATCCCGAAACACGACTAGGTCATTTACGGCATGGCTTGGTCCGGTGGGTGGTAACTAGCCACGGCCGAAGCCTCCCACCAGAGTTTGCTACCCGGTTAGCACTACCCGGGGACCACGTGTAGGGAATAAGAATAGAGTACACTCCTACGGACGTGGGTATAGCCCCCAAATTCTACTAAGGAATGGCTTGAGGTTCATGTAAAAAAAATTAATTAGAAGCCAGGTAGGTGCAGACTAATCTAGTTAACCAAGGCAATTCTAATATTTAGTGAAAATGGTCATTACTGCTCTACAGATACTTGTGCCGCAGACGAAGACGAGTGGGAATCGGGTGACTTTGTAACAAACACCAAAACATAGCGACTTAGTAAGCCAAATAATTAGTTGCGGTTTTCGGAGAAGTGGTTTAAATTGTCAAAGGAGTACTACGAGTATACTAGTCTGAATAAAGATCTTGTTGCTTACTCGAAAGAAAGTTCCAGACGAACTGACATTGCAACGAAGAAATAAAACAAAATGCAAGCAAATCCAGACCAAGTTTTGTGGAGCGTCACCAAGAAAGTTGGTGTCGCTACCAACTCGATTTGGAGCAGAATCTGATACAGTGTGATTGGTTACTTTTGCAGGGTTCACAGATTTTAAATTCACAAGTTACTACTAAAACCTACTTGTGTTCTTATTTCAAAAATGATAATAACCTAGTTGGAGAAGGCTCGCTTCTCAAGCCAGAGGGAGTGGGTTCGATCCCAGCCGACGGCACGCATCAATCTGTTAATTGTGTGAACACCATGTGCCTATTGTAATGTCATCTTCTCTTCATTCATCTGTCACATTTGGGACTGAATATCGTATATCCATGTGTGGGCGTTGTATATATATGCCAGCCTCTTTAAGGAAAAGACGTGATTATACTGATGCTATTATTATGTAATTTCAAAACGGTAATTCTTACATAAAACAAAATTTGGATCTATTATAGAACGCATAGGTACATCACGCGTCGTAAGCTAGAGTGGACCTATATATTTTTTGATTACTTTTATAAGTATCTTTTCCTTGCAAGTATCAATAGTTGAAGGTTACGAAATAATAATTTAATAAGCGATGTTTTTAATAAAGCAGAAATGTGAAATGAAAGCTAACTCCGCTTCTTTTTATTGAACCTGGTCCATGATAATAGCCTTGGCTCGTTGAATTGTACTGCGAACTGTTACGGCAAAACGATATGCATACTCGATTCATTACGAGGGTCAGCTTCAGTCAGTTTTCGCCTTAAGGCGACGCTGTGCTGATCCTGGGTTTAAGTGCGAGTTTTGTACAATGATTTAAGGCCACAAACAACACTATGCTTCATACATATTTGCCCCTTCATCGTAACTGTAGTTATAGCCTTTCAGCCAAATAAATGGTATAAGTTTGGGCTAGCCCTAGTTAGTAACGCCCGCGTCAGCGCTACCACCACCCCCCACCCTGAGGGGGGTCACGTATCGAACTCGATGCAAGTTATTCAGAAGTTGTTCTACTGTTTTCCTACCTAAGTACTTATTTGTTGGTTTCCGGATGAGGAATAGCTTCGACTTACGAATCAACAGATTGGTACTACAAAAGAAAGTAGCACTCGTGTAAATTGTGAACTAAAATATTTAATTAGGTTCATACTAGTGTTACATCAAAAACGTAATTCTGGGATATACTCGTATTCTAGCATGTGCGATATTTTCTTGGTCCCTGTTTCTCATGATTATTGTCTTAGTCCCAGTTTTTCTCGTTAGGGAATTCATAAGAGTGCGAGGTATTATCGAGAATAGAATCTCTAGGCTGGTACGCTAAGCGATATAGGTAATCAAAACAATGTTTTATTTTTAAAATTGCACGCATGATTTCAAAACAATTCTACTATTTAGTGGGGCTCGTTTTTGTAAACTAGGTGTAGTTGTCGTTAGTGTACAGGCCCGCTATCGCTTGTCAGTATTGGCATGACCCAAAAAAACAAGGTCTAGCATTCAGCAAACACGTAATGACGTCCTCGTCATCCGTCTCTCACGAACTTTTTGTAAATGAATTATTCCGGTCTTGCTTAAGCATCGATTGACGTCACTACGTGTTGTTGAATGCTATACCTGGCGGAGTATATTATTACACCATGAACATCAGTAACATATTAACAAGTTTAAACACAAGCTCGTTCAGATCTTGCGCATGAGCCGCCTGTGAGCTGAGCGTGCGTGCGCGCACGTTGCATGTATGCAGATGCTGCAGTTGTTTTTTGCCCTTCTTTAGCGCAAAATGCAGGTGAAAGTGCCCTACGTTACAGAACTGCGCCATAGATTACTTAATTGTTAGTGTGTATTTATATTAAATGTATGTTTTATAAGCAGTCCGCCCTACACTATCTATTAAAATAGACATTGTAAAAAATCATCAATTGTTAAATTATTCCCGCTTCTAATAAACGCATGCAGTACAAGCGCAGTAAGCAGGCAGCGTGCAGGCGGCGCACGGCCGGCACATTCACGGCTCATTCGCCAGATCTAGACAAGCATTAATTAGACTATAGCTCTTAATATTTTTTCCCAAGCCGTTTCAACCTGGCCGGCTGCCGGCAGCCGTACTTCAGATCGAAGCCTCATGGATTGGAAACATAATTTCACCGTTCGACGGATTATCGAGATTACTTGATGAATCTCTTTGATGATAAAAGGGAATTCATTTCTTTCCGATTCGAATTTATGCCTCGACAAATGGAGATAGAACCTACCTCTACTTACGTGGAACATGTAATATCTTTTTGTCTTATTTGGACAAGCGTGATTCTGTTTATAATTTGTGATATTTATTTTTTTTAAAGCTTTTAGTTAACTTGCCGTGTTAGTGTGTATGTTTGTTTGTGTGGTCATATTGTTGGAAACTAAATTAGAATTACTTCACGACGTTTGACGTTACATAAATATACCTACTTACGTATTTTGAGCGACAATGCAATTACATATATGGTCATGGAGCTGGCCTGATGATGGAGTCGCTATAAAAGCTTCTCGATATATAGTTAAGTAAGCTAAGCGTGTTTGGGCTCATTTGGCTCCGCTCACGACTATGTAGGTTTACACTCCTGAAAAATTGGTCTGCAAATACTTTTTTAACATAACTTTTTTTAACATAACATCCTTATTTATTATTTGGATATTTTAGCACTGTCCGCCATATTGCTTTTTCAAGTGTCTGGTTAAATTAAAAATAATAAAACCATCTTGTTATCTCCTTTAATTACGATGTTTCTTATTTTGACTGCCTCGGTGGCTCAGTTGTTAGTGAACTTGCCTTCTGAGCTTGGGGGCGTGGGTTCGATTTCCACCTAGGACAAACATTTATGTGATGAACATTTGTGTTTGTTCTATGTCTGGGTGTAAATATGTATTTAAGTATGTATTTAAAAGTATCCAAGTATGTATAATTATCAGTCTCTGGTAGCCATAGTACAAGCTTTGTTTAGTTTGGGGTCAGACGACCCCAAAGGGTGTGGAAGTTTCCTGAATTTATTTATTTATTATTTATTTATACTTGTCGTTAGAGTAAATATTTGTCTAGTTTCTAGATTAGGACGTGATTTGTGTGTGATTTGTGATTTTGGGCCTAAGTCTAGAAAGTAGAAAAATGTCGAGGCTTTATCTATGTTAGTAGTTCGGTTTTGTGTCAGATTTTACAAGTTCTAAATCTAAATCTCTAAAAAAAATTTCTAAATCTCTAAAAAAAACCGTATTTTTGCAATCGGCTGGGCCATCAGCCGAGGTGAATGTGTGTAGTGGTCATTTATAGGTTAAGGTCCAGTGACATCATATCCCTGGTGTATCATTCTGTCACTTCCGTGGATCTAATATGCAGACTCTCTTTAGCATTTATACCCGACTGCGCAAGAAGGGGGATATGTTTTTCGAGTTTCAAACATACCCACATATGTACATACATGTACATATGTGGGTATGTTATTTTATATATATATAATATTTTTTTTAGAGATTTAGATTTAGAACTTGTAAAATCTGACACAAAATCGAACTACTAACATAGATAAAGCCTCGACATTTTTCTACTTTCTAGACTTAGGCCCAAAATCACAAATCACACACAAATCACGCCCTAATCTAGAAACTAGACAAATATTTACTCTAACGACAAGTACATACATGTACATATGTGGGTATGTTTGTATGAGGTTCCTAGGGCACGCCCTACAGCCTAAACAGCTTGATAGTTTTCGACATGTGAGGTGTCATTTGAATCGTCATTGATAGTGGAAGTGACATAGGGTAAAATACTTTGCAGCCAACAATGACTCGTTGGTTGAATCTAAGCTTCAGAGCTTGTCACACCGGCGTGAAGTGGCCAGTCTGTCGATATTCTACAGAATACACTACGGCGAGTGTGCACAAGAACTGCACGACCTGATCCAGCCATCGCCGGTCTGTTATAATTGTACGAGGCGCACGAGTAAGAGACTTGTAAGAACTGCAGAGGTGTGGAACTCCACTGTGTCCTTTCACCTAAAAACACCCCCGTTTAAGAGTAAAGTGAAGAGGTATCTCCTAGGCAAGCGTGTTACACCTTCGATTACGTCGTCGCTTCCCATCAGGCGAGTCAGTGGCTAAAGCTAAGCTAAGTATGCCTAGACGTAAAAGAAATAAAATACAAACGAACAATAAACCTCTTTCTTTTTAGCAGTCGATTAAAATGTGACAGGCTATATTTTAAGCACATGTCCAAATCATACTGTTAAAAAAAGTAATAAACTAACCCACTCAAGCATTTAGATTAGAAATATTAAAATCTACATTTAGATGCCGTACAAGGATTTCAGACGCATAGATTTCAAAGCTCTTTGAATCTCGTTTGAACCGTTTTCGATTTGTATAAAATTGCAATAAAAAGTGAAAATATAAAGAAATGCTCAGTGAATGTTTTCTCAGGTGAAACTTTATTTACTTATATGTTATTGAGTCGGTAGCTTATAGAAATAGTTAAAAAAAATGAAAATTTTTGCACATATGATCGACTGACCCTAAACTAAGCAAAGCTTGCCTACTATGGCTGTCGAAGACTGATATACGCACATCCGAGTATTTGTTTTATGTTTTTAAATACATATTCATATTCATATTCATATTCATATTCATTTATTCGTAAGTATTATTTACATGTCAAGATATTATTAAATATGTATAGTAATATTATATTAGTACTATTCAGTAAACATTAAATGGTGCGGTAATAATAATAAGTCATTGTACATTTGTACACTATCCCTGTTATTTACAGTTCAAGGAACTCTTTGAAACTGTAGAACGTCTGATCGACAAGCCAGCGCTTTAAGCGATTTTTAAAGAGCTGCTGGTTGGGAGCGGCAACGACGTCACTTGGTAGCTTGTTATACACCGTCGGTCCCATCACATGTGTGAGCTTATTCGACTTTGCCAGCTTTCTAGGAACCTGCTTAAGCTGCCCTGCACGTCGTGTATGATCGGCAAACACCGTATACCTATGTAAATTACTCCGAACATATAACGCCACTTGTAGTATGACAATGCATGGCAACGTAAGGATTCTCAATTTTTTAAACTGGGGTTTGGCCGATTGGTCACTTCCAACACCTACAATGGCTCGTACGGCCCGTTTCTGCATCCGGAACGCACGCTCCCACTCCGCCGCATTCCCGTATAGCTCGGCGCCGTATTGTAGCAGCGAGTGTACCGTCGCAAAGTAGCACGTACGCGCCACCTGCACCGACACTACTCGCGCAACACGTCGAAGCGCATAGCAAGCACTAGCAATCTTACCACATATTTTGTGGATATGCCTTTCCCACGTTAACACAGAGTCAATTTCAAACCCGAGAAAGTTAGTGACTTCTGCTTGTTTCAATTCGACATCATTCATAAGCACTTTAAGGCGTCTAAGTTTTCTACCCGATAGGTTGAAGTGAGCGTAGTGGGTCTTTTTTAAGTTTAGTGCCAGACCGTTGACTTGAAACCAACTGACAAATTGTGCGCTCACCTCGTTCAGTTTCACCTCCAATTCATCCACCAAAGTCAAAGTCAAAGTCAAAATGTTTTTATTCAATTTAGGTATCAAAGATACACTTATGAACGTCAAAGTTATTTAAATAGACTCGACCGCCTTGTTCGGATAAAAAGCCTCTACTCAGAAGAACAGGCAAGAAACTGAGGGGCATTATTTTTTCAAATAATAAATAAATTAGTCTCACAAATTTTGGCTTACAACTAGGTAATATCTATAAATATTAGTGGCTACTTGGCGGAAGTGGAAGGCTCCAGACATCTTTATCTTCTAAATAATTCTTAACCTTATAATATCCTCTTTTCATTAATGTAGTTTTTACATGTGATTTGAATTTTCCCTCGGTGAGCCCTGTTATATTTTTCGGGATTTTATTGTAAAAACTAACGCAGTTGCCTAAAAATGACTTTCTTGACTTAGTCAGTCTAAATCTCTGTACAGCTATCCTATCCTTATTTCTAGTGTTATAATTGTGATAGTCACTGTTCAATTTAAATTTATGTAGATTTTTGCGAACGTGCATAATATTTTCAAAGATATATAGAGAAGGTAAAGTTAAAATATTTATTTCTTTAAATAAATCTCTCAATGATTCACGGGGACCCATTCCGTAGATAGCGCGGACCGCTCGCTTTTGCAAAATAAAAATGGCCTCCACTTCAGCAGCTGATCCCCACAGCAAAATGCCATATGACATTATGCTGTGGAAGTAAGCAAAGTAAACCATCCGAGCTGTAGCTATATCCGTCAGTTGCCTAATCTTGCGAACCGCATAAGCAGCAGAACTAAGTCTCCCAGACAGAGCACTAATATGTGGACCCCATTGCAGTTTGGAATCAATGCTTATACCCAGGAACACCGTCGCCTTGTCTATGTTAAGTTTATCGCCCTCAAGCATTACGTTTGGTTCTATATATCTAACATTAGGCATGGAAAACTTTAAACACTTAGTTTTTTTTGCATTTAGTAACAAATTGTTCGCAGCGAACCATCTCGAAATAATAGTCAGTACGTTGTTCACATGCACAAGTTCACTATCTTTCCTATCTGTTCTAAAAATAAGAGATGTATCATCAGCAAATAGAACTTAATAAATTAATTTATATATTATGTGTCTAAAGGTATTTGTGTAGATATGATATGTTTTATTTGTTTACTATTATTAATTTATGCTATTATTTATACTTATATATTATTTAGTATTTATGTATGCCACCGACCGTTTGTCATATTTCGTTCTGTCCTGTCCATCCAAAGGTTGCCTGGAAGAAATCGCTTTAGGCGATAAGGCCGCCCTTGTACTGCCGAATGATATTTTATTTTTAATATTCTCTTTATGTTTGTTTTACTTTGTATTTTTGGTGTGCAATAAAGATGTATTGTATTGTATTGTATTGTAACTATGTCTGTAAGGTCCTTAACCATATACGGCAAATCATTTATATACGCCAAAAATAAGAACGGGCCTAAGATAGAACCTTGTGGTACTCCCATTGTAACTAAAGATCCGGAAGATGTGACGCCATTAATTCCCACTTTTTGTTGTCTATCAGTTAAATATGACTCGACAAGATCTAGAGCGATTCCACGAATTCCGTAGTGGTGTAATTTACGGATCAAGGTGCGGTGTTCTACACAATCAAACGCTTTGGAAAGATCACAAAAGACACCGATGGCATCCTGTGAACTCTCCCAAGCTTCCATCACATGCGTAACTAATCGAACTCCCGCATCTGTTGTTGATCTACTTTTCGTGAAACCGAACTGATTTTCGTTTAATATACTGTGTATGTTAAAGTGACACAACAGTTGATTAAGTATAATCTTTTCAAATATTTTACTCAAAGCCGGAAGCACAGAGATGGGTCTGTAATTCGAGGGATCTGACTTACTACCCGATTTGAAGATAGGGGTAATTTTGCTGTTTTTCATTAAATCGGGAAATGTGCCTCTGTCAATACACATGTTAAATATGACCATGAGGTGTGGTGCAATAGTTTCTATTAAAGACTCTAACACTTTTACTGATAATCCCCATAAATCTTCACTAGATTTAACTCTTAAGCTTTTGAAAGTTTTGATAATTTCAGAGATGGAAGTGTATCTGAACCGAAAGTCTGGTATATCCCGCGAGAAGTGTTCTTTTAGAAAAGCACCTGCATCATCTGGAGACGAGTTAAGCGTTTTGGTGGCATCAAAGGGTATGCTAGAGAAGAAATGTTCAAAAGAGTTGGCTACCGATTTTGCATCAGAAACCGGCTGATTCTCAACTACCAGCGTAAATTCTGAATCCCTCGACTTACTTTTTCCCGTCTCTGTGTTGATGGTCTTCCAGACAGCTTTTATTTTATTATCGGATTTTTGAATTTTATCTTTTATAAACAAAGCTTTAGCGCGAATGCAAACCGACTTAAAAGTTTTCGAGTATTTTCTAACATAGTCATGAAAATCCTTACTAGATGTCAGAGATTTCTTGTTATATAAATCATACATAACATCTCTACTTTTTCGTATACCTCTGGTCGCCCAGTCACTAAACTGTATTTTTTGGTTGAATTGAATCTTCTTCTTTGGACAAATTTCATTAAATTCATTGCTAACTATTTTAAATAATTTTTCATAACTGTCATTAGGGTTATTGACAGAAAAATCAGTTAAAATAAGTTTCGACTCTATGCAATTATTTAGTCGTTTTAACCTACCTTTCGTTAATGGTCTACACTCAACTAAAGATGGTTTCTTTATTTTATCAATTTCAAATTTAATTGCAAGGCCCTTGTGATCTGACCTGACTCCGTTAAAAAGTGATAAATCTTTTGTTTTACAACTTGAGAAAATATTGTCTATGCAAGTAGATGAGGTCTCCGTTACTCTAGTTGGCTCGCAGAAAAGATAGTTTAAATTAAATGCTTTAAATAAAGAAATTAGATTAATTTTATCCGTAGAATTGACTAAAATATCTATATTGAAGTCTCCGCAAACCAAAATAGATCTATTTGATTTAGAAAGTTTCTTTAGTACGCACTCCATTGTTGACATAAAATGATTGAAGTTAGATGCTGGTGGTCGATAAACACATAATATTATGTGCCTGTCCATTTCCGCACAAGCAATTTCACAGACACGTTCAACAGAATAGCCCCTTATGTCAGAGGGTCACCGTGGGAGCAGTGACAAGCGCGGCAACATCGTCGGCATACATCAAGATCTCGGCTGATGTTATTGCGTCCGGCAAGTCATTTAGCAGTAGCGAAAACAGAACATTCGAGACCGAGGATCCCTGCGCCACGCCCATTGATGAGGACACAGAGTCTGATCTTACTTTGCCTCCACCCCCGACCACAATCTGAGCTCTGTCCTGCAGTATGCTTGTGGCCAGCGCTAGCGCCGCACCGCCTAACCCATAGTGGTGCAGTTTTCCGGCGAGCACGTCGTGGTCGGCGACATCGAATGCTTTTGATAGGTCACAGCAGATCACAGCGACATGCTGCTTCCTCTCGCGAGCATCAACGATTCGCCAGACAAGTTCTCGAGTCAGAGTAGTCGTGGACCGCCCTGCCCGGTACGCGTGCTGCCGGTCTGATAGCTGGTCAGTCTCAGAGAGGAAAGTCATAAGGCGTGAGCTAAGGCCATTTTCGAAAATCTTCGCAACCGCTGGGATAATGAACACTGGCCTATAATTGTCCATGTCCTCCCTGTTGCCTTTGCCCTTGAAAATAGGTGAAACTTTTGCAGCCTTCAGTACTTCTGGATAGGTCCCTTCCCGTATACTCTCTCTCTCTGGTCGATCCTTCATGGCTGAAGATCGCGACCACCCTTTTGCTTCACCCAGCGATTTGTCAGTATCCTCCACTTATTCCGGTCTGTAGCCATTCGCACCACTTCCTCAAACCTGGACGAGCTACTTTGTTTGAGCTGATCTGACCACCTCATCGGAGATCTACCGCGTGATCTCTTGCCCTCTACGTTTGCGCAGATGATCAGCTTCTCCAAATTCTCGTCCGGGCGTCTTATAATGTGGCCGAAATAGCTGAGGATACGTCGTTGGCATATCGTGGAAAGACGGTCTTTAATGCCGAGTTCCCGTATACACATATTAAATAATTCAGACAGTACGGGTGCGAGTGGGATCGCTGCTACCCTATCTTCATGTCCGTTCATACTTAAACAGATATCAACACCCAGACATAGAAACACCAATGTTTATCACATGAATGTTAACCCTAAATAGGAATCGAACACACGACCCCAAGCTCAGCAGGCAGGTCACTACCAACTGAGCCACCGAGGCAGTCTTGTTCACAAAGGGAGTTGATAGCAGTTTTGGCGCATATGTGTTTACCGATACTAAAAATCTGAGGGTCTTCAAGTCGCTTTAGTGCAAGCTCCATCGTAGGCGATATTTTTGATTATCGTCAGGTGGGATGGTGGCCAAATATATTATAAGGCTATTGCTGAACTTTGTACTTATTGAATACAAGTTTTTCAGAGGTACAGAAAAAGACATCGGGTACTTTTTAACTGCGGGTAACACCGAGAGCACCAAGTGGAACTGAGACGTGGTTGCTTACGATGGACCTCAAAATGAGGCTTCAGGTCACCCATAGAGCAATGTAGAGGAGTTTCAAGAACCAAAGTAACCAACATAGCCCGAAACTTTGCCAAACTGATAGTAGCAGTGGGCAGTGCACATCGCTCGTAGAACCGACGGCCGATGGGGCAGAAAGATTCTCGAGTGGCGATCATGAACTGGAAGACGCAGCGTGAGAAGGCCTCCCGCAAGGCTCACCTTGCAAGACGATCTGGTGAGGGTCACGGGAAGCCGCTGGTTGCGAGCAGCGCAGGACCGGTCGTTATGAAGATCATTGGGGGATCCTTTGTCCAGCTGTGGACGTCTACCGGGCTGACATGATGAACACCGAAGACACAGTTCCCCCTCTTGTTCGTGTTCTTCAATTCTAAGGGTCGTGACCGGCTCTCACTACTCGACCTCTCTTTCACGATGTTGCGCCCCTCTATTTCGATTGACGGTACGCAGTTATTTGTTAAATTAAAAAAGGCCCTTCCTCTGTACATAGGTCGACTAGGTTTTCGTATGTCAAGTAACGCACGATACGGTCAGCTATCGGATGGGTGGCTGCGGGTGGTATTCAGGTGGCCTGAAAATATCAGGGCAGTCACTCGGCACAAACTAACTGTAAGTAGTGGCAGTCAATTTACAGTAGCGTACCATTTATAGTTGAATGTCACAGGTCAATTACTAATTGGTAGTATTTCAAGTCTAGATATCAATCTACCCACGCTGAAAGATACCAATCTAGATAGACCAATTAAATTGAGATTAACTACTTTAGATTTGCAATTTCGAAAAGTGCTCCTCCGAAACCAATTATGGATGTTGACGACTCAATAAAGTTCGTATGAGTATGGGTGTATTTGTTTATCAATATGTATGCCATAATTATAACAAATTTGTTTATAAAAAAAAACTTAAAATATTAACTAAAAACTAGAACTAATCTAAAAAATATTAATATATCTAACGGCACAAATATTCGCGTTTAGACCGTGTCTACATGTTTGTGCCGTTTGCGGTGGAAACTTTAGGTCCGTGGGGCCCAGCGGCCCTATCTCTCTACAGGGACCTGGCCAAACGGTTGGTGGAGGCGTCAGGTGTTCAGAATGCTGGCATTTATTTCGGCCAGAAATTGAGCATTGCCATCCAGCGGGGCAATGCTGCTAGCATTCTGGGCACCTTTCCCTCTGCCAACGGGTGTATTTTAAAAATTACTTCGAGCTAGCCTTTTAGTCTTATCAAAAGCTAGAACTAACTACGGCAAAAAACACTTACGTTTTGAAGGAGAACAACTTTATAACAAGATCTTCAAAAAAACTCTTTCAACGTATTCAAAAAACAACTTGCTCAATTTCTGATAGCCGATCACAGTCGCGAGTGAAGGTGCCGACAGGCTTGCCTGTTCACAGCGAGCGGCTTGGCTCGTTGAATTGATACGGCGATCTGTTACGGCAAAACGATACGCGTACTCGATACGCTACGACGATCGGTTTCAGCCAGTCTCCGCCTTTATATCTTCACAACCTCTTAGTCAATTTTGCTCATATTATTTATTTGTCATATTTTTATTTGAATCTAGCTGCGCCCCGCGGATTCACCCGTGGTGTCACAGGAACCGTTAATTTTTTCGAAATAAAAAGTACCCTATGTCCTTATTTATATATCAGACAACATGTATGAAAAATTTCATGACGATCGATTAAGTAGTTAGGGCGTGAAAGTGCTACAAACAAACAAACAAACTAACAAACTCACTTTTGCAATTATAATATTAGTTTATAAGTTAGAATTGGTATTAAAATGTACTTACTTGTAAAATTTTATTAAAATCGGGCCACCCTTTATCTCTAGTTATCATCGGACAATTACCAACAGAAATAGATGCATCAAATAAACATACATAGCTACGAGTACATTTAAATGCCGAATCCCAGTAGACTGAAACCTTTACTTTGCGCGGTCAATAAACCCAGTCAATTATGCCAATGACTCGGACAAAAAAAGAGCATTTTTTTGTTACTGCCTAACTTCTTCGTACTCGATTATCGCTCTTAAAAGTTTCCCAGCGCCCGCGGTAATAACTCCGCATCGGCTATAATAGCGCAGAAATATGAGCGGTAATCGGCCAATCTCGGCCAAAAGGCGTCCGACCGTAAAGCAAGCCACTCTCGGAAATATGGCCGCGGCCAAATTGCCGGATAGACGCCTTTAGTAAGGATCAGGACCTAAGGTTGTGTTTTCACCGGAGCAATGCGAGGGAGATGAGCCGTGCGCGAGGAAAAATATTTAGAGAACACTTTATTTAGAGAATACTGCGAGTGTCCTGCTAGAGAGCTGAGGGGGGTACGTCGCTTTACTTGATACAGTATCATCTACATTGCATCCATGCTTAATCATGTTTTTATTCCCTCTATAGGTTGTCTGGAAGAGATCGCTCTTAAGCCGAAAGAGCACCCATTGCGTCCATGTTTTTGAGTTTAGATTTATTTTGTACTAGCTGTGCCCCGTGGTTTTATCCGCGGTTAAAAACTAGCCTATGTGTTAATCTGGGTTATAAGCTACCTCCATTCCAAATTTCATCAAAATCCGTCCATCCGTTTGAGCGTGAAGAAGTAACAAACATACACACTTTACACTTAAACACTTACAAACTTTCGCCTTTATAATATGTGTGATGTGATAGTGTGATGTGAAGTGTGATTTGGTTTTATCGACATAAAGAGTTTAGTATTGTACTAGCTGTGCCCCGCGGTTTCACCCGCGGTTAAAAAGTATCCTATATGCTATTCTAGACTGTAATCTATCTCTGTGCCAAATTTCATCCAGATCTGTTCAGCCGTTCTTGCGTGAAAGAGTAACAAACATCCATACATCCATTCTTACAAACTTTCGCCTGTATAATATTATAGTAGGATTGTATTGCGTGCTACTTATGACACTGGCGATGTGCAAGCTATTTCAAAGCGAGCCAAGCGCGCAACGAGTTAGCCGCGAGTTAGCAACGGCTGCGGGTGCATAGCCACAGATGACTAAAGAGTTTACGTCACATCTTGTAAAATCGCGGGGATATCGCGCGATCCTTGCGAAGTCGCAGCGGGCTCGGCTGACTTTAGAATCACTCGCGAATTGCTCGCGAATCGCCAGTGTGTCTGACACAGCGAAGCGATTTAGAATTGGTAGATTTTTCCTCGCGCGCCACTCATTTTCCTCGCACTTGTCCAGTGGATACGCAGCCTTAGAGAGAAGGCTTTTTGGGATCGTGTTTAGATCATCTTGTATAGGATTAGGGGCTTGTTCTGACGCGTGCGATTTTATCTCCATCACTCTTTCTCTTGTGACTGTTCTAACTAGCGAGACAGTGACTAAGCTAATATCGGGAGCGCCAGAATTAGCACACAGGTTCGTGTTAGGATGTGACAGAATGAAGGCAGCGCTTAGTTATAAGACCTTAGTGGTTTTTGATTTGTTTTTAAGCCCTGGCATCAAACAAAGGGGTGTTATAAGTTTAACGTGGGTGTCTGTGTGTCTGTCTGTAGCTTCATAAATCCCATACGAATTAACAATTTTTTGTCTGATTGGTTACTGGATCGAGAGTGTGCTTAACTATGATTGTCGGGTTTTTTTTTTTAATTTTGTAAAATACTAGCTTTAATCTACGGTTTCACCCGCGAAATGTTAATATATTTAGGAATGCACCGTACAGTTACCCTATCTCCTTATATGTACTCCTGCCAACGTGTATGCAAAATTGTATGATTATCGGTCGAATAGTTAGAGCGTAAATCAACGAACGAAAAAAAAACTCGCTTTCGTTTTTATAAAATTAACTAGCTGCGGTCTGCGGTTTCACCCGCGGTCTTACAGAAACATTATTTTTTCGGGATGAAAAGCACCCTTTGTCCTTTTCCTTACCCCCGACAACCTGTATGCAATTTCATTATAATTAGTTGAGTAATTGAGGCGTGAAAGTGTTACAAACAAACAAACGAACGAACAAACTCACTTTCGCATTTATAGTACTAGTTAGGTTTAGGAGGATTAGAATGAAAATGGCTAGGATTTCGTAACAGGCTTTTGGCTTCTAACCTCTCCATCCTAAGGTTGCCTGGAAGAGATCGCTCTTAGTAATAAGGCCACCGGTTGTTACACTACAGTTTAAATTTTTTCTGTTCTTTTGTTTTGTTATTTCTGGTGTGAACAATAAAGTGTTTATATAACTATCTAACCCATCTATGTTGAAGAAAACTCGGAAATGCGTTTTCGAATATGTATATAACGAGTGAAAGAATATCTTGTAATACGGTGTCTATAGAGGTTAGATATCTGGGCATAATTCCCTTAGCTCTTTTTGTTAGTCTTGGTGTAGTAACATCTTTTCTATATGATAGTAATCAACGAACTAAAACCGATAAATCGCGAGTTCGCGATAAGATTCTATTAATCGGACAATTAATTACGTTTGCCACTAACAGATCTGTCTGATGAATTAGCCGAATTAACGGAGGAAATTACGTTATTGTGGAGATAATTTCCTGGCAGATTTATCTTTTCCAGATTTAGTCGGATTAACGTTACGAAACTTAGTTAAGCATGGCTTAACTTAACTTGGTAATGTTGGTAGGTAAGTTTTTGAAAATGTTTTTTAATTTTATTTTTAATGGAATTTAAAATTGAAGGAGGTTCCTATGAACCAAGAACTATTAATAAGGGGCGTATTCATGTATTTATTTTAAGCAAGTTCATCGATATTTTTGTAAAGAAGTAAATAGGTACATACATTTTTTAATTTAGTGTTGTTTTTCTAATTTTAATTTTACATTAATTACTTTACTAAAATTACGAAAACTCTTACATACCCTCTTAGCAAATAAGCCATACGCATCGGAATAGTTTTAGTTACAGTTTTTTTTTAATTTCTTATTTTTTGATTAGATCGAAAAAGATAAAACATACTAACGAAATTCTGACCTACCTATTCTGACGCTATACAAGGTTTATTGCTAAAGGGGTTAGTTTTTAAGTTACCAAAGTTACTCAAATTATTAGTTATGTATCGAAGGAACGCTCAAGCTATCTTCAAAATTATCTTATTCACACTATACAATAGTAGAAACGGTTTTATGTTTAATGTTTAGCAAAGTCAAGCCCCCTTTCCCCAAAACAAAATCTCCTCTACGTCCTCTGTCGCTATCTCCTGTACGTTTCATGAGCGAGAAAACAGTTCATAGTTCAACGCTAGCCGGCGGTCGAACAAGTGCCTAACAGTCCGGCTTCCTGTACCCTAGAGAGTTACCTGTACTACAGTACTTACCAATTATAACGTATAATGAAATTAATAAGGTAGCCACTACTGAAGCTTCTGAACAAATCTTGACAGATATCCGTTGAACAGTTTGAGTTTCTCACTTTTTAGCAGTAGGTATATAAAGCCATGTATTCACAAGGCAAGAATTTTTCGCGCGATGTGTTGCATATCATTTTAAGCAACGATATGGAACTTTTGATTGGCAACGTTTGGCCTCCATCTCGCCTGATGTTAGGCAATGTTGCGGCCTTTGGCCACATACAAGCTTCACTAGCTTCCCTACATACAAACACATCCCTAATCAGTCATCATATTGCACGTCACCTGCCGAAATCATACACAGGGTCACATTCAGAGCATACAACGGAGCGCCCCCAAAGTGCAACTTTGCCACACAACACTGATGTTTTGAACGACGAATTTGCACTCTGGGTGTGCCCGGGCCTATCCTCTGAACGTGACCCTCTCGAGCAACATTGTCAAACGTTTAGAACGTCACTTGTTACGCTACAATTGTTTGCTAGTGAATACTTGCCTTTACTTGGTTTGTACTAAAAGCTATGATTGCGCTTGTTAGTTTAGTTTTAAAACTTAAGTTGATACTTATTTGTGATACTGATATGATAGAAGTTTATTGACATAGTCTGTGGGCTGTCGGGACCGTAATTATGTACGCGTCGTGTTTAATGTGGTTGTCGTAATATTGTTGTGGTAGAGCCCTTGGTCCTAAAATAGAGTGGTTATATCAACATAACAACTGATATTATTATAACTAGTATATTATACTATTATAACAACTACAAATCACTACCTGCGTATCCAATATCCTTCTTCGTGATAATTCTCTAACTAATAATCAAATTCTATCAAGACTTGGTCAGCTGTTTGGCCGTTAAAAGCCTACAAACAGACAGAAAGACAGAGTTACTTTCAATGTTTAATTTGCGCATAGGTTTTGGTGTCCATATAAACAGTTGTTGTTGTTGTAGTATATAAACAGTTTTTTAAAGTAGTTGTGTGTATATAAACAGTTTTTAATTTGACATTTAGAAGTTGATTAGAAAAAGGTGGGTAGAACTAAAAGTGTCTGGTGTGATCGAAAACGCATTTAATTTCACGTATTGACTCGTGCATGGACAGATAATATAAACAATGTGATCAAGGACCAAAAAATCCCAAAGGACTTAGTTGACTGATCTACACTTTCTAAAACATATAGCTATTTTTATTATTGCTGTTTATTAGACAAGGACATCAATTATTTTAGCTAGTTAAGCCGAGTCAATTAAGCCTTTTAAAATTTACTTGAAATTTACTAGACTATTCTATTTACTTGATGATTGTAATCCACTGTACAGAGTTGTTATAAAATACACTACTTATCAATATTAAAAACTTTTACTATGGAGCCAACACAGTTATCAAAAATCAGCCTTTCCATAAAGAAGTTCATTCATCGTTGACAAAGTGAATGAAACATTTTGTCTGCTATTCTCTCCTTCTCTATTTCAGGGTTTAATGATGAGTACAATAATCCCCTTTCGGCTTAGAACAACCTTTTTTTTATAATCCTGTATTCACAGGCGCTATTTGTGAAATAACTAAGGCACTGAGCATTGTGTAGGTGTGAGTTATATTTGTTCTCAAATTGACATCCTACCTTCATAAATATACATAGGAATTGCGGAAGCGATTGGTTTTGTTGAGGCAATCAGCGTCAAAACCGAAATAACCGATGAGACATATGACGTCATACGATAGAAGTTACCAGCTTTTCTAAACTATAATGGAGCCACCATCGTATGTCACAAACAAAGCTAATAGTCTCCTAAAGCAAAGTTTAGTTCCATCATTTGGGCAACTCTACGCGTATTTTGGCTTTTTATGAACTACTGTGTATTTTTGCACAGATGCGGTAATATAAATAATGATTGATTGTGGGCGTCACGTCGAAGTACTGGTTACTTTTATAAACCAACTTGGGAATAGAGGAAAGTTCTCGAATATTTTCGTTTGGTTGTTAGGGTTAGGAAGAGCGAGGAAAACATAATTTATAGAGCAAAATAAAAGATAAAGCAGTTGTCATGTCGTTTGAGGAGATAAAAATAATAGCAGATGACTGCCTTCTAGAAGATACTCTAATGATTCACTTCCGTGAATCATTGAGAGATTTATTTAAAGAAATAAATATTTTAACTTTACCTTCTTTATATATCTTTGAAAATATTATGCACGTTCGCAAAAATCTACATAAATTTAAATTGAACAGTGACTATCACAATTATAACACTAGAAATAAGGATAGGATAGCTGTACCGAGATTTAGACTGACTAAGTCAAAAAAGTCATTTTTAGGCAACTGCGTTAGTTTTTACAATAAAATCCCGAAAAATATAACAGGGCTCACCGATGGAAAATTCAAATCACATGTAAAAACTACATTAATGAAAAGAGGATATTATAAGGTTAAGAATTATTTAGAAGATAAAGATGTCTGGAGCCTTCCACTTCCGCCAAGTAGCCACTAGTATTTATAGATATTACCTAGTTGTAAGCCAAAATTTGTGAGACTGTAATTTATTTATTATTTGAAAAAAATAATGCCCCTCAGTTTCTTGCCTGTTCTTCTGAGTAGAGGCTTTTTGTCCGAACAAGGCGGTCGAGTCTATATAAATAACTTTGACGTTCATAAGTGTATCTTTGATACCTAAATTGAATAAAAACATTTTGACTTTGACTTTGACTTTGAATACTACACCGTCACTTACACATACACCACCTTAGCTATAAACGTTGGATAGCCTCGAAATAGTTATACAGTGTTCCGTCTTTTTCTCTCTTTTACACTTTTGAACTCGATTGAAAAAGACAAACGACTGTGTAGCAATTCCAAGGCTACAGATTCAGATTCAGATTCAGATTTTTATTGCATAACCGTACAGTGTGCATAGGTCTTAAACAAAAAGGCACAAAAGTCACAACGGGCCCTGTCGGGCGCTGCAAGTTAGGGCAGAGGAGGACCACTTTATTATAGAAAAAAATAGTATGCAAAAAAATTGTCATAAAAAAAAATTAAATTATTAAAATATGTATATAAAAAAATTAAATTAAGCAATTCTATGTTTATTTATTTACTATCGTTTAAAAACTCGTCAATGGAATAGAAAGATCTTTCAGTCAAAAATATTTTTAGCTTGTTAGTAAACCTAATGTCATTGTTTATTTGTTTAAAATTATTTGGTAATTTATTATATATGTCTATAGCCATACCTAAAGTACCCGCTGCGTGCATCTTTAGGCGTGACTTTGGTAGCACTAACCGGTTTTCGTATAGCGAGTCGTTTGAATTTGTTGGTACTTTTTCAATTATAAATAAATGCGTATTGTTTCGGACAAATTTACAAATTTCTAAAATGTACATTGAGCTTAAAGTTAATATTTTAAATTTTTTGAAATATGGTTTACAGCTGTCCCTCTGATCAATATTTGCTAAAACTCGGATGAGTTTTTTTTGAGCTGTGAAAAGATCATGCACCGCGCTACCATTTCCCCATAAAATTATACCGTAATTCAGCCTTGAATGTGCATTCGCGTAATATGTCATAATTGCCGTTTTTAGGTCAGTCGTCTTTTTGACTTCACGAAGCGCGTACGTAAGGGATGAAAGTTTAGATTTGAGTCTTTTTATGTGTGCTTGCCAACTTACGTGGGTGTCAATAGTAATACCTAGCAGAGAAAATTCGTTTACAATTTCTAGCTTAGTGCCATTAAAAGTGAAATTAAAAATTGAGTGGCGGTTTCTGATACGGGTAGAAAGAAATAATTTTTGTTTTAGACAAGTTTAGTTCGAGATTATGCTTGTGCATCCAGTTTGTTGTTCGTTCTAGTAATGAGGTAAGTTATGAGCTAACATCTAAACTACTTTTCGTTGACGTAAGGAGCGAAATGTCGTCCGCGAAGCAAACGCATGGTTCCGTCATTATTTTAGGGAGGTCGTTTATGTAGATCAAAAACAGGAGACAGCCAAGGACACTTCCTTGGGGAATCGAGGCATTTATAGTAATTGTATCTGAACGAATGTTTTGAATAGTTTTATCTTTATAATTGTAATGCACTATTTCTACCAGTTGTTTTCGATTTTTAAGGTATGATTTGAACCACATATGAGCTATGCCGCGGATACCTACACTATATAGTTTATCTAGCAGAATTCCGTATTGAACTTTGTCATATGCTTTGGTCATATCCAGCAGGATACCTACTGCGTACTTTTTCGCATCTAAGATATTGAGTACTTCCTGCATGTACTTATATACCGCCAAAGTTGTTGATCTTTTTTTACGGAAGCCGTTTTGACAGTCATCAAAAATATTATATTTTTCGCAAAATGAATATACACGATCGCACATTGCTTTTTCAAATATTTTAGACGCTGAAGGCAACAGAGCTATTGGACGATAATTATTTGTGTCTGTTTTTAAATTTTTTTTGTAAATAGGTTTAATTATAGCTTTTTTAAGTTGATCTGGGAAGACACCTTCACTAAAGGATTGGTTTATTAAAAGATAAAAAGGTAAGGCTAGTTCATCAGCACATTGTCTCAGTAGGCTAGAAGGAAGCTCATCGATACCATAACTGGTTTTGTTTTTTAGGTTTTTTATGAGTTTGTGTGTTTCGCTCGGTGTCACTGGAGATAAGAACATTGTATTTGTAGTGGGCTGGAGAACAGGTAAGCCACTCGGTTTGTGAGTTTCTGAGTTACTTTTGCCTATCGATGAGAAAACCCGGTTGAATGTATTTGCAATTTGTTTTGGTTCTGAAATGACTGTATTGTTATCTTGCAGTTTTAGGTTGAGTTTATCTTTTTTAATAGTTTTATTGGTTCGCTCGTTGATTATCTTCTACATTGTTTTAGACTTATTTGTAGATTTTTTTTAATGCTTTTATGTATTCTAGTTTTTTAGCTGTATTTACTGCTTTTTTTAATATCCTTTCGTATGTTTTATAGTAATTTGTTAGTATAGGTATTTTAGTTCTCATTGTAAATATTTTTAGAAGTCTTTTATTTTTACAGCAATTTTTTAGCCCTACTGTTAACCAATGCTTTTTATTTGTTGATTTTAGTTTTATTCTACGTTTCGGAATGTTATTTTCTAGAATTTCAAATATTTTTTCTAGAAATACTTGATAGTTTTCATTTATGTTTTTATTACTAGTATTAATTATTTTGCACCAGTCAACTTCACCAAGCTTTCTATTAAAATTTTCAGTGTTAGATTTATTAAATAATCTTTTTTCTGTAAACCAAGTAGTTTGTTTGATTTGTTTTGGTAGTGAAACACTAATGGTTGTTGCTAGATGATCCGAAAACCCCAGATCTTCTACTGTTGTATATAAGTTCATATCAGAAAAATTTGTAAAAATCAAATCTATACATGTAGAAGACGCATCTGTGGTACGAGTTGGTTTAGTAATGCGTTGTTTAAATTTATGATCTGACATGACTTCTAGCAATTCATTTGTTTTTGCGCAATTTTTTAAAATGTTTGTATTAAAATCACCACCGATGATGATAATATACTTCTTATATTTTTTATTAAGGTGTTTTAAAATTAGTTTTAATTGCTTATAGAAAACTTCCTCCTCTCTCCTATTCCAGTATAAAACAATTATTAACATATTTACATTCATTAACTCGACTGCGCATATTTCTAGGACATACTCAATAGACATTTCAGTAATATCAGTTTTTTCAATGAAGTTAATGTGATTCTGTAAAGCAATAGACACTCCGCCACCATTTCGAGTTTTCCTACAAAAAGACGCAGCCGGCTTATATCCCTGAAGTTGAAACAAGTGTAATTGTTCTTGTTTCATCCACGTTTCAGATATGCAGATGGCGTTGTAGGTTGTATTTTGGTCTGCAAAAGCTTCTAATAGGTGCTGCTTGTTACAGAGGCTTTGAAAATTCTGAAATAAAATTTTAAACTCTTCTTGGTCTGTATTTTCGAAAGGAATTATTGTTTCGAAATGAACTACCCTCTAGTTCGATTTCATTTTCGTGATTTTGCTGCGTTTTAGGTTGTGTAACAATGTTTGAATACGACAGAGTTCTGTTAGGTTTATCTGACAAGCTATTCTTCCCTTCAATAAATAATTGATTATAATAATAATAATAATAATAATATATTTATTTCCAAAGAATTATATCTATAATATTACAAAGCCAGTGAACCCCAAAGTAGACCAAAGGCCTGTGTCTTGGGGTTCTGAGCACGAGTTAAGCTAATGTATAATCTATAGTTATCTTATAGCTAGGTTATATAAACAGTAAAATCTGAACAAAGTTGCCTTACAAAAAAACAGCAGATAAATATTATACAATTTTAGAAAGAAAGAATGAATGAATGAGGAGGATTTGAAACATAATTACAGAACTGAGGTTAAATGAAAAAATTTTTAGGTGTATTATATGTATGTTGTGTGTAAAGTGTGTGACTGTGTGATACTATAAGTGAGCAAAAGCGTAAATGTGTAAGTGATTATGTATAAATTTATCAGATGTAGAAAGATTTGTACAACAGGAGTTTCTCAGTGTTTTCATATGTAAATGTTAGGAGCCATTTACTAACAACTCGTTTACATATAGACGTATTACAACCTAATATAGCACATTTTCTACATACGTTGTTGTATGTGTTTGGGTGGGAAAAATCAGGGCTTCTAAAACCCAGCAGGGAGCAGTAATTAGGAGTAGGCATTCTGAAGACCCGTCGAGCCATCAAGCAATCGTAATCTTCTCGATTTTGAAGAGCTTTGTGGGCTTTAACTGTGGCATTTAGAATGAAGAGTTGCCGCACCCGAAGAACTTTGAACTTTTCATAAATAAGATCTGTGGAGTATCGGAATGGATAATTCAGTATAACCTTAATTAGCGTTCGCTGAGCTATTTCTGCCTTTTTCATGTAAGTCTTGCAGGTGCCACCCCAAACAGAAACGCAATACTGTAGTATAGATTGGCATAAAGCTAAATATACTTGTCTAATAATATCGAAAGGGGTACAATCTCTAAGCCTTTTCATTATGAAAATTAATCTTCTCACTCGATTGGAGAGAGCTACAATGTGATCAAAGTAGTTCAGGCGCTCATCAATCATGACTCCCAAGTATTTTATGGAGCTGGTGCGTTCTATAGGATTGCAAGCACACCCAGAGTTATTAGAAGATCCAAAGTGTGAACAGGTATGAATTTTTAGAACAAGATCTTTAGGTGGGCATCCTATACAGGTTTTTGAGAAGGTAACGTATTTTGTTTTCTTGACATTAAGTGTTAGTAGGTTTTCATCCAGCAGCAACGCAACATAAGTAATATAACATATGTAATAAAGAGCGTAGGACCGAGAATACTGCCCTGTGGAACACCATAGCTGATATTTAAGTCACTGCTGACATGACAACCCACTTTCACATATTGTGTGCGATTACTTAAGTAGCACGTGAACCATTTTAAAGCCACACCTCTTATACCCATGGATTCCATCTTCTTGAGAAGTAGGCCCACCGATACCGTGTCAAACGCCTTTGCCAAATCTAGAAATACGGCGAGACATTTGTCACCCGCCTACACATTAGACGAAACTTGGTTGACGAAAAGAGAGACAGCGTCTTCAGTGGACCTACCTCTCCGAAAACCGAATTGTCGTTCCGAAAGCAATCGGTGCTTTTCTAGATAAGAGGTGAGACGAACGTTTACCACCTTTTCCAGTAGTTTTGAAACGATGCTTAATAGGGCTATGGGCCTGTAATTGTCGGGGAGGTTTTTAGTTCCATTTTTGTGTATCGGAGAAACAGCGGCAGTTTTCCAACAGTCTGGAAAAACTCCTGAGGCTAAACTAGTGTTTACTATATGTGTTAGGGGCACTAAAATTGAATGCAGAGATTTTTTTAGTAAAGAGGCAGTTATTTTATCAGGGCCATGTGCACTATCAGTTTTAAGTTGCAGTATAAATTTAGATATTTCAAAAGGATCTGTCGGTATCATAAAGAAAGATTGATATTGTCGAAAGATTGAGATTGTCTCGTATTACAGCATGTAGGCCTTGTTTGCGAGCAGTTAACATTTTCTCGCGCATACTTCTTCTTTCTTTTCTTGCTTGCTCATTTAGAAAGCCCGATATGCTTAGCGTAGTCCCTTGGAAGTAGGAATGGTTTTCCAACAGATATTTCGTCATACGCTTACTAATAAGTTCAACTACAAGCGGCCTTTTTCCGTTACTAGTGTGCCGGCCGATTCTGTAGGTTTCTTCAATGTAACCTTCTAGGTCCACGTGCATTATGTCTCTGAATATTTCAATGATTCTATTATTTAAAGCATGGTCTGGTTCCCTAAAGTATTCGTCTAGGCCGTACAATACAATTTTTTTATAGTTGCTTTCGGGATAGTGACGTTGATTTTCAGTTGAAATTCTTAACGTATCATTAGGTTTAAGTTCTTGTATTTCATTTTTTAGTTTTTGGGACTCCTTTGTCAATATATCTATTTTAGCGTTGAGTTTCTCTATTTCTTGTTTTCGTAGTTTTTCTGTGTGTCAATATCTATTTAATTTTTTATTTTAAAATTAAATGTATAAATATCAACGTCTGGTAGCCATAGTATAAGTTATGCTTAGTTTGGGGTCAGACAATCGGGTGTGCAAGAATGTCACGAATATTTATTTATTTAACATAAAGGTGGTGAACCAAGCATCTGTCTTAGTTGAGTTAACTACACTCAACTAAGACAGATGCTTGGTTCACCACTGAAAAATATACACAACTATTTTTTTCTGGGATAAAAACTATTTATACTTTATGTTTTCTTACGTACCCGGAAAACGTGTATGAAAAATTTCACGATGATCGTTTGAGTAGTTAAGGCGTGAAAGCGTAACAAACAAATAAATAAACGAACAAACTCACTTTCGCATTTATAATATTAGTTAGAGTAGGATTAGGATTTATAGTTTTTAAGCACAAAAAAATCGACACTAGTCACAAACGTTTTCACAATATTGTTAAAAAAAATCCTTACAAAGTCATTACCATACTTAATCCGCATTACATCGCCGTCGCGCGTCGGCAGAAAGTCAACCAACTCTCATAAGCTCTATAGAGATTCCCAACATGAACCTCGAAAGTGGTATAAATATTAAGTTATAATATTAAAATATTCATATCCCTGAGGCACGTATCTCACCCCCGAGGAAACTATCTAGTCAAGTATAATCTTTGACACAGACTCAGTGGTAGATGAAGCAAACGTGCTGGCTATTAGGTACTTACCTAAAAATAAATGTACCTCAATGATCAATTATTTGTACACACTTTTGACTACTTTAAATTATACAGGCCGGTTGTAAGGCGTGTCTGCGCCGCGTCGCTTGTTTATAATTTAAAACACGACGCCTTAATTTATGTAATTAAATTTGTTTATGAACAAGTTTTAAAGTGGCGGCACCGCGCCTTATCCTTGTTAGCACCAAATCTTCATCCGGCCGTCCTGTATAATTTGGGCCTTTGACAGCTCGTTGCCACGGCCATTACAACATAGTCGAAACGTCAAAAGGTATATAAAGACATAATTAATGTTATCTGGAAAAAGGTCTGTTTGCGTTGCTTAAACTATCTACACGGCTATGAAAAAAAAAAGCGATTACTAAAAAGCCAAAAATTACATTTAACATTACTTATTAAAACATAAATAAAAATCCAAGTGCAAAACGTTATACTCTATATCACTTTCGCCATCAAGACGGTTCAAATGACACCTCGGATGTCGGAATTTTTTCAGCTGTTTAGGCTGCATGCCGTGCCAAACAAACCTCATACAGTCATACATACATATATACACTCGAAAAACACAACCCTTCTTGCACAGTCGGATAAAAATCAAAATAGCTTGTAAGTAGTTTCTTGCAGAAAATTTTGAAAAGCTACGGGTCAGCCGAAGCTTATCTTGCTTCATCTACGTTTCCACGTGTCTAAGTCTGCGTGTCCTCGTGAAAGTTTAATCGTATCTTAACATCATGTAATATCACACGAGTTACGATATCCACGCGATAATCTTAATGGTTGTAATTTATGCATTGTTATTTTAGTTTCTAGAAAGTACCTTCAGAGGGTGGTCTCTAAAGACACTTACCTAAATCCAAATTAATGTTACCAGTGGTTCTGTGCGCTCTAGATTTCGCCACCTGACCTCCTCCACAAGTCGTATTCCTCAAGCGATTCTTGTTGTTGTGTTATATAGATATTTTTTGCCGAGTAAATTTTTGGAAAGTTTTCAAAATTGCGGAAATATTTAATTTTTCTACTAGATACAACCTACCCATAAAATTTCAAGAAATCGGCTATGAAATGCGACCTGTAGAAGGAAACAAATGTCCGGACATACGAAAGCATTTTTGTCAAAGCGAAAGAGAATTTGTTTGTTTGTTGCTCTTTCACGCCGTAACCACTCAACCGATCATCATGACATTTTGCATACGCGTTGGCAGGAATACAGAAAAGGATATAGAGTACCTTTCATGCCGAAAAAGTTAACGGTTCGTGTAGGCGCGCGGGTAAAACCGTGGGATGCTACCTGTAACTTTATAAGTATTTTGTTTTTGACGTGACAACGTCTAATACACTATACTTGCTACACGAGCGAGCGAAAGGCACGATCGGCTTGACCGTTTGGCTTGCGGCGCATCTATCTCTCTTTCACTCGATTGGCCTAGCGTCCGAGGAGAAGATTTCATGAATGTTATGTTATGATGTAGTCACTTTAAACTATTGTCCTTAAACCTACTTTACAGACAGCCATTTTTTAAATTATAAAACTGGAATTACTTACGTCCAAATTAAGCCGGTTACACCAAATAGTTATTCAGACGTTAGTGATTCCCGTATTGTACAAGGTTCTGATTTTGAATGTAGTAATACTGCATGTGTGTAATTCTATCCGTCTAACTGAACAACTGTTAATTATATATTTCCGAAATTCGAGTTTCCGTGCAAAATTGATCACGTGAACTAACTAGTCAATTTAACTAACTAATTTAGTAAACATTATTATTTTTCTCCTGAAGTTTGCAACGGCAGAACAACACCCTTAAGTATTACTATGACCAAAATCAGCAACTTGTAACATTTTTGTGAGATCCACGTCAGTTTTTTTCCTTAAGAGTCCCGCGACGCTCTGAAATTTCTAAACAAACGCGCTTGTCAAATTTCTTGGAAACCATTTGTCAGATGATGATGAAATTTAGCATGTACAATTCAATGAACTATATCTCCGCTCCTATGTTCTTGGTTCTTTTAAAAAACGCCCTCAAGAGATAATAGAGCTATGAAAATTATCCGCATTTTAAGGGGTCACTTTTGACTGATTTATTCAATAGATAGACAAAGCAAATAAAAAATCCCTTTACATAGGGAGGTTGTCTACATCATTAGCTGTTAAATGAGTCCATTTTACAAGATAAATTCTTAGTTATTTAAGAATGATTACAGTAGTGCAAAAGTCATAAAAAAATTGAACTTGTACTTTGTCACTCTGTAGGTAACTTTAGAGGCTCGTCAGTATCATTACTTGCTCTCTTCGCTCGAAGTCTCCTTTTATACCTAATGGCTATATACAACCTTAAGCCAATGCAAAGTTAGTCTAAACTGGTCGCCGGACTCTTAATTAAACTGTTAAGTACAATGAAGTTTGGTTTTTATAAGTCTGTAAAGTTTATATAAAAAAGAATTACGTTCAAGCTGAGTGGCTAGCCCGGGCGTCAATTTTAAGGCCGCCCGAAGGCCTCTGACAGGGCTTGACGGCTGTTGTTGTAAGACAAACAAAAGACAAACACCAAGTAAGTAAGTAGTCTTAAAGTTTTGCCAACTTTGAACTTTGAACTTTGACAATTTGAATAATTTAATGCTCCGTCCGGTCAGTTCACGGATGGGTTACCGTTTTAGAACGTCATGTGGTGCGAGCACGAACATTTAAAATAACTGACGCTTTAAATCGACTATATCGATTTTTTTTTACAACAGATTAAGCATACGTTTGACCACTGACTCGCCTGATGGGAAGCGTCGACGTGATCGAAGGTGTATCACGCTTGCCCAAGAGATACCTATTCACTTAACTCTTAAACACCCCCGGATTGTATTTAGGTGGAAAGACAGACGCAGGCAACGAGTTCCACACCTCTGCAGTTCTTACAAGAAAAGTTGACTTGAAACGCTTAGTGCGTTTTGGCGGAATTTCTTAAAATGACTTTAATAAATGAGGAGGTTCAATTCAACTGTTTGTTTTTTTTATGTACGTTGTGCGATCTTTTCGCCATTATATTATGATTATAAATCGATTTAGATCTTTTTTTTATTGGTAAATTTCATTTTCATTCTTCAGAGACGACCCCATGTCAATTTTATCGAATCGGTCAAGCGATTTTTCAAATTTCAACAAAAGTCTAAAAAATGTTTACAAAATCCTATTTGGATGACGGGAGTCGATTTCTAATTTAGGCTTTGCCTTTTTATGTGTACCTACTCTTTTAAAATAACACATTAGCAATGTAAGATAAAACACAATGACATTATTTAAAAAACATCCCCGACTGCAAAATGTAGTCTAACACTCTGAATCCTACTTCCTACTAATATTATAAACGCGAAAGTTTGTATGAATGGATGGATGGATGGATGGATGTTTGTTACTCTTTTACGCCAGAACGGCTGAACAGATCTGGATGAAATTTGGCACAGAGATAGATTATAGTCTAGAATAGCACGTAGGATATTTTTTGACCGCGGGTGAAACCGCGGGGCGCAGCTTGTATAATCTAAATGTGTAGTACCCTATGTTCATTCCACTATCAAGACGATTCGTCGAAATCCATCAAGCTGTTTAGGCTGTAGGGCGTGCCAAAACAACCTCATACATACACCCATAAAATAATAATAATAAAAAAAAGAAAACATTCGAAAAACATAACCCTTCTTCTTGTGCAGTCGGGTAAAAATGCTAATGGATCCAAATTCAAACATTACCGAAAACTTTACACACCTCACGAGCGACTTTCTCTTTAACATGCCCACAATTAACACTCAAAACAAACATACAAAACATCAACTTTATAGACCAGGACCATAAAGTTCAAAATCCTTTTACAAATTTAAGGTCATCTCGAGAGAAAAACAAGCCAAAATAAGCTTTATTGCGAAGCGCGAAAGTAGAAAGTTGTAGAAAGCCATTTGACAGGTTGTCTTTCTAATGTATCTAAAGTTTAATGCTTTAGAAATAACGAGGGTTGTCACGTGTTTACGTGAGAGGGTTCCGTACAGTCGAGTACATTATAATTTTACTTAAGGAGTGAATTATATGTACATTATGCAAAAGTAATCATAAATAATTATTAAATAAATAAATTCGGGACACTTCCACATACGGTCGCCTGACCCCAAACTAAGCAAAGCTTGTACTATGGCTGCCAGGGACTGATATACATACTTAGATATTTTTAAATACTTACTTAAATAGATATTAACACCCAGACATAGAACAAACACAAACTTTCATCATATGAATGTTTGCCCTAGGTGGGAATCGAACCCACGCCCCCAAGCTCAGAAGGCAGGTTCACTACCAACTGAGCCACCGAGGCAGTCAAATAATTGATCATGATAAAATAATTGGTCACAGATATTATAAAATGATATACTAGCTGCGCCCTGCGGTGTTATCCGTTGTTAAAAATGAGCATTTGAGTAGAGGGCATACTTAAGAAGCTATCTCCATTCCGAATTTCATCTAAATATGTTGATCTGTTTGAGCGTGAAAAAGTAACTCACACCCAATCAGACACAAAATTTGGCCTCGTAGAATGTATGATGTGATTTTGGCACTATAGGTTTTGTGTGGGTTTTCCATACTAAAATAGCTGGACTCTTAGTACCGGTAGATCAGATTTCAATGCCGCGAAATTTCTGAAAGAACTCATAACTTTCAAACCGCAAATTCGTTAAAAGAAATCTGCTTTTGGGTTAAAAGTGGTTTTAGTGTTATTTGATTTATGGTGCCGCTTATTACTAATTTTTCCGCTCGACCAACACCTAAGCTCGAGCAATGCAGTAAACTGAAAACCAGCTCGGTGCAAACTTGTTTGCACAGTACAACGCTGAGCTTACTCCCATTGCCAAACACTTTTATCTGTTTATATATTCTGTAATCAACTGTGTATAATTTAATTATGTTGTGTTTGTCAATAAACTATTTTTATTCTTAAAAAAAACTGCATAAAAATCAACTCATCCGCTTTTACTAAGCCAACGCGCACACCAACAGAATATTTCAAATACATAAATACTATATTCCAAAATACAACATTTCAAAATCTCCCAACAGTTAGTAAATTGCATGATCCAAAAAAACGAGGTGTACCATTCCGGCAGCCAACACATAATGACGTCAGTCTTCATCGTCATCCGTCTCTTTCAAACTGGTTGTAAATGACTTATTTCGTCTTTTTAAGCGTCGATTGACGTCACTACTTGTTGCCCACGTGACCATTTTTTCATTGGAATGCTATAATAATAATAAATAATAAATTATTTTATTGACACAAATTTAGGGACTTACAAAAACAATATCATTTATAGGAGGTACATAAAATTAACATTACAAGTAAATTGCTTATGGCTAGTAAGAACTGGCTGGCACTCGCACTAGTATTAAAACTGTGTTGCGAGCACCAGAGCCCTCCGAAGCGGGTTTGTAATTTATTTTAAGCAAACTATAGTTAATACTAAGTACTTATACAAAAAACGAGTAAATCCAATAAATTAATCAGTGTCAGATCTCAAAATCTAAATCAAAAAGTTGGTTTACATCAACCGTATAGGATTCGTGTCTGATTATGGTTTGTTATTGACTGTGTGAGTATTTCCAAAATAGTATGTATGTTGTGTCTGGCGGTGTCTGGCTATACCTGGCGGAGTTTATTATTATACCATGGTAAATTGCGAGCGATAGTGATATACCGCTTAAAACCTGAAGATACTCTCAAACAAATCACCTTTAAATTTTTTTCTGATTCAGACTAGGCAATAGGCATGTAATATTTTACGTCAAACGACTTCGAATTTCGTTTAGCAGGGCTAAACAGCAAATGCCACATCTTATAAATCCACTATCATACTACGAGTAAATCAAAATCTTTTATTTTTTGATACATCTGTGTCTATAAAGTATGTATGTATTTGTTTGAGACATCTGTGTCTATAAAAATTGATGTCTGTTGTTTATGTATGTTACCCAAGTGTGTGTGAATATTTATGTATGTTCTACATTGACTCCAAAACAGCTGCAGCGATTTTGACATGATTTTCAGGGACTTTTAGGTAAGCCCATGCAGCGAGTGATCTCGTAAAGTTTGGTAGCGTACAAAAAACTAAAAAAATAAATATTTGATACAAATATCGCTGGAGATCCCGCGGGGGAAACCTCAGGCCGCAGCTAGTGCAACATAATTATTGTGTTCATGACTGTACTCTCAGTACAATACTAGGAAAATGTACCATTTATCACGTCGGTAGCTGTTCGGCCTCAAGTTTCGAATTAATCTTATTTATATTCACACTTTTATTAGAATTGTAGATTTCTGTTTAGCTTAGTCTAGACGGTTAAGTATAAGTTAGGTTTGTTTATGAGATCGAAATTTAAACAAGTTACCTATAAAGTAGATCTGTTTTATAAATAAGTAAATAAATATTCGGGACACTAGCATACACTTTCGTCTGACCCCAAACTAAGCAAAGCTTGTACTATGGTGGCTAGAGATTGTTATATATACCTAAATAGATATTAACACCCAGACATAGAACAAACACAAAATGTTCATCACATAAATGTTTGTCCTAGGTGGGAATCGAATCCACGCCCCCATACTCAGAAGGCAGGTTCACTATCAAATGAGCCACCGAGTTATAGTCGATCATTGTACGATTATAGTACGTATAAATAAAAGTATGAAATTTTGATAAGTAATTTATTAATCGCTTTAAAAAGCTAAAAAAAGTTACTAGCCTTGATTCTACGAGTTTCTAAGCCGCTCTCGCCTCTGACAAAGGTTTTAATACGATTTATTAAATTTTAAAACTTAAATTTTTAAACTTTAAAATTAAATTTAACATCTGTAAATTAAGAATTTGAATCGATTTCCAAAAAAGGAGGACGTTATTACGTTCCTTAGTTTGTGTCTTTGTACGTCTATTTATGGTTCGGACGCTAACTCAATAACCTTAGTTTCCCCACGCTAATTTGTTTGTCTGTCTGTGTTTTTATTTGACCTTCTCTTTCCCACTTCTTGGCCAAGCTCGGAAGACAGACAGACAAAACTGTAAAAAGTAACATTATTAAAAGAAAATCAAAAACCCCGCTGCAAAATGTTGTACCCTATGTCACTTCTACTATCAATACGATTATAATGACACCTCACATGTTGAAATCCATCAAGCATTTTAGGCTACTTCTTGCGCAGTCAGGAAAAAGAGGGACTTTTTACAGTTTAGCCTGTCTTAGGCCAACACTATTAATACAGTCTTTTTTTCAAACCTTTCTCACCGGTCGCGCCATTGTGCCATATTTTGACTCTTGGCTTTATTCTGGCATGTCTAATTATTATCTCGGTCTCATTCTATCTCGTTAGAAGAATCATGAGAGTAAAAGTGACCAAGATAAGACCACACCAGCCAGAATAGCCCAAATAGCCCTTGTCTGAGACACCCACTCTGTAAAGACCTTTGCCCTCCTGTCTGGATGCACTCAGGTCGCATTATATTATCTAATTTAAGTTATTAAAATTTTGTGAATTAATTATTAACATTATTATAATAAGAAGCAGATTTTGAGGCAAGTAATTAAAATCTGATTTGAATCTTTTGATGAACTAGGATCGGTAATGAAATAATATGAATTTAAATATTAATGATATGTTTATTTTACTCGGACAGTAGCATAAATATTGAAATTAAAATAAAATAAATTATATAAAATAGTAAGTATTTATTTGTACACAACTTAAAATAAAAACAGAAAATTAAAGAAAACTTAAACTATTAATTAAAAACTAGAACTTAATTTAACTAAATAAATCACAAAAATTTAAATTATATTAAATTTAAAACATTGCACTAATGTAAGTTATGTATACAATTAATGAACCTAAAAACAATTTACCCATCGTTTGTCTCAGACAGATACATAACAAATGGCGGTGGTTAATATATTTATTTAATCCGCAATAATACAAAAATCGAAGCTTAAAACCGACTTCACGTTATCCATGAAAACAATATATAGGCTTTTGTTGATATTTTAAAAACACGATCTACCAAACAAAAAAAAATCATTAAAATCAATTCACGATTGGCGAAGTAATCGCGTAACATAATTATGTACATACAAAAAAAAACATACAGTCGAAGTGAGAACCCCTCCTTTTCAGAAGTCTGTTAAAAATCTCTCTCTCTCTCTCTCTGGTCGATCCTTCATGGCTAAAGATCGCGACCACCCTTTTGCTTCACCCAGCGATTTGTCAGTATCCTCCACTTATTCGCTATCGCTCTCGCTCTGTAGCACCACTTCCTCAAACCTGGACGAGCTGGTCTGACCACCTCATCGGGGATCTACCGCGTGATCTCTTGCCCTCTACGTTTGCGCAGATGATCAGCTTCTCCAAATTCTCGTCCGGGCGTCTTATAATCTGTTAAAAATAATAGTCAGTAAAACCCCAAGGTGCCGACAGTAAACAGTTAATTCTACGGAAAATCTGCAGTGACATTGACGAAAGATTAGCAGTGCAGCCGCCCGCCCTAACGAGCGCCGGCCGCCCAACGATGCACAATTAATCTCCATACTGCTATGAATAGATAGGCCGAAACTGTATAGTCGGAGGATCGCAACCTAAAGTGTAGCTAGTTTGCAAAACAAAGTATTCAGCTATCTTACAAAACAATTTTGATCCAAATGCACTGCAAGCAAACGTATTAAAACATTTTGTTCGAACCTTTTTGATTATATAATATCTATTCTGGGTCTATGGGTGTTAGTGGTCCAGGTATTTGAGTGTTTTCTATAGCATCCCCAACTCAGGAAAATATAGTGGAAAGCTGTGAGAGTAAGCGTTATTTTATTTAGATATATTATTGTAAGGTCATTTCTTTTAACCTAGTTGGTAAAGTCTCGTCTCTAGCCAGAGGGAGCTGGTTTGATTCAAGCTATTGAAAGCACGCACCAATGTGTACATTGTGTGAACAATTCAAATGCGTATTTAATGTCATCTGCTGTATAACTGGGTTGGGTTATGGTTACAAGCTCGTCCTCTGTCACATTGGCACTGAATATTGTCCGGTAAAGTGTGGGTGTTGTAATTCATATCTGCCAGACCCTTTCGGGGAAAAGCATGACGATAAATAATCACATCACACTAATATTAAAAATGCGAAGGTTTGGATGGATGTATGGATAGATGGATGTTTGTTACTCAATCACGCCAGTACTGCAGAACAGATCTAGATGAAATTTGGCATAGAGATAGATCTACTTTTTAACCGCGAGTGAAACCACGGGGCACAGCTAGTAGTGTATAATTTAAAAAATGGTTGTTCAATTAACTAAAAGGTTCTGAAAAAATAAATTCCAATCCTTTTCTGTCCTTCTCATCAATCCTTCCGAGTATTCTGATCATTTTGGTTCATCTTTTTTAATCTGTTGTCGTAACCAGGACCCCATTATAATTACGTTGAAATAAAACCGGTGACAAGTTAATGAAAAAACTTCGGAGAAGCCTCATTGTTGACATGATGATTCGAGGACGAGTATTGGGAACGACAACGAGTAACGAGGACACAAACATGTTTTTTTGACGTGTACCTAGGTATAATTGAGTAAGGGCACGACACACTGAAGCCGCAAAGAAAAACGCTCCTCGTGATCTAACTAGGTCGCTAAGCTGAAGAAATTATAAGGCTGTGACGCGAAACTATGGCAGCTCTATGAACATAATTAAATTTTTACTTGTCGCTTCTGGAATGCTGTCAGGCGGCCACCGACATACTCTTAGTTTGATCACTCGAAATCGCTGTCACGTCGTAGTCGCTTAAGCAGAGCGACCACTGCCTAAAGCCACAAAAATGTCTTTATTTAGACGAAAGGGAAATAAATCAATTAGATTCAATACCAAATATACGGTTACATTATAAATACGTTTCATAATAATTATACGGTTACATTGCATGCATGCTGCGCGGTTGCATTGTTTTATTTAATTTAATTTTAATTTATAATTTGAACTACTTAAGTTTCTTTTTTCACTTTCATTGACCATTATTTTATTTTATTTCAACTTATTGCTTATTATTGGACTTTTTATTTTATTTTATTTTTATTTTTTTTATTTTAAATGTGATGATTTATACTTATGGACTATGTCTGAAATAAATGATATTTGATTTGATTTGATAAAATAAATGATGCTACGTTACGTTTGATACAAAATCAAAACACACGGTTACACAAGTGCTACGATCTTGCTACGAATACCATCTACGGCGTAGCAGGTAATTACGAAATCACCACAATCGTTTTTTTTTTAATTCTGACAAAATTCTATTATCAGTATTTATAATTTATTAGAATAGGTAAAATACTTGTTTTGATCAATTCAATCTATTATAAAGCCCCACAAGTTTTCAAAGGAAGATAAAGTTTAAAATAAAAAGTTTCTTCTACCATTCAGGCAATTATTCTATTTTTATTGTTCATCTCAAATCATTAATTCTAAGCGCCATTGAGTGTAGCACCCTTTAAAAGAAAATTGCAAACAAAATGCCTCACAGAAACATTTGTGTGAAATAATAGCAAAACATTCCTTAAGAGGCCATTGTTCCGTCTAACTCGAAATAAAAATGAATAATAAGTATGGAACGGAATAAAATGGGAAGGAACAGAATATAACGGTACGGAGCCACAAATTACCTTCTACAGATACCACATAAAAATATTTGTTCCGGTCAAAACTCACCAAACTTGTGATTTACTAAACGAGAGTGCCGTTGTTAGCGCTCCGACAAAAATATTTATCATTGGCTACTTCAAAGTTAAATTGCGATCCAACCATACGAACCATAGCGACAAAACACATTCACACGACGTGACGTCGCGTCAAGTTTTGTAAATCTACGTCGTAGCTCATAATGAATAAAATCGTTAAACGATTTCATAATTTTATTATCTTGTATGTAGCACGACACGACGTCGTGTCGTGCATGTTTGTTTTGAACCATATCAAACACTGAATCAATCAAAGTGTTTTTTTAGTTTGCTAATAATAGTCACCCATGGGACGCGTGCTAAGATAATCTTTATTGCGGGATCTATACGAGATTATCTGTGTATGAAACATACGAAAATTGGATTTTTTATGTTTATGTGAAATCAAACGGCCGAAGGCACAGCGAATCAATTTCCGATTTGAAGAAACTATGATGTCAGGGCAGTTGAACAACTTTTGGATCGATCTGTAAAATTGGAAAAATAAAGTTGACGTTGACATATATTATAGTTAATTTAGTACCTATATAGCCTATAGCGCTGTAGGCTATATAGCACGCGACGTTGCTATATAGCCTACAGCGATATAGCGATGGTAGCCTAGTTGGGAGAAGGCCCGTCTCTCAAGCCAGAGAGAGTGGGTTCGAAACCAGCCGACGGCACGCACAAATTTGTTCGATATACGATATGCTGGTGCGACATTGCTCATTTATTAAACAGATAAATATCATCACACCTTTTTCCCCAAAGGGATTGGTAGAGGTGTATTACACCCACACTTCAACTGAACACAGAGCAAAGAACTTTATTAACAACTATTTCTTATATTTTATTTCGTTAGGGAATCACGCACTTTTAAAAAACTTAACAAAGTTAAAATAATTATATTAATATAAATGTAGGCATATCTCTGATGGAAGTGCTATATTCATGCTACGAATTCTACCTACGGCGTAGCATTTGACTACGAAATCGCTACGTTGAGAATCACTCGCAATTCAAACAGCTTTTAGGCAACTGAAAAGCCCCGCCTACACATGCGTTCAAGTGTACCAATTCTCTATCATCGTACCATCCAAGTCTGTATTTCAGCGAACTGTATTCAACAATACTCACTACGCTCCACGGTGAATACGAAATCGACAACGACATTTCCCGCACATGCCTTCGCAACCATGTGAGGGACCGTAATATCAACAGACACATATCGTCACCGATATACGACAAACTTACGCATGCGGGTGGATGAATGACAGAACTAAAACTTTTCTAGTGAAGCTATCGGCTATGTTCCGGAACTCCGATAGAGGCTCCCGCATTCATCTGTGTAGTTAGTTGGTATGAGTAGGTATACCTGTATTGCAACCAATAATGTATTGAACAATGCCCGTTTTCCACTATGAATACAAAATACGCTGTCTTGTCGGATTCGTGCTGATATTGCAAGCCATAAACTCTTATTGCTTCTCTAACTCTTATTGCTACTGTAGTTAGGTACAGTGTTGCTTGAATGAGATATGAGCTTAGAAGTTTCTGGAAATTGTAACAACAATTGTAACTATTGTGTTAGTGTAGTGCTAAATTTCAAGTAGATAACTGTACAGATGGTTGCATTGTTTCTTTGTACAAGTTTTAATAGCTAACAACATCGAAGGTAGACGGAGTGTAGGAATCTAGGTGGCAAGATAGGTCAATATAGCGGGTAGTCTAGACTATTTACCTACATTTTACATATGACCGAGCCTGATGGCATAATGATAGGCTTATTGTAAAAAAAAAATACGAAAAACAGAGTGACCGAAATTAGTCAAAAAACTTATTGTGTTTTAGTCCAACATTTTTTTTTGTTTCTTCAGCTTAAGTGAGAGAAACTATACATATGCATGCATGATTACACAAATGACACAATGCTTTAACTCTTAAAGTTACTAAAAATTCACGGACGAATCTAGATCACGTTTAGTACTTGATTTATCAGAACTGTCCTTTATCGTTTGCAAGGCCACAACGGGGCTCAAAGTTCAGGGGGCCTACCATGGTATCATATCGACATGATGTGTACGGTTTGTTTCTGACGCTGCGCGAATTCGAACCGTGTCGCCGCGCAGCATCGAAATCAAAACGTAACCATCATGACAATAAGATGCCATGGTAGGCCCCAGGTCCCTTTAGTAATTATGCTAAAACGACCTCACATTTCACATTGTATCTAATTTAAGATTTATGTACCACTCACACAAAGAAATGATACTAAATTAAACAAAAAAAACCCCGGTAAGCTGAGATCATTTCCCACTCATATTCAAGTTCAAGTTAAAAAACAAAATTATAATCGGCTTATCCGTTCGGGAGCTAAGATGACACACACACACACAAACACACACACACACACACACACACACACACACACACACACACACACTCACACACACACACACACACACACACACACAAACACACACACGGACACGTCAAATTGATAACACCCCGTAGTTTTTGCATCCGGGGTTAAAATGAGTAATTTTAAAACTGGTTATAGTTTAAACGAAATAGTGATCCATGAGCGCTATAAAGTTGCCTATTTTTAAGGTCTGAATGCAACCATGCAGGTTTTCATTAACAACACAATACAATTCACCGCAAATTTGCACACCCGCCATTATCTCTGATCACAAATTAATCCGCGCGACGTCGTGTCGGTTACAAAATAATTCCCAAATTTACGTCAGCGGTAATCCAATAATTCTCAGGATCAGTTTGGAATATCAATTTCGTCGATAATTGTTGTTATTAACACTGTGTTAATGTAACAGCATTATCTACATAATTACTAGTAGCTCAGTGAGTTGTAGATTTCGCGGCCAGCGTCGCAAAATCTATAGAGAAGCGGTTAAGAAATACGATCTGTAGAGAAAGATAGAGATCCGGATAGAGTTCCGGACAGAGATCATTTGATATTTTCATCTCATCTTTTTTCGTCCTTGTTGCTATTGTTTGAAACGTCATAGGTGTGAGAGTGACCAAGATAAGATCTCATCTCATCTCACGCGCAGGAATAGCCCACTGGACAGAACTTCAGACCGAATTCGGACATAAGATAGCATTTTTTTCTTTTTTAACCTCCGCCGCAAAAACAACGGGATGTCATAAGTTTGACGTGTTTCTGTGTGCGTGTGTCTGTCTGTGGCATCGTAGCTCTCGAATGGATGTACCTATTTGTTTTTTTTTGTCTTAAAAGTGAATTAGGAATTGACATGTCGGGGGATTTTTAGATTTTTAATTTTAACTCATTTCATTCTTCGTTTGTTTGTAACGCTTTCACGAATTAATTACTCAACCGATTGTCGTGAAATTTTGCATACACGTTGTCTGGGTTTTAGAAAAGGACATAATATGGTGCCTTTTATCCCGAAAAAAAAAACGGTTTCTGTGGGACCGCGGGGGAAACCGCGGCGCGAAGCTAGTAATTTTGTAGATCGCTTAATCTAAATTAGAATTATTATTAGCAATGCCTAATTGTCTTTTTAGAACTTTCATTCAGTTAACTCGTTTTTGTGTTTGATATTTGTGAGAGTCTAAAATATTTCAAAACCATTTGAAAAGTTACCTTTCTTTAACGATTCAACTCAGAACTTAAAGATCTAAGCTTGCCAAACTCATTTCGCGCCCAATAAAACCTTGGCAAGCAAACCACTGCCTCAGTAGTTCTTCCTAAACAATAAAACACCTGCAGCCAAAGATATATGATGCCTGCACCGGACAATACAGACCAACATTACGTCAAAGCAGCTTAGGTGACTCTCACATTACTCCGCGCCAAGCAACGCAACGGTGCGCGAGACGAGTCAAAACTCGAGAACGGAGAGACGTTGTCGGTGTGTCGCTACTTAAAGCTGCGCCCCGCGGTGCTGACAGCTATTAAAAGTAGCTATGTGCTATTCCAAACTATATCTACGAGTATGTAACTAAACTATAATCGCATGTTTGCCAAATTTCATCTAGATCTGTTCTGCCGTTCTGGCGTGATTGAGTAACAAACAACCATCTAGCCTCGTCCAAAGTACCAGTGTTACAATTGAAGGTGTAACTCGTTGGGAACAAACTAATTTTCGAACTTATAATATTAGTAGGATATTACTATCATTTACATCATTATTGTTACATTATTTTACGTTCCACTGCAGGGTCACCGACCTACCCTACGTCGCGTTTCCTCGCGATGTTTTCCTTCACTGTAAGAAAATGTGTCAAATTTAAATGTACATTAACTTTTCTACGACAGAAAAGTTCATAGGTTCACAGCCAGGATAATAATAATAACTGAGATATTTTATGCTAAAACCGCGGTCCAGCGTCCTGCCGCGTACGCAGCGCGGAGCAGAGGCTAAAATACTTCGATGGTACCACATTAAAAAAACGCACTCCTAGAGCAGTGCGAAAATCGTCCAAACTAAAGTGTACCACAGTGGGCTGGGGTAAAGTGTGCCACTTCTAGTCGCTTCTACCGGTCACTGGGGTGGAACGGGGTAAGCGTGCCACTTCTTGCCTACTGGGGTGGAGCGGGCTAAAGCCATTTCCAGTGGACATTGCATTTCCCTCCCCTTTGTAGTAGGTGTCCAATTCATCTTGCTGAACAAAGAAGAGGTCGTAAATAATGCAACCCGTGCAAAGTTATTTACAAGGCAATGTAACATCTCACGAGAGAGCTTTACAATTGTCTGTCTTGAAAATAATCGAGATTTTCGATATCAACAGAGTTTCAAGTAACAGTTATTAGGGTCAGCAAATTTTAAAAATGCAATGACTACAGTTCATGTGGCTTAGGCATAGTAAAAAAAACACGGTATAGAGCTAGAGTTTTTAGGTAAAGTGTTCTTTAGGGATAGTGTTAACGGGATTTGATGTTTATCGGAGTCTTACTTTGACTTAAATAAATAAAATAATTCGGGACAATGTCACACGGTTGCTTGACCTGACTAAGCAAAGCTTATACTATGGCTGCCAGAGCCTGATATACATACATATATAATTGTAAATACATACTTAAATAGATATTAACAGTCAGACATAGAACAAACACAAATGTTCATCACATTAATGTTTGCCCTAGATGGGAATCGAACCCAGGCTCAAGCTCACTTTTCAGTTACATTAATAATTACGTACAAACTTGGCAAATATTGACACGATTCTTAAAAATGGGTTCTAAACAAATCTTCAGTTTAGGAGCAAAGTCAAAGTTAAAATGTTATTATTCAATTTAGGTATCAAAGATACACTTATGAACGTCAAAGTTTTTTTTTAAATAGACTCGACCGCCTTGTTCGGATAAAGAACCTCTACTCAGAAGAACAGGCAAGAAACTGAAGGAAAGAGCAAAGCGTGAAACACATTTTATAAGCTGCAATATTTTATTAACGCTTTTTATGTACTTTAAGCAGAATATTGACCGAGCTGAGCGAGTTCTCAGAGTCTACTGGGACACCTAAGCGTTTGTTTGTTGACTTGAGTATTGTTGCCCAATCCTCATGGTGTTACAAGCAAGTAGTTTTTCAAATACAATTTTTGAGTTAGAATATAAGCTAAATTAGACGAGAAGTTATGGAAAACGAGGTCTCCTTCCGAGGCGTACTACTACCTAGTTTATATTAAAGAAATTAATGGTATTTAGAAATTACATGCTGTCTCTTATACGACAATCTAGTTGCACGACAAACTTCCTCAATTACCTACTACGAAACAACCAGAATCACGAACGATCGATTATCCTTACTGTATTTATAAATGGAAAAGTTAGTTTGATCGCTTGTTTATTTGTTACACTTGCACGCCTCAACTACTCAACCGATCATCATGACATTTTGGATGCACGTTGTCAGAAGACAGAAAAAGATATTTATGGTAACTTTGATCCCGAATTTTTTTCACGTTTCCTGTGAGACCGCGGGACGCAGCTGGTCTATAACAAGGCCCCAATTCTCGAAAACGCCAACCCTCTTGCTAATAAACGTTGTGTAGCCTCGGAATAGTTATAAAGTGTTTTGTCTTTTTTGATAGAGTTCAAAAAGAAAAATTTAATAATAGTGCGTGGAATCCGTCCGCGCGGAAGAAGTGCAACTTCTGTGTATCTTTTTTACTACGCGCATGCATTCGAGTCCCACGCATTCACTTTCGCTCTTTCTCTTTCTATTCGTTCGTTCGTTTAACACCCCTTGGGAGGGGCCCAAGGGGTGTTAAACGTTTAACGCAACATTGTTGAAGTGAAACTTCTAATGCGACTTCCAACAAGGTTGCGTTAAACGTTTCACTTCAAAAAAACTGACTATTCCAAGCCTATAGTCGTATACAACGTACTATATTAGAAAGGGGGCTAGAGAGGTAAGTATCTATTCAGATGATTCTAAATAGGATTAAAGCTATTCATGTCTACATAATCGTTACCCTAAATAAGGCTGAACTTATTTATTTAGGTTAGTTCAGTACATTCACGGATCATTAATTGAGAAAACCTCAATAGATAAGGGTTCTTTATACGCAACCCACGGGTAGTAGAGTAAGCGGTAGTTAGTTAGTTGGGGGCAATTCTGCTAACCATAACCGATGCTAAACTAAAAGCGTTGACGGTGCGTTTGTCATAAAAAAGGTCGAGGAACGGTTTAGTATTTCTAACGCTTCGCAAACGTGCCAGCTGGGCTACCGGTGACAGGTTTGTGAAACATTAGTGATACTAAGCCGTTCGCCATCCGATTTTTTTTGACAAACGGCCAGTGCGTCGTTTCTACTAAGCAATTGTTTTTAAGCACGTTTGTCATAAAATGAATTGAAATTTGACACTTCTTGACACTTCTTCTGTCTTTCAAAAAGTGTCAATTAGAGGCAATACAATTACAATTTTAAAAAAAATTAGGATTGCCCCCCAGAACTAGCTCAAACCTTTCAATATCGTACCAAACCCTCGGGATAGCTAATGAAAGTAAACGATCTCTTCAACAATAAGTGGCGCTGAGCTATTAGGCACGAGTGTAATTATTACGGCTAAAGTGCTGATTATGATAAGACAGAGCGATAACTCACGCACAAGCAAAGTCTGTGTACAGCCCGCTTCACATTATTGACTATCTCGGTGGCTCAGTTGAGGCGTGGGTTCGATTCCCACCTAGAGCAAACATTCATGTGATTAATATTTGTTTGTTCTATTTCTGGGTGTTAATATCTATTTATGTATGGATTAAATAAAACATTCATGTAATTATGTACTTATGAACATTATTCTCTGGGAGCCATAATAAAAGGTTTGCTTAGTTTGGTATCAGACGACTGTGTGCAAATACAAACATAATCTAAAAATAAATTGCTGTAAACGTAATGCTGCGAATGAAATGTTATATTCCTTCATTGACATTTTTTCATATTATTTCATCATAAAATTATAAAGTTCGATTTTGAACTACATTTCTCAAAAGCAATAACGTTCTGCGTTATTAAATTTACCAATGCATGACAGATAAGTACAGTTAAGAAATAGGTAAATTGGAAAGATCTATTTATTTATTTTTTACTCCATTTTGCGTTACGCACTGCGCCGCGCCGTCAACAATATATTTTGAGATTGTCCATCTATCTGATTTGTTAATCTGTGTGCAGAGGTAGAATTACAGCTATGTGGCAGCCGTTAGTTTTGATTAACCTTTCTGCACAACCGTTAATCTTGGGAGTTTCCGGTTAGGGAAAAAAGCGTTGAATTCACTGGGGATGATATTTATTACAACTTATGAAAGGGCATTGTGGAAGGTTGAGCCAAAATCGTCCCGTAATGTAAGTAAGAAGTGAGGTGTATTATGTTTAATATCTTTTTGCCAGCTTTTACCTTTTCTGCTGCCAGGGGCTTTTTACGTTAATTGCAGACATATACGCACTAGCCCCTTTACTAATAAACGTTTAAGTTAAATAATGCTTTGTCTTTTTCGATCGAATTGCAAATTAAAAAGAAAAAACACCCATACTTTGCCGGATGATATTCAGTCCCAAATGTAGCAGCGGACGAGCCTGTTGCTATACACCGGGCTCCAGTTACACAGCGAATCATTTAATACTCACCATATGTAACTAATATGTTTGTTTTCAAATATGCAACATGTGCGTATGTAACTAATATTGAAAATCTATCCAAAAAACAACAACTGGTAAGTCAAGTCAGAGACCTTCAGACTGCTTTACAAAAGCTTTTAAAAGGGGTGGAAATGAGAGGGTGGAAGTGGAGAATATAGAGTATAGGATATAGAGTGTGAAATACTCTGCCAGACTGTGTGGTTCCCTGACACTTATTAGTCGGGGTGTCTTCAAGTCTCGAGTGAATCGGTTTCCTATAGGCAGGCGTGCTCCAGCGTAGGCCGCATCACTGCTTATCATCAGGCATGTTTGCGGCCAAACGCAAGCCTATTAAGTAATAAAATATGAGGATTTTTATTCCTGTATTCCCCTTTGATGACAATAATTATGATACTTAAAAAAATGTCTCGTCTGAGTCCGTGGAGTAATTTTTTTAATAAAAAAAACCGTTTTAAAACTGAAACCAGGGTTAACAACTACGTCTATGCGAACTTGCTTTCTTTATTATTTATACTGTGTCTCAACTAAGTTGAATTACGACCGGCAGTTAGAGCCCGCCTCAATTCTCAATTGCTACATTCCCATTGAACCATCTTCATGATTTCAACCTCTTTCAAGTCGGTCCTTTCAGTTCATTTAGCTACGCAATTCACCAGAAGAGTTGGACCAAAGAGCGTATTGGACAGAGGTAATGTGTTGTGGAGGGATGAGTGACGAAGGTACGCCTATTTTCGGAAGGGTATTGGTATGGCAAATAATTTTCAAGGCTAAATTCAGTCTGTTCCTTTTGAAACCTATTTCAAATTAATTCAAACGTGTAAAACAAGAGCGTGAGCCAACGTGGTAGATAACGGCTCTGTCACTCGGCGTCAGGTAGGTCGGTGTCCCTGTAGTGGGACGTTAATTAATTAATTAATAAAGCCCTTTATTCAGACCAACTTAGTATCTACTATTTACAAAGTATTAAGAACTAAAACCTGTGAGATAATTAATACAAGTATATTTTTAATCTATTCTAATCCAATACTTAATTATTTTTTATAGGTCTGTTTGCCAATCGGCAAAGCCAGTGGGACGTAAAAGACTATAATCATTCCAGGAGCTAGCACGTGATGACGTCACTCGTCATCCGCTTCTTTTGAACTTGCTGTAGATGACATATTTCGGTCTTGTTTAAGCATCGATTGACGTCACTACGTGTTTCCCATGGGTCCATTTTTGACTCGGAATGCTACACTTAGCGGAATGAGATGCTGTAAAAATATATTTTCCAATGAAAACTTCTTTGGTGCCTAAAACGTAGCTACTTAATCGTTAATCGTAGCTTGTACGAAAATATTAAAATGACGCACACATGCGAGCGAGCCACACTTAAAACTTAGCATGCCCACAATGCTTTAGGTTTCGCGAAGGCTGATTAAAATAATATTTAGTGATAAAGTCTTTGAAAAATTGTTTCAAACACATTCAAGCAAAACTCTACTTAGCACGTCTACAATTATTTAGGATTTTGACTCCGCACATTTTATCCATTCAGCTAAAGTGATGGCTGGTTTAAAAATCAAGAAAATATAGTATTATATTTCAATGAGACATTCTTTAAAAAAATGTTTAAACATAATAAAGCAGCACTAAAAACGGAACACGTCATAATGTTTTAGTTTTTTGACTGCAACACTATTGTGCATTTAGCCGCAGTGAAGAACATAAACTATTTACAAATAATTTAGTTCGCAGTCTTGATACTGGCAGGTCACGTTTGGCGGTAAAACGTGGCTGTCAATTGGCGACCAGAAAATGACAAGCGCCAACTTAGCGGCAAAAATATAAAAAATACCGCTTTTTTTATTGACGCTGTAAAATGAAAAATGAAATGAAAAATACATATTTTATCCTGCAGTCGCCGTTGGCGTCGCCGAGGTCTTTTTACTTTTAAATAAAGCATGCACCTTTATAAATACTACTACTGCTATATACTGCTATATATATATATATATATATAATACTACTGGGGACATGCGACTGTACATGTTAAAACTCTACGTTCATGGTTAAAACGCCGGCTATTATTAATAGGCTGACAACACACCGAGCTACACCAGCGTTAGGTATATATGAATAGCGGCTACCCGCGACTTCTTTCGTGTTTTTAAAGAAAAAAAAATAGTATCCAAAATCTTTCCTCTTAATGTACTATAACTCAAATCAAATCAAGTTAATTCATGAAAATGGTGACAGTTTCACTTACAGATAAACCTTAGGTAATATAAGAGTAGCATTTGTTAATAAAATTTGTCTTGTAGTACCTACATTAATATGTACCTACAATATTCTTGTGCTGCAGGTGACTACATTGCTTCATATTCTCAAAGTGTAGGAGTATGTATGTAAAAACGAATTATCAATTTCATCAAGATTGGTTCAGCCGTTTAGCTGTGAAAAGTCTACGAACAGACAGACAGACAGAGTTACTTTCGATTTTCAATATTAGTATGGATAGTATGAATGGTATGTAACAAACAGGTAGGTACTTTTCTGGGATACGGTTTGAAATGTCAAAATCCTACATAAACCTTTATAAAAATAAAGGCGTTAGTGTAGGTGTGTGTTTGTTATTCTTTCACGCTTTAGAAGGACGGATTCGGATAAAATTGGTATGAAGGTAGTTGACATCCTCGATTGTAGGCTCCGGTTGTTTTTAAACAATCGTTAATCCATGTCAGAGGCCTTTGGGCGGCCTAGACAATGACACTGGGACTACATTAGCGCGCAATAATCCATGTCTCATTGTCGTGCTAAAATCATCGTTACCGGTTTTCGGAGATGTTCTTGTCTACATTAGTGGTTAGCGGTCAACTCGTGGCCTCTCTTCGGAGTTGCCGAGGGCGATAATTCGCCTTATACATCGCCAAGTGATGAACTAACCGGCCACACTTGTCGCGATAGGCCGAATCATCGCTGAAAGCCGCTAATGTAACCGTAGCATAACACAGGGCTAGCAACTCGGCCTATACGAATTTTCTGGCTTTAGCTTACAATACACTAAATTTGCTATTTTATAAATATAGGTAACACCCCGGAGCGTAGCTAGCTACCTAATACTAAATTATGAACTGAAATAATAACTAACCATGTATGTACGTGCGTGGGGTAAAGTTTTATCAGGTTGCCTATCGGCTTAAAGGTTCCGCGACGCTCCGAATTTGCCATATTTTTTTTATAACTTAATAGGCTTGCGTTTGGCCGCCAACATGCCTGATGATAAGCAGTGATGCGGCCTACGATGGAGCACGCTTGCCTATAGGAAACCGAATCACTCGAGACTCGAAGACACCCAGATTATAAGTGTCAGGGAACACACACTCTGGCAGAGTATTTCACACTCTAGCGGTCCGTATAAGAAAAGAGGAACCAAAGCGTATCGTGCGTGTTGTAGGTATGTCTATCATAAAACGATGCCACTTTTTTGAACTCTTGGTTGTTTTATAAAAGAACGGGCTAGATATAAACGCCATTGATAAATTTCTTGTAAACCATTTGTCAGACCATGATGAAATTTGGCATGTCAAATTATATAAACTATATCTCCACCCATATATGTCCTTGATTTTTAATTTTTTTAAAAGCTATGAAAAATATTGGCATTTGTAAGGGGTCACTGTTGGCTGATTTATTTTGAAGATATACAAAGCAAATTAAAAATCACTTAACACAAGGAGGCTGTCTACATCATTAGCTTGTAAATGATCCCATAATTTAAGGGAATTTTTTATTTATTTAAGAATGGTTATTGAAATGCAAGAGTCATAAAAATGATTGAAATTGCACTTTGACACTCTGTAGATAACTTTAGAGGCTCGTCAGTTTCTTAACTTGCTCATTTCGCTAATCATCTTCTAGACGAAATGGCAATAGAACACCTTTAGCCAATGCGAAGTCAGTCTAAAGTGGTCGCCGGACCCTTAATTCCGTTCTAAGCGCATTTTAAATTCAAACCAGGCTTTTTGCAGAGTCAAGAAACACGAAGCTCAGATTTTTCTCAAATTCACTGAATTTCCAATCCAAATTAGATTGAAAGATGGGATGCAAATCAGGCACTGAAAAATAGAGTGGGAGTTGTAAAGGGTTAAATCTTCTGAAAAGGGTTAGAATGCACGAAGCAAAAAACGTATTTTTGAAAATACTCAAGTCTTTTCAAAACTAAAATATTGGAAAGTAAGGTCTGAGTATGCCCAGGTGGACATCAATGAAATTCCCAGTACTTAAAAGCAATTAATCTTTATTTAGACCTAGATATATTAAATGTTTGATTAACTCAGTTATAGATGTATTATTCTATGAGTATAGTCAAATATTATGGCGGATAACTTTTCCATAAACCATTAAATTTTTATTGGCGTTAGTTTCTTCTCTAAAATTGTCAGTTGATTGAATTGCAATTTACTTCTACTAATGAAATCTGGTCTGGTCTGAAATCGTTAAAATTAGACAAAAGGCCATGTACTTCTCACGTTGTTGATCAATGTTCACGTGATGTAAATCAAATGATCTACGTTAGTTTTTCTTGAGAGCCACGGCTCTAAAACTAACATACATCAGTTAAATGCAAATAAATTTCTTCAAAGATTAATTATTCAATTATCTGTAGCCTCCCAGACTCAGTGAGCTGCAACCCTAGGTGAAAATATCGCGTCAGCTGTATTCGAGCGAATAAATCAAGCGCGTGACGCCCCTAAATTAAAAATTGAAACGTAGTTGTTTCGTAATTTAAAGCTGTGTACAGACGTTTTGCAGCGCAATGCACAACTACAGCGTAAATGGCTACCAGCCAGGGGCGCCTAAATAAAGCGCCCCTGACGAAAATGGTATGGAGTAAAACGAAAAAAGTTTTTGTAACGATCGATTGTGGTAAGCCACCATAATACATCTTTGTCTGCCTAGGTGGCTCAGACGGTAGTGAATCTGCCTTCTGAGCTTATATAGGGGCGTGGGTTCGATTCCCACCTAGGGCAAACATTTATGTGATGAACATTTGTGTTTGATCTATGGCTGGATGTTAATATCTATTAAGTATGTATTTAAAAACAAACATGTATGTACATCAGTCTCTGGCAGCCATAATACAAGCTTTGCTTAGTTTGGGGCCAGGCAACCGCGTGTGGCAAATGTACCGATTTTTTTTTCGTGTATGAAGCAATGTAGCAAAACCAGAAGTCTATACTAACCTTTAGCCAACTAAAATATGCAGATACCGTAGTTCAGTGTTAATCTCGTTTGAACAGTTACATGTTTCAGTTCGTTTCAGTCCAGTGGTTCGCTGTAAATTGGATTTGATCCACAGTTTTATCGCGGGGATAAAATACATGTATATAGAGTGATTTTAATCAAATTTCATCCAAAAAAGAAATGAAACAAGTAACATTATTAAAAGAAAAACAAAAAACCGGGCTGCAAAATGTTGTACCCTATGTCACTTACACTATCAACACGATTCAAATGACACTTCGCATTTAAAAATACATTAAGCTGTTTAGACTGTAGGGCATGCCAAATAAAGCATACATACATACACTCGAAAAACATAACCCTCCTTCATCTTCTTCCTTCTTCTCAGTCGGGTAAATATACAACCCGTTGTATTAATTTAATTAATAAATTCGGGTCATTTTTCACACACGGTCGCCTAACCCCAAGGTAAGCAAAGCTATGGCTGCCAGAGACTGATATACTTAAAAATATATTTTAAGTACTTACTTAAATAGAAATATAACGCCTAGACATAGAACCAACACAAATGTCACGACATAAATGTTTGCTCTAGGTGGGAATCGAACCCACGCCCCAAGCTCAGAAGGCCGTCAATACAAACTGAGCCACCGAGGCAGTCGTGTTAAGTAGGTTTCAAGCAAAAGTCTGCTAATTAACAAGGAAATTAGGAAAAGAACATTGTGATTGACGGAATAAGGAAGTGGACAACTTTGGAAATCGATAGGAAATTACCTAAGTCGATCAGAGGGATATTTTTCTACGAAAATCGGTTGTCGATAAATTATTCAAAAACAGTTTTATGTGATCTGATAGTCAGTTAATAGGCTTGCGTTTGGCCGCCAACATGCCTGATGATAAACAGTGATGCGGCCTACGATGGGGCACGCTTATTACTCCTAACAAAGCCCACTTTTTTTAAAATAAATTAAAAAAAAAGTGGGCTCTTGCTAAGAGAACTGGTTCATACTCTTCCAATTTAAAGCAGTTAAGTCATCAGAATTCTTCACTAAACCAGGTGCTACAAAAATCCTGTTGTATCTAGGAAATACACATCCAGTGTGGCGGGAGATAGCAATAATGCTAGTTAAAATTAAATATTAAGTAAAAAAAAACTTCATACACATCGCGCTCCTCCCCCGAAAAACACGAACACAATGTCGCGTTTGCGCGTCGTACCCCTTCTTCTTAGAATAAAAGCCGCCAACACTATGATACAGATTTGTTAAAATTTTGTCAATTTTTTTTCTTGCTTTCCTAATCCGGTCATTATTTTTAATTGTTTTTATTGATGAATACTTCTAATAATAATATGTGTGTATGTGCCCTTCAATTACATAAAGAACAGAGTTTTTGCAACTCCACGTATAAACATCGCTAGGAAACTGCCACGTTATAAAAGTTAACTATTCAACGAACTTTTCCAAATAAAACGCTACATTTTTGCTCACAGAATAAAATACGACGCTAGCAAAACAAAACCGTCTAAAAAATAACAACTAGGAAAGCAACAACTTTTCTATCAAACAATAAGTTGTTTTCAAACTAGCAACAAAAATTGCAGAAGTTTATCAGTAACTTTTATGGTGTTCAAACGTGGTAAGTTAAAGTTTGCAAGTTTTCATGTTCTAAGGAATCTAAGTAGCATGAATAGGAACACCTGTCATTGCTTTACTAGCTGATCCGAACTGATCACCGAAGTTATAATACCTCTAATCTGAGTAGTAGGCACTGAGTATTACCGTACAGTACACGTGTTAAGGAAAAAAGATGCCTATTTTTCTAGGAAAATACATACATACACACATATCGTCACGCCTTTCCTCCGAGGGGCCTGGCAGAGGTGTACATACAACACCCACACTTCGCCGGACGATATTCAGTCCCAAATGTGACAGGGGGCGAGCCTGTCGCCATACACCGGGCGCCATTCATGTAGAAGATGGCAGATGCTTTTAGGAAAAGTCATCAAGTCATGTCAAATTGTCACAGTCTTTCAGATATACCTTAATTTTATGACATTAGGACAAATGGTTGAGCCTTCAAGCTCAGAGTTAGGCAATAACCAGACAGACGCGGCCTGCGGTGGCGGCCAGTGGGCTGCCAGTGGCCGCCAATATAAAAGTCCATTCGCGACTACCGCAGACCTATGTCTGGAAGACGCCTCACGCCCACAGCAAGTCAGTACTTAAATCAAACGCCCTTAATAATGTGAGCAATATATTGCAAAAACTTCTTGCTAGTCTAAACCAGGCTATAGACTAGAATGTCGCTAGCAGAAAAATACGAACTAGAATAAATTTATGGTCTGTTGTTTTCTTAAAGAGTCCAAACAAGTGGCGAGCGAGAACGGAGACGGAAAAACAAACATTGGAGACACGTACTACTTCGTCCGGGTATTTTTCATCCGAATAAAGCAGTAGGCTAAAGTTTCTTAGTATTTAAAATGCCCGGATTTTATTTTTAAAAGCTGCGTGCTATGCAAAAAACTAAGAAGCCAATTTAAAAACAAATATTTAAAATATAAAAGGGAAAGTGAGTTCGTTTGTTTGTTATATTACGCTTTCACGCAACCGATCGCGATCGCCATGAACTTTTGCATGCACGTTGGCAGAAGTACAGAAATGAAAAAAAGGCAAAAAAAAAACACTAAGTGACTGTCGGACTGCTGGTAAAACCGCGGGGCGCAGCTAATAATGCAATAAGACTCACATGAAGTTTTAGAATATTCACAATAGAAAACCTAATTTACCATAATTACTTTCGGAATCAAAATGTTACTAATAACTTCAGAGCTTGGGGGCGTGGGTTCGATTCCCACCTAGGGCAAACATTCATGTGACGAACATTTGTGTTTGTTCTATGTCTGGATTTTGATCTATTTAAGTATGTATTTATAAAAATATCTAAGTATGTATATCAGTCTCTGGCAGCCATAGTACAAGCTTTGCTTAGTTTGGGGTCAGGCGACCGTCTGTGAAAGTGTCCCGAATTTATTATTTATTTAAATTAGTAGTATAATGCCTATAGTTAATATTATATTTCTATTAATATATCTTGCAATTGCTATAATAATTATGGCATTACAAATTAATAGCAATTTAATTTAATCTAATAGCTTAATTTTTGTAAGGTGCGTTTGTTTTCAATCACGCCAGAATGACTAAACGGATCTGCATAAATAGCAAATAGGTAGAGTCTGAAATAGCACATAAAGCTATTTTTTATACCACAGGTAACACTGTAGGGTGCAGCCAGTGTTACATAAATTCTCTTCTTTTATCCGTGAGCTATACGATATACCTTTAAAAATGAAATAACGAGGTCGAGACGAGAACACCTGTCACGACCGCGCAATGTGACATTGACAGCTACAGCTATTTACAGTGCTCTGACGTCTTAATATTAGCTTCAACGCGAGATACCTACTTCTTACATGGGCTTTTAAGTATTGATATTACCTCAATATAGTACCTAATATCCTAACTAGTGTCTCTGTTAGCTTTAGACCTAGCGGCCGACGTCTGTCCTCCCGTACAGGTTGCATTCCTTAACCTGCCCTGTAGAGGAAGATAGATTTGGGGACTGGATTCGGACAAACTTTTGGGGGCTGAGCTACCCACATCCGCAGGAGTGTACTCTATTTTGATTTCCTACACTTGGTCCCCGGGTAGTGCTAACCGGGTAGCAAACTCTGGTGGGAGGCTTCGGCCGTGGCTAATTACCACCCACCGGACCAAGCCATGCCGTGAAACGACCTAGTCGTGTTTCGGGATGTAGTCCGGTGTAACCGTTCCGAAGACGGGTCTGAGCACTAGCGCACTTGTAGCGGCTCACTCAACTGCCGTCTTTGTACTTCTTCACTCTACAAAACTTCATGGCTAGAGTGAATAAGTACCTTATAGGTCGTCGTGCTCCATCTTAGACCACAACGTCGCTTAACATCAGGCGAGTTGGTGGTCAAACGCCGACCTATTGTACATAAAAAAAAAAACTTTCGTATGTTCGATTCGCATTTTTCGAAGCTGAAGCATTGACGCTACGCTCGCTAACGCTTGCTCGGTCGATATACGTTAAAGTTTGTAAATTTAGATGTTTGTTGCTTCATTACTCTTAAACGGCTAAATAGATATCGATAAAGTCTTGAATAATAATAATATCTTAAATTTAAAAAAACACTCAGGTCATTTTTTACTTAAACAAAAGAAAAACAGTTTCTGTTAAGAAATATACTAGCTGCGCCCCGCGGTAAAAAAGTATCCTATGTGCTATTCTAGACTATAATCTATCTCTGTGCCAAATTTCACCCAGATCTGTTCAGCCGTTCTGGCGTTAAAGAGTAACAAACATCCAATCATCATCAAAACACCTATCCATCCATTCTTACAAACTTTCGACTTTATAATAAGATTTTTCAACTTATTTTTGGTCTCATAATATTAGGTTATAATATAGATAATATGAAATTAGCGTTTTGTCGTACTGATCAATTTGATCTGAAATATCTCCTCTTTGGTTATGAATTCGAAATTCAAATTAATAAATTCATTTAGCTGGTTTTTTTTTCTTTGGAATACAGTCATTCATTTGTTATTTTCCTCATTATTTTTTCTCTGGCGTCGCTTATTACCGCGCAATGGAAAACATGAAATATCGGTATATTTACGAGTACGAGTTCTACCGTGGCACCAGTGCTGCAGAAACAGCTCGAAGAATTAATGAAGTGTACGGCGCTGGTGTCGCTAAAAACAGCATGGTACGTTTTTGGTTTCAACGTTTTCGTTCTGGAAATTTCGACCTTAAGAACCAACCCCGTGGACGGCCGGAGATCAAAGTGAAAAACGAAGAATTAAAGGCTATTGTTGAAGCGGATCCATCACAAAGCACTTCAGAGATAGCAGCAGGCTTCGGGGTAAGTGACAAAACTGTATTAATCCACTTGAAGCAAATCGGGAAAGTAAAAAAACTCGAACGATGGGTACCTCATGAATTGAGTGAATCGAACTTGCAAACACGGGTCGCCTGCTGTGTTACTTTGCTCAACCGACACAATAATGAAGGGATTTTAAATCGAATCATTACTTGTGATGAAAAGTGGATATTGTACGATAATCGAAAGCGCTCATCGCAATGGCTGAACCCTGGAGACCCAGCCAAATCCTGCCCTAAACGAAAATTGACTCAGAAAAAGTTACTTGTAAGTGTTTGGTGGACTAGCGCCGGTGTCGTTCACTACAGCTTTCTTAAATCTGGCCAAACGATTACGGCAGATATCTATTGTCAGCAACTGCAAACCATGAAGGAAGAACTAGCTGTTAAACAACCGAGATTGGTCAATCGCTCTAGGCCACTGCTGCTTCACGACAACGCTAGACCACACACTGCACAACAAACAACCACTAAGTTAGCTGAGCTACAATTGGAATGTCTGCGACATCCACCGTACTCCCCGGACCTTGCTCCAACAGATTACCCTTTCTTCCGGAATTTGGACAACTTCTTACAAGGAAAAAAATTCCACTCCGATGCAGCAGTCCAAACCGCCTTCAAAGAGTTTATTGATTCTCGCCCCCATGGTTTTTATAGTAAAAGGGATCAATGAACAACCCATAAGATGGCAAAAGTGCATAGATAACAACGGTGCATACTTTGATTAATTAAATATATTTTACAAAAAAAAATCGACTTTTTATTCCTCCCGTACAAAACGCCAATTTCATACGTAAGGACCTAATATTAATAGGAAATAGAATAGGATATTATAGGTTATTAATTTACATATAAGTATTAATAGAATTGAGTGCAAACAAAGTATATTTTTAAATTTAATAAAATAATACTCATTCCAAATTGCTATTGGTAAGCTAAACACTACCCCCTTACTAATAAACGTTGTATAGCTTTAGAATAGTTATAAACTGTTTTGTCCTTTTCTTCCTTTTAAATTTTAACTTGATCGAAAACAAAACTCTGTCTAACTACTACAAAACTATTAATAAGCTATTAATAATACCTACTACAATGTATGGCAAATGTATGTAATGTAATGTACTTGTAGATATGATGCTATACGCCAGTTCCAAGGAGGGCTACGATGTTACGCCAACGCTTCGTAGCTACGACCTGCAGCTAATGCTACAACTTTATTATGTAAAGCAGCACTCACTTAGTCACGTCTAGCACGCAAGGCATCAGATACTATATTAGGCTACAAGTGTAGACGGCTCGTCTATGGTTACCGAGTTTCGAGCAACGAGCTCCCGGATTCGTTGGCTGGCGTTTAAATTTATACACAATCTCGTCATCAAAAATTATAGAAGTCCACGTCGATTCTGATAAGTGAATTATACACAAACAGTACTCGATTTAATTTAATATTGGATTCAATATGAAGTTACAATAGATCGATTATTCGTACTCGTGGTGCAGCTTGTGCACGGCTTACCCCATGAACAAGCTGCAACACATCTGAATATTGTGCGTACTTAACTGAGCTGTGTGGTAACGATACGATCTTTTCGACTTGCGTAGGCAATCGAAAATCGCGCAAGCCATGCCGTGGGGATTTGCCAATCACACGCACGGTGTTCCGTGTTCAAGCCACAGGGGCTATTCCTACGTGTGAGATGAGATGACATTTTATCTTGGTCACTCTCACAGTTATGACGTTTCGTACGAGAGCAACGAGGACGAAAAAGGGTGAGATGAAAATCTCAAATCTCCGAATAGGGCCCCTGGTCTGTGCAGTCACAAGTGTGGGGAAGCTTGTGTGTGTGGTTCACCTATTACTTAATTGTTTTCATTGTTACATTGTACAAAAAAATCACCAGCGCATCGTTGCGAGTACGCTTCGCTCCACAAGCGAGCGGCTGGCAGCATGCTCGCGCTGACGTACTCACTTGATATAGTATCTGTACAGCTATTCTCAATCATTCAAAAACGTTCAAACTCTCAGTCCGCATTCATAAGTTTTTAAATGTGATTCATTCTTCAATTTTCAAATTTCTTCAAATTTCTTCTTAAAATTTTTGGATTCCGATTGGAAACGTTTCCGAATGTTTTTTGTTTGCTGACACATTGCGTCCTACATACTTAAGTGAGCCAGCTTTACAACACCAAAAATTCATATTAAATATCATTTGGTGTTGCTAAATAAATACCAGTTTAACTCGACCCATTCGTCTCATAAAACCTCAACCGTAATCACGCTAGGAAATAAATAAAACGCTGTAGATATATCTTCAATTGAACCCGGATAAATATCGCCCCGTTTGATAGATGTCCCGGTTCAATATTGGTCCATTGTCTTGCGGCCGGTGAAAAATGACACATTGAACGGGGGTTATTGATTTTTTCCACGGTTCAGTGACGCTGCCTGATATTTGTGAAAAGGTAACCTACTTAGTTGTGGTATCGATAAGTGATTTTTGATTCAAAAAAGAGCAAACTGTGGTAATATATTGAAAAAAATTATAGATCAATAAATATTTGGGACATTTTGCTCCTGCGGTTATCTGGACCCTAAACTAAGTAAACCTGGTATTATGGCTGCCAGAGATTGATAATCCTAACTATAATATTACAAATGCAAAAGTGAGTTTGTATGTTTGTTTTTTACGCTTTCACGCTTCTACTACTCAATCAATCTTTACGAAATTTTTCATACACGTTGTCAGGGTCACAAACAACGACATAGGGTACTTTATATCCTGGAAAAAAATTAAGTTCCTGTGGGACCGCGGGTGAAACTGCGAAACTATTTATATTACAAAGGCAAAAATTTGTTTCTGTTTGTTTGTTACTTTTGCACGTTCAGACGGAAAGATGGATTTAGATAAAATTCGCCGTAAGGATAACTTACACCCTGTATTAGCACATAGGCTATTTTTCATACTACGGGTAGAACCGCGGGCCGCAGCAAGCTACTCAACATGTTGCAAAATCAATCCAATCTCAATCAAAATGAGCTACGATAATGCGTTCAAACAAATAACGCGAATTACGGCCATTTGTTTCCTCCGCCATTTTATCCGGGTTCATTTGACTGATGTCCGGACAAAAATAGCCTTTGTCAGCTTGAAAAATTACTACCATTTGTTTTATGGATTAAAACTTGATAGGTTTACGTTTAATCGACGTAATCTGTGTCACTTGATAGCGTTTTAATAGTTGTTTGGTAGTTGATGTAGCGTAAACAAATTGACTTAGGGTCAACTGGGGCAAATGCGTCTGTGGGGCAATTGCGTCTTTTTTTTAAACACGGTCGTCTGACCCCAAACTAAGCAAAGCTTGTACTATGGCTGCCAGTGAGTGATATAAATACATATATATTTTTAAATACATACTTAAATAGATATTTACACCCAGACATAGAACAAATACAAATGTTCATCGCATAAATGTTTGCCCTAGGTGGGAATCGAACCCACGCCCCCAAGCTCAGAATTACTAACAAATCCTTCACAAATTATGCGTCACCTGCATCGTTTTTGTGTCTTTAGTTACAATAATCTGTACAAGATGGCGTTAGTTGCCCAATTTGTGAAGGGTTTGTCAGTAATTCTCGAAAGACGTAATTGCCATACAGACGCTTTTGTACAATTTGACCCTACTTGGTAAACAAAGACCTAAATTTCAAACGCCCACCCATCTTAACGCACCTATCTTAAGATCAACCTTTCTAAACTTACTCGTAGCTTACCTACCAAAACTTACTAGCTAAGCTGCGCAGAACGAAATTATAAAGAAGAAGTATCTGAGGCTTCACTCTTTCATGCTCTCTAATATTACATACATTTAAATGTATGTTAGAACCTACTAATTTACCTTCTTACTAATATACCTTTAATTGTATTGCCTCAAAGAAGTTGTTCAGTGTTTTGTCTTTAGATTCGAATTAAAAAATTAAAAGAAAGAATAAGACAAAACACAATGAAATGTCTCAAAGTCCATATATTTATGAAAAAAAAAATATTTATTCATAATTGTTTATTACAAACAGTTCATTATAGTGAATTTGGCAGTAAACAACAAACGGTGTTGAAAAATCCGTGTCTTGTCCTCTCTTCTTAATTATATTCTTCTTCAAAATCTTCAGAGTATTTCAAAATTGTCTCACTATTTAGGTTGTGTCCATTAATTATAATCGACCGAGCGAGCGTTAACGCGCGAAGCGTCTCTGCTTCAGTTTTGACAAAAATGCTTTCGCATATCCGGATTTCCGTCTTCCTCTACAGGTTGCATTCCTTAATCGTTTCTCTTGAAATTTTGTGAGTAGGTTCGATAATTATTTAGGATTTTTGTTAAGAAATTTTTCATAATGGCAGAGTTTTTTTTTCTATTTTAAAAATATATATTTAAAAAAAAAACTCCCTGATAAATGTCATGTCATGTGTTGATAATGTCTAAACTGAATTAACGAATTGTGCAGCGTTTATCAATCTATTCGGATCTAAAGTCCATGATATAACGCCCTAAATCAACCCCTACATCAGCAGTGACGCAGGCAGATACTGATGCCGTAGTGAGTTACGACCCGACCCCTCATTGAGCATGGTGGCTCCTGGATCCGGCGAATGTCCCGTCGAGATAATGGAGAAGCAATATTTATGTTGAAAATAGGGATAAGACGCTCTGAATGAAGCGTCGTTGACTCAACCATCATTACGATAACTACGATATTTGCTTCTTTTATTTTCGTTTTCTTTTGGTGTAATAAAGGTTTGTAGACATTATTTTTATAATGAGAAATTGTTATGAAATGGTCTCACTCGTAAGTAGTGCTGTTCAGTAAAATAATAGTATGAGAAAATAGTACCTTAACAAGTAACATTATCAAAAGAAAAAGTTAAACCTGGCTGCAAAATATAGTAACACCTCACATGTCGAAGGCCATCAAGCTGTTTAGGATGTAGGGCGTGCCAAAGAAACCTCATACATACTTACATACATGAATACACTCGAAAAACATATATCCGGCTGCGCAAGAAGGAGGGGTCCTTCTTGCGCAGCCGGATAAAAAGGTACAATACAATATATCTTTATTGCACACCAAAAACTACATGAAAATCTTAAAAACTAAAATACATTTTTCGGCAGTACAAGGGCGACCTTATCGCCTAAAGCGTTTTCTTCCAGGTAACATCCTATGTCTTTTTTTTCTCTTAGTACCCTTAACAACGTACTCGTATAAGCAAAATTTCATGCTATTGAAGTAGTTAACGCGTGAAAACATTACACACAAGCGAATGAACAAACATTCTTTCGCAAACCTCAAAGTATCAGTTAGGATTAGATTAGTAGATTGTAATACCTATAGTTTACTTGATACATATTTTATGCAAATACTAGGTAGTATGATAATGTAAAGTAATTAAAACCTCAAAGTTGTTCCATGCAATGTTTCTCAGACTTATTAAAATACGTAGACAGTAAATCCAATTCAAAGAGATATTTATTACATAATATATCGTCATATAGTCATCCCCCGAAGGGGCTGGCAGAGGTCTTCAACACTCACACTTCGGCGTACGATATTCAGTCCCAAATGTGACAGGGGGCGGGTCTGTCGCCATACACCGGGCTCCTGTCATGTAGCAGATGACATACAATACGCACATATGTTCACACCATGAACAAATTGGTGCGTGCCGTCGGTAGGGATCTAACCCGCTCCCTCTGGCTTGAGAGGCGGGCTTTCTCCAACTAGGCTATCATATCTATCATTATAGAGTCTATCTCTATTTATATAGAGAGAGAAAGAGTCCATCTCCATGGTATAATAATATACTTCGCCAGGTATACGAGTAGCATTCAGAGTCAAAAGTGGTCACGTGGGAAACACATAGTGACGTCAATCGATGCTTAAGCAAGACCGAAATAAGTCGTTTAGATATCGTCACGCCTTTCCCCCGAGGGGGCTGGGAGAGGTGTAATACAACACCCACACTTCGCCGGACGATATCCAGTCTCAAATGTGTCAGGGGCGAGCCTGTCGCCATACACCGGGCTCCAATCATATAGCAGATGACATAAGTCGTTTACAAATAGACTACTAACTTAACCTAGACAGAAAATGATAATCATGTATTCATTATGCAAGTCATATCAACACACGTGAACCAAACTCAGTACAAGCGCACAGATCAAAAAACTTACCAATCGGCCTGAAAGCATTTACATCACGCCAGTACCGTTTCAACGAGAAAAATAACAGTAAAGCGTCAAACAGACAGAGGCGGCCTGACAAGGCGGCCTACTGTCACTGACTGTCAGCCGCAGCTCCAGCCGCGGCGACAACACACTGCCGCGGCCATTGACAGAGGCGACCGGAAGCGTCAGCAGTGTTGCCACATTGGGTTTTGAAAAGGCCTAGTTGGACAAGGTAGAACGGGCTAGATTTACCAAATTTTAGCATCAAAAGTGGTGCTAGAAAAAAGAGACTAAAAAATAAACACTTTTAACGGGGGAAAATCTGCATTTTGTGTTCGCATTTACATAGGTATATTTCGGGCAATTACAAATACATTACTTACAAATTGATTTTCGAAGAATGATCACGATCCATACAAAATTAACCCAGCCCCGGCGCAAATTAATCATATCGAATAAATATAGTTGTTTTGTTATTTTATGTAGGTAAGTAAGACAAACCACAAACCGATACGTAACTACCATCCCCCAATCGAACACGTTATATTTCGGTCGGACGAGGTTGGGCATGGTGTTCGTCTTGCCGGATTACAGAAATCTCACAAACTTCCAGTATGTCTGGTGAGTCGGGTCTGATCTCTGAAAGTAGGTAATTTTTTTTTACTAGGTATATAATAAAAAGCCTTTTAATCCATGCAAAAACTAAGATGCACACAAAGCTTAAAGAAAGAGAAAAAAAAGATAAGAAAAAAAAATGTTATTAACACGTATTTCACTTATTTTTGAAAAAAAAAAAACAATTAATTCTAGATAATAATATTGAAGTTTGTTTGCCTGAACCCCTCCTCCAGTGAAGGTGAAGGCCTCCTCTGAAGAATACCATGTGTCTCTCTCTTGAGCTATTTGCGGCCAGCAGGTACCAGCTATTATTATCAGTCTAGTCTCGTACTCGTCTGCCCATCTCATGTGGGTCTGCCTTTGAGACGTTTGCCGATTGGACCCTTCCACGTTGTTAGCCTGTTGGTCCATCTCTCGTCCTTTAGCCTCGCTACGTGCCCAGCCCGCTTCCATTTTAGTTCGTCACTTTGGTGGTTTCTCTAATTTTTGTGTGACGAATTTTTTGCATATTTTAATATTGAGCATACGCTATCTATTCCGCGTTGGCAGGTTAAGTTGGACGTAAATTTCCAAGTTTGACATGCATAGGTTAAACAAGGTAGGAGGCATGATATCATGACTTCAGTTTTGATGTTTGTTGGCATGTTTTGAATATTTATTTTAAGGACCAGTACTTTTTCCAAGTATTTATTTATTTATTAAAATAAGTAGTTTCAGAAAATGTAACAAACTAATGCTAGTGGCTCTGTAAGCTGTAGAGCTCGAGGCTAAGTCTGTCTCGGCTGCAAGTTGCATTTTTCAACCGATTCTCGTAAAATTTTGTGAGCAGGTTTGATAATTATGCCGATTTTATTTGCGTCGAGACAGTTCTTGGAATTTTTAAAATAGCGAAGATATGATTCGAAAAAATCATCGAACCTACCCACAAAGTTTCAAAAGAATCGGTTAAGAAATGCGACCTGTAGACAAAGACTAAGGTGCGGAATTTGGACATACGAAAGTACTTTTGTCGAAGCATAGACGCTTCGCTTACTAACGCTCGCTCGGTCGAAAAACTAAGTTATTATTAAATTGTTAAAAGTCGGAATCTTCATCAAAATCTTCTTAAAATAATATCTACTGGCTGTAGTAGAGCAAGTTGATGGCTGATTGACATCTGCTTTTTTTGACAACTTATAAATTATTACAAAAAGACAACATTAAAAATGCTAGATCTAGCCCGAAAAGTGCTAAAGTGGCAACATTAAACGTCATTCACCATTTGTCAACGCGGTACTAGAGATGAGCAATGAATAATTTTATTCAGTTAAATTAACGCGTTGAAAAAATATAACATTAACATCGTTAAAAAATATTCTTCAAAACGTTAATCGATAAATTCAATTTCCGGTTTGCATTTCTTAGAATTTAACGTCATCTATGAGAATATTGGTACATCATTCATTGATTGGGCCACAAAAGTCTTCGAATTGTTGTTATAATTACTATTATTATTTGTTTTATTTTATTATTAACATAAATTTAACTACAATTTAAACTAAATATGCCCTTAAAACCAATGCGGTTTGTCTAGGACAAACAGTTCTCACCCCTAATTAACTTAAGTATGCCATATTATGCCTAAATATAAATATTTAAAGAAACGTTGATTTATCGACCAAGCAATTTTAAACAACATGATAATTATTTTAAACATTTTATTCAAAATGTTTTTTAACAGTTATCAGTTTATTTTTTTTAACGTTTAATCCCATTTCTACGCGGTATCCGCGGCTGACGTAGCTTGTTGTAATAAGTGGTCAAGTGCAAGCCGGGCTCGCGCACTAAGGGTTCCGTTCCAGCATACCAAATAAAATACAAAAGTACAATGTTGGTATCAAAAATTAGACAATACTAGAGTCTTGCGCAATTAGTAATTACTTAAACTTTTACAGTTATCTTTCCACAAACGTAACTTGATATATATTATAGTACTTTTAAAAAAATAAATATTATGTACGTATTTCAGTCTCTGGCAGCCAAATTACGAGCTTTGCTTAGTTTGGGGTCAGATGACTGTGTGTGCAAAAATGTCTCGTTTTTTTATTTCAAACAAAGATAACCGACCATTACCTCATGTCTCTCACTCATCCGTCTGTCTTTGAAGGACAGGCAATCAGACGAAGGGACGGACAGAGGGCGTAAGCTTAATAATATGGTTCCGTTTACAACGTTAGGGTACGGAACCCCAAAAATGTTTCCGACGCGCGGCCAGCCGCCTGCAAGCCGCGTGGTGGCCGCGCGTGTGTGAAGACTCCCATACATTTCAATGAAATACATCTGGCCGCTCTGTCAGCCGCCGCGCCAGGCCGCCTCTGTGTGTTTGACGCTTAAATCGTCTTGAATATTTTAGTTTCCTCATTCGAAGAGATTTCGTAGCGTTTCTTCTGTTACAAGCTTAATTGGACGAGGGAAATGATAATGTTTCTCCAATTTTCGTTGGGCCCGGGGGATTTTTTTAACATTACAAAAGTACTTAACTAAAAATATTTTAGTTAGGAGAATGTCTGCGTCTGTCGGTTTTTTCTGAATGCCCAATTAAAGAAACTAATATTAGCTTTCGCCCGCAACTTAGACAATAGACAATAGACAAATATTTATTTGTAGCAAAAACATACAAATCAAAATAAAAATTACACAATTATAAAAAAAGAACAAAGTTTTTGCCACAAACCGGTCCCAACTCAGCATAATGCCGGCTGCAGTAGACAACCGGCGCTGGTCTTCCGTTGGAACTGGCAGGTGACGTCACGTACGGATGTCGCGTAATATAATAATAAAAAATAATGAAGCAAAAATAATAAAAAACAAATCAATTACATTAAAATAGGACTTACTTAAACACTAAAAGATGCAAACAAACTTGAAAATTTAAAACAAAACTACAAAACAAACATAACTAACACATCATAATCACATCACACATATTATACACACAAAAAATAACAACACATTAACCAAAAACATAGTATCACAAAATTCACAATGCTCCGTTCGCGTTTATTCAGAAATGAGTATCCAAAAACTTTTCTCGTGAAATACTGTACCCAATTATTAAAATATATCAAGATCCGTTCAGCCGTTTAGCCGTGAAAAGTCTACAAACAGACAGAGCTACTATCGATATTATAATATTGACATGGATACTTTATGTTAATGTTATTATAAACTAGCTGCGCCCTGCGGTTAAAAAGTCCTAAGTGCTATTCTAGACTATAATCTATCTCTGTGCCAAATTTCATACAGATCTGTTCAGTCGTTCTGGCGTGAAAGAGTAACAAACATACATCCATTCTTACAAACTTTCGCGTTTATATTATTAGTAGGATATGTATTTTAGAGGGTTTTTTTTACTTGTAAAATTTAAGTGTTTTTATGTGATAACTTCTTTGACTTATGTGTCATTACTTATGTCTATCCACTATATAAAATAGCAGCCATTTGAATGCCCTGTACATTCAATTAAATTAAAAAACCTGAATATTGTGAGAATGTGTATTACGTATATTAGTTTGTTAGACTAAAAAAAAACATAAATCACAATTTTATTTTGAAATATAAAACACCGGAGAAAAGTTTTTGCAAAAAAAAATTTGCTAAATTTCCAAAAACTGACTCTCCAAAACAAAACTATAATTATCGAACCTGCTCACAAAATTACACGAGAATCGGTTGAGGAATGCGACCTGCAGAGGAGGACAGACCGTCGGCCGCGAGCTCACAGAACCACTGGCACTAAAAATATTCTAGCTACAGTTCCCAATAACTATCTAATAAACTACGTAATAAAAACCAGTTTTACCTTACCTTGGCCTTTTTTCCAAGTTTTTCCCATTTCACGCAATTCCTTCCAATTTGTCATGAATCAAATTACACGAATCAGTGCTCGCAGAATCTTGAAAGTTTGTATTAAAAGGTTAAGTAGGTGTACTTAATATTTCATAGTCCCTCGCTCAACTGGATACCAATAACTGAAAATAGCAAAAATGTAGCTTTAACGAGACCAATGAACTGTTTACGAATTTATTGTAAGTGGTCACAGCATAGCTTGAGTAGGTGTTCGTAGCCGATCACCGATGCTAAGCAACGGATGACACGGTCAGTCCTAGGATGGGTGACCGTGGGTGGCATTTACAACTGAGCGCTAACCTGGCTCGGATGACACGTTAGATTGTGGGCTCCGGATGTTTGTTCTATGACAACAATCGTCAAGCCATGTCAGAGGCCTAGAAACTGACATCAGGGTTAGCCACTCGGCCTACACGAAATTGCTTGCTTGCTTTTTAATGTAAGTGGTTGTTAAATCTCACTTGGCCTTGTTGGCCTAGTAGGATTACCTAGTAGGGTCGTGGGTTCGATCCTGGCCGTGCACCAATGAACTTTTCACTCGTAGAAAAGTTTATGTGCATATAAATTTTAAAAAGTGCTCTTATAATGAAGGAAAACACCGTGAATAAACCGACATGTCCTAAAAGAACAATTCGAAAGTCATGTGACATCCACCAAAGCGTACTGAGCCAGCGTGGTGGATACCGTCTCAATCATCGACGTAGGGTAGGTCGGTGTCCATACAGTGGGACGTAAAATACTATATTCATGATAATGTTGTTAAATGATTACTGGGCTATAATAACCTACTAATTAGCCGTTGTACGGTCTCGGAATAGCTTACAGTTTTTTGTCTTTTTCAGTCGAGTTTAAAAATTTAAATGAAAGAAAAAGACAAAGCACTGTAAAACTTTTCAGAGGATATATAATACAATGTTAATTAGCAAGGGGGCATTTGTAGAAAAAAATAAACTATAATGTGTGTGTGTGTGTGTGTGTGTGTGTGTGTCTGTAAGCACACAGCAGCAGTTTGTAAATTTGTAAGTTGCTGAGACCAGAATTTCTAGGTTCGGTTTTAAAAATCATTACTCTAAAAAAAACCATTGAGTGCCTAACATTATATAAAGCTAGAAAACAAGCGGACAAATCAGTTACAATCGTATTTTATTTTTGTACTTATGTATAATAGGTCGGCGTTTGACCACCAACTCGCCTGATGTTAAACGACGTTGTGGTCTAAGATGGAGCACGACGACCTATAAGGTACTTATTCACTCTAGCCTTGAAATTTTGTAGAGTGAAGAAGTACAAAGACGGCAGTTGAGTGAGCCGCTACAAGTGCGCTACTGCTCAGACGGTTACACCGGACTACATCCCGAAACACGACTAGGTCATTTTACGGCATGGCTTGGTCCGGTGGGTGGTAACTAGCCACGGCCGAAGCCTCCCACCAGAGTTTGCTACCCGGTTAGCACTACCCGGGGACCACGTGTAAGGAATCAGAATAGAGTACACTTCTACGGACGTGGGTAGCTCAGCCCCCACAGCATAAACAGAAACATCATGTTCTTCATAACACTGGTGAGTTTTTTAATTTTTGTTCGTAGAAAAAAGTATTACAATTTATTGCCAACAGCAGCACGACATCAACAATTTCATTTACAAAATCACTGTTTCCCTGTCAATTTCCACAATATTTTTCTTAGAAACCCTACTCTATCTCCTGAGAGAGAGAGTGGGTCTAACAAATTAAATCCAAATGTTATGCCATGAGAATGCCGCGACGAGACGGGGTCGAGTTTCTTTCCTCGGGGCGGGTCGCGCAATAAATTACCGCTCGACTGTACGGGCGACAAGGAAGCGGAATGTGTGTTAGCTTGTATGGTTATGTTCGGTGGTTTTACTTGCTCTCCATTTTTGGACTTTCAGAACATAACAAATTCAAAACTTTGACGTTCATAAGTGTATCTTTGATACCCAAATTAAATAAAATAAAAAAATAACACATTATATTTCGTTACGCCTTTCCCCCGAAGAGGCTGGCAGAGGACCCATACATTACAGTACCCATACTTCGGACAATGCTCAGTTCCAAATATGACAGAGGCGAGCCTGTCGCTATGTTGGACTTTCATATGACAAGTTTAGTTTCATAGTTATTTCATATGACTAATATTATAAATGTGAAAGCTTGAATGGATTTACGAATGGATGGATGCTTAGTACTAAATCACACGAGAACGGCAAAACGGATCTAAATGAAATTTAGCACAGTGAAAGTTTATAGTCTAGAATGGCACTTAAGATACTTTTTAACTGCAGGTGAAACCGCGAGACGCAGCCAGTGTACTCATAGGTATCTAAAGATTAGATTAATTGAAAGGTACCTTTTAGTTCAACCTCCTAGAACCCAGATGGAATGGGATGCATTCAGATTAAATGAACTACGACGACCCTCGGAGTAGCATGGTATGGTATGCTATGTAATCTAAAAAGGGTTCCAGCTCATAGCTTCATGCCTGAACATAGAAAGCATTTGTATTAAGCAAAAATATCACGCAGTATTAGATATCTCACAGAAATATGGGACGTAAGTATGTTTAGTAAGTAAGTAAGTAAGGATGGTTCATCTTACTTAATAATAACTAGTGCCTATGTGAATTGGAGACCAAGCGGCTGACGTCTGTCTGTCCCTACAGGTCGCATTTCTCAACCGATTCTCGTGAAATTTTGTGGGCAGGTTCAATATTTATACAGTTTTTTTACTCAATCAATTTTTGAAAATTCTTCAGAATGGCGAAAGAAAATCATATCCGTTCTGAATGTTTTTGAAAATCTTTGTAAATTTCTAGAGAATCGGTTATGAAATGCAATCTGTAGAGGAAGACAGAGATCCGAACAGAATCCAGACATATGAGAGCACTTTTGTCGAAGCTGAAGCATAGACGCTTCGCTCACTTTCGCTCGCTCGGTCGATTATTATGCGGACATAGATTGTATTAACTAAAAATCTGGAGTACCAGGGCCTCATAAGGCGGCAGTAACCATTCGTCATACGTACTTGTCCGCCGCCTTATAAACCGACAAATCCTTAAATTATCGTATTGGATGTACCGTAATTATCCTACTAATATTATAAACGCGAAAGTTTGTATGTATGGATGGATGGATGGATGTTTGTTACTCTTTCAAGCCAGAACGGCTGAACAGATCTGGATGAAATTTGGCACAGAGATAGATTATAGTCTAGAATAGCACATAGGATACTTTATAACCGCGGGTGAAACCGCGGGGCGCAGCTAGTACCCAAATAAAAATCAGCTGCGACAAACAGAACGACATACACCGAAACCTCTAAGTTTTTTTACTATTTTCGTACGGCACCCTAATAGTAGTTTACGCGTTAATTAAGTGTGTAAGTTAGCTCTACACCCAATTTCATTCATAATACATTTATCCGTACCCACAAGAACAGACGTACCTACACATTTTCAGTGTAGGTATTTGTAAATGGGTTGGACATGTATGTATGTATGAATAGTATGTACATATATGTGGAATGTGTCTCTGTGAACAGTGAACCGAGAAATACGAATTGTAGAGATATGAGGCAGACAAATCACTCGGACGTAATGTGGAAAGCCATGAGAAAATATCTTGAGACAGTTTTTACTGTTGGAAGTTACGACTAGACTTTCTTTATTACCTTTGTATGTGTAGGTATGTGTTATGTAATTTATTGGATTTGTATTTGTTATTATTGTTATTTGAATTGACAACCAGTCTGTAAGGAGAGATGTGGTTAAAACTTTGAAAGCTTACAAAATTTGATTCATGATTTTTGAAAGCTCAAAAATAAATGTTTTTTTTTAATAATACTAACAAACAAAAATAGTAATAACAGCGTGAAAATCAACACTTATTAAACGTACAATTCTTTTTTTTAATTTAATTGCTTTTTTAGTTACTATTTATGAAGTATTTTGTCCTGTGCGTAAGTTCATCTGACTATATTTTTTTTAGGTAAACCTAATTTCCGCATGTTTAGGTACATAAATAAGTAAAAATAAAAATAACTGCGGTCATTTCCGAAATCCCCTGAATCGGGAAGAAAACTGCGTTCACGCTAAAATTAAATTAATTAGAAATCTCAAAAAAATATTTAAAATATATTAATATCTTAGAATACAAAACACCTACATCAACTTTCATTAAAAAACTTACGCTATTAAAATACGACTACAATATAATTTACTTTAACAATACATACCCCGTCCCAAAACAACCGACAACAACTATCACCTCACAATGAAATTCACAAATACATCGCACAGCACAAACTTCAGCTTCAGTTCGCTCGTGGGCGGGCGGCGCCCAAGCACAGGTGTGTAGCGCGCGGCGGTCGGACACCGACTGGGGTCGGGACAATGAAGTCTGGAACCTGAAGGGTTTAAGAAGACGCTACGGGAACACTCCCTGTTGGAGGATAAAGGATTTTTATTGTACCGTAGGTGGGAAACAAGCTATCGAGCCGCCTGATGGTAAGCGTTCCCCGTTGCCTATGGATACCCATAATACCAGGGGCATCACAGGTTCGTTGCCTAACTTTAAGGACTCCATTGACACCCCTTTTGAAGAACCCCATGTTGTAGGTTTTACGATTTTTATGAGCGACTTCCACAGATTTTAAATTGCACACTTTCTTACCTAATCTATTTTATAGAGCCTGGAGCACACGACACAGGTCGCCAGGGTGAGTTCCAGTGCACGCCGTAACACAATTGATTTTTATATGTATACAATACAATACAAAACAAAAACTCTTTATTGACACCAAATACAAAATAAATCTAAACTAAACATAAAAAAAAATAGGCGCAATGGGCGGTCTTATCGCTTAAGAGCGATCTCTTCCATGTATATGCCTGTCTCAGGACTTGTACAGTCCTATTCGGCCGCACATATATAATTATGTATGTACTCGTATATACCGCGCCTGGATTTCTGTTCACCAGAGCGTAAACAAAAATGACTAAGTACTACTTACCTATGTACCTTATTAATTCATTAATTATTTTACTATTTTTACCTTACCATAATACTGTTCTAACCAAATTACGGAATTGTGTTGTTATTACTATTAGGAGTTAATTCATCCTGGGTTAATCTGGCCTGAAATAAATAATTTTATTTTATTATTATATTCTTAGTAATTCTGTAATATCAAAAAAGTACTTCTATTTAGTAATAAGTTTTTGTCAAGTTATACTTTATTATGATCACTAAGTATATTATTATTACTCTTTGGGTGTATCACTTAACGACAGACTACTTATTCAAGGATATCATTGTACTCATAATAAAATTGTGAACAACTCTCACTAAGAAGCAAACCTTCAAATAGCGAAATCCGTGTGACAAGTAACATTATTAAACGAACACAAAAAAACCCGGCTGCAAAATATTGTGCCTTATATCAAGACGATGCAAATGACACCTCACACATACAAATCTATCAAGCCGTTTAGGCTGTAGGCCGTGCCAAAGAAACCTTATACACACATACATACATAATATATACCCACATACATACTAACATACATACACTCGAAAAACATAACCCTCTTTCTTGCGCAACTAAGTAAAAAAGAGTACGCTACATGGTTTTTGAAATACGACAATTCGAATAGATAAAGATAAGATAGATAAAATGTTTTATTACCAATACCGAAATCCAAAAATACAATGTGTGAAAAACTTAAGAATTATGTCGTTAATATAGTACAAGTACTTAAAAAGAAAAATATACAAAGTTTTTCGACCGATTCCTGCGGCCCCGCACTAGGCACAAGGCCCGTATCGCGGAGACCAAGAGTACACTTTGTAACCTTGAGATATTTAATAAATTTCGGAGGCATCCTAATCCATTTTTAATTCTTATTATTAAGTATTTTATAATTATTATTTTCTCAATTTTTATTTTTACAGAAAGATATCACAACAGCAAATAATACACATAAATAATACTATAACCAAGTAATGACATTAAAGTAAACATTGTACCTATGTCTGGAGTGCAAAAAGCGCTCGAGAATTTATTTGAGGGAATTGAGTGTGTGAGATGTCTGAGACGATGTGTGAGTGCGTGTTTGAGTGTGTGTTCGTGTGTGTATGTGCGTTCAGTGTGTATAAATTAAAGATTTGCCCAAAGTCTTACGCAAATGAAATAGTTACAAGAAAGAAAACAGAACAAAAATACAAACTCACTGCTCAGTGCGAATTCGACTCATTAGCTTTTCGGTGTCCTCATATGACAACGAGAGCAGCCAACTCCGAATTACCTGTATCACCTTGGACGTCCTATCGCTTTTTATTTGAGGAAGAGCTTTTAGAACTTCGTTAAATAAACGTGGAAGAAGAGAATTTGGGTGGCGATTTGCAAAAGCCGACTTGACGCAAAAAATAGGCACTCTAAACACCCGTCTGCTTACTAGCTCCTCAAACTGGCCCGAGTCTTTAGTGAGTTTATATGTTGCGACTGCAGCTTTGTGGATAAATAATTGCCGTACTGTCAGAACTCCTGCCATTCATTTCAATCTGAAAGGTTTACTCAGCATGACTTTTAGAACAGCGCGTTGGGCCCTTTCGAGTCCCAGCAAATGAGTCTTTGCTGCACCCCCCCAGGCTAGGTTACAGTAGGAGAGTATGGATTGGCCTAGCGAGACATACACCATAAGAAGAGTCTTCAGGTCACACGAGTAGCGTAGCCCTTTCATGATATAGATCAGTTTCCGGACGCGTCCTGACAGTTTGGATATGTGAAGCCTAAAGGTTAGAGATTGGTCTAATTCTACACCAAGATAGCGTATACTATTTGCTCGTTCGATACAGGCACAGTTGCTACATGTGAGACGACTGTTAGAGGGTCTGGAGCCACACGAGTGAATTTTTATATCTAGTTTATCCTCTGGTGCTGATCTCTGGGTTTTAAAAAATGTCATAAATTTAGTTTTCTTGGTGTTCAATGTCAGGAGATTGTCACTCAGCCATTACCAATGCCAATTATTTGCCAATACCCCGAAAGCTTACAGTAATGTTGCATGTTGTTGCTTTTAGTGATAAGGCCGCCAGTTCTCACTACAGATAAAGTTATTTAACTTTAAATTTACAAATACAAAGATTTTATGACTCTTTCTCGCAAAGATCTCTTCCACCCAAAAAGAAAACTAAGTAAATCAAAAACAAAGCTTTGTGGGTGTCAGCTTTCCTTATCCAAAAACTTCCATCTTCAAGGGTTCCCTAATTAAGTCACTTTCTCATAGAACGGTTATCAAAAAGGAGCGTTCTTTGTAAAAGTTTGGCTGATAAAAAGTTATGCTGAGTAACTGTTGTGTATTTTGTAATAAAATCCCGAAAAATATAACAGGGCTCACTGAAGGAAAATTCAAATCCCATGTGAAAATTACAAGGCGACAGGCTCGCCCTATGTCACATTTGGGACTTACCATCGTCCGGCGAAGTGTGGGTGTTGTATTACACCTCTGCCAGCCCCCTTAAGGGAAAGGCGTGACGATATGTTGTGTTATGTTATGTTAAAACTACGTTAATGAAAAGACAATATTATAAAGTTATCAATTATTTAGAAGACAAAGATGTCTGGAGCCTTCCACTTCCGCCAAGTAGCCACTAGTACAACAGATATTATCTAGTTGTAAGCAAAAATTTGTGAGACAGTAATTTTTTTTTTTAATAATGGCTCTCAGTTTCTTGCCTGTTCTTTTGAGTAGTGGCTCATATTCCGAACGAGACGGTCGACTCTATTATAAAGCTTTAAAAAAAAATTACAGCAGCAACTAGATATTATTGGTCGAGCAAGCGGTAGAGAGCGAAGTGTCTCTGCTACAGCTTCGCCAAAAATGTTTTCGCATGTCTGTCCCGCTGTCCTCCTAGGACTACAAATCGTATTTTTTTTCACAACCAATTCTCGTGAAGTTTTGTGAGTTTAACAAAACTTATGAAGTGATTATTTTGTTATGTGCAGACTATATTATTTTATTAGTAAATATGTTAAAAAAAATTTAAGTTACTGACTCTAAGTCGAATTATTTGTGTTATAAACTCATTAACATTTTTTTTTTAATTTACATTTTATTTTGTGTAAAGTTTTCTATTTACATAAATACTTTAAAACAAAATCTAATGTAGTGTCTAGTAACTAAGGCATAAAAAAAAGGATTTTGTAAAAAAGTGACAATAAATTTTTTTTAAATAAGCAAGTAAGTAGTACGAGTTTCTAGGTAATGTATTTGAAACAAAAAAAAATACTTTAAAATCCAAAACCTAACGATTGTTTTAGATACCTTATTTTATATGAGAAAGGTACATTATTTTACCTAAACTCTAACAGAAATTCCTCTTACCGAGTTTTTTTGTTCAAAAAGCATAATTATAATTTCCCAAAATTCCCACAATATTGTATTACGATATCATAATCGTTCCTCCAAAAGCTAAACAAAATAATTACGGAATAATTTCCAACATAATTACCTTATATTTTCGCCCTGCGACTTTTCTCGTTAACAGGAAAAGAAAATTATAAAACACACATTTTACCAAGAAAATAGGTACCTTGATTAATGACAGTATGATGTTTCTATGTTTTTATATTTTCGAGTGTAAGTAATGTGGTCTTTGAAAAAAAACGCATCAGGGTAGAGCAGATGCCTGATACTTTGCCATCTATTTTCACCCGACTGCGCAAGAAGGATGTTTTTCGAGATTATGTATGTATGTGGGTATGCATGTACGTATGTATGAAATTTCTTTGGCACGCTCTACAGCCTAAACAGCTTGATGGATTTCGACGTGTAAGGTGTCATTTGAATCGTCTTGATAGTGGAAGTGACATAGAGTGCAATTTCTTTTATGTATGTTACTTGTTCGTCTACATTTTCATTAAAAACATAGTATTGCAAACATTTTTTTGATATTGGCACAATATCACAACACCTTCATTATTGGCATATATTATGAGCGTCGCTCTTACCAGTGTCGTTCAGACGGACAATGTCCAGCGTCCTATAAAGTCTATAGTTTCTTAAAACGTCCAATGTCTTATTACGTCCAGTCCAAGGCGTAAAATGTTAGTATTATTTAAAAATAAACACTAAAACAAACTATACTTAACTAACTATTACTTTAATAAAAGTAAATATCTTAATCTAAAGTCTAGGCGGTCTTCTGCTAGTGCTTTTACCTCTTTTAGCTTTATCTTTTCTTTGATTTAGAAATGAAAATGACAAACGTCCTCATTATATTTTATATACTTACGTAATGCGTTAAGTATACGGCGGGCTGAGAAGCCAGGCTGATTTACAAGAACTTCATGACTGTCATAATAATATTTAATGAAGTCATCCAAGTCTATTGGGTAATTGCGCCCCTAATGATGATAAATTGCCCGCTTTGTTTAGAATATATTTAATTTGCTTTGTTTTGGAGAAAGAAATTTCTCGAGACAGCGAGTTATGAGGTCGGATAAATCTGCAAAGTTATTAGAGGTGCGTTAGCAGAGATTTGGAGGTTTTTGTAAATCTTGCATTTAATCTTTGTAATGTATTTTAACAATGTATTTTAACAATGTATTTTAACAATGTATTTTAACAAATTCAGTTTCTTTATTGCTTCTATAATACTCTCTTTACGTATTGATTTAAATTTCTTGTATTTTTGTACAGTATTTAGGCATTATTTATTTTATTACTTGATTTGATTTTTACGCAAATAGATAAACGAATCACGATGTCAACATTTATGTAAAATTTCAAATCAAATCAAATTTTTTATTTATGAAAAGCTTACAAATTTTACTTATAGATAAACCTTAAAAATATAAGGGTAACATTAGTAAATTTGTCTTGTAGCACCTACACTAAGAACATAATTTTATTTTTATTTTATGTATATTTTTATTTTTATTTTATATCATTTGTGAATACTTAATTGGATAAACCGACTCTGGGTTTTAAGGAATCATAAAGTACTAACATAAAAGTATAGGTAGATGATAAATCTACCCCCAAGCGGATCCAGGGGTCAAGGGGCTCAAGCCCCCTAAAGTGCCTAATGCATTATATAATATTTATAGGCTCAACTGGGGCAAATGCGTCTTTCGAGATTACTGATAAACTTTCACAAATTAGGCAAGTAACGCCATATGTACAGATCAATATTATTTATTATGGCAACTAAAGATAGACAAAAGATGTAGCTGGCGCCAGGGTCAGACTGGCCATACAGTCAGGGTGGCATTTGCCAGTCGGGTCCTAGCCAACGAGGGCCCTCCTCGGACTTGGGTTGCGGAGTTGCGGGGCAAGTAGGTTGAGGGATACGCCCCGTCTCGGGCCTCTGGCTTGTGGAGAGCCACCCGGGCCTTCCAACTTAGTCCGACCCTGTATGGCGCCTAATTTGTGAAGGGTTTGTCAGTAATATTTGAAAGACGCAATTCCCCCAAAGACGTATTTGCCCCTGTAACCGTATATATTATTGTCACGCCAGCCCCTTTAGGGGCAAAAGGGGCTGGCAGAAGTGTATCATAACTCCAATACTTTTCCGGACGATATTCAGTCCCAAATGTGACAGGAGGCGAGCCATATGTCGCCATACACCGGGCTCCAGTCTATTTCACACTCTACAATTGTCTAAAATGTCTACCTTGATTAAGTTTATCCTCAGCCAAGTCAAGAGAGCCCCTAAAATCCTGGATCCGCCAAGCAATCTCCCTAAACTTGCCTGTTCTTCTGAGTAGAGGCTTTTTGTCCGAACAAGGCGGTCGAGTCTATTTAAATAACTTTGACGTTCATAAGTGTATCTTTGATACCTAAATTGAATAAAAACATTTTGACTTTGACTTTGACTTTGAAACCTTCTACCAGGTCATCGAGGCAGACATTCCCCATCAATATGCCCTCAGCTTGAATAAAGCCCGCATACGAAGCGCTTTCAAAACTCCTTCATAATAAGAATTGCCAAGGAGTGGAACGCACTTCCTGCCTCGGTGTTCCCCTGCAACAGATACAACCTGGGTTTCTTCATGACAAGAGTGAATAGGCACCTCATGGGCAAGCGTGCTCTACCTTAGAACACATCGTCACTTTCCATCAGGTGTGTTGTGGTCAAACGGCCCACGTTTATTCATAAAAAAAAGCCTTTTCACACCTTCCCCAATCATACTTTACCCTTCATACTTTACCCCATACGTATCTATTGATAATTATCTGCTAGATATAGGTAAGTAGGTATGGTTATTGGATGTAGGAAGGTGCAAATGTAGATTGTACGTATATACAAGTATTTAAGAATTGTGTACTTTTTTTTAGTCAACTAAAAAAAAAGAGAAGAAAAATACTTTGGCTACGTTTTGGCTACGTTTTGCTGTTTTTTCGAAGTTTTCCCGTGCATTTAGAATTAAAAGTAGAAAACCGTTAAAAAAAATAACTTACGGCTTTTATGTTTGTACTAAGATACTTAAATTTAAAGAAAACGTAATGTAAGTACAAAATAACAAAACAATGTATGTTAACTCACTTCCTTCCATTTATATAGTTTATATTTTATTTTTTCTTGTTATTTGAATCGTCGGTGTTTTTAAAAACGTTTTCACTTAGAGATTGTGTTTCGTCTAACAAACAACGGCCGGCGACTGTTCATTATTTTAATGGTGCCATTTAATAAACGACTTTAGTTTGCTTAGAATAACGTCGCAACTCAAAAAGTACTTCCAACGTTTACATTGAGAAATTGGTGTGAAATTTTGAGCTATTTCTACGGAAAATTTGGGATAATCACAGTTTGGTGACACGCAACCGCTTCGTTAGGCTACACAGATATATTATATTTATGTCTTTGAAATACTGTGACTATCACCTTTTCTATCGAATAAATCTTGAATCGTAAACTACATTGCAAGAAACTCAATTGAAAAATTAATTTTAACCCCCGACGCAATAAAGACGAAGTGTTATAAGTTTTAAGTGTTTGTGTGTGTGTGTGTGTGTGTGAGTGTGAGGCATCGTAACTCACGAACGGATGAACCGATTTTGATTTTGTTTTTTGTTTGAAGGTGAATTAGTCGGAAGTGTTCATAGCTATGTTTGATGAAAATCGGTGTCGAGGGTTTTTTCAAATCTTTAATAAAATTTATAAATTTATATTATTTATTTATTATTTATATATCCTATCTGCTAAGTTAGATCGAACTGCACACGGTGTGCAAATTTGATTGAAATCGGTTAAGTAGTTTAGGAGTCTATAGCGGACAAACATCGTGACACGTAATTTATATATATCGGAGAAATGTAGGGAAGGAGCCACGCCGTCGCATCTGATCCCACTGATGTCGGAGAAACATAGGAAAGGCCGCCGCGCTGTGACCTTCCACTTTTGATGACGGGGAAAATCTAGTAGGCCGAGGTGTTGCATCTGATTTCTGATCCGTGAACTCGCTATCACGGGCATGTATGGTCGGCGTCAAACTTCAGGAACGTTGAAATAAGGGGACAGCAATGTAGGCTTTTCACTATTATAATTATACAGTCACTTAGACTACTTAGTTAATGAATGATCACAAAGATAATTGGCGATTTAGAGTAATGGGTTTACGAATGACCATTGCGTGCGACCGCTTTCAGCCCAGTCCTGTCAACCACTGACTGCCAGGCATGACGTTCGCCCGAAATCCCAAACGCAACTCCATTCGGGTTAACCGCTCTAAATGACCATAAACAAATCGATTAATCGTCAAAAATAACAGAACAATAATACTATCGATTAACAACTCTCAAAATAAACTGATTTTCTTTGTCGAATGATATTACGCGCCGTCATATATATTAAGATTTTCTTGTTTAGTAAATTGAATGACATACTACTGACCATGGAGCCGTGTTGGCCGAGTGAGATGAACCGCGGCTTTCGATCCGGAGATCTTGAGTTCGATGCTGGCCAATTATTTTTATCTCTCGTAGAAAACTTCATGTTTATTTAAGTCATATTTAAATAAAATAAATTTAAATAGTGCCCGCACGGTGGAGGAAAACATCGTGAGACAACCGACATGTCCTAAAATATATAATTCGAAAGACGTGTGACATCCACCGACCCGCACTGAGCCAGCGTGGTGGATACCTGCTCAATCACCCCCGATATAGAGTGGATCGCTGTCCCAGCAGTGTGACGTAAAATACTATAATGCTGATGATGAAATGGACTGCAATTTACCCCACACGTTAAAAGATTTAGCAAGGTAAATTAACGTTAATAATTTAAATTCACATTTAGATAATATGCCCTATTATCTAAATGTGATATAGGTTCAACTGGGGCAAATGTATCTGTGGGGCAATTGCGTCTTTCAAGAATTACTGACAGGCCCTTCACAAATTAGGCAACCAACATCATCTAGTACAGATTGCAACTAAATCTTAATACATATAAATTACGTGGCACGTTGTTTGTCCGCTATAGACTCCTAAACTACTTAACCGATTTCAATCAAATTTGCACACCGTGTGCAGTTCCATCTAACTTAACAGATAGGATAGCTCACATAATTATATATATATATAAATAATAAACGCGTACGAAGTCGCGGGGTGTATAGTAAAAAGATGAAGGTGTAATAGTAGGTGTGAAAATACCTAATCGAGTGTCTATTAAAAATTAAGACCAATTTTAGCGTGAAGACTTTCTTTCCTAGAATTTAACAAACTTGTGTTCTAGAATTTGTTCACTTTTACAAACAATACTTTTAAATATTACTACGCCCAAAGCAAGCACCTTGTATTTAATAGGTCATAGAAAAAAAAAGTTAGCCATGTTTGTCCCACTCCTGAGCAAAGATCTCCCCCAATTCTTATACTTATAATTAAGTAAATAGTTGAAAAGGCACGAACACTTTTGATAAAGCCGGATATCGGATCGCTGCGAGAGGGCGGATTCCGGCCCGCGCCGTGACTGGCATGCGGCCAGTGACCTGGATACACCCCTGTCGTTTACATCTGTATGTCTCATAGAGGCGCCTGTATGAGTTTTGTGTTTGTTGTTGTAAGATAAGTGAAAAATTTGCCATTTTCTGTTTACGGCTAGGACTTCCAGTCACAAGTGAAAATTACATTTTTGATCAAAAGAACTTTTACTTAATGCATGTCAAATACAGAATCAACAATCAACAAAATGTAGAAAACAAAGAAATTAGATAAAAACTAATTTTAGTCTGTAGATTAATTATGTAGTATGTATAATAACCAAACACAACCTCCCTTACCAATAAACGTCGTATAGTCTTGGGATAAGATTATCTCTATAAGAGTTTTGTCTTGTTCTTTCTTTTAAATTCTTAATTTGATCGTAAAAGGCAAAACACTGCCTCGATTCTGAGACTACGGCGTTTATTATTATGAGGGAACATGTTCCAAACTGTCATCCTACTAATATTTTAGACGCGAAAGTTTGTAAGAATGGATGGATGGATGGATGGATGGATGTTTGTTACTCTTTCACGCCAGAACGGCTGAACAGATCTGGATGAAATTTGGCACAGAGATAGATTATAGTCTAGAATAACACATAGGATACCTTTTAACCGCGGGTGAAACCGCGGGGGGCAGCTAGTTGTGAATAAATATGTTAACACATTTTTTTTAATAACAGCAAACCTAAGACCATTACCGTTGTTCATAAGACCGAACATTGGTAATAAGGGCTGATAAGCGTCGAATTCCGATCTGCACCGTGACCGGTGTACGGCTGGTGACTCAAATACGCACCAACCTCTGTAAAAAGGAATTGCCTTAAAATGAATCTGTATGAATTTAAATCATAAATCGTAAGTCCTCAGTATACAAGGTTATTTTAAAACCACAATGCCTATCATAGGTGTTTTTCTAACATTGAAAACATTTTACTACAGTCATACATTATTTTTTACAAAACTTCAGATATGATGGACCGAAAGAGCATTAGTGAGCGAAGCGTCTATGCTTCAGTTTCGACAGAAATGCATTCGGTAGTCTGAATTCCGTCAAATTAAGGCAGTTTTTGAATTTTTTTTCAAAATGGCGGATATGTGATTTAAAAAAAAAGACAACTTTGCGATTTTGTAAAAAAAAAAGTGCCTCGGCAAATAAAATGTTTGTAATTATCGACCCCACTCACAAAGTTTTACGAGAATCGGTTAAGGAATGCAACCTGTAGAGGAGACAGACGTTGGCCGCAAGGTTTACAGCTCACAGAGCCAAACCTACACACTAGCTAAACATGCATCAAAAGAGCCGAATGTATACATTCGGCCTTATTTGTTTAAAAAAGACAAAATAATCAAAAACCTGTAAACTTGAAACTATAAACTTCAAGCAAATGTTTTGAAGTACGTCCGTAGGAGTGTACTCTATTCTGATTCCCTACACGTGGTCCCCGGGTAGTGCTAACCGGGTACCAAATTCTGGTGGGGGGCTTCGGCCGTGGCTAGTTACCACCCACCGGACCAAGCCATGCCGTGAAATGACCTAGTGGTGTTTCGGGATGTAGTCCGGTGTAACTGTTCCGAAGACGGGTCTGAGTGCTTAGTGTGAGTTGCTCAAAGTAAATCGAATAACTTTACTACAGCGTAAACGAGTTTACATCACACGGATCGACAATCGAAAACGAGCGAGTGTGAGTGCCAATCGAGCTTGTCACTCGATTCGCGTAAATTCACCGTGAAAAAGTAAATATTTCATGTCAATGTTGGCAGTAAACAAAAAACTCGCATTCACGATTGCGGTTTCTCATTACTCCCACTAGGTGGCGCTTTTTAATTTTCATACAAATTGGAGTTACTTTTACGCGATCGAAAAGTAAGAAAAACTCACACTACGCACTCTGAGCAGTATCGCACTTGTAGCGCCTCACTCAACTGCCGTCTTTGTACTTCTTCACTCTACAAAACTCCAAGGCTAGAGTGAATTAGTACCTTATAGGTCGTCGTGCTCCATCTTAGACCACAACGTCGCTACCTATACATAACCTAAACATATATGTATATGATATTTGTTACCACATAAGAGAGATTTTACATTAATTAAAACTAACCCTATACTTATTTAACAATAAAAAAAAAAGAAAAAAAGATTTTAATTGTTATGTGGAACAAGGAGGTGAAAAAACTAGCAGATGACCGCCAGGCCTGCCATTAATCCGCTGACAAGAGCAACGTGGGAAGGCCTCCCACAAGGTGGACTGACAATCCTTATCAGGTCGTCGGGTCACCTTGTGGGAGACCTCCCACAAAAGTCCACCCTCAGGTAGCGGGAAGCCACTGGATGCGGGCAGCGCTAGACCGGTCGTTATGGAGATAATTGGGTTAGACCTTTGTCCAGCAGTCGACGTCTTCCGGCTAAAATAATGATGACGACGAAAAGCAACGCTCTGAAATCGTGAACACAAACAATAAAAACACACAAGGCACAAACAAAGACCTAAACAACTATTTCACATTCCACAATAATGTCCTGAGATAAATAACAAACGAAGTATGAATTACGTGCCAACGGCCTCATGAGCCATCATAAACACAAACAACATGTTCTGGGTTACCCTATAACCCATAGCTTACGTGATGGCAATACACGATGTGATCGACGTTAATACCGGTAGATATTGTTTGTATTGCCAGTTATAGCTATTATATTTGAAATTTTAACCCCCGACGCAAAAACGACGGGGGGTTATAAGTTTGACATGTCTGAGTGTGTCTCTCTCTCTCTCTCCCTTTCTCTCTCTATCTCTCTCTCTCTCTCTGTGTGTGTGTGTGTGTGTGTCTGTTTGTGGCATCGTAGCTTCTGAACGGATGAACTGATTTTGATTTTGTTTTTTTTTGTTGTTTGAAAGGCGAATTAGTCGGGGGTGTTCTTAGGTACGTTTGATGAAAATGTCGTGATGTACTTGCTTTATTTTGATATAGATTGGATAGGCTTGCGCTTGGCCGCCATCGTCGTGATATTAAGCAGCGATGCGGCCTACCGCTCGCTTGCACTGGTTTTCACAATTCTTTTTCTTGGTCGCTACGCTCTAGACAGAGTTGTCGTGGTCGTCATGCAGTATTGTAACATTACACTATTACATCACACTATTATTATAATTCTCGAATAGTTGTCGTGGTCGTCATGCAGTATTGTAACATTACACTATTACATCACACTATTATTATAATTCTCGAATAGTTGTCGTGGTCGTCATGCAGTATTGTAACATTACACTATTACATCACACTATTATTATAATTCTCGAATAGTTGTCGTGGTCGTCATGCAGTATTGTAACATTACACTATTACATCACGCTATTATTATAATTCTCGAATAGTTGTCGTGGTCGTCATGCAGTATTGTAACATTACACTATTACATCACACTATTATTATAATTCTCGAATGTTTGGATGGACGCATGTTATAATACTCGTAATATTATACTCGGCCAGGTATAGCATTCATCAACACGTAGAAACCTTAATCGTTAGCAAGATTGAAATAAGTCATTTACAACAAGTCCAAAAATTATGGATGACAATGACGTCATAACATGTTTGCTGAATACTAGACCTTGTTTTTTTGGATCATGGATGGATGGATGGATGTTTGTTACTTATTCGCGCCAGAGCGGCTGAACGGGTCCGATGAAAGGAACATAAATAGATTGTAGTCTGGCACGTAAGGTACTTTTTAAATGCGGGTAACACCGCAGGACGCAGCTTGTAAGTTTTTTTTAAAAAAATGTAAAATAGGTTGTCGTTTGACCACCAACTCGCCTGATGTTGAGCGACGTTGTGGTCTAAGATGGAGCACGACGGCCTATAAGGTACTTATTCACTCTAGCCTTGAAGTTTTTTTATTTTACTTCTAAACTAGCTGCGCCCAGCGGTTCCACTCGCGGTTAAAAAGTATCCTATGTGCTATTCTAGACTATAATCTATCTCTGTGCCAAATTTCATCCAGATCTGTTTAGGCGTTCTGGCGTGAAAGAGTAACAAACATCCATCCATCCATTCTTACAAACTTTCGCGTTTATAATATTAGTAGGATTGATTTTCAATAATTTTACCAGTTTAGGCGGTTTACGAGGCGAAGTGAGTTTTAGTATAAGTTAATTGGTTTAGGTTATGTCATCAGTCTATGGATTTAAAACTATGCAAATAGTATTTAAACTCCGGTGAATTAAGGATACTACGCTCATTTTTTTCAGTTCTGATTAAAGGCAATTAGCTTATGAGAATATAGTAAGTCACTATAACTAGTTTAGATGTTATTTTTAAATCTCTGTTAGACTTTTTTTTTAATCATACAAAACAATCAAAAGTTCGTTATATTTCGTTTTCTTCAACAGTTTAATAAATTAAATGACATTTATTTTTAAAGAAACAATATAAGCCTAAATTAAACCAAACAAAAATAACAAATTACAAATAATAAACAAAGCTCAAGTCAGTAATCTGTTAGACTATTATGTATTTAGACAAATATATTGAGTCTGAAAAAAAAATGCAATTGTCAAGTTTTTTTAAACGATTACAAAACTTTTACCAATAGGTACCATTACTACTGATATGTTAAATCTACGTACTCGTCTATGTTTTACTACTAATTGTTATACAAAGACTTACAAAAATAGTACAACAGTTGCAGTTTGAACCGACGTTTACGACAGAGATCCCAGCTCTCTATCAAAACGTTCAACATTGTGATTCATTGTACATAGCGACCAAATTATTGGTACAGTTGTCCAAATGATAGAACTAAAAAATCCATGACAGACTTTGAACATTGAACTGAAATATTGACGAAGGTTCCCGAATTCAACTGCAAAGATAAGTTTGTCGCTCCGTAGCTTCAATCTTCAATTGTATAGCTACAGTACTAGCGTAGGTGTATCCGCAACAATAATATCATGGTAGCAACGTTACAAAGTCTGCTCTGGAGTAATTCGCTCATCTCTCAAAGCTGGGCTAAAATTGCTGTAGGGACGGGGTTGAGCGGTCTTGAAGTTAAAGTTTTGAAAAGATCTTTTTTATTCAGCGTAGCAAAAAGACATTTTTGTGAAATAACATATTCATTAGGAAAATTAATGAGATATTTTTCCCAAACGTGGCATCGTGAAACGTGAGTCCACCTCGAACGGAACTCTCGCATACGTCTATAACTTCACGTTCGTATTCGGTCATATTCGAACTTTAAAATAGTTTTTTGCATTATATGCCTACAAAATTTGATAAACATAAGATCTACGATACTCAAGTTATCGTGAAACAAACAAATGCGAGATATCCTTGGACTCTGAGACCTCGCCTAACTCAATCAATTAGTTCTAAAGCGATCAACATTGTTCTGTCATTGTCATGTCAATCAACAACAATAAATTCTGTGAAGTGTAAGAAACAGTTGATAGAATATAATTAAATTTGACTCTAGGCATAATATTAGCCCCAGGCTTGATGAAATGAATCGATTTCTTTTAGGGTAGTGTACTTCGTGCATCGTAGGAGCCATTATTGCTTAACATCAGGCGAGATTGCCTTAGAACCGTCCGTAGGAGTGTACTCTATTCTGATTCCCTACACGTGGTCCCCGGGTAGTGCTAACCGGGTAGCAAACTCTGGTGGGAGGCTTCGGCCGTGGCTAGTTACCACCCACCGGACCAAGCCATGCCGTGAAACGACCTAGTCGTGTTTCGGGACGTAGTCCGGTGTAACCGTTCCGAAGACGGGTCTGAGCAGTGGCGCACTTGTAGCGCCTCACTCAACTGCCGTCTTTGTACTTCTTCACTCTACAAAACTTCAAGGCTAGAGTGAATAAGTACCTTATAGGTTGTCGTGCTCCATCTTAGACCACAACGTCGCTTAACATCAGGCGAGTTGGTGGTCAAACGCCAACCAATTGTACGTAAAAAAAAAAGAACGCGAAGCTGTCGTTATTATTATTATCACTGCATACCTCTCTCTCTCTCTCTCTCTTCTCTCTTTCTTCCATTTCTCCATACTTTGTGAAACCCTTATCCGATCCTTCAGTCGAGTTCGTCCCTCCATCATCCTTTCTGGGCCGTCCAGGTAGTGAGTTACCCTCACGTGGGTACCGCGCTGTGTCGTGGTTTTGACCCAGGAATCTTCTGACGTACGACTAATATGACCTGCCCAGACCCACTTTAGGCAGGCGGCTTTCTGAGCTACGTCAGCAATTCCCGTCTTGGAGCGCAGTGTTGTGTTTCTGATCTTGTCTGTAAGTTTCACTCCTAGGATAGTGCGCTCCATGGCACGCTGGCATTGTCCGAGGACAAACTTCTGGTCTTTTGTCAGTGACCAAGTTTGCGCGCCATATGTGGGAGTGAGAAGAATACATACGCCCATGAGCTTACGTTTTAAGGAGAATGGAAGGGTTCCTTTCATGAGATCTTTTTTTGACCAAAAGCTCTTATAGGTGTTTTTGGTGCGTCTAGCAACGTAGCCGGCAATGAAATAAAAGTCCCATCATAATCTTTACACAAGAGTAGTAAATTACATTTGTATATACCCTAAAGAGTAATAGAGTGCTTTTGCAGCAATTTGTTAAACTACGCAAGTCAATTACAGTAAGTACACAGGAGGTTATTATAAAATAAAAACACAGGCCCATCTTTTAAATACTTTGCAGACTAACAGTAAAAGTTTTGCTGTCTTGTAAATAGGTATTCCCGTCTTGTTTCCAGTCCTTCCTTTCCCAGCTCTACCGTGCACTGTTATTATACTCTAAGGCTTTTACCCAACACTGTAAAGTTCGCAAAAGGCAGCTGTAATTGTTTGTCTTTACCTGCTTCGCAAACTCCACCGGGGCCTGAACTAGAAACGCTGTTTTATTACGAGCTAAAGACTTCCCTTGGCTATGTTTGTGTTTTAAAACATACATTATTTCTGGTACATATGCATGAATAAATAAGAGCTATTTTACGTAATGAGCTCGCCATGAGCGCGCGTCGTTGACGCCACAATTTCAAAAGATGCTGCGACTTATTAACTATTTAGTAATCTGTGGCTGCGCACCCGCGGCATCGTAGCAACTATTTAGTAATCTGTGCCTGCGCACCCGCTGGGTGATCGCCACGCATGCAGTCGTTGAAAGCAGGTGGTGTGCTTTTATAAGCGATCTTTGCTTTGAAATCATTCGCAAATCGCCAGTATGATAGAACTCTTAATACTTAACACAAACATACACAATACTTGCAAATTTTAGTGCTCAGATAAATTTTTGAAAATGGCAATTTAATTGAATCAGTAATTTCTAAGATCCTTTCTACTATTAAGAAGTGTTTGAACTTTGTATTATGCATAGTTGGTAAAAAATTAAAATAAATCAAGAATAGCTTCTCAAGACTAATAATTTTGATACCAACAATTATACTAACTCAGTTTAATTAGAGATAACTATTTCAACCACATAAAACTATTCCCATTACATTATGCAGTTTGTTTTAGAACTATTTATTAGTCGAAACAGCCGCGGGCTATTTTCTTAAACTTAATTTAACTTTGGCAGTAAAACTCTTTTTGTTTCGGTGCTATTTTTGTAGTAGAATTAGCATTTAATCGTAAAAAAAAATGCCAAGTGCTTGTCGGATATTGCGAAGTGTAAGGTTCCGTGGGTTGATTAGTGATGTTCCGGATATCCGTGGGAGAAATTAGGTTCATGTCTGTATCAGTATCCGTTAGTTTTCTCGCGGATCTTGTGTGGATCTTTTATTATTTTCAAATTCAATTGACAGGAAAAAATGCTGCATTTAATAACACAGATTATGTGATACGTAGTATAATTAAAAAAAAATCCTGTGAGAGATATATATATATTTTTTTTATTTCTTAATATCGAATATTTGCACCTTTTGACACCTTTGATTGCAAACACATATTCTAGTAAGTTACCTAACAAACTCGTACATTGCGGCGATAGTGGCGTCAACTATCGTTTTAAAGTCACGCGTCGACACCGATTAAGTGAGAAAATAACTCTCTGTATACGTGTCCGGTATATGCGGATCTTGATACTAAATATCCGTATCCATATCCGTATCCGGATTAGTGTCCGCGGAAATACATTTTTGCGGCACGATGCGGCACATCACTAGACATGATTACGTTTTTTTTTAATTTTGTGCACAATGTATTATAAGCCTACCTAATCTACTTCTAGATTTTACTAGCTACGGCACGCGTTTTTGTCCGCTATATACTACAGACACCGAAGTTTAATTTAATTATTTTTTTTTGCGTAAGATATTAAACTATTTCTGTTCTAAAACAACATCACCATCTTTCAGTTACTTCTTAAAATCCCAAAAATATTTAAATGACAACACTACACACAAATCCACAGCTACAAATTTGCATGATTCAATATCTATGTCCTTTATCCAAGGGACTCCTTGCATCTGCGACTAAGGCAAAAATAAAATAAACGCAATCACAAAAAACTAGCAATTTAAGTTCGAACTCTTCAAACAAAAAAAAAAAAAAGAAAACATTAGATTACCAATATCGACGAATAAGCAATACTCTCATTGAATTGTTTACACAATTTTTCCAGTTTTCATTTTCACTCCATTTCGAACCCTATTTTATTTCTCTTCAAAAGCGGCACTTAATCCTAAACTCGTTTGCGAAATAAATTGGAAAGCAATGCTAAGATGTTTACTAAATGCAAAGCGATGAGCTGTTTGTACGTAAGGACTTCAAACCCTTTCAAGAAGCCTATAGGGAGAGGTACTTGACTTAACAAGTAATGGGCCTCAGATGGAACTATGCGAAGCTTTTAAACTTTCTTACTCGACCACGGCAGAACCCATTCTATCCACTCGAACCCCCTAGGGATTCCATGGATACTTACTATAGTTAATACTAATACATTATTTTCCCAAAAAGCGATGATAGCATAGTCGGAGAAGGCACGCCTTTCAAGCCAAAGGGAGCGGGTTCGAACTCAGTCGACGGCACGCACCAATTAGTTCATTGTGTGAACATATGTGCGTATTGTGTGGCATCTGCTACACGACTGGAGCCCGGTGTATGGCGACAGGCTCGCCCCCTGTCACATTTGGGACTGAATATCGTCCGGCGAAATGTGGGTGTTGTATACCTTTGCCAGCCTATTCGAGGGAAAGGCGTGACGAGATGTTATGTAGATCCCCAAAAATAAGCTAGATACCTATGTTTTTAGCAGTCTATGTACCATAGGCGTATCGATTGGGTAAGGTAAGCAGATGCCCCTGCGTCACCCTGTGGGCCTACCCGCGATTGAGCAATGTGAGGCATCTGCGTCACCGGAAGATTAAAATATAGGGTTTTCAAATAAAATAGGAGGTAAAAGTAAAGTAAAGTAAAAAAAAGTAAGGTAAGGTAGGTAAGTACATTTTCTTCTGCCCCACCCTTCGTCATCATAATTATTTAAGGGAGGCCCGGCACGATCACCTAAAAATGGACCGCATAAATTAGGTGCTGCACACAATTCACCGTAGTCACAAACAAACGCAACCAGTTGCAACAGTAACAATTATTGTTGTCTTATTCTCGCTATAGTCTCTTGTACGTCTCTTTAGCTTTGTTTTTGATACACTTAACAAATACTGTCAACGGAGCTGTGTAGTGTCCGTTTGCTTGTAGTTACATATATTTGATCCACGCACTTTGATACTGACTGAAATTAGACTCGTGCCGCTTCTTCCTTATATTATTTCGATGCTCCCATGTCTAAAAAAGTTATTTACTTCTGCTCTACCTAGGCATATTTTGTAATTACGTATTTTCCATCGCAGCGTCTAAACTGCTCAACACATTTTGATGAATGAGGTGGGAATCGATTTGTTATTATAGTCGAGGCAGGATAGACTAGATTACATTTTATACAAACGCCAATAATTATGACGGACGTCACATTGAAAATGTGCGTATTTCTAATTTTTTTTCTAAAAGGTCGGGTTGCAATTATAAAATATCGTTAAAGAAAAGAAAAGAAAGAAAGAAAAAAAGTTTATTTGTGACCTATTGAAATTAAAAACATTAAGGGAATTTTACAATTTACAAGGTCACAAAACGGCCCCAACTCAGCATAATGCCGGCTGTTAACCGGCGCTGGTCTTCCGTTGGAACCGCTTGGTGATGTCACGGTACAAGCACATACACAGAACACACTACAAAATAATAATAATTAAAATACATAAAGATAATAACAAAAACTGTCAATAAACTACAACAATAATAATAATAACACAAAATAAACTACAAAAATTCAATGGACACTAAAGGTAAGTATGTATAATTTGTACGTTAGGTAGGTTTAAATTGTATTGGTTGCGCCCAGAGGTGTCAGCTATCCTAAAAGTAGCCTATGTGTCAATCTAAAGGATCTCCATGTCAAATTGCATCAAAATCGATCTCTTCCTGGTTCAAACCAAGTTTTCGGTTCATGATAAAAAAATATTGTTTCGTCTCACACGTAATTTTTTTCAGTCCGTCCATTTGAGCGTGAAAACGTGACAAAAAAACACACACAGGCACACATAAACTTTCACCTTTTCGACCGAGCGAGCGTTAGCAAGCGAAGCGTCAGATGCTTCAGCTTCGATAAAAATGCTTTCGTATGTCCGAATTCTGTCTGGATTTCTGTCCGGATCTCTGTCTTCTTCCACATGTGGCATTTCTTAACTGATTCTCTTTTTTTGTGAGTAGGTTCAATAATTAAGTTAATAGTTTTTTTTTGTCGAGTCAGTTTTTGGAAATTTTGCAAAAGTGCGAAAAATTTTTTTTTTGCAACCTTTATGGGAGGACAGATGCCGGGCGCGGGGTCCACACCTACTTGTGAAATACTAAGGTACGAGTATCTATGTAGAAGTTTGATTCAGTAGTAGGTACTTTTTTTCGTTTTTTTTTTCAAGAAGTACTAATAAGTTACATTGTTTCAATAGCAAATAATTGTCATCACGGAAAATCAATGTGTGAACGTAATTTCACAGGAATCGGCTTAGTAAAAAAAACTCACAAATCGGTCGGTAGTAAACAAACAAATCTATGGAGTCGAGCTAGAGCTAAAAGCTATCTGTTTACTAAAACAACGTATTGCTCGCATTCGCGAGGCTCAGTCTACAAAACACTACCCCTTAGGCTAGGCTCAGACACAACGGAAAAAACTCGCCCACTTTTTGATGTCATTGAAAAATGAACCATATCAATAAAGACTAAAATATAAAATCGTATTATATCAACAGGGAAGTCAACGTCGCTTTAATATTATGCGATTTTGAATTTTAGGCCATGGTAATAATATGGTTCAATGTTCAATGACGTCAAAAAGTGCGTGAGGATTTTCCGTTTTGTCTGAGCTGAGCAGCGTTTCCACCAGAAATGTGCGCGGAAGATGAGTGGTGCGCAAGAAAAAGATCTACCAATAAGATCACTACATTTACACAGCGAAGCAATCCAATTGGTGTATATTTTATCGCCCATTGCTCGCACATCTTCGGTGTATACGCCGCCTTATCCTTCAAATCCATCAAGTCCTTAGAGTTTTAATTAAAGGAGGTTGCTTGCGAATTCACTCTCGCGAAGCCCTCGTGTTTGCTTGGTTAATGCTTCGGAACGATTTGATTCGTTTGATCGAGCAGTCTACTGTTTGATATACGAGTATAAGCGTAGGCACAGCTGCCTGTACAAAATACCTACTGTGCAGATATGTGACTGATTTGGTATTTTTACACTTGCCGGCACGACCCGGCACTGCATGGCGCCAACAACGGGACCGGTGGCCCTATTCGGAGATTTGAGATTTTCGTCACATCTCACCTTTTTCGTCCTTGTTGCTCTCGTTTGAAACGTCATTTGTGTGAGATTGACCAAGATAAAATCTCATCTCATCTCACGCGCAGAAATAGCCTCCCAGTGGCCGGCCATCGCCGGTAAGTGACAAAAAGTACCATACATTTTCACACATTAATGCGTCCACGCCTACTTTGCCGGGCCGTGCCGGGCCGGGCCAGGTCGTGCCGGTAGGAGGAATAACGAAGGGTTTACATGGGTTGAGTTTCGCTGTGGGGCTAGTCGCTTCACAAATAACTTGCAACCTATACCGAATTGCCATTTAGACGTTAGATTTTCGCCGCGCAGCTAAAATCGTGCGGCTTTAGTCACCCGTGTAAACCTCATCTTTGGCAGATCGTAATCTGGTCTTCATCTTTGACAGATTCGGCTAATTGGCCGCCAGTGGCTGCCAATGCAAAAGTCCATTGGCCGCTACCGCGGGCTGTGTTTGTCTGTCATCGCCTTATGCCAATGACTGACTGACATAACATAGCCTTGTTCATTGGCTACTAATTGGCAACTCTGGACTCTCTCATGCTTAAAAAAAAAACAAGTTCTGGTCCGGGCTTTGACACACAACCACGTCACTCGTCATCGCCATTGTCTCTCTCGAAACTAGCTTATTCATCGATTGACGTCACTGCGTGTCACTCATGTGACGTTTGTGGTCTCGGAACGCTGTACCGGGCGAAGTATATCAATTATTAAAGCATGGGCTCTCTCAAGGCACGTCTGTCGGGCATAAAGTCAAACGTTGTCCTAACCTACGCAACATGACAGGTGATCTGTGCTTAACACACCAATGTTAATGCGGAGGCGTGCTAGATCACTTGACATTTGCCGTTCAGCTACCTAGGTGCAAACAACACGTATAAATCTAGCAATCTACTTAGGATACACGTGAAACTAATAATCGCGTTTAAATAAAATAATGGAATCAGCCGCACATAGCCGCAAGAGGTACTTAGAACCGGATGGCACAAATCACATTACACTACTAAGTAATAAACGCAAAAGTTTGTGAGTTTGTGTGTTCGTTCGTTACTATTTCAAGGCAAAAATTAATGATAGACTAGCCGCGCTCCACAATTTCACCCACGGTCCTTCAGGAACCATTATTTTTTTCGGGATAAAAGCACCCATGTCCTTTTCTGTACCTCTGACGTGTATGCAAAATTTCGTGATAATCGGTTGAGTAGTTAAGGCAGGAAGGTGTAAAAAACAAACAAACAAATAAAGAAACAAACAAACGAACAAACTCACTTTTGCATTTATAAGTTCGTTGGGATAGGGTTTAAACGAAATTTCGATATGAAGTTAAGGACACAACCTATAACTAAAGGTAATCGCCAACCCGCTGACATGACGTCCGCGGCTTGATTAACTTTGAAATATGGAACCATGGCCATCAATGCTGGCCATCATGTTAGCGGCTGTCAGCGACTATGGCGTGTAGAATCCCGCTTAAACCCTGCATTAAAACATAAACTATAAATATTTTTTTTACGACAGAAAAACCAGTTCCTGTGCAGCAGATAAAACCGCGGGGTGCAGCTAGTATATTCTAGATCCCCAGCCCACGTCGCTTAACTACATTATCGCTGGTCCTACAATAGACCTAACAGGTCCTAACAGGCTGCTAATTGATGAATAATTCCTCTCTTCAGGACTGAATAGATAACTAGGAATCCTGAGCTCCATTATAATAATTTATTGCTCTAATCTTAGCTAATGTAGGTTATACTAAAGCTTTGCTTTGATGTTGTACTTATACGAAAATGTTCGTTCTTTTTCATCTAGAATGAATCGCCCAATTTCTTGCATCGGTTTTTTTTCATAGCAAGAAATTCGTTACAAATACGTTACGTTACTCAAAACGACGATTCACAAAAAAAATCGTGTGCTTATCCTGTGTTCCTTAGTGTGTGATTTAATATTATGAACTTATGTAATAGAGGAATACCTACAAAAAATGCTAAAGTACTCGTATGCTAAAGTCAGAAGGTAACCTTGAGTTAGCATTGTTGACCTAGTGAGCGTCAGTGAGCGAAGCGTCTATGCTTTAGCTTCGACAAAAATGTTTTCGTATGTCCAAATTCTGTCTGGTTTTGGATCTCTACCTTCCTCTACAGGTCGTATTTCTTAACCGAATCTCCTAAAATTTTGTGCGTAGGTTCTAAAATTATAGGACAGGTTATTTTTTGCCAAATCAGTTTTTTGGAACTTTGTAAAAACTACGAAGGTTTAATTATTTTTTTGTTTCGATCGACTGATCGGTTCAGGAATGCGACGTGTAGAGGGGACAGATGTCGGCCGCGAGGTCTCTTGATTTTGACTCAAAGCCTTGCGTTTAAGAATTTAGCTCAGTAATTTCTGCAATAGGTCCTAACACCAACGAATTACTTAGGCGTTTATGTATATTTACAGGAAAATAGAGATGGAAACCACAAGCCAATAGTTGTCAAATAATTACTCCCATAACACATGAATGGAGATAACGATGCTCTACACGCGCCCTTTGACTGTCTTATTAAATTATAGCAAGCTAAGGTGTTTTGAATGTCAATATTGGGGAAATTAAATTATTACGCAAATGGTAAAGGTAATTTGTGTTTCCTGACATGGGTTTTGTGGTGTTGATGATACATTACCTGTATGTATGTCTTAGTTGTTAGCTTTAATAAGTATTTAATATATTCTTCTTAATATATATAAATTACGTGTCACGTTGTTTGTCCGCTATAGACTCCTAAACTACTTAACCGATTTCAATCAAATTTGCACACCGTGTGCAGTTCGATCTAACTTAACAGATAGGATAGCTCACATAATATATATTTTTATATAAATAATAAACGCGAACGAAGTCGCGTGGTGATAGCTAGTACGATATAAATCAAACGCTTTTAGGATGCGTAAGTAATATGGCCATGTTGCTTGTAATTACTTGGTTAAAAAAGTTTTTGAAAGTGACCGTTTTAACATCTTTACACCTACATACTCCGATCAAAACAGAAGTCTGAATATTTGTATTTATTTTAATTAAGAATTTAACTATTTGCTTAATATTAGACATAAAACATATCGTCATGCCTTTCCTCCGGGGGGCTGGCAGAGGTGTAATACAATACCCACATTTCGCTAGACGATATTCAATCCCCAAATGCGACAGGGGGCGAGCCTGTCGCCATACACCGGGCTCCAGTCATGTAGCAAATGGCATACAGTACGCACAAATGTTCACACAATGAACAAATTGATGCGTCCCGTCGGCTGGGTTCGAACCCCCTCCCTCTGGCTTGAGAGGCGGACCTTCTCCCAACTAGGATGCCGTCGCTCTCATTTCTTCTTAAAAATAATTATTCTTAATTCTTCATTTCTCATTCTCATTTGCATAATAAAAGTATATAACAGTAATTAATAATTATTTATTTATCTGTTTGTATTACCTAAGCACAACTGCAATGTGCCAAACCTACATTTTCTTTTACATGTGGTTATTTTGTTTTATTTTGTAAAATGCGGTTATTTTCAACAAATATTCAGGAAACAATCGCCAGCAAGACTGTCAATAAAATACGGTTGTGATAATCAAAAGCTGTTATTTTCACAGATGCTCAAAGTTTAATCGTTCTGCCCACAACCGCAGAGTCAACAGAGTTGGCTTCAGGGTGGGGCAAAAAATACTGAAAGTGGAATACGGTACCTACAAGGTGCAAAAATAAAATAGAAAAAGTGTGTATTCCATTTTTAACATAAACCAAACATGTAAAAAAATATATTTTGTTAGCTAGTTACGGCAATAGATATTTTATCTGAATTCATTGGCTTGCGCTATGATTAGAACTAGACAATAGAATAATTATTTATCTAATTACATTATAATTTAAATTTTATTAAAATTATAATTATAATATAATTGGTTTACCATGCATAAATAATAAATATTTTATTTATAATAATATATTTGGAACAAAAGTATTTCTATCAAACCCAAGATTTATTTTAAATTTGCCTAATTAATAATTATAATAATTAAGGATAGACGATAACTAAAAACTTTAATAATAAAATATTTTATAATATCTAATTGTTTATTGAAAATAGTTTAATAGCAACACAAAATACGATAGCAGATGTAAAAAAGACGAGAAGAAATACAGCCATTTGCCCCATTTGCACCCGTCCTGGCTATGTCCGCAGTCAGCCCTCGTTGCAATACTCACGCTCTCTGATTCCATTACATTCAGCCACAACGGAGCTTTAAGCCCCGCCAAATCATTCCATCGTAACCACGACCACGGATTTTTTAACTCACAATGAAGTGGTCTACAAAATTGAAGCAATGTTAGCTTTTTTACCCACGACGGTACGGAGACGGTATATGCGTTTGGGATGACAGGATGTTTGTTTGTGCAAATGGTTGCCATTTTTCTTCAAAACTAGTCTTAGTTCGATTTTGATGCAGTTTTCAGTTATGGGTTCAGGTTTGATTGGTGAATGTTCTCAGATAGGTGTTACGGTGACAGGTTACTAGGGGCGCTGCTGCAGCAAACATTGTTTGAGCAAATCCATGTTGTTATTTTTCTCCATAACTACTAGTCTGATTTTGATGCAGATTTTATTCTTTTTCAATTACTTTCGTTATTTTTTTTTTAAATTATCATTTGTTTAGAATAGATCAAACTTTGAGCACCGACTTGCCTGATGTGAACCAACTTTGTGGTCCAAGATGGAGCACGAAGACTTAGAAGATAAAAGAGGTAGTGGTAGAGGTAGCTTAGTTGGTAGTGAACCTGCCTTCGGGGCTTGCGGGCTTGGGTTCGGTTTCTACCTGGGGCAAACATTCATGATGTAACGAACATTTGTGTATATTCTATGTCTGGGTGTTACATTAATCTATTTAATAAATGTGTATATGTATTTAAAAATATATAATTATGTAAGTATATCAGTCTCTGGCAGCCGTAGTACAAACAATACTTATACCTTGGGGTCAGACGTCTGTGTGTGCAAAAATGTCCCGATTTTTTTTTACAGTTAACTAAACTGACCCCCGTATTCACAAACATTACTTAAGTAAAATGCTAAGTACGACTTTCCTCAGTACATTGACATGGCAGCTATACATGCTATACATTTTTTGTACCCTGTGTTCGAGCGCTCATAGCAATGTTTAGAATACCGCGTTTGTTAGTGTCTACTTTGTTGAATACGTAGGTACCATTATTTTTCAATTGCTTTTTTGAGCTTGTTGTTCGATACCCTGAAAGGGATGCTCACCTTTACAAGTAAGCGTGTGTGCGTATGTTTTTGTTGTTTCCACTTAATACCCTAAAGGCTTATCGGATTTGATTGAATTAGAAGCCCGGAACCCGGAATTTATGTACCCCGGAAAACTACTTTGGCTTTTTGTCGCAAAAAAAAACCGATAGTTTCAATCTGGTCTTCATGCGGGCTGCCCGCATCCTATCATTTCATACATATTTATAACCGATGAAGAAACGGATGAGGTTCTTTGTCGACGCGTATATGTGTATTTTTTTCCTATTATGTGGGTAGGTCGCGCGCTGAACGCGGATTGGCTGCGGGCGCGCAGCCCGCGTGCGTGCTAACCATATGCGAGCAGCGCTCTTTTGCCTTCTGTGTTGTTTTTATTGTGACGCTGGTCGCACGCATGGTCATAGTACGCCGACACACTATTCACTGGTGACACGCACAACACTGTAGCGGCAAACGAAATCTTTGTCCTGCGTATGACCAGGAGCGTGCTATCACCCGCCTGCGGACCAGATTCGCGCGCGGGCGAAATTTCGCATGACAGAAAAAGGGTCATATGGCGTGTCCCAGACAGACGCGGCATGCGGTGGCGGCATGCCGCATGCCTCCATGCCCCCATGGGCCGGCAAAACAAAAGTATATAGGCAGCCACCGCAGGCTGCGTCTGGGAGACGCCTTATGATTACATTTCCATAAAAAACTACTTAGGGACTTGGTGATAGTTCAAGTAATCATTAACGTGCCTGATTGTGGCAGTTAGAGTCAACTGAGGCAAATATGTTTGTTTGGCAACTAACGCCATCTTGTACAGTTTTTTTTTTTTTTTTTATGTAGTATAGGTCGGCGTTTGACCATCAACTCGCCTGATGTTAAGCGACGGTGTGGTTTAAGATGGAGCACGACGACCTATGAGGTACTTATTCACTCTAGCCTTGAAGTTTTGTAGAGTGAAGAAGTACAAAGACGGTAGTTGAGTAAGGCGCTACAAGTGCGCTACTGCTCAGACCCGTCTTCGGAACGGTTACACCGGACTACATCCCAAAACACGACTAGGTCATTTCACGGCATGGCTTGGTCCGGTGGGTGGTAACTAGCCACGGCCGAAGCCTCCCACCAGAAGAACAAAACTTAGATTACTGCAACAAAACTAAAAAAAAAAGATTTAGGTGGCACCTAATTTGTGAATTGTCAGTAATTCTCGAAAGACGCAGTTGCCCCAGTTGACCCTAGTGTTAGTTTTTTCTTAAATTAAAATGTAGACAATTCGTAATTTCCACTCATTACTCTACACATTTTCAGACAAACTAGTTTTAGGAAAATGTTGACCTAAAAAGCATCACCTGAGAGTCTGAGTAATCTCTTTCAAGAAATCCACTCACAAAGGTCGAGAATCTACTGCGATACGGTTCTAATTCCGTTCTTTTATCTAATAAATGGGTTCCTTCTCTCATTGAAAAAGTGCAGCGTCAACTAGAGTGATTGCTTTTAAATAGGTCAGAGTTCTAAGACTAATGCCCGCTTGCACTGAATATAAGAATTTCCTAGGTCCTTGCTAACTAGTTTAAGGTTTTAGCGAAATTTTTGCCATTCGGGCAAGTCATTCCTTAGGAGACCCTTAGCTTATAAAACTAAGACAGAGCTAGAGCTAGTTAAAAAAACTAGTTAAGCAAGGACTTAGACAGTTTTTATTTTCAGTGCAAGTGGGCTTTTTTAAGAGTCCGGCGACCAGTTTAGACTAACTTCGCATTGGCTTAAGGTTTTCTATAGCCATTTCGTCTAGAAGAAGACTACGAGCGAAGAGAGCAAGTAATGATACTGACGAGCCTCTAAAATTACCTACAGAGTGGCAAAGTGCATTTTTTTTTATGACTTTTGTACTTCTGTAATCATTCTTAAATAACTATAATATTATGGACCCATTTAAAAGCTAATGATGTAGACAACCTCCCTATGTAAAGGGATCTTTGATTTGCTTAGTCTATCTATTGAATAAACCAGTCAAAAGTGACCCCTTACAAATGCGGATATTTTTCATAGCTGTATTTTCTCTTGAGGACGTTTTTTTTTTAAAAAAACAAGAACATAGGGGCGGAGATGTAGTTAATTTAATTGTACATGCTAAATTTCATCATAATCTGACAAATGGTTTCCAAGAAATTCGATAAGAGCGTTTGTATGGAAAATTTCAGAGCGTCGCGGGACTCTTAACGTGCGTAGCGTTTTGATTGCCCACGGAGCAGTGCAGTTTGATGTGATGTGGATCGATGTGGCCCCTAGTGCGATTAGATGTGGTTTACTTGACTTGCATCAAAGTGCACCACACAATGGTCGATACACTCTTAAGCATCGTCCTGACCTGATTAAGCAAACTGTGAGCGACTGACTGTCTGCTATAGCTGACTCTGAGTCAAGTAAGCGGCAAACTATAGCGAAAAAATTGCAAACAACCGCTGTTTGGAACTTGAAGATAGCAACTGATACGCCACGTCACGTTATGAGGCGCTCACAGTACGCGCTGTTCTGACACTCCATTTAAAATTTATAAATGTTATAGGTAAGTTAGCTGGAAGCAAAGAGTCACACTGTAATCTGAATCTGAATCTGAATCTGTTGCTTAGCGAACACGGTGAGCACCGTTCACAGTTTGCTTAGTCAGGACTAAGCCTTACAAAGTTTCAAATAACATTGGTAAATTTTATCGATGAGCGCGGCTAGGTGTTACTTTCTAGTTCAATACATATTTTTTATTTTTTTATTTTTTCTAATCAGGTAGAATAAAAATATAAATATTAATAATGGCTAGTAGCCAACGCTTTGTCTCAGTCTCTGCTTGTTCCTTTCAAACTTTGGTAAAAGTTTGTTGCAATAAAAAACTTGTAATGTGATGTCAGCAAAAGGTCATGAAATCAAAGCTCAGTGTTAAATCAAATCATATATTGATTGGCTGATTTTCTGGATCAAGCTCATTTGAATTGAAGCATTTCGGAGCTAATTTTGCATGAATCCTGGTTTATTAGATTTGCTTTTATAAAAACATAGCAGCACAAAAGTACCCCATGCCCTTTTCTGTAGCCCTGAAACTTGCACGCAAATATTTTATGATAATCGATTGAGTAGTTAAGCCGTGAAAACGTAACAAATAGCCGATAGTCGGATGACATTACAAGGGCGGGCCGAAGCACCATTATAAGATATAATATTTTTTTCATGTCGATGATACGAAGGCAGTGGATGTTACTAGCAAAGGACAGGGAATTTCCGTTCAACAAACAAAACAAACTCTCTATCGCTTTTATAAGATTAGAAGCTTAGGATTTCATGATCAACCATTTTCCACCCACTGCTGAGTAGTGGTTTGTTCCGCTTTCACGCCCTAACTACCCACCCGATCATCGTGATATTTTGCATACACATTGTCAGGGGTCATAAGGATATAATGATAAGTTTCATTCAGAATTTTTTTTGAAAACAGTTTCCATAGGACCGCGCGTGAAACCGCGGGGCGCAACTAGACTTCACCAATATTATAAAGAGGAAAGATTTGTATTTTTGTGTGTTTGTAACGAATAAACTCAAAAACTACTGGTGCGATTACAATAATTCTTTCACCATTAGAAAGCTACATTATCCCTGAGTGACATAGGCTGCGGCATATGAAACGCGAGCGAAACCGCGGGCAAAAGAGCTAAAGTTAGAGGCAAAAATGTTAATGATATTGCTGAAATTTATAAATATTTACAAAATTATAAATGTTACACTCAATCAGGCACACAAAATATTTAATTTATTTTAATGAGGCTTCAGTTACTTAATAATTCATTACATCAGAGTTTACTGTCGATAAAATAATTAACTAGGTTTAACCAGTACCGTCGAGTTGGTCGCGCTTGATCAAGGTTCGAACAACCGTTTTAATTTTAATTTAATGAAATGGCAGTGGTTTTATAAAATGTTTATGTACGTGGGGGAAACCCACGCATTTGTTTTTGCGTTTGTACGGACTGAAATATGACTGGTATGTCATTTAATATACGTATGCCCGGTATTACAGGAAATCAACGAAAAAAAGTATTTTGTTTACGTCTAGTTTATATGCAGCATTGTGATGATCAGGTGCAAAAAAAGCATCTGGTAAAAAAAAATCATTCTCATTTGGGAAAAAAAAATCACAAAATGTATATTTTTAAAAGAACTGTTTTAGCGTACCAATTTCTCTAAATTTTCAGCGAATGCAACACCTTTTTTTATTAAATAGCCAGATTAGCTCTCTTAAATTTAGCAAATTAACTTATTCTTATTTGTGTTCTTATTACGATGAATACCAATAAAAACGACAAAAAAAACCAAATTCTAGGTGCCGATCTCATTTTACGTCAAAGATACGTCAAACTTAAAACTCCCTATCCTTTTTGCTTCGGAGGCTAAAAACTTTAGTAAAACAAATCGTTAACGAGATCCGTGTTTTTCCCGTTGCAATTTCTCTGGAATGATCCCTGAACAAAACATAAGACGTTCGTCGGATTCACGTCAAAAGCTCATAAACTCCTACTTAGCAACTTGTTGCGAGGGACTGAGACAAAACAGACAATACTTACTAAACTACACTTCTCTGTATCTTTCGTAAATGACACACGATTCTCACAATAATATTACAAGTGAGAGAGTTTCGAAGTGAGAGGGTGAGAGTGTCTGTTTGTTTGTTTCGTCTTGAAGCTTTTTTTAAATTAATGAGCAAGCCTACGTTTGACCACAACGCAGCTGATGGAAAGAGATGATGTGGTCTTAGATGTATGAAAGATGTGGTATGCTTGCCCATGAGTTGCCTATTCACTCTTGTCTTGAAGAGACCCAGGTTGTAACTATTGCCGGGAAACACAAAGGCAGATTTGGTAAGCATTTCGTATAGACAATAGGCCTTATTCAGAATGGTAAATTACTTCTAAACCATCTAAAATATATCTGTCTTTGTTATTGCTCTTTTGTTTGGTAATAGTAATAGGCTTGCTTGCCTTTGGCGGGTATCGCCACTGATGTTAAATACAAATGCAGACTACGATGTAGCACGCTCGCCTAGAGAAAATCTACTTACCTACTCGATAAATGAAAACACCCAGATTATAACCAACTGGGAACACTAACGAGATTAATGTACTACGTACTAGAGGAGCTGATCCAAACGTTCCGCCACGTAATGAAGTTGGGGCCCTCCCACGGCGGTCTGACCGCAGGTTTGCAGCTGCAGCGTTGACTACTGAATTGCTTATTTACGTCCGTCCAGGTTCACACTTTCATTCCAGTAAATTAGCGCCGCTTCGTACACAACCACACTGCACGCGTCTCGAGAGCACACTAATACAAGGTGTAAGAATTTTTGTGCACTAGATAGAAGGATGAAAGTTTGTTTGATGATGAATGCACGTAATTCGTATATTTCGATGGGGAACCCCCAGGCAGAACATTTCACACTTTGGAGCTTCGACCAATAAAAGTGCTGCATATTACACATGGACGTCATACTTTTAGCTGATTTAGATTTAGAAATTAAGCATTCTAAATAGGTCCTAATAGATAGACAAATATATTTCGACAAATGACACATAATACAGTTTTGTATTTAAATATTAACTGATTGTTCATACATCTACGCGTGCAGGCGTCAGCGGGGCTGAGCGAACGCGCGGGGTGTCAACCGGCGGACACGACATCGCAAGCTCACACACCAACGACAAGACGAACGCACCGAAATTAACCTCTAGCTGTCTCAATACTATTTTACCTTTTATCCTAAATAAACTACCAGTTACAGCCCACTGCGTGAATTATTGATTAATACAAAAAAAAAGTAGTTTTTGCCGGAAACCGGCCCAGACAGCATAGGTTATTCAATACTTTATTCCGAAAAAAATAATAGTTTCAGCAGGATAACGAGTAAAACCGCGGGGCGCAGCTAGTCATGCACAGAGAAAATACAATAAAGAATGCCTCTGTTTTATGTTCCCTGTCACTTGTCAAATTAGTTTTTTTATCACGCAGTATGTTTAGGTACATCTGTTTAAATAAGCCACTCTACCCATGTAGAGATAAAAATGTTATAAAACAGGGAACTGTTCCGTAAAAGGAGACTTACTTTAGCGTTGTTAAGTTTTTCTTTTTCTTTGTTATTTTGTTACACTGAACGTTTGTTTGTAATTATGTTTGTCCTTATCGTTTCTGCTGAGAAGCCGGACACCAAGATTTTATGCAGAGAGGATCGTGCCTTAAAAAGGGCTTATCTGGGATTGGCAACTGGTCGAAGGCCAGTCGGCCGTCCCAAGTGTAGATGAAGAATGAAGTAGCTATAGACCGTGACCTGCCACGGCGTTTACGTATAGTTCAAGACACGTCAGTCTCATATATTTTATATGAATTATGTACACAAAACAAGTTTTGAAAATGCAGCCGTCTGCAGCTGTCCGCGCCGCTTCTCCACCTTACTTTCGGCCTGTTTATTTTAAGTGTAGAGAATAAATCGGTAAAACTTCGAACTCATTAATTTTAAATGCAGAAATATCTAGTTTAATTTTAGGTAATGCAGCATTAGAACATCGTTTATATTTTACAAACACTGAATTTGGTAAATTTTGTTTAGTTTTAGACGTGGAAAACCAAATTCAAAAGAAAACTAAAAAAATGTTGATAAAATTGTTGAAAAAAGAATTGTTGTTGTTTCTTTTAATCTTGTTTATGATAGAAAGTTGAAAAAAATTCGGTAACTGTAAAATAAAAAGTACTCTATAGACTTTACTAGCTACTTATTGTATAGTGAAAGGTTTTAAGGTTCTGTTGAGGGGTGCCCTTATAAATTTAGTATTCCCATGTCTGTATTGTCTATCTCCGTTTGCCTAAAACGTCTTAATTTCCATCTCAGTTGTTTTTCCAATAAATTAGGCTACCTATAGTGCCTATTTGTTAATGAAGTTTAGAGAATACGAACGGCTGAAAGACACGGCAACTCACCTTGCTTCCTGCTCGCCTTCCACGTCGACCGACGGCGCCGTCCACCTTTTTGATGTTTCACAGTACTTAAAATATTTATATGCCGATAGATGCACAGATCTAAGATTTTTTTTGCCCAGTTCTGTGAATAGGAGTATTAAGTACAAGATACAGGCCTAGCCTAGTTTGGGGCCCACCGATAAAAAAAATCTGGGTTCTTCTCTGTACACATCTATTACAAATTTGTTAATGTGCTGTATTTTTTGAAAATAAAATTATTATTATTAAGTTTGATTTTTAGAACGTGATCATTTGAGACTTTGAATTTTATGCAAGTACCTAGTTGATGTTCACAATAGCAGAGTACAGCTGAGATTGACGGAGATAGTTTATTTTAATGATGAAATGTGGGGCTTCAACAGTGCCTTTAAGTCAACTTGAAAATCAAATGTTAACCTTTGAACTAACCTTTATTTTAAACTAGCTTCACCCTCTGGCTTCACCTGCTATTCTAAAGAAATCCTTTGCTTTGAAGTAAGTAATTTAAAAGTAGCAAGGTAATTCTCCATAACCATCCACATTAATCAACATACATTCAGCCGTTGTTAAGAAATAACAAAGTAACACGCATAAAAACTCATACATTTTTGCATTTGTAACATTAGGGAGTCTACACAATTTCATTGACACATCAGATTTCTAATGTGATCAAGGCCTCATACAAACAACAAAATGTCGGCAGCTCCATGTTACAAAAATATACTTCGCCAGATATAGCATTCCGGTCACGTGGGTAACACATCGTGACGTCAATCGATGCCTAAGCAAGACCGAAATATGTCATTTACAAATAGTTCGAAAGAGACGGATGACAATGACGAGTGACGTTATTAAGTGTTTGCTCCTGGAATCCTAGACCTTGTTTTTTTATCATGGGTGGCTCTAAGCGACTTTAGTGTGTAAATTCCCTTAGTAAGGTAGATGAGCGTCGTGTTTTAGCAAGACTCCGTGATGTAGCCGTTGATTATAATTGAAGATAAGCTGCTCACATGATGTTTGTTGTCATTCAGATGTGGCTGATTGCAGTATTAGTGCGTCGAGGTCGGTCTTCAGGGAAATTCATACGGCTCTGTGCTTTGTTTACATTGTTTTAGTGAACATGCTAGTGGGTAGTAAAGTAGATAAATAGTAGAAATTTAAAATGTGGAGGAAAGGTTGTTTAATTTCATAATTATGATTAATTTCAAGGAACCTCCAGTGAGATAAGTAAAGGAAGATGTTCATAAAATAGAATAATTAATCTTCTCTTTTTTCTTCTGGCTAATGTTCCAATTTATTTAAAGTCAGCCCTCTTAGGATTCCCGCGCCACACCGTACGATTGTGGGTAGTCTCTGTAGTGCTATGCAAGAATAGCACAACAGAGCACAACAACAGGAAAAGTTTATTTTATTGATTTTGTCCTTGAAAATAGTGCTTTTGGGAAAATGTTATGTAATCCAAGCATTCATAATGAGAGTAGATACACATATCTTCAACTTACTTAATTCATACTTAGGTACTTCTTGTGAATCACTTTAGCTACTATTCCAACGTAAACATGCCAAAAAACCCCATTACAAGCGTGCGTGTGCGCGCATAATTCAGCGAACATGTTAAACTTGTTGAAAAATACACAACTCAACGTGTTTGCGGTGGAAAATTGTATTTCAGACAAGTCTTGACGGCTGACAGGTCTGCATGAGAAACTTGCATTTAAGGGAAATATGTTTAGAATTTTATATCGAAGGTTTTGTCCTACGTGAGCAACTGAAGCAATGCTATAAAAGCGTGAAATATTGTATGTACCTCCGCGTGGTGTATATTGCATTGTTCCTATCTATATCCATGGTATAACAATATACTCCGCCAAGTATAGCATTCAGCAACACGTAGTGACGTCAATCGATGCTTAAGCAAGAACGAAATAAGTCATTTACAACAAGTTCGAAAGAGACGGATGACGATGACGTCATTACGTGTTTCCTGTATGTTAGACCTTGTTTTCTTTTTTTGATCATGCTTATTTCTACCTACACTCACCAGTCTTAATATTTATATATATACATATCTCTCTCGCTCTCTCTGTCTATCTCTCTCTCTCTCTCTCTCTACAGTTCATATTTCAGTGACGTGACGTAACGTTTCACATGCTCATATCTGCACTTGTTTTCTCTGTGTCGAAGATGCCACGGAACACACACTAAGACATGGGCACTGAATCGCAGATCCAGAACAGATATTAAAATTTATCATTCTAACATCTGCCTGGCCGGGAATCGAACCCGGGACTTCCTGCTTATAAAGCAATCGAACTCTAACTAGCCCATGAAAATCGTCAAAGTCAGAGGGTGCAAGATCATCGATCATTGTGAAAAGCGGGCTATAAATAATTCAGTTTCCGTAATTCTAGGTTTACCTACGTCGGTAATCCGTACTATAGCATCGCATCGCAACTTGTCGCTTTCCTTACCTCATCTAGGACAACGTAAAAGAGTTTGCCTGCTGAGTCCTGCCAAGATTTATTCTCAATTCACCATCGCATTTAATTTTCACATATTCCAAATATTTTATCGTCAAAATGAATTGTGTAAGTAAATAACTTTTTGTTCTGTTATAAATGTGGTTTTGACAAAACAATAATTCAATGTATGTAAGTATACAAAACTTACCACAATGTTTATCTAGGTTTAAAAGATCGTGTAGTTTATCATTGTAGGCAACTAAATTCATAATTTCATTTATTCGCGCAGGATTAGCAACTCACGCGCCGTGCGTCGGACGCGTTTGGCTTCGCCGAGAGACTAGAAAGACAAGACAGCCTGCGCGGACCTCTCTCTCTCGTAAAATATCCAAGTAAATGGCGGATCTCAAATAGTAGGTAAAACCAACTTCTTCTTCTTTAATCGTTCCCTCATTACTGAGGATCGTGGTCACTGGACCCCTTTAAGCGGACAATCTGCCTCCATCGATTCCGGTCCAAAGTTGCCATCACCACCTGCTGGAATTTGCTTGAAGACGTCGCTTCTTTCACTTGGTCAGACCATCGTGTTGGCGACCGGCCTCGTGCTCTTTTCCCTTCGGTATTGCCAACAATGACCAGTTTTTCGAGACTTCTATCTCCCTTTCGCATTAAGTGACCGAAATAGGTTAAAATACGCTGTAGGCATACTGTAGACAATCTGGTCTTGATATCGAGTTGGGAAAGGATAGACACATTTGTGCGTTTGGCTGTCCATGGTATTCGGAGCATCCGCCTCCAGCACCACATTTCGAATGCGTCTACCCGCTGTCTTTCCCTTGCTCGGATTGTCCATGTCTCAGCTCCATATAAGAAAATGGGGAAAACTAATGCTCTGACTAAACGGGCTTTGGTTTTATAACTTATGCCACGATTTTTCCAGATATTCTGCAAGCGTGTCATAGCATCTTTAGCCATAGCTATCCGTCGTTTTATTTCTGGGATGCAGCTGCCTTCAGCATTAATAATAGACCCCAGATAAATGAAGCTATCCACAACTTCTATGGCTTGGATGCTGTAGGCGCCCGATAGCTTTTCCGCACGATCTATCACCATAAGCTTAGTTTTCTGTTTATTTATTGCAAGACCCAACTTGCCACTCTCCATCTCCAATCTATGCAATATCTCCTTCATGTCGTCATATGTTGTAGCAATAAGAACAGTATCGTCAGCGTAGCGCAGATTGGAGATGCGCTTTCCACCAACAGCAAACCCCCCTTCCCAGCCCTCAAGAGTGTTCCGAATTATATACTCTCCGTATACATTGAAGAGTAAGGGTGAAAGGATGCATCCCTGTCTAACGCCTTTCTTGATGGAGAACACATTTGAACAGTCGGTGTCTATTCTGACGAAAGAGCGGTTGCTGATGTAGAGGCATCGGATCAAGTCAACAAGATGTTGAGGCACACCCATGTCCTTTAGCACCTCCCACAACTTATCCCACTGCACACAATCAAAGGCCTTAGTATAGTCAATGAAACACATTAACACAGGACTGTTAAATTCCCGACTTTTCTCTATGATTTGGCGAACGTTCAGAATTTGTTCCCGCGTTCCTTTGCCTTTAACGAACCCTGCTTGTTCCTCAGGAATTTGTGGATCGAGAAAGTGTTTCAGCCTATTGTGTATTATGTACAGCAGTATCTTGCTGACATGTGGAATAAGTGCTAAAGTCCTGTAGTTGCTGCAGTCTTTGGTAGAGCCTTTTTTATAAAGTGGCACAAAAACGGACTCTGTCCATTCCTCAGGCCATCTCCTGGTCTTCCAGATGGAATTGCAGATGCTTAAAATCTGCTTCACACCTTTGGGATCTAGGTTTTTAAGTAACTCGGCGGGAATTCCATCTTTACCGGGAGATTTTCTGTCCTTGAGGCATCCAATGGCATGTACGACCTCCGACTGCAGAATTTCGGGTTCCTGTGGCGATACGTCTATCTGCGCGCAATATGTGATAGGTTGACCAGTGTCATAAAGTGTGGCGCAGTACTGTTTCCAGCGTTCCAGAACCTGATCCTTTTCAGTCAGTATGTTACCTACTTCATCTGCGATCGTGCAGGTTCTCGTATTACGAGATTTAGTAGTAAGCTCTTTGACCTTGCGGAAAAGATCTCTAGTTTCATTCCTCGCAGAATTATGTTCGAGATCAGCACAGATGTTATTGATGTGTTGGTTATAGTCCCTGCGACATCTTTTCTGAACCTCTGTGCTGAGTTGGTCATATAACCCCTTGTTCTCTTGTAGGGTTAGACCTTTTCCCTTCAACTCACGTCTGCGAAGAATAAAGTCAGCCGTTTCCGCAGATATAAAAGGCTTCATGGTAGTTTTGGGGAGCATGTTCTCTTTTGCAGTTTGCACAACAATCCTCTGTAAAGCCTTCCAAGTGATGTCAGGGTCAGTGGTGTCATTTAAAAAACATTCAGGTATTTTATGTTTAATTGCTTGTCTGAAGGCTTGTAGGTCAACATGGCGCATGTTCAGTGTGCGTTCTAGCTTGTGGAGCTTTCTCAACCGAAGTCGGATTGTGGTGACTAAGAGTTGGTGATCAGAGCCACAGTCCGCCCCAGGGCATGTCGTAGTATTCAGGACAGACGATTTCCATCGACTCCGAATGAGGATATAGTCTATCTGGTTTCGAAAACAGTCGCCAGGAGAAATCCAAGTATATAATCGCCGTATATGTTTTTTAAAACAGGTGTTGGTCACGGTCAGATTTTCTTCACAACAGAATTGAAGCATACGTTCGCCTCTCTCGTTTCTGTTACCGATTCCATACCTCCCGATTACCCGTCGTAGATGTTCGTCACTGTCTGTTTTGCCAATTTTGGCGTTAAAATCACCTAAAACCACTGTTATCTCCTTTTTAGGTATTTCTTGGAGAGATTTTGCCAAGGCGCTGTAGAAGCTCTCTATATCGTCCTCGCTGGATTGGGCGGTAGGCGCATATACCTGAATGATGTTCAATTTACAGGGAGTTGTGTTAACTTTGATTGCGATTATTCGGTCGTTAATCGGTTTATAACCGCTGACGTATTTGTCTAAGCTTAGTGGTACCATGAATGCAACGCCTCTGGAACTCTCATTTTCAGGTCCTGAGAAGTAAACTTTATTAGACTGGGTCGAGAAGTATCCAGAATTTCTCCAGTGTGTTTCGCTGAGTCCGAGTATAGTGATTCCCTTCCTTTTCATTTCACTCTCAACTATCTGAAGCTTTCCAGGTTGGTTTAGCCCGCGTACATTCCAGGTGCCAAGGTAGTGAGGCTCTCTAACTGATTTCCGTTTATCAGTAACATAGTTTCCATGTGTTGCCTGATCTGACACAATCACATGGCCGGTAGCACATTTCACACCACCATCCCCGGTTTGGTGGCGCCGGGCGTCAGCCGGATCGCTCAACAGATCTACATCGCTATTCCTTAAATCCATTGTGACTCTCGTGGGAACTAGTGCAGTGGTTTCCCGTTGCCTTCTGCACCAGACATTTTAAGGGTTATTTAAGACCCTAAGGCCGCTGCAGCCTCCTCCAACCCAGTTGCCCGGATGGGTGTATAGTTATACCGCTATTGCTCGGTCGCCATTGCCTCGTTCGTTATCTAGCAGGGAGCACCACGGCTGTCATATGACAGCCGCCGCCTTGCAGCGCGTGCAGGTGAGGATGACACTTGGGGCCGGAATGATGTTATATCCGCTCTCCCCCTTACCCCCCTAAAAAAACTGTGTGTGCGAAGTGTGAAGTGTCCATCAGTATTCATTGTTACGTCTAACAGCGAAATAGCAGCAAAAAACACCAAAACATAATTATATGCCGGCCGGCGCACCTCGGTCAGCTTTTGGGAAACGAAATATTATCAAAGTAAATTCAATAATTCTACGTTATAGTAACCCGAGTAGAGACGTTGCCACACCGTGCCTCGCGCGGCCGTATTCCCGCGCGGTTCCCGGACTAACGTGCAACCATCTCGCTCGCACTTACGCTTCCATCCTTTCATAAATGCGGCGTTGCCGACGGCGCGTTCTCGCTCTCAAGCCTCGACCGGCCGAAAATGAAGCTGCATGAGAGCGTGTCCCACGCAGTCGTCGCAATATCACGGCACACCGGGACTTTCACCTACTACGCCGATGACATCGAAGACGATGCCATCAGCCGGTTTTTACGGCGAGCATCGGCTGCATCACCGAAGACCATCAAGGAATATAACCTGCAGATGGCCATCAGAGATCGGAACGCGGTAGTGATGGAGGCTCTAAGTCGGGAGGAGGCCATGATGTTATAAAAATATTAATTGTTATAAAAATTGTAATAATTTCTGTTCTCGTTATAGTTTTTATTTTGTTATCGTTTTATATAAATTGTGGGTCCATCTCGAGCATTCATGCTCACTATCGAAGGCACCTTCTTGCGGCGGCGTCGTGTGTCGGGTCGTTCTCTTCCCTCAAATATGGTTGAGGAGAGCGATGGCTGACACATGCGTCATACTCGTGATCGGGTGCTGCTTGCGGGTCGCTGGTCTGCTCGTGGTGTACTCACAATGCATTAAGTAAATCTGAAAACCTTTAACCTAACCTTAGATTAAGACTTAATAACTAACCCCCCTCTACCTGTATTTCCTTTAAATAATAATTTAAGATATTTGTTAAAAAAAGTCACGGTCCCCGGAGTCCGTGGAGTGTAATTTTTTAAATAGAAAAAAAAAAAAAAAAACATTAAAAACAAAAAGAAATTGATGATCTTTTTCTCCGTCTAAGAAAAAGGTATGTAAACTAAAATTAGTTTAAAATATCCGTGATATATAGTTATCAGACAACATTTTTCAATTGCCAACTCAACCATTATTTATTTTCAAAAACGTTGAATTGTGCGAGCGAGATAGCAATAACGCCGGTTAAACACTCTTAAATTCGTCTTTATAATAGTTAGGATAGGATTAGCAGTTCATACGTAAAGATTAAATTATTTAGCATGTGATTAAAGTACCATTTTACGTAGTTTATGAGCCATTTAGATTGGACTGGAGCGGTCGGCGTCCGGTCACTTATTTTATCTAATTTACCATACTTTAGACAAATACCTATGCTTTAGTTGTATGAGTATACATTTTAACTAACTTATAGCGACTGTAATAGGTTTGAAGATAAGTTTGTGAAGATAATAGAATGTAGTTTAGGTGCTTGTTTCTAAAGGGTGGATATGAAATAATCGACCGAGCAAGTGTGAGTAAGCGAAGCGTCTCTACTTCAGCTTTGACAAAAATGCTTTCGTTTATCCGAAGAGTTGGTTCAAAAAAATATTTGGATAATTATCGAACCTGCACAAAAATTCCACGAGAATAAGTTGAGGAATGCGATCTGTAGAGGAAACAGACGTCAGCCGCAAGGTCTACAACTCACAGAGCTACTAGTATTATTTATGATTATAAGTTTAAATTTAGCTCGTTATGTGTGTGTAAAATAGTAGTGTTATTTATTACTTTTAGACCCATTTGCAGAGTATACAAAGTTAAATTCTTTAACGCATGGTTAAAATATAAATGTCACTCTAATATTGTGTTAAATCAAGGTTAGCTTCTAACTTTTGGTGGCGCAAGACGATTTATCAGTTTATTCTCTGATTAGCAGTTAACTCCGAATTAAAAAGATACTCGGAGCTTTTGCAAGTGGCCTCTAGAAAAGTGTACAAAACCAATTTTAAATGTCGAATGTCGGTTTTATTGTGACAATGGTATTTTACAGAATGTTTTTGTTTGCCACTGTTTTTAGTACTTAGTAAATTAAGGTAGATGAATAGTATTAACTACTCGGCACCAAAACAGCTAAACGAACTGCGATGGAATTCGGCAAGGATGTAGCTTACATGTTTGTTCAATAAACGACCGAGCGAGCGAGCCTTAGCGAGCAAAGCGTATTTGCTACAGCTTCCTTAAAAATACTTTGGTTTGATCCGGCGCCTGTCCAGCTGTCTTCCTATACAGGACGCATTTCTCTACGAAGCCATGCCGTGAAATGACCTAGTCGTGTTTCGGGGTGTAGTCCGGTGTAACCGTTCCGAAGACGGGTCTGAGCAGCAGCGCACTTGTAGCGCCTCGCTCAACTGCCGTCTTTGTACTTTTTCACTCTACAAAACTTCAAGGATAGAGTGAATAAGTACCTCATGGGTCGTCGTGCTCCATCTTAGACCACAACGTCGCTTAACATCAGGCGAGTTGGTGGTCAAACGCCGAAATATTCTACATAAAAAAACGAGCTTTTTAAATTTTTAAAATAAAAAACTGAATTGGTAACAAAAATCTGTAAAATTTTTAAACCTGTTTACAAAATTTGACAAGAATCGGTTTAGAAATGTGACTTGTCGAGGAAGACAGACGGACAGACACCGGCCGCGAGGTCTTCAGCTCACAGAGGCACTAATTAAATACTTAATTCTATTTTTTGGATTTCTAAAAGGTTACAATTTTTGTAAGATAGTTAGTGAACCCGTAGGACGCAGCCAGTTTTCGACAAAAGAAAACACTTCCTTTCCACACACGTTACACCTAAACCAAAAATAATGTAGTTCTCACAGCGCACATAACTCGGGCCATGTGTAGCACTTTACGACTTTACTAGTTTCGCCAGCGCCGTCTCCACCGGCGTTTTTAACTCCTCGTTTACGACGCTGAAAACAATCGAAAACCTTCGAAAGCCAATGTAAACTAAGCCATTATAAATTGGGTATAAGCCGTCACTTAACATCTAGTAAGGTATAGTAAAACGCCTGTGAATCAAATATTTAAAAAAAATCATATGTCATCTGCTACATGACTGGAGCCCGGTGTATGACGACAGGATCACCCCCTGTCACATTTGGAACTGAATATCGTCCGGCGAAGTGTGGGCGTTGTATTACACCTCTGCCAGCCCCCTCGGGGGAAAGGCGTGACGATATTTATGTATTAAAAAAACTATGGATCCCAAAAGCTTCAAAGTAGCCAATAACGAAAGCAAGTTCCTAATCCCGACTTACCGCGACTACCATTTTCGTTAAACTTACCATAAAACTAAGAAAAGTAAGCTCAGGTCAACCTACTAACCATACAGTAAGTAGACTTATTTAGAAAAGGGTTCTGCATTAACACGATGCTACAGATTTTACCGCTCGTGTAGATAAAACCTTAGTACCACACTTCTCTCCCATATTCAAGAGAGCGGTCTCTGGAGTTCCGGAAATTATGGCACTAGTCTTTATTCGGATTTCCGGGATGGTATATTCTTACGACACGTAGCTGTAGGATTAGGTACGGAGCTGCTACGATATTGCTACGGAGGTGCTACGAGCTTACTACGGAGGTGCTACGTGGTAGCTACGAGGCTACGATTTTTACTAAAATTAACCATAAAAACAAGGTAATATAAAAATAACAAAGGACTGGAAGAAGCTTGTAATTATAAAAAAGCGTGCTTTGGATGTAAAACCTTTATATTTCAAACTTAGCAGTAGGTTTTTGTTGATAAGGAGAAGACAAAAAAACTCCATAATGATGCACAGATTACCACTAGGTAAGACTTTAGAAAACGAATAAAAATAAAGGTTCTTATCAAAAATTACGAGGACTCACACCAACAAGCTAAATAATGTCAAAAACAACGATATTAAAACGAAAGAGGTTCATTACTTATAATAGTAAGGTCTTAAGAGCTTCATAACTTAGGTATAACTTGATCTTAAGAGCTTCATAACTTAGATCATAAGCAAAGCAAACCGTTAGCGCGACAAACTATCAAACTGTTTATCAGCCGTTAGAGGCCGTTACAAACGTCTACGTCATCGATAATCGTAAAAATATATCTCTAACGACTTCCGACAGCGAGAGATTCGTTTTTATAGACTAACATTGTTATGTTTGTTTGTGTGTATTTATTACTAGCTGTGTTGCCCGACTTTACTATCATGTCTTACAGGAACTGAAAATATAAATAAATAACGTAAATAATTTAAAAAAATGGTTGCTGAGCATATAACTAGTCGATAATGCCCGAATCATTTAGTTATAAAAACAATTATGTTTCTACTATAGGTTCAACTGGAGCAAATGCGTCGGCGGCGCAATTCGAGAATTACAGACAAACCTTTCACAAATTAGGCGCCACCTATATGCTTTTATCTTTAGTTACAATAATCTGTACAAGATGGCGCTAGTTCCCTAGTTTGTGAAGGGCTTGTCAGTGATTCTCGAAAGACGCAATTGCTCCACAGACGTATTTGTCCCAGTTGACCCTTACTAAAAGTCTTTACCTCCCTTTCTCTTCCAGGATACCTGTTCTATATAGCGCTGTCATTCTCCTGTATCCTACTAGGTAGTAAATTAGTTGGTAAAACGTCAAATCGAAACAAAAACTTACACTTACACCTTAAAAAACATAACCATTCTTTCAAACAGTTCACTGAGAGAAATTAATTGTTGGGTCAACAAAACTCTAACAAATATTACATGTCGAAATAGGGATAACTGAGAATTTTGTTATAGCGACAGACTTCAATTTGTTAATACATCATTTAAAAATTGTTACAGCAACAAATAAATTGATGAAATAAACAGTTTTATCGTTGTAATTACAATTTTTTTTGCGGAGAACAACAAATTCAGATTAGTTCCAATGACCTATTCTTATTTTGTAGAAATGGCTTTGGTTACTGTAACAAAATCGTATCTTGTTATATTAAATGTTTCCTATTTGTTTTATTTTACAATGAATAATCGGTTAAATTACTGGTTAGAAATACTAGGAAAGCTGTTTGTTATAACCATTATTGTGTGTTGAAGTAGTAACGCTAAAGTTAAGGTGTACTAATAATATATGTTGGATTTATTACGGATTTCTGTTAAAACCACTCATAAATCGGTTAAACTACTCGTTAGAAATACTAGGAAAGTTGTTTGTAATTACTATTTTTGTATGTTGAAGTATCAACGCTAAAGGTGATGTGTACTAGTAATATTTGTTGGATTTATCACGGGGTTTCTGTTAAAACCTCTCATTAATCGGTTAAATTACTGGTTAGAGGTACCAGGAAAGCTGTTTGTTATTACTATTATTGTATGTTGAAGTATCAACGCTAAAGGTTAGGTCTACTAATAATATTTGTTGGATTTATTACGGGGTTTCTGTTAAAACCACTCATAAATTGGTTAAATTGCTGGTTAGAAATACTAGGAAAGCTGTTTGTTGTTACTATTATCGTATGTAGAAGTAGCAACGCTAAAGGTAAGGTGTACTAATAATATTTGTTGGATTTATTATGTCGTTTCTGTTGAAATAACTCATAAATTGGTTATATTACTGGTTAGAAATACTAGGAAAGCTATTTATTATAACCACTATTGTATGTTGAAGTAACAACGCTAAAAGTAAGTTGTACTTGTAATATTTGTTGTATTTATGAGGGGGTTTCTGTTAATACCACTCATAAATCAGTTAAATTTCTGGTTAGAAACACTAGGAAAGCTGTTTGTTGTTACTATTATTGTATGTAGAAGTAGCAACGCTAAACGTTAGGTCTACTAATAATATTTGTTAGATTTATTACGGGGTTTCTGTTAAAACCACTCCTAAATCGGTTAAATTGCTGGTTAAAATAATAGGAAAGCTGTTTGTTGTTACTATTATTGTATGTAGAAGTAGCAACGCTAAAGGTAAGGTGTACTAACAATATTTGTTGGATTTATTATGTGGTTTCTGTTGAAGTAACTCATAAATCGGTTATAATACTGGTTAGAAATACTAGGAAAGCTATTTATTATAACCACTATTGTATGTTGAAGTAACAACGCTAAAAGTAAGGTGTACTTGTAATATTTGTTGGATTTATGACGAGATTTCTGTTAAAACCACTTGTGAAACGGTTAAATTACTGGTTAAAAAATACTAGGGAAACTGTTTATTATAATCAGTATTTTCTGTTGTTACTTCAACAGAAAATACTGATACTGAACAGTTTCCCTTTAAAACCCCCCTTTCCCCTGAACAAGTGGTTTTAACAGAAACCCCGTCATAAACCGAACGCATATCTCCAGCACAACACGTCAAAAGCGTTGTCACTTCAATAGACAATATTAGTTAGGCAAAATAGTTTCTACAAAAACTAGGTAGGTACGAAAACATAACAAAAAAGAACTTATTGTTAAATATTTCCATTTAACTATTTACGTTGATAATACAATGATCTCTGTTTTAAAAGTGACAATAGTAACGTTAATAAATAATAATAGTTAATAAATCCAACAAATATCGTTATATGACTACCCAGTAAGCTGATTTTACCAATAAACGAGCAAATAAAAACCAATTTATTATTATTAATCATGTATAGTTGTGGTATCAGGAGACAAGGTATACTAACTAGGTAGTCTTTTGACTATTTTAAAATTAATGAGTATAAAATGATAGAATTAATTCACAAATAAGTAATTTTATTTTCTAAAAAAAACTAAATAGGTATTATGAAAATCACATAATTATACAAATCATATTTAGTGAACCCCATTTATTTATATCTAGCCTAAATCATAATGTATGGAATTTTAAGAAAGACGTCACTTTCGTGCACCTTTTGCAGAACTTCATACATTTCAACTGCATAGGGTGTATTTTTGAATGGCGGACGTATTCTAGGATACCATCATTCTTTCGGGTACGCAACATTCAAAACCGTAAAACATTTAAAGCAAATGTCAATTACTTTTGTTGATGAAGTACTTCATGTCGACCACCATATGGATTGCTTCAAGCTCTGTAAGTGTATCAACACTTAAACTCATAGGCTGGCAAGTCAATCCTTTTTTGTTGTACGACTTATGTCTATTCTTCAATTATTATTCTTCTTCTATGTCAGCATAATTCTAAAACAAAATATAACTTTAATAAATAATAATACCAATAAATAAATATTTGAGACATTATAACACACACGGTCGCGGTCGTCCGACCCCAAATTAAGCAAAGCTTGTATTATGGCTGCTAGAGACTAATGAACATACATTACATACATTATTCTTCATATATTTTGGGAAACATACTTAAACAGATACTTAACAACCAGATATAAAACAAACAAAAATGTTTATCACATGAATGTTTGTCCTAGGGGGAATCAGTTCCATACTCCTAAGCGCAAAAGACAGGTTTACCACCAACTGAGCTATCGAGACAGTCATAGTTCAATATCAATATTACACTTTTAACCAATATTACAAGAATTTCAGACCAATAAACTACATAATTGAATGCCTATATTACATACAACAAGTACACAAATATTCAAATATCAACTTACTTCGACATGTGTTATAAAAGCTTGTCTAGACGGCAATAGGCACCTTATTGTATTTTTTCTCGTCAGCAGTCAATATTTGTGATGTTCATTTTGCATGCTAAAGTACTGCAAACATCAAAGTCTCGAATATCTGCAACAAATTACAAACAATATTATAAATGATTGGTACAGGACCAGGATGAGTGGCATACGAGATAAGAGGTCTATGCTCAGCAGTAGGCGATTACGGGCTGATGATGATGATGATTATAAAACGATATTGCGCTTTTGATTATATTGCTCTTGCTGTTGTAACGCCTTCAAATAGACTGCAAGGGCTCACTAAAAATAGTACAATAGAAATACATCAAACTTCTTTTCTACCTATTTAAGTTTAATAAAATAATAAATGTGAAATTAGCAGAGGTATCGGTTGAAGTTAGGTTGTCAACCTTCAATATATAAATTGCCCACTAGTTAACAATAGAATTTTATATTTTTATTTCATGGTTAGTTAAGTAGGTACAGACATTCGGACATATCACATTATCAATTGGCCTTATGCGAAAAATGTTCTTAGTTCAAATGAGTACTTACTCTCACTATGTTATTTGAACTGCAACTTAAAATTGTCTTCATTTGTAGTCCCATCATCCAGCATCTCACTTTTCAAACAACTTCAAATTTTTGTCTTCATTTATATTACAAAAGTCAATTTCAATCTGGAAGTAAAAAAAAAACATTAAAAGAGGCTATTACTTGCATCACAGTTTTGTATTATTTAAAGTTACAACACAATTTTAGTAAACTAAACCTAAAGTATTTGTTACGATAACAAAATGTTATAATTTCAAACAACAATCGTTTTGGTTACCAATCATCATCATTATAGTCTTTTACGCCCACTGCAGGGACATTGCAGAGCTATCCACCACGCTTGCTCAGTGCGAGTTGGTGGATGACACATGTCTTACGAGTTATTCGTCTAGGACATGTCGGTTTTCGCACGATGTTATCTTTGACAGTAAGAGCACGTGTCAAATTTAAATGCACATAAACTTTTCCACGAATAAAAAGTTCATTGGTGCACGACCAGGATTGAACCCACGACCTCCGTATCGGAAGGAGCGGTCCATCCCACTAGGCCAACACGTCTCAATGGCTTCCAATTTTTTGATAAAATTTACTATTTATTGGATAAGTTTAACATTATCTCTTCTTTAAAAATACTAGGACACTAGTCCATGACTTCATAAAAGAAACAAAAAATATCGTTTAGATGAATACAGTCAAAGTTACGACCATTCACTAAACATCGCGTGGGTGCACGTTCACTTGTCTATTTTGAAAAATTTTATGAGTACCGCTGCCTCACGCACTAGTGCAGTGTAGCGCTTCTCATAATATTTTTCAAAACAAAGCTTGTCGTGCCCCCTTGCGAGGTGTAGCGCACAGCCTAAGAAGTATTTCTGATGAAATCTACAATACAATTAAGTATTTCATGCGAATACAATTTTAAGTGCGAATATGTGCCATGGAAAAATATCGAATTTTATTTTTTATTATTTTTTTATAAACTTCTCAACCGATTTTGATAAAATTTTATTGGGACCACCTGGAAACTTTAAAATAAAAAAAGAATTTTCTAAATCGGTTCAAGCGTCTTCGAGGAATTGGAACATACCTACAAAAAAAGATAACGACGAATTGAGAACTTCCTCCTCTTATGAAGTCTGTTAAAAAAGGTTATTACTAATTAGGTACTTACTGAATGCATCGTCTTTATTTCTTCGATGTTATTATGTCCTAATTTTAATTTTATTCGGCCCCCCAGATTTTCTGTACTACATCACTCAGGCCGTCCAGCCACGATGTTTTTGTAGTGTTTTCTGAAAAATTTGAGGATTAATTAATTTAAAATCATACAAGAAACCAACTGACGCTCAGCCAAAACGGACAACGAAGATTCACTTTACGTCACAATCTCAGTTTACCACTATCAACTTTGGAAAAACTTTCTACTATTGATAAATGGCATATAGGTGCAATTATGTAAGTTTTGAATTATTTTAAAGTAACCTATTAATAAAATGCTACTAAAAAAAACTCAATTCAAAACTACTTACCGCAGAATATTTTTAATGCGTCTTTCTACGCCCAGGTTTGTAGATCTTCAATTTTTTGACTTTATTAATTATAGTACTTCACTTAAAACATATTAAATCATCTGAAATCGAAGTGTGGACGCGATCGTTGCCTCTAATAGCACTTTTTTACTTCACTTCACGTACAAAATAGTTCAATTTAACACAAACTTTAATATTCGAAATATAAGTGCGGACACGTTGTTGCCTCAGTGCGGTTTTTCACGAAATGAGGAAGCGGGCGGAGGTGGATGGCAATCGGTAAACCAAACCACCGTAGCGCACGCGACGATAGTTGCTGAACCAGTGTTACCAGCAGTAGTCAAAGAAGATAAAGTCCGAAACTAAATCAGAAATTACATGAGCAAATAAAACCATTTTTAAGTTAATTAATATAAGTAAATTATAAATTAATATAAAAAAGAAAACTTGATATCAAAGTTGCAGCTTGAACTATTTTTATTTACCTTTTAGATAAAAAAAATGCTAAAACGCTAAAACTGCTAGTTTTGATTAGTAAATTAGATCTTGTAACAAATGTATCTGATATTGCAATAATTTTACTACATAGTTAACCTTGTATTTTCATATTTTTTTAGCCAATATGCAGTATTCTGATGTTAGTATTCTAATTAATTTTAATACATTACTTATGTATTAGTTATATATTATTAAACCAGTTAGAGCCCACACCCAAAAACACCGATTATTGAACAAGCGAAGCAACGGTCCACGAGCCCACTGGGACAAATCGGCGTTGTGTGTGTGTTTGTATGTTTGTTCGAATACCGTTGACCAGATCGGCATGAAATTTTGTAGGCAATTAGTTCACGCCAGTCGGTCAATTAAGTTACCAACCTACTTACTTATTTAACTAATCGAAAGCTGAACGGCTCAACCTGAAATTTAAATTTAAAAAAGGAAAGACGATGTCGAGGTCGTTTAAAAACTTTGCCTTTCCGCGTAACGTGCACAATTTAGCACACACATAATTATAACGATACCATGGCTCGACATTTTTCTTTCTTTTCCACTTGCGCCACTACTTTTCATCGACAGATCGATACCGTACGTTATAAATTTATTTAAATTGGTAACGTTATATTTGTTATTTTGGTTTAATTTGAATTATTATGGCTGCACCGGCCCACGCACCCATGCTTAACGGCCTCACTCCACTGTTCGCAGAGCTCTGTGTTTACTCTTTATTTGGTCTGAGAGTGCAACATACAAAATCACTGTTTTATCGTGATTTATCAACAATTTTACAATCGAGAAATTAAGTTTTCAAGCCTTAGTAAATTTACCCGACGTTTTAAGCAACACTATGAAATTGGCAACACCGGTACATAAGCGAGCAACTGACTAAACAAAACTCTCGGCGCGTGACGGCCGCGGCGTAAACAGGTTTCAACCTGTCCATAGCGTACAAAATTATTTTGTTATTTTAACAAAATTTCCTTTATAGTTAACCAACAAAATTGTATTATGCGTACGATGCGTACCTATTTATTTAGGATCTGAATGTAATTTGTAATGTTATTATTATTTTGTAGTACCATAGCATAGCATAGCAATACCATAATAATATACCTACATATTATTATGGTATTTCTTAGTAGGGTAAAACACTATGATCAGACCTGCACCAGTACTAAGCCTTCAAACATTTTATTTCCTTCTAAATACTTAGTGATAAAATGCACTAACGTCAACGGATACTTTTAATAAATTTTGTAAACGTAGGTATAGGTATACCTATTTTTATTTTACGCGCGGTCGCCTGACCCTGAACTAAGCAAAGCTTGTACTATGGCTTCTAGAGACTGATATATATACATTTATATATTTAAATAAATATTAACACCCAGACATGGAACAAACACAAATGTTTGTCACATTAATATTTGCCCTAGGTGGGAATCGAACCCATGCCCCTAAGCTCAGAAGGCAAGTTGAGCCAACTGAGCCACCGAGGTAGTCGAAAGCCGAAATATAATAAAAATTACAAGTCAACGCGTATTAACTTTTATTAATATTTTTGATATACTTCTTACCTACATACCTGAGGAATGAACATAATTTTAATGATATTTTTTTACTTGTAGGCAATTCAATATAGCTTTAAATTGTTTACCTCATTTAAAAGATTTTTGTATGTAGGGAAGAAGTTATTGTTTATTATTATGTTTGAATTAAAAGTAATTCGTGAAAAGTAAATTATTATTTTTATTTAAATATTTCAAATTTGTGATATACGTTTACCTATACGTATAACTATAGTGATCGACTGAAAAACTTTGTATCCACTAGCTGCGCCCCGCGGTGCTACCTGCGGTCAAAAAAGTAACCAATGTGCTATTCTAGACTAAAATCTACCTTTGTGACAAATTTCATTCAGATCCGATCAGCCGTTTTGGCTTGAGTAATAAACATCTATGCATCTTAACTTTTGCATCTATAATATTAGGTTCGACTGAGACAGAACGGAAAACTCCTCGCGCATTTCTGACGTCATTGACAAATGAACCATACTACCACCACCACCATAAGAGTTAGATGTGATAATTATCTAACCAATGAACTTAGCTATCCATCACGTTAAAAGTTGGCCTGTTTATTACCCGAATATGGCAAAGTAATATATGTGGTTATAGTTTTGATCGATATGTATGTTTTCTTAGACCCCTAACCAAAAGTCTAAGTATGTAAAGTACGTTCATCTATTTCCTCGTAACTTTTAAACTACTCATCATAATTTGACAAATGAAACATCGTTGCAAGCGTCTTAATTGTCCACTAAAACCAAAGTATGTAACGTTATATTAACTTATATGACTACTTTGACTATACTCTATAGTTGATCTTAACGACGTGTTTGGTTTCTTTTAATTTCTTTTAGTTTGTATGTTTAATAGAACTAAAGTGTCTTTATTATTTTAAAACTAGAAATAACTGTTGTATTTAGTCTGTACCTGGCAAATTTAACAAGGATATTTGAAACCAAGATTAGTGTTGTTTCAAACTGTAACGTTTTGTTACTTCTAACATATATGTTTGCTTCAATTTATTAAAGTTGCATTGTTGATTTTATCCAGTTGAATTCTTAACTTCGACTATATTCTATAGTTGATCAAAACGATATGTTTGGTTTCTGTTACTAAGTTTGTATGTTTATGTGAACTAAAGTGTCTTTGTTATTTTAAAGAAGAGATAACTGTTGAATTTAGTCTGCATCTGGCAAATTTAACCAAGATATTGGCAACCAAAATAAGTGTTGTTTTAAACTGTAATGTTTCGATCCTTCTAACAAATATGTTAGGTTCAGTTTAATAAAGTTGTATTGTTGTTTTCATCAAAGTGATTTCTTAACTTTGACTATACTCTATAGTTGATCTAAAGGATTTGTTTGGTTTTTCTTACCAAGTTTGAATGATTATTTGAACTAAAGTGTCTTTGTGATTTTAAAGAAGTTTAAAGAAGTTTTATACTGTTGAATTTAGTCTGAATACGGCAAATTTAACCGAGATATTGGCAACCAAAATTAGTGTTGTTTCAAACTGTAACGTTTCGTTCCGTATAACAAATATGTTAGGTTCAGTTTAATAAAGTTGCATTGTAGGTTTCATCAAAAAGATTTCTTGATTTTGATTATATTCTATGGTTGATCTCAACGATGTTTTTGGTTTTTTATATCTTTTTACCTGTACAATTAGACTAAAATGTTATTTTATAGAAGAAGAAAAAAATGAATTTAGCCGGCATCTGGTAAATTCAATCTAGATCTAGATCTAGACCCAAAAATATTATTCTTTCAAACTGTAACGTTTTGTTCCTTCTAGTAAATATGTAAGGTTCAGTTTAATAAAGTTGTACAGTTGAATTCATCAAAACAATTTCTGAATTTCGATTATATTCTAAGGTTGAATTAAACGATGTTCTTTGTTCCTTTTCCTAAATTTATATGTTTGATTGAACTAATAAGTCTTTGTTATTTTAAAGAAGAAAAAAATGTTGAATGTAGCCTGTATTCGGTAAATTTAAGCTAGATATTAGTAACCAGAAATATTGTTGTTTTAAACTGTAACGTTTTGTTCCTTCTAACAAATGTGTTCGCTTCGGTTTACTACATGTGTATTGTTGATTTCATCAAAGTGATTTCATAACTTCGACTATACTCTATAGTTGATCTAAACAATTTGATTAGTTTCTTATACTTAGTTTGTATGTTTAATTGAACCAAAGTTTCATTGTTATTTTAATAAGAAATAACTGTTGAATTTAGTCTCTACTTGGCAAATTTAACAAAGATTTTGGCAAACAAAATTAGTGTCGTTTCAAACTGTGACGTTTTGTTCCTGCTAACAAATATGTTAGGTTCAGTTTAATAAAGTTGTATAGTTGATTTCACCACAAATATTTCTTAATTTTGAGTATATTCTATGGTTGATCTAAACGGTGTTTTTGGTTTCTTTTACTAAGGTTACATGTTTAATGGAACTAAAAAGTTTTTGTTACTTTAATGAAGGAAAAAATGTTGAATTCAGCTTATATCCGGTAAATTTATCCTAGATATTAGTAACCAAAAACATTGTTGTTTCAAACTGTAACGTTTTGTTACTACTAACAAATATGTTCGCTTCGGTTTATGAAAGTTGTATAGTTGATTTTATCAAAATTATTTCTTAATTTTGACTATACTCTATAGTTACTCCAACTATGTTTTTAGTTATTTTAACTAAATCTATTTGTTTGGTTAAACTAAAAAGAATTTAGATAATTTTTACTAAGAAAAATAGTTTTATTAACAAAAGAAAAATTAAACAATTTAGTTTTGTTACTTCAACATGTATTTTTTTTCATTGTAACCACTACGGAATAGTAAGAATAACAAAATGAGATTTGTTAGTTTGAACACGTATGTTTTAGTAAGCTTTTGTTAAATGAACAATTTCCTTGTAAATTTAAACGAAAAAAAATCAACCGAAATAATTTTGGTAAAATTAACCGATCTGTTTTTTCAGTGTTGGCTAACAAAAAGAAAATCATTATTATATTCTTGCTCCATCTCTGGTACTAAGTCTTGTTATTCAGTCTACACGAAAACATAATGTCATATTCCAAATATCTTAATTCTACATCAACTAGGAGTTAGTTTTACCGTATTTTCATGAAGTTTGGAACTAATTTTCAGCGTCGGCGGCGCTTTGGAACGGGCGTTAGTTTTCATAATGTTGTTATGGACCGTTCAAAGTGGTTTCAAGTTTGTATAATGGTTGTGATGTTTACAATGTTGTTATTGGAATGACTAAAATATAATGTGGATTTTGGTGAAGAGGGGAAATATGGGGAAGTCGGAGAACAAATTGATTACAAATTTGTCTATTGATTTTTTGTAACACCTACTAAAATTTAATTTAATTGACTTGCAGTTATCATTTTTATCCAAAAGTTTGTCCGTACATTTATATTTGTTTTTACTTAAGAGACATAAGAATGAGAATTGAGAGAGTGAGTGAGAGCGGAGCGATCGAGTGAGTGAGTAGGTTTAGAAATCAGAATTTATTAATAACTCCTATTTAGTTACACGTGTCGTCACATTTGAATATTTGTCATTAAAAATGAATGTACAGAACAATAATAAACCAATTGATTTTTTTTAAATGGCAAAGATATGTTTTTTTTCCAAAAAAAGTCATCACCGCAGTTTTAAGAAAAATCCAAAAACTCACTTGACAAAAAAGTCTACATTTAATTAAATATTGAATCTATTTACGAAATTTCTATCTATCTACGAGTTATTTACGAAGAAATTTCTATTTACAAATTGAATCTAATTACGAAGGATCGGTTTAGAAACGCCACCTGTAGAGGTGAGAAAAGATTCGGACAGAGATCCAGACAGAATTTTACAAAAGCATTTTTGTCGGAGCTGAAGCACAGACGCTTCGCTTGCTAACGCTCTCCCGGTCGAAAATGATTTAAGCAAGATAGTAACTTTTATTTTACATGCACTAATAATAAATTCCGGATATAGTGCTGGTTTGTTAAAGTTAGTAATAATTATACAATCTTGCCGAGCAACTTTGTATTATACAAGCTCGACTTTATTGGATATCAAGAGGTATAAAATACAAAGTAAAATTGGGTATACAGGGGTAAGCATTTGGGCGAGGTGAACGCAGGTATTTTATTTCTACATTTTCGTTAGGAAAAATTGGGAAAGGTTATTTTGGTAGGAGTCAGATCTACTGACAAAAACAATTACAGCAACTGAATTCTGTCTTTTTGTATCATGTGAATCAGCTTATAAAGAAAATAAGGGAACGTACCCATACTACGTGGCCATTTCTTACAATTTTTAACCCCTTTCCCCTCCCTCTCGGTCAACATCTGTACTCTATACTACTCTATTCTAAGACCTCTTCCCTCCTACTCTAGTTTTACGTAGTAATTCATAGTTCCGAATCGTTTTTTGCAAACAAAAAATTAAAAAATCGTACCGCCCCCCCTAAATGAGTCACGTAGTATAGGTACGTTCCCTATAATTACTTTTTAAAAAGCTTTTTATTGTTACTTACCTTAATTTAACGCTCATTTGTAAAAGATTCTAGCATTTTAAAAATATTTGTCAGTTGAAAAGTGTCATAATTTTTTAAAATCACACAAACTATACAAAGTGCTCTGCAAAATACAATCTTACATACCGTACGTGACAGAAAACATAATATTACTAAAATAAATTTATTAAAAATGACAAAAAAATGTTACAATATTTATTTTCTCTTAATTAGCTCAGTTGCCTTTTTTTTTGTTAAATACTCAAGCCAGAGGGAGCGGGTTTAAAACCAGCCGACGGCATGCACCAATTTGTTCGTTGTGTGAACATAATTATGTGCGCATTGTATATATGTCATCTGCTACATGACTAGACCCTGGTGTTCGGCGACAGGCTCGCCCTCTGTCATATTTGTTACAGAATATTGTCCAGCAAAGTGTGGGTGTTGTATTACACCTCTGCCAGCCCTCTCGGGGGAAAGGCGTGACGAAATGTATGTAAGCACTCAACCATAGAGTACGAATTTGCTCAGCGATTTCAAACCACCCTAAGCACCCGTATGTTCACTCCAATTGTGAACAGTTTTAGTGCCAAAACTTTGCTACGGTTTTACTTACAAAAATCTTCAGCTAAAAAGAGGGTAGTACGTATTCTATGAAAATTTCCATTAGAAGAGTTTTCCTGAGCTTGGTAAAGTTGTAATACGTAAGTAATTAAAGTTGGATTCAGTTCAGCTTAGCTTAAATTGAAAGTTGTTCTGAACTTGCAACTACAAATAATATCCAATAAAACAAAACAAACAAATTAATTCTACAAAAATATCACACCAATTTTATAAATGCGAAAGTTTGGATGGATGTTTGTTACTCAATAACGTCGGCACGGCTGAAGGGATCTAGAAGAAATTTCCCTTATAAATAGATTATAGTCCGGATTAGCACACATGATACTTTTTAACTGTGGGCGAAATCACGGGCCCGGATAGGTATAAACATGATCCAGAAAAACAAAGTCTAGCATTCCGCGAGCAAACACGTAATGACGTCACTCGTCAGCGTCATCCGTCTCTTTCGAACTATTTGTAAATGACTTATTTCGGTCTCGCTTATGCATCGATTGACGTCACTATGTGCTGCCCACGTGACCGGAACGCCTGGCGAAGTACATATATAATTACTAGCTGTCACCCCGCGACTTCGTTCGCGTTTTATTTATATATATATATGTGAGCTATCCTATCTGTTAAGTTAGATCGAACTGCACACGGTGTGCAAATTTGATTGAAATCGGTTGAGTAGTTTAGGAATCTATAGCGGACAAACAACGTGACACGTAATTTATATATATTAAGATATCATTGGTGCCATAGACTATGAAACATGAACGAAGCCTGACAGGTGAGCTAGTATTGCTATAATTGAGATACCTAACTTGTTTAGATGTTCTAACAAGTCCTCATCATTATTTTCCAATTCTAAACAACTTGTATCGTTAGTAAGTTTACTGAAGATAATAAGAATATCTAAGTGTAAAACAGCAAGCTCTTTACAACATTGTTACTACAAATTATTAGAAGTTTTTGTTAGTTTGTACTATAATTTTTGATGTTTTTCTCTAATTACCCGACTGCGCAAGAATAAAGGATATGTGTTTTGAGTAAATGTATATGTATATGACATACATACATGCATACATGTGTGTACGTATGAGGTTTCTTTGGCACGCCCTACACCATAAACAGCTTCATGGATTTCGACATGTGAGGTGTCATTTGAATCGTCTTGACAGTGGAAGTGACATGGATAATGGAAAGGTCAATAGAAGAATCTGAAAAATGGAAGAAGGTCAATGAAGGGAAATGGAAGAATCATTATGGAAGGGTACAACATTTTACAGCCGGGTTTTCTATATATACACATCTGACCAAAAAGAAGGGTATGGACAGTAGGAGAAACATCTCGACTGCCTCGGTGGCTCAGTTGGTAGTGAACCTGCCTTCTGAGCTTGGGGGCGTGGGTTCGATTCCCACCTAGGGCAAACATTTATGCGATGAACATTTGTGTTTGTTCTATGTCTGGGTGTTAATATGTATTTAAGTATGTATTTAAAAATATCTAAGTATGTATATCAGTCTCTGGCAGCCATAGTACAAGCTTTGCTTAGTTTGAGGTCAGGCGACCGTGTGTGGAAGTGTCCCGAATTTATTATTATTATTAACATGTAGTATGCAGCTTAAACTAGGTTACCTAATATAATATTATAAACTACTAGCTGTTACCCGCGACTTCGCGTTTGTTCAGAAAATAGTATTAACAAATCTTCCCCGTGATATACTGTTACTAATTATCAAATTTCATCAAGATCCGTTCAGCCGGTTAGCCGTGAAAAGCCTACAAATTGACAGACAGAGTTACTTCCGATTTTATAATATTACAACTTTATATCCTATCCTACTATCCTACTAATATTATAAACGCGAAAGTTTGTAAGAATGGATAGATGGATGGATGTTTGTTGCTCTTTCACGCCAGAACGGCTGAACAGGTCTGGATGAAATTTGGCACAGAGATAGATTTTAGTCTCGAATAGCACATAGTATACTTTTTAACCGCGGGTGAAATCGCGGGGCGCAGCTTGTATTATATAAACGCGAACGTTTGTTAGGATGGATGGATGTTTGTTGCTCTTTCACGCCAGAACGGCTGAACAGATCTGGATGAAATTTGGCACAGAGATAGATTATAGTCTAGAATAGCACACAGGATATTTTTTTACCGAGTGAAACCGCGGTGCGCAGCTAATAGTAAAATAATTATAGTATGGATATACACAAAATTTGTTATTTATAATAATACTGCGTCTCGTGGTTTCACCCGCGGTCTCACGGAAACCGTTATTTTTTTTAAGATGAAAAGTAGGTACTTATCTCTTTTTATGGACTCCTGGTAACGTGTGTGCAAAATTTCATTATAATCGGTTCAGTAGTTGAGGCTTGAAAGCTGAACAAACAAACCAATAAACGAACTCACTCCCATATTTCGACCGAGTAAGCGTAAGCAAGCGACGCCTATGTCCCGATTCCTGTCTTCAAAATTACTAAAAACTATCTATCTATATAATTATCGAACCTGCTCACAAGTTTCACGATAATTGGTTGAGAAATGCGACCTGTCGAGGAGCACAGACGCCGGCCGCGATGTCTTCAGCTCATCAACCTACTAGTAATATTCGTTAGGATTAAGATATTATTTCATATTTAATTTTAACTGTAATGTTTTTGTTAGAATTATTTTTGTTAGAGTTATTTTTACCTTTTTTAAACATTAGAGTACTTTTCCGAATTGTGAAAATGTCGCATAGCTGTTTAAACTATTTCCTTCACCATTACTTCACAGTCTAAATTTCTACTATTTTCCGAAACCTAAATATAATATTTCCGATCCAAAGCGGGTTAACAGCATCTGACATGCACGGCTAAAAACCGTAAAAACCGAGAGAAATATTTTAAAACTTTCCGAAATAGTTCATGGTACTCTCCTAGTACTCTCCTGGAGCCTGGGAAAGTCGTAAAAAGCTAAAATGTTTCCGGAATTTCGCTGCAGCATTGTCAGGTACAGTGCTGAACTTAGGTTAACGTGAAACTATGAAAAACAAAGAGGTGGAATGCTTTTATCGTTTTAGTTTTTAGGTAGGAACAAATTTTGAACAAAAAATATGCAATTTTCCAATTTTGAAAGAGCGTTAAATAAGATACGTTTCGTAAAGAAATAGACTGAGTTCACTCTCCACTATTTTTTATTAGTATTCGTTATGACCATTTCAGTCGTTTTATTGTGAAAAAGTTTTTTCAATCGCATAACAATTGCTTTTGTTGAAGTGAAACTACTAATGCGACTTGCAACAAGGTTGCGTTAAACATTTAACGCACCTGGGAAGGGGGATAGAAAGAGACATAGCGAGAGTGAAGTCCAAAATTCCAACGCAAGAGAGAGAGAGAAAGAAAGATACATACATATAAACATATCGTCACGCCTTTCCCTCGAGGGGGCTGGCAGAGATGTAATTCAACACCCACACTTCGCTGGACGATATTCAGTCCTGAATATTACAGGGGGCAAGCCTGTCGCCATACACTGGGCTCCAGTCATGTAGCAGATGACAATAAATACGCACATAATATGTTCACACAATGGACAAATGGTGCGTGCCGACGGCTGGGTTCGAACCCGCTCCCTCTGGCTTGAGAGGCGGTCCTTCTCCAACTAGGCTATCATTGCATGATCGCATCGCATCCTTCGAAAGAAAGATACACAGAAATTTGACTTCTTCCGCGCGGTGGGACTCCACGCACTATTTTTTAGTTCAAATGTTGTTTTGTTAGCTATTTTTACCCGACTGCTTGATGGATTTCGACATGTGAGGTGTCATTTGAGTCGTCTTGATAGTGAATGTGACGTAGGATACAACATTTTGCAGCCGGGTTTTTTGGTTTTCTTTCAATAATGTGTTACTTGTTTGTTTGTTTGGCATTATATATATCTGGGGTTAATGTTCATGTCAATCACCGTGATACAGTGGCACTAGAATACGATACTTGGTGTCGTGTCTACATTTAAAGTAAAGGGTATCTCTAGGCTCGATGGATTTTGAAGATGGGCCATGACAATCCATTCTAACAGAAACAAAACTGTTGCTAACTCAACCTCTTTCAAAATAATCCTACTAATATTATAAACGCGAAAGTTTGTAAGAATGGATGGATGGATGTTTGTTACTCTTTCACGCCAGAACGGCTGAACAGATCTGGATGAAATTTGGCACAGAGATAGATTATAGTCTAGAATAACACTTTTTAACCGCGGGTGAAACCGCGGGGCGCAGCTTGTAATACATATATCGTTTATTAGTAGAGAGTTTGTATTTATTTTATTTTCTTAAATGTCACCTGTAAATTTTGTGAAAAGCAAGATTTGTCCCAACTGGAGAGAGTTTGTTCCCATCATAGATCCTCTCGCCGACAGCCGGTGTCTCCATAAAACTGCACTAAGCTCAAATTATGCATTTTATGGGTTCCGTACAAGTCCACAAATTGGAGAACGTTCTGAGTAGATTGCATTTAAATTTATTCACCACTAACATTTGATGACGTTAGTAAAATATTATTGTAACTTATTAGCTGCATCACATAGTTTTACTCGTGGTTCAAAGTATTTATAAGTGCTAATTCAGACTACAATATGGGATATATTGTGGTGTAGTGTAATTCAAAATTTCGTACGTATCTGTTTAGGCGTTTTGTCGTGATTGAGTAACAAAAAACCATCCAAACTTTTACATACCGTCACGCCTTTTCCCCGAAAGGGGCTGGCAGAGGTATACACCTCTGCACCAACACCCACACTTCGCCGGACGATATTCAGTCCCAAATGTGACATGGCGATGTGACATAACGGCTCCAGTCATGTAGCAGATGATATACAATACGCACATATGTCCACATAGTGAACAAATTGGTGCGTGCCGTCGGCTGCGTTCGAACCCGCTCCCTCTGGCTTGAGAGGCGGGCCTTCTTCAACTAGGCTATCACTGCCTAACTTCCAAACTTCCTCGCGGCCGACGTTTGTCCTTCTCCACAAGTTGCATTCCAAAACCAAACAAACCTAATGCGTTTCTATTTAATTGCAATGTACACTTCGTAACATTTGAGAAGCGTTCCACTCCCTAGTTCTTTAGTGCCGTTACTGCTTTCACCAGTTCCGTACAAAGTGACCATTTTAGCAAGCGTGTCCCAGCAAAATAGAACTCTGACAAGTGTTTTTAATTAACTCCGTGATAAAGTTCACTGCTAAAATTAAACATGCTTCAGTGAGTGAGTGAGTGGGCGAGAGTCTGAAAGGAACTAGGCGCTTTTGTAGTCGGTTTTAAGTCGAAGTGATCGCTTCAAAGCGATAGCTTGTTGCGATTTTTACTCGGCTGCCTTGAAAAGAAAGGTAATGCTTTCCAGGATTTGTTATGGTGCGGCTACATTAGCGGTTTTCAGCGATATTTCGAGCTATCGCGACAAATGTAGCTGGTTAGTTCGTCACTCGGCGACGTATTGTGTGAATTTTTCGCCTACGTCAAATCCGCAGAAAGGCACCTCGTGGGCAAGCGTGCTCCATCTTAGACCGCATCGTCACTTTCCATCAGTTGTGTTGTGGTCACACGTGGGCCAAAAAAGGCAACGAGTTGACCGCCAATGTAGACAAAAACATCACTGATAACCGATAACGATGATTTTAACGCTACACGAATTATCGCGCGCCAATGTAGCCGCACCTTAAGCAAGCAAGTTCGTTTAGGCCGAGTGTCTAGTCTTGTTGTCAGAGTTTCTAGGCCGCCCGAAGGCCTCTGACATGGCTTGACGATTTACCATTAGAACGATATTCGGATGACATTGAACCCTGTTTGAACCCTGTTAAAACATCTGATCGTTTTACCCGACTGCGCAAGAAGGAGGGTTATGTTTTGCGAGAGTATTTATGTAAGTCTGAATGTATGTTTCTATGTATGGATGTATGTTTGTATGTATGTTTGTATGAGGTTTCTTTGGCACGCCCTACAGACATGTGAGGTGTCATTTGAATAGTGACAAAACAAATTGTTTAAATGTTTAAATTATACTTAGTTTAGGTGTAACGATATAAGTACTTTTCTTTAATGTGTTATTAACTCATAGGTTTTGGCAATAAATACGTTTTTTTTTTTAGTGTTGATAGTCGCAAGTTACATAAGGTACCAAATTTTGTAGCCAAGTTTTTTGTTTTTCTTTTAAAAATGTTACTTGTTTTTGTTTGATATTTTTGTTGACGCCTGAAAATAGGTAAAAAGGTAGGTAAATAGTTACCTGCATTTGGAAAATCACTCATCTGCTCGCTGTGGTCTCTGACTTAAATAGTAATATAGGGTCAACTGGGGAAAATGCGTCTGTGAGGCAATTGCGTCTTTTAAGAATTACTTACAAACCCTTTACAAATTAGGCAACTAGTGCCATCTTACTACCCTACTTAGTCGACATTCCACCAACTCGTACTAAACGGTTTGCCTCCACCTTCCTAATACGAACCGCTAGGGAATGGAACACCTTGCTATCGTCTGTATTCCCGACTAACTATAACCTGGGTATCTTCAAGGCTAGAGTGAATCTTAGACCACAATGTCGCTTAACATCAGGCGAGTTGGTGGTCAAACGTCGACCTATTCTAGATAAAAAAAAAAAAAAACTTGTACAGATTATTGCAACTAAAGATAGAAAAAAGATACTGAATGGCTTGTCAGTAATTCTCGAAAGACGCAATTGCCCCACGAACGCATTTGCCCCAGTTTTGACCCTAGTATATAATATAACCTAATCTGTGGTCTGGCAAGATGTGAGCGGGTCTAGTATGGACCAAGTTATAGTAAAATATTTATTAGTATTTTGCCTCCGGCTTGTGTTTTCATAGATTAAACACAAATGAAAATATTTGTACCTTTATTTGTAGACGAAATGTTTTAGCTTTCACAGCTTATTTGGACACTGTTTAATATCGTTGGGTTCTCAGGGCTGGCAGAAACGTTGAATAGTTTGTTATACATTTTACGAGTTAATACATTTTGAAGTGGAAATGAAATTGCAGGAACAGCAGAAGATATTAATTCCCGACAGAAGCTTAGAAGTAAATAAATATTTGAATAATAAATTCGGGACACTTCCACACACGGTCGCCTGACCCCAGCAAACTAAGCAAAGCTTGTACTATGGCTGCCAGGGACTGATATACATACTTGGATAATTTTAAATACATACTTAAATACATATTAACACCCTGACATAGAACAAACACAAATGTTCGTCACATAAATGTTTGCCCTAGGTGGGAATCGAACCCACGCCCCCAAGCTCAGAAGGCAGGTTCACTACCAACTGAGCCACCGAGGCAGTCGTAAGTATGTATGTACTTAGGCAAGTCTTAACTATTTTATCTTATATCTTTAAATGACCAATTCTTGTATATATATATATATATAATTGGAATCTCGGAATCGGCTCCAACGATTTTCATACAATTTAGTATATAGGGGGTTTCGGGGGCGATAAATCGATCTAGCTAGGAATCATTTTTAGAAAATGTCATTTTATTCGTGTTAAACATAAACTTGGAAGAAAAATAACAAAAAGGAGGCGTTTGAGTAGTCTCAACTGAAAAATATGACTCTTCCTGACATCTATTGGCGAATAATAATACTATTTTTGTGAGCAACTAATTGCTTTAACGACACAACAGCAGATGGCGTTGTTAAGTAACACGAAGTCAATGAGTGTTTGCTTTGAGGTTAGACTAAAATCAATTGTTTATTTTCCAAAAAACACAATTAAAAAAAAAATACCGAGCATAGCTCGGTCATCCAGGTACTGTTGTTTATTTTATTCCTTATTTTTAACAGACTATCTATTTAAAACAATACAACCAAAAGTAACTCTGTCTGTCTGTTTGTAGGCTTTTCACGGCTAAACGGCTAAAAGAATCTTGATGCAATTTGATAATTAGTTACAGTATATCACGAGGAAGGTTTTTGGATACTATTTACTGAATAAACGCGAACGAAGTCGCGAGTAGCAGCTAGTATTATTATAGAGGTATATGAAAAAAAAGTTTTAATGACTGTATGGTATAATGTGTGTTACTCAGTCACGCCAGAACGGCTGATCGGAACTGGATGGAATTTGGCACAGAGATAGATTATGGTCAGGAACAGCACATAGGCTTACTAGGTGAAGCAGCAGGGCGCAGCTAGTATTGAATACTGCTTACAACAAATTGTATCTCGCTGTTTCTCCGCGGTCTCACAGGAACCATTTTTTTTTCGGAATTATACGTTATATAGTTACGAGCAGTGACGGATTAATCCTTAATCAAATTAAGCAATTGCCACCAGAAAGAACCAGAAACCGGGCACCAGAAGAAACAAAAAAAACCGTCCTTAGGGCATCACGAATCACGTCTCACTCTCACGTCACCAAAAACCACACCAAAAAAAGTTTCTAGGACCAATTTGAAAATTCGCGCGTTTTAATTTGACTTACATACATAGAGTCCGACCTAGAGTCATAACCCCGCTCCCGCTTGCCCACTCGCGGCCCGCTAGCTGCCGCACCTACTCCACTTCTAAGGTATGTTACATCTCATCATCTTATTTTACAAAAAACTAATGTTTTTAAGGCTGTAAAGGTTTAAAGACCGATTCTAGTTGATATACGGATAGGGGGGCCCACAGGCATGGATTGCTTAGGGCATCAAGTAGTCTTAATCCGTCACTGGTTACGAGTACACACTAACACGCCACACTTGCAACGCCCTATGCACAGGGTATATAACATAATGTAACTTACTAGTTTAAGTGAAGAATATGTAATATCAGCAATGGATAATAAATAAAAATAAAAAATAAATTGTCCCTATTTTCTTTTCTGTATAATATGCCCCTGAGAACGTGTGTGCAAAAATTTATTGGTTTTTTTTTTCGTTTATTGAAAGCCTAACAAACAAACGCACGAAAAAACTATTTTTTTAGCTTTTATACTAATAAATAGGATTTTAGTTTTTTTTTTCCGGTTTAATTTTTAATTATAGAAATGATGATTGCCCAGTCGGAGAAGATTCACCTCTCAAGCCAGAGGGAGCGGTTTCGATCCCAGACGATGGCACGCATCAATTTCTTAATTGTGTGAACCTAATGTGCGTATTTAATGTCATCTGCTACATGACTGGAGCTCGCTGTATGGCGACAAGCTCGCCCAGTCACATTTGGGACTGAATATCGTCCGGCGAAGTGTGGGTGTTGTACGCCTTTGCCAGCCCTTTCGGTGGACAGGCGTGACGACATGTATAAGTATTATTATTGGTAAATCTTTCTTACTTCTGACATTATAAAATTAATAAATCATCTCAAATCATAAATCGTCTCATTTAAAAAAAAAATACTTGAGTGTATTTTAGCAAAATTAAAATGTGTTTTGCCTCGTTTGCGCTGGTTGTTGTTTTTTTAAATCTCTAAATGTCTTTGTTCTCTGACAGCCCTAAGCAGTAACTGGACTCTAGTCTCCGGTTACTCAGTTTATCAATAATTTCTCCCGGGAATCAAACCCGAAACCGTGTAACTTGGGGCCCGTTACTCAGAAATTATGCTTTAAACGACGCCTTGGCCGAGTTCGCGTTATTTGTTGAATTTTAGTACTGAGAGATTAGTAAAATACGAAGAAATAAGAACACGAGTTTAGTTAGAATCTAGCGGATGAGAAATTACATTATTACACCATACCAACCAAAATACAGCTGTTTCGTTGAACGTGGAGTTGACTTTGATGGTGTTACTCGTTCGTCCACCACCACCGTCAACCGAGACGCCACCGAGAACGAGATTATTTCTGGCCGAGATGACGTTGACGTAACGGCGATCGTTTGTCCACCGTTACGATCTTAGTGGTTGTTGTTGTTGTCGTCTGCTTTTGTACTTAAGACGCCTTCTTAAGACGATGCAAAGAATTTTGGATTCATCCGCTCACCGACGGTAATATTCATTTCACGTATTAACACGTGAAATATACATTACAGGAGCGTCGGTGACGTACCTGTGACGGTGGCGGTGGACAATCTATCTTAGGGTCGGAAACGTATATGTGATACCTCTGGTGTTACAGGTTGGCGACGTTGAACACTTACCGTCAGGCAGCCCGTTAGCTTGTTAGCAGCTAAAGGCTTAAAAAATACGGATGTTTATTGGTTTTGGCTATGGCTGCACAAATTGTTGTAGAATTTTCTAAGGTAGGTAGTAAATTTTATAATTTTGATTGAAATTATACTTTATTTACTCACCTATGTTTGACAATATACATGTAATGTTTGCTAAGTACTTGTGAATTTTAGTCATTGATTTATTTTAATGACATAAGATCAGCGCTGCTTACTCTAAGTAAAGGACTGGTTTTTCGGAATAACAAATAACATATCGTCACGCCTTTCCCCCGAAGGGGCTGGCAGAGGTGTAATACAACACCCACACTTCGCCGGACGATATTAATTCCCAAATATGACAGGGGGCGAGCCTGTCGCCACACACCGGGCTCCAGTCATGTAGCAGATGACATACGAGTACAATACGCACACATGTTCACACAATGAACAAATTGGTGTTCCAACTAGGCTATCATCGCTTCTAATACGATCGCTTAAAATACGGCTGTTAAAATATACACATATATTTTTAAACACATACATTAGCACCCTGACATGGGACAAACATAAATGTTCATCACTTGAATGTTTGTTAATTGTTTTCTCTTTGCTTCTCGTTACTCTAATACTGTACTTACCTACCGGAGCCGGAAATAAAGGAAATGACTCAGCCTTCTGTATTCTCTGCACATAATAAGCTTCCACGAATTCAGCACATTTCCTATAAGAACCTAAAGAACCTCCGACAAAGCCTCCAGCACATAACCCGAGGGTAACAACACAGCGAGGCACAAAACTCACGCATCTCATGCGACTTGTTATTTTTTATAACACCATTCAAGGCGGCACCTAATGACCTTGAAGCTTGGATGGGATTAACATGACCTTGACAGACGAAAGGTCAAAGAAAATGGGGACTTCTTGAGGGAATTTCTGTTCTGTGGGAAGCGTTCATTTGCGTTGTTTTTGGTAAGCTGTTATTTATTTTTCAAAGGAGATTATGGAACAAAGACGTCAGTGCTTTAGAGTGTGTGTATACTACCGTCAGAGGTATAATCTGAGCATTTTTGATTAGTTTATAAAGGTCGGAAAGTATTGATGGTAATTTTTGCTGTAATGACGATAAAGCTAACATTTACAATACAATACAAAAACTCTTTATCGACACCAAATAAAAAATAAATCTAAACTAAACGTTCAAAAATATAGGCGCAATGGGCGGTCTTATCGCTTAAGAGCGATTTCTTCCAGACAATTTTTGGATGGAATAAAAACATGATTAAGCATGGACGGTGGTGTGTGCTAAAGAAAAAAAACATTAAGTAATGTACTTAGAAATTTGAGAATTATAATGAACTTACATAATACCTACACAAATAATTACTAAATATACAAATAAACTACACAACTATAACAATAACAAGCGGACTGGAGGGCTATTCCTACGCGTGAGATGAGATGAGATTTTATCTTGGTCACTCTCTCAGAGATGAGTCCCCGCGAATCATTGAGAGATTTAATAAAGTAAATAAATGTATTAACTTTACCTTCATAATAATTATATCTTTGAAAATAGTATGTACCTACGTTCGTAAAAACCTACATACATTTAAATTGAACTGTGACTATCTTAACAATAAAACTAGAAATAAGGATAGGATAGCTGTCCTTGATTTAGACTGACTAAGTCAAATAAGTCCTTTTTAGGCAACTGCGTACGTTTTTATTAGAAAATAACCAAAAATATAACAGTGAGCCCTGTTATATTTTTGGTTATTTATTCTTTGGTTATCCAAAGGAAAATTCAAATCACATGTAAATGTTATTAAAAGAAAAACAAAAAATCCGGCTGCATAATATCGTACCCTATGTCACTTCCACTATCAAGACAATTCAAATGACACCTCACATGTCGAAATCCATCAAGCTATTCTAGAATAATATTTCCGTCGGTTAAAAAACAGCTAGTAGGTATAATTAAGTAAAAAGGCGCTCCGTGACGGGACATATTTTTCCTGAAATAGGTACTGGCCAGGCATACCGGCCTTCATCAGCCATGCTGGAAATAAATGACTAAATCTCTGGGCCACAAACAATATTTTGCCGGGCCATATTGTCGTAAAGTGTGACCCGTCATTAAGAGCGTCCTAAGGCAATGACTGTCCTAAGACTGTATACGTACTAATAATTACTTTAACCTACTTACATAATTCTATCTTTTTTTAGCTATTGTCTATACTTAGCTAGATTTTTAAAAAATCTGGTTAATTTTTATGCCCCAGCTAAACGAAGCTCTCCTACGTTGCATGCCGTACTCATTTGTCGTGTTAAAATTTTATGAATGTTATGCAAGTGAATCGTCTCTGCCTTCGTGTGGACGGGCCATTAATTAACCTTAATAATGAACTGGCGTGAGTGACATTGGCCTTGTGTATTGTACAATGGCCTTGCCAGCGATAGTCAAACTGCGGCCCGCTTACATGAATGTGGTCTATGATTTCTTTTTTGTTTATTGTTAAGTAGATATTCTTTTTAATTTTATGTCAAAAATTAGGCTTTTAAATTGAATCTGTCTTTCTCTGTATTATGTATAAGTACTTAAGCAAGTTTGTAATTTTAGTAAAATAATAATGAACCTTCACCAATGATAAACAAAATTGAAAAGCCGCTTCAATTAAATAGAACTCAATTAAAACATTTTTATGTTAGTTTACAGATTCTCAAAATTGGTTAAGTACATATTATCCTAATTTATATAAATTACGTGACACGTTGTTTGTCCGCTATAGACTCCTAAACTACTTAACCGATTTCAATCAAATTTGCACACCGTGTGCAGTTCCATCTAACTTAACTGGTAGGATAGCTCACATATGTATATATCGAGGGGTGAGTGATAGAACCCGATAAATCGAAAAAAAACTAATTTTAGTTTAAAAGTCTGCTGTACCCAAAATCCTACGCTCTTTTTAGCTATAAAATCCAATAGGTCATTTTAAGGCTCAATACAAAAATATTCATTCCAAATAATCCAATAAGTGCTATTTTTTTATTTTATTTTAGGTTACAATACTGTAAAACAAGTTATACGAAGAAAAAAAAGTTTTGTTTTGTGAAACAACCACAATACCCTACTTATAATCACCATATATGAAGGTAATGCTTATGGTCAAAATGGCTAATTTGGTTTATCGGAGTTTAACACTGAGGTAAATTTCCAAAAAATCGAAATTAAGCTAAAGTTAAAACCTATCAAATATAATTTTCGGGATATAGCTCTATGTGATTTTTTTTAAATACAACGTGTTTTAAAAATCTAAATCCAATAAGTATATTTAATGTATTAAATAACTGAAAAATATCGTAAAGAATCATATTATATTTACTTAGTGGGTATTCGCACTATCCGGAATCAAGCGCTTTACTCAAACTCTTGCGATACAAAACCCAGTAAGGTGTCTTTAAGCTTTGCGCCCGTGACGTCATGCGAAGTGGAGCGTCTCCCGCCAATCGCAGCCGAGCGTCGCGCGCGATAATGCGCTAGATTTCGCGTGCCGGGCGGTCGGCTGCTGCAGTTGCATGATAACACGCGCCATGATTACGCGCCCCGTGGTTTTCTCTGCTAGTATTTTAAGCAAGGAGTTGATTTTTTTTATTTAAAATTTACCTGCACGGACTCCGGGGACCGGGACTTTTGTTAACATAAATCTTTAATTATTATTTGAGGGGAATACAGGTAGAGGGGGGTTAGTTATTAAGTCGTAATATAAGGTTAGGATATGTAAAAGGAGATTTAAAGATTCACTACAGCTATATCCGTCAGTTGCCTAATTTTACGAACCGCATAAGCAGCAGAACTAAGTCTCCCAGACAGCGCATTAATATGTGGACCCCATTGCAGTTTGGAATCAATGCTTATATTCAGGAACACCTTCCCGATAGTGAAGCAGGTTGCCGGATTTTAAGGTAATCGTGTCCTCACCCTCTCTACGGACTTCGGATAACCCCACAATATCCCAGCGCAACCTACTCAACTCTTCCTCCAGCTCAGCAACCTTCTCGTCAGTCCTCATTGTGCGCACGTTGTGCGTTACCAGGGCCAGTCGTCGTTTGGTGTGACAGCCGTGCATCTGCCAGCGATTCTTAGCACCCCCTGCTACGCCGTTACCGGGGCCGCTGTCGTAGCCCGGAATAGCATCGCTGCTGGGGACTGGGGGCCTGGTCGTATTTGTGCTCGTCATTTAGGGGGGAGTTTGCCCGTAATCGCCACGCTGGGCAGGCGTGGTGGCGATCGCAGAAACGTAGCTTCGCGACAAGGATGCTGCTGCCCATCCCTGCCCTGTGCCATTTTAGCTACGTTTTATTTCGAATGGTTATACCGCCATTTGTCGGTTCCGCTGTACCTCAGTCGGCTCTTACGACGCCTGGTACTAGAGGGGGGTGCTATTCTACTCTGCCGGCACACCACGGCAACCGTCTAAAGCGAGCGGTCCGCGCTATCTACGGAATGGGTCCCCGCGAATCATTGAGAGATTTATTTAAAGAAATAAATATATTAACTTTACCTTCTTTGTATATCTTTGAAAATATTATGTACGTTCGCAAAAATCTACATAAATTTAAATTGAACTGAGACTGTCACAATAATAACACTAGAAATAAGGATAGGATAGCTGTACCGAGATTTAGTTTTAGACTGCGTTCGTTTTTACAATATTATCCGAAAAATATAACAAGGCTCACTGAGGGAAAATTCAAATCACATGTAAAAACTACATTAACGAAAAGAGGGTATTATAAGGTTAAGAATTATTTAGAAGATAAAGATGTCTGGAGCCTTCCACTTCCGCCAAGTAGCTACTAGTATTTATAGATATTACCTAGTTGTAAGCCAAAATTTGTGAGACTGTAATTTATTTATTATTTGAAAAAATAATGCCCCTCAGTTTCTTGCCTGTTCTTCTGAGTACAGGCTCTTTATCCAAACAAGGCGGTCGAGTCTATTTAAATAACTTTGACGTTCATAAGTGTATCTTTGATTCCTAAATTGAATAAAAACACTTTGACTTTGACTTTGAATCAAAAGGGATATTCCAAAAATTGAGAATATCTAAATATTTGACGAAAAAAACGAATACAAAGATGCAGTTGGAATCTATAGACGGCCACTACTTTTCGCCTGAAAAATTGAAATTGTTTCCCAAACTAACTAACTTTTACCAATTTTAATCATTCATATTCACCTAAATATTCTTAGTACGTACGGAACCCTCAGTGCACGAGTCTGACTTGCACTTGGTCGGTTAATTTTAAGCAATAAAGTAGATTTTAAGTTTGATTTTCATACTAATAAACCGTGAAATTGTAAAATTGTCTATTTTATTTTGTGATGTAATCCAATAAGCTCATCCTTTAATTTACTTAAGTCTGTTTTTTTATAAAAGCTACATTACTACTTTTGGTAATCATGATTAATAATAAAATACAATATGTAATCTTCATAAATAGTTAAGAATTTACACATGGTTTTCACAGAAAATCATTTTTTTATTGGCAAGAAACTTTAACATGGAATATCTCGCAACTCACTTTTATGAATTTATCGGGTTTTATCACTCACCCCTCGATATATTTAGATAATAAACGCGAACGAAGTCGCGGGGTGACAGCCAGTCTTTGATAAATGATATGTCCAGATGGACTGAAAAAACATTACAGGGGCAACAAAAATAAATAACAGCCAACTGATATGTTCTAAGTGAACAAAATGTATGACGCGACCCTAGTAAAAGACGTACCTGTCACTCACACTGGTATAAAAAAGTTGGCCTGCCACTTTTCGTTCATAAACAGTACTGAACTCTCTCTCTCGAAATATTTAGGTACTCTTAAGTACATTTTTTAATTATGGAAACTGGCATGGTATAAACACACTATGATTTAATCTCATACATACATATTCATCTTATAGACACATATTTGTTTTCATGGAACTAATGCAGCCTGTAAAATGAAAAGCTTGACCGTGACTGCCTGCACGCGATGTGAGCCGACCAAAATAAAAAAACTCCATTGGAAAATAGGCGAATTTTCATAATAGATTGTTGAAGCCATTAGTGAAGAGTTAGGGGTCAGAAGAAGGAAGTTTTTTGGGTCAATCGGTTCCTTCTTTCACGGGTTTGATTAATGCTTTTTTGCAGGTAGGGACTAGGTACCTCTAGTACCTAATTTTATGAATGGAATATTTTTATTTCAAGATGGTATGTTTTTCAGAAATATCGAAATGATGTAAGGAAGAAGCGACACGAGTCCAATTTCTAGTACACAGCGCTTGAACCCAATATAACTACAAGCGTAGTATTGTCTGTGCAATCGGACACTACACAACTCCGTTGACAGTATTATGTTACGTGTGTCAATAACAAAGATAGAGAGACGTACAAGAGACTTTATTGAGAACAAGACAACAATAAATAACACTGTTGCGACTGGTTGCGTTTGTTTGTGACTACGGTGAATTGTGTGCAGCACCTAATTTATGCGGTCCATTTTTAGGTTCTCATGAGTATCGTATCTCCCTTATTATTTTATCGAAGTCTGGTATGCATGCATATAATTTTGATTGGGGAAAAAGTTGTAATCTTGTTTAGTAAGTATTTTAAATCTTAATAATCTTCTAAATCCAGAAAATCCTACAGGAAACCAAATTCAAAAACCGTTGCTTAGATTTGATTAAAAGTAATCGAAATTATTTAAAAGTAAAAAAGTTAGTTCCTTAAAAGGTACTAACAATTATTTTATATTAATCTAAGTTTATCTTAGTCATTAATCTAAGTCTAAGTAATAAATATTTAATCTAAGTTCTCCCTTAAAAAAATATGGGATAGGTAAATATTTTAAAAATATAACGAAGATATGCGCCTACTTTTATTTTACTACTTACTTTACTTTCTATTTTCATTTCGTACTTGAATAATTTATTTACTTCAAATACCCTAGTAGCGACATCTTGTGAAAATATTATTACAAACTGAAAAGCAATTTATTGCATTCGTATAACGTGTAAGTACTTGTTTGCTTTCAGTCATACCAAAAGCTTTTGCTACTCACCACTAGGTGGCTTTAAATAGAAGTTCAGTCACTCGCCCGAAGATGGCGTTAAATTAAAAACCTTTATGAGCAAAGTTTGTTGAACCTGAAAGAAAACGTCCGATAGATAATGAAGGCTCGACCTTTTCACTGTCTGATTTGGAATGAAAAGGAACCGGAAAATTCGGGTTTCAATGAAAGCTGCATTCAAGTTATTATCCCAAAGTTACAGTTCGCGAGAATTATTATTCGATCCCGGGGGATAGAGAGGGGCTGAGCTACCCACGTCCGTAGGAGTGTACTCTATTTTGATTCCCTACACGTGGACCCCGGGTAGTGCTAACCGGGTAGCAAACTCTGGTGGGAGGCTTCGCCCGTGGCTAGTTACCACCTACCGGACCAAGCCATGCCGTGAAATGACCTAGTCGTGTTTCGGGATGTAGTCCGGTGTAACCGTTCCGAAGACGGGTCTGAGCAGTAGCGCACTTGTAGCGCCTCACTCAACTGCCGTCTTTGTACTTCTTCACTCTACAAAACTTCAAGGCTAGATTGAATAAGTACTTTATAGGTCGTCGTGCTCCATCTTAGACCACAACGTCGCTTAACATCAGGCGAGTTGGTGGTCAGTCACCGACCTATTCTACATTAAAAAAAAAAAAAAATGTAAGTATGTATGTATGCGGGTATGCATGTATGAGGTTTCTTTTTTTCTTTGGCACGCTCTACAGCTTACAACTTCATGGATTTTGACTACGAAGTGTCATTTGAATTGTCTTGAAAGTGAAGTGACTTAAGGTACAAACATTTTGCAGCCGGGTATTTGTTTTTCTTTTAAAATAATTATATTATTTTTATTGCCCTTAGGGCCGATTTTTCAATGGTCAGATAAACAAACAAATAGTGTTTATTGAACTGATAGCTAATTATTCTGTTTTTCAATGGTCAGGTATCATTTACTAGACGAATAACTCATCTATCTGAGGTATAACTTTATTTGTCGGTGGAACGGCCAGATAGCAGTTTATTCTATGGAATAAATTGTTGAGACTGTCTAAATGATGGTCTTATGGGTTGTCACTGTAAAAAAAGATTGATATTTCCGACACGCAGAAACTAAATTAATTTTAATTAAAAAAAAAACTACCATGAACAAACTAAATGAGCTATACTACCATAGCCAAACCAGCCGACGACTTTTGCACAGATTAGTAGTACAGTGACGTTTAGACTAAAACTGACAAGACAGTGACATGAGCGAAAAGTGAAAATTCGAAGTCCTTTTCTAACGCGTGGATATTTTATAGTTTTGTTTCAACTGTCTGAAGTTAGCTTTTGTACACACTGAATAAGTGGTCAGATAGTTAGTCCCAATTTAAAATTGTATTGAAAAACCGAACACCGTTTATGAGTCGAATAAAGAGATTAATAAATTTATTGGCTCGGTAGTTATTAGGCGAATAAAGTAAGGATTGAAAAATCGGCCCTTACAATAATACATTTGTTTCCAAAAAAAATACAGCACATAGAAAATTTGTGATAAGTAGATGTGTAGGTACTTACAGAGAAGAACCTAGAAAAATGTTATCGGTCCGCCCCAAACTAGGCTAGGCCAGTACCTATCTTGGGTACCCTGAGAACAGAGCATAGATGACATTGATCTGAGCTGACAACATGGAATTACCGTTAATAAGAGTATGTACCTACATTGTTAGAATATAATAAATTAATAAATCAATTTAAGATAAATAATTTAAAATAAAATAAAATAGATACAAAATTAGGTTAACTAATGATACTTGTTTGTTTAGAATAGCTTCTCTAGTACGCAGTACTTGTATCTCAATGTTACTCACCAATTTGTGTTGCGCTTCTTCCAATTAGTGTTTCCTCTTAATTTCACGCCGTTTTTGTCGAAACAAAATGTCGTAACGCTATAACAGGTAACTCTTACCTAGGTAGTATCTACAGGGTAATCTCTGTCTCCTACTTAGCATTGATTTATCTCAACCTCCCTGTTTTAAAATTCCTATTGAGTAGGTACTTCTTACTTCTTACTTTACTTAAGCCTAATGAATTTTTCGCATAATGCCCAGCCAAGAGTCGAGCTTACGGCATTCATCTCGGGGTTTATATTATTCAGGGCATTTCCATTGTTCAGGAATATGGATTTCATAATAAGTAAGGTAAGGAATCTTTGCTTATGATTGGATGCCGTTTGGCGGACTTACCCCGTTCGACTCTTCAACACCAACCTGGCAAACAAAACATGGAAATTTAAGCTGTATTTCAATAGAATAGAGTGATATTTTGGGTGATGTTATTGCTAAAGACAATGTGGCTGAAGTTGAACACGATAATTTAGTTTCCTTTTTTTAACCCCTGACGCAAAAACGAAGGGGTGTTATAAGTTTGACGTATCTGAGTGTGTGTGTGTCTGTGGCATCGTAGCTCTGGATCGGATGAACCTATTTTGATTTTGTTTTTTTTTTTGAAAGGTGAATTAGTCAGGACTTTTCTTAGCTATGTTTAATGAAAATCATGTAGGGAGTTTTTAAATTTTTAAATTTATTTAAAAAGGTAAGGCGATTTTCACACCACTCTTTGTCACAGGACAGTGCGCGGGGTAACTTTTAAACGTTATATCAAAGCATCTCAGACTCTACACACCAAGAGGCTTGGTTTTATCTGCCCGGTGGCCCGGTCTCGTTCCCAGGCAAATGGCCAAGGCAATTACCCTTTGTCCTAGGGCCTATATGAACGACAAACGTGTAGCCTACGTTAATTGGTCAAAGGTGACAATCAAAAAGGTCCCGTGCATGAGTGTTCAGAATGACCTCGAGCAGAGAGAAATGACGAGATTTTTATCTGCCTCGGTGGCTCAGTAGTTAACCTGCCTTCTGAGCCCCTGGCTCAGAAGGCATGGGTTCGATTCCCACGTAGAGCAATCATTCATGTGTTGAACATTTGTGTTCGTTCAATGTTAATATCTATTAAGGTATTTACTTAAAATAAATTTGTTTGTTTATCAGTCTTTGGCAGCCATAGTACAAGCATTGCTTGGTTTGGAGTCAGGAGACCCTATCTGCAATAATGTCCCGAATATTTATTTATTTATTGTGAAGCGTATTTACATCAGCCCCGGCCAATACTTGGAGACCACCACAACCGCTACTTCAAGAGCATAGCGCCCAAAAAAAGACGACACACACGCACAACGACTAAGCAGGTACTAGGTAGGAATACTTGATATTTTCACGTCGCGTGGAATCGCGTCGCGTCGCGTCGCGTGGCCGCGTTTGTCGTTCACGTAGAACAACGGGTAAGACAGCTGTAGCAGATTATCACGCTACACTGAGATCAGTCGCCTCGCCGTCTCGACGTAGGAATATGCATCCGACGTCGGGAATGGAAATATTTCACTAAACCCCAGCTGTCTGCGGGTGCTTCTACTTTCCCCACCGCATGTCTCTTCCATGGTGGGGTATGTAGATTCTACAGTGGAGTAAAACCTATTAAAAAAAACTATGTTCAACATTGTAATATATTGAAAATTTTGTAAAATATTTTACTTCTCTTTTCCATTTAGTTAGATGAAGCAACTTTGTTACTAGAAATTGTTCTTTCATTTAATTCTATTTAGAAACTAGTGACCCGCCCTAGTTTCGAACGGTAGCTAAAAATTTTCCGTGAAAATTATGTAGCTGATGGTGAAAATCACTTCAAAATCCATTATGTGGTTCAGGATGAGTTAGCGAAAATACAGACAAAGCAACTGACTGACGCGAAAAGCGACTTTGTTTTATTCTTTTTACTTAATCTAAGGCTTGCAGCAAAGAAAACAAACAAAATAGGAGATTAAATAAAAGTAAGAAAAAACGACTTCACACGAGTGCAATTTGTGCCACCTAAATTGATCAGTAGGGCAAAGTCTCCTTTATAGTTTCTAACATGTCACTATATACCCCACCAGAGGAGCTCGGTGGAGCTAAGTGGAAGTACCTACCCCTGTCAGCTGGGATGAGTTCTCCGCTAAGCTTCAAAATAGATGATTTAATTTTTAGCAAAGAATTTATTTTTGAGAGTGATACTCAGATGTAAGCTGCTGGGAATTACAAAAATAGAAATAATTCGTTTTATATTCTCGGAGACAATGAGCTTTTTCTCCAGCTGTTGATTACTTTTACAACATCAAAGTTAGATTCATTGTAAAAATATTATGTTTTGAGACGAATATATCATTGAATAGGTACAATGGCAAATACCTTTTAATACCTTTTAAATTAGCTTATCAGTTCTGTCTAATCCTATGTGTACATTGTAATAAATATTTTTACGCTAAAACTGGGATTGCATAAACAAACACACACAACATATTTTGTAGGTACATACATACACACACTTACGTTTATACAGATTCACGTCTTTTTCCCGTAGGGGTAGGTAGACACCATTTCACTCCACTTGCTACGATCCTGGCATGATTTTTCTACTTCCATGAGTCCCTTCTTAGATGCTTTCCTGACTCAGGGTGCTCCAGACCTGGCCTTTTTTCAAAACGTCTTGAACTCGATCCTGATATGTTTTCCTAGGTCGCCCCTTACCGACTTGACCATTCACACTCGCCTTGTACTTCTTCGTCAGTATATGCGAAGCGTACTAACGTAGGCTGTTTTATAACGAGTAGCCACAAAGAACAGCTAGTGTACATACATTTATGTAAAGAAGTAAATAATTTCCCTCATAAATACAGCCAGATGCGTTCCATCCTACTTTAATCGTGTTCCACCCCATTCTGCCACAGCGTAGATGTGATATAACCCACTATTTTGTATTCTGATAGCTTTCAGAAATTCCGAACGGAGTTTTGATAATCTGCTTTCTTAGGAATCGTAGGAAATCGACGATTTTATGCCTCTTCCGCTTGTTACATACTAAATTTGTTCGAACAATGTAGAAATTATTGGCGAAACATTTCGTGGAACATAAGTTGGGTTAGTGGAAAAGCTTGTTGGAGTTTTCTTTTTGTTTCATACATTGTGTTTCATTTGTAGTTTATTAAATTATGTTTCTGGTTGAATTTCCAGAAAATCTGAACCTAAGGTGGCGGTATTTGAGATAGATAGGTACACATTTTTATAGTTTGGTGAAAAGTATCAGAGGTTACAGGAACAAATCAGCGTTGTGTATGTAAAATTGTAAATGCAGAAGTATATCGCTATTTATAATATACCCAATACTTAGCGATATTATAACTGAATGATTTTATACATCTTAACATGCAACTTTTGCTATGGGACCAACCCTCAAATTTAAATTACAAAACAAAATCAACTGTAAAAGTTAATTGACCTGCGACAAAATGTTAAAGTTGTTAATTATGATGTAAAAGAATCAGCCTTTAATATTTTGCTAGTAGGTGTATAGAATGTAGCGGCGTATTAGTATCTGAATGTTTTCGACAATTTCTTATGTAAGTACTATAATAGAATAGAAGTTTATTATTTAAGTAGGTATTTACCGTTCATTTCAACTTTTACAATTTTAACCTTCGACGCAAACACGACGGGGTGTTTTATGTCTGACGGGTCTATGTGTGTGTGTGTGTGTGTCTGTGGCATCGTAGCTCCCGAACGGATGAACAGATTTTGATTTGGTTTTTGTTTTGATTGTAAGGCTCAGATAAACCTAGAGGAAAAGATGGAACACTGCGTTACATCTCGCTGAAGCCACTTCTTTTTCAATGTGTGTCCGTGGTAATGTTGCCATGAAAAACATTTACAATTGCACGAAAACGAATATTAATTCCTAAACTCTACGTTAGCCATCTCCGTTCCAATATACAAGCTTAGCAGATTTAATATTTTAAAACTGCACATATTTGTAAGAGTTTAGTTACCTACAGCCTTCTCAAAATTTACTTGCAGGAAATTTACTTTGAGAGATAAACGAATGCAGATAATGTCGAGGTAAGAATGACCAAGCGATTAGCGTAGTTTTTTTGCGTTAATGTGTGCGTGTTGTGTACATATACGACAGTAGCGTAGTTTTCATTGGTTTTTGGCTTCACTTAGATCATACGCCTTGCGCCATCTTATTCTCTAGGTTGATCTGAGTTGTAAGTTATGGGGGCTGAGCTACCCACGTCCGTAGGAGTGCACTCTATTCTGATTCCCTACACGTGGTCCCCGGGTAGTGCTAACCGGGTAGCAAACTCTGGTGGGAGGCTTCGGCCGTGGCTAGTTACCACCCACCGGACCAAGCCATGCCGTGAAATGACCTAGTCGTGTTTCGGGATGTAGTCCGGTGTAACCGTTCCGAAGACGGGTCTGAGCAGTAGCGCACTTGTAGCGCCTCACTCAACTGCCGTCTTTGTACTTCTTCACTCTACAAAACTTCAAGGCTAGAGTAAATAAGTACCTTATAGGTCGTCGTGCTCCATCTTAGACCACAACATCGCTTAACATCAGGCGAGTTGGTGGTCAAACGCCGACTTATTGTACATAAAAAAAAAGGTGAATTAGTCGGGAGTGTTCTTAGCTATTGAAGAAAACCAGTGTCGGGGTTTTTTTTAATTTTTAATTTACGCTTGTTAAGATAGTAAATACTTTCCTTTAATAAATTTAGCACTGCCTGCTAAAATATAGGTGGAAATATGTAAATACAAGTGCAAATTGAAACGAAGACATTTGATTAAGGTTTCTAAGAGGTCTTAAATTCGCGTGGTCTCACTATACGAGGCGAAAAACTAGCTAAAATTGTTTTGTTATAACCGTGTCTGTAAAATTATCTAGCTCAATTCTTTTGAGACGTTACAGTTAATAGTCGCTCTTCATCGCTAGATTTTTATTTTATCTTATCTTCATTTATAATTTTATCAACGTTTCACCGCCAACTTTTTTATTAGCCCGTCTGTTAAACTCTCAATTTCTCACAAAACTCAGCATCATTTTTATTTCATTTCTCAATTTATTGTTACTGTCAGAGTTATTCTCTAAAGACTTTCTAAGAATTTCGTAATCATAAAAATTTTAAATTTTTACCTATAGAAATTACGTACGTGTCTCGAATATTTATTAAAATGCGGCTACTGCATTTTAATAAATATTCGAGCTCTAAGATTTGCCAAAAATGGAAAATTCATTTAACTATGTAATTTTGGATAGGTAGGTAATCACAAGAACTGATGATCCGCGATTTAAAAAAAAAGAAAGTCACACAAGTCACACGCTGCGGGCTATTAAAATTGTTTTTTTTTTATCCTACTATAAATAAATAAATTAATTAATTCGGGACACTTGCACACATGGTCGTTTGACCCCAAAATAAGCAAAGCTTGTGCTGCCAGAGACTGGTATACATACATAGATATTTACAATACATACATAAATAGATTTTAACACCCATAGCCATAGAACAAACACTAATATTCATCACATTAATGTTTGCCCTAGGTAAGAATCGAACCCACGCCCCCACGTTCAGAAAGCAGGTTCACTACCAACTGAGCTACCGAGGCAGTCAATAATATTCTAAAATAACATTCAGTCTGTATTTATAGTATTACAAATATTAAGCAGTCTTTATTGTCAACTTGCTTTTATTTTTTAGAATGTAAAATCTTTTAGTACGAGTAGGTACAAGTTTCAGTATCATTTCCATTTGGCACTCAAAATTACATCATGTGCACACCTGTCTAAAGGTAGGAACGTCTCCATCTCTCCTTCCAAGCGCTTAGACTTTACAAACTGCAGTTATCTTCTCCAGAATATGTGGCTCTCTAGAGACGGCATAATATTCTCTTCGTCTATTGCCACAATGTTGAGCCTCATGCCGGTTTATTATCTATTACGGGGTCCCCGGGGACAGCCGGGTGCTTTCACTAGTAAAGATGCCTTGAGGGTGGAGGTTAGCTGTGTGTTTAGCTGATTAGGAGGTGAGTAAATAAATGCTGTATTGGTTTTGGTGTTTTTGTTTGTTGCAAGTTTTTTTAAGGGATTCTTGAAGCAACGTGACAACAGTAGCCAAGCGACAGCAATCATTAGCTAAAGCTAATTAAAAGAGGATATTATAAGGTTAAGAATTATTTAGAAGATAAAGATGTCTGGAGCCTTTCACTTCCGTCAAGTAGCCACTAGTATTTATAGATATTACCTAGTTGTAAGTCAAAATTTGTGAGACTGTAATTTATTTATTATTTGAAAAAATAATGCCCCTCAGTTTCTTGCCTGTTCTTCTGAGTAGAGGCTCTTTGTCCGAACAAGGCGGTCGAGTTAGGTATCTTTGATACCTAAATTAAATAAAAACATTTTGACTTGACTTGACTTGACTAAGCGATTGGTCGCAAGATGTCACTAAATTGTATTACGGAAGCCGATCGTCCGTCTTTGGCCCGCCTTTGCTTCGTACACTTTGGCCATCACTATACTTATTAGATACTAAAAAGTAAAAGTAAGTAGTAGAGTAAGTAGAGTTAAAAAGTATCTAGACTATAATCTATCTCTGTGCCAAATTTCATCCAGATCTGTTCAGCCGTTTTGGCGTAAAAAGCCACACTTCGTCGGATGATATTCAGTTCCAAATGTGACAGGGGGCGAGCCGACAGGTCCAAAGATACGTAGGCTTGACGCGTAACGTTTTTTAAATCTTATTTTTATTTACTTCGTTTAAGTCCGTGTTTGACCGCCAACTCGTTTGTTGGTTGGCAACGATGTAGTTCAAGACGAATAATGCAGAATTAAAAGATACCTATTCACTTCAGTCTTGAAAAGGCCCAGATCATAACTCTGACCCAGATTATAGGCCCAGATTATACACCTCTGTGACAATTTTCAATTCTTTTGGTAACATTCAAATAATAATCTTCAATATTAGCCATGATACACATGGTCTCAAACACCGCAAAAAAGGTGAAATACAAAACATATAAGACAAGGAAAACATTAAGAAAGATCTGCATACATTTTTAATCATCCCATCAAGATATAAATAAAAGCTTATGTAGTATTCTATTGTGTGTCACTATTATGATAATGCATTATCGTTATGCCTAAATAAAATTTGGTTTGGGTAGGTATTACTAAGTATATACTATTTGATTATAGTATATACTTTATTAAAACCGTCTGGTTTACACGTTGCAAGTTTCTTGCTGTTGCACACAAAAATATTGAATCAACTTGACTTGCATCGTCTAAACAATAATTATATTTGCTGACAATAAAAAAATCCTGAATGCATATTATTGCGTGCAATCTATTGCATTCAATTATCTCTATTGAATGTACAAAAACCTTGCACTATCAACATCGTAAGTAACTAGTACCTATTTTTTTTAATCAAATTTATGTATCAATTAAAACTACTCGCGTTATATTTTATTGCAATAAAATTTAAGCATACAAAATAACTCCGTTACAACGGCGTGCTGGAAATATTCTTATTTGAAAGTCAATTCCTATACCAGATTACGCATGCTTAGTAATTCCTCCAGTGATGGCTAGTAATCAAGTGTGAAGGGGGCCTACAATATCATCTTCGTCTATTGCTATATGGTTACGTTTGTTGTCGACACTACGACCATGAACCTCATTGCGTGGCAATACGATTCACAGTCGCACAGCGTAGGCAACAAAACGTAAATAACCATCATGAAAATAAGATGCCATGGTAGGCCTCTGTTGTCTAATGAACCGATCAATTATTAATAATTATAAATCGAAATATTAAAACACACATTTCACTCCCCGGCTTCATCATCTGTTCTGCTTTTAAATACCAAACTATAGTTTTACAAAGCCAAACTACATAATTAAGAGTCCAGCGACCACTTCAAGCTAACTTCGCATTGACTAAAGGTTTTCTATTGCCATTTCGTCTAAAAAGATACGACAAGCGAAGAGAGCAAGTAAAGATACTGAGGAGCCTCTAAAGTTATCTACAGACTGATAAATTGCAATTTAAATAATTTTTATGACTTTCGCACTTCTCGAATCAATCTTAAATAATAAAGAATGTTCGGTATTATGAATTTAATTAAAAGCTAATGATGTAGACAGCCTCCCTATGTAACGGTGATTGTGATTTGCTTTGTTTATCTATTAAGTAAATTAATTGAAACTGATCCCTTACAAATGCGGAAATTTTTCATGGCTCTATTTTATTTTAAGGAGGTTTTCTAAAAAAAGAACATAGGGACAGAGATATAGTTTATTTAATTGTAAATGCCAAATTTCATCACAATCAGACCAATATTTTCTAAAAAATTTCACAAGCGCGTTTGTATGGAAAATTCAGAACGTCGCGTAACATTTAAGCATACAAAGTTTCATTTAGATACGACAAATTAGAAGCAGGTTACAAACTTTCAGGAATTTAATACATTGCATTGTTACTTACAAGTGAAGCTACTAAAAACGAACAAAACCACGCGCCACCGCTAGTGAACACATAAAAAAGGGCCACGTCAAAAATGAACCCATGTTCCTCACGTCCGTCCATCTGTCTGTCCGTATTTCTAACTCCACAATGGGATTTTGATGACCCACGTATCTTTTAAAGGAAACACCTTTTTTTACTTTTCCTTATCTTTGTTTCCGGAGTCAAAAAGGCAGCCTTCAATCTTTTTATCTTCTCCGAGATGTTTATCATACATCTGAGGAAATGTACGGGGTTTTGTTTTCAATTGGTGGGTTAATTAAGTCTTTGTATGTGGTTTTCATGTCGGGAGTGTAATGAAAACCGGAAAATTGAAAAGGGAACCTTCAAAAGCACCTTTGTCCTTCGCCCTAAATAAATGAATCGGCGTGCGTTGAGCGTGTTTAGTCAAATTTTGGCTGGTGTCGCCGTATGCGAGGGTGCCGATGCGTGACTGTGGGTGCTAGTCCTGGGATAGTACTCTGAGCACGATGCGAGAGTGGTACCGGTGCGTTCCGTATGAAGATCCCGGAACTCCTTGGTTGGGCATCGAGACTGGCCACCAGGTGTTTATAGTGGGTCGCCAACAATACAACCCCACACTGCCGAAACGTGACCCTCAATAGCACTTGGGCGTCTGGTAACAAATTTGCCCCCTGTCGAAAATAATAATAAGCTTGTACTTACGCGCACATAAAGTACTTACAGAAAACAGATGCATTCATATAGGAAAAAGAACCACTAAAACCCGTAAAAAAGAAAATAAATTAAAAAAGCTATACTTACAAGTTAAAATATTCCTTAACAACTTTCAAATATTTTTTGATTTGGCTAGATGTGGCGTGAAATATGTCCAGATTTTTGCAGATCTTGTTGTATGTTGCCTGTTGCTGTCTAGTTAGTTTTTTTTTGTATTAGCCATTAGCCATTGGTCTGCTCGTAGTGTACTCACAATGCAATAAGTAAATCTGAAAACCTTTAACCTAACCTTAGATTAAGACTTAATAACTAACCCCCCTCTACCTGTATTCCCCTTAAATAATAATTAAGATTTATATTAACAAAAGTCACGGTCCCCGGAGTCCGTGGAGTGTAATAAAAAAAAAAGCATTAGTCAAACGATTGGCTGGAGAAATTTTCATGCATATTTTGTTGTAGAAAATATGTAGTATAATTTCTGCAGTATAACAGGAAAACCGTGGGTCACGACTCACGAATAGGTACATAAAAGCTCTTTCCTCAAACCGCAACTAAATACCTGAATGCTTGCGGCGGCCGCTGTCGCAGCAGATATTTCAATTATTCCACCCTGTATACTGAGATGACACTATACAGGGTGTGCGAGTGGGAGAGAGGTTGGGCTAATGTTTGGGGTTTTGGGCAGAACAGCCTCTGATGTTATGACAGGAGTTGATAGTATTAGTGACTCGTAATTAGATGATTTATGCCATAGTTTGTTGACTGCCTCGGTGGCTCAGTTGGTAGTGACAGGTTCACTACCAACTGAGCCACCGAGGCAGTCAACAAACTTCAACCTTCTTCCTTCAAGCAAACTCTAGTTTGCTGCAAACATTCATACGATGAACGTTTGTGTTTGTTCTATGTCTGGATGTTAATCTTATATCTTTAAATGAGCAATTCTTGTATGTATATATATAATTGGAATCTCGGAATCGGCTCCAACGATTTTCATACAATTTAGTAGGGGGGTTTCGGGGGCGATAAATCGATCTAGCTAGGAATCATTTTTAGAATATGTCATTTTATTCGTGTTTTATTCGTAATCAACTTAAACATAAACTTGGAAGAAAAATAACAACTTTTTGTTATTTTTCTTCCAACAAAAAGGAGGCGTTTGAGTAGTCTCAACTGAAAAATATGACTCTTCCTGACATCTATTGGCGAATAATAATACTATTTTTTGTGAGCAACTAATTGCTTTAACGACACAACAGCAGATGGCGTTGTTAAGTAACACGCCAGTTGTTAAGTCAATGATTCCTACTTGAATATAATTTCCAAAAAACACAATAAAAAAATAAAAAAAAACCGAGCAAAGCTCGGTCATCCAGGTACTAATATTTAAGTGTGTACTTATTTGATTTAAAAATATATATCTTCCACCACATTACAAAGGGGACTAAAAAGCGACTTCATTTTCTCGTTGACATACCAAAAACCCACACGAAACGCTTTGGTTCCACATTTTTTGTGCAAACCACTAGCTGGAGTTTAGAAAATTCTGCCTGAGTGTGTGTTTCCTGACACTTATAGTCTGGGTGTCTTCAAGTCTCGAGTGAATCGGTTTCTTCTAGGCAAGCGTGCTCCGTCGTAGGGCGCATCACTGCTTATCATCAGGCAAGATGGCGGCCAAAAGCAAGCCAATGAATATATTAAAAAAAAATGACTTATGTATATCAGTCTCTGGCAGCCAAATAGTACAACCTTTGCTTAGTTTGGGGTCAAGCGACCGGGTGTGAAAATATCCCGAATTTATTTATTTTATTTTTAGTAATTATTGGCTCTGCCCACGGTTTTAACTATTTTCCTAAAAATGTTTAAAGTATGTTAGAATTAAACACTAACACTATGTCACTAACCCTAGTGGCATAGTTTTTAGGCCATCTAAAGGCCTCTATTGTGGCTTAGCTGCTGCATGATTCATTATTTTGTCAGATAGTACAATATTATGGTTAACGAAAATCACATTATCATATTTCTTTAACTTAGTATTTACTTACTTCTAGTGTTTTTATAGTGTTTTGATTATTATTGGTTGATATTTTCATTGTATAAAGTTCACAATTAACAATTAACAATTGTGAACGTTATACAATATTAACTCATATCTAGATACAAATATTACTAGTGGTTCTGTGAGTTAGAACTCGCGGCCAACGTCTGTTTTCCTCTACAGGTCGCATTTCTCAACCGAGTCTCGTGGCGTCTCATCAAAATGATAATAAAAAAAATAACCATGTATTATCTTTTCCATTTTGAAAACAATCCACATAACTGACTAAAAAAACAAAATCACAAAATTTCAAGAGAATCGGTATATAAAAGCATCCTGTAGAAGAAGACAGATCCGGACAGAGATCCAGAGAGAGTTCTCCAATCCAGAGAGAGACAAATGCTTTTGTATGTCCGAAAGCATTTTTGTCGAAACTGAAGCATAGACGCTTCACTCGCTAACGTTCGCTCGGTCGATAAAGAGGTAACTATTGTAAGTTTATAAGTATGTATGTGTATGTATGGAAGGATGTTTGGATTGGAGATTACCTCCAAAACCACCGAACCGATTTTTTTTATATAAAAGCGAAATTTTGAGACAGCATGTGTAAGTGTGTATGTTTGTTACTTCTTCACGCTCAAACAGACCAATTTTAATAAAATTTGGTATATCTGAAGAAAGCTTTATAACCGTGGGTAAAACCACAGGGCGCAACTAGTTACATATAAAAACACTGACTAACTGACTAATGAACGGGACCACAATCACTCTTATAGAACCCTTCTCTGTTCCATTCAAAAGACTTTACGAGACTCTTGAACAGAGAAGTCGTATATTCGTTGGTTACACAAGACAACTCGTTAAACTCCGTCGTGAAAGAGAACTAAGTCAAATAACAATTTAACTATTTGAAAGGATCCGTAGATAAGTAAAACCCTAATGCACCTCACATTGTTAACTACGGTGTTCCCACAAGACACTGGCGGTCTAACCAGGGGCGTAGTCAGGATGAGAGCTTGAGGGCTCTGGTTTTTATTTTAAAATATCTGTAAAACATATGAATAATAATAATTGATTGTAAAATTATGTACCTAACTTATTGAATACGCATTCAATAAATAAATAATAAATTCGGGATATTTTGTATACAATGTCATCGACCCCAAACTAAACAAGGCTTGTACTATGGCTACCAGAGACAGATATACCTACATACATACATAATTCCTTTATATATGTATTTTTAATACATCTAGAACAATCACAAAATCTTCAACACATGAGTGTTTGTTCAGTAGCTACAAATAAAAACAATGTTTCTATATTGACGAGCTGTAGGTTGGTACATAATAGAAGCACTCCTAATACTTTGTAAGAAATTGTTATGAATGTGACTTTAGGACAATAAATTATTCTATTATTTATTTAAAAATAAAAATAGATAATTGCTTTTGCTAGGTAGGTAGTTTGGTGAAGGATTATGCGCTAATTCAGACACGCGGTAGTAGTAATTGTTGTCCTTGTGTAATGCGCAGCAATAACAAGGACAACAATACTTCTATCGCGCGGTTTCCGCCGTGTCGGAACTAGTACTAAATGTCAGTTAAATAGGTATGCCCCCCCCCCCTCCCTTCAAACACACCTGCACTAGAATTTTGCAACTTTTACAATCCAGCTCTAACTGAAGCCGTTAAACCGAAACCTCTTCGGTCAAGAGCTATTCCTAGCCATTATCATAATGTCGCCTAACTATTAAAACAAAACAGTGCCATCAAGCTATTTCAAATCTTATCACTGAGTGGGAGAAGCTAGTTTATGTTGAAACATTTTGGACGGTAAAACTACCACTTGTCCATCTCTTTTCGTTGTGATGAAATAGCAGTATGGGGACGCAAACTGAATTAAATACAACATGTTTTTTTGCATTCCCGCGAAATTTTTAGAGGTAGTTGTACTCCACGAGCGGAAATAAACTAAAGGATTTCTTGAAATCGAAAAAAAAAAATGTTTCGTACATTCTGTCGACTATCAACGAAATTTTTGTATGGAACGGCTGTTTTTTCCCCTCGTTTTAAAGGTTGCCTCATAGTTCATTCATGCACTGCTCATGAATGTAAAAAACTGGGAAATGCAAAAAACACGTTGTATAACAACGCTTTACAAAATATATATTAACTATCCACTGTATTTTTAGGTCGACTAAACACAGGGATTGTCACCCTGTCACACCCCATCGGTTTTGCGTCGTGGATTAAAAAAACGAGGCTGCATCAGTAAAATTAAATTATTTATTGAAAACACCTGCAATGCATAATACAATCGTACATCATTAATTCAGGTTATTCAATTACAGGTCAAAGTCGAAACGACGCTCAGGCATAAATCTCGATTTAAATCTAGTATTCTTCGTCTTGATCGCTACGCTATTGACAGAGCGGTCGTGGTCGTCATGCAGTATTGTTATTGGCAGGGGCTGATGTAATGCGCCTCACGATATCTCGCCATGTCTCTCTGCACCAGGTCATTCTCGTGCACTCATGCACGGGACCGCCCACAGCAGATTTGACCTGATCGGTCCATCGCATAGGTGAGCTGCCGCGCGGTCTAATGCCTTCAACCTTGCCCTGGACGACTAGTCGCTCTATAGACTGGCTGTCTCGCCTAGAAACGTGTCCTAACGTGTGAAAACTAGTATTAGTATACTTAATTAAAACTAATTTAAATCGAGATTCTTGACTGAGGGTCGTTTCAGAATGCAACCCTAAGTTAGTTTACTGTTTATCAACTGTACGTGTTTAATGACGTCTGCAACTTGGAGCTCTGATGCACTTTTGTGGGGCTATGAAGTGGACATAAAGAAAAATGGAAAGACATCACGACTGTTTTGAGAAATACTGGTTGGTAGATAGGGTGTTTTGTAATTCTTTTAAACGTGCGTTGAAATTTATTTTTTATATTAAATAACATTTAATACTTACGACAGTTAACTACTAGTATAGCCAGTAGGTATTAATTTACCATGAAAGTTAGGATAAATTAAAACAATTAACAACATATTTAAATCAATAAATAAATAAATATATAATCATCTCGCTTAAATTATCAACTAGCTGCTCCCTACGGTATCATCCGTGGTTAAAAAGTATCCTATGTGCTATTCTAGACTATAATATTACCACGCATGTCGAAATCCATGAAGCTGCTTAGGTTGTAAGGCGTGCCAAAGAAACCTCTACATACATACACTCGAAAAACATTACCCTCCTTCTTGGGCAGTCGGGTAAAAAGCGATTTGCCACCTTCAGAACTATTTTAAAGAAATCTAAGTAGGCACATCCTATGAAATGTAAAAAATAATTTTCCAAATCGGTTTAAGATGTAAATAACAAAATCATCCTGTAAGCACAATCTAGCGAAACGAAAAAAAAATTAGGTCTGTTTTGGGAGCCTACTCCTTTTTTAAAGTCAGTTAAAAAACAACCGATTTGAAAACCTCCTCCATTTTTAAAGTCAGTTAAAAAGTGTTGGGCAGATCTTTTTCAGTTCCATTCCTCAGTCCAATCACTCCAATCCTGTTATTATTTGAGAGTAGGTTTGTTTCCCAAAACCTGGCTAATTATAATCCGAGCCGGGTAAAATATGGACAAACAACGTTTTACAATTATTCATGTAATGCGGCACATTTACCTTTGAGTGCTTGTTTTGCATAGATTCCGAAATGTATGTTGAGCTGAGAAGGTGTAGAAATGGCTCGTCCTGACCGCAAGGTGCTGGTTGGTCGAAGTCAGACGCAGCGACGGTATAGCCGAGGGTTAACCTTGTGCGGCTTTCTCTCTCTATCTATTTATTTCAGGCAATATAACTTGCATACAATGTAAGTTACAGAGTTTTAAGCATCTGGGGGCCTACCATTGCCATGATGATTACGTTTCGTTTTCGACGATGCGCGACCATGAATCTTATTGCGCGGCGTTCCCGTAGGACCGCGGGTGAAACCGCGAGGTACAGCTAGTAAATAGTTAATGCCTTGCTTTTCACAATAAATAATAATGCTTCTTCTCACTAGGTTTGCTCTGTGTCGGAGATGCCATGGAAAACACACAGACAGCACCCACTAACAACACAACTACTGGACAACTAACACCCAACCTAGAGCAGAAAATTTGCAATAAAACCATTGCAATACCCTAATAGGGTCCGTTATGAGATACTTATATTTTAACTTTTAAGATCTTGTGAACTTATGTAACAATCACCATAATGCGCAATAAATACTTTGACTCTGACTTTGAAAAAAAAAAATCCATGGCCAACAATTTTGAGAATAGGGAATGAAGGTAGGGAAGGTAGGTAAGGTAGGTAGGGTCAACCGGTGCTAATGCGTCTGTGTGGCAGTTTCTTCTTTCGAGAATTACTGACAAACCCTTCACAAATTAGGCAACTAACGCCATCTTGTACAGATTATTGCAACTAAAGATAGAAAAAAGATGTAGGTGGCGCCTAACTTGTGAAGGGCTTGTCAGTAATTCTCGACAGACGCAATTGCCTCACAGACGTATTTGCCCCAGTTGACCCTACTTCATTTTTTTTGTTACTTTTTTAACTTCCTAATAATTACGTCAGCTCTACGCTATCCCACCTCTACCTACTTCCCAGGTGTGACCTGAAGACCCGTCCATCTTTCAGAATATTCACTCCATAGCGATCCGAATACTAATGTCGGTCGGCCGACATCACCTATTTACATAAACTGGACTCGTAACATGATGTTATGAATTATGTTAGGAGAGTCGATTTATATTAGACGGTTAACGGATACGAGCATTCGTGGGTGGATTGGATGTCTTTTATTGATACTTATTTGATGTTAGATGTGGCCATTAAGTATGTTATTATAAGAGTAGAAAGGGTGTCGTTGGGCTAGCAGGATAGGCCGCTAGAGAAATGCAAGGAAAACTGAAAATAACCCGATCAGATGAGCGGGTGATGCCGAGGAAAAGTTCTACCAAAAGGATCATTTCGTTTTTTTTATAGCGAAGTGCTCCTATTGGTGGTTTATATTCTCGAGTAATTATCATTTCCTAGCACATCTTCATCGGATACGTAGCCTTAGAGGTCCATCACACTAGCGATTTGTAAACGATTTCAAAGTGAGGCGATTGCGCAGCGTGAACACCGCGAGCACGCAACGAGCGCGCAATAATATCGCGGGCGCGAAGCCAGAAATAATTAAATAATATAGTTAACATCACAGCATCTAGTAAAATCGCGGCCAAATCGCGCTTGTTGCGAGCTTTTGGCGATTACGCCGCGTAATCGCCTCACTTTGAAATCTTTAGCAAATTTTACTAATTATGAGACCAAAACTAAGTTGAAAAATCTTGAAACATTCACATCAATAAAATACTAGATGTATTCCAAATGCTCACCATCAATTGGTAGCTGGTTAAAATAAATTTTGAAACAGGTTAAGCAAATGTATACCTACTCTAGGTACTTTTGGTGGGTATCTAGAAAAAGCAACTCCAAGTCTTCTGCCAAGCAAAATAATTACCAAAATTATATTCGGCCGTAAATTTCAGACTTTCTAACAATCCAAACAGCAACAAGATATCTTATAAATAAATAATTCCAGCTGTTTCTAACAAAACAGAAATGTAAATAAATGTTTACATTTCATTAAAGCCTTCCTTAGCTTTGTGACTCTTGTTTGGATATAATATACTATGTATGAAAATGTACAATTTTGTGAAACTAGGGAATGAACAAGCAAGAGTAGCTGCGAATACTTATTTTAATGAGGAAGAGGTTTTTAAGTTTAAAAAATGTGTGGGGAATAGAGCTGTGTGATATTTTTAAGCCTCGATGTAAAAACGTCGGAGTGTTGTAAGTTTGACATGTGTATGTGTGTGTGTGTGCGTGTGTGTCTGTTGCATCGTATATAGCTCCCGAACGGATAAACCGATTTTGTTTTTGTTTTTTTTTGTTTGAAAGGTGAATTAGTCGGGAGTGTTCTTAGCTACGAGTATGTTTGATGAAAATCGGTGTTGATGAAAATAGGTGTCGGGAGTTTTATTCACTTTTTATTTACAAATAGTGCGCCTCGCAGTTTTACCTGCAGTCTTACAGGATTTTTTTTTTTTCGGAATGAAAGTTTCTATGTGTTTATCCGTGACTCTGACAAGATGTATGCGAAATTTAATTATCATCACTTGAGTAGTTTATACGTAAAAGCGTAACAAACGAACGAATAAACTCAATTTTACTTTAAGAAGAAGAGAAGAGTTTCACTTAGGAGAATAGGATTTGCCATCTAGCCAAAAAATACAGTTATTCGGAAACAATAGTTCTTGGCGATGAGACCCTCTTTTCTCTATCTCTTACGATTTCTTTATTTTCATTAACTAAAATTGTGTTGTATTTTATTTCGTTACTTGTCTCTTCATAACTTTTTTGTAATTTTTCGATTTTCATAACGGAAAGTTAGGTTGATGAAAATTGTAAGATATAGGGCCCTCGAGAGCAAAAAGCTCAGAAAAACAAGCCAAACGTAATTCCTTGTGTGTGCGCGAGTTGAATTATACTACTTACATATCACATTGTCACGCTTTTCCCAAGAAAGGGGCTGGCAGAGGTGGATTTCAACACCCACATTTCGTTGGACGATATTCACTCCCAAATGTGACAGGCGAACCTGTCGCTATACACCGGGCTTTAGTAATGTAGCAGATGACATTAAATAATAAGCACATAATTATAATGTTCAAATAATGAACAAATTGGTGCGTGCCTTCGGCTCTGGGATCGAACCCGCTCCTTCTGGTTTGAGAGCCTCCTCCAACTAGACTATTATTGCTTATTACTTAATACTTACAATGAGAATAATGATATTTTTGGATTGATGTTTCACTAAATATGTTTCAAAGAAATACACATTACTAAGCAAAACTAAGCAGTCTGTTAATTACAATTTAAAATAGTTTTAGCAAATCAATTTTCAAAGTAGAGGTCATTGTTTTGTTTTAACATTTACTGAACTATGACTATTGGAGTTATCAAGGCAAGAGCGAATTGACTCCATAAGGGAAGCGTGCTTCATCTTAGACCGAATCTTCACTTTCCCTATGGTGTGTTTTTTTTATTTAATGACAAAAGACATCATAATAACATCAGTGAACAAAAAATATCTTACATTTAAAACACACATCAAACATATATTTTTCAAAAGTAATGCTCTATTTAAGATGACCACAACGTGCACTTAGATTTTAAGTGCGTTGGCTAATTTATTAAAAAAATATCAATAGATTCTGATTTCTGAACGTATCCGGAATAATTCTAAAAATCCGGCCAAAACAGTTACTCATGTCTAATAAAATCACGTGACGTCGACAAGGTAATGAAAGAAAATGGCGCGTCCTAACGAGCGCTCGCCACCTGACGCTGTAGGACAGTGTGTGGGACGCTTTACTTTTTTTTTACTTTACATTACTAATGAGAAAAGATACTAGGATATTTTCAAATAGATTGCTATAACTCACTCTCTTCCTGATTATAATTCCCTCTCTTAATAAACTAAAATAATGATAAGCGATGATAGTCTAGTTGGAAAAGGCCCGCCTCTCAAGCCAGAGGTAGCGGGTTCAAACCGAGCCGACGGCACGCACCAATTTGATCATTGTGAACATTGTGTGCGTATTGTATGTCATCTGCTACATGACTGGAGCCCGGTGTATGGCTATAGGCTCGCTTCCTGTCACATTTGGGAATTAATTTCGCCCGGCGAAGTGTGGGTGTTGTAGTACACCTTTGCCAGTCTCTTCAGGGGAAAAGCGTGACGATATTTTATGTTATAAACTAAAATAATCATTGTTTTTTAGAGTTGGCGAAAGTATTTGGCGACTAACGTTAGGCTGTCTTGGACTAGCTTAAAGTTATATAAATTCTAAGCTAATCCAAGACAGCCCAAAGTTGTAAGTATACGGACTTAAACAAAAATACAGAGTTAAATACAAAAAGGGTTCTCTTATCGCTAAAAGAGACGTATCCAAGCACGTATGTTGAACAACTTATCTACAAAATTGTATTTATGGAAACTGACGTGGTTTTTACACATTATAATTTTATCAAACTGGAACTATGGCTGGAATAATGGACTAAATCGTATGCGAGTAATTACCGTTTTATAAAATCATGATATTGCCTACAAAATTTAATGAAGCTTAGATTAATGACGTAAGCTTTCATTCAACAAGCATTTGCACAAACGCCATCGTGTTCCCCACGCTCCTATCCCTCCACTTCCGTGGTAAAAAAATTACAAACAACAAACCCACAAAAACAAACAGACACTAAAACTCTGGCCTTTTTTCCAGAAAGCTTTTAATGAAGCAGTCTCATTAGTAGCTCTTCTTCTGAAATATAAAATTCAACAACATCATGAAGAAAACAAAGTTATGAAAAAACGGCTAATTCATTTTTAGTGTTCAACTTGGAAGTGTTTTCTTGGGAAAAACACGGCGTCTCTAGTGGCTTAACAGTTTTGGATTTCGTTTTTATGGTGTTACGCAGTAAGATAAATTTCAAGTGAGTTCATTTATTTATTTATTCATAACACACATTACAGAAATTAATAAAATAGTACAAAATTTAGTGAACTTAAAATAGATCTGTATTAATTTCCAATATTATGTATGTCTAGGAGCATTTTAATAACAAATTAATTAATCACTAGCGAGCATAAAACAACAGAATAAAATTAAGTAATGAGTTCAAATTTAAACATTTTGATTTTACATTGATTGCTAAATTATTATAGATTAATATTCAGTAAGTAATTAAATGAAATATGAAAAACAAAACAATAAACATAGAACAGTAGTTAAAAGTTAAAGCCTAAAATACTCTTTATTTGTCTTTGGAACTGATACAATTTTAGATAAAAAATATCAATGTGTCTGTTGGAGACGAGGATTTCGTCGTATTGGCGGCTCATTCGGACAATAGGGTTATAATAAGACGTGTTATTAGAGAAAACTTGTAAACTAAATATGTTGAAATTGAGGTTCCGAGATCTGAAACGGGTGTTAAAGTTCAATAATGAAAGAAGGGTTGGGGAGTCTATAACCGAATGGATTATTTTGTAAAGCAAGGTAAGATCCATCAGTCAGCTGTCTTCAAGAGGGTAGTTGATTATGTCACAGAGCTTTTTGATTAGCAAAGTTACATTTTCATTACGACTTTCTGGAACCGCCTGAATTTCAACATTGCTACTACGCGTGGTTTTTTCCATAGCAGATATACGAGTCGTTAAGTTCGTTAGAGTGTGGAATACTCTGCCAGAGTGTGTGTTCCCTGACACTTATAATCTGGGTGTCTTCAAGTCTCGAGTGAATCGGTTTCTTCTAGGCAAGCGTGCTCCATCGTAGGCTGCATCACTGCTTATCATCAGGCATGTTAGCGGCCAAATGCAAGCCTATTAAGTAAAAAAAAGAGTAAAATAATTAGATAGGTACTCGAATGTAGTGTAGGTAAGTACTTATTGAATATGAAGTAGTGATAACAAAATAATTATTTTAAACTCCCCATGTTCTCAGACATGTCGCCAGATGGGCGACAGGCTCGCCCCCTGTTGGCGATAGCAAATACAACGCCCTCACTTAGTCGGACGATATTTAGTCCTAAATGTGACAGGAGTGTCACATTTGGGACTGAATATTGTCGAAGTGAGGGTGTTGTTTTACACCTCTGCCAGCCACCTCGGGGGAAAGGCGTGACGATATGTTACATCCTCAGAGCTTCCCAGATGGAAAAACCTAGTAGTATACGGACGCGCTAGAAAAAATCGATAGCATGGACTTTAAATGCCTCATTAGCGTAAACATTTTTAAATTAGTTTAGGTACTTAAGCACCTAAATTTTAATACTTACTGACATTTGAGCGTTTAGTCTAATTAACCTCGGACAAAGATGGTACATGTTTATTCATTCTAAAGACACTAAAGCCCGCATGCTAAAACGACGCTCAGTCTTGAATCTTGATTTAAAACTGGTTTTACAATACTTTTTTTTTTTTTTTTTAATGCAGAATAGGTCGGCGTTTGACCACCAACTCGCCTGATGTTAAGCGAAACTGTGGTCTAAGATGGAGCACGACGACCTATAAGGTACTTATTTACTCTAGCCTTGAAGTTTTGTAGAGTGAATAAGTACAAAGGCGGCAGTTGAGTGAGGCGATACAAGTGCGCTACTGCTCAGACCCGTCTTCGAAACGGTTACACCGGACTACATCCCGAAACACGACTAGGTCATTTCACGGCATGGCTTAGTCCGGTGGGTGGTAACTAGCCACGGCCGAAGCCTCCCACCAGAGTTTGCTACCCGGTTAGCACTACCCGGGGACCACGTGTAGGGAATCAGAATAAAGTACACTCCTACGGACGTGGGTAGCTCAGCCCCCAAGCCAGGCCTGTTTTTACAATACGTAAAAACAGGCCCCCCCCTGTCACATTTGGTACTGAATATCGTCCTGCGAAGTGTGGTTGTTATATTACACCTCTGCCCGCCCCCTCGGGAATGGCGTGACAATATGTTATGTTAAAAACCGTTTTTAAGACTGAGGATCGTTTTTGAATACGGCCTAAAATTATTAAACTTACCAGATGGGATTCTATTCATACACCTACTACGTGGTGAGCTCTACAGCGTGCTACGGTTGTCTACGACGCTCTACGGCGATCTACGATGCTCTACGAAACTGCCTCAGATCAGCAGGGCCTAGTGCTACTGCCGAGTTAAGGATGACTCTCGCTAGACCGCGTCGCGTCCGAGCCGAGTGTCAGCTGTAGCATGGTCACCGAGCTGACCTCTGGAATTACAAAGACGCTTCTCGACCGGGCAATTAGCGTTGCGCAGTGATGCAGTATACTCGTCCGAGCAATATTAGTGTTGTAACTAGACTACAATTATGTTGAATTGCTTAGACGCAACTTGGTGGCACTGTATTCATGCAACGGGCCATGGCCGAGCCGAGGTGGGACCGAGTTGTTTCCGAACGATGTCCGATGCTTGGTTCGGTTGCCGCTCAGTATAGCGTGAGTGTGTCCACACAAAATATATGTACGACCGTGCTACGACCGACCCGACGCAGTCTCGCGTTAGTCATCCTATAATGGTCATTTGTGTATGTACACCACAGAATTCTCTCTATTAATACGAGTATGACGGCGCTTCGGTGTTTCAAGAGTGTCAAGAAACGTCAAAATTGATTATGACATTTGGCAGTGACATTTAGAAAAGTGCGGTCTGACGTTTCTTCACTCTGACGCAACTCCGAGCTCTTTTGTGCGCAGAGGCAAACGGTTCATAATCGGTTTGCATCTCGCCTAAGCAAGACGTGCTCGGTGGAGCGTCGATACTTTATAATTAAATTGAAAGTGCTGATTGTAATAACGCTCATATTTTCTCGAAATAATAATTATCAGATATTGTTAATTGTCAACCTCTAAACACGTGGTTTTAATTCTCCTCGCCCGCCTACCCGCGATCGCTCGGCAGCCGCTGATGGATACAGTGAACAATGATAAAGGCCCTGTGCCGTTATCAGAAGTGGGATTTCAAGGGCTTACTTCTGAGGAGAATACTCGTACCAGATCTTCAGCACCGGCACTAGAACAAGGCCTGTTGCAACAGATGGAGTCGTTTTTATCTCGAATGATGGCTTTATCACAACCGCAACCTGCGAGCAGCGCGTCTATCCAGTTGGTTGAGTTCGACCCGGATGACAAAGAAGCAGACATCGAAGGTTGGTGCAACGTAACCGAAATCGTAATCAACGACCGTAAGTTGCGAGGTGCAGACCTGCTGTTGTTACTTACACGTGCACTTAAAGGCCGAGCTAATACCTGTTTAACACGACTGCAGGCATCGCAGCTGACATGGCCTCAAATAAAAGAACTATTGCTCGCGAAGTTTGCCAAGCCTATGATGCCACAAGATTATTTCGATGAAATTCTACGTTTCCAAGTTGGTGTTAGAGAAACCGCGAGTGAGGCAGCCATACGCCTTTGGAACATCATCGGACGCATTCCGCGGACGGAAATGCCTGAAGACATTACCACGGGATTTGTATCGTCGGTTTTATGTCAAAAGGACGGAGTGATTCGTCGTGAGCTCCACTGTCATAACCCAAGTACTAGATCTCAACTACTGCGAATTCTCAACGGCATTTCGCTGAAACGAAAGAACGAGGGCAGTGATAACCATGATCCGGATGCGAAAAGGTCGGGTCCTTTTAACGAATCTCGCTTCACGGGAACATGTCACCGCTGCGGTACTTCGGATCACAAAGCGATCGACTGCCGCAAGCGAAAAGAAGAGCCTGCTGCTTCGGACAAGATGCGCAATCAAGCATCCAGAGGCGCTGACAGACCAATCACCTGCTTCGTGTGTGGACGACCAGGACACGTGGCGTCGGCGTGCCCAGATCGAGCGAGCAGCAGTGGAGCAGCGGCGGTCAAGGAGGTCCATGCGTGTGAACGCAAGGCATAGAGGAGCACGCTGACTACATCATCCGGTGAGCCAGTTTCTTTTCTTTTTGATAGCGGATCTGCTTGTCCATTAGTAACTAATAGCTACGCCGATAAGTTCCCTGGTACTGCACAGAGTGAATTAGTGTATCTGACGGGCATTGGTAGCAGTGCTGTAGAATGTGTTTCCCAGGTTATTAGTTCTATCAATGTTCAAAGGTCCTTTTACTATAGTCCGGGTATTAGATCACGATAGGTATGAGCTGCGAGACATTGATGGGTCTAACCGAACCTATAAATACGCCCATGAAAACTTACGTGCAGTGCCCGGGGGCTACGGTGGGTTGGTCGAAGTAGCTACTTCCTTAATTCATAATTCAGAAGAGGCCGAGACGGCGGCAGTCCATAGTCATGAGAATGGAATGGTACCATCTGATGATGATAGTGATACAGGGTCGGTATCTAGTTTACACACTTTGACTGCCAGCTCTGACACCCTCTCTGCCTCTGAACATGAATAATAATAAATGGTGAGTATATAATGATGTGTAAACCCTGTTCTTCTGCCGAGATTCGATCTAGAGCGTATGATATTGGTTAGGCAGTTGGGTATGATGTAGTTGATCTACTGGGCTGGCCTAAACCGGGTCGATGCCCAGGGTCAGACTACGACTTGAGTGTGAGCTGAGTGGCAGGAAATTGGTCTGGAACTGGCCTAGGTGGGTCGACGTTTCAGACCAGTTAATTGCAGCAGCCGTGTGTGGCTTTCTTGTGACTGGTGGAAGGGGCGCTGACTGGTTGTCCGGTCCATCTCACCATGCGACTTGGTGAGCTGGTCGAAGGGGCGCCTGAGGTCAGTTGTCCGCCCAGTGTGTTGGTAATTAATGTGGGGGAGATGAAGATCCAGATCTCTTTAAACAGGTGACATAACTGGGTAGCTAGTCAGAGATGGGCGAGCAGGCCTAGTCGAACACTACAGTTGTATTTTGTCTTTGCAGGCAACCCAGGATGTGAGCTGTCGCACGAGGACGTGCGAATGTCAGTCCGGCCGTGACGGCGCTTCGGTGTTTCAAGAGTGTCAAGAAACGTCAAAATTGATTATGACATTTGGCAGTGACATTTAGAAAAGTGCGGTCTGACGTTTCTTCACTCTGACGCAACTCCGAGCTCTTTTGTGCGCAGAGGCAAACGGTTCATAATCGGTTTGCATCTCGCCTAAGCAAGACGTGCTCGGTGGAGCGTCGATACTTTATAATTAAATTGAAAGTGCTGATTGTAATAACGCTCATATTTTCTCGAAATAATAATTATCAGATATTGTTAATTGTCAACCTCTAAACACGTGGTTTTAATTCTCCTCGCCCGCCTACCCGTGATCGCTCGGCAGCCGCTGATGGATACAGTGAACAATGATAAAGGCCCTGTGCCGTTAAGTATGTTATACGTTATTTATAATGTTAATATTTTTTTCCTAACATTGCTACCCGCCCTTTCTAAGCTGATCTTCGAAATTTTAGGTAATTTTCATTTGGATATTGTCTCTTCTGTGACGTTTAGGGGTATTAAGGCGAGGCTTTCCCAGAACTTTAGGTATTTTACTCTACCTCAGGCCGCACTTTTTGGGAGCGCGACGTATTCATTCACGCGACACAAAAGTTGTGTGCGATGCGCCGCGCGCACGTCTTTCACCCGTCAGTCACGTTATGGTATCGAGTACCTAAACACCCATTTTTAGGAAATCGATAAAATAATCCGTCCGTCATTGTACTCATCCATTTTATGAACATTTTTTATTTGATGCCAAACAAAAAAAAATCTAAAAAATGCCGTTCAAGCCAATATAGGTACAACCAATCTCATGTCCACGAGTTGTTGTATTTTTGATGTGTGAGCAGTCGTGGCATTAGTTTCATTTTACCAGTAGTGTCATATTTCGATTTTATCACACTTCACACTCATAAATACAAAAGATTGCGATTGTGTGTGGAAGTTAGGTACTTACTCGTATTTCACTTATTCACACCTAAACGGCTAGACGGATGAGGATCATATTTGGAACGGAGTTAGCTTATGCCCTGGATTGACACATAGGCAACTTGTTATCCTTATTAGGACAAATATTTATACAGGGTGTTGGAATGATTGTGTAACTACCGGTATTCATTAAATAATACAACATAGTAAATTTCATTATTTTTGGGTATATTGTATAACAATGGTAATAACAATTTTAATTACCTTACTTTACCATTAGGTGCGTACTAATAATATTGTATGGTTTGTTAAATGTTACAAAGTTAAAAAACTACACGATTCAGTTAGAATTTTGAACAATAATTATGAAATAATCGAGTAAACTTATACCGGATATATAGGTATACATACCCTGGGTACGAAGTGGCGGACATTCTGCTAGTACTAACAAAACATCCAATACAAAAATATACATTCACAATATTTACATTTATATATACAATTGAGCTATAGGTACGTAGTATTATTATTTGTTCTGTGATATAGTTGTAGAATCGATGGCAGCCTAGTTGGGAGTGGCAATTTTGCTCTGCTGGGTTCGAACCCAGCCGACGGCACGCACCAATTTGTTCATTGTGTGAACATATGTGCGTATTGTGTGTCATCTGCTACATAACTGGAGCCCGGTGTATGGCGACAGGCTCGCCCCCTGTCACATTTGGGACTGAATATCGTCCGGCGAAATGTGGGTGTTGTATTACACCTCTGCCAGCCCCCTCGGGGAAAAGCGTGACGATATGTATGCATGTCTAGCCATAAGTTCTGTTACAAATGAAAATGCATTTATTTTTTTATACAGTAATGTAATGTAAATAAAAGTTATATTTACATATGTATTGAAGTCTTAACAAAAATATAACTATTATTTTATTCAAAATTACCACATTTGGCCTTGATAGAGGCCTTTAGTCGGTCTGGCCAAGAATCTATGGATTTACGGACTGTTTCCATGGGAAATTTAGCCACTGCTTGCTTCAAAGATTTCTTAAGTGACTCTATGTCGGCGTGTCGTTTAGAGCAGGCCATGCCCTCTAAACCTGACCATAATTTGTAGTCCAGGGGGTTTTGATCTGGGCTAGAGGAGGGCCAGTCTTCAGCCCTTATAAAGTCCGGAACATTGGCTTCCAGCCAGGCTTCGGTAGTTCGCGCCTTGTGACCATGTGCAGAGTCTAGTTGGAAACTCCACGGTAGATTTTTAAAAAGTGTATTGCTAAGGGGTTGTACAACACCATATAAGACGGTCTCTTGATACACTTTGGCAGAAGTTTTAACCCCCTTTTCACAAAAACTAAGCTTTGTGACGCCGTGATAGGATACCCCCCACCAAACCATGACTGACGCAGGATGATGACCACGCTGAGTGAAACAGGGTCAATGTCATCCACGTGCCTAAAACAAAATAAAAATAAATATTTATAAGTATGATGTCCAAAAGTTCAAAATATAAAAATTCTAAAAAACCGACCAAGTTCGAGTCGGACTCGCGCACGGAAGCTGTCGTTCAAGCTTGTTGACATGTATGTACATAATTATATAACAACTACATTATAAATAAATGAGCTTTCAAATGACACCTCAAACAACTGATTTGATGAGATAGAACTCGAGATATAAGCAATAATCTACAACGGTCGGCGGCCATCTTTGTGACGTATATACATAGCTTCGCCTGTCCCCGCTATCGCTTCTTACAACCGGCAGTTTCGAATTTCAAAGGCAACGACGAACACATCCATACCAGTCGTAGGTTTATAAAAGCCGTACTTACAAGATTTACCGAAATGCTCGATTTTCGCTAATCGTTAAAAACGAATATACAACTTTACGAGTTTTCTTCAAAACACCCAAAATCACGTTGCAGTACTAATCAGGCCTAGATGTGTTCAAATCATACGGCTATAACTCAAACGCTACCAAACACTCGTGTAGTACAAATTGTTCAGTCAAAAATGAAAGTATGAACGACGTCCCCTATCTCACCTAACACCCTATATAATTTACATACATACAGTACAGTCAAAACTTAGCGAAGATCCGCCACCTTGCATGTTACAAAAAGAAGGTAGGTACTTACGTTTCGTCAATTGCAATGTCATCAGAGTTTATTACATTCTCTTGAAGTACTCTTCTGCAAAAAAAAAACGAAGATAAGTATTCATGTAGGTAAGTATAACTACGTAAATATCACTACTAGATATACCACTAGGCCGGGTATTTACTCGTTGTGCAGTTCAGATTGCTCAGTAAAAATGAAAGTATGAACGTCGTCCCGTATCTTACCTAACATCCTGTATAGTTAAAACTTAGCGAAGATCCGCCGCCCTGCATGTTACAAAAGGTAGGTAGGTACTTACGTTTCGTCAATTCCAATGTCATCGGAGTTTATTACATTTAGTTGTAGTACTCTTCTGAAAAAAAAAACAAAACTGTAAGATAGGTATTCGTGTAAGTAGGTATAACTATATAAATATAAATATCACTGGTATGCCACTAGGTCGGGTATTTACTCGTTGTGCAGTTCAGATTGCTCAGTAAAAATGAAAGTATGAACGTCGTCCCGTATCTCACCTAACATCCTACATACCTATATAGTCAAAACTTAGCGAAGATCCGCAGCCCTGCATGTTACAAAAGGTAGGTAGGTACTTACGTTTCGTCAATTCCAATGTCATCGGAGTTTATTAAATTTGGTTGTAGTACTCTTCTGAAAAAAAAAACAAAACTGTAAGATAGGTATTCGTGTAAGTAGGTATAACTATATAAATATAAATATCACTGGTATGCCACTAGGGCGAGTATTTACTCGTTGTGCAGTTTAGGATGCTCAGGAAAAATGAAAGTATGAACGTCGCTCCGTATCCGTATCTCACAAGTTGTCTGGGTGAAATAATAAATGGTGACCGACATAGTCAAAACTTCGCAGAACACCCGCCTCCCTGCGTGGTACAAAAGGTAGGTAGGTACTTACGTTTCGTCAATTCCAAAGTCATTGGAGTTTGTTACGTAGTAGTCTTCTGCAAAAAAAAAACTGTAACTGTAGGTAGGTATAACTACATAAATATCACTAGTAGGTATACCACTAGGCCGGGTATTTACATCGTGAATACACGTAACGAGACAAAAAAGTATCTATGATGATGAGTATAATATTTGAAAACACTAAAACGAATATAAGTAGGTACTAATAGATTTGTTGATACATCATCTGACTACAAAAAGCAATGCAAGAAATGTCGATTCTAGTAAATAAAAACAATGATTACCAATTTAATGTAGTAGAAGTTTATCTACTTACCGACGTTTGCTCCTTGACTCGTACGATTTTCTAAAAGCCAGACTTGAGCATTTTTTTCGTTTATTATGTTTGTTACCCATTATGGCAAAACTAAATGCTTGGTTGGTGTTGGTGTGTGCGGCACTGCGGAGATCACAAAAATTTGGCACACGTCCGGCGTCGACGGGGTCTGCGGGCGGACTGGCGGTCACGCAAACGTGCCTTTTTACCATGAATTCGTGATAAAAAAATCATATAAAATTACCATGTTAACTTTTTAACATTTTTATTTATGATTCCATTTTTTTATTGCATTGTAATTCGTAAAAAAAATAAAAAAGCAATATGATTTGTAAAAATTAAGTCGCAAATCGTGTTTAAAATACCAAATAGAGGTGACTTTGGATTTTTTTTCTATCGAGTGAAGTTATTCATAACATGTATCAGATTTATGATTCCACTTATAAATATGCTTGAGAATAACATATTTTTTTTTTACACAGTAAAAACCATGGTTTATCGTAGAGGAAAGTTGATTCTTGCTAGACGTTTTCTGGCCAGGCTCGCCTTAAAGCTTGGCAATTGCCTCGCTCGCTCACGACACTGTCACATTAGATGTAAAATGTTTTTTTTTTAACATTTTCCTGTATTGATGACTTTAAATCCGTGTTACAATGTATTCAGAACCATTTTCATGTTGAAATTTATGATGAGTGCTCAGAGAAACGTAAACGTATTTTTTACGTGTTGACGTTTTTTAATTGAAAAACTATTAATATTAACATGAAAATTATTCTGAATACTTTGTAACACTGTTTTCAAGTCATCAATGCAGGAAAATTTGTCAAAAATACATTCTATAATTCCATAACTAATATAAAAGTGTCGTGAGCAAGAGAGACAGCTGCTAAGCTTTACTATACCTCATAAGCTTGCGTGATTTGAGACACTGGTGCTTGTGTGAGAGATGTCCACATTTTATTCCATACGTGCATCCTACTCCCGCTTACGTACTCTCAGCATGTCTCATACGTGCAAGTACTCTAAAGACCAAATGAGTGCACTAACACCTCAACGCGGCCTTAATGCGATCCAGAGCTCATCTAGAGTAGAATAATTCGGAGACAATGGCTGCTTCTTAATAGGATACCGCTAACGCATCGCTGCACGGCTGCTTGCTGCCAGCTATGATAGCATTATTTCATAAGCAGACTAGAGATTTTATTTCTCTGCTGCTTCACGGAAATACTTAAAACCAGCTGCGCGTTGCAGTTTTATTTTAAGTTTTTGGGATAAACAGCAAGTGCTTTTGTAATTAGAGTACACAAGTTTTTTAAAACTCACTATTTTATTAGTTCTGGTAGCAAAAGCAATAGTTAAAAAAAATCTTGAAATAGAAAAATTTAATATTTTCTTGAAGTTTAAAAAAAAGCTAGGGCAGGAGTACCCGTAGCCGACGAGCGTGTATGAAGAGACACATGGAAGTAGGAGAGGTGAAAGATGTGTGCCAAGATTGTAACAAGTGGAGAGAAGTGGTCTCTGCCTCCCACAAGCAAAAGGCGTGACCATAATTATATTTTGTATGTGTATATTTTATTGTCTGATAAGTACTTATTTAATTTTTTAAATTAAAATATGAGATCATTATTAGGTTCAAAATAAACACTAGCTTGTTTGCAAGCAAGCACAATTATCATAAAGCAATTTACTTTCTTTATACGAGTAATCAATCGATGTTTGATAAACTAATTGAAAGATTCTCCGAGTTCTTGCCAATTGACATCAACCTTATACAAAAACACATTTTTTTATTTTAATTAGATTGTTACCACTCGCCTGGGTCTAGTTCCTATCCATCGCGTAATTATTGTCCTTCTACAATAAACAATCACAGATCACAAATTCAACTAACTCAAGACAGCCGTCAAATACAAAACCTAATTCTACGCTCCAACGCTTACATAAACTAATTTAAATTATGAGGTAAATCACCACTGACATAACAATTCAACTATCCAGGGCCGGCATTTCAGAACAAGGGTCCTACATGGGCCGGGTTAGGTTAGGCAATTTAGTTTTAATGACGTACATCGAACCCTGAGCGCGTCTCTGTCATTGGGTTGTAAATTCGTGGAATGTTAATTTGGGGTACTATAGGTAGGTACTTACTGCTATGGCTACCTGAGCTAATAGTCGATTAGTTTAGATTTATTAAGGTTAGTGTTCTATCGATGATAATTGGTTGTGCATCTCTAATTTGAAGTTCCTGTTTTAAGAAAAAGATATAACCAGTCTCTCTGTGAGCTGTAAATCTCGAGTAAATGCTTTTGTATATCTGTCTGGGAGGCGTCTGTCCTCCTGTACAAGTGACATTTCTCATCAGATTCTCATGGAACTTTGTGAGCAGGCTCGATAATTTTAATGGCGGTTGTACATTCTCGCGCGAGTGCCCTCGCTATGTCTCGCGCGAACCTCTCGCACGAGTAGGCGCTACACGAGTGAGACCCTGTACATTCTCGCTTAGTTCAGTCACGACGAGCGCCGGCGAGGAGATGGACGTGGACGCGCTCCAAGTCACGGCAGCTGCAGCGCTATGCGCTATGAGCTATTATAATTATGTGCACATTTATCACACGAAAAAGATTTAAAAAAATTGCGCAAACGGAGTTGGTCGATGTTTACTATGCATCGAAATAGAACAAGGTAAGGTTAGATACTTCGGGTTGGAACAAACAATTGAAAGAATAGTCTGATAAGGCAACTTTTACTTTACACAGTTTAATGTACATATTTAATAATTGCAGAGCTTCCATGGAAAAACAGTTAACAGAATTAGTATCAGAGCCATCAGGTGAATTCAAAAAAATTACAAGGATGTCCTTAACAGACTTCGAGAATTTACTTAAAAAAGTGGAGCCGATACGCACGACTAACGCCGTGACGTCTCGCGATAGAATGAACGAAGCGAGAGTGTACAGGGATGCACTCGTCTCTTCGCGCGAGGGAAGGCGAGGCCCTTTGACTCGCGCACAAAAAACCGACACGAGAGCGAGAGCACACGAGGGGAGGCGAGGGGAGGCGAGTATAAGCGAATGTATCCTGTACATTCTCATCCTAGCCATGTCTCGTGAGCCCTCGTCGAGAATGTACAACCGCCATAAGGTATATTTTTGTCGTAGAAGAAGTAGAGAAGCAGATCGCTCGGTAGAAAAAGAAAACAAAAATGGAAGCATAAATATATTCCACAGAGCACTTGACTTTTACTTTACTTTGACTCTTTTAAAGTTAAACTCACATGTTATCACGTTATTAGATGTGTAACGTTTAAGTAATTATAGTACAAGTGAGTAGGTATATTTTGAACTAAAAATTAAGTGCTTAGTTGGAAATTCATTAATTAAAACACACAGTTACCTATAACTGCTTGGCCACTCACATCACACATATTTTTACCCGATTGTGCAAGAAGGAGGGTTATATTTTTCGAGTGTATGTATGTGGTATGTATGTATGTATGAGATTTCATGTGAGGTGTCATTTGAATCGTCTTGACAGTGGAAGTGACATAGGGTACAATATTTTGCAGCCGGGTTGTACGTTTTTCTTTTAATAGGTAATGTTACTTGTTCTTTTACTGACCGTCTACCCGTCTCACCTACCAATAGCTGTTCAACTGCCACATTCTTCCTCCCCAATCTTCTCAACAGAAAATAGAGAACATTCAAAGGTACATTGCGCTTTCAACTGTACCTTCCAATCTAGCCCCTACCAGACCTCCCCACTTTGAATGTAAATCGCTATGTTCATTATCATTTTGGGTCGCTACGGACTCAAAGTATAGGTATTAAGCCTTCATTTGTTGGAACTATGCCTAAATACTGAGTTTTGGAACCAGAGTCTTTAAAAGACTTTAAGTTTAAATGTAATCAAAATAGTGGGTAATTTGACTTGGTTAGTTGGCATGGTATAATTTTGTCATTGTTAATCCAGTTGTATGTCTAGATTTTTACATCGGTTGGATTAACATTTTAGCAGTGGAAAAGCAGCGGTTCTGGTACAGGATCGGACGGACGAGATGGCGCGCTGAATAGCATAAGTATTTACAATCATTCGGAAACGTTTACGATCGGAAACCAAAAATTTAAAACTCAAATTATTCGAATCTCGAAATTCTCAATCCGTATTCATAAGTTCATTTTAAGCGTGATTTATGCTTCCCATCGGATTTATACTCGATTTCTATTCCAATTTTTTTTAAAGTTGACTTAGATTCGCACAATTTGAGTTTGAAATTTGTGGAATCCGATCGGAAACGTTTCCTAATGATTGCGAATAGCACCACAGGTGACCTATTATATACTCAGCAGTGTGTGGAAGTGGTGATGATGTACAGAGCAATTGATAGGTACCTGAAAAGCTTTTTACACTTAGGTACTTATTATCTTAGAACATTTTCATATCGAACCCTGAAGTAGCAAAAACAAACTTCTCTGAAGAAAATGTTCTAAATAATAATAAATAATAAATAAATCATTTATTCATCAAGTATCATAGACTCATACAAGTTTAAATTAAATAATCAGAGTATCAGTCACATTATTATCATCATAAATTGCACAACATTATTAATTAACAGAATAATAAAAATACATTGTGAATTAATAAACTAGAATGGACGAAATCAAAATGTCAGTAAGTAAAAAAATAGGTCAGTAAGTAATAAATATTTAGGTAAGCTATTATATTCAAACGCTGACATTTCAACTTTAATATTGACATTTAATTTGTAATATAATCTATATTACAAAAATCTATATTATAATCTATATTACATTTAAATTCAATTAGCCTTGACAATTTAATATATATTTTTCTCTATAATTAGCCATCTCTCCAAATTTTGCACGCCTCTTTAGGCATAACATGAAGCTCGTCTCTAATTTACTGTAACAACAATATTTATTACTCGTGTTTAAAGCAAATAAATGTATCTTTATCTTTATCTTTATCTTTAAAAAATAAAATAAACAATAAAAATAAAAATGTCAAAAATACAAGAATCAGATAATGTTATGCTACCTTCTTTTTAGGTTAGCAGAAGCATTTATATAAAATATTTGTAACAATGTGAGAAGCCCTCGCTGGCCTAGAAACTATAATATCAGGGCCAGCCACTCGACCTATACAAACTTGTTTGCTTATTGTAAAAAGTAAGAAAAATAAGCTTCGTAAAGCGTAAGCTTCTATAATAATTCTAGTAAGTACATACGCTCACCTTTGTGATAAAACATGATCCGAAACACGATAGCGCACTGAGGAGATAATCACTACGCGTAGCGCGCAGATGTAAATGACACCATACATGAAAGCTCAATATGTCAGTGGCTTTAGATTTCACGCTACGCTGCTGTGAGTATACTACCACATAGCTACATCAAAGGTGAGTATACTTCACGTCTGGTACAATTTTCACGCTTGACTCTTTTAATCTGCATGACCTACCAAACGTGCGACTACAAAGAGATTACCTAAATCATCTTAAAACACACCTTCCATCCAAAAACAACTGTTTAAGCCTGGTTAAAGTGAAACCGGGCTGTGAACAGTTAACCGTGGTTAAACTATGTTAATTCGTCTTTGTGCCGGTGTCGTACGGAACAAGCTTTTATCCCGCATGTAGGTATGAAACGAAAAGAGGCTTAAGAAGGTTTCACACTAGACTAGCTTATTTTATAGGACACTAAAAGCTTATTATATAAGCTACAACTGTTTAACAAAGAACTAGGCTAGGTAAACAGTTACGGTTTTTTTGTTCGGAACACGACACCCTTCGACTATCGACTATTTTCTAGCAACACTGCTCAGGGTGCCGTCTCGAGAGACTGCAATCCTGACTGCCGCACGTATTCCCCAACTGTACTTCAACTGACATCAAATTTTAGGTTGCATTAACGAAGTCCAAGAGCGTTTTCCAATGAAAATTAACGAATGACGAAATCGTGCCAAAACTGAACAGATAGATAGATCGATAAATAAATGCTTTATTGTTCACACCAGAAATAACAAAACAAAAGAACAGAAAAAACTTAAACTGTAGTGTAACAACTGGCGGCCTTATCACTAAGAGCGATCTTTTCTAGGCAACCTTTAGATGGAGAGGATACTTATGAAAGATTATGGGACGTGGGTGTGCAAAAATTGACAAAAATAAGAGTGTTGATACACCTGCTCAAACTATTATACTTACATAAACATACATGTAATACATAACACAACATTTACGAATATTGAAAAAAAATTGGACCATGTTCATTTAGTGAGTTCATTTAACAAAAAACAAAAATCAATAGTCCCATAACAACACCATCGAACACGCAGCCCAATATACAGCACCCCTAATCTGTTCCCGACGCCCGCTTCAAAAATGCAGAACACAATCTGCATACCAGATCAGTTTGTGCTGCAACTGTCATTTTTCAACGCTAATTGCCTGATTAACCCAGTGTTTAATTCGTAACAGATAAAGCGGGCTTTGTTGGCATTTTTCTGTGTTATTGTTTTTTGTTTCTTAGCTTTGTTGGTGGATTGATAAGATTGTGTTCGGAGAGCGTTTCCACTTGAATAGGAGATTAGACTTCATATTACAGAAAATAATAAGAGTACCTATTGTTATTTGAGAAAGATTAGGGGAAAAATGTTGGTGGAAAAAGATAAACCAAGACGGGTTTCCATTACACCGTTGGCTATTAGGGTCAACTGGGGCAAATGCGTCTGTGGGGCAATTGCGTCTTTCGAAAGAAACCCTTCATGGTGCCACCTACTTTTTTTTCCACCTTTAGTTGCAATAATCTGTACAAGATGGCGTTAGTTGCCTAATTTGTGAATGGTTTGTCAGAAATTCTCGAAAGACGCAATTGCCCCACAGACACATTTGCCTCAGTTGACCGCTATGCATTCCTATCTTTTACAAAGTCTCCCACAGATGTAATATGCTTTCTCCACAAGAAGTTTTTTTAATGCTTAGATTTCGGTCCAAATTTGGCTTCGATTTCCCCCGCCTCCTGCAACTTCGGTTAGAGGCAGAGTAGGGAAAGTGGCAACGACACACCAACCGTCCTCTCCTGCCGCGGCCCCCAGCCTTCGGCTGCAGTGTCACCCATGCGGCACTGCACTCCGCCTTAATTGTGGGTCTGCCCATACAGACCCACACCCTACTTAGGCCGCTTCCAGATGGGCTTTTGGAGGGAAAGCCCTAATAAGCGGCCCCACCTCGGATTCCCCTTGGCTTCACCGTGGTTGCCGAAGTCACGGCTACTGAGCCCCCCCGCCACGACAAGGCGGGAACCCTCAGGGGAGAAACATCGGTGTCTTGGTCCTAGTGGGCTTAGCACACGCACAGGCTTCTCCTCACTTTCATCTTTTGTTGTTTTGTTCAGTTTTTGTTGTATTTTGTAAGAATATTTTTGTGTATTTTGTGTAATAAGATTAGAAGAATAAGATTTAGTTGTCTAGTTAAATCTAATATAGGTTTTTTATGTAGAATAGGTCGGCGTTTGACCACCAACTCGCCTGATGTTAAGCGACGTTGTGGTATAAGATGGAGCACGACGACCTATAGGGTACTTCTTCACTCTAGCCTTGAAGTTTTGTAGAGTGAACAAGGACAAAGACGGCAGTTGAGTGAGGCGCTACAAGTGCGCTACTGGTCAGACCCGTCTTCGGAACGGTTACACCGGACTACATCCCGAAACACGACTAGGTCATTTCACGGCTTGGCTTGGTCCGGTAAAGGCTCAAGGTAGGTTTTAAGGTTTTAAGACAACGTATTAACATGAATTGCATTGTAATATGTATTAATAAATAAACAATAACAATAATTTTGCGCAGGCCAGGCTTGTAGACGGAAACCGCGAGTGTGGTTGGTAAAGCTGTACACCGCGCCAACCCCACATGGTATGGCTTGCGCAATTTTCGACTTGTCAATTTACACAGGTCGAAAAGATCGTACCATTACCACACGGCTCAGTTAAGTACGCGCAGGCCTTAGCTTAGTACGTACAGCTAAAAGTGTGGTGAAGCTTGTGCGTGTGGTATGCCTATAAGACCTAGATTAGTGCAAATAATGACCAATAAAAGTGTCGGCGTTATAATGATTAAGCAACAATTAATCAAATTACTGCGTGTCTTTGCTACTTTACCTAATCTCCTTTTAATATCAAATTGAAATCACAAAGTGAGATCTTATAACGATGATAGAAACTAAATAAATTTAATAGTAGGCTGAAAACGCCCTCGACAATACATGCTGAATATCTATGAAAGATCAAATATCCCAGCCACGTTTCCATAACGCTTCCAAATAAAAGAACACCAATTTTAACGAACGTTCAGAGCTCGCATTTCAGAAATACCGATACAGGGTCTCCGTCGACTTACAAAGTCAGCGTCCGACCGCCTCGCAATGGTAAATATTATGAAAAGCGAACTTAATGCTTTGTTATATAAAGTTCATTTTAGCGTGGACAACGTGTGGGTCACCGCGCTCAGCGCCGCCGCAGCTCGACGAATCGACCTAAAAACTACTTTACGTCACAAAGTATTAAGTCCATATTTCATTGCTATCACTGCGAGAAGGTCGAACGCAGAGCTTGCAAGTCAACAAAACCCTTTAGGATGTCATTAAAACTCTGTAGTGACGAGAATTAAAAGAACTATAGAGTAATAGCTCCGGAATGAGAACTATTCAGAAGTATGCAGAAAAGAGCAGGGAATATTTTCATTGCTGCTCTTTGAATAAGCGAGATAGTAAGATCGTTAGTTCATCTCTTGGACTAAGATATCACAGGACATAAAACGAAACGTCTAACCCTAACTGACAAAATATCGATGACCACACAAAATTTACAACATAAAAACCTTAATACAAAAGTAATATTATTTAATTATTTAATTATAGGCGAGCAGCCTAGGGCTGATGTGTCTATAACTGTGTTGAATTAAAATTGTCCAAATTCACTAAAGGTTCGCACAAATATTGTTATATCCACATTTAAATGTTTGTCAGAGACATTTGCTTTCGGTGCAACCAGTCATCAAGCCGGATCTTAAATGCGTTGATGGATTTAGCAGTGACCACATCCTCAGGCAACCTATTCCATGTATGAACAACTCTGTTGCTGTGAATGTGGCGAGCAGTATTATTATTAGTATTTTTGAAAGAAAAACAAAAAACTCGGCTGCAAAATCCGTGGCACGCAGGAATAACTGAACATCGCAAAAACGTCAATTTTTCAGGGCAGCCATTTTAAAGTTTGACATTTTCTGTTTAGTCGGTAAGTTAGTTAAACGATGATGTCAAAGTTATTTTGAGGGTTACTTGAGGCCCTCTTTCGTATGGTTTCAAAAATTTAACGAAACTACTTATAGTTCACATAATAATAGACTTGTCAAACAGCTGAAATGCCTTGAATAAGTTGATAACTCGACTTGTAGACCAAGTTTTGGCTTTTAAGGACATTTATCCAGTTATTCACCATCTGAGTACGGATCATTTTTATCGGTTACCTTAGTTATTTCAATGGAAAAAGCATTATTTCTCATTAGTAAACCAATGACAACTTCAAACAGATATAGTTTGTCAAGTAATTATTACTACTTTACAAGATATATCTTACTTTTCAGCATATAATGCAAAATGTAAAAAAAGTCTTAGTATTTAAATATATTTTTTTTAGAATTATACGCTCATTTACATAATCTAAAAACTATTTTCACTAACTTTTTAAAGTTATTTTTTAAACATATGGGAAAAACACAATGGAAACGCATTTGTTTCTAATTAAAATGAATTATTTAGAGTATACACTAAATTAACACATAGGCTAGACTTATTATCCCGAGAAATCAACAGTTGGCAATCGTTGAGTTCTACAAATAAGAAAATATTAATCAAACACACTACAAGACATAAATACCTACTTATAAAAGGTCTTATTTAAAAAGCTTTTCTAATTATTATTTTAAACGACTTCAAAAAACCGTTTTAAAAAATCTTTGAAAATTTTCGTAATCTTAAGTGGCTGTAAAAAATCTGTAAAAATGTCTGATGACACACATGCTTAATACATGTTTTGTTAGATTGCTTACACATTACTTCGATCAATAATAATACTAATAAATAATAATAAAACCCTTTATTCAGACCAACTTAGTATCTATTTACAAAGTATTAAGAACTAAAAACTATGAGTGTGGATTTACAAGTATATTTTGGTAGTTAAACTAATCTTAATCTATTCTAATACTTAATTATTTTTGTAGGTCTGTTTGCCAAGCGGCAAAGATCTCCTCCAACCTTTTTCATTCCTGTCTATCTTGGGCCACTCTATTCCAAGTTACTCCTGCTACCTGTCTAATGTCATCATCCCACCTTTTCTGTGGTCTGCCCCTTTTCCTTTTCCTAGGGCACCATCGTGTCACAATTTTGCTCCATTTCTCTTGGCCTCTTATCATATGCCCTGCCCATTGCCATTTGAGTCTTTATCTGATTTTACATTAAAACAGGTAGTACGCAGGTGTTGAAAAGTTTTTTCTTTAAATTAATGTGAAGAGTTTTATCTTCCATGGCTTCTCTCAGACTCCAGTATCTCTTTCAGCCATTTGTTATTCTTCTGTCATCTTCTTTGCAAATATTTCTTTCCTCTTGTGTTATTAGCTGTCTCAGGTAGATATATTCATCAGTGTAATCAATTTGGTTATTTCCTAGATGTATGGTGGTTTTCTTCCCATTTGTCCTTACCTTTGTTTTCTCTGGGTTCAACTTTAAACCTTTCTTCTCACTTTCATCCGCTAGTTCAAGTATCATTTGCTATATGTTTTTAGGTGTTTCAGCAAATAACATTATATATATATATCGTCTGCGAACCTCGATTGTGTTAGGGAGACTCGGTCGACAGTGATTCCGAGGTTTTCCCAGTTAAGTCTCCTAAAGATTGTTTCGACAACCGCTGAGAATAGTTTTGGAGGTAGAGGGTCTCCATGTCTGACACCCTTTCCTACTCTAAATGGTTTACCTTTCTTTTCTAGTTGGATTCTCGCGGTGCTATGACTATTATTTTAATTAAATAAAGTGAAAAAAAAAGGAACTTCTTATTCTGATTGGCCATCATTGGTGTTTTTCCCCAAAAACCTTAAAACACAGATTTAAAAAATTGTCAGACTTCGTCTTAGACAACCATGGCTCTAAAGGGTCTAAATGATCTATGCTAGCGTCTCTTTACGGCTTTGCACCCCGCTATTAATCAACCCTGTATTGATTTGAATCTTTTGTGTAAGTATGCATGTAGGTAGGTACATAGTACACCAATGATAGTAATAGTCACCAATAATGTACAGCATTGTAATTTATTTTTTATATTTACTTCACGTTGTTGCATGGCATGTTTGTTGGCGTTTAGGCTCCAGTAGGTACATAAAAAATATCCAGCTCGGGTAGATAACAACTTGATATCTTGCTATTGCAGATGAAAACTAAATCACCACGGCAAAGGTAAAAGTGAACATGTGATAATGTCACTTTTTAAACAAAAATATTTGGCTTGCCATAACTTGACATCTCGATTTGTCAATGGAGGCAGAAACAGGCTATGTGTATAAGTCGAGATATCCAGTATTTTGGATGTGAGTGTAAGTTGATAAATCAAGATGACAATTATTCATACACAAACTTATGCTTGACATCTCAATTTGTCAAGTTAAAATTAATTTTTGCAGAAAAGGCTTAGGTGTATAAGTCGAGATCTTCAATTTTTTGAACATGTGTTGATGTTGATAATTCAAGATGTCAATATTAGTAAGCAAACACACACTTGATAAGTCGTTTTATCAAGTAAAACACCATAAAATGCAAGGGTGTCGAGATGTACAAAACGCGATTGCTCTAAAACTATTGTATATTTCGGGCTGATTTTTTTATACATAGTAAAGCGCATACGAAGGAAGCGTTTAAGCCAATAAAAAAAAAATCATGCAAGTCGAGTTGTTCAGTTATTCCTACGTGCCACGGAAATATTGTACGCTATGTCACTTCCACTATCATGACGATTCAAATGACACCTCACATGTCGAAATACATCAAGCTGTTTAGGCTGTAAGGCGTACGAAAGAAACCACATACATACATATCCACAAACATACATATATTCATACATACAATTCATACAATTTCAATTTCAATATTATTTTATATTATTAGAAAAGTATATTTAGCTTTATGCCAATCTATACTACAGTATTGCGTTTCTGTTTGGGGTGGCACCTGCAAAACTTACATGAAAAAGGCAGAAATAGCTCAGCGAATGCTAATTAAGGTTATACTGAATTATCCATTCCGATACTCCACAGATCTTATTTATGAAAAGTTCAAAGTTCTTCGGGTGCGGCAACTCTTCATTCTAAATGCCACAGTTAAAGCCCACAAAGCTCTTCAAAATCGAGAAGATTACGATTGCTTGATGGCTCGACGGGTCTTCAGAATGCCTACTCCTAATTACTGCTCCCTGCTGGGTTTTAGAAGCCCTGATTTTTCCCACCCAAACACATACAACAACGTATGTAGAAAATGTGCTATATTAGGTTGTAATACGTCTATATGTAAACGAGTTGTTAGTAAATGGCTCCTAACACTTACATATGAAAACACTGAGAAACTCCTGTTGTACAAATCTTTCTACATCTGATACATTTATACATAATCACTTACACATTTACGCTTTTGCTTACTTATAGTATCACACAGTCACACACTTTACACACAACACACATATAATACACCTAAAAATTTTTTCATTTAACCTCAGTTCTGTAATTATGTTTCGAATCCTCCTCATTCATTCATTCTTTCTTTCTAAAATTGTATAATATTTATCTGCTGTTTTTTTGTAAGGCAACTTTGTTCAGATTTTACTGTTTATATAACCTAGCTATAAGATAACTATAGATTATACATTAGCTTAACTCGTGCTCAGAACCCCAAGACACAGGCCTTTGGTCTACTTTGGGGTTCACTGGCTTTGTAATATTATAGATATAATTCTTTGGAAATAAATATATTATTATTATTATTATATTAATATTTTTGGGTAACACAGTAGACCAAGAGACCGCTCAATAAGGATATAATTTCTGAAATACGAGTATCATACTCGTATCTGATCGAAGGCTCAATACGCCGTAGCTTTTGTAAATTTGTACATATATATATCTATAACCAGTTTGTAGTAATAGCAAAAGTCTTTTTATCTAGATTTGCCAATTGTTTTTTAAAGATTGATTTCAATTTAGAGAAAAACACTTTTGTGCGGAAGAGAGAAGAGAAGTTTAGGGGCTGAGCTACCCACGTCCGTAGGAGTGTACTCTATCCTGATTCCCTACACGTGGTCCCCGGGTAGTGCTAACCGGGTAGCAAACTCTGGTGGGAGGCTTCGGCCGTGGCTAGTTACCACCCACCGGTCCAAGCCATGCCGTGAAATGACCTAGTCGTGTTTCGGGATGTAGTCCGGTGTAACCGTTCCGAAGACGGGGCTGAGCAGTAGTGCACTTGTAGCGCCTCACTCAACTGCTGTCTTTGTACTTCTTCACTCTAGTAAACTTTAAGGCTAGAGTGAATAAGTACCTTCTAAGTCGTCGTGTCCCATCTTAGACCACAACGTCGCTTAACATCAGGCGAGTTGGTGGTCAAACGACGACCTATTCTACATAAAAAAAAAAATAAACATCAAATTTATCATCCCTCAATATTTTTCTCATGGCTAGTAAGTACTGTTTTCGTAAAATTAAAAATAACCTATATTTTGAGACACAAAGGGGACTGGGGAAACCGGGGGAAACAATTAGTTCTCGAAATGTTTCTACTTCGGAAGTAAATAACTATGTTGTAATAATTATGTTTATTTTAGTTATTTTTGCACACCCTGTCCCATACTCATTTGTCGTATCCTCTCCATCCTAAGGTTGCCTGGAAGAGATCGCTTTTAGTGATAAGGCCGCCAGTTGTTACACTATTTAATAAGTTTTATCATTATTTTTCTCTTGTTGTTTTGTTATCTGTGGTGTGAACAATAAAGAGTTTATCTATCTATCTATCTAAATAACATAAAATAGGGTCAACCGGGGCAAAAGCCTTCTGCTAGCGTTCGACCAAAATCTCCGGCCTCAATTTTTAGCGCAAAGCGTTTACCTGAGCTATTCGTTGTAAGAAGTGTACGAAGAAGAATGTGTAAGTAGGTACAAAATGGCAGAACAAGTAAATCATGGACGGTGCAAGTGACATGTCCCAATATTTATTTATCCGATGTTCGAATCAAGCGTTTTCACGGTGAATGCTCCTTTTCACTTCTTCACGGTATTCTTTGCTGGCTAAGAAAAGCGCATTGTTGATTGCAAAGAAAATTATGGAGAGCCTGATAATTATATTGCCTAAACTAATGATGCCTCTGAGAGGCCATGTCACAGATTATCAATTGTCATTACTTGAATAATGATTTTTACTCCAGGTATACATTGTTCAATCAATCAGTAATTCTAATATGCCTTTGACAATAATGTAACAAATTATAACAAAATCTTAACTTTTTTATAGTGGCTACGAATTGTAGGCACTCGGATAAGAATTTATCTACATATATTGTTTTGTAACTAAGGCTTACAAAACAAGCTGATATAAGCTGATGATGATGATTTAAAAATAATAATCGGATGTTTGTTTTCAAAGGCAACTTTTTATCTAGTCGCATCAAAATACTTATCTAACTCACTCATCTTTGCCACGAATTCTTAGGACGATTACTCACCGTTTACTCTGAGGCCTCCGTACCAACAGAGGAGAAACGAAACCTCTCAATTCACAATCCCGCTGCATTTCTCTACTTTCATTCATTGCTGGTTTTAAATTAAACTTGGTTAGGAGATTCTTTACTGAGCCCGCAATGGAGGTTGATGTTGATATTTTCTCTTAAAGTGGTACAGTAGTCGCGTAGCATTGTGCATTTTAAATTGCGATTCTCGTAGAAGAGTAGATTTTGAGCGCTTTAAAGGATATACTATAGAAGTTAAATTTGTGGAAAGTTAAAGGGAACAAGAACATTATATAAGTACTAACTAAAATGGAATGGCTGTCTGTCGCTTAGTGTCGCCACACATATGAGCGAGCGACCGCCTATGATTCAACTTCGCCGAAAATGTTTTCGTATGTCTGGACGTGTCTGTCCGGCTGACTTCCTTTAAAGTCTAAAGGTCGCATTTCTTAAAAAACAACTTTTTTTTTAAAGTGACAAGCTAACGGGCTACCTGTTGTTAAGTCATCACCGTTGCTGGATATCTAATACCAGGGCATCACAGATACGAGTACGTTGCTGACCTTTAAGGACTCTATTGACCGTCCTTTTGAAGAACCCCATGCCCATGCTCTAGTTACTCGGAAATACTGCAGGAGGGAGCTCATTCCACAGATCAGTGTAAAAATTGGACCCGCTTACAAAACTTCACGATAGTTGGTTAAGAAATGCGTCCTGAAGAGGAGGTGGACAGTGGCATAGGTGCCGACTCCGAGGTCTTTAGCTCAGAGGCACTAGTTAAATTATTGTTCAAGTTGCTCCATTGCTCTATGCTACATTTTTTATTTCATAAAATGCTGATCGTATGACATAATTATCTACATGGCCGCACGTATCCAGCAAATTGTCTTTATCGGCCTATCACTTTGAAGAGACGAAGAATCTACAAAAAAATTTAAAGTGACCTTTCCATAAGATTTCCAGATGTTCCGTGGTTCACTATACGTTGCCTGAAACTTTTGTTTCACGGTGGATTTGAAATGAAAAACGTAATACGTGAATTTGTTTAGATTTTTCAACATCTTTTATTTATACAGTTTGTTTGAGAACAAGAATGAATAATATTATTAATAAACTGCATTTTTCGCTTCTTTAGACGAGAGGAGTCGTTTAGTACAAAATAATAGTATTTTTTTTGGTTTAAATTTCTTTGTCTATAATTACTTTCATCTGCAGGTACGCGTATCAATCCACTCGTCATAGGTTAAACTTTCTCAAAGCTTGCCACTCGGCTGAGATTGAGTTTATTGGTTTTAGACCCTAGTTCCAACTGTCTTACCTAAGTAGGTATAATTATAGGCACTCTACTATTTTTAACGTGCATTTTTTTTGTATTTTTGCATGAATAAGCGTGTGTCCATCAATTATCAAATTATCCAGGTTTTTCGTAACTCTCCATATAGGTACTTACACAAACGTTTAGTTTTACTAACGTTATGAGTTGATCGAAGGTTACAAGGTCTTTCAGAAAATTCTTCAATTGTTTTTGACAGATTGCTTGCCCAAAGTTGACAAAATTCAATGATTTACTAGCTTTGTAACAATGTGGCTCAAGAAATTACTATGTAAAATGTTCAGAATTCACTGAAAAGGTAGACCTTTTCAGTGAATTCTTATGTCATCTGTCATAGTGACAGACTAGCTGCACCTCGCGTTCAAAAAGTACCCTAAAGTTGTGTTATTCCAGGGTCCAAGCAACCTCCAAACCAACCGTCCACCTGTTTGAGCATCAAGAATTAAAAAACAAACACACAGAAAATGTCTAAATTTACCCTAAGTCAAAATAAGTGGAGCGCACTCAGCTTGTCGCATGACAAAAGTCAGTAAATCCCATCCCAAAATCGATAAAGTACATCAGTAGGCGGGATTTCCGATACATTTGTGGTAAAAGTGGCCACATTTAGCCGCGCAATACCGCGGTCCTTCGCGGGACAATACGCCGGGAATTGACTTCGGGATTCGAGACAACTTGCCTATTATCCCGGGAATATTGCGGTATAAGATGTGAGATAAAGCGGGGAATATAGAGCACTTTGAATTTTATCTGACTGCCTCGGTGGCTCAGTTGGTAGTGAACCTGCCTTCTGAGCTTGGGGGCGTGGGTTCCATTCCCACCTAGGGCAAACATTTATGTGATTACATTAGTGTTTGTTCTATGTCTGGGTGTAAATATCTGTTTATGTATGTATTTAAAAGTATCTAAGTATGTATATCAGTCTCTGGCACCCATAGTACAAGCCTTGCTTAGTTTGGGGTCAGGCGACCGTGTGTGGAAGTGTCCCGAATTTATTATTTATTATTATTTATTTACCTACCGGAATAATAGTACAAACTACTGGATACCTTACACGTTTACAATGGCAGACCCCACAGAGTGGCCTGACGATCTGCAGGCCTGCATGCGCAACGCGACAAAGGAATGTCAACTCTTTTTATCCAGATAGACCTTTGTACACACATAGGGCCCTTTTCCTGTCATGCAGATTACCGCCCACGCTCGGATATGGTCCACATGTAGGCTGCCTGCATCCTATCGTTTCATACATATTTTTCCTATTCTGCGGGCAGGACGCACGCAGAACGCGTATTGGCTGCGGGCGCGCAGCCCGCGTGCGTTCTAATCGAATGCGGGCTGTGTTCTTCTGCCTTCAGTGTTGTTTCTACTGTGACACGGGTCACTTGCATAGTCATAATGCGCCAACACACTAGTCACACACAGTGACACGCACGACTCTGCAGCGGCAAACGAAATCCTGTGTGTCGCCAGGAGCGTCACCCGCATGCGGTCTAGATCCGCGCGCGGGCAAAAAATAGGAATAGGCCTTGTTACGTTCTCGCATGACCAAAAGTAATTCGAATAATTTTGTCGCGCGCTTACTAGGCTTATGGTAAGGGTCGCAGGAAGACGCTGGAAGTGGGCAGCGTAAAATCGATCTTTGAGGGAGGCCTTTGTCCAGCGGTCGTCGTCATCAGGCTGAGATTATGATGCTAATGCTTGCGACGCTACCGAAGTTGCTCTTAGACTGTAGCTGCTTCTGTTGTGTGTTAGGTAGTTATTGTGCTGTTCTTCTGTGTTGTAGTTATTTCTATTTTTGTGTTCAACGTGTATTTGGAACACCACGACTTTTAATAGCTTCGAATTTCTACTGGAATCGAGTATAGCCTCGGAATAGTGTTTTGTCTTTCTTTTAGATTTTAAACTCTATCAAAAAAGACGAATCATTTGAAGACTAAACAACGTTAATTGCTAAGGGGGTAAATGGGGGGTAAAGCAATCTTATTTGTTCATTACAAGAATAGGCACAGACATTATAAATCTACCTACCAAAAGGTAAGAAAATTTAAAAACAACTTCAAGGGGCCTAACATGAGTTTTGATAGTTGTCGTAAACTTTTTTCGTTTTCGTTTTGCTCCAGATATTTCACCTAGTTCCATATCGTTTCCGCCAGGTGCACTTTATTGAAATGCATGGAGCAAACGAAAAAGTTTTCGTAGCTATCAAAACTTATAGTAATGGTACAAGCTGAAGTTAGTTTTAGAAATAAACGCTAGAATCTCAACGCTTAGCCCCGCCTCACAGAAAAGTGTGATAGCTCCTTGCAGACGCCGCTTTGTGAGGCCGACAATGCCTCGCGCCGTATTAGCTTTTGACTGCGCCTCATATCGCCCAGATATTGTTGAAATGGAACTCCTTTACAATAGAACGGTTTATTGGCACTATTATTGCCATGTAATAGAGCTAAAAGACGTTTTCTGTTTTACGTGAATTTTTAGTTTAAAAATGCATCGCAAAATATTTTAAAACTGCTATTTTTGAGAGGTTTCGTATTGGGATAACGTAAATTATATCCGCCTATTTTCAAAATGAATAGACGAAATAGCTGGTTTTGAAAATACCTAACCAGTATGGTCAGTTGACCTAATTAAAAATAACAATATTTCTAAATCTAAAACGCAAATACGTATTAAAAATTTACATTATGCTTAGAATGTCTCATTTTCCTGATTGTTTAAATAAATAAAGTACTTGCCAAAAACTATACTTGAATTTTAAAAAAAGGTTAGATGTAACACTTTCCATTTCTGATCAAAGTTCTATCCGAGCTCTCCAACAAACCTAATCCTCTTAACCTCCGTACAGATATCGTCTCTGCATCTTCTATCGGTTGTTTTTTGGAGAAGATTCTGATGAGATCTTTTACCTTATTCCTACGTTGAATTTCCACCGCGGTTCCCGTCACAGAATAAATTCTAAAAACTTATTTTCAAATCTTGCAAACTTGGACCTCCCATACCATACCGTAACTTGAATCCTCCTTTAGCATTCTTTCTTACGCACTCACAGAATATGGAATGACCTTCCCTCGAAGGTCTTTCCGCCGAGGTACAACATGGAACGTTTCAAAAAGGGTGTCTACAAATTTATTTCCGGGTTGGCAACGCATCAACAGAACCAATAGTTTTGCAGGTGTCCGTAGGCGGTGGCTACAGTTTTCGACCAGGTTAGCCGTCTGCTTGTTTGCCACTCATCTTACATAAACAGAGCTAGAGTGAATAAGTATTCTATAGGTCATCGTGCTCCATCTTAGACAAACATCAGGCGAGTTGGTGGTCATACGCCGTCGCCGACCTTATTCTACATAGAAAAAAAAAACATTAAAAAACCATTATAAAATCAAGTGCTGAGTAAATACTTTAACCGCAGCTTTGATAACCTTATTTCTTGTAAAAGTTTGTTTGTCTGTCTCGAATCTAATCTAGATTAACGTGGCATTGTACTGCACATTACAGTCAGTATTTAATGTTATCTGCTGCATTAACTTGTGCCCGGTGTAAGGCGATCGGATCACTCACTGTCTCGTTTGAGAATGAATATCGTCGGGCGCATTGTAGGTGTAGTAATATAATACATCTCAGATAACTTCTTCAGTGGAAAGGCATGACGATATGGCACAGCAAAACAGCGGTGTACATTTTTTACATTCACAAGACGTGTATACTGTATAAGCCATGCCCTACAATGCCGTGTGAAGCTAGCCTAATGTTATCCTGTGTACATAGCACGTTAAGGAGGTCAAGGGCAGAGCTAACAGGCAAAAAGTCAATTTATCTGATCAGATTGTCGATCCGTCTTGTCTGTACAGTATTAGCCCCACTGGGAGATTTACTGATCTTTAAGTAAGAACCTAGTCTAATATCGTGTTAAGGATTACATTTAGCTGAAACATGTTCTCTACCATAATATAAGGCTTAGCATAACTATTTTTTCATTATTAAGCCTTGAAGTAAAAAAGCGATAGCCTAGTTGGAGAAGGCCCGCCTGTCAAGCCAAAGGTTCAAACCCAGCCGACGGCACACACCAATTTGATCATTGTGTGAACATAATTTGTGTGTATTGTATGTCATCTGCTTACATGACTGGAGTCCTGTGTATAGCGACAGGCTCGCCCCCTATCACATTTGGGACTGAATATCGCCCGGCGGATTTGTGGGTGTTGTATTTTACACCTCTGTCAGCCCACTCTGGGAAAGGCGTCACGATATGTTATGTTAATTGTAACTGAATAATTTCTTGGCTAGTGTGACTCATATTTCTAAGTGATAATTAATTGTCTATGGGTCGCGCATCACTAGCAAATAGTCGACCGTTTTGGTTAGCGCGCGCGCCCCACCCCTAGTGTTAATCAAGTTTTTGCAAGCAACAACAACAGACTGAAGATATAACGCTGGAATATACATCTTGATTGAGAGCGGATGTGTTTTACTGCAATCCTTCGCTGTCTACCTAAAATAATAGAACAAGAGGACACCGGGGCGTTTCATAAAATAATATCCTCGGTCCTATATCATTATTTTTCGCTGCTTTACGTGTGTTCGTAACTTCTTCAACAAATTCAAATGGAACGAAGTATGAAGCTAACATAATTATACATAAATACCTATCTTATCAAGATAATTCTAGGCTACTTTAGATCGCAAAAATGATGGGAAATTTATATTACATAAAAATTATAGATATTTCTCAATAGGAATTAAGTTCCGCTCCATAGTTTAATCCGCTATCATAGGATCTTAACCAGCAATTATAATAATTGAACAAGAAAATATTCTAAACCAATACGTAGGTGACTAGTACCATTATCATATTTTTGCACATGCTACCAAAAACATGAGCGACCAAAGTTACGTGTCGTCACGTACAAGCGCGTACACAAGTTTCAACACTAATTCAGTTTCGTTAATAACTAACTTGCCGAGTGGCTTTAGCTGAATTTAAAGTATGTTCCGCTTTCGTGTCAACTGACTAAAATAAATTACAGGTTTTATTAATTTAGTGGCCTTTATATTAACTTTTTTTGGCCTTTTTTCTCTGTTGTATCGTTTTTAGAGTATGTTTATTCATGTTTTACTAGCTGCGCCCTGCGGTAGTACCCACGGTTAAAAAGTAGCCTATTTTCCATTCTAGACTATGTTTTCTTTATTTATTCTTTATTTATATTTATTCTGTGCCAAATTTCATCTATATCCGTTCAGCCGTTCTGGCGTGACTGAGGAACAAACATCTGTCCATCCAAACTTTCGCATTAATTGTGTGAGCTCAGCTTCGGCAAAAATGCTTTCGTATGTCCGGCGTCTGTCCAAATTCTGTCTGATTCTTTTGAAAAATTTTGAGTGGGTTCTATAATTATGTAATTTTATTTTTGCGACCTGTAGAGGAAGACAAACGCCAGCCGCGAGATCTTTAGCTCACAAAGCTACTTGTAATATTGGTTTGATGAAATAAATATGAAATTAAAAAAGATAAATGGTTCATTTTGTTGTTCCCATAATTGTCAAGTTCATAAGCACTAGTAAAATTCAAAAAGTCAAAATGTTTTTATTCAATTTGGGTATCAAACATACACTTATGAACGTCAAAGTTTTTTTTAAATATACTCGACCGCCTTGTTCGGATAAAGAGCCTCTACTCAGAAGAACAGGCAAGAAACTGAGGGGCATTATTTTTTCAAATAATAAATAAATTACAGTCTCACAAATTTTGGCTTACAACTAGGTAATAAGTATCTATACATATTAGTGGCTACTTGGCGGAAGTGGAAAGCTCCAGACTACTTTATCTTCTAAATAATTCTTAACCTTATAATACCCTCTTTTCATTAATGTAGTTTTTACATGTGATTTGAATTTTCCCTCAGTGAGCCCTGTTATATTTTTCGGGATTTTATTGTAAAAACGAGCGCAGTTGCCTAAAAATTACTTGCTTGACTTAGTCAGTCTAAATCTCGGTACATCTATTCTATCCTTATTTCTAGTGTTATTATTGTGATAGTCACAGTTTAATTTAAATTTATGTAGATTTTTGCGGACGTAGTAGGAGTGGTAGGTATATGTATAATAAAACAATATGTATAAAACAGAATTTTTAAATCATCACATTTTGCATAGAAAGTTATAACACTACCTTAAGTAGATAACATAGCGTACCCAAAATGTTATAATATTTTACAATATAGCAACAAAACTATGATAAAATTATCTAATTCAAGTTATATTAACTTAGATTTTTAAGTTATACAAGTTAGCTTATTGAAATATTAACAACATCTATGACAGAATGTTATTTATTTATGAATAGTAATATGAAATACAGAACATAATGACTACATTTTTTTTAAATAATTGGGTAATTTTTGGATCAAGTCTAATACGGATAAATATTAAATTTTATAGCTTCACAGTAGTTAAATTTTGATTTAAAATATAAATGTGTACAAAATGAAATAAAAAAATAAGTTAAACGTAGTAAGTTAAACTTATACTTAACTATTATTAACAATAATACTATATTAATTTATCATCGTCTACCTTATTTATTAGAAACATTCTATGAAGCTTGATATTACACATTGGAATATTACAGACTTATTTTACAATAAACCACATACTTGTATTTTATAGTTATTTGTCGAAACTACTTTTATATTGTAATTTCTATAAATACATACACATTATTTTGGATTATTGATTTCTATACTTACTAAAATGTTGGATTCTTACTAAGAACCCTGTTAAGATAGATATTATAATATTTTATTTTATGTACATGAGAACTTAGTTTTACAGCCAATTTATTTAAAATTTTCTTTACCACATACAATTCTATTATAATAATATGATTTAAAATATTTTATTGTTTCGTTAGTAAACTTACAATTATGACTAAGCTAGTAATAGGTGATGTTAAATCCGTAATTTAAATCTTGACCAAGTTATTAACATTCCATTAGAAATAATACAGTTTATCGAATAATAAACTATCATTGGATAAAAATATTCAAAGCATTTAAATTTTAGATACATCTAACAAATTGAAATGGCAAATTGAATTGAACTGATTGATTGAGCAGTGACAAAAAAATATTGTGTACTTAGACATGTTTTTGAGCACATTCAATAATTGAGCAATTGCAATATGCGATGACATAAAAATATGAGCAGGTGAAACGGAAATTGAGCCACGGTTGAGGTAAGAAGAACAACTCATTCTTAACAAGTACTTCAAAAATTATGGAAGATCATTGATTGAATTTATCGTTCCCACTGAAATCATACAACTACGCAATTACGACCTATGACTAGACTAATTTTTGATATGATTAAAAACATTTTTTGGCAATAATAATACACTCTACGTCATCAAATCACGCTGTGCAACGACTTTTCATTTTATATTTATACACAATACGTTATAAATCGAGTACTTATTTATTATTATACAAGTTTCATTTACAATGTTCAAAATTTAAATATCAATCAAATCAAACACAAAACATTTTATTTAAGTTTATGAAACACCAGCGGACGGAACGAGCAAAAAAAATAACTTGATTAGAATATTTGAATCATCGTGTCAAGATTTCTTCTCCTCTACGTATCTTTTTCATGTTGTTTTGTATGATAAACTTCCGCTTGTCAAAAAATTGTTCTTCATTTTAATTTACATGTTACACTTTAATGACATGTCCGGTTTATTTATAGTAAGATAATAATAATTAAATAAAAAATGCTTAAAATCACAACCTCATAAACTAATAAAGCTTCATAGTATAGTAACGACATTTATAAATAATTATTATTTGGCATATTGATTTTCTACATCTAATCTAATAATATTACTACAATTAATAATACAATTTATTCGAGATCATTTACTAAAGCTTTGTTTATTACTTTGTACAATTTTAAAATAGTTTATTATCAAACGAGTATTTATTACTTTGATATGCTATTTTCTACCACTGACGTTAACACATCACATTTTCAATGTTTTTATTTTTATCACATTAAATGTAATAGTTCTGTTCACAACTGTACTTTATTTGGTCGTCTGGTAGATCTCATTGGACATTGATTGGAATAGATATTTTTACTTCGTTGTTAATTAACAAATTGGATAAGTTTATGAGAGATAAGTAAGGAACAACCCACATTTTTCAATAAAATAAAATCTGTGTACCTATTTATTTTTATGATGATACGAACTAAAACTAGGAAACTTTTGGGAATTTCAAGTAAAAAATTATGTTTGATTCATTTACACTACACATTTTATCTAATGTGTTTTGTTTTTAAAAGCAAAGTATATTTTGCGTGTGTTCAGACCGGAGCGTAACCACAGATCTATTTCTTTTTAAGATAATGTAGCTTAATTGTGGGCAATAATGAATAACGGCATCTAGTTTAATTCGTCTGAACTTAAACATGTAGATGAGCGGTATTATTTCGTAATATAATTATTTAGAGTAGGAAATTGAAAAAAAAATCATGTTTTTAACAAGAGTTAAAACATGTTTTTTTTTTTTCAGATTGGCGAAATATTTCTTTTCGTCGAAAAATAAATACCTAAAAGCTATTGTATTGATGGTATCTAATTCCAATTATTCAATATCAAATCAGATCTACTGAGTGAAGACGACCAAATAGTCCGCGGGCTAGGTACCGCAATGGAGTATCTTCCTGAACGCCTTGCGGAACTCCGGGTTGAAGATGGTGTAGATGACAGGGTTGAGGAAGGAGTTGATGTACCCCAGCCAGGTGGTGAGGATGAAGGTGGTGACCCCTGGCGAGAAGGGGAGGTTGAACTTGTCACAGATGGCGCCGAGCACGCTGCAGGAGAAGAATGGCGCCCAGCAGAAGAGGAACACTCCTGAGGAAGAAATAATATATTAGTTAGTAGAGGTACTTTAGCAAATCACAACGTCACCACTAACCCAATTCACAACATTGGTAAACATAACATATTGTCACGCCTTCCTCCGAGGGAGCTGGCAGAGGTGTATTACAACACCCACACTTTGCCGGACGATATTCAGTCCCGAATGTATGACAGGAGGCAAGCCTGTCGCCATTCATCGGGCTCCAGTCTTATAGCAGATGACATACAGTACGCACATATGTTCACACTAATGACTAATGATCTGTGGTTCACACAACGTACAAATTGGTGCGTGCCGTCGGCTGGGTTTGAACCCGCTCCCTCTAGCTTGAGAGGCGGGCCTTCTCCAACTAGGCCATCATCGCTTTTTCATTTCATTACATAGGTCCAGAATTTGGTTTTAAAAATAAAATATTTTTGAAACTGATTAAAACAAATACAGTGAAACTTGGTTAAGTGGGACCTGGATAAGTGAGAAACCTCCATAACTGGAATTCATGCTGAGGTCCCAACACTTTGGCACTGAATTACCTCTGTTAGTGGGACGAGGTAAGCCTCTATATCTGGGATTTGTTCTTTCGATTTATCATCATAGTTACCTCTATAACTGAGACAGCGAGTAAATTTTATATGCATAAACCTCTGTAACTGAGATTGTTTTTAAATTAAAACTCATTTACATACATAACACGTTATTTTATTTAATGATCGCACCTGTATAACTGAAATAACCTGTATTCTCACCTCTATTAATGGAACCCTCTGTAAATGAGACAGATATTTATTTATACCTGTATATCTGAGACACTGGGTAAGTGGAATACCTCTATAAGTGAAACGACATTGCAGGTCCCTTGATGTCTCACTTAACCAGGTTTCACTGTACTAATACCAAAAAGTAAGTAACAATCTAAGTTTAATTCACGCTCTTTTTAAAGACTACATTTAGACTGAACTTTATTGAAGGTGAAAGCAATTCTTCTGAAAATGGACAAAATTCCCAAACTACACTCGAACACAACACAACCCTCATCCATCGAACAAGTTCCTTCGACAAATTCTCGCAACTTTTAACAACTCCCAGTATCTTTGTTATTTCCGAAAGGAGCAAGTGTTAATATATCTAAAGCGTCTTGTACACGGGCAATTGAATTGGAGACACAACTGCAACTACAATTTAGAACTTAATGTCCAGTAGTAAATCTTTCTTTTCGCAGACTTTTTGGTTCTTTTGCCAATTTAGAACGATAGATCTACGATGATTCAACAATTTATTTTGTTATTGCTATGTTTAAACTGAGCTCGATTTATATGACAGTTTTTAATAGTTACCTACCATTTTTTTGCTTACCTAACGAAATAAAACGAAATACTTTGACAGATGTGACTTCAAAGCTGTCCCATTCGTACAAGATATTTGACACCAATAATAATCGATCGAGCGAGCTTTATAGCGATTGAAGCGTCTCTGCTTCAGCTTCGACAAAAATGCGTTCGTATGTCCGAATTCTATCCGGATCTCTGTCTTCCTAAAAAAATCAAATTTTCGCAATTTTGAAAAAAAATAATCTGTACAATTCTGCTCAATCAAGCCTGCTCATAAAACATCACGAGAATCGGTAGGACAATGCGAGCTCTAGAGAAGGATAGACGCTGGCCTCGAGGTCTCAGCTCAGAGCCACAGGTGTAAATTAGATGCTACTAGATAAATTATGGGTCTAGTTTTTTATTCTGTAACATTTAAAAATTGGATACCAGCCCGACTAATTGTTGTAGTCAATAATACTTAATTCAATTTATTAAAAGAATAATTGGCTGATTGATTTGAATTTATGTTGAGTTACTTTGGAGTGTAGCTGATCCATACAGTCAAAAAGTCTAGAGTGAAGCAATAAATTTTACAAACTAATTCAATTGTCCGTGTACAAGACCCCTTAAAAAGTTCTCGACTCACCTAAAACTATGGCTAAAGTTTTTGTGGCTTTTCTTTCTTTCTTTGCGGAGGACTTCTCGCGTTTCTTTTTGCTTGCTTTATTCGCTTTGTAGATGGTGAAGCGAGCCGTGGCTGCGCTCGCTTTCCTCTCCTTCTTGCAGGAGGAACCCTCGCGGAGATCGAAGGTGCTGGCTTCGTGGTCGTCATCAGATCGAAGCGCGAGCGAGACGTTTCTAGAACAGATGACATTGACATTGAGAGATTATAATATAGCATTTAGCATTGACATTCATTTTTTTTTAATTTACTGAGAAATCAATCAATTTTTTTTTTCTATTTAAAGAAAAAGCTTTCATCTAAAAATTATTGAATTAGGAATACATTTCTTTTACAATATTTCATCTAATCATTGCATTAGAATGATTAGATGAAAGTTTATTTTGGAAATAAGTGTAAAAATATTTTGGCATGTAGGTTACTAAAACTAAAATGAAATTAACAATATTAAAATAATGCTTATGGAATTAAAACATTCGGTTGGGTGGGCCTAAATAATGAAGATCTACTGATACACCACTTTTGATGAGTACCAAAGTACGTATGTGTGTGTGTGTGTGGGTAAAATTAAATATTGCTGTTAAAATTGTATGCTTGTCTATTTATCAGGACGGACGAAAACGTAACCCATCGCTTGTGTTGTAGAATTTTCCCTATAGGTATGTATTTGTACGTGCAATCTGTATGCAGCACACAATATCAAATAAACATGAACCTACTCCTATCTGCTTTCGTATTCAGCACTATGGTAATCTACATATACATAATTACTACAGTTTTATTTTTTTATTCTGATAACTAGAGTTACACAAATTCTCATTTGATCTAGGAATTTAAAAAAAAAACTAAAGCTTCACTATCACATTATCATCATCCACCATCCTTACCTGGACTCTGACAAAGATTTGGCCTTCCCGTTTTTCTTCCACTTCTCGCAGCCCATGTTCCGAAGCACCGTCGCGCCCTTGAGGCCAGGCGAGCCTGGTGGAGACGTGTGCTCCCTCGTGGTATCTTCCACGTTGGACGGCGCGTACCCTGAGTCGTTGTTCCCATTCGGGTCTGGAAGCGGCTTTGAGTGCTTTTTTGGAGTACTGCTGTAAGATGAAAGAAGATTTGTTTTACGTAAAAAAGCGTTTTTTTTAGGTCAGTTCATTTGTTTTTCCTTCTTCCTGATTGCTAGTAAGATTTTTAAACGTTTAGATGAAAAATTTACGAATACCTAGTAAGCGTGTCCAAATCGTAACACACTGCAAAAAAAACTTGTAAAATAATCCAACTAAAACAAACTAAACCTAAAAAATGTGTTCAGAAAACAATGAGAAAATGACTAAGTGACTACACTACTATAACTACGAGTGACATATCACATAAAATATCTATTAGTAAAAATATTTAGTATGTATGTATATTTTGTGGAATATTCCATTAAGCATTATTAACATAAAGTAGCGAAATAGACGCCTAAAAAAGTACCTCAAAACTCTAAAATTTAGGTTAGGCACTCAGTTTTATGAAATTACTTTTTAAGCGATTGAAAAATACGTACAAACAAAAACCGCTAACTCCTAAACTATCAATTACTGCAAAGTCATCGCCGACAATGAAACAATAGATTCCATTCCATAAATCCTTTTCGCGGCCAAAAAATGTACGAATGGTGTGGAACGAACCCAAAGCTAATCTCCGTGTTTATATTCCAAAAAGTCGCATCAATCAAATAAATGCTTCTGCAAAATCCTCAACGACATTCAAAACAAAAACACTTTAGCGAAATACATATTATTATTTTGGGAACTTACTTGGCGGTCTCCTCGGTGACTGTTGCCAACATGAATTCTGTGGATTTATCATTCTGTATGATGTGGCAGTCGTCAGCGTCAGCCTCTAAGTCCGCTGATCTTTTTTCGAAACTGAACAAGACAACATTCGTTATTACACAATTTTCTTCTTCTTATCCTTATCCCACTAATTTATTATACAGGTATTTGAATTATATGGAGATGAAAATAAATAAATTAATAAATTTGGGACACTTCCACACATGGTCGCCTGGCCCCAAACTAAGCAAAGCGTGTACTATGACTGCCAGAGACTGATATACTCGTACATACTTAGATTGGATATTTTAAAATACATACTTAAATAGATATTAACACCCAGACATAGAACAAACACAAATGTTCATCACATGAACGTTTGCCCTAGGTGGGAATCGAACCCACGCCCTCTAGCTCAGAAGGCAGGTTCACTACCAACTGAGCCACCGAGGCAGGTAAAAAAACTCCCGACATCGATTTTCATCAAACATAGCTAAGAACACTCCCGACTGATTCACCTTTCAAACAAAAAAAAAAAAAAGAAAACCTTAATCAGTTTATCCGTTCGGGAGCTAGGGTGCCACAGACACACACACACACGCACACACACACAGAGGCACGTCAAACTTATAACACCCCTTCGTTTTTGCGAAATATGGGGCTAAGCTAATATGCATACTGTGATCGGTACCGTTTGCAAGTTTTCTCTATTTGTTTCAATCACTCCTCGTATCTAAATTTACTCCTTTGTTATTCCCGTCGTCTTTCACGCATTTCTTTATCACATCACATCGTTCAAATTAGGTGTGCTGTGGTTAAAAGCAGGCCCATTCAATCATAGAAAAACACTACTGCTTCGACAATCCTAACTAATATTATAAATGCGAAAGTGAGTTTGTTCGTTTGTTTGTTTGTTTGTTTGTTTCTAACGCTTTCACGCCCTAACTAATCAACCGATCATCACGAAATTTTGCATAGACGTTGTCTGGGGTATAAAAAAGAACATAGGGTACTTTTTATCCCGAAAAATAAACGGATCCTGTGGGACCGCAGGTGAAACAGCAGGGCGCAGCTAGTATTAGATAAAATATTTATTACAATCGCCCGTATAAAATCCCGCTCGACAAAACCAATTTCTTCGAGACAAAAATAAAATAAAGCTACTCCAAAAATTGATGGATTTAGTTGAGTTGATGATCAAATTACGAAAACGTTAATGGAATATTTGTTTCTTTTGTTGTTGAGTTCGGTTCACTGGAATTGGAAAAACTGATGAAACAAAATATATTTCTGAACATCTTAATCAAGTTTATTACAAGTTCTATTTTTGAGATTGATAAAAATTAATCTTCAAAAATGTACTCTATATTTATTATTCCTGAAGGACCTACTTACGTTGTCAAATCATCGAAGACGTTAGCTCAAAGTTTTCATTGAATAGTTTTAGCAACGTGTTTTGATTGTTTGATGTAGTAAAATAATTGACAGGTTTGAAGATCAAAACTGAAATAAATAATGAAGACCTCCAAACCTTAGACAGCCCTGAAATGGCTCAACAAAATGAAATTTGCTTTTATGATCATAATCATCATCACTTCAGCTGGAATAAAAGCTGCAATAAAGCTGCAGCTGGAAAAAAAAAGCCTCGGACTAATGATCTCACAATGACCAGTTCTTGTCCGCATTTAGCAGCTTGCCGCAACCCTCTTTGGTTTAAATATAGGCGTCAGTATTATTACCGGTTCATGTAGAATAGCATTTACAACTAGTTAATAAAGATCTTTTAGTTAGATTTTAATATGCTGGCTCATAGGCTTGCGCGATATACTGCAGAAGTGAAGATAACATTGTACAGAGCATTCTGCCAATCGTTTTACACCTGCAGCCTATGGGTAAAGCACACTAAAAATTATACGATGCCCTGCGAATCCAATACAACAACGCCTTCAGGGCGCTGTTGAGGCTGCCACCGTATTGTAGCGCGTCAGGGATGTTTGCGAACGCACACGTTGATGGCTTCTCAGCGATCGTGCACAAACGAGTCGCGTCCCTACAGCGCCGCGTACGGGGCAGCGCAGACAGCTACCTCCAGCTGTTTGTCTCTAGGATGGATCTAGACTGTCCAACATTGCAGCACTGGACTAGGCTGCATGTTGAGCACTCTAGATGCAAACCTCAATTTAGACTGCGCTAAGTTATAATTTTCATTAGTTCCATTTTTATTTTATTTTCTTGATTTAATTTTATTGAATGGACTTATTTTTATTGATTTTACTGATTTACATTTTTTGATTTAATGTGACATTGATTTTGTAATTATTTGATTTTAATTTGGATTTTGATTTTATTTGTGATATGATTATGTGCTCGACTATGGAGTTGTTCCGAAACAAATGTTTTTTTTTTTAAATTTAATGTAAAGGATTCTTACCTATCATCATGATCATCTTCATTGCTTCCAGACCCTGTATTGGTTGGTCGGTCGTCGTGCAGCGCAGTCTCGGCCAGTCTTCTCGTCTGCGCCACATTCTCTATGACCACTGCTGCGGTGGCGCCTGTGCTAGCGTCTGGTATCGGTGGCTTCTTCGCAGCGCGCTGCTTCTTAGCTCTATTTCTTAATGCCTGTTTTAGAAATTTGGGGTAGATATAAGAAGCGTGGAAGAAAGGGTAAAGAAAATAGTTATAAAATAGCAACGCGTTGATGGATTGATAAATAGATAGATTTGTTGTCGTGTGTTTGATGAATTCTCCATCGTGCGCAGTGTAAAACGTTTCTTTTAAATATAATGATATAATAAACTAGAAAACCTGCGAGAACTTGAAGCTTATGCCTGGCACAGCCTTGTTTAAGATATAGAAGGGTGGTACTTGATAGTATCAGATCGTTTGCACACAGTATGTATTGCTACGCCAACAACGAGTAAGTAAATACTGTCACGAGCCTCAAGTTATCCTTCGTACGATTTCTTCTAAACAGAAAACACATAAACCTCCTTCTTCTTTCATACGTATACTCTCCATCCATCGACATGACATCAAATTATTTGGGTTTATATATTGATAATATTTTCAGCATAGGCTTGCCTCGAACATATCGATTTTAGTGATAAGGCCGCCAGTTGTTTTACTACAGTTTAAGTTATTTCTCTTCTTAAGTTTTGTTATTAAAAACTTAGTTAAGCCTTATTTAAGTACTATTGTAATTATTTTATGTTTTTAATAAAGAGTTGTTGTTGTTGTTGTTATTTCTTGTGTGAACAATTAAGTGTTTATCTATCTATCTTCTAGCGCAGTTAGAGACAAACTCACCTTAAAAATACTATAATAGAGGAACATCATCATGATACAAGGAATGTAGAAGGACCCCAGCGAAGAGTAGATCACATAGTTCTGGCTGTTGAAGAGGCACTCGTCGAAGTTCCGGTCAGGAGTGTCATTCAAACCCAGAACTATGGGGGCTCCGATGGCAGCCGATATCAACCAGACCAGGACTATGGTGAACCAGACCCGCCTGTTGTTTTTGTGCTTCGCGTATTTTATTGGTTGCGTTACTGCAATATACCTGCGAACAGATGTTTTTATTTAGGGTTGTGATTTAGTTAGCGCAAATAAAACTAGATGGCGTTGATCTTACGCAACGTACATTTGGTTGGTATAAGCTATTGATGATTCTAATGATTCTAATTTCATTTCATTGGACAAGTATACCATGTCAGACAAAAAAAAACATTGTAACTACCTGAGGTACAAAGTTTTTTTTTTTCTGTGACGATGATATTAATAAACTTAGACTTTTCAAAATTCGATTCGAATCGAGATCAATTTTATGAACGTTCGCACTATTTTTAGATAGCCCAGTTCCTATAAGTTCAAGTAAACAACGCCTTTGAGCAGATGGCTCTGTAATCAATCATTTTCGAAGTTTGGTGACGTAGACAACGAGAAATTGTTTAAAGACATGAGTGAAGTAAGGTAGTGTTCGGTTCTCGAACTTTAGCAAAGAACCTTACAACAAGCTGCCTCGAAATCTTCGGTAAATGATATTCCCAGATGGACTGAAAAAACCTTGCACGGGTCAAAAAAATAACAGCTAACTGTTAGGTTCTAAAGTAATAAAATGTATGACTTAACCCTGTCACGCACACTAAAAAAGTTGGCCAGTCACTTTTCGTTCATAAACAGCACGGAACTCTCTCTGGACATATAAGTACTCACTAATAGCTCGAAATATATTATGTATAAGGGATTTTTAATGAACTCATTATTTAGTAGGTACAACCATCCTTTACACACAAGTATATATTAGTACAACTAAAAAAGAAATGTCTTCTTTCTAGGTTCTCCAACACTTTACTAATTAAACAATATCCTGTACATGTGTAGAGCACTTGTACTTTTTCTAAAGCATTGACTTTCTTAACAAATATCATAGGATATTTTTTTTAAACAGCTTTTTAAACAAAAATATACTGTCCAAGAAGCTTTATTTCATGAATTAAACTAAATATAATTTTAGTGTGATTCATTGATGACTTAAAGGCAGTACTAGTTTCTAGCAGTAGTACTAGTACTTACTAACATAAGTACCTAGCTGTTTTCAAGATCACAACGACGAGTTCGCACGTTTCCGGGGCACCTACAGTACAGTACGATCTAAGCACACAATATATTTTAACAACGTGTTAAAGAAAATTAAAGCGTTTACGAAGTGGTTTCAATGTCATATTTGCATGGAATTTAAACGAGGACCGACCAGCTGTCGTAGCTTGCGCGCGGATTCAACCAGAATTCATGCGCACAGCTTGCTAGCTTGCTCAAGCAAATTTCATGCATAAATTGACAATCTAAGGTCTTCGTAAACTCTGTAAATTTTGTAATTTAATACATTGCACATGCACATTGCGTTGCACCGCGTTCCTGGTTGGCTAGGTTGGATTAAAAAAAAAGTGGGGAATAACCACAGACTTCCAATAAAGTAGTGGAAGTCTGTGGAAAAATTTAAAATACGATTTAATAGTTTTTTCAGTTTTTTCCCCATAGTATATGTGCTGTTTATACAGTGTTATAGGTACCCCACCAAAAATCTCTTAAGAGTTCATTGTACTCATCAATATGAACAACTTTTACTATGGGGCGAACTCCGAAATTGCGAAAAAAAAATCAGCTGTTCCATACACTTTGTTTCAGATGATTGAACTTTTTGTATGGAACAGCTGTTTTTTTTTCGCGATTACAGGATTGGCTTCATAGTAAAAGTTGTTCATATTGATGAGTACAATGAACCCTTAAGAGGTTTTTGGTGAGTTACCTATAACCCTGTATATTATGCTGTGAATAGTGTACCTATGTAGTGACGTAGACATGGTTAGCACTCACCTATCAACAGATATAGCGACTAAGTTGAAAATACTGGACGTGGACGACGTCACGTCCATGGCTATGTACACGTCGCAGATCAGCGCCGGCAGGCCCCACGACCCGTTCACCTGCGGACAAGTAACACAGATACTATTAGAACTTGTTTTAATATAATTATCCATACTTATAATATAGGCTTAGGACGAATTGGAACTAGGCCGGACATGTCTGCTGCCTGTCGGAGGACCTGTTGCCGAGCTCATTATGCAGTGGGTCCCACAGGTCCCGTAGAAAGCGACCCGGAAGGCCTAAACGGAGATGTCGGGACAAATTGGACTCCTTTTGTTATAACTGGCCCCATCAAGCCTTCTAGGTACTCTTCATGAAGTTCAGGCAAACTGTGAACTCTGTGAAGAGTAAAAGTAGGATAGGGAGGCCTTTGCCCAGCAGTGGTAACGTGACAGATTAACAAGTAACATCATCAAAAAAAAAAACTAAAAAACCGACTGCAAAATTCAGATTACATTTAATTAAAATGTTGTACCCTATGTCACTTCCACTGTCAAGACCATTCAAATGACACTTCACAAGTCGAAATCTATCAAGCTGTTTAGGCTGTAGGGCGTACCATAGAAACCTCATACATAGGTATATACACTCTAAAAACATAACGCTCCTTTTTCGTAGTCGGGTAAAAATATATTGTTATTATTTTTTAAGCTTTGAGTTTGATTGCCATCTCGCGGAAAGCTAAGCAATGGAGAAGTCTTAGTAAGAATCTTAATACTGGTGGGATGGGAATACTCGGTATGTAGTAATAGTTGGTACAAACATTTTATTTTATTTAAAATACAACCCTAAACATAATTAGAAAAAAATACAATGTCAGTTTGTTTCTAGGCCATATTCCTAAACATGTGTATAACATAAAATAAATGTAAAAATGGGTTAAAGTTCAAGATTTATGTACATACATCAGATAGACCATGTTACTGTATAATTATAATAAAAAATCGAATACACAAAATACCCAGTCTACGATACTTCAGATACATAGACAAAAACAAGACACTTGGCAATCCACATTAAATTGACTAATGTGGATTGCAGTGCGAATTAAAAAAACACATTTTTTAATGTAAATAAATTGTAGGGACACAGTCGAAAAACATTACTTTCCATCGACAATCGAGAAAAACAGCTGTCTATGTTGTTCAGATAGCACGCTATTGTCATTATCATAATCTTTATTGTATCAGTAGGTAGTTATTACAATAATAATTTACTTCATGACTGCCTCGGTGACTCAGTTGGTGGTGAACCTGCCTTCTGGGCTTCTTGGGGGCATGGGTTCGATTCCCACCTAGGGCCTATGTATTCCCTTTTAGTATATTCATGTGATGAATATTTGTGTTTGTTCTATGTCTGTGTGTTAATATCTATTTATGTATGTATTTAAAAATATATGTGTACGTATATCAGTCTCTGGCAGCCATAGTAAAAGCTTTGCTTAGTTTGGGGTCAGGCGACCGTGTGTGACAATGTCCCGAATTTATTTATTTATTGTATGTAGAGAATAATATCTATTTCAGAGAAATCAAATAACGTTTTCATTTTTACATTACAGAAAAATTTCTTTCCACTACACATTTACATAATTTTCCCGAAAACAGAAAGCATGAATAAAGAATGAATAACGCTACCAAATCACTCAATACATTCCATCCTTCAAAAGGCATAAACAAAACACACCTTCAATGGAGTAACATATTTATTTCTGCCCGAACAAATGTATATTGTTTGCCTGGGACGGATTAAGGCTGGCCCCGGGCGACTCCCGCTTTGATGCGAGGGCCTAAGTAAACACATTCGTTTACAATAACTGACCATCAAACATTCTCGACATTGTCATTAAAAGAAATGTCGTTTTTTTGGAGCTGTGTTTAAAAACAAAAGGTCGTTGACTCCGTTTTTACATAGGATTAAATACTTTACAATTTTTTAAATGCCTATGCCTAGCTTCATAATTTTTTCATCATGAGTTTTGGGTTTATTTTTAAAAACTGTTAGCTTAGCATCCTAAAAACAGGTTTCTTATTTTCGAAAAGTAAGTGGCAGTAGTAAATAAATAATTTTCGGGACATTTTATACACACGATCGTCTGACCCCAAACTAAGCAAAGCTTGTACTATGTGGTAACACGAAACTCACCTAGAGTTTCGTGTTTTATTATCGTACCTGCTCACAAAGTTCTAAAGTTTTAAAGTTGTAAGTAACTCAATTATTATTTATCACCGCCCCATAAATTCACTTAGTCCGTCAAAACCATCCAAATATGAGACGTAACATACTGCTTCTAATATATTCGTATTTTTCCTAAGTCTCAGCGGAGTGCCCTATCTAAGAGATGCCCGGGGGATATTGGGTTCGATTCCTGCGCCGGCCATCGCGGAATATTCATGATATTGCCAATTTGGGTCTGCGCGAGGTATTTGTATAAGGTAAAAAATGGACATGGAATATTGGGCAGAAGAATATTTGATGAGTGATTTGAAAAGATTTCGGTTGAAGCTTGGACCATTCATAATTCGTGAAAAATTCCTTAAGGTTTTTTTATAAGCTATTTATTTATTAAAATATACATAGTGTTACGGTATACTAATATATGTACGTAGAATATACGTACTATGAGAAGACTAAGTTGTTTGTACCTATATGCTCTAGCCTGCTTTACGGGGTATATAAAAAAAAAAATAGTGTCATTGCGCGCATTGACACATAAGGGGAATCGTGAAAAGCTATGGGCGAATCATCGATATAATTTAGAGAAGAAGCCGCACAAGTCTAATTTCTAGTACCCAGAACAACTACAAGCAAAAGGATACTACACAGCTCCGTTGACAGTATATGATATGTGTATCATTAACAAAGATTAAACATACAAGAGACTATAGCGAGAACTAGACGACAATATTTTTTACCGTTGCGACTGGTTGTGTTTGTTGGTGACTAGGTACGTTGAATTGTGTGCATTTTATGCGGTCCAGTTTTTAGGTTTCCGTACCGCATTTCCCTTAGATATGATCGAAGAATAGAGGTTAATGCGTTATTCCGATTATGTTTTATTAGGTTACATTTTTGGGTCAGATAAATCTGACGTAAGAAACGTGAGCTACTTCCAGTCAGTCAGTCAGTTTTCATAGGTGATCATTCTTGTCTGTCTATCTGCTTATTATGTTTTATGTTGACCGAATTATTAGATCTTGAAGAAATTAGATTTATAAAGACGGGATTAGAAAACTTTTATTGTAAAAATAAATTAGGAAATCTGAATAATCAAGTTAGTAATGCTCTAATGCAAAAGAGGGGCTCAACTTAATAATTAGGTGAAATTAATTTACTGATTCTTGCTGGCTTGGCGTGCTGCCACACTAATTATTATCAGCACCCTTTGCCAAAATATGAATTGAAGCTAGAATATTAGGCGCAAATGTATTACTATGGATTGAAAATACCTATACTAATGATTATTTTTATTTAAAAAAATAGATAAAAAAAAATAGAACAACACAGCCTCCGTATCAGCCCTCCCAATTCTACTGACCTAATTGTATTTAAGTTGTTAACGAATTGCCTCAAATTGACACTTTTTGTAGCCTGAAGTGTCAAAAATAGACAATTCATTAACAATTAAAAAATAACATACACACATAATGTAGTCACGTCTTTCTCACGTAGGGGTAGGCAGAGACCACTTCTCTCCACTTACAACGAACCTGGAATACATCTTTCGCTTCTTCTACTTTCATGAGTCCCTTCATATATGCTTATTTAGAACATACAGTTTAAAAACAGTGGCTTAGAAGAATCGAGGATCTGCAAGTCCTGCAACTCTGCTTGCTCTGAGATTAATAATAAAATACTATATAATAATTATGTATAACTATTCCCAAATCTTGAAAATAATTTTATTTAAGAGTTCCTATTTTCCCGGAGCACGTATACATTTTTGAAGTGGGAATTCGTCGTGACGTCACATCCGGGATCCGGTATCGGCGGGTACTTCCGGCGGGTGGTACGTGCCCATTGTCCCCTTTGTGGACCTCTCGCTTTATTAGTTTGCTCCTCAGTTCCTCACTCCCTCTCTGAGGTGGGTTTCGATGGAATGTTTATATCGACGGATTTTTTGAGAAAATTTACAATAGATTAGAATTTACGATCTGGTTTAAATTAAAGACTTGAGCCGAAGTTTCTCAAACTTTCAACATTTTAAATTAAAATGATGTAGGTAGCTTGGTGTTTAGGTGGGAAAGGGAGTATATTTTTAAAAGTGGGACGTATTAATAAGTAAGACGTAAAATATTCGATATTTTAAAAATTTAAAACTATCCCGAAAAATATTAAGAACATTCTATAGTTATTCGTAAATTTGTTTAATATTCGTTTTATTTGTGTTTTTATTTTCAGTGGTACGCAAAAAAACTCCACTTTATCACATTAGAAATAACTAACTCTAAATAAACTGTACTCTTTTACCTTATCTCAAATATAACTTTCGGTTAAAATTGACTACGCTAAAATAGTGCATACGGTAATGATTTTTTAGGCGAAAGAAAACGTTCGCCGTTACAAAAATTTCGTTTTGAAATTAGAAATCGTACCGTATAAAAACTTTATTATAAGAAACATCCCGTCTCCGAAACGTGGCGCGTTAAAAATGAGACGGCGCTACAGCCGTGGCCGAACCGTGATCCGGAATTCCGAAACCGGATTATGTTTTATGTGCCGTATTATACGGCAATATGTCCCGTATCCGGTAAATAAGTTCCGTAATAACGCAATAACTTATACGGTAATACGTCAAATTGGTGCGGCCGTTAAGTTAGATAGCCGCACGTAGGTATACGGATGTCTGTGGCAAATCAGTTTATGGGTATTGTTACGGTCGTATTTTTATAAAGATTATACGGAGAAAATATACATTTTATTCTTATCGTTGATTGATACGTTCTGTTTTATGATAGAACAATTTCGTGTCTCGAAATGGCTTATGCAGGTGTTTGTGGTAGTTTATGGACGAGATGATGTTTAGTTTTTTTTTTGTTTCAAGAAAAGTGGATCAGGTGCAGGATGGCATAAGAAGTGGGTCCCCACTTCTTAAGTCATCCTGCATAAGCAATTCGGATACACTACTATTTACTTTTAAGAGATACCCTTTGCGTAAGTGCATTGAGGTAAATCAAGATAACTTTGGATTACATACATACATATCGTCACGCCTTTCCCCCGAGAGGGCTGGTGGTTTAATACAACACCCATACTTCGCCGAACGATATTCCAGTCCTAAATGAACACCACCACACAATGAACAAATTGGTGTGTGCCGTCGGCTGGGTTCGAACTCTCTCCCTCTGGCTGGAGAGGCAGGCCTTCTCCAACTAGGCTATCATCGCTACTTTGGATTACGTCCAATAAAATTGTAAGTGTGTGTTAAAGCAATTTCCAGATAACTTGAATAATAGAGTTGTAAAGTTATACGCGAATGCGATGTATAGTGGCACGCATATAATTGTAAATCCTGATTTCCAAGATATTTTAAGAACCTTCTTGGTGGTCGTTCTTTTTGTTTAAAAGGTGGCTCTAGGTTCTCTATAGGAACGCTGCGGTTCTCTCGGCGCAGGTTGCCCAAAGCGCCAATGAAGTCTGACCTTCACAAACACTTCAAGCCTCCAACCTTTACTTTCCAACGGCCTACGTCACGCGTCATACACTCCCATCACGCGCGCAATCCTACGTGATTTGCCTCACACGTCACGCTCGTAAACCGAAAGATTAATGTCTTGTCCCTTAGTTTGCTGTAATTCAGTAGATAAGAATATGGTGCAACCTAGTTGAACTAGTCACGTTTGGGGTGGACAGCATCAGTTGAGATCGCTATCTCACCTATTAGTTTGAAAATGGCATGCAGACGTTTGACCGCTGTCAAACATCAGCATGTCATTTCCAAACGAAACAAAATGTGTTTATTGATATTTGTGGTACCAGTTTAGCTCAGCTTCGGTAAAGTGGACGAAATTGGAATTAGTTCTTTAGCTATCGTCGAAGGACGGAGCCAAATTTTAGCGTGAATGATGTTCTACGACTCTTAAATCTCCAGCTTTTACAGAGTCTTCAATAGAAATAGAGGAGACATTGAATAAAACCGAAAGTAAAGATCGAAAATGTTTGTTTGTTTTTGATTAGACTAATTATTTATCATCTATTGTAAATGAATAAGCTCCCTTACTAATAAACGTAGTACAACAGCCTTGAAATAGTTATTGAGTGTTCAGTTTTTTCCTTTCTTCTAAATTTTGAATCTCGATTTAATAAAACCGAAAACTGAATAAGTATTCCTAGGCTATTTAAAGTTGATGAGTCATCAAAGATGGGGTTCAAGAGAGTGTACAAAATATATGGAACCAATCATAAAACACGAATTCGAAAGATTTCAGATCCAATCAAAATCCTGCTTTGTTTCCAGAAGACTTCAATTATCACATCTTGATCTATAAAGTCTCTGAATCAAACTTGATACGTGCTTCCACTATAAAGAGCTAACTGCTATAGTAAAGCCAAGGCAGGCTAGAGATCTTTTGTGTAAAAGATTGGGTACTATCTCCGGGTACGATCGTATTCGTCGTAAACCCGAGAACTGACATGACGCCGGCGACGGCGATGCGATGGGCGATAAACACGCTAGTAAGGGCGTATGATCTACTAACGTGATTTATTTGACTGAAGAAGATATGTACTTGTTGGAATACTTTTAAAGGAGCTGATGCAAGGTCGTCTTCATGAGACAAGACGATCAAAGGAATATTTCCGAAGGACGAAGGAGGATCTGTTTCTAAACTCTTGCAGTTGTTCTAAGGAACTCTGCTAGGAACAACTGTAAATAAATAAATAAATAAATTCGGGACACTTCCACACACGGTCGCCTGACCCCAAACTAAGCAAAGATTGTACTATGGCTGCCAGGGACTGATATACATACATAGATATTTTTAAATACATACTTAAATAGATATTAACATCCAGACATAGAACAAACACAAATGTTCATCACATGAATGTTTGCCCTAGGTGGGAATCGAACCCACGCCCCCAAGCTCAGAAGGCAGGTTCACTACCAACTGAGCCACCGAGGCAGTCAAACTGTATTACTGTAGTATTTGAAGATAATAAGAAGATATAACAATTATTTACTATTTAAGCCAGAGAGAGAGAGGAGAGAGAGAGAGAGGAGAGGAGAGAGAGAGAGAGAGAGAGAGAGAAAAGAGAGACGTAAATAATAATTACTGGATGACAGCCAAGTTTGTTTAATAATTCGAGCATTATTGTTAAGAAGTTGAATAGGACGATGGCACAAGTGACGCGTAACATTTTCTGTCACTGCACTGCATGCGTTATCTTGATACTGCCACTAAGAAGAGCAATGCAATATTTGCATGAATTTAATAATTGCTGGTAAAAAGCTTTGCTCTACGTAAAACTTGGTATTTTTTTTTTATTAACCGGCTATATATTTCACAAGTTAAAAGAATAAGTTCCTTTATTTTGAACTAGCTGCGTCCCGCGGTTTCACCCGCGGTTAAAAAGTCCTATGTCCTATCTATCCTCTGTCCTATCCTATGTGCTATTCTAGACTATAATCTATCTCTGTGCCAAATTTCATCCAGATCTGTTCAGCCGTTCTGGCGTGAAAGAGTAACAAACATCCATCCATCCATCCATCCATACATACAAACTTTCGCGTTTATTACTATTAAGTAGGATTCATTTACAGTTTTTACCAAAACAATTCTTAAACTTTATCACCATCGCGATAACGTGCCTCTTCAATCGTAAACCAACCAAATCCGTGTCTGTAATGATGAGTCAGTTTCACTTGCTTCTGTCTCCGTCACTCTCTCGTCTGATGCAATGAGAGAGCAGTGATGGAATGATCTTTTGCTATATCATTGGTCCAGATCTATGACCGGATGCGTCCGGAGCTCCGGATCGTATCGACAGTCGTAAACACTGTATTTACACTAGAATTTGAAGAGAGGGATGAAGGAAATTGCGTTGTTTACTCTTTTTTGATCTGAGTATATGTGGTAAGTAGAACATTGTCTCTGGAACTCACTCCCAGTTAATATTAGACGTGCTCAATCACTTCATAGTTTTAAAACGCAGCTCAAACTGTTCTACTTTTCCAAACTGGGTCATTATAAGTAGACTCGTTTCCTTTTTAATATTTGTCATATTTCAATGTATTTATTAGTATATTTATTGATGTAGGTACTTGTGTATGATTATGACTGGGTAGTTTATTTGTATACCTATTTAGTAATTATTTATGTAGGTATTAGTATGTAGTTTATTATAATTCTCAAATCAGTAAGTTTATTTAACCTTAATTATTATTATTTTTCTTTAGCACACACCACCGTCCATGCTTAATCATAATGTTTTTATTCCGTCCAAAGATTGTCTGGAAGAGATCGCTCTTAAGCGATAAGACCGCGCATTGCGCCTTTATTTTTTAGTGTTTAGATTTATTTGTATTTGGTGTCAATAAAGAGTTTTTGTATTGTATTGTATTGTATTGTATTGTATTGCATTGCATTGTATTGTATTGTATTGTATTGTATTGTATTGTATTGTATTGTATTGTATTGTATTGTATTGTATTGTATTGTATTGTATTGTATTGTATTGTATTGTATTGTATTGTATTGTATTGTATTGTATTGTATTGTATTGTATTGTATTGTATTGTATTGTATTGTATTGTATTGTATTGTATTGTATTGTATTGTATTGTATTGTATTGTATTGTATTGTATTGTATTGTATTGTATTGTATTGTATTGTATTGTATAGAACTAAATATAACTTGACCGCCTCGCAGCTCCCTAATGTACTAAACTAGTAGATAAAAATCAACATACAGTCACGCCTGTTTCCCATAGGGGTAGGCAGAGACCACTTCTCTCCATTTGCTACGATCCTGGAATACATCTTTCGCTTCTCCTACTTCCATGAGTTTTTTCATACACGCTCGTCGGTTACGGGTACTCCTCACCTGGCTTTTCTTTAAAACGTCTTCGACTTGGTCAAGATATGTTCGCCAAGGTCGAACCTTATCAACTTGGCCGTTCACACAACCATCAAAAAAATCAACCATCCAAAAAAACATCGTTGACGTAGATGCAACACAGAAAGCTGGTGTAGCTTAATAACTGAAGTCGTTATTTCATGCGCGACTTGCAACAAACAGTACCCTTACCATGAGTTTTCATAGTTACGAAAACTGTTTTCGTTCTCGTTTGGCTCCATACATTTTAATATAGCGCCTCTGGCAGAAACGTTATAAAACCAGGTTGAATGTATGGAGCCAAACGAAAACGAAAAAAGTTTTTCTTAGCTATCAAAACTCTTGGTAAGCCACCTGCTAGCTTTTACGGCTGTCAGATTAGCGTTTCTTTTTAATGTCAAAACTTCGTTTTAAGTTGAAGCGCCGACAAAGTTATCAGATTTTGTTGCATAGCAACAAATATTTCAACGTTTTCTTTCCTTTAACCCTTCAGGAACATGTTTTGTAACCAAAGTAACCCTTAACCCTTTCGCTTTAGGAACTAATTTCGTAACCAAAATAAGTTTCGAATCATCAGACCCGAAAGGTACGAGTAAGTATGAAGCACAAAGAAAATGATATGCAAAATAGGGTCAGAAGCTCCGAAAAGCGTAGTCAATCATTTATTCGGCCAAGATAGCTCTAAAAGAGATGTTTCACCCCTTCAAAGAAATACCCTCAAACGACGTTACTTCTCGACCCGAGAAACGAATAAAAAAAGTCATTCAAGTCGACCTCGAAGGCGAAGCAAACTGGCGTTTTTAGATGAACGATTTTTACGCCCATTACACTTACATCCATACCAATATTATGAAACTGAAAGTAACTCTGTCTGCCAATTTGTAGACATTTCACGGCTAAACGGCTGAACAGATGTTGATGATATTTGATAATTAGTAACAGTATTTCACGAGTAAGGCTTTTGGATACGATTTTCTGGATAAACGCGAACGAAGACGCGAGTAACAGCTAGTGATTTTGTAAAAGGGGAATTACGCGTGAGCTGGTTACTCCGACTTTAGTTTGAAGTTATAATGAGTGAAGGAAAACCACGACAGTTTCTAAGGTTTTTACGCCATTTTATTTTAACCTTTCATCTGAGTCGGACTAATCTCTGGCAAAATTTTTGCCAATATTGTTTATACATAAACAGGCTTAACAGATTCAGACTTGCATTTTCGCCTTTTTGCAAAGAGGGTTAAAAAAATATTTTCTTAAGAAGCGCATTTTTTCATACCTACGGTATGAAAAAGAGAAAGGAGATATTTTTTGTCATTGTCTCTCTCGTTTCAAAAGTCATTGGAGTGAGAGTGACCAAGAAGTTTGAAAATAGAGCATCAAAAAAACGCCAGTCTGCAAAGTCGTCACTTAAAATTTTTCGTATTCAACACTGGGTGAGGGCAGGCGTATTGCTTTTCCGGCACTATTTATGTCGTACATCGAGCAAATGTGAATCTTTTGACCAGTGCAATAGAATATACATTAGAATGGTAAATCTAATCGCTAAAGATTGTAGAGCGACCACCAATCGTGCTTGCATTATAGTGTTGCGCAGTGGTGATGTAGATTACAGATATTTCGATGTTTGAATAAGTTTAATCTTATTTTTAGCGACGATAACCTGAACCTAAGTTGGAGAAGGTCCGCCTTTCAAGCCAGGGGGAGTGGGTTCAAATTAACCCAGCCGACGGCACCACCAATTTGTTCTCCGTAAACATACTCGTTTGTGCGTATTAAATGTCATCTGCTACATGGCCGGAACCCGGTGCATGGCGACATGCTCACCCCCTGTCACATTTGGGACTGAATATCGTTCGGCGAAGTGTCGCAGTTGTATTACACCTCTGCCTTGTCACTCTGTAGATAACTTTAGAGGCTCATCAGTATCTTTACTTGATCTCTTCGCTCGTCGTCTTTTTCTGGACGAAATGGCAATAGAAAACCTTTAGCCAATGCAAAGTTAGTCTAAAACGGTCGCCGGACCCTTAACGGAATCTGATGAAATTTGGAACGAAGTTAGCTTATGATCTGGAGAGGGGCTACTTTTTAACCACAAGTAAAACCGCGTGGCATAGCTAGTATCCCAATAAATCAAATCAAACTGTCTCCACGCACTGCGAAAACGACTTTAATCATGAAATACGAGTCGTATTTCATCCACAGGTAGTGTTGTATCAGGGCAGTTATCGACGTCTGTAATTTACGATGCTGAAGCCATCGTTTCATGTGAGATTGGAAAATTGAGTGCTGTGACGTCAGAAGAGGTGATTTGGTTTTAAGTTTGTCGGTGGAATTCATATTCTGAACCCCCGACGCAAAAACGACGAAGTGTTATAAGTTTGACGTGTCAGTGTGTGTGTGCGCGTGTGTCTGTTGTGGCATTGTAGCTCCGTAACCGATGTTGAAATTGTTTTTTTTTTTTGTTTGAATGGTGAATTAGTCAGGAGTATTCTTAGCTATGTTTGATAAAAATCGGTATTGATGAAAATCGATGTCGGGAGTTTTAAATTTTAAATTTATACTTGTGTAAGAAGTGATATTAATTGTTATCGTACTACCTGTTCTACTTTCCTACTTAAACTATAAAAACGAGCGGTTCGGTGTTTGTTTGTTTGTTACCTCTTCACGCTCAAGCAGATCGAGGGATTTAGAAACTTATGTTCTGGATTAACATAATAGGCTACTTTATAACCGCGGATAACACCGTAGGGCGCAGCTAGTCTACTACATTTCTTAATCGTTATTGTGTAGGTAACTTTAATAACATAAGAATTCAATTTCTGATTTTTTTACGTGAGTGATGAACATTTTCGCATCAAAAGTTTTTAATTATTTAAAGTTTCCGTGATAATTAGTAAACTTTGATTTATCGATAATCTTCAACAAAGCTTTAAGCCCATCCCTATTCGAGGGAGCAACGGGTATTCTCCACGACGGTGCCTCATTTCAGGTACCCTTTGAATGTGGAATAATACATTCAAAAGTTTTACACGTGCTTCGAATAACTGCATAAGTTTACTGTTTCGTTCTTTTCCTTTGTTTTGAAGTTATTATGGCAACCATTTTTTTAACCTCCGACGCAAAAACGGGTGTTGTAAGATTGGTGCGTGTGTGTGTGTGGTAACGCTGGCTGTTGCTCCCGAATGAATAAACCGATTTAGATTTTGTTTTTTAAAGGTAAATTAGCAGGGAGTGTTCCTATCTAGTCGGGGGTTTAAAAAAAAATATATTTTGGTAAAGGGAGCTTTTTTCCTTAAGCTTGACTTGAAAGTGAGGTGTATGACGAATATGACCGATTGCTTTATTTTATTGACCGAGCGTAGCGAAGTGCCAGTCTCTTATAGCATCTCGTAATTTTTTTGCCGTGACGATAGCGTGATGATCTTCATGATATCTGCAGACATGCTACCTAGTTTATCTCAATAGAATTGTTAAGTTCGTATATGAGTATTATTGCTAGTATTATTGTTGTTATTAATTATCCAGGTGGTAAGCCTTAGGTGGGTACCACCGCAGTGCCAGATATTCTGCCGCCAAATAGTTATGCGTAAGCGTTACTTTGTTCCGGTTTGAAGGGCACTGTAGCTAGTGAAGTTACTGCATGGGCACGTGAGACTCAAGAACTGACGTCTCACAGTGATGAGCGCATTGCAGTGCAACCAATGACTTTGTAAATCAAAGCAATGGGTAGCACCGCAACTGTTATGGGCTGGCATGACGCTTACCATCAAGTGAATGTCCAGCTCGTCTCATCACTAAACTTGTTTGTATAAAAAAAATGAACAGAATCAGACGACGAGCTTTGGAGTTACGCAGTCTTTGTTCGAGGCAAACTACTAATTCTAATCTCACTATACAAACGGGCATATTATACAAATTCATTGCTAGCTTTGGGCAATCTTATATGGAAATTCTTTAGTGTTGTGCAAAAATTTGCGGACTGTTGCAGTAAGTTGCAAAGCTCATGCAAAGTGAGGAAATATATAACCTCAAAGGAAACTTCTCATATTATTTTTTTTTTTAAATATAATTATTAGCTGTAAGTATATTGTTTAGAATGAGTGAGTGTTAAGGCGGAGACTGACTGAAGCAGAATCTCGTAACGTACCTAGTTTGCGTTTCGGTTTGCCGAACCGTTCGCCGTATCCAATCAACTAGCTGACCACTCGCCACGGGCAGGCGAGGCTGTCGTGCTCGCTCGAGGCTGCCAGCCTCGAGTGTAGGTGCCGACGGGCTCGGCTCGGTTCAATGAATTGATATGGCGAACAGTTTGGCAAACTGAAACGCAAACTTGATACCTTACGAGGTTCGGCTCCAGCGAGTTTCAGCCTTCAGATTCTGAAGATGATGTGAATGACAAAGCGAAGAAGAGAAGTCTGTTACCACCAGGCGAGCAGATAAATGAAAGTCACGCCTTTCTCCCAAAGATGCTGGCAGAGGTGTACTACGCCCACACTTAGCCGATCAATATTCAGTTCCAAATGTGACAGGGGGCAAGCCTGTCGCCATACACCGGGCTCCAGTTATATAGCAGATGACTTAAATACGCACATACGTTCACACAATGAAAATTGATACGTGCCTTTGGCTGGGTCCGAACCCGCTCCCTCTGGCTTGAGAAGCGAACCTTCTCCGACCAGGTTATCATTGCTTCATAAAATAGAAAGTACACTAACTAAAACTTAATTACGTAAGGTAATGGACAATAATAGCTAAAATTATCAAATCCAATAGATAACAGACAGATTCTAATCATAATAATAAAGCTATTTCAGTTAATTAATCTGTATTAAGATTACCTTGATAATTGGCTTGCCTGTTTAATTAATAATTAAGATTTCTGAATACGTTACTGAAATAGAACCGATGTCTACTCATTACTAATTATTATTGCTAATTATTATCAAATCCTGTAATTGATACGTGATGCTGTATGGATTACCCGGAAAGCTAATATTGAGCAAAATAATTAGACGTATCGTTACTAACATATTTGATAGGCAAGTCTAATATTATATTGTGTTTGGGAAAATTTAATGATTGATTGACGTACAGGCTGAATCAATGGTATTACCATGGTACAATAATGTACTCCGCGAAGCTTAAGATTCAAGATTCAAGATATTTTATTTGCAACCATACAGTATAAGATGTCAAAAAATATGAGTACATAGTCCAATGGACCCTGTCCACTCCACTAAGTAGCGTAAGTAGCGAGTATATAATTATATAGTAGGATAGGACAATATGGAATGACCTTCCCCGAAGGTTTTTCCCCCGTGTGAAAACATGGAGCGATTTAAAAAAGGGTGTCTAGTCTACAAATTCCTCTTCGGGCTGCCAAATACATCAACAGCACCGCTAGTGTTGCAGTTGTCCATAGACGGCGGTACCGTTTACGATCAGGCCTAATCTTGACTCTCGAGATGTTTCTTAATCACTCTCACTCCTATAACTTTTAAAACGAGACAGACAATGCCATAAAAATGTCTCGACTTGTAAGAATAGGCATCCAGGTAGAACGTTTGCTTCTTATAAAAAAAGGAATTTTATCTTTTATTTTACCAATAGAAAGATACATGATCATTTAGTTCCATTTGATTAAGCAATGAAGCTCCGGAAAGATGAGCTAGTAGGTTCCTAAAGAAAGACTTCAACATGTTTCGAAGAGTTACAAAAACTACTTACTGGGACCTACAGTTTGAGATTCGTCCTGATTAAGGCGAGGCTTTCCCAGAACTTTAGGTATTTTACTCAACCTCAGGCCGCACTTTTTGGGAGCGCGACGTATTCATTCACGCGACACAAAAGTTGTATGCGATGCGCCGCGCGCACGTCTTTCACCCGTCAGTCACATTATGGTATCGAGTACCTAAACACCCATTTTTTAGGAAATCGAAATTTCGCTTGAAATGCCGTTCGAGCCAATATACAACAAATCTCATGTCCACGAGTTGTTGTATTTTTGATGTGTAAGCAGTCGTGGCATTAGTTTCATTTTACCTGTAGTGTCATTATTTCCATTTTATCACACTTCACACTCATAAATACAAAAGATTGCGAGTGTGTGTGGAAGTTAGGTATATACTCGTATTTTACTTATTCATACCTAAACGGCTAGACGGATGAGGATGATATTTGGAACGGAGTTAGCTTATGCCCTGGATTGACACATAGGTGACTTGTTATACTTATTAGGACAAATACTTATACAGGGTGTTGGAATGATTGTGTAACTACCGGTATTCATTAAATAATACAACATGGTAAATTTCATTATTTTTGGGTATATTGTATAACAATGGTAATAACAATTTTAATTACCTTAATTTACTATTAGGTGCGTACTAATAATATTGTATGGTTTGTTAAATGTTACAAAGTTAAAAAACTACACGATTCAGATATAATTTTGAACAATAATTATGAAAGAATCGAGTAAATTTATACCGGATACATACACTGGGTACGTAGTGGCGGACATTCTGCTAGTACTAACAAAACATCCAATACAAATACATATGCATATACATATCTATTATAATTGTTTATACAAGTATAAACAACTATAATATATATTTTTGATACAATTGAGCTATAGGTATGTAGTATTATTATTTTGTTCTTTGCAATAGTTGTAGAAGCGATGGCAGCCTAGTTGGGAGAAGGTCCGCCTCTCAAGCCAGAGGGAGCGGGTTTGAACCCAGCCGACGGCACGCACCAATTTGTTCATTGTGTGAACATATGTGCGTATTGTATGTCATCTGCTCCATAACACGAGCCCGGTGTATGGCGACAGGCTCGTCCCCTGTCACATTTGGGACTGAATATCATCCGGCGAAATGTGGGTGTTGTATTACACCTCTGCCAGTCCCCTCGGGGGAAAGGCGTGACGATATGTATGTATGTCTAGCCATAAGTTCTGTTGCCATGAGCCTATTTTAATGTAATTAATGTAATTGATCTGTTTTTTTATTATTTTTGCTTTGTATTTTTATTGTTTTTATTATTATATTACGGTTGTCTACAGCAGCCGGCATTATGCTGAGTTGGGACCGGTTTGTGGCAAAAACTTTGTTCTTTTTTTTATAATTGTGTAATTTTTATTTTGTTTGTGTATGTTTTTGCTACAAATAAATATATGTCTATGTCTATGTCTATGTCTATGTCTGTTACAAATGAAAATGCATTTATTATTTTATACAGTAATGTAATGTTAATAAAAGTAATATGTACACACATGTATTGAAGTCTTAACAAAAATATAACTATTATTTTATTCAAAATGACCACCTTTGGCCTTGATACAGGCCTTTAGTAGTCGGTCTGGTCAAGAATCTATAGATTTACGGACTGTTTCCATGGGAAATTTAGCCACTGCTTGCTTCAAAGATTTCTTAAGTGACTCGACGTCGGCGTGTCTTTTAGAGCAGGCCATGCCTTTTAAAACTGACTATAATTTGTAGTCCAGGGAGTTTCGATTTGGACTAGAGGAGGGCCAGTCTTCAGCCCTTATAAAGTCCGGAACATTGGCTTCCAGCCAGGCTTGGATAGTGCGCGCCTTGTGACCAGGTGCAGAGTCTTGTTGGAAACTCCACAATAGATTTTTAAAAAGTGTATTGCTAACGGGTTTTGTAACACCGTCTAAGACAGTCTCTTGATACACTTTGACTGAATCAATTCCAATGTCATCAGAGTTTATTACATTCTCTTGAAGTACTCTCCTGCAAAAAAAAATCGAAGATAAGTATTCATGTAGGTAGGTATTACTACGTAAATCACTACTAGATATACCACTAGGCCTGGTATTTAGTCGTTGTGTAGTTCAGATTGCTCAGTAAAAATGAAAGTATGAACGTCGTCCCGTATCTTACCTAACATCCTGTATAGTCAAAACTTAGCGAAGATGCGCCACCCTGCATGTTACAAAAGCTAGGTAGGTACTTACGTTTCGTCAATTCCAATGTCATTGGAGTTTGTTACATTTTCATGTAGTAATCTGTAAAAAAAAAAACTGTAACTGTAGGTAGGTATAACTACATAAATATCACTAGTAGGTATACCACTAGGCCGGGTATTTACATCCTGAATACACGTAACGAGACAAAAAAGTGTCTATGATGATGTATGATATTTGAAAGCACTAAAACGAATATAAGTAGGTACTCATCGATTTGTTGTTCATCATCTGACTACAAAAGCAATGCAAGAAATGTCGATTCTAGTAAATAAAAACAATGATTACCAACTTAGTCTAGTAGAAGTTTATCTACTTACCGACGTTTGCTCCTTGACTCGTACGATTTTCTAAAAGCCAGACTTGAGCATTTTTTTCTTTTATTGTGTTTGTTACCCATTATGGTAAAACTAAAAGCTTGGTTGGTGTTGGTGTGTGCGGCACTGCGGAGACACAAAAATTTGGCACACGTCCGGCGTCGACGGGGTCTGCGAGCGGACTGGCGGTCACGTAAACGCGCCTTTTTACCATGAATTCATGATAAAAAAATCATATAAAATTACCATATTAACTTTTTAACATTTTTATTAATGATTCCACTTTTTTATTGCGTTGTAATTCGTAAAAAAAATTAAAAAAGCAATATGATTTGTAACAATGAAGTCGCAAATCGTATTTAAAATACCAAATAGAGGTGACTTTGGATTTTTTTTCTATCGAGTGAAGTTATTCATAACATGTATCAGATTTATGATTCCACTTATAAACATGCTCGAGAATAACATATATTTTTTACACAATAAAAACCATGGTTTATCTTAGAGGAAAGTTCATTCTTGCTAGACGTTTTCTGGCCAGGATCGCCTTAAGCAAAGTTTGAGTGGCTGACTTCTGACAGCAAACGATATGCCAAAAACTGAGTACGTCTACGCGAAAAATTTAAGATGTCTTAAAGAAAGGCCAGGGGGGCGATTCAGTTAATCATAGCCGATGCTTAACTGAACCGTTGACGTTGCGTTTGTCAAAAATAAGACGGCTGGTGAACGGCTCAGCATCACTAATGGTTCACAAGCGTGTGAGCTAGAGCTCGACCGCTGCTCCACCCGGTTAAAAACGACTGACGTCACTGCTACGTAGCTAGGATGTTACTGCGGGGCGTTTAACTGGGGCCACCTCAATTCCATAAAATTGTATCTATAGCTCTTTGCATCTTAATACAATTGCAATATTACCTACACCAAAGATTTACTATATTATGAGTTATTTGCTGTTTAAGTTATAAGATAAATACGTAATAACAAGGCTGTAGGTAGTTAATAAAAGTATAAGTGTGGTGAAAATCTATTATTTTTACATTTAGTATCATCATTATCATCGGCATATCAAATGTTGACCCATTTCAGAGCGTGAGCGTTCTACTGAACGACACGTGACACGATCTTCTGCTTTAAGCATCCACCTAAGCAGCTGTTTATCGCTCCACTCGATGGCAGAGTGCTTCAATCTAAGTTTGCTGATTCTCGGTATCCACTCTTAAAATAATAACACATTTCGGTCTTTCTACGAGCATGACCATTTCATTTTCATATTTGCCAGTTCAACTTGCTAAACCTTTGCTATGTTGGTTGTCTTAGTTCTACGACGGATTACCTCATTTTGGATTTTATCTTTAAGAAAAACTAGCATCAATGCTCGCAGTGTTTTAAACCTATGAACTAGCTTTATTGGTTAGTGTCTTCGTTTCGTTGCTGTAATGTAATTAGCTCAACATTGATATGGAGAACGAAGCAAGAACCTACTCATATCTCATAGAGAAAAAGCCCTCTCCCCCTAACTGTACCTAAATACACCACTGATTTATTTAGCACAACGTCATTCATTCCCATGGTTCCTTTGTCATTATCAAAGTTACTGTCAATTTTGAGTGACAAAACCGAATTCCTTCTTCGAAAACAAAAAAAGAAACGAAAGCGCTGACCGTTATCATGTGCCGCTAAGATGTGCGGCAAGGATACATAGTATTCTGTGCCAGTAATTTTCTAAGCTACATAGGCTAGATCTAGACAGACTAGCAGGAATCAATAGTAAATATTAGGAATCAGCTACTACTAGTAGTAGTTCGTCTCATCGTAACTCCTGCATAGGTATTCACAATCATTCAGGAACGTTTCCGTTTGAATACCAAAAATTTTAAACTCAAATTATTCGAATCTCAGTCCGTTTTCATAAGTTTTTAAATGTGATTCAGTCTTCCGATCGCATTTATGCTTGATTCCCTATTCCAAAATTTATAAAAGTAGGCTGAGAGTCGAACAATTTAAGTTTTAAATTTGTGGGATCCGATCGGAAAAGTTTTCGAATCTGATTCTGAATAGCAACCTCTAGACCAATTTTGTCTCACATTCGAACTTAAAAATTGTTTGCACGAACTACTTGCCTGCAAAATTTCATACAAATCGGATTGATCAACAGAACATACTCAAGTTGTCATCGATCGAACAGTTAATGCCAACTTTTGCTTTCGCTCGATCAATATATAGACGGAAATATTACTTTTTGTATCTCAGGATCCTAGGACCTACTTACACGAATATAGAAGGTATATAGAAGGCTTTATATTATTTGAACACCTACCTACAAAATTAACACACACCAAAACTACATTATAAATTGTTTAATACATTAAATAAATAAATCACGCTCACACAAACAAAGCTCACTAGCTATAACAAAGTCCGAATAAAGCTTTCATTTAACATTATAGGCTACTTTTTAACCGTGAGCAACACCGCAAAGTGCAGCAAGTAATATCAATCATTATATTATCGATAACACACTTTTAGTCTTTTTTTTTATGTACTCGCTCTATTGTTGGGCTCTAGGCTTAGCAGAACTCGCATGCCTAAGCGACAGCCTAAGCGTTTTTTCATAGCTTCTGCTCCGTTTTTATTCAGTTTTGTCTGCTTTAAAAGCTATAATAACATCGAAATATATGGTATTTATTGCAGTCGCTCCGTATGTTATCACTTCTAGGGCATTTTTTGTGAAAGTCGTGTAATCATTTCATTTTAAATAAAACGAAAACGATCATCTGAAATATGAGAAAAAAATGGATTAGTTCATAAATGTACATATTTTTTTAGTTAATTCCCTAGATGGCTTAAACATAGGTATACATAGGTCACTTTTTGAGCGCAAGTAATATCGCAAGGCGCAGCTAGTAAAGTAAGTACAAATAATAGTGATCATCATAGCATGGGAGCAACTCGCCTATCAGTCGATACTAAACTGAGCCATCGACGTTGAATTTGACTGCCTCGGTGGCTCAGTCAGTAGTGGACCTTCTTAGAAGGCGCGGGTTCGATTCCCACCTAGGGCAACCATTTATGTGATGAACTTTTGTGTTTGTTCTATGTCGGGGTGTTAATATCTATATAAGTATGTATTTAAATAATGTATTTAAAAAAAATAGGTTCAGGGCAATATCACTGTCTCTTAAACGTACCAGCTTGGTACCATCAATGCTTCACAAACATAACACGTTTGTGAAGCGTTGATGGCACCAAACAATCGATGTTGCATTAACCATAAAAAAGAGGACGATGATCGGCTCAGTATCACTGTCTCTTAAACGTATCAGCTTGGTACCATCAATGCTTCACAAACATGACACGTTTGTGAAGCGTTGATGGCACCAAGCAATCGACGTAAAAAGGACGAGAATCGGCTCATTACCACTGTCTCTTAAACGTATCAGCTTGGTACCATCAATGCTTCACAAACATGACACGTTTGTGAAGCGTTGATGGCACCAAGCAATCAACGTAAAAAGGACGAGGATCGGCTCATTACCACTGTCTCTTAAACGTATCAGCTTGGTACCATCAATGCTTCACAAACATGACACGTTTGTGAAGCGTTGATGGCACCAAGCAATCAACGTAAAAAGGACGAGGATCGGCTCATTACCACTGTCTCTTAAACGTATCAGCTTGGTACCATCAATGCTTCACAAACATGACACGTTTGTGAAGCGTTGATGGCACCAAGCTGTTGCCCGTCTGCTTCTTATGATAATAGGCACGTCAACGGTCCATTTAGGCATCAGCTCAGTTAATCATCGGACGAGCAACGGGTCAGTACCACTAGCGCTTCACACACGTGTCACCTGTAGTCTAGTTGGCCACGTTTATGAGTACTAAAACGTGGCCAACTAGACTACAGGTGAGGGTGATATTAATAGTTTACATTTTTATTGTTATTAACACAAGCTTTTATTTAATTTGCAATGTATGTATGCATGTATGTATGTATGTACTTATGTGTGTATGTATGTATGTATGTTACTATGTTTGTTCGGGTGGAATCTGGCAACTCAATTTTGAAGCAGATATCTCGAACCGATTGAGCTGAAATTTTGCATACACGCATGGTACACCATGCATACAATGCATGGTTAGCTATATGATGTCATTCTAAATCCCACATGGCGGAACACCCTCAATGGCGGACAAGTTTTTTTCAATGCACTCGTATAAGATACATACATTCATATGTGCATACATATCGTCACGCCTTTCCCCCGAGAGGGCTGGCAGAGGTGTAATACAACACCCACATTTCGCCGGACGATATTCAGTCCCAATGTGGCAAGCCTGTCACCAAACACCTGGCTTCAGTCATGTAGCAGATGACATACAATACGCACATTGTTCACACAATGAATAAATTGGTGCGTGCCGTCGGCTGGGTTCCAACCCGCTCTCTCTGGGTTGAGAAGCGGGCCTTCTCCAACTAGGCTATCATCTCTTTCACTCTTGTAATAACATGGGTATAAAATGAAAAGGCTTGCTGAATATTACACGAAAAATAAAGTGACGTCACTCTAAATCCAATATGTCGGTCTTCTAAAGCTGGTGGACTAAGCTTTTTAAACTTTCATACAATATGGGTATCAAATCAAAGAATTTCATGAGAATACGAATGCGAGTTAAATTTGAATGTGACCGGCAAACGACCTTGCAACAATTTTGCGTTTAGTGAGATGAACAGACTAAGAAACCTGTCGAGCGAAAGCTAAAATCAAAAAAATAAATAAAATTTAAAAAAAAAACAAGCTGTTATTTAAATGCGCTTAAAGAATAAAACAAACTTTTGCTACTACTTATAACTTTTACTAGCAACTTATAATATAAATTGTGTAATGGCGTTCTAAGCTATTAGTAAAAGTTTTATAGGAAAAGAAAAATTATTTATTTCTTTTTAGCGCATTAAATAAAAAGCTTCTTTTTGAAAATGAATTTTTACTTTTAATTTATTCAGACTAAAAAAATATATTTATTAAGCAAGATACTCGCCTCTGAAACCTCGCTTGGCTCGGTCAATAAGCACGTGCAGTATTAATGGAATATCCACCTGGACCACGTCCAGTATGAGGCTTATTCGCGCGTTTGGTAACGGACCTACGTCATGGCACGGCCCATTATCTCGTCCAACCTGTCTGCCAGAGGAGTTACATTCCATTTCCACCAAGTAGCCACTAGCACATAAATATAATATGGTATTACCTAGTTGTAAGTCAATATTTGTGAGACAGTTATCTAATTATATTTAAAAAATAACTGCCCTTTAGTTTCTTGCCTGTTCTTCTGAGTAGTGGCTCTTTTTCCGAATAAGGTGGTCGTGTCTATTATAAAACTTTGACGTTCATAAGTATATCTTTGATACCCAAATTGAATAAAAACGTTTTGACTTTGACTTTATTGATATAGGCACTCGTACCGCCACCAGTGACTCATTTACTCCTGTTTTTCAAAAATCGCAAAGATTATATTATCATTTTCATCATTTTCATGATAATATCATTAGATAATAATTGATATTTTTAAAAGATAGGCAATGTAATGAAGTTGGCAGCGTACTGACACCTTTTATCTTACGTAGCTTCATAACACACACAACCCTTGTCCGATTTGACTAAATACAACATCTCGTAGCTGTCCCGGGAAAAGTTGACGTGCGGTGCTGAGGACTGTGATGAGTTCCTCTGGAAAAGCCGGGACCCTCCATCAAGAACTAAGGCAAACCAGCGAGGGGGAAATTTTCTATCCAGCAGAAATGTGCTAAAAATTTGCGGTGCGAATGAGTGGTTTAAGTGAAGAAATGTATAGTTACTTATTATCATTTTGGTGGAGTTTTTCCTCGAAAATCTCCGGTGGTTCCCTTCGTGGGAACAAAGTGTCACACTTTATTTTTGGTTTCTGGTCTGTACTTAGCTATTCACGCTGTCATGCATGTATGTGTGCGAATGATGCCAGTCACTTTCCTTACTTTCACCCTGTAAAATAATTACGTACTTACTACATTCTACGATTAGGAATAACTTTATTAAGAACTATTAAACTATTAAATTTATAAATATATTTGTAAGTAATTAAATCTATTGGTGTTTTCTTTAGTTGTCATGAGTTGTCATTCAAATACAAAACAAAAATCTCGACAGCTGAGAAAAGCTGTGGGTTTTCCGCGAGTTTCGATGGTTGGCGAAAACTTTTTTGTTTTCGTTTGGCTCCATAACTTAGTTCCTTAGACATATTTCGTCTAAATAATACTACTGTATTGGATGTCTGTGGTTTCATAACGTTTCCGCCAGTAGCGCTCTATTGAAATGTTTAGAGCTAAAACTGAAAACAAAAAAAAGTTTTCTTAACGATCAAAACTCAAGGTAAGGGCCAACTATAGTCCTGTTCAATTATTTAAATTCAAAATTGCAGACTCTCCTAATTGCTCTTGTGGTTAAGTGTAAAGTTCCGCTTCCAATACACATTTCTTCTCTGCTCTCATTCCCAAACAAAAAAATCGTTTTTTCATAAGCTAATGTTATTCAGTCCAATAAATTTCGTCTACTTTTCTTTTTATTTTCTTTTTCCTTTAATTTCTTCTATAGTACTATCTACCTCACCAGGATTATTTTTCTCCTTTTCTTTTTATATCAATTACTATCGCCTCCCTCACTGTTGATGGCAAAATTGCCCCAAAACCCTAAGGGGCAGAGGCCACTACAAACAAAAAAAAAAAGCCGAGTTTTGTAGGAAACACGCAAAGTAGTATTTAATAATGCTTGTTTAATTTACCCACGCTCATGCACTAGGTATAGCAAACCGGTAAAGGTTAATAATCCACTATTATTATTCCTCGGAGAATCACAAGTTTTAGTAAATAATTTAAATTCATGACACCATCTTTTCGGTTCCCGCCAAAAACTCCTTAACAGTAAAAAAAGGTGCGCTCATCCGTGGTTATTCCATGGTCATTCCATGGTGCGACGTGCGCTCCGATCGAGGCAAATAGTGTCAGAATCATATTGCCACTCCATTGCATCTACATTATGTAATACTAGCCGCGCCCCGCGGTGTTACTCGCGGTTAAAAAGTGATCCAGGGTATGAGCTACCTCATTATCAAGTTTCATCAAAATGCGTCCATCCGTTAGAGCGTGAAGATGTAACAAACATACACACTTACACAGTCACAAACTTTCGATTTTATAATATTACTAGCGACCCGCCCCGGCTTCGCACGGATGCAATGCTGATACTAAATACACTACAGAAAAACTGTGAACGTTGTATATAAAAACATGCGGCCCGCTCTGGCTTCGCACGGGTATTATAAACAAAAAAACGTTGTTGTGGGATATCCATAAGATATAGACATATGTATACCATCGAGGAGTTTTCTGTAGACCTTTTGAATGTGTACTAATAATTAGTACGAGTACATTATTTTGATAAATCTCGTAGGGTTCAGCCTGCGTTTGCAATTTAAGCGGAAAAAAAATTGATAATTAACGACATCACATTAGAAACCTCAAAAATAACAGTATTTATCCACTATTTAATGGATGTTATTTTAGATATAAACCTTCCTCTTGAATCACTCTATCTATTAAAAATAAACCGCATCAAATTCCGTTGCGAAGTTTTAAAGATTTAAGCATACAAAGCGACAGAGATAGGGACAGAGAAAGCGACTTTGTTTTATACTATGTAGTGATAGTGTAGTATTGTGATTACTTATCAGTAGCTTCTGTAGCCCAGTGTTGTCAACTTATTATAATGAATTTTCCACCATAGTATGAAACACAATAGCTTGATAAAATAGTGTTTGAAACAAATATAGCTTGATACCATAGAATATCTGCTCCCTATCTCGATACGTGGGACAGCCAATAACATGGTATTTTATGAGTAAGGGTTGTGTTGCAAAAAATATATCCTAACGGCCCATACTTACTGATATTATACACTGTCTCGATGGATCAGTCGGTAGTGAACATGCCTTCTAAGCTAGGGGGCGCGAGTTCGATTCCCACCTAGGGCAAACATTCGTTAGATGAACATTTGTGTTTTTTCTATGTCTGGGTGTTAATTTTTAATTTAAGTGCGTATTTAAAAATATATGTAAGGTCAGGTCGGGTAAGAGGAACGGCGGGGAAAGAGGAACAGGGTGCCCTATCTAATAAGCCGTAAAGGATAGCGCTATGGTCACTATGTCGGTTAAACAGACAAGGAAAATCGGTTCCAATGGTCGTTAATAGACGTCGCTGTGACGTTCCAACGCAAAAAGAAAGTTCAAAAATGTTTGTCAGTTGTCAAATCTCAGAATGCAAGTTGGACACGAAATTTTTCTTCGCATTAATCTGGTAAAAAATAGCGTGTTTGAGATCAGTTTTTTACACCAATACGACGATAGAGCGGTAAGTTTTATTTTTTAATCATATTCAAGGCTGTAAACTACAAATAAAACCAAATTTCAATGCATTCAAAATCCTACCCTCCAAAAACACAGTTAGGGTAAGAGGATCTAGCAAAGGTGGTGTAAGAGAAACGTATGTTCCTCTTACACCATGGCAGAGGTGACAAACCGTTACCTATCGAGAATTGTGATACCATTTTCAGATTTGAAAAAGGTAGGAAGATTTGTATTTTTTTTAAACCGTTTGCCCAATACGAGGATAATGTTTTTCGGATGTATATTTGTATGTAAGTATATAGGTATGTATGATTATATCTTACCTACTAGTGCCACATGACCGCTTTTGACGTGTGAGGTGTCGGTGCATGTTCTCATGGAAAATTGTTCTAGGCATCAATGAGACACTTTGTTTTAATGGTGATTTTTTTTTTATACGTCAAATATTAATGGTCAACTTGAAATATGTATTATTGAAATCTAAGTAAAAAATAAAAATAAAACTTTCGCATAAAAAGTGTATTTACTCGTATTTGTCTTAAACGTATTCAGAAAAGCTGATATACAACATGCCGAAACATAATATGAGAACGACAAATAGAGGCGCTACTAACACACAAGAACAGTTATTGGATGCTGTTAAAGCAGTAAAAAATGGCACCATCACTGCATACATGGCCTCTTTAAAACCCGGAAGAATCTTTATTACTTCTAGAAGGAGAAAAATAGGATATGTACAGGGCGGACATTGTTTCCGAGCTACCAAAACCCACAATTGCGCGTAGAGGACAACAATTTAAAAAAATGTCTTTTATTCCCTTTAATGTACGGTAGAGCTCATTGATAATTTGTGATCTCTAATGAAAACTTGAGACTGATTAAACAATGTAAGGTTCAGATACTAAATATAAAAAATAAATCCGAGCCGCGTTGTTTTAAATTTGTCACCCCTGACTTTGACTTATATGTTCCTCTTACCCCGAAATTGATTTATACTCTTTTTTATCAAAACTGTACCTTATTATAAAACTGTAAAAATCAAATTAGGCAGAAATCGTATTACTTGAGAATAAAATAACCGATATATCCTCATTTAACGACTTTATAAAGGCAATATGACGACTGTTCCTCTTTCCCTAAAATCGGGGGAAGAGAAACGTTAGCACAACCTGAGTGTTTTTTAATGTAGCACTGTAAATATTAAAGTAAGAATAACGCCGTTTAAACCACTCAAAGCTAAAACATGAACATAAACATAGTAATAATCATAGTTCTTTTAAAATATCAACTTTAGTTGCTAGAGCGCAAAACATTCACCTCATGATAAAGTATGTTCCTCTTACCCAACCTGACCTTATGTATATCAGTCTCTGGCCATCATAGTACAATTTTTGCTAAGTTTGGGGTCAGACGACAAGTGTCACCGTGTCTGCAAGTGTCCCGAATATTATTATAAATAAAAAATCGATAGTAGCTCTGCCAGTTTTTAGGCTTTTCGCGGCTAAATGGCCAAACTGATCTTGATGAAATTTGATAATTAGTTACAGCATTTGACGAGGAAGGTTATTGGATACTATTTACTGCTAACAGCTAGTTTTTAATGAAAACCAATTTGCAAATACTTTATAGTCTGACCCACGACTTCAGAATTCAGAAAATAGTATCCAATAACCTCCTCGTAAAATACTGTTACTAATTTTCAAATTTCATAAAGATCTGTTCAGCCGTTTTAGCCGTGAAAAGCCTACAAACATACAGACAGAAATACAGATAGAGTTACTTTCGTTTAATATTATAAGTAAAGTATGATATGGATTTCGAGCTTTATTATTTACTTATAACAAAAAAAATGTTTCAATGTAAATTTTTAACATATTTTTACAAACCAGAAACTGAATAGGTTTTTTATAAAAAAAGAAGCATAATAACAAATCCAACATAAGGTTTAATTCTCAAACAACCAACTTTGAAATTAACAAATCCTACAATGTCCGACCACACCACACCACCGAAAAAGATGGCGCGCTCCTCTTGGTGCTTCTCAGGCAAGGAGTTTCCCACCATGCAGGTCCCGTCATCGTGACGTCAGCAAGGAGGTTTTGCTTAACATTTCTCATAATATATTATCACCACACCTTTCTCCCAAAGAAGATGGCAGAGGTATATTACAACACCCACACTTCGTCGGTCGATATTCAGTCCTATGAATGTGACTGGGGGTGAGCTTGTGGCCATACAACCGGCTCCGGTCATGTAGCAGATGACATACAATACGCACACAATATTCACACAATGAACAAATTAATGCGTGCTGTAAGCTGGGATCGAAACCACTCCCATCTGGCTAAAAGTTTCTTAAAGGTCCCTAAAAGTTTTTTAATATTTAATAATCGCGGATTACCCCTATTACCTATTATAGATAGGTAGTGTAAGTATACTGTATCCGGAACCCAAAAAACCCTGAAAACTGCAGTCTGTCAAGTTGCGGTCTTATGTTATAAATTAAAGTTATGCGCGTTTTAAAACACCATCTGCTGCGCAATTAAGAAATTAATATAAATTTAAATTTGAACATAATATTTTATTAATTGTTTTCATGAGCATTTATTTGCAAACGAAAAAGGTTTGCTAGGAATTGGAGACGTTAAGTTTAGTTTGAATTCTGAATTTTTAGTGTAATCCCCAATACTCTTTAGAAAAAACATAACCCTCTTTCTTGCGCAGTCGGGTAACAATAAGAGGTAAGAACAAAAAAACCATTAAATTCATACCTAATTGTATTGTTTTATTGTTTCTAGTTCACAACCAAATTTTAAATTATTCTGTGTAATTTTATTAAGTTTAAAGCCTTCCTCTTTCTGTATTGTCAACTAGTGACGTGATTTATTTTCAGACCGAGCGACGCGGCAACGCGATGAACCACAGTAACTAAGCGACACTATACAGTTGAGAGACGCAAATATACGGGAAATAATTTATTGAAAGGAACTTCAAAAATTTCAATACTCCGGAATTTATTTACATCATCACCATATACAGTACTGAAGGATTTTGTTTCCATGGTCATGAAAGCTTTTAAAAAAAAACTTGAGTATTTTTGCCGGGAATCAGAAAAAGGCAATTTTTGTTTATTTTATTAAACTGTGTTTCTTTGAGTATTCAACTAAAATAATGGTGGTGTAATAACCTTTATCGATTTGTTAAAATGCACGAGTGTCCGCAATTGATACAAAATTAGTAACGCAACTTTTACTTTTTTGCCAAACAAAGTACCTAGTGATTTTGTTGAATGTGTGATCTTCTAATTTTTCTGCAGGAAACAAGTGACTCATTGAACAAAAATACAAGTCCTCTACAAGAGGACAAACATCGACGCGAAAAGTCCAGAACCCGATAAGTAATCCAGTGAATCCTGTAAAGAATTTTTTATAGTAAATTACTGAAGTGCACATATTGTGTCAGCCTAGAGAGTTTGATATAATCAGTCGGCCCGGTCGAATTAGCGCCGCGTAGGTATATGGAATGGTAAAGGTAAAGTGGTAAAGAGATAGTACGTTAACTAGGGCCACAACTGAGTATACTTTGTTCCTACTCTCACTAGACCTTTGAGAATGCTAATGAAAAATTATGATATAAAATAGGACTGTTTATTCCCAAGAAACTGTTCCAGTGCCCACTCTCATCTCTCCTTGTTACATTCCGTTATTCTATGCTAAACACATATCTACTTTCGTTCATATTGTTGCATTTTGTCAATATCATAGAAGATGTAGGTAAATCAATTAAACTTTCATGTTGGTATTATGTATCTATATTACATACTCTTTGGTATGATGTATTTTAACAATTTGACTTGATTTATGTCAAATAGGCAAGGAAAATTTGTTCCTAGAAAAATAGCATACGTCCATGGAAAATAGTAATAGATTTCTAATTACCTATTTATTTTACAGGTTTTCAGGTTATGTAGGAGAAAAAAACAGAAAAGGAAGAAACAAATAAAGTACTAGTTTTATTTTTAGCAAGAAATATGAAACGTACAATGAGCAAAAGAAAGAAGCATAAATAGGTTTTTACATAGTTTTTCCAAATAAACCATAAGTTGATGTAGAGCTATTTATTAAACTTTAGACATTATTTAATGCTATTAAACTATTGTTTTAGTAGGTATTGTTTTAAGACAATGTCGAAGATAGAACCAAGTGAAGGAGAAAAGTAAGTATACAGGGTACCTATTCCTACCATTCGAGATATTTTCTGGTCTTTGTCTATCTCGCTTGAAAAGTCGAGAGTGAAGGTGACCAGATCTCATCTCACGCGTCAAGAATAGGAGACTAGGCTGACGTCACCATGAGGGAGTAGGACATATAATGGGTAAGAGCGAGGTTAAGAGTGAGAGAGAATATTAGATTTATTTCTGTATGTTGGTGTAGGTGACACGTTGGTGACACGTTAGTGACACGTTGGTGACACGTTAGTGACACGTTGCTGAAGCGTTTGAATCTATGGGTAGGTTTTATTTTTAAAGAAACTAGAGTAGCGTTTTTTTTTGTTCTCCCGCATAGGGGAATTTGGCGTCGCACGTCTTGTGCATTTGCCAGTATCAAGTTAAAAGAGGAACGTTCAAACTCTACTTTTTCATTCACGTCATAGACAACATAGATTCCATAAATATTTAAATACCTGAATTACGGTTTAAAAGTCTGTGGTTGCAATGCCGTAGCCGGTGCAATATTGGCTTCTGACATGGCTTTATTATTATTGTTGTTACTTTGTCTACTAGAGCAAACAGCTGAGACCTACGGTTTAACGTGCCATCCGAGCTACAGTAGCACTCTGTTGTAAATGCCACTTGCGGTCACCCATTCGAACTCACGATGTCGTCTGTTGTATAAAATCGGTGATCGGTTATGAGCGCCCAGTACCTAGTAGAATTAAGCTGTGACCAGTACAACTTTACTGTAATATTAATTTGTTAAGTACATTGACATCCCATTTGGTTAGGTCTAAGCATTTTTTCGCAACCGGCCGTCCCAATAATTTATCGTTGCCGGTTCCAATAGCGGATAGCGTGCTAATAGCCTGATAGCTAAACTTCTTTGAAACTTCATGATTGATTGACTTTATCAATGACCAGTCCCTCAGAATAATAACTAAAGCAATAATAACTAATAACTACTGCTTCATGTTCTAACAGACTCACGTTTGCAGAAAAAATTGCTTTTGCTCTACCGGCGGAGCCTGGGTGGATCTAAGTGGCCTAAGAGATAACGTAACATGTCGTCAGAAAAAAAAATAGGTCTGTTATATCGCCACACCCTGCCCTCTGATAAGGAAGGGGGACGTCACGCCTTTTCCTCGAAGAGGTTGGCAGTGGTCATATCGTGGTCATATTTCCGAATCTTATGGCTAGGTACATGTTTTAATAAGTTTGACTGCATGTTTAGTGAGTTAATTGTGTAAATTTTAATTTTTAATATACTTACTCGTACCTATTTAATAATAAAATATACATACTTATCGTACTTAATTTTAAAATAACTGTGCATTTTATTAAACTTGTAGGTAGGCCTTGAAAGACATATTTATGTCACTGTTAGATTTGTTATTGACATGGAAAAAAAGCAGCGTACTTATTTTAAGCATACTATCAATTTTTAGTAGTAACTACTCTACATAGTTTGTGTACGTCGTGATCCAAAAAAAAAACAAGATTTAGCCATGGTAGCATTCCAGTCACGTGAGCAACACGTGGTGACGTCAATCAATGCCGAAATAAGAAATTTACAAATAGTATGAAAGAGACGTGTGACGATGACGAGTGACGTCATACGTGTTTGCGCCTGGAATGCTAGACCTTGTTTTTTTGGATCATGGATCTAGCATTCCGGGAGCAAACACGTAATGACGTCACTCGTCATCGTCATCCATCTCTTTCGAACTATTTGTTAATAACATATGTCGGTCTTGCATCTGGCGAAGTGTATTATTATACCATGCATGGTGTACCTATGCCGTTCCGTAGCTGCACAAGAAGAACGTGCCATCCATGAGCAACGTTTAGCTCTTTCGATGTAATTTGAAAAATTTCGGGTTTATCAGTCAAAATTGACAGCATACTTGAAAATGACATTAGAAATGAAAAGTAAGTAGGTATAACATAAGTGCCAGCGCAAATGCACAGCTTGCGCGGGCACGTATCTTGTCGCTGCGACTAGACGCATAGCTGTCGTTTGGATCTAATCGTCTTGCATGCGCGTGTCTTCGCAAATGCATCGTATGTCCACGCACCATGTCCGTGGCCGATGACCAACTACTCTGTTCTTGGCACTCTGCGACTCAAATGCCAACTGCGTAGAATTTTGAACAAAAAGTAAGAATGTTGTCGGCTGCAATCTATCATTGCGTTTAGTCGTCAAGCTGTTGCATAGTGTGCGCTTTCGCTAAGGGAAAGAAGTTCTTGTGTCAAATAAATCAGTGATGTATTCAGGTAAAGATAGGGGTAGGGGGCCTCTTCCTCTGCAATATGAGTCTGCTTTATTTTTACTCAGATAAAAATGTCTGAGATAGTGGTTGAATCAAGCCATTTTAATCCGCGGACCTGAAACAAGGGGCCCTATTCGGAGATTTGATATTTTCATCTCACTTTTTTTCGTCCTTGTTGCTCTCGTTTGAAACGTCATAGGTGTGAGAGTGACCAAAATAAAATTTCATCTCATCTCACGCGCAGGAATAGCCCTCCAGGCCTAGCGCACTCTGCGTTGTACACAGCGCCAATAATATAGGTTTGCCCTCTGCATGGAACTCAGCTAAGAGTTACTCGCGCGTAGGACCTGGCGCGGGGCTAACGCTAGTAGAAATGTAATTCTTTTGCAGATTTTTATTAAAGAGTAGTCACTGGAAAAGCCAAAAAGTGCTGCATAGCACAAATACATAAAAAAAACGAAATAAAGAATAATAGTAGGTACTTAGTTTATACTTACCTCCATAATAAAGAACAACGTACTTATACACTACACCTTTAGGGCATTCTACTACCTATAATATTTTGCTTTCTCACAACTCGATAATACAGACTTACTTAATATATTAACCCGATAATACAGACTTGAGTGACAAAGGGCCCTAGACAACTTTAACATTTATAATTTAAATTTCTGGCATTGCTAATGTTTTCTAAATGTTTGATAGGTTGAAATCGTTTCCAAGCGATTCGGTTTCTAGAATCAGTAAAGCTCTAACGTCACCAGCAGACCTAGCATGCGCAACGCGACAACGGTAAGTTGACTCTTTTTATCGAAGACAGACGTATATTTAGACATAGCCTTGTCACGTTCTCACATGACAAAGTGACGAGAAGAATTTTGCCGCGCGCGCATGCTAGAGGTGCTGGTGATCGGACGAAATACGAGCTTTAAAAATGTCACGTTAACTCGTCCAATCAACAACTAGTCTTATAGCGTTAGCGATTCTAGAAAGAGAATCGGTAAACGCTATGAGTAGGTTTAAATTCGCATACTTACTGTGTCAGCATGATTCTTCTGTACCTACCTACTTGTACTGTTATTTATTCCGAAACGAAAACACAGTAAAGCCAGTTCATAGGGTTTTAAAATACTCATCGAGTCATAGAATAAGTTAATTACTAACCCTACGGTTAGGTTAGAGGCGCCCTGCATGCAGTCAAGTGGCATGGACAAACATTAGATAGGCTGATGATATAAAATGCGAAAATAAGTTTTTCAGTAAGTATACTTACAAATAAAATAAGTAAGTACTTTTACTAAGTACATGCTTGAACCTACTAATTTATCATTTAAGCTTCAAACAGATTGACTCGAGATGCTGGAATTGTTGCGAATCTGTTCGTAGAATACAAGACGAATACAGACGCAACTATTCACGATTTGCGTCAGTATGCTTAAAGCCTTATACTAAATAATTAGCACATACAATAGTAAATCTTTGGTGTAGATAATATTGCAATTGTATTAAGATGCAAAGAGCTAGATACAATTTTATGGAATTGAGGTGGCCCCAGTTAAACGCCCCGCAGTAACATCCTAGCTACGTAGCAGTGACGTCAGTCGTTTTTAACCGGGCGGAGCAGCGGTCGAGCTCTAGCTCACACGCTTGTGAACCATTAATGATGCTGAGCCGTTCACTAGCCGTCTTTTTTTTGACAAACGCAACGTCAACGGTTCAGTTAAGCATCGGCTATGATTAACTGAATCGCCCCCCAGGTCAAGACTACCTGTAACCGGCGAGCGTGTATGAAAAGACTCCATGAAAGTGGAAGAAGCGAAAGATGTATACCAGGATCGTAGCAAGTGGAGAGAAGTGGTCTCTGTCTACTCCTATGGGAAAGAGGCATGATTATATTATGTATGTATGTATACGCGAATACTTAGTACGGGCTGTTCGGACAATATATTTAAAAAAAACATAGAGGGTGTCGAACTGGAGGCAAACCGGGGGCTTACCGCGCGTTTTGAAAGGTAACGAAAACTTTTTTCGTTTTCGTTTGGCTCCATACATTTAGCTTGTTCCTTAACGTTTCCGCCAGGGGCGCTTTATTGAAACGTATGGAAACGAAACGAAAAAAAAAAGTTTTATTTCAAGTTAAAAAAAGTCATCAAAACTCAGCCAGCGGCTTACAGTGTCCTCAGTTAGGACGAAGCCTTATCGCTAAAACATCAATAGAATTTACAATTAATTTTCATACGTCCACTCGCGAGCACTCATCTAAAATCTATTGAAAACGAAAGTGAGTTCATCTTTGCTAGTATCTATACTGAAGTAGTTCGGCTGCACTACGAATATTTCATCAGATACAAAAGAAATTGTTGTTACTACGCCGTATTAGGTCACCTTTTATTTCGACCTACACCGACATTTTGCCACAAAAACAATGTTTTGCCTCGGGGACTATTTATCGAAGTTATTTGGGAACATGTGGCGGGCTCGCTAGTGAAAATAATACGGCTGGAAGCAGGTACGGAGTAAGGTGATTTTAGGTGGGGCCAGTAAGTAGTTATCCGGGTTTTCACTTCACACGTTCGTTCACGTTGTTTGCTCACTTAAAAAGTGAAGTGTACGTCTTATAGCTGGGTTAGCAACGTATTAAATGCTAACAAAGTTCAAATCGACGATGTGTGACTCTGCCAGCCCCTTTGGAAGAAAAGTCATGGCGATATTTTTAAATGCTTAAATTATATTTTAGTTCATTTACCCACTTAGACGAAAATAAGAGATTTAAAAGCATAAGCTAATGGACGTTCACTTCTCTTTTTGAAGTGTGGAAACGACCTGAGCGAACGTAAAGAAACCAACGTCAAGAGAAAAGCTCAATAACTACTTACTAGAGCACAGTAGGCATAAAAGACTAAGTTATTGATCGGTATTAAAAAGGTCAGAAAGGAATTGTATTTTTAAAGTAATAAAATTATTTGTCATCTTTATTCATTTTCCATTGAAATCGTAGGATCTGTGGTACGTAAATATTCTTTACCAACCATAAAACTAACAAATTTTAATAACTCGAAATTTCTAAATAAAAAAAATATGTATGTAAGACGGTGATTCAAAAACTTATAATCCTTGAGTTTTTGAAACACTGTCATTAATACATACTTTTGCAAATGAAGTGTCATACTTTGGGAGATCTCTATATCCCACAAAGGACTGCATGAAGACTATAAATATAAACCATATGACTTACTTATATTTTTTTCAAGCCAGTCTATAGTCAAGGGGCACGTGACCCTTTTCCACTTCCTGAATCCGGCCCTATCTAAAGAAATTCTGCTCTTTTTTGGGCTTAATGTTGTGTTAATGTCGGTAAACTGAGCTGGATAGGCTGAATAGTGTATGATATTAACTGGATACTTGCTTTGTAACGCGGTTTCAAAGGTTTTTATTTTGTTCACCTATTTCTATACTCTGTAAGAACCTAAAGATTGTACCTATTGATATCGTAGCTTTCATTATCTATTCTATTTTTTTATGTTTCTTCAGCACAGGTGTATTTACCCACTAGCATAGTAGTAGCCAATCGTCAAATACAACCAACTCACTGGTGATCGGAAACGACTTAATTTTAACAGTTTATAGTTAAACAATAACTTACTAATAAAAGTTGTATAGAGTCTCGGAATAGTGATACACTTGCCCCTTTACAAATAAACATTGTAGATAACCTCGGAGTAGTTAGACAGTGGTTTGTTTTTTTATTTCTTTATAAATTTTGATCTTAATCGAAAAAGACGAAACACTGTATTACTTTTTTGAGGCTATACAACGTTTACTGCTAAGGGAACTGCTGTGTTTAGTCTTTTTGATCGAGTTAAACTTAAAAAAAAGTGGTGATCATGCACAAAACAAATACATTAAGACAAGCATAGAACTTCCTCCTTTTTGAAAGTCGATTAAATAGCTTAAAACACTGTAAATACCTAACTATTTCAAGGCAGAACAATATTAATTTTTAAGGATGGCACCGTGATAGTAAATCATGCCACAAGTATAAAATGTAATCAAAATGAACTAACACTTAAAAAAAAATTATCACGTTACTCTACACTACTTCTTATTTTTTTTTCTTCAGTTCACTTCTTATTAATAATCTCAGCAGTTATTTGAGTGTATCATCACGCGTGGAGACACTCCCTTGCCTATAATGTCGCCAATAGTTCAAGCGCTGCTTGATCTAGTTGCCAGAGGCAGTAATCGGTTGGGCCAAATGCCATGACTCATGTACACACGATTAATATAGCACATTAATTATATCTAACCCAGATAGGTTATATAAATACACATATAAATCAAAACACTGTACAATATACAGCATCGCTACAATGTAACTGAACTATTTTCACTGCAGTATGGTGCGACTGACACTAATGTCACCCGCATTATATTTTGTCCGTGCATGTGTGCGTACCGCACTATTTGTCTAACTCTGCGGCCTCACGTTGGTTCAAGTTTTGGTCTAAGCTTAACTTAGAAATAGCCAATTTTGAACCTTATTACTGCGTGACACATTGGCTTCAATATCAACTTTGTGCCCGAAGACTGATACACACACTGGTGTCTTGGCTCCAAGACCTAGGTTGGTGCAAATATGACCAATGTCTAGGCGTGGCCTAAACAAATCGTTCCTCACCCTTTAAAGTTTCTGCGTTTACAAACTAAGACTTGTACCTAGTGTATAAATTTCTGTGATAGGCGCCACAAAGCATGCAGTCAACCGCATGCAGAGCGTTTGCAGTAGCTGCATGTCACACGAACAGTTCATTGACAACAACCAACAGCCAACACGGACGCCAACGCAATATGCGCAACGACAACGGTGCGTGCAGTGCACTTACAACGCGAGTGACATAGTATCCAACGGACTTTCTTACTGGTTGTCACACCAGATCCGTGTACAGTGCAGTCCTGTGTATGTGCAGGTGCGTGCAGTTTGGCTCATGGACTACACCCGTACTGTAAACGTACTGCACGTACACGGACTGCACTGCATACAGAGTGCCCTGCACACGGACTGCACTGCACATGGATTTGGTGTGTTTCAGCCTTACGGGTAAACTAAAATCCACGTGTTCCATAAATTGCATAAATTTATAATGTGCAAAGTCCTTGACGATAAGCAAACAACATTCTTAATCAGACCACTTTTCATAAATAATATAGGTCTGATCGAGAGATTCACACACAGATTTGATTGTAACACGTTTTACTTAAAGCGTATACCTATTATGTTTGTTTCAGTTAGAGTTGCATTGAGTTAAATAAAATAACTGTCAATTTAAAATGATAAATTCTCTAAGGTTTATTGAAAACGTTGTTTGATAGTAAACTCATTCATCAATTTTTGTAAACAATAAATTTATTATTCATGGTAAAGTTTTGACATCTTTAAACTAAGTTAGGATAAAATAAATCTAAAACTGATGAACTACGCAAAATTTAGTTTAAACTTACAAATATTCCTAAAAAGTTTGAACAATGAAATAGATAGGTATAGTTTGCAATTAATAGAATGTATCTGTGCTAAGGGAGCATACACACCAATGTCAGCAGTTATGCTTACATTTCAAAAGAAATCTAGCCATAGCCGTAAACGTCATGCTGGCGTGCTGAGTCGGCGCGTCGGCGAAATTGGTGTGTAATCTCCTCAAAAATAAAATAACAATTTTAATCCAATCCATGTTTTTTTTTTAATTTTCTTACATGATTAATTGGTTAGGTGCAGGAAAAACACACAAACAACTTTGCACACTAATATTGTGTCTGCTTATTTTGTACCTACGAAAACTTAAATTAACTGAAACTTAATGCGCGTATTTTAATTTAATCTTGATACCATAACCTATGCAGTAAAATGTTTTAGAATTAATGTATCAAGCTTTTTAAAGGTTTAACTAACCGCCCTTTAACTGTCTAAGGTCATTTTATCTACCAAAAATTTTCGCCGTCTAGGACTAACAATTCAGGGTTACTGGTAATCAATTAGCATCCTCTTAAGGTGCATATTCTGTTCATCAAAACAAACAAATTTTGTTGTAGAACAACAAAGTGCTTTTCCCAAAACTCAGCAAATTTTCAAAAAATATTTTTTATGTCTTTGTGGTTCTCTGTAACACTACATAACTTTTAATTAGCACCCGTGCCTCCGCCCACTTGTAGGCTTGGCGGCACTTCGAAGTGCGCGCGCGCTTTTTACATAGATGTAATTAGTTTAGACTTGTTAAATATTGTGTTATATTTCGTATGGAAGAAAATAAATTCAAATTTTTAAAAGCCGTAGAACAAAAGTTGATGTACAGAATATGCCCTTTAAAATATGCTAATTGATTACCAGTACCGCTGTATACAAAATTCTGGGTTTGAGTGTAGTAATACTTAAGGCTTTGTTCTACCTGTCAAAGTAAACAACTTCTAAAACAAAAGTTGCAAAATTCATAACAAAAATAAACGAGTCTCCATACAAAATTATTAGTCATGTTTTCAATTTTGTAACAAGACTTGATGATTTTTTTTTCGAAATTTTGCAAACTTGTGTTCTAAAAGTGATTCACTTTGAGTGACACCCAAAACCAGCACCTTGCATTATCTTTATTCCTGATGGATTCGACTCCGAAATAATTATCTGATTAATTCAACACAGACGGCTTAAAGGTTAAGCTATTAATAATTATATGTTATTCAGATAAATGATTAGAATTAGTTCATCAAGCATTTCAAGTTTCAACTTACAATAAACGTATATTTTAAAAGCGTTTATCAATTATTTAAATAAGTATTAATTCCATCCAAAGATTATCTGGAAGGGATTGCTTGAAAGCGATAAGACCGCACTGTGCACTTATACCTACTTAAATATTTCTAGTTTAGTTTTTATTTGGTATCAATAAACTGTTTAGTATTTTTTGTATTCAATAGCTTTACTTATAAATTAATTAAAGTAACTTATAAATTACTTAATAATTGATTAATATATCCTCAAAAGCTCAAATTCATAGCATCATCTTGCATCTTCTGCACCAGGCCATGCTGCTCCGCTGACTTGGAAGTTCTTAACGCACTGACCCAAGGTTTATGCCTCCTTATAGGAGGCCTTCCTTTGATCCTGCCCTCGTACTTGTTCCTCTTGTGGTTGATGGGAGAGAGCTCAGAGTCGGATATTTCGTCGATCTTTCGCTTGGAGGCTGACGATGATGTTGAGTCAATAGAGTTGATGGAACGGTAGGGGGTGGTTGTGGCTGGAAATTAGATATGCTCGTTAAAATCATGTAAGTTTCAACTTTAGTTATAGCAACATACGGTAAATTTTAGAGCCGGCAAACTTGTGAACTGCGCTAGCGTGTAAAATCAGCTGGTTCATAAATGCTACTTTACACATAAATGGCAAGCAAGCTAACGGACTGCCTAATGGTAAGCGATCACCGTCGCCTATGGATACCTGTTATACCACGGGCATCCTAGATACGTTGCCGACTCTTAAGGATTCTACTGACAGCCCTTTTGAATTCTGCCTCATTGTCGTAATTTTTTTCTTGTACTACAAAATACAAAAATAGTATTTAAAATGACGTTTGGAGTCTGAGTCGGCGACCATACAGCAACTAGCGTAACCAACATTAATTAATACTAACAAACAAATACAATAAACGACTGCCTCGGTGGCTCAGTTGGTAGTGAGCCTGCCTTCTGAGCTTGGAGGCGTGGGTTCGATTCCCACCTAGGACAAACATTAATGTGATGAACGTTTGTGTTTGTTCTATGTCTGGGTGTTAATATCTATTAAGTATGTATTTAAAAATATGTATGTTTGTATATCAGTCTCTGGCAGCCATAGTACAAGCTTTGCTTAGTTTGGGGTCAGGCGACCGTGTGTGACAATGTCCCGAATTAATAAATAAAAGATAAAACTTTTTGTCTACGTTCATGAGATAAAGAGAAAAAAAAAATAACGCGAGCAAGACGCAGGCGACTTGACACCTTATTTTTGGCTTTTGCAAATTAAATTCTATGACCTAAATGTCAAAGTCTAAAACTCAATGAACCATTGCATTATTACAGTCAATGTCGTTGGTTTCTTTTGGAGTTGTTCCAGACTCTTCAGCTGACATGAATTTTAATGCGTCCCACACTTTGGGCGTACTCCAATGGGAGCTACTTGAATATTTTTGTAATGGCACACTTGACACAGAAAGCCTTCAGTGTAAAGGTATGATTTTTTATTTGACTGGATTAACTCTGTCTTGTAAAAATGTATAAAAATGCTTCGAACTCACTGCTCCTTACTAGGATTCCCTCAGTGTTGGGGATGCCTGGAAAACACACAAAGACATTAACAACAAACATCCATTAAAATTCATAATGTCAACACCCACCCGGCTGGGAATATAATTCGGGTCCTGCCCCATAATTTTGTTTTGGTGCGGCTAATGTTAGCGCGTGATAATTCTGGTCGTGCTAACATCATCCATATGTGGGCTAACGGCGATGTTCTTGTCTACATTAGAGGTCAACTCGTCGCCTTTCTGCGGAATTGACGTGGGCGATAATTCGCCCGATACTGCGCCGAGTGACGAACTAGCCGGCTATTTTTGTCGTGATAGCCCGAATTATCGCCGAAGGCCGCTATTGTAGCCGCACCATTAGCGTACAGGGAATGGTCATCGTGTGCCCTCACACTTGCACGTATAACACGAAACAATGGCGCGAGTGGGATGACATATACATATGACGACATATACACAGGATGACATAACATAACATTATATACCGTCACGCTTTTACCCAGAGGGGGCTGGCAGAGATGTAATATAACACCCACACTTCGCCGGACGATATTCAGTCCCAAATGTGACCGGGGGCGAGCCAGTCGCCATACACCGGGCTCCAGTCATGTAGCAGATGACATACAATACGCACAATGTTCACACAATGACCAAATTGTTGCGTGCCGTCGGCTGGGTTTGAACCCGCTCTCTCTGGCTTGAAAGGCGGGCCTACTCCAACTAGGCTATTATCGCTGTGTCAGTGTCGCGAGTATCGCGAGTAGGATAACACGAGATTACATTGTCATTACGCTTAGTAAATAAGGTAAAATTGCTCTTACAAATAAGGTAGGTGCTCATAAGTATCATAGTTGCACTACCAACTAGGTTAGGAAGGTCGTCAAAACTAACATGTGCACGTCACACTTTGATGTGTCTTATCTGAGAGCTAGCAGAGAGAGCTCGAGAGCATCTGAAGTCTGTAGCCAGTTGAGCTGAACGCTACAGATGTATCTCAGTCCACTGAACCAAACGCTCTGAAGACTGAACTATTTCAACTGCAAACGGATTAGCTTTTTCCATCCAACAGAAGCATTGATAGAAAGACGTACGAGCAACTTCAATCTAATAAAATCCACACAGGGCGATCAAAGTAATACGGATCGAACAATTTCCCGAGTTTAACGGACCCAAACGAAACCGCGGGCGGATTGCTAGCTTATATCCGCTTTGAAGCCGTTCCCGATTGTTTTTCTTTATTATCTCGATGCTTTTGTAGGAAATTGATGGAATGTACTCGAAATGAAACGTGAGTTCGAGTGTTATAGCTTTGAGAAACTACAAGCGCGAAAAAGCTGTCGGCGAAAGTTCCGACTATTCTGTAATGCTTTTTGCTAAAAATAATCTTTGTCACTTCTTTAATCTACGAAAACTATCTTCTTATACGTTTACGAAAATGATATAGTTTTTGTATAACATGAAAGTCATCGTTATTTATAGCCCACTAACTACATAATGTATTTACAAAATAAATAAATGAAATAAGTAAATAGATTTCGCTAACTGATTTGTATTCGTGTCATGTAAATAGTACCTATAATATTGTAATGGATGATTTTTGTGGTTATCTAAATAAATAAATGATTGTATTCGGGACATTTTTGCACACACGGTCGTCTGACGCTAAACTAAGCAAAGCTATGGCTGCCAGAGACCAGAGAGAGATCATAAAAAAATTTAAATACATACTTAGATAGATGGATCTATTAGTTCATTTGTAAATGATTTAAACACACAAATCATGAAAATAATCATCTATAACTATTTTTGTCTACTAGTATTCACGATATTTTCAAGTTTACCATGGACAGCGTATAAATAGATTTAATAAAAATTTTCTCACCAACAGTACTTCCTCCTTCGCCCCAAAAAGCACTTTTAACAGCTCTCGCTACGCTCGACCAAATATTCTCTTTCTGAGTTTCTGCAGTCTTCAAATCAGCAAAATTCTCATCGACCCCTTCACCGTTCTCTGCAATCCTCTTCACACTAAACTTCTTCTTCGTTATGACAAACTTGAATTGTATTTCCGTGTTATCTTCTGTTTTTTGCAAAGCTGACTGCAAACACGTCTGTAACGTGGTAGCTATGTTAGCTGTTAGTGCTGAAACAGCATCAGAAACATCGGGAGATGCTATACAGGTCTTGTAGGATTCGTTCGATTCTTCGTAGTTTGCGAGTTCTACTACAGGACTTTCTTCTTTGAAGTTTATAGCTCTGGCTGGCATGTTAGAAGGTTCACCAACAGGTGGTGTGCTCTCTTGAGCTTGTTCTCTGTTGCTGACAGGTGTTCGTGCCATAATCATTCCTTTATTCTCAAACCGATTGATAAGGGCTTGAAAACGAGGGTTACTAGAAAACTTCTGCCGTTGAGGTCCGGGTGTCAACATCCGTTTCGGTTTCCGGAAAACTGAAAATGAATGTGAAATTATACGAGTGAAATATTTGCATAAATGAATCTGATGTTTAAATTAATGTTAATGTACTACAATGATATGCAAAATTATTAACGATCAACAGCAGCTGCTGCATTCGGTTTTTAAATTGTGAACAATAAATTACGAGAATTGTGCATTTAGTTAAATTTGTACAGCACTCGATCTGTGAGTAAAATTTATGCAACTATAACGTTTTAACACTTGTTTAAAAATAACATGATTATTGATATGACGATAACTTTATTCATAACTCAAAACTATCAAAAATCGTTGATCTATATTATTTACAGAGCTAAATATGTAAATTAAACACATACAAATTTAATTTTACACAAGTAATCCATCATATCCTTCCTAATTAATTTAGTATACACGTTGCCTGGGGTATAGAAAAGGAAATAGAATACCTATATCCCATTTTAAAAAAATGGTGTGATAGTGAGTTTGATTGTTTGTTCTTTTTTTTTTTAATTAACGGATTAGGCATGCGTTTGATCAATAACTAGTGTGATAGGAAGCGTCGACGTGATCAAAGGTGTAACACGCTTGCCTAGGAGATACCTATTCACTTTTCTCTTTAACATCCCTCGATTGTATTTAGGTGGAAAGAGAGACGCAATTTAACTACTCAAACGATTTTCATAAAATTTAGCAAACGCGTTGTCAGGGGTAGAGAAAATAACATAGGGTACCTTTCATCCCGAAAAAAAAAATCCTTGTAGGACCGCGGATGAATCCGCAGTGTCCAACTAGTTTCAACAGCAAAGTAGAAAAACGATCAATACCTCTTTTAACTTTAGGCTCCTGTTCAAACACCGTGTCTTCAGCAAATTTGACCTTTTTCTTGACAAGAATATCGGTATTAGAATCCTGGAAGGTGACGTGTTTCTCCGTGCTGTCCTGACTGCCGAAGCGGATCTTGCTGCCTGTGACGATGATACTCTTCAGTTTGGGAGGAACAGGTTCGGATTCTGATTTTGATGGCTGGAAATATTTTTAACCATATGGTTACATGTCGGGCGAAGTATAACAAATTAATTTTACCATTTTCAAAAGAAACACATAGTCTTGTCACACATTTTTTTAGTACAAAAAGACTTATTTAACTAAAATTTACTCAAAATGAAGATAATTTCAGTCTTATGTCTAAGTGCACCAATTTTAATGATGAATCAAAAGAAGAATGTAAGCTTTAAGGTTTTTTGTTATAATGGTAATTATCTTGATTTTCAACACAATTGCTAGATGTTTGCGATTATAGAATGGCAAAAAAAGTATATGCAAAGAGAAGTTTGCATAATAGTATGCAAACTTCTCTTTGCATATACTTTTTTCGTAAGCTATAGTAAAACCGCAGTAACCTCGAACTTAATCTACATGACAAAGGTACGTAATTTTATAATATCTTCATCGTGTGTAACGGGCTTAAAATCTATAAGTAGTGCGTACCATTTGTCTTCATGAGCTAGGTACAGGGGGCTTACCATGACATCGTATTGCCATAATAGTTACGCTTTGTTTTCGATGCACCGCGACCATGAACCTTATTGCTCAGCGATACGATTCGCGGTCGCTCAGCGTCTAAAACGAAACGTAACCATCATCGCAGATGGTAGGCCCCCTGATGTCGTGTTCAAAACGACATTTTCTATTACCTCATTATCAATGCTCTGTACTGGGCTTTCAGCGTTATCAATCTCCGAGAGTGGTGAATCAGCTTGCTCTGGGAACAGTGACCAGCCTCCCGTGAGGGGGTGCGTGGGGGTGCTGGTGGTCACCACCTGAGCCAGCTTCAGCAGGTGCGGCATTGTAGGTGTCGTCATCTCTTTTTGGGTTTCTGGAACTTATAAGCCATCGTGTTTAAAATAATAGAAGGACAAGGTATGTAAGTACAATAAATTCTGTAAAATATGTTTATGTCCGCTTAGAAAAATATACTACACAGTACGCAGCTATATTGTGTGTCTGTTTTTTGACGACTTTAAATGGCATTTTTTTATATCAGCAAGTATCAGTATATTTTTTTCGTAGTAAATTTCGTAGTATAATGTAGAATGTGCTAATCTGATAATGCTAGGTTACATTTCTAGTATTTTTTTTGGCCAAAACGACATTTACCCTCTTAGTAGTAAATGTTAGAGTTACAGATGTTACGAAGAAATTACAAATGGGGATGAAATGATAGAAACGCGATGCGAAATCGCGAGCACACTTTTTTAAATCCTTGTTTGTTAATCACGGTCTCGCGGCGAAATATGCAGCCAATGCGGCGATGCACATTGATCGGCAAGCTGTTCTTGGTGTTATATGGTAACAAGGGCGGGAGCGCAAAACTGACGCCTTGTCCCATGGTCATGGCCTTGAAATTATACCTACAGTGTATTGTCTTTTCGATTGAGTTCTAAAATGCAAAAATAAAGACAAAACTTTGTACAACTATCGCTAAGCAATCCAACGTTAATAGCTTTAAAGTTTTATTTTTCAGTGACGAGCGCAATTCAGAATTCAGAAAATTTTAAGCTATGAACTTTATTGGGGGGATAAAGTACTTTTTGAAACGCAAACAACGAGAATATTATTTTCATAATAATCACATTAGACAAATTTTGAGCCTATCTCATTAGGAATGTAGATAAAAATAAAATATGTAAATGCGTGAGAGTTAAAATAAAATAAAACTTGTTTGTTTAAAACTTGTACGATTATGTAAATAGATATAGTCGATTAGGGTCCTGGCATTAATTTGATATTCAAAATTTAAAATGTTTTTATTTGCAAAACGAAAATCCAATTTTCTTTTAACATTGAAAGATGTAAAGGTAAATTTTACTATTTAAATGTAAATACTATTTTGCATATCTATCGAATAAAATAAACCATTCATTTTAAATGGGTCACAGTTTTGAATACGAAAATCTGAACTCAAAATATGGCTATTTCTATGCACATGTGCAGCTTTAATTCTCGAGGCGAAGATAAAGATATTCCTTCGTAGAATAAAATTCAGATAAAGAATCGGAACTGCAGAATTATGCCATAAAAATAAGTTTGTAGAAATCATAATAGCACCATTGAAAATATAATAATGGTAAGTTCCTAATATTTGTCTAGGGTTTTAGCACAAAGATTTAAGTAATTAAGTTCTAGAATTTTCAGTCCCATGTTAAAAATTCAGACAATATGTTATAGACTGTCGAAGTATCCCTTTGTTCTCTTGAAAAGATTCCACTTAAATACACACACAGTTCTGCGCCCCGCACTCAGTAAATTTCTAGAACTATTACGAGAAGATCTCGCCAAAGGTGCACCAGAAAAGGTAAATTTTTAAGTTGACATGGGTATTTTTCATGTTATTCCTATTATGACAAAAAAAGCACGCCAGAGAAACCACAAAAATAGCACAATCTCGAAAAATACCGTCACCTCAAGTCATACTAGAGCTGGTTACTTGGCAAACACATAAATTAATATAGAAACAGACAACTTACCAGGATCTTCGTTCCGAGACGGTGTTGTCTTCGGAGAAGCACTGTGACTTTCTTCTTCAACCGCCAATTCATATTCCTCCACAGCTTTTTGTCTCATCAAAGTTAAAAGCTTCTTCACATGCGGAGTAGCAGCCCTCTGTTTTTTAAACATAGGCGTCTTTCTATGAGCCTTTGGATGCGGAGTTTTCAAAACTTCAAGCATATTTCTGTCTTCTACATCTTCTTCATCATTATCACTGAATTCATAATCAACCAAATGTTTTTTTCTCACAACAGGCGTAACAACGGCTGTCTTACTACTTTTATCAACGACAATAATGCCTTCAACATTCTCGCCTTCATTATTGTTATCTATTTTGTTATAAATAGAGTCGAAATTATCTTCAACATCTTCGATCAGGACTTCTTGGATTAATTCAGAGACAGTAATACATTTGTCGATGATTATCAAATCTTCCATATTGGTAAATATTTGGTTGCACTTCTTACACTGGAGGGGTAGATGTTCTTCTGCTAGATGTTGGATGAAGTCCTCGTTAAGCTCTTCTGTCTTACAGAGGAATTGGAGGCCTCGGCAGATAGGACAGTTGTATTTTAGATCGTGCACTGACTGTTCGTGTTTCCAACGGCAATCTTTGCAGCAGAATATTAGGTGGCAAACGATGCAACGTGTCTGAAAATTGTATGAAAAGAAATTTAAAAATAAAAGTAAAATTTCGAAATCGCGGGAAATTGGAATTTCAAATAGTTTTTTTGTTTTTGGCGCTAAACTGGGTGACCAAATTAAGTAGTAATGGAATTTTCGCCAATCCTAAGTCATTCCTTACGATATTTTACCGAAATAGTAAACAGTAATGCACCAAATGGCTTTAATAAGTCAATTGGCCGATAAAATAACGAGTGAAACAGTCTAATATAACCGCAAATTCTATTATCATGTACAATCAATCGATTCCCGGTCAAATTACAAAAACTAAAACTTTTTTAAAATCATTTTTCGCACCATAAGTGAAACGTTGGCCCTTAAAGTACCTTTACCTTGCAATTAAATTGTGGTCTAAAACTATTACTAGAAAAAAACATGCCCAACATCAAGTTTAACAACTTTTACAATAGAAATTGTTAAACTAACAAAACCATTATTAGGTGATGAAAATAGTTGTCGAATTACAAAGTGATTAATTGTGACAGAGTTCTAAAGCTGAATAATAATCGCAATCGAAGTTCCCCTCTCTCAATTAAAATACTATAGATAGAATAGAACTAGAGTGACAAAGGGCGACCCCGCCGATGAACAATCTGTATAATTAGGAATTGCTTCGAACATTGAATAGATAATTCACAGACAAGCAACTAGGACCAAAACATTTCATTTTCTATTCATATATAGGATATAATATACTATTTATACAATCAGCATACAATAAAACTATTTATTGGTTCGCGTAACCCTGTAGGAATTGATATTTAGGTGGAAAAAAAAACTACGCATACCGTATGTTTTAAAAAACAGTAATAAAAAAATTATAAATTATTTAAAAGTAGATATCTAATTTTTTTTTAAACCCCTGACACCAAATTTTTATCAAACATAGCTAAGTACACTCCACGCACACACACACACACACACACACACACACACACACACACACACACTCACGTTCAATGACACGTCAAAAATATAATGTTTTTGCGTCGGAGGTTAGAAACAGACTAACATCACCACTTTTACACGTAAAAATGCAGTTGCATACACCTACAAACCTACAATCTAACTATTGACAATTTTTCTTTTCGTGGTCATCAGAATGCTTACGCACGATTTGAAATCTAATCCTTGAAAACTGACGTACTAAATTATCCGCGGCAAGAAAATACCGAATTTATTAAAGTTACGGATTAACTCAAAATGAGAGTGTTCTTGGCCTTTGGGACTGAAAATGTATTGTGCTGCGAATCTTGCCGAGAGACGCAGATTGAGACATACATGTGTATTTCAATAATGTGTAGATCTAGATACCTATTTAATGCGACGTTACACTAATCTGTGATGTGTTTTACAGAATAGCCAATCGCGCATAATAATGCCAGTCTTTACTTATCCATCTACTGTTTCGGAGCTGTTTCTCTGCACATTTAGCAATCATTGCCGCGTCTCTGTAATTAGTTTATGATTAAAGGATGGAGTATCGGGAATTGAGTTTCGTATGCAGATGGGTCCTTAATTATTAATTACCCAAGCTTGATAAGGTCTATGTGGCAAATGAATAGTCGGTGCCGGAACCTGTTAATTACCTGTTATTAGTTCGTCAGCTGAAAGATGACAGCAAGAGATCACTTTATGCTGTCGAATCCTGCAACGACCAAATGGCAAACGAGCTCCGGACGGTCTAGAGAGAGATAGAGAGTAGAAACTTGGGAATTCAACTCAGGTGGCACGAAATATTTAGATATCCGCAATGAAATAATATAAGGAAGAAGTAGCACGAGACTTAATTTCTAGTACACAGCGCGTAGAACCAATATAACTGCAAACAGTTATTATACACTATACAACTACGTTGACAGTATTGTTACGTGTAACAACAACAACAACTCTTTATTAAAAACATAAAATAATTACAATAGCACTTAAATAAGGCTTAACTAAGTTTTTAATGGGCGGCCTTATCGCTCAAAGCGATCTCTTCCAATAACAAAGACAGAGAGATGTACAAAAGACTATAGCGAGAACAAGACAACAATAATTATCACTGTTGCAACTGGTTGCGTTTGTTTGTAACTACGATGAATTATTATTGTGTGCAGGCCAAATTTATTCTGTGTTGGAGATGCTATCAATCTCACACAAATACATAAGTCAACCAACACCCTGATTCAAAACCAACCTGGATAGGTATACTTATTTAAATTGATCATAGCAACAGCAGGAAAAAACTGGTTAGCCACAGCGACAGAGAGAGACACCTGAAATTCCTTGGAGGAGGCTTCTACCCTAAGGGGGTCTGTACATTTAATTTAAAATTGTTATTATTATTATTTTCTTGAAATTACGGTAATTAGTATCAATTTCCTAAACTCATTAACCACTTCACTCTATTATCATTGTATCAAATAAAAATAAAGTTTATTATTGTTATACTTAAATTGATCATTCAAATATCTGACCGGTCAAAAATTGAACCTGGGACATTTTTTTTTTTTTTTTTTATGTATAATAGGTCGGCGTTTGACCACCAACTCGCCTGATGTTAAGCGACGTTGTGGTCTAAGATGGAGCACGACGACCTATAAGGTACTTATTCACTCTAGCCTTGAAGTTTTGCAGAGTGAAGAAGTACAAAGACGGCAGTTGAGTGAGGCGCTACAAGTGCGCTACTGCTCAGACCCGTCTTCGGAACGGTTACACCGGACTACATCCCGAGACACGACTAGGTCATTTCACGGCATGGATTGGTCCGGTGGGTGGTAACTAGCCACGGCCGAAGCCTCCCACCAGAGTTTGCTACCCGGTTAGCACTACCCGGGGACCACGTATAGGGAATCAGATTAGAGTACACTCCTACGGACGTGGGTAGCTCAGCCCCCAAACTTCCCGCTTATTGACCTTCAAGTATATACTAAACCTACTAATAACAAGCATATATTAAAAAAAAAAAAAAAACCCGACACCGATTTTTATCAAACATAGCTCTAAGAACAGTCCCGAATAATTCACCAAAAAAAAAAAAATCGGGTCATCCGTTCGAGATCTACGATGCCACACAAACACACACACACACAGAGATACACAGCAAACAGCAGCTAAATACAGCAAATTCAACAAAGAATATACCTACACACTACGAAAGACCAATTTGCTGGCTGTGTTCAACATGAATAGGTCAACTAGTTAATTAGTGGATGAAAGCGAGGCTTCTCAGTGGTTCGCTCATAATTAGACGCTTTACAAACAAATACAGCGCTACAGTGTCCGCGGCAGGCGCTAGACTAGGTCACTGTTTGGGAATTTGAAGCTTACTACCACATAATAAATTATTAGTGGATGCTACAAAACTATAAAAAAGATGGTAATCATAAGCGCAGAATTTTTTTTTACTAACGAAAAAAAAAACGATGCTAAAACAACGGGGTGTTATAAGTTTGACAAATCTCTCTCTCTCTCTCTCTCTCTCTCTCTCTCTGTGTGTGTGTGTGTGTGTGTGTGTGTGTGTGTGTGTGTGTGTGTGTCTGTCTGTGGGTCTCCTGAACGGATGAACCGGTTTAGACATTTGTTTATGAATATCGGTGTTGATGAACATCAGTGTCGGGAGTTTTTTAATTTTTAATTTATACCTGTGTTACATTCTCCGACATTCTTGATTCTACGTGATTTTATAGTTGCTGTCTATTAAAAACCAAAAGTAGATCTTTGAGGTTAATAAGGGAAAAAAATATATTAAACGTACGGTTACCCGCGACTTCGTTCGCGTAAATTCAGAAAATAGGATTCATAAACCTTCCTCTCGATACTGTAACTAAAATTATCAAATTTCATTAGAATCCGTTTAGGTGTGAAAAGTCCATAGACAAACAAACAGAGTTACTTTCGAATTTTTAATCAGTAAGGTGTTATTTTATTTTCACGAGAAATTGTTTTCCTAATCATGATAGAACATTGTAGGTATATCAAAAATTGCATTCGTGGAATGGAGTTGTAATAACTTACACAACTAATATTATAAAAAGGAAAAAGATTTATATTATGTTATGTTTGTAACGAGCTAACTCAAAAATTACTAGTCGATTTAAAATAATATTTCACCATAAGAAAGCTTAATTATTCCTTAGTAACATAGGCTATTTAATTTTGTAAAACGCAAGCGAAACCGCGGGCGGGTATTTACTGATATTTATATGAAAGATTTGTTTGATTATATGCAGTCTAATTTTAAGATGGGTGATCACTAGCGGCGCTGCTGTATTTCAGCTGCACATAAAACCAGGTGCCTTATTCGAAGATTTGAGATTTTAATTTCACCTTTTTTTGTCCTTGTTGCTCTCTTTGAAACGTCGTAGATATGAGAGTGACCAAGATAAAATCTCATCTCATCTCACGCGTAGGAATAGCCCTCCTGAGGTCCCGACTATTCGTCAATATTGAAGGCTTTCTATGTATAAGTCTGGGGCTGTCCACTTAGTCTAACTCACTTACTCAGTACGTCTATCACGAGTTCGGTACCAGACTACCAGGGCAGCAGAAATAACGTGGTATAGGTTTCGTGACGTTTGCCGAAAGTAACCGCCTAGCGAAGAGGGAAAGCGTGTAGCTGCCGACCGCATTACCTGTTCGCCGCGATACAGTGCCGGCCGAAAGAAAGTGTATTACTATAAATTTCAAAAATTATAACAGATTATAATTTTATCAGTATACAGTTTGAACAGAGACCGCATATGTCTTTACCACTTCTCGTCCGATTACGCTCATATCTTAACTTACACATTGTATTTGTCTCCAAATTCCATTTTCGTTCGTTCGAGGATCATTTGTGCAAATACACTGTTTAACCCCCGACGCAAAAATGACGGGGTGTTATATGTGTCTGTGTGTGTGTGTGTGTGTCTGTCTGTGGCATCGTAGCTACCGAACGGATGAACCCATTTTGATTTGTTTTATTTGAAAGATGAATTAGTCGGGAGTGTTTTTAGCTTTGTTTGATAAAAATCAGTGTCAAGGTTTTTTTTTTTATTTTAATTAAAAATGTATGTTTGCATTTTTAAGTTTAAAAAAAAGTTAACTCCGACAAGACATTGTGGAGATATGCAAGGCCTCCGTTCAAGGCGAATTACTAGCTAGTTTTATGAAATAGTATCAGTCAAATGACAGATCTGGCATGTCTCAAAGCGGCCGTTTGAATCCCGCAGTTTGTCACGTAGTGTACGACAAGGAATTGAATTCCCGTGCGGTGTGAGCGGAATGCCTCCACCGTCACACGTCCGCGGGTCACTTTACTTGCTATTTTTGCTAATGGAGCGGCGATGTGATCCGATTTTAGATTTATGAACAAACGGGGACAAGCTTGGCTACGATACTTGCTTAAATAAAAACTAAAAAGTCGACTAAGAAATGTAAAAAAATAAGGGCTAATTTAAAGGCATCTACACACCAAACCTGCCGGGGCAAATCTAAAGGCCTCTTTACACCAAACCTGTCGGCCCGTTGGCTTCAGCCGCTGGGTTGGTGCCGGCGGGTTAGACCGGCGGCATTAGAACATTGTAAGCCGGAATGACATTTGCCAGCGGCATGAAGGCCGCGGCATCTGCAGCCTATGTTATGTACTATGTTATGAAGCCGGCGGGCAACTGAGCGAGCGATCATGTAGTGTCGGCATGCCTCGTCGGGGAGCGTGCGCGGGCGCAACCCGCCGCCGGCACGATTATCGCAAAACAAGCCTGGTGGCCTAAACCGTTGGACAAAGCCGGCGGGTGTGTAGAGACCTTAATGACACATCGCAATTAGTCGCAATCTAAAATCGGTCTTATCTATGTACCGATGGGTCAAATAAATTCGACGTATAAAACGCACTAGTTGCGCCTCTCAGTGTTAGACGCGGCTTAATAGCCTACGTGCTAATTCAGAGTATAACCTATTGCTGTATTTTTTATCAAAATCGATCAATCTGTTTGAGCATGAATGCACACACAAACTTTCGCATTTATGTACTCGTAGAAAGTAGGATTTGTGGTTTTAAGTTTTTTTTTTATTGTAATTAACACTGTACTTTTATTCTATACAGAAACACACACTACACCCAAAAGACAAGTCCTTTTTCTAGACAGTCGGGTAAACAGCACAGAACTTTGAGAAGGGTTGACACTTATCCATCCAAATAGGTGCAAAATTTTTCGCGATGTGCCTTTGTCATTTTTTCTAAGAGCTCCACGGATTTTGAAAGAGGATCAAGGAGATGATCTACAAACTAAACTAAAAACTAAAATATCCAAAATAAACAATAAGCAATGAAGAGTAAGAGCTACATTTTCTCGTAGGGCTAGGCAGAGACCACTTCTTTCCACTTGCTACTATCCTGGCACGCGAATATGGTTTGGAAATTTGGTTGGACATTTCTGAGTTTGGGATTGGCACATGATTTTATAATAATGGTAATTTTATTTTTTTAATTTAGTTTTGTGTACCCTACTTTTTTCCGTTTTAGTTCCTGTCTATCTAATGGCTAGCTGGAATAAGTTGCTTTATGCGACTTATCGCCCTTCTGCTACCGAATAAAATAATATGTAAGTTTTTTTTAAGGTTTTCGTTACAGTTTTTGTATGCAATAAAGTTATATTTATTGTAGTGTATTGTATTGAATATGATACATGTTTTTGGCACAAGAATATGTTTATAATGAATGTTTTTAATTATCTAACGGGATCAGTCACTAACTATCTGCACGAGGTTATGCTCGCGTTTTATAGCCTTTCCCATTTCAGTACAGCCATGGAGTTTTGTAAAGAACACAAAAAGTTGCATTTCCTGTTTGTTTCATTTGCCCACACTCATGCACGGTATCGAACCAGTATTGGTTAATGATCCATCTTTATTATACTTACCTACTCTAATCTTCTTATCTATATTATCTTTACCTCATGGGCAAGCGTGCTCCATCTTAGACCGCATCCTCACTTTCCATCAGGTGTGTTGCGGTCAAACGCGGGCCCATTCAATCATAAAAAAAAAACACTCGAAAAATCACAGGTTTTAAAAAATATCACAACACTATCTTTTCGGTTCCCTCCAAAAACTCTCTTATAAAATACTAGCTGACCGTGCGAACTTCGTACCGACTACTACCAATCTGTTCTTTAAACAATTTTTTAGTCAGTTTTTTAAATTTTTCTCTGCGTAAGATCCATCCTCGTACTTCAAGAAATATTCTAAATTAAGAATTAACAATAATAAATAAAGAATTATCGGTTTACAGGTAAACCGATTTCGCTATTTCTTTCGCAAATTCTCGAGATTTGCGCTTAGCAACACATTCAGCGATTCATTTTCACATTGTATATATTATAGAAGTACTTGGATAAGGTGATGAATAATATAAGTTTAGACATACGTAGGTATACCTTTCAACCACAGATCAAACTAAAGGTTAATTAAACCAACATTTCGACCATGTTGATTTATCCGTGCTCACCACCTCATAAGCCTCAATAGATATAGATAATTATAAACATAAGCACAAATCGCAAATGTTTCGAAGTGTTCCAAAATGTTTTATGTTCCGCAAAACATAATTTTCGTAAATCACCACTTACCTCGACCGAAGAAAACATTTTCAAATCATTTCGGTATCGCACGCACTAAATTTCTTTTCACGAACACTCACTAATAAAAACAATTCACAGTACCACTTTTATTTACCGCAAATCACACTCGTAGGTTTTTTTTCGTTAAAATGAAGTGAGACGAACCAAATGCATAGACGGATCGTTGATAGTCGTTGACGTTTTCATTGTTTTTTTCGACTACCCTCAAAAGTGGTACGAAATTGATTTTACCACCTACTTAAAACCACGATCAAAATAAAAAATCTAGCATTCAGCAAACACGTAATGACGTCATCGTCATCCGTCTCTTTCGAACTTATTGTAAATGACTTATTTCGGTCTTGCTTAAGCATCGATTGACGTCATTACGTGTTGCTGAATGCCATAGCTGGCGGAGTATATTATTATACCATGCTAAAAACTAACAACGTAGCCAAATGCAGTTTTTTGTTTACAGTCCGGTCCCTATGACGGACTATTATTTATTCTGTGCTGTAAACTTAGTCTTGTCCGTTGACAAAATGTCATTGTCTCTATCTGTTAGCTGACATCACTTGCTGCCAGAACGAGAAAAAATACCTATTGTGGCCAATGTACTTTTATTAGGGAACAGACTGAAACTTGCAATTTTGGTATGCATGATACGTTTACGAACCATTTTTCAACCTCTACTGGTACCTGATTGAGTAGTGAAATACTTGTGTAAGTTACTTGATTCCCTCGAGCTGATCTGGTGGGCTACTATGACATTTAATTGCTATGATGGTTACGTTGTCGACGCTGAGCGACCACGAATCGTATCGCCGCGTATTAAGGTCCATGGTCGTGCAGCGTGAAAAACAAAACGTAACCATCATGGCGATTGTCCATTGTTGATTGAAGAGATAACTGATATACTCGTATAATTATAAAATGTCGTGGTAGCCCCCCTGGTGATAATAAGATTCTGACAACATTATTTCAAACTTTGTTTTAAAATAAATTCATTTATCACTTACAAGCTGCGCCCCGTGGTTTCACCCGCTGTTAAAAAGTTTCTCCAGATTTCATCCAGATCTGTTCAGTCGTTCTGGCGTGAAAGAGTAACAAACATCCATCCATCCATCCTTACAAACTTTCGCGCTTATATTATTAGTAGGAAGGATTTGTCTTTATTTCTTCAATGGAATAGATAATAGTATGATAATAGTTTAAACAACGGAATAGTGGCGTCTCTTCAGCTTTGACAAAAATGCTTTCGTCTGTCAGAATTCTGTCCAGACTTCTGTCTTCCTCTAGAGGTTGCATTTCTTAACCGATTGTCTTGAAATTTTGTGAGTAGGTTAAAATAATTAAATACCTAGATATTTTTGTTGTCTAATCAGTTTTTGGATTTTTTTCAAAATTGCAGATTAATGCCATTTTGAAAAAAAAACTGCATAATTATCGAACCTGCTCACAACATTTCACGAGAATCGGTTGAGCAATGCGCCCTGTAGAGGAAGACAGATGTCGGCCGCGAGGTAGAAAAAGACTCAAAGAGCCACTAATCCTACTCCTACTAATATTATAAACGCGAAAGTTTGTATGGATGGATGGATGTTTGTTACTCTTTCACGCCAGAACGGCTGCACAGATCTGGATGAAATTTGGCACAGACATAGATTATAGTCTAGAATAGCGCATAGGATACTTTTTAACCGCGGGTGTAACCGCGCGGGGTGCAGCTAGTTTTATATATTCTGTGCCTCCAAGGGCGATTTTCCGCTATAACACTTGTACTGTGTATATTTTATGTGTATGTATTCTGTGGCTATACTTGTTGCTAGTGTGGCAAAACTATTATCTTGTTCTGTGGTCAGGTAACGGCGCAATTTCCTGCGGCGCTTTCAGCGGCGGAAGCGGCCGCGCCGGCCGACCGCGTCCGTGTGAATGGACCTTTATCTTGGGAGAATCGCAAATATATAGAACTAGCTGCGCCCCGCGGTTTCACTCGCGGTTAAAAAGTATCCTATGTGCTATTCTAGACTAAAATCTATCTTTGTGCCAAATTTCATCCAGATCAGTTCAGCCGTTCTGGCGTGAAAGAGTAACAAACATCAATCCATCCATTCTTACAAACTATCGCGTTTATAATATTAGTAGGATAGGATACTTGCCAATTGATGAGAGTAAAAGCGATCGGGATAATCTCGATTGCGTCAGAATGAGCCTTCTGCTGCGGTAACAGTTGATATCTCACAGCATCCGTATACAAATAAAAATGGTCTCCAAATTCATAAAAAATATCACAAACTGCGTGCATATTTTTTTGTGGACAATAAAATATCGTGCGCATAAAGCCGGATCCACAAGGTAAGGTAAGGTGTAAGGTTGTGTGACTCATCGATCGTTGTGGGTGGAACCTCCATCGCTGTTGGGTCGACGCTGAAGTATCTCGGCGTCGTACTTGACAGCAGGTGGAGGTTCGGAGCCCACATCCAGAGGCTGGCCCCGAGGCTCGTGGGGACGGCGGCTGCACTAAGCCGCCTCCTCCCGAATCTCGGTGGGGGTGGTGGGAGCTGCCGCCGCCTATACATGGCGGTGGTGCGCTCCATGGCCCTTTACGGGGCCCCAATATGGGCCGGCTCCCTGGACTCCAGGGGGAACGCTCGGCTCTGCGGGGCCCAGAGGGTCATGGCGGTGAGAGTGTGCAGGGGCTACCGCACACTCTCACACGAGGTGGCCTGCGCCATTGCGGGCTCCCTCCCGTGGGACTTGGAGGCTAAGGTCCTGTCCGACGTATACTGGCGCAGGGCGCGGGCACGCGAGCAGGACCTACGGCCTGCCCCACGAGAGGTGGAGCAGTGGAGGCGAGACTCCAGGGTTGCTGCCCTGGAGTCCTGGAGCAGGCGGCTCGCGGTGGACCGGAGGAGGGGGGCCGGAGCCATCCGATTTCTGGAGGCGGTCCGGCCCGTACTTAAGGAATGGGTCCACCGCGAGCATGGGGGTCTCTCCTTCCGGCTGACCCAGGTACTCTCGGGGCATGGATGCCTCGGGAGATACCTGTTCAGCGTAGCACGGAGGGAAGAGACCCCGGTGTGCCACCAGTGCGGCTGCGTGGAGGAGACGGCGCAGCACGTGCTGGAGGTATGCCCGGGGGCGGCGAAGCCACGACTGGCATTGGTCGCGGCTATTGGGGCGGACCTCTCGCTGCCGACCGTCCTATCTAGGATGGTCGCCGACGAGGGGTCCTGGAGGGCTATGGTCTCCTTCTGCGAGGAGGTGATGTCGCAGAGAGAGACCGAGGAGCGGGAGAGAGAAAGGGTTCCTCTTTCTCTCCCGCTCCGGAGGGCGCGGACACGGAGACAAGCCAGCAGGGCTCGCACTCCGTCTCCGCTAGGAGGCCCAGGGGCGCCGGATACGGGGGTGTCTGGTGGTCCCAATTAAGGAGGGTCTCCTGAGGAGTCGATGCCTTGGTGTCCAGGGCATCGCTTCGGAGCTGGGGAGGGGGACGAGCCCCCTCCTGAGGTGGGTCCGGCTGCGGACAGCGGCGTGGTGGGGTTGCGGAGAATCTGAGAGAGGCCCCGTGACCCCGCCATTGCCGACGAGGATGGACACCGTGGGGGTTTAGTCGGTAGGGGTGCCCTTCTGGCACCGAGTCCGACATACCCCGCTGCGCCTCCCCCGGGGCGTAGCGGGGATGTGTAAGCGCATTCCCCCACTAAAAAAAAAAAAAAAAAAAAAAAAAAGGTGTAAGGTTGTGTTGTGAGCAAGTTGTGTGGTTAATGTGAACATGTGGGAATTGTGAATCGTGAAATTTTATGTGCGGAAGTTATTTTTCTGTGCTTTAGAAATGCGATTTCGCTTTGTTTAATTTTTATGTAACTTTGTGTAGAAATAAACTGAAAGGGCTCTGCGTTGTTTTGCAAGTACTTTGATTTTTTCGTTGGTTAACGTCACATATCCTCACGTCTTTGCCCCGAAGGGGCTGGCCACACCCACGCTTCACCGGACGATATTCAGTCCCAAATGTGTGAATGGGGCGAGCCTGTCGCCATACACCGGAGTTATGTAGCAGATGACATTAAATACGCACAAATTAATATATGTATGTTCACACAATGTACGATAAATCGAATCGAATATCTTTGTTATTGTTTGTCTTATTAATAAATTGTAAAAAAAAAAACATCCTAAAATCACGAAAAAGTCCCTCTATCCACCCATGTCGACATGTAAACCCTTTCAATGTAACTCTGTATAACTCTAATTGCAGTCTCATTTTCAGATAAAAATCCACATTTCTCCAGCTGATATATTGCAAAAGGTCGAAGCTTCTCGTAATTTACGAGGTGTAGACACGCGACCGCCCCCGACTTCTCTCGCTATCGACTGTTCAAGGGATCCTGGGGGAAATCTGTGAGCAGGCAAAAGTCGCGCGGCGTTACCCTGAATATTTATTGAGATGAACGAGAGCGATATGATGGGTGTTTTAGGTCAAAGTGATGTTCAATCTTTATTGTTATCATGCTTTTGTAATATGTAATATAATAATTATCTGTACCTACTTAGTAATTAATAACAAATTAGGGAAATTTCACACACGGTCGCCTAACCTTAAACTAAGCAAAACTTGTACTATGTTCACCAGAGATTCACATATTTAAAAATATGTTTAAATACACACCTAATTAGATACGAGTATTAACTAACTCCTAGACATGGAACAAACACAAATATTCATCACATAAATGTTTGTCACGTAAGCGATGGCAGCCTAGTTGGGAGAAGGCCTGCCTCTCAAGCCAGAGGGAGCGAGTTCAAACCCAGCCGATGGCATGGTAAAGTGTAGGTCGCCCGGTAAAGTATAGGAGTTGTAATACACTTCTGCCAATCCCTTCGGAGGAATGGCCTGGCAATATACGAATGGTAGTTTGCATGATAATTGGTATTGACTGAGACAGCTCATAGGTACATAAGTTCAGTAAAGCAAATTATATGTTCATATTGTTTGTTTGTAATCCATCCGTCACGGCACACATCCACTCCGTAATAAACCACAAAAAAGCTCATTTAAAATTTTACACGATAGGGTGTAAAACCCTTAAACGCGGGGTGTAAAGCCGTTCAAAACGGAACTCACATGCAGTATCCTGGGGGAAATCTGTTACTCTGGTCGAAACGGGGCAGCGCTACAATATTACCGAGCGTGGTAATGTAAAATGGGGAAAGTTGTTTACTTGCTCGTGTGGTCGTTGCTTTATTTTTTACTGAGTCTGACGTGAATGTGCTGGCTATTTGTGATTGTTTCGTGCCAATGTGAAGAATTAATTTGCCTAAAAGAGATGGGCTTGAGAGATAAGACTGCCTATAAAAAAAATAATAGCCTAGTTGGAGAAGGCCCGCTTCTCAAGCCAGAGAGAGCGGGTTCGAACTCAGCAGACGGCACGCACCAATTTGTTCATTGTGTGAACATATGTGCGTATTGTATAATTATCATCTGCTACATGACTGGAGCCCGGTGTATGGCGACAGGCTCGCCCACTGACACATATGGGACTGAATATCGTTCGGCGAAGTGTGGGTGTTGTATTACATCTCTGCCAGCCCCCTCCGGGGAAGACGTGACGATATGTTATGCTGTTATGTATCAAAAAACTGTTCTTAGTTTTGTTTTAGCTTAGCTTAGTTTAGCTTTAGTGTAATTATTTTATGTATTTACCTACTTAAAGTTTGTAGCGTGGATGGTCCAGCGGAGTAGTACGAGCTTATAATCAGGTTGCTGGAGTGAATGAATTCATTTCAAATGAAGCTATACCTACTACGTTTCAGAGTTAATTTATGGCGTTCTACTCGCGTTCTAATTACAAATCACTGGTAACGAATGTGGCCGTATCGTATTCCTTTCACATAATACAATGTACTTAGTTTGAAATCGAGCGTGATGATGGCCATAGGCTAGTTTAGCAACAAAAAAAAAAAAAACCATGCATTTGTACCCGACTGCACAAAAAGGTCGGTTATGTTTTTCGTGTGTATCTACATAATTATGTATGTATGTATGTATGTACGAGGTTTCTTTGGCACGCCCTACAGCCTAAACAGCTTAATGGATATCGACATGTGAGGATTCATTTGAATCGTCTTGATAGTGTAAATGACATAGGGTACAGCATTTTGCAGTCGGGTTTTTGTTTTTCTTTTAATAATGTTTCTTATTTATTTGATTGCCTCGGTGGCTCAGTTGGTAGTGAACCTGCCTCCTGAGCTTGGGGGCGTGGGTTCGATTCCCACCTAGGGCAAACATTCATGTGATGAACATTTGTGTTTGTTCTATGTCTGGGTGTTAATATCTATTTAATGTATGTATATATATGTATATCTATCTAAGTAAGTTTATCAGTCTCTGTCAGCCATAGTACAAGCTTTGCTTAGTTTGGGGTCAGACGGCCGTGTGTGCAAATGTCCCGAATTTATAAAAAAAAAAAATATTAGACGAAAAGAACATTGTCAAAATTATAAAATACCTTATGAATGTTTCGGAATGCCATGCCTGTCAGAATTTTAACTCAAATTAAGTTTAGTCTAGTTCTTCTTTAGTCTAGAGAATCTATGTTCTAACTCTTGTTACTCGTATTATGTACAAGAGACCGATGCTTAAACTTAGCAGCTAGTCAATCAATCCAGACCACCTGTTGTTGACCTGTTGGTGAACAGCTCATTTAGTATTTTGAACCGTAGCTGCGAGTTGAGCTGTTCAGTTTACCCGTTCAGTCTGCAGGGAATCAAGTGTTCCGCGAATTTTCAAACTTTCAAAAAATATGAGGTTCTATATTTTTGAATGTTTAGTTTAGATTTATTTTGTATTTGGTGTCAATAAAGAGTTTTTGTATTGTATTGTATTGTATTGAGGTTCTCAATTCCGCGGTTTTTTTTTGTATGTACGAGTATGTTACGCGATTACTCCGCCCATTGTGAATCGATTTTAATGACTTTTTTTTGTTTGGTAGATCATACTTTATAGGTGGTCCCTTATAAATTTTATTGAAATCGGTCTAGCAATTTTTGAAATGTCAATAAAAATATAGAAATGGTTTATATGGAGGACGGTCTGACGGGAAGTCATTTTTTTTTTGCTTTGCCTGTTATATTATTTTGTGAAACACGTTAAGGTGAAACTTAGCTACGATTATAGACGAGTGGTTTTCAGATTTACTTCGGTACTCCAAGCGTGAATCATTTGCGAGAGTGGTTCCATATTTAGCTATAGATAATGTGTAGCATAGGACATCTACACTAATAAAAAATATTATAACTAGGCAAGATTTATTATATGGTATTTTTGTAACGAATAAACTCAAAAAGTACTGGTTTGATTTCAAAACATTTTTCACCATTATAAAGTTACTCGTACATGACCCCTGGGTGATATCCTACTAATACTATAAACGCGAAAGTTTGGATGTATGGATGTTTGTTACTCTTTCACGCCAGAACGGCTGAACAGATCTGGATGAAATTTGGCACAGAGATAGATTATAGTCTAGAATAGCACATAGGATACTTTTTAACCGCGGGTGAAACCGCAGGGCGCAGCTAGTAAGACTATAAAAGCTAAAATAGCTAGTAGACATCATGTCTACAGGTTGTACTTTGTTTGTACATAATTATTTAAAATTGATTGAATCGAATAAATTCTTCGGCGAATTTTTAACGAACGGCAAAATGTTTAGGTATTATGATAATAATACCTATAAATTTTGCCGCCGGTCCATTAACTTTAGGTATGGTAACAGCTGATTTTTGTTTTACAATTTCAAGGTTGGTCCCATTGTAAACGTTGGCTATGACTAAGAGAATCAGCTATGAAATTTTTCCAAGTAAGTATATTAAAAACAGCGGTGTAACATATAAAACGATGATAGCCTAGTTGGAGAAGGCCCGTCTCTCAAGCCAGAGGGAGCGGGTTCGATCCCAGCCGACGGCACGCACCAATTTGTTCATTGTGTGAACATAATTATTTGCGTATAGTATCTCATCTGCTTACATGACTGGAGCCCGATGCACACACACACCCACTGTTACATTTGGGTCTGTATATCGTCCGGCGAAGTGTGGGTGTTGTATTACACCTCTGCAAGCCCCTTCAGGCGTGACGATATGTTCTTATTTACTCGTAACTCCCACATTTTCTCTTTCTTTGATAACCAAATTGAATAAAAACATTTTGACTTCACTTCGACATCGTCCTAACATATTTTCATGAGGTCAGCTGCGGTCAAATTCCTAGTTTATTTACAAAAAAAAAACAAATCGCAATATAACCGAATGTTTAGGCAAAATTTGAAAAAGGAACTCGCTTGGAACTTGTCTAATGTATTCAATTCATTTGAAGTATATCCCAGATTAAAAGATTCCAGTAAAGTACTTACCCTACATTAAGGGACCAACTTAAATCTTGCAGGACTTGAGAGTAAGCTTCCAAAGAGCTTTCCAGATTTCTTCTGCTAACCAGGGGGGCTACCATGACATCTTATTGACATGATGTTTACGTTTTGTTTTGGTGCTGCGCGACCGCGAATCGTATCGCCGCGCAGTAAGGTACATGCTCGCGAAGCGTCGATAACAAAACGTAACCATAAGATATCGTAGTAGGCCCGCTGGGGTTCACAAAAGTTTTAATTTTTGCCTTGAAGGCGTTTGCAGCAGATTTTTTATGTGAGTAGGTTGCTGTCATGAAACTGTCTAGGCTTTCAGGCGGGCTCCAAACTTTGATACTAGGGCTAACGACTCATCCTATACAATCTGATGGCCCCATTTCACAATCAACAATCATAGACGATTACCCGCGAGCGCGATTGTGTGGAGGGCTTACTCGCCTGCAACCGCCAATCACTTTTAACCGACTTCCAAAAAGGAGGAGGTTCTCAATTGTGAATCGATTTCAATAATTCTTTTTTTGTTTGGTAGTAGAAGTGGTCCCATAAAAACTTTATTGAAATCGGTCAAGCAGTTTTAAAAAATCAACAAAAATCTAAAAATTGTTTACATGGATGACGGAAAGTCGGTTTTTTAAGGTTTGTTTCTTAAGTTTGCTGCGTTGATTGTGTTGACGATCATCACCGATTATAAAAAAGGGCCTTTACAATTATAATACATTGTTAAGGTCTGCTCAGCAGTACACAGTAGGTTTCCTACTAATACTACTAATACTTCTTCTAATACTTCCTACTAAAGTTTGTAAGAATGGATAGTTAGATGGATGGATGTTTGTTACTCTTTCACGCCAGAACCGCTGAACAGATCTGGATGAAATTTGGCACAGAGATAGATATTTTTTTAACCGTGAGTGAAACCGCGAGGCGCAGCTAATACACAATAAAACTTTCAGCTAATCTTGTTTATAGTTTGAAAGACAAATCTTGAACTAATATCCTAAAACGAAGCAGCTGACTGGCTGGCGGTCCATAGGCCAGCCAGAGCCATCCAATAGTACTTAGCAAATTCTTACTAAGTCCCAATTCAGCGAAATTCATTTCATCTACCCCAGGCTCCATCATAACGGCATAATTATGATAATTTGGAAGTAATTTCGACCGAATATCGTCAGGTAAAAAATTAAGAGCGCCCAGGATAAGATTGGCCAATAAAATTATGCGGAAACTTTCCTTCTAAGACACCTTAATTTTCCTTCTTAAATCTTCGGGATAATTAAAATGATACGTATTATAATTAATTTGTTACTTGACCTAATTAAAAATGGCATGAACTCGAGATGGTTCACGGTGAATTAAGGTCTTGCGGAATACTGGCGTGAATGTTTTGACGTAAGAAACTTTAGAACATGTAAATTACAAATACTTACTTATTTGTCAAAGAAGCTAACCGACCGAGCGAGCGTTAGTGAGCAAAGCGTCTCTGCTTCAGCTACGACAAAATACTATCGAATGCCTGATTTCTGTCCAGATCTTTGTCTTTCTCTACAGGTCGCATTTCTGAACCGATTATCTTAAAATTGTGTAAGAAGGATCGATAATTGTTTAGATTTTTGTTGCTGAGTTATTTTCTAGATTTTTTTAAATAATACAGATAAAAAAAAACTCTGCCATTTAAAAAAAATACAAAAAATACTTCGACGAAAAAATTCTGCTCACAAAAATTCACGAAAATCGGTTGAGGAATGCGACCCATAGAATAATACAAACGTCGACAGCGAAGTTTGCAGTTCACAGAACTAGCGTCTACTCTTCAGCTCCGGGAAAAATGCTTTCGTATGTCCAGCATCTGTCCAGCTGTCTTCCTCTACAGGTCGAGAGAATCGGTTGAGAAATGCGACCTGTAGAGGACAGTCGACGACAAACGCCAGCCGCGAGCTCACGCGAGCGAGCCTTAAGCTCTTTCTTCTTCTTGGTCGCTACTCGCTACGCTGTTGACAGAGCGATCGTAGTCGTCATGCAGGATTGTTATTGGCAGGGGCTGATGTAATGCAGCCCACAATATTTCGCCATGTCTCTCTGCTCGAGGTCATGCTTGTGCACTCAAGCACGAGATCGCCCACAGCAGATTTGACCTGATCGGATTCGATTCGATGAGCTCACAGAGCTACAAGCTTAATCACAGCTTAAAAGTAATATTTCTAATTTCTTACCACACTACTGAAGTGTTCAAACTCACATTACAACTACCTATCTACAGTATTCTCTATCTTCATCATCCATCCATCCATCAGCCATAGGACGTCCACTGCTGGACATAGGCCTCCCCCATAGATCTCCAATAAGACCGGTTGGTAGCGGCTTGCATCCAGCGCGATCCTGCGGTCTTGACAAGGTCATCCGTCCACCTTGTGGGTGGACGTCCTACGCTGCGCTTGCCGGTACGTGGTCTCCACTCGAGAACCTTTCGACCCCATCGGTCAACAGTCCTTCGTGCTATGTGCCCTGCCCACTGCTAAATCAACTTGCCAATCCGCTGGGCAATGTCGGTAACATTGGTTCGTCTACGAATCTCCTCATTCCTGATTCGTTCTCGCAGAGAGACTCCGAGCATAGCCCTCTTCATAGCTAGAGACCACGTTTCAGTATCATTCTCATTCATCAGTATTAATTTCACATAATTATTGGTAAACAGTATTCTCTGTATGCTAATAATTATTACATACGTGTACTGTTGCGTATTCTGTGGCAGCACCCTCACGCATATTTCCAGAAGCGTGGGTAGATCTGAAGCCTTCTACGTGTGATCCGAAACGACAGACCCATCCACCGCCACTTGCCCTGCGCCTGTACTTGAGCCTGCGGTTTGCCGGCCCGTGCCCTTAGAAGGGACGCTAAGTCAATTACTGTCCCTAATTCTCGGGAGGGCGCTGGTGTAGTGTTATGAGCGGGAGCGGAAAACGGAAGGTATTTGATGAGAAGCGCAATACATCTGTTCCTTTCATTAATGCTACGTACAGACCAAAGCAAACGAATACCAACGATATGCTGCGTCTCGTTTCATTCTATTGAGACGAATCGGGACGCAGCGCGTTCTTTGGCATTCGTTGGCTTGGTGTGTTTTTGTGTGTGTGCGTTTTGCAAATGTTAAAATAATTCTTGGACAAAGCATCGTGTCGCTACCATATTTATCACGATAAATATTAAGTTTTTTTGCCAACATTCTCATTATTAAATTTTTTTTATACTCGTAAGTGTTTAAATACGTTTCTGTTTGACATTTTATTTAATTTCATAATATTTTATTGACATTATTAATTTGCACATCTAAGGTGAGGTAGTTATTGGCTGTTCATTGTTCAAACCTAAATTAAGATCATTGTAGCCCATTGGCGAGCAAATAAAGAAATTGAATTTGAATTTGAAATGGCGGGAATGTTTTTTTTGTTTTACTGCGCTAGGCCGGATAATTAAATTTAAAATGAGACATGCTCGTCTAGTGGAGATCCAGCTTGACATTGACTTGTGTTTGACAAGTGACAATGATAGTTACAGACTGCTTATCAACGTGGTTTCCGTTTTTTTTTTTTGTCGTTATTTATGACATTTCCCATATTGTTATAATAGTCGGACAACTGTCAAACTCGCAAGTCAACTTCAAGCAAAGCAAAGTGCTTAAAACACGTGACATTGCCGAAGTTGTACAATATCTTCATAAACCAAGAGTTAAAGTTGACTTACTTACAGAATAAATAATACCATTATAGTACCATTCATCTTATTGTAAACTAGTATCTGGTTTCGGGCTCTCTTGCCAAAAGTATAGCTGTACAAGTCGGAGGGAAAATAATTATGTCAATGGCTGCCTAGACAAAACTAAGTTGTCATAATTACCAAAGGACGGCTACACGTATTTGTCAAGTTAAGCCTTGAATATTCGCCAAATGCGTCTATTCAACTCGTAATAGTGAAGAAGCTACGGACCCTACCGATATGAAAAAAATATCACCAATAAGATCATTCTGTTACCTATTAATTAGTCTGATTAAAATATTATATTACTTACTAGATTGCGAGTAAAAAAATATTAAATGGACGTTGTTTTCGTTCTCATGGCGTGCAATACCGTGCTTTCGGAGATTACGTTACCATATATTTTTACACCTTCGGATAGGAAATTAAAAATATGATTGATCGTCCTTTTACCATATTTTTAGAGCTAAAATTGAGTTAGTTTAGTAATATTTTGTGTTATTTTGAAGTATTTCGTCAGATCACGTGACCACTGACACCCGCGAGCTCCTTTGCGGGGGACGGGCCAGTCGGCGCTAGCGCCTCACGAAGGATGGACGTACTCGCCTTGCCGAAAAATATTTTCACATTTTTTTTCTATTTGTACGCAAATCATCAATTAAACAGTGCTTAATTATCCAGAGACAATCAAAAAAAGTAGTTTTTCAAGACATTTGATAAGTTTTTAGTGACTTTACTACTAGTGAAAATATTTGGACAATAATTGATCGCGTTGTGAGTAGAGGGTACAGAAGGTTGATCCGATGAAAATGGGAGATGTCACCAAGGCAGCTAGGCGTAAGAAAAAATTGGACTCCAACTAGCTAAGTGGTAAGTACCTACCTACCTATTAATATTTAATTACCACATAAATATTTTTACCCGTTTGTTCTTATTGTGTAGACTGAAGTGACTAACCCTAGTGTCTGAGTTTTTAGTGGCATATGATTCGGTCTGACGTTTGTTTTCCTGATAAAAATAATAGAAAACTACAGACGTGTCCTCCGACCTATGTTAACTCTCAGGGCTTCACCGTCCATTACACCTTATTGCGATGATTGTTGGATTTACCCGCCGACGCTGTGCGACCATGAACCTTATTTTGCTGTGATACGAGCCGCGGTCGCGCAGCGTCGTGCTGTACTACAATCATCACGCCACGGCACGGGCCCCATTGTACATGTTGCTCATGATAATTATCCAAGTGCAAGACTTGTCAGAACTGTGTTTTTGTTTTGTTATGTACAAATGTACCTATATGTGTCATATTTGTACATTGCACAGGGTTATCGGTATAGGGTGTACTAAGCCAAACGGGGGTCATTGTACTCTTCATTATAAACAACGATTACTTTTTAAACTTTTTTATTTGTAAATTAAATCGGGGAAAAAAGCATCTGCTTACATTTTGTCGACGATCGATGAGCTTTTTGTATGAAACAGCTGTTTTTTTTCTCGTGATTTCATTTGATTCAATTATTCACAAAAATTATACTAAGGTCAATATACCTAAGCCATTTCAAATTGAAGCTGTGGCATACTTGCTGATGCCCCAACACCTAGTTAATAACAGAAATGGGGAGTATTCTATAGTTAATAATAATAAGTAATCCTTCTTGAACAATCTGGTAAAAATAAAATAATGATAATTATTATGTGTACTTACGATGTCAATATCGGAAAGCGGTCGTTGCGTGCGAACGGTGTAAATGACTAATACTAATTTTTGTTTTTGGTATAGCACATTTCCTAAACTAACCTACCTAAACTAGAAACAATCACATTTTTATGTTATAGCTGACCAACCACGGTCCGCAATACATTATTATTTTTAGCAGTGTAGTAAGCATATTTTTCTAACTTATCCTGGTTTGTTAACCGACTTCAAAAATTAGGACGCACTCAATTACATTGTATAAATTTTACTAAATGTTTGTTGCAGCATAACTTCGTTATTTACTCATTTATTTTTTATTTGAAAGAATATGCTTACTAACACTCTGATCAGTCACTTTGATCAAAATAAAGTATTTTTTAGTAAAAAATAATATTTAATACAAAAAGTCAAGCATTTGCATTCAGAAAGTACTGTTCCGAGTCATGGCCATTGAATTCGATAGAAAAGTTATTACATTTTCTTACAACAATAACCGAGCGAGAGATCGTTAGCGAGCGAAGCGTCTATGCTTCAGATTCGACGAAAATGCTTTCGTATGTCCGAATTCCGTCTGGATTTCTGTCCGGATCTCTGTCCAGACCTGTCTTAATCACGCATTTCTTAACCTATTCTCTTGAAACTTTGTGAGTAAGTCCGATATTTAAAAAGAATTTTCTTGTCTAGGCGGTTATTGGAAATTTTTCAATATGGCAGAGATGTGATTTAAAAAAAGATATGGAGATATATCTTTTATTAATATAGCATAATTGGAAAATTTCCAAAAAACCTTTTTGACGAGATCACCAGCTCACAGAGTCACTATTGTATGTATTGTTATTTATTTATATTTATTATATACAACAATTTCTTTGGTAACTGATACCAACCTGCATCTAGTCTTAATACTTAGTTATTTTAATTTAGTCTCTATTGCATGAAGAATAGAATAATAATATATTTTAAACTGGGATTATAGATTGGTAATTGTTTTATATTTTATGGTATCATGGAAAGAGACAAACGAGACGCTTTGAGTAATATGAATATTGTGTAATTAATATCTTTAAATTGCTTTATTTCATTTTTTCAGAAACAGAGATCAATGAAATTATCAAAATTTAAACACAAGCGTTCAGCCAACAACAAATGCGAGTACTGAACTAAGGTGAGTTAAAAGACATTTAACATCTTATATTATTAGGTTGTATAATTATGCTATTGCTGAAGTTGTCGTATGTCCGGCGTCCAGCGTCTGATTGCACGGATGTCCGATTGTTTTCCTCTACAGATCGCATTTCTCAACCGATATTTGTGAAATTTTGTAAATTTAGGTTTTATTTAAAATAGCGGATATATGTAATTTGTGAGACGTTGCTCATAGAGCCACTACTTGTAATCAGAGTGGCGCTGAACTGATATGGGCATGCGTGACGCCAGTACAACCATTCACTCAGCGAGTGCGAAGCGCGAGTGAAGAACTTCCGTTTCAGTTAATAAAAATACTAAAAACTTATCCTATATTTTTATCTACAGATGCCTAGTTCAAAATCAGCCGAAGGGTATCAGAGCATCCGAGGAACAGGGACTTTTTCACCTTCGAATAAACTGGTAATCTTTTTTTATTTTTTTGTGTACACAATGTACATAAATAAATTATTGATACGAGCGTTGGGACTTAGTATGGTTGCAAATTAATTATCATTTAATATTGTTTTTAGGAACAACAATATCAGTCTTCATTGCCGAATCTCATCGTCGAAGAAGAAACAGAACAAGAACAGAAAGACAAAAGTTATTGGCGTATTATAACATTAGCTTCTTCTTCGTAAAATTGAAGGAAATATCAAGACACAATGGATTTGGTTGCGACAAACAATCGATAGACTTGATTGGAGAAAAGCAAACAGGTCTTGCTTCTAAATTCACCTTTTTGTGAATAAAGAGTAACAATAGTAGATTATGTACCGAGGGCACAAAGCAGTGCCTTACGTCGCAGGCGGCTTATTGTACCCTGAGCGTAACGAGGGAATCTAGAGTTAACTCCCGAATGCAGCAAGGGAAGATGAGTCCTGAAGGCAGCGAGGGGTTCAAGCCGCCCAAGACAACACACACACACACTGCTTTATCCTAGAAGCGAATTCTCTACTAAAAATACTGTCTAATATTATACTCTCTCATAACTAATAAAAAGTTACTAGTAAGGTACAGTCTTTTATTTTAAATTTCGTGCAGCTCGTGGAACACGTGCTCGTATTTTTTTCTTGGTAGCTAGTTCAATTTTCAAATAAACTCTTCTTACAGTGCTATTCTGAGTTTTCATTCAATGTTAACCTCTTTGCTTGGAAACTCCCAGCTACAAGCTTCGCTCGGATTTATGTTTCATCTATAAAACCAACATTTGAATTTCATGTGTTAGATTAAGGATGTGTTAATCTGAGCGATTACTGCCTTCAAAGCATTTGATTTATTGATATTTTTTGAATCTCGGTTTATTTTGATTATTTTTTTGGTGTTTGCTAAAATCTAAGCACTATACATGTATTTCAGCTACAAAAGGTTTTTCAATATCCAATCTAAGACCCCTTTAGTCCAGCTATAGAGGATTTTTTTTCTATATTAACTACTAGCTGTTGCTCACGATTTCGTACGCGTAGATAAAAAAAAGCTCGTTCCGTTAGTTTCTTGTATTTGTCATTCACTCGAGGAGGTATTATAGCGCGAGTCGTATGCGAGCCCACTAATGGAGCCAATAGTGTAATTATTAACGCACACGCGTTTCATGTGACGTTTTTCATCACACATGCGAGGGGAAAAAACACAGACTTGCATTAGTCAATACATTTTTCTGAAAATGTATGCGCATTTTGCTGCTTTTCCACCCATCAAAATTTTCCTAGGCAAAATAATAAAGCGAATACTTTGTTTAAATTATCATACCTAATTAATTGTCAATATTTTGATAAAAAAATAATGTTTATTTACTGTTATTACGTAGTTATGATACTTTAAATTAAGAATTTAAGAAAAGTAAAAAAAAAACTCTTGTTGATTTATTTAAAAAAAGTCTAGTTTAGTTACTAGTGCGATAATGGTAAAGTAACAGCACACGTGCTTAATAGCTCGGATTATGAGCTAAAACTGATGTAATAAAGTCCTTTTTACGAGCGAGAGTGATGAAAAAGATATTAAACACAAACGCGTTTTTAACTTCAAGTAGGAACATTTCAGCAAAATCAGGCAAGAAACTATCGAGAAAATAATGAGGTTGTGAGTTCTGGGTCCACTATATTTTCAACAATTTTAGTCATTTTTATACTACCTACTAATTATATAAAACAGATTAGTACTATCAACTCGTAGAATACATTTTTAAAGCGGGCCGTCGATTGAACAGCTCTGCTAGTCCTAGTCAATTTATGTTTTTTGTTATGAGATTTTTGAAATGTTGTAAGCATTGGTTTAAGATAGGTTGAGTGATTTATCCCTGGTACCGGAGTTCTTAGAATGCCCATCAGGAGCCCTATTCTTGCTAGAAATATTTTCTGATCAATGTCTCTCTCGTTTTAAAAGTCATAGTGAGAGTGACCAAGAAACATCTCACGCGTCAAGAATAGCCCTCCAGAGCTATTCTTACGATATTATATTATTCCCCCTATTCCTACGCACGAGATATGTTTTGGTCAATGTCTCTCTCGTTTGAAAAATCATAAAAGTGAGAGGGACCAAGATCCGATGAACTAAGATATCTCACACTTCAGAGAGTCCGTGGTCTACGATTGTTTTTTTGGCTTCAAATAATTTAGTCACAAAACATTACAATAAAGCATAACATCACAGAGGGCATTCATTTTTAGGCAAAAATATTTTTTTCACGGTGTTTCGTCTGAATTTGTTTAGTCTTTGAGAAATGCTAGCTCAATGTTCAAAAGCTTCGAGCGTTGATCACTAGAGGCGCTAAAACCAGCTGAGCGCCGAATGCCAAATGTCATTGGCGCATCTTAACCTCTTAAAACACCACCATAATTATGTGCGCTCCGTATCAGAAGGTCTATCAAGGAAAATGACGTAGTTTGTAGAACGACGGCATATGAAAACGTCTATATGGTGGCAATGTCTTGAGTGGCAAAACGACTTACTAGTAAAACGTCCAAAATGTTAAATTGACGCGATTATGAAGTACGGGTATGAACAAAATGTGTTAGCTCTTTTCCGAAAAGGACTTAGTATAGGGCGGAAATAAAATTTTATTCGTTTGAGGTTTAAATTACTACATCAGATTTACTTTGTTATACTCGCTGGCCACTTCAAATTTTACAGTATGAGCGAAATGTTGTTACACTATGACATAGTACCTGGATGGCCGGTATTTTTTTTTATTTTTTAATTGTGTTTTTTGGATAATAAACAATTGATATTAGTCTAACCTCAAAGAAAACACTCATTGACTTCGTGTTACTTAACAACGCCATCTGCTGTTGTGTCGTTAAAGCAATTAGTTGCTCACAAAAAATAGTAGTATTATTATTCGCCAATAGATGTCAGGAAGAGTCATATTTTTCAGTTGAGATTGATTATCGATAAAACACGAATAAAATGATATTTTCTAAAAATGATTCCTAGCTAGATCGATTTATCGCCCCCGAAACCCCCTATATACTAATTTGTATGAAAATCGTTGGAGCCGATTCCGAGATTCCAATTATATATATATGTATATATATATACAAGAATTGCTCATTTAAAGGTATAAGATTAATGGCAACTGCGTCAACATATTAATTATTGGAGATTTCTTTTACGGAACGCTTATTTAATTAAATGCTTACATTAAATGCAAATAAAACTAAAATTATTAAAGGGGGATAGGACATTTGTGCAAAAGAAACCCAGATAAAAATGAATATGACCGTATAATGGATTTATGTAAAAAGGAAGCGTGCGAGAAGTTTAAACCAATTCCAAAAATTCTTGAAAAAAAATTTTGTGATTCAAATCTAAGTTTCATACCGAGTTTCGAGTCAAAAAAAGATACTTTATATAGAACAAGGAGGAATTTCTTGAAAGTACAAAAGACAGAGTTTTCATGCATCAATGAAGTTGAGATTCCAGAACTGCTGGCCAAAGATTTTCTAGTTTGTATTGATGGCACAGAGAATGACAAAATATTTCTGTTTTGCACTAAACTTTGCCAAGATTTTATGAAAAAAATGCCAGATAAGGCTGCATTCTATTTCGGAGATGGATCTTTCAAGGTGCCTACACCGTTTTCTCAGCTGTATTCAATGCACGTTGACATAGAGAGTTGCTCGGAAACAACCAATGTGGTACCCATTTTGTATGCGTTGTTACCCGATAAAAACAATCGACATATCAGAGACTTTTTGCTCTCGTCAAACATCATTTTGGACTTGACAAAAAATATTTTAAGTGTGATTATGAGGCTGCACAGATTAACGCGTTCCGTTTAACATTTCCTGAAGGAAAACTTAGTGGTTGCTATTATCACTTTAACAACGCCGTGTGGCGAAAGTCACGAAAATTAAAAGTTTCTGATTCCAATCGTGGTAGGACAATAACAAGGCTGTTGACTAATTTACCGTTGCTGCCAGCAGTTCACATTAGTGAAGTATGGTCCCAAATCCATGATGATGCCGAACGCATGGAGAATGAGAATGTTTCGCAATTTATCAATTACTTCCATAAACAATGGATTATAGATATGAAACCGGATGATATCAGTTGTTTCGGGCAAAGGCATCGTACTAATAATGCTTTGGAAGGATGGAACAGAAGGTTTAATGCCAGAGTGGGTCGAAAAAAGGCATTACCTTTATTTATTCACGCATTGCGAAAAGAAGCAAAATGGCAGGACTTGAAAATTAGACGCGGTTTATTTTATGGGCAAAGACGTAAAAAAAATTATATCATTTTTGATAAAAAATACAAGAGAGAATCCGATAAACTAAATAACCAAGAGATAACACCATAATATGTATTTTTGCAGCGACTCTCTCATATAAAACGGATTATTTTTGGAGACTGATTTGTTGTGTTGACACAATATAGGAATCGAAATTCTATGTTGTTGACAAAAATGTTTTTTTTTTCATTTTATTATGTTAATATATATTTAAAATTATATTCCTTTTTTGTTATTAAGTATCCTTAACATTTTACATCATTGACAATTTAACATTTTGGACGTTTTACTAGTAAGTCGTTTTGCCACTCAAGACATTGTCACCATATAGACGTTTTCATATGCCGTCGTTCTACAAACTACGTCATTTTCATTGATAGACCTTCTGATACGGAGCGATTATGTGGCACACCAATAAAGCTTACAATCCTTTGCGTTCATTTAAGTAGTTCCAACGTCGATTCAATATACCTACGGAGCCTTTAAACGGAAGGTAGCGGAAAGCGGCGGTAATCATTTTAGATAGATATTAATTCGATCAACCTTGAAAGGCTTCGGTTTGGGAGTTTGAGCTCTTGAGTTGTAAGTTATTTTGTTAAGCCTTGAATATTCGCCAAATGCGTCTATTCAACTCGTAATAGTGAAGAAGCTACGGACCCTACCGATATGAAAAAAATATCACCAATAAGATCATTCTGTTACCTATTAATTAGCTTAGATTAAAATATTATATTACTTACTAGATAGCGAGTAAAAAAATATTAAATGAACGTTGTTTTCGTTCTCATGGCGTGCAATACCGTGCTTACGGAGATTACGTTACTATATATTTTTACACCTTCGGATAGGAAATTAAAAATATGATTGATCGTCCTTTTACCATATTTTTAGAGCTAAAATTGAGTTAGTTTAGTAATATTTTGTGTTATTTTGAAGTATTTCGTCAGATCACGTGACCACTGACACCCGCGAGCTCTTTTGCGGGGGACGGGCCAGTCGGCGCCAGCGCCTCACGAAGGAAGGACGTACTCGCCTTGCCGAAAAATATTTTCGCATTTTTTTTCTATTTGTACGTAAATCATCAATTAAACAGTGCTTAATTATCCAGAGACAATCAAAAAAAGTAGTTTTTCAAGACATTTGATAAGCTTTTAGTGACTTTACTACTAGTGAAAATATTTGGACAATAATTGATCGCGTTGTGAGTAGAGGGTACAGAAGGTTGATCCGATGAAAATGGGAGATGTCACCAAGGCAGCTAGGCGTAACAAAAAAATTGGACTCCAACTAGGTAGCTAAGTGGTAAGTACCTACCTACCTATTAATATTTAATTACCACATAAATATTTTTACCCGTTTGTTCTTATTGTGTAGACTGAAGTGACTAACCCTAGTGTCTGAGTTTTTAGTGGCATATGATTCGGTCTGACGTTTGTTTTCCTGATAAAAATACTTAATAGAAAACTACAGACGTGTCCTCCGACCTATGTTAACTCTCAGGGCTTCACCGTCCATTACACCTTATTGCGATGATTGTTGGATTTAGCCGCCGACGCTGTGCGACCATGAACCTTATTTTGCTGTGATACGAGCCGCGGTCGCGCAGCGTCGTGCTGTACTACAATCATCACGCCACGGCACGGGCCGCATTGTACATGTTGCTCATGATAATTATCCAAGTGCAAGACTTGTCAGAACTGTGCTTTTTTTCTTGTTATGTACAAATGTACCTATATGTGTCATATTAGTACATTGCACAGGGTTATCGGTATAGGGTGTACTAAGCCAAACGGGGGTCATTGTACTCTTCATTATAAACAACGATTACTTTTTAAACTTTTTTATTTGTAATATAAATCGGGGAAAAAAGTATCTGCTTACATTTTGTCGACGATCGATGAGCTTTCTTTATGAAACAGCTGTTTTTTTTCTCGTGATTTCATTTGATTCAATTATTCACAAAAATTATACTAAGGTCAATATACCTAAGCCATTTCAAATTGAAACTGTGGCATACTTGCTGATGCCCCAACACCTAGTTAATAACATAGAAATGGGGAGTATTCTATAGTTAATAATAATAAATAATCCTTCTTGAACAATCGGGTAAAAATAAAATAATGATAATTATTATGTGTACTTACGATGTCAATATCGGAAAGCGGTCGTTGCGTGCGAACGGTGTAAATGACTAATACTATTTTTTGTTTTTGCTATAGCACATTTCCTAAACTAACCTACCTAAACTAGAAACAATCACATTTTTATGTTATAGCTGACCAACCACGGTCCGCAATACATTATTATTTTTAGCAGTGTAGTGAGCATATTTTTCTAACTTATCCTGGTTTGTTAACCGACTTCAAAAATTAGGACGCACTCAATTACATTGTATAAATTTTACGAAATGTTTGTTGCAGCATAACTTCGTCATTTATTTTTTATTTGAAAGAATATGCTTACTAACACTCTGATCAGTCACCTTGATCAAAATAAAGTATTTTTTTGTAAAAAATATTATTTAATACAAAAATTCAAGCATTTGCATTCAGAAAGTAGTGTTCCGAGTTATGGCCATTGAATTCGAAAGAAAAGTTATTACATTTTCTTACAACAATAACCGAGCGAGAGATCGTTAGCGAGCGAAGCGTCTATGCTTCAGATTCGACGAAAATGCTTTCGTATTTCCGAATTCCGTCTGGATTTCTGTCCGGATCTTTGCCCAGACCTGTCTTAATCTACAGGTCGCATTTCTTAACCTATTCTCTTGAAACTTTGTGAGTAAGTCCGATATTTAAAAAGAATTTTCGTGTCTAGGCGGTTATTGGAAATTTTTCAATATGGCAGAGATGTGATTTAAAAAAGGATATATCTGCATAATTGGAAAATTTCCAAAAAACTTTTTGATCCGAGTCAAAACAAAAATTTATATAATTGTCAAACCTGCTCACAAAATTTCACGAGAATCGGTTGAGGAGTGTGACCTGTAGAGGAGGACAAATACAAATACAAATAATTTATTTGGGTATAAAATACATGTGACAATTTCAAATCGGACAGACATCGGTCACGAGATCTCCAGCTCACAGAGTCACTATTGTATGTATTGTTATTTATTTATATTTATTAAATACAACAATTTCTTTGGTAACTGATACCAACCTGCATCTAGTCTTAATAGTTATTTTAATCTAGTCTCTATTGCATGAAGACTAGAATAGTAATATATTTTAAACTGGGATTATAAATTGGTAATTGTTTTATATTTTATGGTATCATGGAAAGAGACAAACGAGACGCTTTGAGTAATATGAATATTGTGTAATTAATATCTTTAAATTGCTCTATTTCATTTTTTCAGAAACAGAGATCAACGAAATTATCAAAGTTTAAACACAAGCGTTCAGCCAACAAAAAATGCAAGTACTGAACTAAGGTGAGTTAAAAGACATTTAACATCTTATATTATTAGGGTGACAAGCATAGTGCATAGTCAGAGCTATGCCAAGTGGAAATGCTATTGCTAAAGTTATCGTATGTCCGGCGTCCAGCGTCTGATTGCACGGATGTCCGATTGTTTTCCACTACAGATCGCATTTCTCAACCGATATTTGTGAAATTTTGTAAATTTAGGTTTTATTTAAAATAGCGGAGATATGTAATTTGTGAGACGTTGCTCATAGAGCCACTACTTATAATCAGAGTGGCGCTGAACTGCTATGGGCATGCGTGACGCCAGTACAACCATTCACTTAGCGAGCGCGAAGCGCGAGTGAAAAACTTCCGTTTCAGTACTAAAAACTTATCCTATATTTTTATCTACAGATGCCTAGTTCAAAATCATCCGAAAGTTATCAGAGCATCCGAGGAACAGGGACTTTTTCACCTTCGAATAAACTGGTAATCATTTTTTTTTTGTGTATGCAATGTACATAAATAAATTATTGATACGAGCGTTGGGACTTAGTATGGTTGCAAATTAATTATTATTTAATATTGTTTTTAGGAACAACAATATCAGTCTTCATTGCCGAATCTCATCGTCGAAGAAGAAGCAGAACAAGAACAGAAAGACAAAAGTTATTGGCGTATTATAACATTAGCTTCTTCTTCGTAAAATTTAAGGAAATATCAAGACCCAATGGTTTTGGTTGCGCCAAACAATCGATAGACTTGATTGGAGAAAAGCAAACAGGTCTTGCTTCTAAATTCACCTTTTTGTGAATAAAGAGTAACAATAGTAAATTATGTACCGAGGGCACAAAGCAGTGCCTTACGTCGCGGGCGGCTTATTGTACCTTGAGCGTAACGAGGGAATCTAGAGTTAACTCCCGAGCGCAGCAAGGGAAGATGAGTCCTGAGGGCAGCGAGGGGTTCAAGCCGCCCAAGACAAAAACACTGCTTTATCCTAGAAGCGAATCCTCTTCTAAAAATACTGTCTAATATTATACTCTCTCATAACTAATAAAAAGGTACTAGTAAGGTACAGTCTTTTATTTTAAATTTCGTGCAGCTCGAGGAGCACGTGCTCGTATTTTTTTCTTGGTAGCTAGTTCAATTTTCAAATAAACTCTTCTTACAGTGCTTATTCTGAGTTTTCATTCAATGTTAATCTCTTTGCTTGGAAACTCCCAACTGCAAGCTTCGCTCGAATTTATGTTTCATCTATAAAACCAACATTTGATTTTCATGTGTTAGATTAAGGATGTGTTAATCTGAGCGATTACTGCCTTTAAAGCATTTGATTTATTGATATTTTTTGATTCTCGGTTTTTTTTGATTATTTTTTTGGTGTTTGCTAAAATCTAAGCACTATACATGTATTTCAGCTACAAAAGGTTTTTCAATATCCAATCTAAGACCCCTTTAGTCCAGCTAGAGAGGATTTTTTTACTATATTAACTACTAGCTGTTGCTCACGATTTCGTACGCGTAGATAAAAAAAAGCTCGTTCCGTTAGTTTCTTGTATTTGTCATTCACAGGTCCCACTCCGAACCTGCACCCTTCTCTCTACCATCATCATATTGCCAGACCATGGTACGGGCAACAGTTATCTAGTTGGCATTGGCAATTGTCTTTATACTGGGTTTGGCTGGCACTGTCCGATTAAAACGTCACGCTCAGACAGGTGTCTATGGCAAGGGTAGCGGGTAGGTAAGCCGTTAACTCGGCCTCCAAGCTAAATCTAATAGGTAGCCAAGTCTAATATGGAGTAGATAGTTACAATTTGTGTAGTAAGTAGGTTATATACTTGTTGGTAATAGGTAGAAGTACTAGGAGTTACTCGTACTATGCCAAATATTTCAGTCTGAATGTTTAGTAGGAATTACCTACTACTCGGAACCAGCCAAGCCAAGTAGGCAGTATATAGATACTATGTATATGTAGTAATTAGGTAGATACTTGTAAGTAGTATCCTTCTTCTTCTACCTATAAGACTTGGCTGGCACCGACTTCAAATAGATGGGTAGCGCTTATAATAATTATATTAATTAATATTAGTGCTTATTTGTGGTTTGGAAGTCGCTTTAATTTTGTTACAATGATCACTTAAAACATCTTCTAACTTGACTTTTATTGAAAATCAGTTTACTAAAAAAATTAAGTAAACAAAATTAAGTCAAAGTGTAGTTTTTTATATCGTAAATTATGACACTTTTGTGCTAAGATTATTACACTCGAGGCGGTATTATAGCGCGAGCCGTATGCGAGCCCACTAATGGAGCCAATAGTGTAAATTATTAACGCACACGCGTTTCATGTGACGTTTTTCATCACACATGCGAGGGGAAAAAACACAGACTTGCATTAGTCAATACATTTTTCTGAAAATGTATGCGCATTTTGCTGCTTTTCCACTTATCAAAATTTTACTAGGCATAATAATAAAGCGAGTACTTTGTTTAAATTATCATACCTAATTAATTGTCAATATTTTGATAAAAAAAATAATGTTTATTTACTGTTATTACGTAGTTATGATACTTTAAATCAAGAATTTAAGAAAAGTAAAAAAAAAACTCTTGTTGATTTATTTAAAAAAAAGTCTAGTTTAGTTACTAGTGCGATAATGGTAAAGTAACAGCACACGTGCTTAATAGCTCGGATTATGATCTAAAACTGATGTAATAAAGTCCTTTTTACGAGTGAGAGTGATGTAAAAGATATTAAACACAAACGCGTTTTTAACTTCGAGTAGGAACATAATTATCAGCAAAATCAGGCAAGAAACTATCGAGATAATAATGAGGTTGTAAGTTCTAGGTCCACTATGTTTTCAATCATTTTAGTCATTTTTATACTACCTGCTGATTATGTAAAACAGATTAGTACTACCAACTCGTAGAATACATTTTTTAAGCGGGCCGTCGATTGAACAGCTCTGCTAGTCCTAGTAAATATGTTTTTTGTTATGAGATTTTTGAAATGTTGTAAGCATTGGTTTAGGATAGGTTGAGTAATTTATCCCTGGTACCGGAGTTCTTAGGATGCCCATCAGGAGCCCTATTCTTACGAAAGATATTTTCTGATCAATGTCTCTCTCGTTTTAAAAGTCATAGTGAGAGTGACCAAGAAACATCTCACGCGTCAAGAATAGCCCTCCAGGGCCATTCTTACGATATTATATTATTTCCCCTATTCCTACGCACGAGATATTTTTTGGTCAATGTCTCTCTCGTTTGAAAAATCATAAAAGTGAGAGGGACCAAGATAATATCTCACACTTCAGAGAGTCCGTGGTCTACGATTATTTTTTTAGATTTTACACGCACGACCAAAGGGAATCAAAACCTTTAGATGCGGGATATTTGTGAGTACATACTTAATCTACCTATACTTATAAACAAACTACCGCGCTCATGCTGCTTATAAGGCTCAACTTTAAAACGCCGTTAGCTTCAAATAATTTAGTAAAAAAACATTACAATAAAGCATAACATCACAGAGGGCTTTCATTTTTAGGCAAAAATATTTTTTTCACGGTGTTTCGTCTGAATTTGTTTGTCTTTGAGAAATGCTAGCTCAATGTTCAAAAGCTTCGAGCGTTGATCACTAGAGGCGCTAAAACCAGCTGAGCGCCGAATGCCAAATGTCATTGGCGCATCTTAACCCCTTAACTGATGTAATGGCCGTGTTATCAAGAGATGACACAATTACTGGTGAGACTGATTTCCTAAGCGAGAGAAGAAGTTTATTCCTCCCCAAATCGAATGTACCTACAAGGGGAATAAAATAAAATAACATGTAACTCTCATACAGCTCCATACTAGGATTCCCTGTGTCGAGAATGCCATACACAAAGACAACTGACACCCTAACACACAAACAGATGGGTTTTAAAAAAAAAACAACATGTTGTTATCATGACATGTCATGACATGTTTGGCATCCGTTTATCATTGAAAAAATTGTTCTACCCGGTCGGAAATCAAACCCGGGACCATCTGCATCCATGACAGACGCGCTACCAATGAAGCCAGAAAGTTTGTCATGAAAATCTAGCAAGCAAGTATTACCATAGATTTCCTTGGTAGCTGCATACTCTCGCTACTCCACCATCACACAACCCTCCCCCCAGCCCTAAATGAGTTTCTTCACATTCTTCCCCAGGTCACATACAATTTGCCGTCCTAATTATACACGAGTTGCTATCCTAATGAATTTCCAACACCGGGCGGGAGCTCACGGCAGCTTATGAAACCTCCCGAGTTTTCGGGAGTGTGGTGGCGAATGGCAAGCCGCAATTTCTAACGTTTGAAGGTTTCATGTGTAAATTGTACTGTTTGTTGTTTTGATTTCCGCGTAGTAACCTGAGAGAAATTATGTAAGGTAGTGAGTTTGTTATGTTTAGCCAAAGGGGGCTTAAAGTAAAACGATCGCAATGTTTGTTATGGTTAAGGCTCAATTTCATTAGTCGGTCGTTACCCTGCATTCTGGGGACTCCTTGCATTGCCTCACATTCTCACATTCACATATGTACATGGATGGATAGTTAAGTAAACTCTTTATTGTTTACACCAGAAATAACAAAACAAGAGAAATAATGATATAACTCAATCAATAGTGATAACTGTCGGCCTTATATATCACTTAACTAAAAGCACACAATAATTATGTAACATTATTAATAGGAAAACAAAAAACCCGGCTACAGAATATTGTACCCGTCACTTCCACTGTCAAGACGATTCAAAAGACACTTCACATACGAAATCTATTAAGCTGTTCAGCCTGTAGAGCGTGCTAAAGAAGCCTCATACAAACAAACACACATACACTCGAAAAACATCACCCTCCTTCTTGTGTAGTCAGTCACATCAATTAAAACGGCTCTCGCACGCGGGCCCTAAGGCATGCGAGAACCCGCACCCTAAATGTAGGCCCTAACGATCGATGAAAGTTTCCTAGGTATACAATGATTGTAGTTATTTAATTTTATCAAAGTGATTGTGTTCAAGCATCCTACTTCCAACTAATGCTAGTAGCTCTGTGAGCTAAAGACCTTGTAGTCTGTCTTTTTCTACAGCAACCCTAGCATACGCGCGCGACAAAGCTCATCTTGCCATTTCTTGTCATGCAAGAACGTGACAAGGCTATGCTTAAAAATACATCTGTCTCGAACAACTTGAGACCCCTTTGCTGCGTTGTGTAAGCTAGGCCCGTTGGTCGCATTTTTTAACCGATTCTCGTAAAATTTTGTGAGCAGGTTCGATTTTTTTTTTTTTTTCGAGTCAGTTTTGGAAATTTTTCAAAATTTTAATATGCTGAGAAATGCGACCTGTAGAGGAGCATAATATGGTGAATGGAGGATAAATTTGATAGTTTGCTTATGTGAATGTTTGATCTTTATTACTCAATCACGCAAAAACCGCTGCTCGGATTTGACTGAATTTGGTATGATATTCACATCTAAGCTTCTTTTAATCCCAAAAATATTACGGTTAGCAGAGCGAGTGACACCGGGAAACTTAGCTATAAGATGAATATTCAATATTCATTGCCGATTGCTCATTGAAACTGTCACCTAACAGTAAGCCTAACAAAACCGAAGGCCTACTTCGTTTGAAGTTAGTAATTTTCGAACTGTCCAGTCCCGCTATCAGATCTTGAAAGTTTCTCGGCCTGAATAGGTACCTGAATTATTTCAACCGCATTTCAAGGAGACCTAATTGCGGAACACTCCGACGAGAAGCGGCATCAAGAGCTATTGAAAATACATATACAGGCTGGTTTAAAAAATGTGCCTATTATTTCTCCAGGCCTAGCACGGACCCGAGACAAATTGTCTTTTCGCCGTTTTTATCCTCGCTTAGATGTGACAAAGGTAGAAGACAAATATGTTTGTCTCTTTCTCGCGTGTCAAAACTGTGGAAAGACTTAGTCCACGGTTCATGCTAGCCTTTCAGGATTTGAAAAATGCTGACTTACGGTAAGATTTTTTAAGACTCGGAAATACTTTTTTTTTTCAACAAAGTGCAGGATTTCGTAAAATATTGAGATTCATTGTCTCCGTTTGACGATGAATATTTGTCATTTTAATCTAATATACTAGCTATTTATTACCCGCGATTTTATTTACGTTTATTCAGACAAAATAGGATCCAAAACTTTCCTCGTGAAATACTATAGATATTATCAAATTTCATGAAGATCGATTCAGCCGTTTAGCCACGAAAAACCTACAAACAGACAGGCAGACAGACAGAGTTAGTTTCGATTTTATAATATTAGTATGGATTCAATTGAAATAGTTATGTTTTTCTTTTCAATGCACGAAGACCGACCTTAGAGTTTCATGTTGGTGTTTACTGATACTCACAGATCGGTCGGACTTCTAACTTTACAAAAATGTATTAACATGTTCACTGACCCTTACCTACGAGTAATAACGGTTGACGCGAGCACAAATAGTGCCATTGACGTCTCGTATTCTGATTGCCTCAGTGACTCATACGTCAATATCATGTACCGATCGTGTATTGGTAATATAAGTGATTCGCTTAACGGAACACCCTGTACAGCAACAGTTATTTATTCTGTGACCGAGTGTGCGGTTGTGGTCCGGTATACGGTATAATTATGAGTGGGTTGAAAATTCATTAGACGTACCCCGTGCTCGTGGACGAACGGAATTAAAAATTAAAAACAAATTATTGCGAAGAGAGAATATTAAATTTGAATTTAAATCTAGGCGTAAGGTACGGGTAGTAGTTTAATTTTGCTTTGTATTAATGTTGGATACTAAAGTTCCTATATAAAAATTTATAGCGATTGGTAATACTTGTACCCCTAGCGTAACTTCTATGAAATACGTCTTTATCTACTATGTATTTTTTTTAATAAAAGTATTTTAGGTCTAGTAACCGTGATTTCACCTGGAAAAAGCTGTAGTCGATGTAACACGATTGATTTTTTTAACATTACTTTGAGTTTTCTATCTATATCTACGATTTTTAAATCTTATCAATATTGACCTTAATTAAAATAACAGTCATTTTTGCTACGGAATTCTAAAACTAAAAAACACAGAGTAGTTCCTATAAACTGATTTATTATGACGTCACATGTATCAAAATATACGTCCCCATTATAACAACGACAAAAACGTCACATTACAGAAACAAATGGAGGCGACACATCGAGTGTTGGACGCACGTCGAACACTGACACTGACACTCGACACCGTGTCCAGACATCGAACCCGTGTCAGCAAGTGTCACGAGTGTCAGACACTCGGATGATATGGGTCCAGTGGGCGCTAGTTCTCGCGTTGATTGTTTTAGGTGTCGATGCCTGTAAATTGTCATGATTTGTAGCAATTTAAGTTTTGACAGCTATTTGGCTGGACACTAAATAAACGGAGTGACATGACATGGGTAACTCTCATACAACCATGCAAAAGTTTGTAAGCGAGTTTGTTTGTTCTAACTAAATTATGTGGCGGCTAAACTTGTGATCGAAATAGTTCCCTTTTAGAAAGGTGGAAGGGAAGGGGTTAATGAAGCCAGTGGTAGATTCAAGTTTAGCTGCTTATATGGTTTTTATTACACTATATTTTGTTACACCAGATGCAATCTGCGTCCTACAGTCAATACAAACGCAGCTCGCATCATTTGTGAACGGTAATATTTACGGTAATTATTATATCGTATTTCACGTAAATACAATATGACCGTATGAGCAGCAAATGAACGTACGGAAGGCACCGAGAAGGCAGGCACCGTTCGGAAAAAAATACGGGGAAAGAATTGCTGGCCGGTGGTTGTCCCAACCGTCAAATGATTTACTCATCATGTGAACTGCGTTCATTTCAGTGTGACAAATTAGTCCCTTCTAAGCTTTGTACTTGCAGTAAATTGATAGGAAACTCCAATTGTTACTAGTCACATTTATTTAATAACATGTCACACACAGTTATATGAATAAGCCTTTTTCCACAGAATACTCCCTATTACCACTTCGCGTAACACTGACACATTGACGCGCTATAATGTAATGACTTGCCTAATAACAAAAACAAATTTAAATTCAAATCATAAAATACATTATCCTAATCCTATTGTTACCTTAAAACATTTGCAAGGGTTATTTTTAGGGCTGGGAGTTGATATTGGATGAAAATTTACAGAATACAGTCAGAAAATTACCATAAAAGACATTTAAAAGCTAAGGGAATCTCCGATTCCTCTGGGTTAGTAATTAATGCCATTTTTAGCGAAGTTCTCGAAGAAAAATGGTAATTTTGCAGCGGATTGCCACTGAATTGACTGCGGACATTTTTTTTTATTAATAAACTAGAATAACTCTTTAATTTTTTAATCCATTTATGTTTGAAATGGCTTGTGTCTGTGGTTTTTTTTTTTTTATTTAAAAAATTACACTCCACGGACTCCGGGGACCGTGACTTTTTTTAACAAAAATCTTAAATTATTATTTAAAGGAAATACAGGTAGAGGGGGGTTAGTTATTAAGTCTTAATCTAAGGTTAGGTTAAAGGTTTTCAGATTTACTTAATGCATTGTGAGTACACCACGAGCAGACCAGCGACCCGCAAGCAGCACCCGATCACGAGTATGACGCATGTGCCAGCCATCGCTCTCCTCAACCATATTTGAGGGAAGAGAACGACCCGACACACGACGCCGCCGCAAGAAGGTGCCTTCGATAGTGAGCATGAATGCTCGAGATGGACCCACAATTTATATAAAACGATAACAAAATAAAAACTATAACGAGAACAGAAATGATTACAATTTTTATAACAATAAATATTTTTATAACATCATGGCCTCCTCCCGACTCAGAGCCTCCATCACTACCGCGTTCCGATCTCTGATGGCCATCTGCAGGTTATATTCCTTGATGGTCTTCGGTGATGCAGCCGATGCTCGCCGTAAAAACCGGCTGATGGCATCGTCTTCGATGTCATCGGCGTAGTAGGTGAAAGTCCCGGTGTGCCGTGATATTGCGACGACTGCGTGGGACACGCTCTCATGCAGCTTCATTTTGGGCTTGGTCTTTATGGCGATAACCGACTTGTACGTTAGCCCCTGAGCTTCGTGGATGGTTAGGATGCGTGACCCTGCGCCTCCCCCATACCCTTGACTTTTGAGGGTCTCCTTTTCTTCCTGCGTATGTACTAAGAAAAGGGTGTTGGGGAGGGTGGTGGGAATTTGTGCTCCCTTTTGCCTTCTTTGCTCAACGGACTTAATACGAGGAGCCGAGGAATAAATACCCGAGTAAATTTCCCTCAGCGCATACGCGACGTCCATTGGGTTCCTGTGTGTGCAAAGCAACTCCTGGCTGATGTTTGTGACCAGGTTTGGGCGTTGGTACCTCATTTCGAAGAGATTTTCTCTGTCAATAAAAGGTAACTGATTTACATCTCCGATGAGGACAAGCTCACCAGCACCAGACAGCCGTGCAACCATTATTATGGCTCCAAAATGGTTCATGAGCGCTTCGTCTACCAGGAGGCGGTTGAAACTCTCTCTATCAAAACCATTTACGAGAGAAGAAGCCATTGTTCGTACCCTGGATTTCACCAGGTCTCCGATGCGGTGCGATAGTTTCTCTCTCAGATCTTTTGCTGCCTCTGTTGTTGTGGTGATGATGGCGTCCCTGTCCACATCGAAGTGACGGATCACCCATGTTGTCTTGCCACACCCTGGCACCCCATTGACCCATTGTATCTTTGGTACCGACCAGCTTTCCCAACTTGCGTCGACGTCTGGGTTCCCTTCAATGGTTTTGGCCATCTCTAGGATTCGGTCGTCCAGCATTATCTTGGTGCACTTGGCGGTGACTACAATTGGATCCTTTGATGGTGTCCCGTATTTCGGCTTACCTATTCGCTCCGCCTCTGTCTCGTCCAGCGCTACAAAACCACTTTCTGCGCTATAGGCTGCCATATACTCTCCTTTCATGGTTCCTTTAATGATCTGGGCAGTGACGTTGTTGTATATGGCGGCTTCCGCTTCCTCAAGCCTCTCGTTTAGAAGACTTTCACTTCCTAGCCTAAAAGACTGCAAGATGTTATCGCAGGTCCTGAGATTAACTTGTTTCGTCGCTCTCAGTATGGCTAGGAATTCGAGGAAGGCGTTTCTAGCATGGCTTTGCAGCCCCGAGGCCGAGACATAACGGGGCGAATCGACCTGGCCCATGTCGGCTCTCGTCCTAGCTGCTTGAAGTTGTGGAGCTGCTCTCGACGTCTGTGGAGATGGTGTTTTGGGTGCGATACGGAATAAGCTCTGCGTTATAGCGCTGAATGCTGTTATGAAACCGGTTATGTGGCCATTCCCTCTTTCTCGGTTACCACTTGCATGGGGTGCGGCCTTTTCAGAGACAATTTTTTGTTGTGCCCTTTCGGAACCTGGGTGGTCGAACTTGGAACGGGGTGTCCCCAGCTATCTGTAGCACCTATGTGGTCTAGTGTTTGGGATTTGAGAAAGCTCAAGTTTTCTCCTCTATCCTCGTACACGACAACCTCATGGTGTTCAGAGGCCTTGGTGCAACCTAACCGGTCTACGACTTCCGCTTTCATATATTCGACCATCATCGCGTCCACGCTTATTACCCGGGGAGTGCTGTCAGCATTTTTGCTTAGATAATTAAGCAATGAGCTAGCTTGCGCAAAAGGTGACTGTGCCGCCCATTCCAGCAGTGCGATCGTTTTGTTTTTCGTTCGCACTATTCGGAATCGGTAGCCGTCTGCCATGCACACTGGCATAGCTTCGTAGGATTTCCGCTTCATAGTTACTTTGGCGGTGCTCCCATTGAGCAGACATGCTAATCCGGGCGATAGTCGAACACGTTTCTGGTTCCTGACGAGGCAAAAGCTTATTCCGAGCCTTTCTCTATTGCTGTCCATGAAAAGTGCCACACCGCGAATCCGTATTCCCGGGTCTCCTCTTTCTGCGTTTTCCAGAAGATCGTGAATGGATACGCTTTTTGAGGAAGTTTCTCGGTTGGAGATCGTGGCTTGTGTTGCGCTGGTAGACTGTGTGAGTGTGATGAGGGGAAGTGTTAGGATGGGGGGGAGTGTTTGGATGGGGGGGAGTGTTTGGATGGGGGGTAGTGTTCGGCTGGAATCGAGTGTTGAGTTTCTTTTGGCTGCTATACGGAAGGATCTCTCCACAAAAGACAAGAAGTGTGGTCTGCATTCTGGATCTGCCAGGATATTATGGAGTTCCGAGATCTCCAACTTCCTATCTATTAATGTTTCGAGATCCTGTCGCACAGCCATGAATCTAGGGCAATCGATGATCACGTGCCAGACCGTCTCGGCCACATAGGGGTCGCACTCGCAACCAGGGCTGTCTTTGAGCTTGAACCTGTGCAGATATTCAGCTATACCTCCGTGTCCCGTCAGCGCTTGTACCTGGAAGGGAGTCAGTCTTGTGGCTCGCGTCACCCGATATGCGTTTGCAATATCAGGGAAGAACGTTTGAGTGACTCTACCTGTTTCCGAGGTTTCATATCGGTCCTGCCACTTCCGTACCGATTCTTCGCGGATTTTCTTTTTGACGTAGGACAGAGGAATCTCTCCGTAGTCTCTTGAAGTGCCGGTGAGTGCCGCTGCTTTAGCGAGCTCATCAGCTCTTTCGTTACCAGCGGTGCCCACGTGCGCTCTCAGCCAGAAGAGACGAAGAGATACCCCTTTTGCAACTATTTTCCCAATGTTTTCCTTTATACGTTTTACCAAGGGGTGGTTTGTTTTAGGGTTCTGAAGCAGTTCGAGTGAGGATCGTGAGTCGCTCAAAACGTTAACTTCAGAACTCTCGCCTGTTGCCACCAGTTCGGTCGCCCGGTAAAGAGCATAAAGTTCCGATTGGAAGACTGTGCATTGGGGGTGTAGCTTGAATGTCGAATATTTAACTTCTCGGCCGTTTTCCCACCAGGTTAGGGCTGCCCCGACTTGACCCTTTATCTTACTGCCATCTGTATAGATTTGGGGTCCTTCTAGCTGGTTGGAGATGTTCTCTAGGAGCTCGAACTGCACGGATGTCTGGGTGGACGGATGCGGCTGGTCCAAGTAACTGACTTTTTGTTCGAGCTCCGTTTCCGGCGGGAGGTATTCTTGAGAGAAGTTTTTCTTCGCTCTGTACAGGTTAGCCGCTTCTTGTATTCTCAGGTCGAGAGGAAGTAGTCCTGAGATGGCAAGTGCTGACTTCAGAGAAACAGTGCGGTATGATTTGCAGATTTTCTGGGCAAAACCTCTTTGGAGTGCGTTCAAGTGAGACTTGTTTTCCTCGAGGTCTACCGCCTGCGCCCATACGTTCGAGGCGTACATGATGATTGGTTCCACCACTGCGATGTAAATGGTTCTCGTGATCTCACTGTTCAGTCCCCAGGTCACTTTCGCCGCACACGCTAGCTGTTTGTATATGTTCGCCACCTTTTTACACTGAGCGTTTACGTGTGCTTTGAAATTGAGCCTTCGATCGATCAGCAGGCCAAGTAACTTGACTTCTTTAACAAGACTAAGCTGAACGCCTGACATGACCAGATTTGGGGGATGGTACTTCAACTTGTTAGTAAAGAGCATTGCATTTGTTTTATGCGCTGCAAAGTTGAGCTTATTACGTTTCCCCCACTCCACGATCATGTCCAACGTTTGATTGGCCTGCTGTTCGATAACTATTGATGACTGATTTGTGAACACTAGAACGACATCGTCTGCGAAGGCTTGACAGTAAACTCCCTCTGCCTCTAGCAGTCGCAGCAGCGAGTCCAGGATTACGTTCCAGAAGGTAGGTCCTCCGATAGAGCCTTGGACACACCCCTTGGTAGTTTCCCTTTCGCTTGCTGCTCTGGCATAATTGACCTTGATTTTTCGGTCTTGGAGGTACGAGTTCACCATCTCGTAGAGGTTTGTTGGGCACCTCTTCTTCGCTAACTGGTTTTTAAGGGCGGGCCACCATGCATTGTCGAAGGCGCCTTCTATGTCCAGGGAGACTAGGAGTACGATGTTTTTACTGTTTACTCCGTTTTTTATATGCTCTACCAGGTCATATAAGGCGTCCTCGGTTCCTCGTTGGGGCATGAATCCGTACTGCTTCTGACTGATCGTTGGGAGGAGATGCCATTGGAGTCGGGCTACCAAAAGCTTTTCGACGATTTTTCCGGGGACGGACAGGAGACCTATAGGACGGTAAGATTTCGGGTGTGTGTAATCTTCCTTTCCGGGTTTGCGTAGAATGATCACATGTGCCACTTTCCATTGCTTGGGGAAGTATCTCAACGACAAACATTTGTTTGCTATCGCAAGAAAGGTTTCCTTTTCGCATCGTATGGCTGCGGCGCAAATGTCAGCAGTTAGCCCGTCTGTGCCGGGGGCTTTTTTCGGGTTCAGTGTTTGTATCACTGAGTCCAGTTCTGCTGACGTGAATGGTGGATCATCTTCCGGTGAATCCGTCGGTGTTTCTCCTGTTCGTTCCCGAAGTTCTGTATGGCATGGTAGATCTGTGTTTACAGAGTCGTCGGGATAGAAAGTACTGGCTAGTAGTTCTGCGGAGTGCTGTGTCTGTGGTTATACAGGCTGTGTTTTGATAGGTAGGTAGGTAACAAAAGCATGTAACTATGTCACTACTAGAAATTACGATAAGAAAACAGTCTATAGAATAGAATAGAATATTTTATTGTCATAAAGTCACACTCATAATAATTTATGACTGTATTAGGAATGCTCCTGTCATGTACTCATCATTTTACATACATTGTTTTTATTTCTACATTTTCCATATAACAACATTTTAATTATTATTCCATTCTTATTCTACTTACTTTAATAAAATATAAAATAAATCGTATAAAATAGTAAGAAATAAAATAAAAGCTGTTTACGGGCAGTATAATAGACACCTTCTATTTCTGCATCTGAACTATTGAATTCATTTATACGGACCAAAGGTTATACTAGAAATACTTGGTAATGTCACATTTCACATTAGATAATAATACAATTTGAATCCATAGCGGGTATAATTTCTTGTCATGCCTATTGATATTGATATATGCTATTGATATGATGCTCCCAACCTCTAAAATTACAAACTTAACCAACTGGTTTCATTTTGTGATTTCAGAATTGGACAAAATTATGTCTTTTAATCGTTTAATAATTTAATTTATTTAGGGCTTTTATCACCCAGGTAACAATGATTCGTCTCTGAAAACACACCCTGTAGAGTTTTATTATGACAAACTAAAGCGTGCTTTAATCATCAGCATCTTAAGGCTCGGTCGTTCTACGATTATCTACCCACACATATGTACGTTTACCTAACCCGCTTCATTTAGAGTTGAAAATCTTAAATTATATTTGATGGTAAAACGAGATCGGCGCCAAGGACATTTTTTGCCGTTTTTATTGGTGTTAATTTATACGTTATGAGAACGTTTTGACGTTATAAGAACACAAATAAGAATTAGTTGCTCAGTTAAACTTTAGAGAACTAATCTGGCTATTTAATAATCGAAAAAAAAATAATGTTAATACATAAATTTTTTTTTTCGAATTGCTGAAAACTTAGAGAACTACGTTTCGATAGTTTTTTTAAGAAGATAGTACTTGTGTTTTTTTTCCAAAATGAGAATGATTTCCAAAATTGTACTTCGGTTAAACTGTAGTTGGTTGTTTATTCTACCAGCTGTATTTTTTGCAGCTGATTATCACAATTCTTCTTATCAAACTAGGTGCAAACAAAACACTTGTTTTCGTGTAACACCGGGCCTTAATAAAAGTGTTCTAGGTACTATTTATTTCGGGGAAGTCGACATTAATTTATTTTTATAGTTGCTAGAGTAGAGCTATGAAAGTATTTTCATTTGTTGTATAACATTAAATTGTACAAATATTTTGGGCGTAGATGTCGCCGCAAAGCAATGAAAGTATTAATGCGCTTTATAGTTCATCAAATAGTACATAGTTTTGGGTGTAGATGTCACCAAATCCGAATCCAATTGGCTCATGAAATAAATATCTACTTATCCTTCCGGAAAAACCGTAAAACCTCATAAAATGTCCGGATTTTTTCCTCCCTAGCAGCAGCAGACAGGCCAGTGACAAGGGTAAACCTAATTATTACATTTGACAGCAAAATTAACACGTCTCGTGCCGCGCCGCCGGATTAATTATTCATGGCGTCACCTGTTGATCTTGTATAATTTAATTAATTAAGCACTTATTTTGTATTTTTCTTTATGTACGGGTTAGAGGTATATCCCGTAGGTAAAATGTCGTTCTACCCCATGAGGGTCATTATGGTACCTATTACTTATGTGCCTAAAATGTGCTAATTAAGACCTATCTCCTTGTCTCTCGCTAAAGCTCTTAATGGTTAATAAGTAAAATGTTTCAAGTTTTTTATTACTATTGAGAACCATATTCTTACTTTACTAACATTATCAATAATCATCTTTACCACCATCCACACACTTCTATATCCTAGTGCTAATGGGTCTAAGGATCTATCTCTGAATTAGCCACGCGCTAAACAGGTCCAGATTTGATCCGTAATATTGACTTATCAAATCGTCGACCCATTGCGCTGATAATCAACAGTCCTCTTACCCTACCTAGACTACTGTCACTTCCTAATTCAACCTAACATCACTTTGCTTAGCAACGTGTTTTGCTCAGCTAAAAGGCTTGGTAAAACAAGAAAATTGTTGGCCGACCAGGAAACTTTGAAGCGACTCGTACTTTCGCTGATTCCCTAAGGCCACCCTGGACCCGACACGCACCGCCTCGATTCGTGTGGTTAGGTATTCTTAATATTAACTTCTATTGATATGCGGACACTATATTAACTCCGGATCGCCTCGGTGTAAGCTATCAACGCGCAGACGCTGAGTGACCCACTCGGTGACCACCCGCGAGTGGTTCAGGCGAGGACAAGTGACAATCACTGACAGGTTACTTGGAAATTCGTTGACCACGCGAGTTTCACTGGTTGACCAGCGGCGTCCACCCGTGGACCATCCGTTGACAACCAGTTGACCACCAGTCAAGGCGGTCCCGAGTCGCTCCAATCAGTGATAACATTCAGATCTGTCCACCTTTATCAGCGGATCTGTCAGCTAATCTGTTAGTGTCTAATATTCAAGGTCAATTATCTTTACATATATTTGGTTTCAATACATTGTACTCAATAACCTTCCAAAGTACATTCGTCATCCAACAGAACATCCTATAGAAATCAAACGACCATTGTTTTCATTTTCAGAAATTCCAAACAAAAGCTAATTGATTCAACTTCCATCAACAATAACCTTAACACAGCAGTAAAGACAAGCAAAATACAACGGCTTTAAGTACAGCTTTAGTTCCTACTCCAGTTTAATTAAATCTTATTAATAAATTGATACAGAACCCCTCTAAACAATGGGAAGTGTTTACCTTCCGGGAGATTCCCGTAAGATGCGTTAAGTACTCGCAAATTGTGGTTAACAATACAGTCTGCCAGGAGTAGGCAGCCTTAAGTGAGACAAAGGGCCTACAGTAGTATATTACTAGCGACCCACCCCGGTTTTGCACGTGTTTCGAATTACCCTGAGAAACTGCCTCTTAGATGATTGAATTTATTAAGTAGTGAAAAAAGCATGAAAATTTGTTGAGTATTTCCTGGAATACAGGGAAGGTGCCTATTAATATAACGAGAGGGTTGAGAAATGTTGACGAGTGAATAGGTATCTCCTAGGCAAGCGTGTTAAACCTTCGATCACGTCGACGCTTCCCATCAGGCGAGTCAGTGGTCAAACGCATGCCTAGTCTGTTGTAAAAAAAAAAAAAAAGACACTAATGATTTTTAAATTTTACTAAGACCTACAGAAATAACAATAATACTTGTAGCGTTTACTTATCTATTCAGGGATTAGTTCAAATAGGTACTAAGATTAGGTATGTGGTTGTTTGACTCCGCTCAGTGATAAGAATTTAGAACGGTAAAGATTAGGTAAGTGAGGGCGCCACTATTTTGACCCGACTGCGCAAGAAGGAGGGTTATGTTTTTCAAGTGTATGCGTGTATGTGGGTATGTATGTATGAGGTTTCTTTAGCAAGCCCTACAGCCTGAACAGCTTGATGGATTTCGACATGTGAGGTGTCATTTGAATAGTCTTGATAGTGGAAGAGACATAGAGTACAACATTTAATGTTAGCAACACATACAAAAGAATGCAGTCTAGGGTCTGCTGTGTGACGTTTTGCGAACGAACTGTCAAAGGAATGTAGCAAGTGAATGAATGAATGTAGCGTAAGGAATGAAGGAGCAGCGCCTGAGTCGCCCGCCCCGCCCAACCGGCACTTCTCGCTGGAGCACGGAAGAGGACGGACCTCGTAGTGTTTTTCTTGGGTGTCTTTCTGTAGTATTGATCTTGGTGTCCATTAGATTCATATTGGAATTACCTACATATTGTACATGGTTTGGATTATTAGAAGTATTAGTTGTTTACATTTACATTAAGGTAGTTTTGAATACCGTCTCTTCAGAAATAGTTAACATCAGAAGTGGGATGTAGTTTTCTCGCGCCATAAAAGAAATAGAAATACAGCGATAAAGGTATCAAGGCAAAAGATACCGGAATTATTTTTAGCAAATCGTGTAATGTTATTATGTCTGGCAACCAACTAACTTCATTAGATTGGCAGTACTAGATGAAACGACGAGCGTGTATGAAAAGACTCATGGAAGTAGAAGAAGCGAAAGATGTATGCCAGGATCGTAGCAAGTGGAGAGAAGTGGTATCTGCCTACCCCTATGGGAAACAGGCGTGACTATATGTATGTAGATGACCTGAAAGACGGCTATAGGCACTCACCAGAATAGAAGTAGTGAGTTGAAGCAGTGACTTCCTAAGACTAAAGGAATTTAAAAAAAAAAAAAAGACTAAAGGAATGATCTGGACCAGGCACTACTTCGGAATAAGGGAGTGAGCTAAAATAGCTGAACAGTAAGTGAATTAGTAGCTGATAGATGACCTGAAAGGTTGCTATAGGCACTCGCCAGAATAGTGGTAGTGAGCTGAAGCAGTGACTTTCTAAGACTAAAGGAATGATCTGGACCAGGCACTACTTCGGATTAAGGGAGTGAGCTAAAATAGCAGTCGTATAGGGAGTTTCTAAGCCTAAATATATCAGCTTTGGTTTAGATGGTCAGTACTATTATAAAAAAAAAGATACATTGCAGAGAACTATTGAGAAACCTAAAAGACCTTTTTTTCGGTGTTATGATTGATGATGAAGTTAATGAATGAGATAACTAGTTACAAAGTGGTAGAAATTCCCAAGTCTAAAGGAATCAAATGATGAAAAGGTTGCAACTGAAGTTCTATCTCTTTAGGACATCATGAGTCATGATAGGCCGAGCTTAAAGATTTTAACAGCCTTTGAAATCATGTGTGTGTTGACAGATACGTAATTCATGTGTAGAGTTGGAACCAATATAAGAAGCGTGCCTGAGGGCATGCACGGCGCAGGAGGGCCGTGTTAGCAACACATACAAAAGAATGCAGTCTAGGGTCTGCTGTGTGACGTTTTGCGAACGAACTGTCAAAGGAATGTAGCAAGTGAATGAATGAATGTAGCGTAAGGAATGAAGGAGCAGCGCCTGAGTCGCCCGCCCCGCCCAACCGGCACTTCTCGCTGGAGCACGGAAGAGGACGGACCTCGTAGTGTTTTTCTTGGGTGTCTTTCTGTAGTATTGATCTTGGTGTCCATTAGATTCATATTGGAATTACCTACATATTGTACATGGTTTGGATTATTAGAAGTATTAGTTGTTTACATTTACATTAAGGTAGTTTTGAATACCGTCTCTTCAGAAATAGTTAACATTAAATTGTATCAGACATTGTGCAGTCGGGTTTCTTTGTTTTTCTTTTAATAATGTTACTTTTCTTTTTGTATTTAACCGACTGTTGTGGTTTTTCGTTGACATTTTCTTAGTCCCACCATTTAGCCATGTTATAGGTAGATAAATAAAATTCATAGCAATATATTTTGAAACAAGTCTAAATAGATTTATATTTATGAACTCATGATAAAACTTACGTACATTTTTCAGTTTTTAATCATTGTTTGCTAAAATTAATCATGAAATAAAATTGCTAACTTATTTTTTTAATTTTTCACTGTAATAAATATTTGTAAGTGTAATACACTAATTTCATTATCATCATTACAGTCTTCTACGTCTCACTGCAGGGCCACCGACCTACGCTACATCGAGGGTGATTGACTCGTTGTCCACCACGCTGGCTCAGTGTGGGTTGGTGGATGTCACATGTCTTTCAAGTTATTAATTATATTACTTACTAGATTCTATTAATTAGTAGTCTAAAATTATTCACCTAGTTCAATGAGATCTGCAGATACAGACTTAGCAAGAAACTAACCTAGACCTAAGCAAACCAAGACACCGAATATTTCTTGCAGTTCCAACAATGAATAGATACTTCAGATGAGTTCAGCTCCAATAGTGTGCGTTAAGGTTGGTACACACAAACATGTGTATAATTATAACATAACATATCGTCACGCCTTTCCCCCGAGGGAGCTGGCAGAGGTGTAATACAACACCCACACTTCACCGGACGATATTCAGTCCCAAATATGACAGGGAGCCAGCCTGTTGCCAGGCCCTCCTCTCAAGCCAGAGGGAGCGGGTTCGAACCCAGCAGACGGCTCGCACCAATTTGTTCATTGTGTGAGCTTATGTGCGTATTGTATGTCGTCTGCTACATGACTAGAGCCCGGTGTATGGCGACAGGCTCGCCCCTTGTCACATTTGGGACTAAATATCGTCCGGCGTAGTGTGGGTGTTGTATTACACTCTGCCAGCCTCTTCGGGGGAAAGGCGTGACGATATGTGACATGTTAGTACTTACATAGATATTTTTTTCCGGAAAGACACCTAAGGATATGTTTTTCAAATCCTATCCTACTTCCTACTAATATTATAAACGCGAAAGTTTGTATGTATGGATGGATGGATGGATGGATGGATGTTTGTTACTCTTTCACGCCAGAACGGCTGAACAGATCTGGATGAAATTTGGCTCAGAGATAGATTATAGTCTAGAATAGCACATAGGCTACTTTTTAACCGCGGGTGAAACCGCGGGGCGCAGCTAGTTACAGCTTGCTAGTTACTAGCTAGTATAAGTGGTTGTACTCTGTGGGACTTGTACTTATACCAGAAAGAGTGAGGTAAAGATACACTTGCGGTTATTGTCGTGCTATGACATAATGTATCTAGGTTTTGTATCAGATACACTCGCTTCAGTGTGTAGCGAGCTTTACGTGAATCATTAATTCGATTACCGAGCGCTATGTCCCTGACAGCGTGAATGATGTGGGGTCCCTTTTTGTACTATCTCACTGCCTTATTGAGTGTTGTAGTGCAAAACATAATTAACTAGCACTATAAGGAACAATAGCTGGTAAAGGTTAAGCGTATGGGTACTGACTGGGTAAACTAGATGACTTCCGTAGTTTGGACAACATAACTTTAGGAATGACACTGATCCCTTAGAAGGTGGGACGCCCCTTAGTGTGGGATGCCACTTGTGTGGACACACATCATTGCCATCCAGCGTGCCAATGCTGCTAGCATTCTGGGCACCTTTCCTTCTGGCAACGGGTTTTTATATTAGAATTTAGTTATAGGTTTATGCATGTAAAAATGTTTTTAAAATTTTATCCATGTGCTGAATGCAATTTATTTGTTTAACTTTAGGGATTAAGCTATTTTTTACAACGTACACAACACAGTTACACATTAGTGTATCTTACAAAACTACTATAATATTTAGCTATTACTTGTACTGGTTTTAATGAACTTTTCTTTTTATATCAAAACAATCATGCCAAACAACATTGCCCTATGAAAATAAAAACAGGTAGGTAAAAATAAAACCGGTGACTGAAAGGAATGTCAGCCGATTTTCCACAAATGCTTTTTTTAACTAATACGCCAAAATAAAACGAACCCATTTCCGGATACAGTTAATTTGTCGCCACAATAAATTTCGAGCTAAACTCGTAAATTCGCCACCCGCATTTCTAAACGGCAGCCATTTTGAAAATAAAATGGCGTCCAACATGGCGGCCATAAAAAAGCGCCACGCCACCTTTCTAATAGCTTATTTATTTAAATGGTGTTAATTATTCTTTTACTCGATTTGTTTACGCCGAAATATTTATTTTGTTTTGTTCTGTGGTGATTTTCGTTTTAGATTTTTCATGCAACTGGAGACAATAAAGTAGGAGGAATAAATTTAACTGGTAATTACACTTTTTTGGTATCGTTAAAACCAGATTTGGTAATTTGAATTTGAGTGATTTAGAATTTAACTGCAACTTTAATACTAGATCCTTAAGTTTGAGAACCCGACTGAACTGTGAGAATTTTCTGAGAATGTTTTAGGTAAGCATACCCTATGTGGGCGTTATAGGATTTTAGATATTTTATAAATAATTTGGTAATTATAATTAGTTAAACTAAGTTTTGAATATGATTTATTATGCTAGTTAAGTAGTAATAAATAAAATTTTAACCATGTAGGTATTGAGGTATATGTAGGTACCTATTTAAATTAACACTATGTGTTAATAAACAGCATTGAATGAAAAACAATACAATACAATACAGTCAAAACTCTTTATTGACACCAAATAAAACGAATTAATGAACTATTAGGCAGTCTTTTCGCTTAAAAGCAAACGAAGCGAGCAAACGAGCCTTAGATGTTTGACTTTAGAGTCCATTTTTAAGCCAAAACTCCAGTTGATAATAAATAAAACAAAAAAGGACTTGTCCCACTTGACCCTCACAGTATCACGTACAAACAGAAAAAGATAAAAGATAAAGATTTTTTCTTTCATAATCTGAAAGGACATTGTAAAAGGCTTTCAAACGGCCGGAGTTGGAACGGTGAGCACTGAACACCAATGAGCTTTATTGAATGCTAGGGTTGTCCCACAGTTCTCATGTTAGTTTTAGCTAGCGTCAGCCGAGCCATAAGGGTTTTAACAGTTGTAATTTGTTACAGTTCTCATACTCTAGTAGCTCTGTGAGCTGTTGATCTCGCCACTGGAATCTGTTCTCCTTTACAGGTTGCATTCCTTAACCGATTCTCGTGAAATTTTGTGAGCAGGTTCGATAATTACAAACCAATTTTTTTGCCGAGTTAGTTTCAAGAGAATAATTTAAGAAATGCGACCTGTAGACGAAGACAGAGATCCGGACGGAATTCGGACAGAAATCCGGACATACGAAAGCATTTTTGTCGAAGTTTCGCTCGCTAATGCTCGCTTGGGCGATAAATAAAACCCACAAAACAGAGAAGTAGTTTTTTGTTAAAAAAAATGGTTTGGAGTTATTGTACAAAACAGTAATGTCTGATGAATTCTTATAAAATTACAGATTTTCTGTTAATGAAACTATGTTGTGCTGTTTATGTAGGCGTCAGGAAAGTAGAAACATAAATGAGACATACATTTTTGCGACAATCTTTGATCAGTTACTAGGAAAATTCTCAGTTTGGTACCTAATTATTCTCCATGGCCTTTCTGCATTCTATACAATTTCAATTTTTTTAATAACCAGATCTTCTCATCGATATTCTTACATTAGATAAAATTTATTTAGTGGCAACCCTACAAAATTGACCAATCAAACCGCTCACCCGGTTGGAAAGAACCGTTTAAAATTGGTTTCGCGCGATTTTCGTTGGATCTCATTGGTATTGCATGTTCGCACTACCACAGATGGCACTTTATCTTATCTCGACGAAGTAGGTAAGATCGTGTGGACTGTGTAGCGAGCCCTGGTGTTGGAAATTTAAACCATCTTAATTTATTTATTCAGTTGGCAGCGCAGCGTTGTTTAGTATTTAAAAAATGTATTTTTACTCGACTCTGTAAGAAAGAGGGTTATGTATTTCAAGTGTATGTATGCATGTATGAGGTTTCTTTGGCACACCCTACAGCCTAAACAGCTTGTAGGATTTCGATATGTGAGATACGTATCATTTTAATCGTCTGAATAGTGGAAGTGACATAGGGTACAACATTTTGCAGCCGGGTTTTTGTTTTTCTTTTAATAATGTTACTTGTTACCTAAACCTTTCTTTGGTCTTCATCGCCGTGTCAAGTCTAAATAAAACATTTTTGGGGACGGATATTAATAAAATTTACATTTTAAGCAACATTAATAGGTGGTCCATTAATTCATAACGGGCTGAAAAATAAGTCACAGTAAAACGGTTAACGGTTTAACGTTACTTACTTCATCATCATCACCATCATCATCATGTCAGCCCGTACGGCGTCGACTGCTGGACTGCCTGCTGGCTGACTTCCCCAGTGTGCTCCACAACGACCGGACCTGCGCTGACCGCATCCAGCGTCTTCCAGCAAACCGAGCCAGATCGTTGTGTGTGTGTGTGTGTGTGTGTCTGTCTATGGTATCGTAGCCCCCGATCGGATGAACCAATTTATTTATTTTTTGTTTAAAAGGTAAATTAGTGGGACTGTTCTTAGCTTGTCGGGAGTTTTTTTAAACTTTAGCTTATTTTTTACCTAAGTGCGTATGAAACGTACCGTTCCGAAGACGGGTCTGAGCAGTAGCGCACTTGTAGCGGCTCACTCAACTGCCGTCTTTGTACTTCTTCACTCTACAAAACTTCAAGGCTAGAGTGAATAAGTACCTGATAGGTCGTCGTGCTCCATCTTAGACCACAACGTCGCTTAACATCAGGCGAGTTGGTGGTCAAACGCTGACATATGTATTACTATTCGCTATTCTACATAAAATAAAAAGTATTTTAACCTACTTTCATACGTACTTAGGTATCGTATAGGGGAATCTTTGACATGTAATTTAATTATTCGCTAAATTAATATTATTTTTGGAGTATTTTACAGTATTAATGTGAGTGTGACATCATTAAAATTGTTTGACATTAATTATTGACATTTTATGTCATACTTTTATGGATAATTTATGTCCGTTGCCCAAATGACATTATTGTTATACTCGTAATACCTACTCAGTTGTCCTCTCTGTACATTGACAATGTTATTTTCGCATATCGATAGGTTAAGACATGGCTCAGTTACTTTTGAAATGTATTTTTAAAACTTTGTAAAATTTACCCATGTTTTGCGTAATAAATGATTTGATTTGATTTGAAGGGACGCCGCGTATGCGTCCAGTCCGTGTCTCGTGCTCGTCTAACGCCTATTCTCTCTGGCTTGTCTCATATGTTTAGTTTAGGCAAAGCGAGTAAGATAAGTCAAGCGCATCTTCCTAAATCCGAACTTCAATCTGTAGACGGTCCCCAAAACTTTCTGTAAACAATCCACTGCAGTCCTACGTTTAATTTATTAAACTCAATTACCACAATCACTGGAAAGCGTGTATTTAACAGTAGGCGGTAAACAGCCGAGAGATTTGCGGCCCAATTGGAGGTTTGCGGCCCAAATTAAACTGATAATGGATGCTTCAATCAATTTAAGACAAAGGAATGGTACAAACACCTCATTTTGTTTGGATTAATTAATTTCTGACGCGCTTTTCAAGTGTGGTCGAAGTTTTGGGGAGATTATTTTGCATTGCGCTCAATTGGCTAAATACAGGGACACTATAGGTACTAAAAGGACTAGTAATTTTTGACGTAAAGTTTTGAGTTTAAGAGGTTTTTCTAAGTTAAAAATTAATGACTGGAGCCCGGTGTGTGGCGACAGGCTCGCCCCTTGTCACATTTGAGACTGAATATCTTTCGGCGAAGTGTTGATGTTTTACACCTCTGACAGCCCCCTCGGGGGAAAGGCGTGACGATATGTTATGTTATGTAAAAATGAGGAAGTGAGGAGGAAATCGTTTTTGTTCTGTAGTTGTGTTGTACACAGTGCAAGTTTCTTTTACATTCAAGAGTAATAATTTACCTCCAGGAATTGGCAGCAACTGTATTGTTTAGACCAGCGGTCGGCAACCTTTTGGAAGACTAGGGCCGCACAGTGCCAAAATAAGCAAGAGACGGGCCGCACTTGTTAAAAAAAATTACAATAGATTTCTATCTACTTATACATATTTTACCATACGTTTTTATTTATGTAGGTATTATCTGATCTCTAAAAATCAATGTTTATTTGTCTCTGGCAGCTGTAGTAAAAGCCTTGCTTAGTTTGGGGCCAGACGGCGTGTGAGCAAAATGTCCCGATTTTTTTATTTCTCTACAAAACCCTCGCGGTCAGCAAGGAGGGCCGCGGGCCGCATGTGGCCCGCGAGGCGCGGGTTGCCGACCGCTGGTTTAGACGATGCGAGTATGTACCCATTAGTAAGTAACCTGAAGATCCAATATTTTTTAAGCAACAGGCAAGAAACTTTTGGCACGTAAATCAGCATTAAACCTGCCCAGTCGTAAAGGAAAATTATTGAAATGCAAAAAAGATTGGGCTCGTCCGGGATTTGAACCCGGGACCTCTCGCACCCTAAGCGAAAATCATACCCCTAGACCAACGAGCCGGTTAACAGTTACGTGACATTTAGCGATTACATTCTTTTCGCCTTTCACATTTCATGCGCTGGAGTCGGCGGCTGTCGTAATAAATCATTGGTATACAATAACATGGCTTCATTAAAAGTGATTAATAAAATTTATTATACCTATGTATCAGTAATATAGTATGACGGCATTTACGACATCTGTAATATACCTAATGTAACCTGTAATGAATGTAATCTGTAATACCATTTAATGCCTATTAACTATTATTTAAATAATAGTTACTTAGAACACATGACATATCGTCACGCCTTTTCCCCGAAGGGGCTGGCAGAGGTGTACAACACCCACACTTCGCCGGACGATATTCAGTCCCAAACAATAGTAACAAAGGGATTTAATACGGCGATAGTTAATGTATAGCTAATTCTACACAGAATGTTACAAAAATCTTGTTGTATAATTTGAGGCATGTACGAGTACATCCACTTATTAGTATTCATACAAAAATATCATTAAAAAATCCACGTTAAAAATAACAAGTGTTCACGCCTTTCCGAGGAGGCTGGCAGAGGGGTAATACAAAACCAACACTTTGCCGGGCGATATTCAGTCCCAAATGTGACAGGGGGCGAGCCTGTCGCCATACACCGGACTCCAGTCATGTAGCAGATGATTTAAAATACGCGGTTAATAAACGCAAGAAATCAAGGAAATTTTGTAAAAATGTTAACAAATCTGTATCATATTATGTTGGTGGCTTGTATCCTAACAAAGTAGCAGCACGACGCGAATAATTTACAATCAAAACCGAGGCGCTTAGTGTCTGCGTTCACGCTTTTAGGAGGACGGAACGCAATAAGTGCTCAAAATTTTTGAGTCAATATTTAATTCAAACTGGCATAATTGCATCCTCCAGTCGATTCTGGTATATAATACAAATACTCGTAACTGGGTTTTTGTAACACCCTGTATACCAACCTATATCACGGATGATAGATATATTAATAAATATATTTTAATTATTCACACCAGAAATTACAAAACATAAAAAAAGAAATAGCTACTTCAGTATTATCAACTAAACTACTGACAACTGACAACAGTAACAACTGACAGCCTTTTCACTAAAAGCAATCCCTTCCAGGCTACTCATTTCCTTTAGGATATTATTATATCGCGGATGCCTAGTCATTTTTTCATCATCATCATCATCCACATCTTTCTTTATCCCATGAATAAGTACTTAGATAGACCTCTTTTTTAATGTCACTTTAGAATATTCGAATCCAAACTTTAGCCCACCAAAAATCGTATTTCCTGCCAAAAACACGAATAATAGTCACTAATTTCAATTATTCAAACCAAGCCCTAGGGAGTTTCTACACAAGTCTAACAATTGCTTTAGGGTGCGTATCTACTGGAGATGAGGGGCGCGCAATAAGCGAGTAAGCATATGAATATTAATTTAAAAATTAAATAAAGCCGACAATCATGATTGTCGGTTTTTTCTAAGTGTTCAAGAACAAACTTGGATACAGTCATCAGCTTTAAAACTGAGAAAACCGCATATTAATCGGTTAATTCGTTTAGGAGTTATGATGCCAAAAAGACACATACTCGTACATACATATCTACAGACATTATAGACAGACACACAGATACAGAAACAAACACACAGATGCACACTTCAAATATCAATGACCCCTCTTTTTGTGTTAGGAATTAAAAATCCACCAAAAAGATCTCTTTGATGTCCAAATAAACACAAATTAGAAGTTCTAGGACACTAGCTTGAACGATAACGATTTTATTGTTCAAAAAATTAGAGCTAAAAATTACAATATCAAAGTACCTACTTACATATTTCTGGTTTTATCTTATAAACTTTTAAATAGACTCGACCAACTAGTTCGAGGTGGTCGAGTCTATTTAAAAAAAATTAACGTCCTGGGTATCTTTGATACCCAATTAAACAAAGTCAAAGTCAAAATGTTTTTATTCAATTTGGGTACCAAAGATACACTTATGAACGTCAAAGTTTTGATAATAGACTCGACATTTTGACTTTGACTTTGCATTTGACTTTTATATCTTAGTTGGTCGCGTTAATGTGCGATTGAAGAGATTCTGTAAGTGGATTTTTGCTGCGTGTATCATTGGTCATCTTCGCGCACAACGCGCGGTGAACACGCAGCCTTATCGAGGACATTCCATGGTGTTCGAATCCGCGGGGAAATTAATATTTTCTATTGGACTCCGGTTTGGAAATATTGAGAGAAATGCAGGGTTTTCACTTTTCAGGATTTTATGAATAATAAAGTTGACTATCCTTAGAAATGCTGATCAAAGAATAAATGATGATTCTGAAAATGGTTTAACGATTTCATTCTTTCAGTCATCCATTTATCTACTATAGTAATAATTGTGAAGTAAAGGTAAACTCATAAAATACTATAAAGGAATATCCTATAGAAAGGAATGCACTAGTTTTTGACTCGTAAAAGTCTTGTTCAAAAATGCCTGGAATAAACTTATTTAGGATATAAGGCCGCTCTAAAATGCTTACGTATCTGAGATCAATTTGTCGTACAATTTACTTCAATGTCCACAGTAGAGAAATTTTGTATTGTATTGTACAAAATCTAATTTCAAAACCGATGCCAAAAATTTTGTAGTTTCTTAACAATAGTGTATTCTTCGATTCTTTTCAACCGTTTCAAATGGCTCTCAAATGCGCCGTATCTAATGCTTTGATAACAGCAGCTAGAGCCAGCGCCAGCGCCAGTACTGTTTGACATAGTTATTGGGTCCAGTAGCTGTCCAGTCCAAACTATTAATTGATTTCTTTGATAATTAAATTTAGAAAAATATCATTATTACAAGATAATAATATATATTTTTCTTCTTTATTTTACAAGCGTTTGGGACTCCGTACTGAAAAGGTAAAACATATCCCTATTATTAAGACTCCGCTGTCCGTCCGTCTGTCTGTCTGTCCTTCTGTCACCAGGCTTTAGCTCATGAACCATGATAGTAAGACAGTTGAACTTTTCACAGATTATGTATTTCTGTCGCCGATATGTATGAGTATGTATAATTATTACAACAAATAGAAAAAAAGCAGAATAAAATAAAAAAAATCCATACAACTAACGAGATTTTTTTGCCGTTTTTATAGAGAATGGTACGGAACCTTTTATTCGCGAGTCTGACCCACAATTGGCCGGTGATTGACAAAACGTAACTTAAAAACTAGGCTGCCGCCGGCAGCAGAGCGAGGCCCAAGCTACCGGTGCTCAGGGCTGCAGAGTGAGGAACCTCTGATAATACGGCACGTGTCTAGGATCACTGCCGACCACTGGTATCTGACCCTTGACCCGACCGTCTAACGAGAGCCTCTAATCGTTGTAATAATTATTATATGACACGTGCTCTTACAGTAAAGGGAAACATCGTGAGGAAACCGACATGACCTAGAATTTATAATTCGTAAGATATGTGACATCCACCAACCCACACTTAACCAGAGCGTGGTGGATAACGGCTCAATCACCCTCGATGTAGGGTATAGGTCGGTGTTCCTGCAGGCGGACGTAAACACCATTAGGTATATGAGTAATTTTTTTTCATGTCGATGGACGTAGAAGGCTGTAATGATGATGATGACTAATATTACATTATTCTGTGCTTTTGTGGAATTTTATATTAATTTGAAAATATTTTTTAGTAAAACCCTGAAATAGAACTTCAAAACTAGTATTCAGTTATTGTAAAAGGAGCGCAAGAAGATTTTTTTGAATATATTTTTTTAATAAAAATACTTTTAACATCGAATTATGACACTAAGAACATATTCATCCATGAAATGATTTCTAAAAAAAACCTCAAACGAACTAGCTGAAAATCTTGCCGTACAAGTATAAATTAAAATGAATAAAACCCCCGACACCGATTTTTGTCAAACATAGCTAAAACACTCCCGACTAATTAACTTAAAAAAAAAAAACGGTTCAACGGTTTGGGAGCTATGACACACACACAGACACGTCAAATTTATAACACCCCATTGTTTTGGCGTCGGGGGTTAAAAATACTTTGAAGATTGAATTACATATTACATTAGGAATGTATTCGTCCATGAAATTAATTTACCTAACAAAAAAAAAATGAAGCGAACTGACTGAAAATCTTGCCGTAAAATACAATTCCAACAAGACTTAGTACCCTATCAAATTCAGACAAAGATCTTGATAATTAAATTAAATTCCCAACCAAGAAAATAAAACCTAATCAAAGAACGAAAAGGACTTGAAATGATTAACTTTTAATTCTTAGGTCCCTACAACTCTTAATTGAACCTTGTTAAGACTTAAACCCTTGCTTTTCCTTCATTTTCAGTAATTTACAAAAGGTTTCAGAATTGCTGAACTCTTGTAAAACTAAGCAAAGTAATTAGGGAATGGCTTGAAGACGGACGTAAGTTGTTTTTTCCTAATTTTTCTTTTGGAGGCTAGGCTGTGCCGGATTAAACAACGTGGGGCCTGTAATGTGAACAGGGGGCCCTTAAATTGTTAGTCCCCCGCTAAAACTCCCCATTTCCTCTGTAAGTATTTCATTGTGGTGTTCCCAAGTATGGTCAGCATTTTTTTCCTACGCTAGGGAACTATGCCGCAAGTTACCTTTAAGTAATGGCATCTGCTAACATAACTGTAGTCCAGCGAATGGCGACAGGCTCGCCCACTCACAATGGCGAGTCACAGTTGGGATTGAATATCCTCCAGTGAAGTGTGGGCGTTGTAATACACCTCTGCCAGCCCCTTCGGCGGAAAAGCATGACGATATGTAATGATATATCTACTCTAAGAATAGCTAATATGTTTAGGGCTTTATTTAGTTTTTGTGTTTCGTGCGAGGCCCTTAGCATTTTGGAGCCTTCGCTCCAGCTACGTGGCTAATCCGGCCCTGAGACTAGGTAAGTATTGTATTAAGGAACAGCCAGTTTGTTCCACTTAGCCCTTCAACGAGACGTTAGCTTTGTAATTGAGTAACGGAATATTTTAACACGCTTTTATTTAGCCAAAAAATGGCTTTGTTATTCCACTATTAAATTAGTTGTATAAAACGGAAAATATCTTGAAAAATTTACTTAAGTACGTAAAAAATATTTACTTATTTAATTATTTTTATAATGTAAAAAAAAAATTAAACACCATCAAAGCACAAAATGATAGCAAAATACTAAAGTGTTTTTGTCATAATCAGGCGTTAAGTGGTCGTTACAGCACTCAAAACAATGCTTAGCAGAAATGTGAATTTTGTCGTCCACTAGAGCAAAGGTGTGTAAAATCGTAAGATGATGTACAACTGTGTTTTGCTGAACAAAGTCTCCGACTTATGTCGGTGGAACAAAAACTGAACATACAATTAAAAAAAGTGGTCGTTACTTTCGAGGTCTCAGCCATTTCCGCCTGCAGTTTTGAATCTCTATTTAAACTTTCATGACGGTAAAACCATTTTTAAATCGAGATTCATGACTGAGCGTCGTTTTAGCATACGGGCCTAAGTCTTGTCCATTCGATTTTTTCAGCGCCATCAGCCATCATCGAACTGCTCTTACACAATTAAACAAGCAAAATTAATCATCAACTACATATATTACCAACAATTTTCCACCTACTGTTAAGTATTAGGTCTCCTTCTTAGGCTTGGGCTTGACTAAGCATACTGTGAGCGGCTGAAAGTTCGCTGGCTGACTCTGAGTCATGCGACTCAGAGTTGCATTTGAGATTGGGCAAACTCAATGTTGAGCAAGCGGAGAACTGTTGCAATCAAAATGCGAATTGGTCGCTCACTGAATAAGTCAGCAAGCAATACGCCGCAAACTGCGTACAGTATCCGCGCTGATCGGACACTCTATTTATTATAGTAATTTTATTATAATGCTATGTACCTATCTTATAAAATATAATAGGTACATAGCAGCGCCCGCGGCTTCACCTGCGGTCGTACAGGCTGTTAGTTTTACGTATTACTTGCCCCAGAAAATGTGTATGCATTTTTTTTTGAAGATCGGGAGTTAAGGCCGGAAAGAAAAACAAACAAACAAGCGAATGAACAAACTTACTCTCGTATTTATAATATTAGTTAAGATTGAAACAAGGAGGTTAACTGAAGGCAAATAGTCAGTCGCTCACAGTTTGCTTAGTTAGGACGAAGCTTTACCGTGCCGTACTGTCTGCTTTGTATCAGTCTCATCTACTATCATATAAATTTCTAAAATATAAATACCTACTTACTTATAAGTAAGCTTCTAATTAGTATCTTACTTCATAACTTTCATTGGAGCGTAAAATCAATAAAAATAATTATAAAAATAGGCGCAGATGTCGCGAACCGAATCTAGTATTCAAATAAAATATCACGTGTTATATCTAGTTTAGAAATGGGATGAGAAAATATTCAGGCAACAACCTGACAAATTATATTTAGCGGGAGGCCTCGTTGGGAGATAGTTTTTGGAATTGAGAGACTGTGACTTGAATATTTTGTCTTAAAATTATTAGGTAACTTTAACCTAACCTTAGATTAAGACTTAATAACTAACTACCTGTATTCCCCTTAAATAATAATTTAAGATTTATGTTAACAAAAGTCACGGTCTCCGGAGTCCGTGGAGTGTAATTTAAAAAAAAAAAAAAATTAATAGGTACTTTTTAAATTGAGAACCTTCTTCTTTTAAGAAGTAGGTTTCAAAAAAGGTGAAGGCCATCAATTCGGTTTCATTTTTTACGTTTGTTACCGCTTAATTAACATAATATATCATCACGCCTTTCCCCCGAAGGGACTGGCAGTGGTGTACAATATCCACACTTTGCCGGACAATATTCAGTCTCAAACGTGATAGGGGGCGAGCCTGTCGTCATCCACCAGGCTCCAGTTACGTCCCAAATGACATACAATACTCACACATGTTCAAAAAATGAACAAATTGGTGCGAACCTTCTGTTGGGTCTGAACCCGTTCCCTCTGACTTGAGAGGCGAGTATTCTCCGACTAGGCTATCATCGCTTTATTATAATTTAACATGCAATGTTAAGTTCTCCGTTACAAAGTTTGCGGACTATTTTTTAACCACTTGCTAGATCCCATTGAGCAGAAACGTGTCCAAGTAAGTTCGCTGACAATGCAATTTAATGAAAAGTAGCATTGATTTAATTTTCTGATCCCAATTTTTTCTTTTCCATCTGTTTCCTGTGTGCAAGGTTATACTAATGGATCTGTGAGCTGGAGACCTCGTGACCGGCTTCTGTCCTCCTCTACAGATCGCATTGACCAGAAAAAAAATAATCATATCTCACAATTTGAAAAATTTCCAAAAACAGACTTAGCAAAATAAACCGGCTTAATTATCGAACCTGCTCACAATGCTTCAAGAGAATCGGTTTAGAAATGCAACCTGTAAATGAAGACAGAGATCCGGAATGAATTCGGACAGAAATCCGGACATACGAAAGCATTTTTGTCGAAGCTATAGCAGAGACGCTTCGCTCGCGTGGTTAATATTAGTATTTTTATAGTATTCTTTTTATAATAGTAGTTTTATTGAGTTGTCCGTCAACTCGCGTGCGCGTGAATCACGCGTTCGTACGAGTTGGCACGTTCCGATTAACTGTTTTTTTGTCGTCAACTCTGATAAGTTTTCCGCATGAGTAGGGACAGTAACATCTTCGTACTAATTATTGCACCCTTCCTAATTATTTTATGGCCTGTATATATATAGCCTTTCATTGACCTAGCGAAGCGAGGTGCATGTAAGAGCCGACTATGTGTGGAATTGTCCCGATTAAAAATAATAATCGGGACAATTCCACACACGGTCGCCTGACCCCAAACTAAGCTAATTACATCTACGGCTGCCAGAGACTGATAATACACACATAAATATTTTTAAATACACACATAGATAGATATTTAACACCCAGACATAGAACAAACACAAATGTTCATAACATAAATGTTTGCCCTCGGTGGGAATCGAACCCACGCCCCCTAGGTCAGAAGGCAGGTTCACTACCAACTCATCCACCGAGTCGATACTGGGGCATCTCGACATTTGTTTGACATAACCATAACTTGAGTATCGTTGATCCTATCTTCGCGAAATTTTGCAGATATGTAGGAATATCTCAATACAAATTTTAAAATTCATACATATTTGTGGAAAATCGAACGTAGGGTTGTGAGTGCTCAGTCTTCGTTTCAGGCCAATTACTAGTAACATTAGTGTAGATAACATTAATAACCTAACGTTGGAACAAAAAAAAACAGTAACCTGCACTCTGCAGCAATCTAAAAGTCCTCTGGGACCTTACCGCTGTAAAGTCACAGACATAGGTAACTAAGTACCTAGTGCGCTAGGTCTCTAGATAAGTCGACCATTCTAGATCGACAATTCCCGCAGGGAAGTCTCTCGTACGAGATCTCTGAAAGAACTGATATTTTTGCAGCCATCTTTCAATGGAAAATTTATTCAACGTTTTCTTTTCAATGATGGAGTTGTAACGAATAGATATATATTATGTAGTAGATATATAATAGAGATACTTACAACCCTTCTGTGCATAGAATAAAACAAGGTCGATTTCTGCCTCTGTCTGTCTCTCTCTCTGTCTGCCTGTCTGTGCATGAACCTACGAGCTAACTACTCCTAAGATACGCAACGGATTTTGAAGCGCTTTTCACCATCAGTTACAAAATTTTTCACAGAAGGTTTTATGTACCGTGTGAACCCGGGGCGGGACGCTAGTGAATTAGAAAACTCACGAGCGTGAATTAGTGAATTATTTTGACAAGTAACAAAAATTCTGTACTTATACTAAGAATTGTATCACTTTAGATTTATTACAGAGCTTGTGGTTATATTCATTATCTACCAGAATTAATGTGCATTTACTCAGATGTAAACAGTAATCAATGTCTAGGATTAATTTAAAAGAATAATGGAGTAATTAGTGAGTAGGTACACGATACTTTGTTAAACTCGTACTTACATTGTGCCTACATACATAAGATATCTTATAGACAGACACCATCACCAATACTAATAAACGATCTATAGCGTCGTAATAGTTACACAGTTTTTTGTTTTTCGATCGAGTTAAAAAATTTAAAGAAAGAAAAAACCTAAGATCGCGTCACCGCAGCACGTGAAGACACCAGCATCTTCTCTTCCACCAGCGAGACCATCAAAGACGCAGAAGAAGAGCAACACTCATCCCTCTCCTGCTCTAACTGCGCAGCTGATGAAGAAAAAGACAACGTTCGCCCCGGTTACGAGGAAACCTGATGATGAAGGCTTCACACTAGTAGACCGGAGGAAAAATCGTCAACGTCGTTGTAACCTCAACAAACGGGGTACCTCGACTGAACCCGGTCTCAAAGCCGTGGAGCCGACATTCCTTATGTACTTGTCCCGGGTGGACCCGACTACATCAGGAGCCGACGTGCACAAGTTTGTGCAGAACCGACTAGGAGTAGAGGCGCCGGTGATAGCGATGCAGCGCCTGGAGTCAACTGCCCGTGAGACTTATTTCAAGTGAGACTTACTACGGGTTCCAGCGAAACACAAGGCAGCACTACTCTCACCTGAGTTCTGGCCAAAAGGGCTAGTGTTCCGGCGCTACTGGGAGGTCGCACAGAGAGCAAAAGCCCAGAAGACATAGTTAATTTTATTAATTTCATTTATATGGATGTTAGTCTGTAAGATATTTATTTTCTATGGGCCTCTATAACTTGCATTGTATGCAAGTTATGCAAGTTATATTGCCTGAAATAAATGGATTAATATTATTATTATTATTATTAAAAACATAAAACAATGTATGACTATAATTCCGAGGCTATCCTAACGTGCATCACGCAGCTACTGTTACGGACTGGTAACGGACTGCTTTCGCTGTCACGTCTTCGCGAGTTTCATATTTTACTGGTCCTCGCAAACCGGAGCAGAATAAACTCGGACTGCACCTGCATTTGGTGTGCGACTGCCTTGTTTTTAAACCCCCGACGCAAGAACAGCGGGTTGATACCTAATAAGTTTGTCGTGTCTGTCTCTGTGTGTGTGTGTCTGCATGTCTGTGGCATCGTAGCTCTCGAACGGATGAACTGATTTTGATTTTGTTGTTTGTAAGGTGAATTAGTCGGGAGTGTTCTTAGCTATGTTTGAAGAAAATCAGTGTCGGTTTTAAAAAAAAAATAATATATACTTGTCCTTATTTACTGTCTATCTAGCTATATCCTTATAAAAAAAAAATTCACAAACATTTGAGTAGTGAGTAATTGATAAATTAAGCCCTGATTCCAGACGCCTAGTTTGTCAAACATAAAAAGGTACTGATACCTAAAACACCTAATCACAAATCTTATCAGGAGCTATCATTAAAAATCAAATCGAAAACAACAGGGAAATCTAGAAAAAGAAAATCCCGTTTTCGAGAAATCGCGTTAATGCTTCACTTGTTGGAAAAACAAGAAATACGGCAGTGACCCAGTCGGGTATCCACTTATACAAATAAATTAGAGTTTTCTCAGTGGAGTGACAGTCTCTAGGCGAGCACGGCTGCTGAATACTAAACACTTCACTGTAGGGTGACCATGTTCTGAGATAAAATAGTTTTTTTTTTTTATGTACAATAAGTCGGCGTTTGACCTCCAACTCGCCTGATGTTAAGCGACGTTGTGGTCTAAGATGGAGCACGACGACCTATAAGGTACTTATTCACTCTAGCCTTGAAGTTTTGTAGAGTGAAGAAGTACAAAGATGGCAGTTGAGTGAGGCGCTACAAGTGCGCCACTGCTCAGACCCGTCTTCGGAACGGTTACACCGGACTACATCCCGAAACACGACTAGGTCATTTCACGGCATGGCTTGGTCCGGTGGGTGGTAACTAGCCACGGCCGAAGCCTCCCACCAGAGTTTGCTACCCGGTTAGCACTACCCGTGGACCACGTGTAGGGAATCAGAATAGAGTACACTCCTACGGACGTGGGTAGCTCAGCTTAAAATTCTAAAGGGCATTCCTAGACGGGCCATATTTTTACTGCTATTACAGTTTAATGTAATATTGCCGACTGTAGCCCGGCCATCATATCTGCCATGGTAGAAATATATGAATAAAATAATAATAATGTATGAATGTATGTAGCTAGGCCGCACACTCAAAATATTGTCGCAATATTGCCTCGCCAGTATTGCCAGGCTAGAGTTGCAGTAAAAATATTATGTCCCATCTGGGAACATCCTAAGAAAAAGCTTTAGTCACGTTTTTGCTTAGCTACTGATCTCAAACGCAATTTGAATGATAGCATAACGAATGCGAATGCTGATAATTAATCCTACCCAAATTATAAATTAGAAAGTTTGTGTGTGTGTATTTGTTTTGTTACTCTTTTACGCTCAAACGGACGGACGGACTTTGAATAAATTTGGAATGGAGATAGCTTAAGCCCTGGACACATAGGATATACATAGGCTACTATTTGACTGCGAATGACACCGCGAACCGCAACTAGTTCTATTATTATTTCCTTTGTTCTGCCAATTTTTTAAAGAACTATATGCTACTAGCTGCTTTACCCGCGACTTTTTCGCGTTTATTCAGAAAATAGTATCAAAAAAGCTTTATCGTGGTATATTGTAACTAATCATCAAATTTAATCAAGATACGTATAGCCGCTTAGCCGTTAAAACCCACAAACAGACTGCCAGACAGAATTACTATCGATTTAGTAATATTAGTATGGATTGTCCCACTAAACACTAGAATCCTGGACACAGTAACAATAACTCAGGCTTCCAGAGGCGTCGAGCGTTTCTAGACGAAAGTGAGCAAATTATGTGCCTCCAGGCATTTAGATGAGACGACTATTTTAGTATTTCACCGTTGTTTTGTTCGACTGCGTAGCGTTTAACTTCAATTTAGTCGGACTACCATAGAGATGAGGTGAGACTTGGTTGTAATGAAGCCAGGGCAAAACGCATATGTTACGGAAATGTGTTTAAATAAAATACACATAAATAATCAATAAAACACTGTTTTGTCTTGGCCTAGAGCTTAGTTTGGGACTTACTGCCAACTACTATGTAGTTTAGTACTAGTTGATATAGTTAATCATGTGTCAAGTTAACCTTTGGCCCTGCGCCCTCTGCGCTTGCCTAATGCTCGGTTCGCGCTGTCGAGGCCTCAGTGGCCAACAGCATAGAGTTAAAAAGTTTTTTTTTAAAAGTTAACCTTTGTTTGTATATTTCCTTTTTTTCTTTAAAAAGTACATAAAAGTTTTTTTTTTAATTTCTGTTTTACTCATTAAACCTTTGGAAATAGTTTTTAACAAAACAGCAAAAAACTATTTTTTTTATCTCCACAACAAAATCACGCCGGTATTGCCTTGTACGAAGTGTCATAGCGCCGCCACTCGTACGGGTGGTCAATGGTCATGTCTGTAAGTATCGTATCGCCATTTATTGCCAATATTAAAAATAAAAAGTCTTTTTGTCCGTATTATGCTTCGCATAAAATTTAATTACTTCCTAGCTGAGAAAAATAATAATTCAATTATTTGTCTTACTAGCTGCATGGAGTTTTTATTAAATTACTGAGTAGCTGTGGCTTCGAGTTTTGCTGGCAATTTATTAATGTTTCCTCAATTTTCTACAAGTAAACTAAAATAGTGTGACAAGAAAGGAATGGTAGAGTGACTAAAATCCTTATTTGTAATGAACACTACTCATTACCTAATGTCATAAGGACTGGTCCAGTCGTTTGGATTAGAAATGGTATCTGATTGACATGAAAAGTTAACTTTTTAGATAGCTATACTCTTTTTAAAATCAGAACATTTAAATTCTAATTTAAATTCAAATGTTATAATGCAGGGACTAGGGTTGGTAAAGATTTAAATTAGACAATGTTTTGTCTCACCGTACTCTAGCATCAAGGCTTGCAAACAACTTATAATTTATTTTCATTAAGTATATTACATTTTAATTATTATAAGATTATCTAATTAAGAATTTAAAAAAAAAAATTACGTTATATCAGAATGTCATGAATTCATTGATATTGTAGATAAATAAATAATAAATTTGGGTCTTTTCCACACACGGTCGCCTGACCGCAAACTAAGTAGTGAGTACATATCATAATAAAATGTGCTGTCACTATATAAAGCGGTTCTGCGGTATGGTTCACGTAAATAGTCTATTTTTTGTCTCTTACATAGCAATGTCTTATAGTTACTTAATTTTTTCTCTACAATTGAAAATAGGTATAGGTACAGACCAATCAAGCTTCTGGGAAAAATCTGCAATCAACAAAAAAATCCAATTGTCACACCTATGAGACAAAAAATAGACTATTTACGTGAACCATACCGCAGAACCGGTACACCTACTCTTTCATAAGTATCCTCTCCATCCTAAGGTTGCCTGGCAGAGATAGCTCTTAGTGATAAGGCCGCCAGTTGTTACACTACAGTTTGTTACATTTTTCTGTTCTTTTGTTTTTGTTATTTCTGGTGTGAAAAATAAAGTGTTTATCTATCTATCTTATCTATGTGAATCCATGGCAAAAAACGTGGCAACAACAGCGTTTACTCGATAAATTTGCGCAAACACTACGCAAAGACCTCACGCAAGAGGCGACATAAATAAAAAATATCTCCTTGAAATAAATTTACGCAAAAAAGGCACAAAACATTACCAAAAAATTTGTATTGAACGTGAGCATTAAACATAAATCATCCACACAGATAAAAGAAACATCGAAATCTTACAAACGAGTTTGAAACACATCTCCAGCCTATAGCACCTTAACTCCATTTCCATAAGATTACAATTTCAGCAACCTGCGGTTTGAGGACTGCATTTCAAAATGTTGTAAGTTATTTCAAAATATTTTCGTCTCGAAAGCTTTAAGGAATCCAATTCAATGGAGTTGACTGAATTTAAGCGCACTCCTGAAGTGGCTTTTCAGACCGTTTGAGGCACTTCTAACTGTTAGAGCTGTTACAATAACTCGAAAATAGAATTGTAATTGTTATTTAGAAGGTAAGCGTGTCGTTTTGAATTCGGATCGAGTTTTTTAAATATGAAATGTTTGATGAAAACGCAAAAGCGAAAGGTAGCGTAAGGGAATTTGTGCACTACAAGTCATTTTGCTGTCCGGCAGTCCGATTTTATACGGTCCGGGGTGGCATGAAAAAAACGGATGATTGGCTTGTGCACTGGAAGGAACTTTACTGTCCGGCAGTCCGATATTTTTATTTGGATGAAATGAGCGAGGCGTGCGTCGTGGGCGCAAGAGGTGGGAGGTGAGGGAGGGGAGCCCCGCGCTCGCCTGCGCGCTCATGAACATCGCGGACACTGTACAAGCTTAGACGCGTTTTTCATTGCTGTCATCTCGGACCGGGAAAAACGGCCCCGATTGGGGAAAAGTAAAATGTCAGATGGCAAAATTACGTGTAGTGCACAAGCTAGTATATAAATTTACGGCATGCCATATCAGTCCGTGAAAAATCGGACTGCCGGACTGTAAAATTCCTTGTAGTTCACAAGCGCCTGAAGGATAAATGTACCTAGATGTAATTTTACTAAAGTTTTTTTTTTTACAAAATAAGTCAGACGAAACTGAGTGTCATTAATACCTAACTGAAAAAGTAACTTTGTAATAGAACTAAATGAGATTGAGAACAAATCGAAAACGATTAAGGCGCCATTACCTACGCAGTTATTTATTTAACGTCCACATTAGTTTAATGTTTACCATTAGGGCATTGAAAATACCTAATGTAGAGAGAACATAATTCAGTAGATAAGAGAAAAACATGAAGAAATAAAGTAGGTATCATTTACCTACTTACGCTAGACTAGCTGTTACCCGCGAATTTGTTTAAATTTGTTGAATTCAGAAAATAGTATTCAATAACCTTCCCTCTTTAGATGCTGTAACTAATCATCAAATTTCATAAAACTCTGCTCAGCCGTTTACACGTGAAAAGCCTACAAACAGACAAACAGACAAACAGGCAGAGGCAAAGTTACTTTAGATTTTGTAATATTTTAGTATGGATAGATTTGCATAGTTATTAAACCTGAATTTATTTTTTATGACTCAACGACCACCACTGGAAGCCCACCACTTCCACAGTCCAGTCACTTGTCACCACCTGGGACCAGGGTGGTCCCAGTTTCGTTGTCCCAGGTGGTGGACTAAACTATAAAAAGGCGAAAGTTTGTGTGTTTGTTAGACACACTTTTAACTCATTTGTGTTTGTTAGTTTTTTACGCTCAAACTAATGGACGGTTTTTGATAAAATTTGGCTTAAACCTACTCTGCGAGTTAGGCATCTCCTAAGCAGATGCGACCTGCGGTAGCGGCCAATGGACTTTAGCATTGGCGGCCACTGGCGGCCCATTGGCTGCCACCGCAGACCGCGTCTGTCTGGGAGACGCCTTAACATACTGGATTTTTAGTGCGGGTGGGCACAGCATAAAGTGCGGCGCAGTCGCGGTGTTGCTTTAAAACTTGTTCAATTTGTTCATCTTTACTATTTAATAGGAAATATTTGTAATTTAGAATTTTTCAAATGTTTGTAACGAAAAAAACTCAAAATCTAGTAGCTCGATTTCAAAAATTATTTTTCTATTAGAAAGCTACATTATCTAGTTGATTGAATTACTTGATTGAATCAGGCGTTACTTTGCGCAAGTTCATCTTCAAATGATTAGTTCAAGTAACAAGCTACATTTTCATTTATTTCTTTTACTCCATCAATTTATGAATCGATTTTAATGATTATTTTTTTGGTTTGCTAGATCATACTTTAGAGGTCGTTTCACATAAATTTTATCGAAATCGGTCAAGCAGTTTTTAAAATATCAACTAAAGTCTCAAAATAGTTTACATGGATGACGGCAAGTCGATTTTTTAAGCTATGTTTTTTTTTAAATATTATTTTTATCCAGTTAATGGACGCTTTGTACACGCCTAACACTTTGAAAATACCGTCCGCCAGCACTGCAGTTAAATTACACGCGGGGTGTTTCAGTTTTTATTGTTTAATTTTGTTTTTATTACAAGAACACGCAAACCGTGTCGGTGGCATTGAACGTGGTAAACTTTGATAAATCTAAACTACTCAATAAAATTAAAAAGAAAAGAGTTATGTGTTAAGTAATATACCAAATGAGCGCGAAGCGAGCCTCCATTTCAGGTTGGGAAAAAAATCTTTCATAATATGAATATGAAAGCATTTTGCCATAGGTACTATGTCCGGTTAAACATATCATGTCCGGATCGGATGTTCATCTGTTGTCCTCTACAGGTCGCTGTTCTCAGCCGATTGTCGTGAAGTTTTGGAAATTTGAAAAATTGTAATGGAATTACTATTATACCGGGTGTAAGGAGACCGTTCTCGAAAACGAAAACTGGGAATAGTGGTGGGGATTACTAATACAAAGCGACTAAAAAAAACGCGAAAAAAAGACTTTTTTTTAAAACTTAAAATCTGATATTTTAACATCGACACAAGTTATACAAGCTTTAAAAAGCTAGTTTAAACACCAATTACCAAAAAAAAAAAAAATTTACCCTAACGGCAGTCTAATACTAAATGCCTAACAGCTGACGCTAGAGGTGAACGCCCGCACACAGCTGCGCGCGGTCGCGACCTAGGTGCCGCGCCGCCCGCGCCCTCCGCTGTCTCGGCGCGCGCGCGGCCCGCGGCGGCGCGTCGTCGCACTTTCCGTAGGTACTGGCGCCGACCATTGACCCCCGCGATATAAACGCGTTACATTGCTGGTTTGCAAATTTCTAAAAGTTTAAGATAACAGTTATATGGCTAATAGTTAGTGGTTTCGGGTTGTGTATAGATAGTATAATAACGGCGTTTCGGCTTCGAGAACGGTCTCCTTACACCCGGTAATATTATTATTACTATTAACTATTATCATTTATAATTACTTTGCTTACCTCGGTCAGCGAATTAGCATTGCTATTCAGCGAAGTAACGTTGTTGAAGTAGCGAAGTATTAAGTAAGTAGCCTTTTGGGTACTTTACCCGCGGATACTGACTTGAGCTCTGTTTATTATTTGTGCTTAGTTATTTATGTTAGGTGTTTTTAGGCTTTACATTGTTATTATTAATAAAAAGTTTGATTTTCAGATTTTTGGAAATTTGCAACATGGTGGACATAAAACTTTTTTACGTTTTGGCGAGATCTTCAGATGTGCGCTTTTGCTTTTATTTTGGTGTGAATGATTGCGCTGGAGGAAAATTTCCTTGCCAGCTCATAGAAGCTCATGGAAGCGCCTATTTAAAATCTTATAAACGTTACATTTAAAAATTTGGTATGTATTTTTATGAAATTAGTTTTCTCCAAAAAAAAATCTTATAGGCGTTCTCTCCACAAATCTAGATAACTCCTTCGATTGTACCAAAACGAGCTATTTATCGAAACCAAATAATAATAAATCTTCTCGAACACCAGCAATCGTCGTCAAATTTAAATTTGATCGCGTCGAGGCCGCGTGAATTTACTGCTATATCGATGTTATAGCACAACACTAAATTACAGTACAGAAATTTCCAGTTACAAAGCTTCATAAACTCAATGTTTAATTCAAATTTCATTTAATTAGTTAAACTAGAGTTCTCTGACACCGCCGCACACTTCGGGTCTAATGAACTGTCAAAACATAAAATAACTAATATTTTATGGATTGAATCAGGCGTTATTTTGCGGAAGTCATCTTTAAAACTGTTACTTTAACCAATGCCTAGTGTACTTATTTCCGCTCTAACGTCGCATTAAGTACGCCAAGGAACATGGTGTAAGGAATAAGTAACAGTTTTGAACTAGTAATTTGCCTCAAACGGCGACTTTGAACATCTTTATAACGCCTCGTCCAACTTAGCTCATATTTTAACTTAAAAAATCGATTTGTATGTTAAGTAGTTTAGTAGTAATGTTAGTTTGACAAGTAGTTACTTGCCTGCAAAATTTCAAAATATCGGATCAACGGTACTCAATAAGTAATCGTCGGACAAGATGCAGATTTGTCTCAGTAGATTCTAGCTCCGACCCCACGAGCACGTGTGACGAGCGTCTTGCGTTGACGAACACGACCAAGACCAATGTCAGATGTTATTTAGATTCAGAGCGTGTCACAATTCGTGGCGGCGTGACTTGTGGAGAGGCACGCGACGCGACACACTCGAGTGATCGCAACTGGCGGTGAGCGGAGTTTTCTGAAATGCCGAGCTTGTGTAACAAAAGTACTAGCTTATACGAGGGACCCCTGCAGTATTTCGGACACAGTGTCCGAAATGGGACCAAGCCGTGTACAAGGGCGCGGTACTTTTCTACTTCCATTTGTTTTGATCGCAGTCGCCAACGCAACAAGCAGGAAAATGGAAAAATAAATAATAAACATTATTATTACAACTTTAAATAATAATAAAAAAATCGCCTGGGACGGTTTTTTGTATGTATTCAAATATTCAATCAGTAGTTCATTATAAATCCGACTCAAGAAAAATGTTTTTTCAACAAATCCCAAGTGTATTTACACCTCATTTTTCGAGTACAGAGTTCTCGAAGGCGGAAATACATTAGAGATTTCTTATAAAAACAAGTACCACCTGATTCGATCAGCTATATAAAGAGAAAAAATAAAAAGTTAAGGTACTGCTATCGGTCTGCACTGTACCTGCGTACAGTTGCTACCAAATGTCGATCCCTAAATAATTTACTATCCGCAGGGGACCGCACTTTTCAACGTTTTACACTTTATTCGATTCGGGCTAGTTTTTATAGAGTTGTAAAATCCAAAATGTCAATGATTTTCGTGTATTTATTTTATTAGTGAACATGATTTGGATACTAATCTCTAGAGAGTACGAGTATAATAAAATTGCTTTCGCCGTCTGTCCCTCTCTAGCTCCTAAATATTGGAACTTCCTCTTAAACTAGATGCTGGTTTCACTATCAGTTAGATATATTTCCACGCTATGATGTTACGTGATTATTCCGCCAATTAGAAATCGATTTAATGATTCTTTTTTTGTTTGGTAGATCATACTTTAGAGATGTTCTTACTATATAAAATTTATCGAAATCAGTCAAGCTGTTTTTAAGGTAGGTATTAACAAAAATCAAAAAATTGTTTAGAAAATCCAATTTGGATGACAGAGAGACGGGTTCTAAAGCCTTGCTTTTTATATTAACTTATTTAGTAAATACCTATAGAAAGTAAATATTATAACAACAATTCGATAAAAACAACCCGAATCAGTATCTATTCGTCAAAACTAAATCAATTCCATTAGAGGACTAAAACCCGTCCTCGACTGACCAAATCGAATAGTTCACTCGATTATCCGAATTCAGAGTAAATCGATTTCATCTGTCGCTACCCTATCAGCCTTCCATATTTCAAAGAGTAAGCGCAGAATAATACAGATGTGTAACTTTCGGTTATTGGATCAAGTCACCGACTTCACATTAAACAGTATCGAAAACACACTTAGTACATAATCTTGGTATCGTCTCTTGATAGTAACTATTGAGTATAGTAAAGTAAAATTTTATTGCTTAAAACTGTGTAAATATAAAGGTGAAGTAAGCATGTTAAAGTATGCTCAACCGTTTGTCCTAGCGGACGTGCAATATTTTAAATTAGAATACTAGGTATTATAAATTTACATCTAATTCATAGTTCAATAAAATATACATCAAACAAAACAATTTTACGAACAAACAGTACTAATGCTTAATTTATTAAAATTGCTTATTTTTGATGATTATGTACATAATCTCAAAATACTCAAATTTTTTATTATAAATTATTTTCAGATCAGCTTCTAGAAGCTATTCAAGTCATAGAAAGTTTTATCTACAAGCCATTTCTTAAGACTTTTTTTTCAAAATTGGTGTCCTAATAATTTTATACAAATGGGTATAGTATAATTATATAGTTGACGAAGTATAATAATTATCGTTTTTCGTGTTTACGGTTATTTAGGAACAGTAGAACCTACAAGAACTACTGATTTTAAGAGTTTTTTAAAAAAGAGTTTGAAATAGTTTTGTATGCATTTAATAAAAATAATGACGCACATGGTTATTAAATTGATGACTTACATTACCAAAGTTTCCCCTCTGCACTAACTATTCCGTACAATGTGTCCCATAACTTAATAAATGTACCTAAAACGGTATTGCTTACAACATTACTCTTGCAGTCACGTAGACCTTAACATCTTATAATACGGTTTAAATTCGTAAGGTGTGAAAGGGGAAAATGGGTGAGTTGTGCTATACATTTTCGGATTTGTGACGTTCGAGGATGATCATGAAGGTTTCTGTTGGATTATTTGTAAAATTGAAGGAATCTCGGATATTTTTTGTCAATGCAATATTGAATCTTAATATTATAGGTATGTGTATTGTATATGTCGCAGCCAATGGCCATTTTACTAAATGTCTCTATTCAACTAGCTTCCTGAATTCAACCGTAGCGTCTAACACAACATATAATAAACTGGCTGGCTGACCTCAGGCCATTTATATAATAAGTTAATTATTTGCCAAAGTAACTATTTTTGACAGAAGAAATGTGTTTTGAATTAATTATGATGATAATAAAATTAGAAGGCTGAGGCGGGAGCAAAGTAAAGTGGGGTTCCCGCCTCAGCCTTCTTGATTTTTTTTTTCGAAACAACTCGTAACCTCCCGTACCTAAATGAACAATTGGCTAGGCAAGTAGTCAACGTTGTCGATCCTAGTCATTTTACCTAGCCGTGTGATTGAATGGCTGAATATCATCTGGAAGCTAGTTGGATGGTGCCGTTTAGTGAAATGGCTATAGGCTGTTAATTAAACGGTGAATTAAGCTAGTTGACAGCTACATATACATATATTCCGGCTTAGAATAGAATCGCTCTACAGCTTCCCGGGGGAGACGTAAAAATCAACGAAGGAACAGTCGCAGGAGGCGCTGACCATCTCACGCCTTCTATTCGACTGGTGACGGATATCTCCAGTGTTGCCAGTGGCAGATAGTCAAATTGAACATCATACAGCTCAAAAAACTAAACTAACATGATTGTTTTAATTTTTTTTTGTGTTTGTTTAAATGTAACTTCAAAATTTGTATCAAGTCCTAAAACTAACGTAAAAGTAGCACTTTGAGTCGAGTAACATGTGTACATGACATGTAGCGTGAGCGGGTCAAAATTTACGTTAAATGTTATATAAGTAACATTCTGGCAACGCTGGATATCTCACCAACAAAAATGCATTCCCGATGAGGGTTAATTGGTCAGGCAGGCGGCGACCGTAAAACCTGAGCCAAATCTTTAAAGTAAGTTTGATGCCAGTGAGTGTCATTTGCCAGTTAACTGAAAAATTAAGACACTGGTAAGTGATAACGTACTTACCAGTGTCTTTCGTTAGAGTTGTACGTATTGTACCGACCCCCACCTGAGCGGGATAAGAATAGGAAGAATTTAAGAAGAATAAAAATAATTATTTCACACATACTTAAAACTTACCTAAGGTAGACATTTCTTGTAGTTTTAAATAAACAACCTTTTAAGTGGTTTTTTCATGTCTATAGATGCTCAGACGAATGTGAAGCTTACCTGAAACAACACAGAAATAAAAATTAGCTTTTTGTAAAATATTTCTGATCTATGTGGGTACTTAACTTATCTGTGTCTACCTATTTATTAGATTATTTGACACCCTCTCAACGAAACTTGGTATGCAAATAATGTAAATCAATCTTCGATCATTTATTTAAAGAGACACGGTACAAGAACCTAAAAATGGACCGCATAAATTAGGTGCTGCACACAATTTGCCATAGTCACCAACAAACGCAACCAATCGCAACAGTGATAATTATTGTTGTCTCGTTCTTGCTATAGTCTCTTGTGCGTCTCTCTATCTTTGTTATTGATACACGAAGTATAATACTGTCAACCTAACATTTTAACATGTAAACTTAACATAGGCATTTGGTCCACATGCTATGTACTAGAAATAAGACTCGTACCGCTTCTTCCTCATATTAGTCCGATGAAAAAAATGTTATTTAAAAAAAAAACATAATTGTTGGAATAACAAACCAGCCCCCTTATTTTGTAAGAATACTGGCAATTAATGATCATCTTAGGGAACGTACCCATACTACGTGACTCATTTGAGGGGGGGAATACGATTTTTTTATGTTTTGTTTGCAAAAAACGATTTAAAACTATGAATTACTACGTAAAACTAGAGTAGGAGGGGTCTTAGAATAGAGTAGTATAGAGTACAGATGTTCACTAAGGGGGAGGGAAGGGGGTTAAAAATTGTACTAAATGGTCACGTAGTATGGGTACGTTCCCTTAGTCGCGAGCGGGATGTCAAGCGATGACCATTCTCATTACACTTAGAAAAAAATGATAACCTGAATCCTGCCGGATGTAATCCAAAACTAGTTTCAAGGAGTATTAAACATTTTTATAATGAAATCCCATTTCGACCTTCATACAAAACAGAATAAACAGACCATAAAATAACAAAAGTAAATACTTCACAAAGACCTAGGGCTCATCACAAAGTATATATCGTAAAACATCATGGCTTCGTTAATTAAGTATCTCGCAGTAAAATATCTCCCAGCTGAATTTCAGTATCAGTACGTCTTTAACAGAAAATAAAAAGAACTGCTTGATATTAAACTTAAACAGGTTATTAATATGAAGTATCTTTGAAGCTTTGAAATCTGCGTAAACCATGTAACGTTAAGTGATAGACATAATATTCTAGGATATCTTTACTATGGGGCCAACCCTGAAAACAAGAAAAAAAAGCTGTTCCCTACAACAATGATAAATGTCCAGATGGACTGAAAAAAACATTGCAAAGGTAAAAAAAAAACAGCCAACTGTTAGGTTCTAACTGAACAAAATATATGACGCAACCCTAGTAAAAGACGTAACCATCACGCACATATAAAAAAAAGTTAGTCTGTCACATTTCCTTCATAAACAGTACGAAACTCTTTCTCTGGACAGATAAGTACTCTAGTCTTAGCTGTTCCATTTATTTTGTTGACAAAATTTCTATTGGTCTGTAATTTTTCTGCTACAATATTTTTAATAACTATTTTTGTCCGTATACCTATTCTTAAAGAGAAAACAAAGAAAAATCTATTAAGCTTTCTGCTTAAATAAAGAGGCAAGTACTGAGTACCACGGTTCTAAACTGTTGGCTCTAGATTCACTTTACGGCGTCATCGTAAAATGTTGACAGCCACTGTCTTTACAAAGATCGTGAAAATGAAGCTCTTTGCTCACAAAATAAGGTCGATAATGGCTTCACACTCGAGAGTAAGTTGATTAAGTATTTAATTAAGTACTGTTTTAATAAATTCAGTACTAAACAAGATGCCTACTTACTTTTAATACTTAGTAACTTACTTTTTAACTTTTATTACTGCTAATACAAATAAAAGTAAATATATCAAACAATTGTAGTCTAAAATGAAATGCTATAATTAATAGCGATATCTTTGTTCAATTGACAGATTGATGGATAAAACGGCAGAACCGATTTTAGTAAAACTTGGTATGGAAGTAATGCGTTGGTATAGGTTACTTAGAGTGTCGGAAAATGTTGCGCAACTAAAATATTGTATATAATATTATGTATTATTATAAATACATAAAATGCGTCGAAATCGTTGGTTTTTATGCAAAAACTCTCTGCCACCAACTTAATGTAATGAATTTAACTACCTACTATTTATTTACTTACCCTACTCTTACAGGAAAACATTTACAGACTTTGTTTTAAAGACTTAATTATTAAAGTATTATTAAAGACTGTATTTAGGAATAAACTTAGGTTTATCCCTAAATACACAATTCGAATTACACAACAAAAATATAACGAATTTATTCATAAAAAAAAGTCCAAGCAATTTCAAAAGAGTGTATCGTTGCCCTCATGGCAACGCTACGAGTACAAGGCGAGCAAGACTAGCAAGCCTGTTTTTTAAGCGTCCACTCATAAACACAGTAGACGCTTCAAAATTTACAAACAGGCGCTTCAAAATTCTAATCTTGCACTTCACGAAATAAATCTTTGCGTAAACCGACTCAACCAAAAAACCCGACGCAAAGCAGTTAACAAAGAGTCCTAACGGACAATTTCATTCGTGCCAAGCGAGGACGCCCACCAAGCGAAAAAACTCCAAATTAAAAAACAAAAATAATAAATCTCAAGTTACAAGCGAAAACACCGGCAGAGGAACAAGTTCAGTCTGCGCAACAAAAGGGAAATCTAATTTAGATTTGGTAGTTCGCACTCACGCAAATAAATTAAACTGTGTTTCACATTGTAGTAAAAAAAAATCGACCATCCGTTTCTGTACTATCCAAAAACAGACTAAAAAGTGACGTTTGTCGTATGGGAACTCCTTAAATTATTATTTTATTCTGTTTCTAGTAAATGTTGTTATAGCGGCATCATCAAAATATGTATTTTATTATGAATATGTAGGCAGAAATACATCATCTGATAGAATTGCAACTGTCTAATTATCATGGTTCATGAGATACAGCCTGGTGACAGACGGACAGACAGTGTAGTCTTAGTATAAGGGTCTCGTTTTACCCTTTTGGGTGCGGAACCCTAAAAACCATGTAAGATTTACATACTTGTCCCACAGACATATAATACAGTAGCAGACTAAACATTAGGTATTTATCAGCGTGGTATGAAAACACACATAGACATGTAGCTTAGAAGGGGCCGCATTAAGGATGTTCGTTGTTCCTTGTTTGTAATCCAGATTATAAGACTGGTGATCTGTGAAGATTTTATGTTCTCCAAGTAAGCCTAAGTCTAATAATTGCCCACTGGTTTTTAGGCGGTTATAGGTTTAAATAACACCTATCAAGTTATAGGTAACGTAGAAATTAAATTTAAAGTACACATACAACACTCGTTTATTTGTTTTGGAATAATACAATTGTATTATCTTAGGTCATAATTAGACAAAACTGTTATACCTACTTAAAAGGGGAGTGACTAAATACTTTTATATATGGTTACTTACTTCCTTCTGCAGCTATAGGCAATTCAAACAAAGTAGGAATTGTTCCAGGACGGAATCTTGTACGAAAATTACTGAAATCAAGCCAGTGCTTTGAGTACAGTACACTAGCCAAACTGGGTTGTCAATCCTGGATCTTCATGTTTTTTTTTTATTCAGGCATTCCACTACTTTTACTCGTTGAATATCTGGAACAAAGGTTATACTCGTATGTGACTCAGTCAATATCTTTCAATTAGACATCTTTCAACCTATATTTACTCTATCCAAGGTAAAGGTTTGACACTAAGCAAGCAAGTTCGTATAACCCGAGTGGCAAGTCCTGATGTCAGAGTTTCTAGGCCGCCCAGTGGCCTCTGGCATGGCTGATACTGACCAATGGACAAAAGAAAAGTTAAGCAATCCTTTTATTTATTCGTTATTCGTCTATGTTATCAACTTTATTCCTATAGATTCACAATCCGCTCCCTGTTTTTGTAAATGGTACTTGAGCTGTCAAATTTTGTCCCACCCCCATTAATTTTACTTATTACGCTCTTATTACTCTAATTCAAATAAAAAAACACTAACAAATAGCATCTAAGATAGATTATCCGCGAAAGAAACCCTTTGGTTTGAACATATATTTAAATTTCTTGGAGAAAACGAATAGAATTCTAAGAGCAAAAATGCAACCATCAAACTCACTGATAGAAAGAAAATCCAATGGATGATTTGCTGTATGAAGCACTTTCACATCGGTATGCACTGCACTCTACCATGTTCACCGATTTTCTTGCAATAAAATCATCAAAAAAGCTATATTTTGTTACTAAAATAAATGTCATCAAACCAACCAAACTTTCACGTGCTGTTGTCATGACAACCATCCTAAGATATACATGGCGGCATGGCTACGGATGGTCTCTTGTGTATGTGTGAGATCATGTTGCAATAGGTAAGTGAAAGAGATACCATTACTGAATTGTTACTGAGGAATGAAAAGGATAAACTGATTATCTATATGTATAATAATAACTAGCAATTTATGTTTCGTCTGCTACTGTATTATATGTCTGTGGTCCACACATAGCAATATGATAAAGAGGTAAGATTGGGTGTAAGTATGTTGTAGGGGGTAGTCCACAGAACTACTGGTTCTATTTTAAGTTGTTACCATCGCCGACCGCCGTTACGACCGCCGATCGATGCCAGCGATCGACGTTGATCGATCGACAATCGATCAATTGATGTAAACGAAACTATTGATCGACGATCGATGTCGTAATGATCGATGGCGAACCCTTAAAAGTTTTATCACTCATAGAATGCACCACAACGATACCACAACCACTGAGTGCCATAGCTTTTGAAACCGGAGAGAAGCCGCGGTCAGAACCTGGCTTATTTATTATCTACCTAGCGACCCGCCCCGGCTTCACTCGGTACCTTTAACCCTTCCCTGAAAAAATCTCTAACTGATCGTGAAAACCGCATCAAAGTCCGTTACGTGGCTAAGGAGAAGTCAGCGGATACACAGGCAAAAAGAGGGACAAACGCGAAAATCAACTTTTTTATACCATGAAGATATGATTAAGCCATCAGGTATTTGGATGTAGTGTACTAATTAAGTAATTATTTTGTTAGTTAGAGCGGTAGGAAGATATTAAGATGAACTTCCGCAAAGTAACGCCTGATTCAATCAACTAAGTAATTATGTATTTCAGCAAGTTATTTAGTCCAAGTATCTGGTACCTATGTTCTACGGTTACTTTAGTAGTAGCAAAGAGTAAATCATACTACTACAACTACTATATGAAACATATTTTTACAACTTATATTAGTTCAACATCACCTTCCCTCGTTCCTTTTTGAATTCTCATTCCCAATTTTCATTTCCTACTTACCCATATTTTTGCGTCATTGTGCCACTGAGGGGAAGATTTCCTCATGTCAAAAATTTATCAAACACTGATTGATACTGATATGGAACAAGCTCAATAAAATACCTTTCGAAATTCGATACTGAATTGATGCCACAGTGAAGAGTAACGTGAATATTGGAGCGAAAAACAGATAAAACCCGCCTGCGTTTATTTAACGAACAAAGAGTGAAACATCAGTTTAAAGTGAGTACCGACACAAACCTGTCAGCTTAACTTTACAGTTCAAAAGAGGTCTCAAGTATGAGGGCAGACAGGGCCAAATTTACCCCTAAAATAATAATAAAACAGGGGCCCGCGCCCCCTCCAATTTTACTACCATTTTGGGTAAATTTTTATTATTACCACTATTAACATTACTAGACCATTACTAGTTTTTGGTACCTACTTAATAAGCTGGAAGTGGAGATTGAAGGAGGGGATGACCAAAGAAGCTTGTCTGCTCCACCATGGCGGAGATATTATTTTAAAAAACCCGACTAAGAAAATATTATCGACGAGGACAAACACTGATTAGGTACGAGTATGTCTGAAATTGTATTCTTTGTAAAAAGTCTCTTCTTCACTTATATTTTTAATTGTGAAGTTTATAATTATAAGTCTAGCTTTCGAAAAACAATGAACTGTGTTATAGAGACAGGTATGTAGACGTCGAAGTCTCGCAAAAAGGGTTCATTTTTACCATTTTGGACCACCACAGAATTCTAATATAAGTACGATCTGGCTAAAATACTTATTCCGTCAAAAAATATTTATTTGATTTAGGGCCGATTTTTCAATCCTTACTTTATTCGCCTAATAACTACCGAGCCAATAACTTTATTAATCTGTTTATTCGACTCATAAACGGTGTTCGGTTTTTCAATACAATTTTAAATTGGGAATAACTATCTGACCATTTATTCAGTGTGTACAAAAGCTAACTTCAGACAGTTGAAACAAAACTATAAAATATCCACGCGTTAGAAAAGGACTTCGAATTTTCACTTTTCGCTTATGTCACTGGTTCGTACAGAACCACTTTCTTTACATTTATCCATTTTGACATTTGTCCATTTGTCTTGTCAGTTTTAGTCTAAACGTCACTGTACTACTAATCTAATAGATAATGCAAAAGTCGTCGGCTGGTTTGGCTATGATAAAATAGCTCATGTAGTTTGTTCATGGTAGTTTTTTTTTTATTAAAATTAATTTAGTTTCTGCGTGTCGGAAATATCAATCTTTTTTTACAGTGACAACCCATAAGACCATCATTTAGACAGTCTCAACAATTTATTCCATAGAATAAACTGCTATCTGGCCGTTCCACCGACAAATAAAGTTATACCTCAGATAGATGAGTTATTCGTCTAGTAAATGATACCTGACCATTGAAAAACAGAATAATTAGCTATCAGTTCAATAAACACTATTTGTTTGTTTATCTGACCATTGAAAAATCGGCCCTTAATCAGGCGTTACTTTGCGGAAGTTCATCTTCAAAACTGTTACTTGAACCAATCTCTAGTGTATTTCCGCTCCAACGTTGATTTTAGTGTGTCAAAGAATTTGTTTTTTTATTCTATTTTGAATTTGGAATATTTTGAATTATTTGAATGAAATTCACTAGAAAAGCTTTAGACAATTTTAAACAAATTAGCTTCAAACATCAACAACTAGTAAATTTCATTACATTCATTCAAAATATTCCAAATTTAAAATAGAACTAGAGTTTGCCCGCGGCTCTGCCCGCGTGGAATCTATTGCATAGCAATTAATTACCTATTATGTAAATCTATTCAGTAGTTTTAGTGGTTAAGTAACAGTTACCTACTATATTATAAGTACAGTGATGTAAATAATAAAATGTTTAGCAAAAACATAAGTATTCTTGTTTATTGATTTTAAAATGATACAAATACATCTAAGAAACGAATACGTACACAATATAAAGGTAAATTTTAAAATACAATTAAGAAATTAAAATATATTGATAGCGTAGTTGGAGAAGGACCGCCTCTCAAGCCAGAGGGAGCGGGTTCAAACCCATGCAGCCGATGACACGCACCAATGTGTTCATTGTGTGAACGTATGTGTGTATTGTAACTATGTCATCTGCTACATAAATTGAGCCCGGTGTATGGCGACAGGCTCGCCCCCTTATACATTTGAGACTGAATGTCGTCCGTCGAAGTGTGGATGTTACAACTCTTCTAGCCCCTTCGAGGGAAAGGCGTGACGCTATGTTATGTCATGTTTATTTCACAATTATCGGTAGCTTACAATAACTACATCGAGAAGGTAGGTTTCCAAATGACACCTCAATATGCAAGCCACAAATTCGCTAAGTGTGCTGTGTTTATTTGCCTTATCACGCACACAGACGCAGACATAATGTGGTTATGTGATTAAAATATAATCTTCCTGTAAGATGATTAATTGGTTGATTTCTTCCATTTCAATTGCGAAAAGCCTGGTACCGTTACTTAGTTAGTCCTTCTTTTATTACCAAAATGTTTCAGTAACATAATAATTGCACCAATTTTCAAATAAAGGCATACCAGATAAATTAAAATTCAAAACAAACATCGAAATTGTTTTTTGTTTCTTTAGAAGCAGTGTTGCCACGTCATATTTTCGAAAACGCAGTGCTTTCTTCATTAATATTTACGGTTAAGCGAGAAAAGTACACTGTTTGATGAAACAAACAAATGAAAAAAATAAATTATTGTTTTACTAAGTAATTTAATATTCTCAAACTAATATTTCAACATCATAAAACGATTATTCTATTAAAAATCTTACCTCTTTGCTAGACCATGACTTCGACTTGACTCTGAATACAATACTTTCTCAATTTTGATTGTGACTATCAAAATACTTGACATGCCACTGGCTTAAATAAATCCACTAAGATACGACTTTTTTTGTAAATTTGCATAACATTTGCCCATTTTGAGGCAGATAGAGCAATAACGTGCAACACTGACATAGACGTTCTAGACGGGTGTGTTCTATGCAAAGGATAGAAACCTGTTTCTCCGTTGTTTTCTAACGGCTCCGTTGTTTCACTGGCCTTACGAAACGACTAAGTTGTTCTATAACTTTGCTTGAAAATGTTTTTTTTTAGTTGTAATACAGTTTAAATTTATTCAATGTAATTTAATAATTTTTACACTTATGTTTTGAACGGCAGAGTTGCACACGGGGTGCGCTGAGAGACTATCCTCTGAACGCGACCCCGACCCCGACCTCTAGCAAGCCGGCGATTCTATTGGCTCTCTAATATAATCTCTATTGGCTCGAAATTTGAACTTGCGATTTTATCTTGCTTATTATACAAAAATTACACATCCAAAATCATAAATATTAAGTTTGTCGCAATTCCCCAGGGTCAAGGAATCGAATTACATGCGAATTACCGAGAAACAGGTAGCCGTTTAGGAGAAACGTGCCAAGGAAGTTTTGTAGAGCGCCATCTCGCTCCGTCTTGCGTTTTTATCTCGTTCTGGTTTTTCACTTTTATTATATAGATAAAAAAAATCATATTTATTGAGCATATATCTAGCACTTAATGCGACGTTAGACCGGAAATACACTATAGATTGGTATATGGTTATGGTTTATTAACAGTTTTGATATTATAAATTTTACATAGATGAAAAAAACCTGTCACAATATTTTGATCAGTCAATCCAAAGCCAATCTTTTACCACTTCATAAAATATGTAAAAGTACCTTTAACCCTTCAGTTAAGAGGTTCTTTGTACCCCCGGGAGTAGATCCTAGGGGACCCTAGTTGACAACTTGTTTACGACGAAACTCAATAAATCGACACCTGCTATGAAAGACGTCGTATCTCAGCTTTAGGAGTTTTTGGGTTTCAATCAATACAGTGGCGGATCTAAGATTTTGGTTTAGGAGGTGCTTGACACAGCTAATATAAATAAACGTGATTTCAGACCAGGGCACGTGATTTTGTAAGTACTTAAGACGTACCTACTATTAATATTACGAGTAAAATTTCATTCAAGTGTCATAGTTAGAACATTATTGCTTAACTAGCTGAACCCCGCTGGTGAGCTAAAAACCTCGCAGCCTACTTGTGATCTCATCTACAGGACTTATACCTCATCCTTTGGGGGCTAAGCTACCCACGTCCGTAGGAGTGTACTCCATTCTGATTCCCTACACGTGGTCCCCGGGTAGTGCTAACCGGGTAGCAAACTCTGGTGGGAGGCTTCGGCCGTGGCTAGTTACCACCCACCGGACCAAGCCATGCCGTGAAATGACCTAGTCGTGTTTCGGGATGTAGTCCGGTGTAACCGTTCCGAAGACGGGTCTGAGCAGTAGCGCGCTTGTAGCTCCTCACTCAACTGCCGTCTTTGTACTTCTTCACTCTACAAAACTTCAATGCTAGAGTGAATAAGTACCCTATAGGTCGTCGTGCTCCATCTTAGACCACAACGTCGCTTAACATCAGGCGAGTTGGTGGTCAAACGCCGACCTATTTTACATTAAAAAAAAAAAAATCCAATTCTTGTGACATTTTGGGAGCAGGTTCGATAATTGTACAGTTTTTTTTTGTCAAGGCGATTTTTGTAACTTTTTAAAATGGCGGAAATGTGATTTAAAAAAAACATATTTAAAACAAAATCATGACAAAATTTCACGAGAACTGTTTTAGAAAAGTGACCCTGTATAAGAAAATAGAGGTCGGCCACGAGGTTAACAGCTTACAAAGCCACTAGAAATAAATATCAGGCCATGAACGGAGACAGTTCTAATATTTATCTATTCCCTGTATAGAACGTGGAGAAGTAACAAGCATACAAACAAACTTTTCAAATTATAAAGTCTAATCAGGCATTCTGTAAGCAAAAGAAAGTTAAAATATTTCCTAAAACTTCCAAGTACTCTCCTGAAAAGTTACCAAAAATGAGTTAGGACAATTTCCTCGCAAGTGTCGAAACGTACGAAATTCATAGCGGATGTTGAATTCGCAAAATATTCGAGTCGGTAATTCTTCCGCCATTTCGTGACATGCCTTGTTCAGCTGAATGAAGAAACGATAAACGATGGAAGTTTTGAAGATAACTCTGATCATTAGTGTTGTATTTATTTGAATGATTCTGTTGATTGGACCTTTTTTAAAATATGATAGAGTAGCTGAGTCCCGCGATTAGAAAGTATCCTAATTTACTATTAAGCTATTTCAGACTAAAATCTATCTTTGTGCCACATTTCACCTAGATCCGTACAGCCGTTCTGGCGTGATAGAGTAACAAACATTCATATCATCCATCCAAACTTTCGCATTTATAATATTAGTGTAAGAAATACCTATAGAAAAACAAAGCAATGTCTTAGGCCCGCATGTTAAAACGACACTCAGTCATGAATCTCAATTTAAAACCAGTTTTAACATATCGTCACGCTTTTCCTTCGAAGGTGCTGGCAGAGGTGTAATACAACAACCAGACTTCGCCGGACGATATTCAGTCCTAAATGTGGCAGGGGGCGAGCCAGTCGCAATACACCGGGCTCCAGTCATGTAGCAGATGACATACAATACGCACATATTATTATGTTCACACAATGAACAAATTGGTGCGTGCCGTCTGCTGGGTTTGAACCCGCTCTCTCTCTCTCTCTGGCTTGAGAGGCGGGCCTTCTCCAACTAGGCTATCATCGCTTACCATGCATATTGAAAACAGCTTTAAATCGAGATTCACTACTCAGCGTCTTTTTAACACCTTAGAGTCTTCTAGAACAACCTAGCCCGTGTAATTGTCTGAGCGAAGCGAGCTCTCAGAGTCTAGTAAGAGATGTCGGTATTTGTTTGTTCGACAATAGCTTGAGTATCGTTGTAGCTTCAATGTTCTTGGAGTTTTTGCAGGCAATTATATGAGTTGAATCAGTGCCCAGTGTGTACCAAAGAGTATGAATCAGTGCCCTAAATCTTATCGACCCTTACCGACATTGGTCGGTGAAATTTAGGGGTCGCGAAGGCAAAACGGCTATTATTAACTACTTTTTAACTATTTATCTAACTACGCAGTCAGTGCAATAAATAAAAAATGAAGTAAAAAAAAAACAAAAGCCTTGAAAACTTTAATTCAATATCAAACCACAAACAAACTTACTCGTAATTCAATTCAAAAAAATAAAATGAACCGTATTCAAGTAAACATCAGTATTGCATCAAGAGGCCGACAAAGGCGCTGGCTCGCCGCCAGCCGGTTGCGGGAGATAAGCCACGGAGCGCTGACCACTTGAAACTATTCGTACGACGGTGTGGGTCTAAAAACTAAGTCTCATTATCACTAGTGTCTCTGTGAGGTAACATGCCGTCACGCTTTTCCCCGGTAAGGGCTTTCAGAGGGGTATCACAACGTCTAAACTTCCCACACGAAATTCAGCCCCTAATGTGACAGGGGGTGAGCCTGTCGTCTCACGCCGGGCTCCAGCTACGTAGCTGATGACATTTAATACGCACATGATGTGAGCTGAACACCTGGCGAAAACATAACTCCACAATTTCGAAAATATCCTTAGACGAACTCTACAAAAAAAAAACTTATTGTAGTAAAATTATCGAACCTGCTTATGCAAATTCAAGAGAATCGGTTTAGAAATGTGACCAGTATGACAGCCGGACAGAAGCTTGCTCAATCGAAACGAAAAACAAAAAGCTCTACAGCAAAATTTAGCCTATGACACTCCGGATACAATGACAAATACAAAGAAACCTCGAAATCTAAAATAGGTTTAACCGTTTAGGCTGTAGGGCGTGCCAAATTAACCAAATACATACATACCTACTTATATTATACATACACTTGAAAAACACAACCCACCTTCTTGCGCAGTCGGGTAAAAAAAGAAAACCAGGCTTCCTGCAACAAACCGACTCCAACTCAGCATGGTGCTGCTAATGGTTAAAAATGATAAAAAACAAAAATTAGGCCTGTAAGTACTAAATACCTACTTATTTTATCGGACACTTGTGCCTGCTGTTATAGCTGTCTAAGTAATAAAACATGTACCTCTGTTTCTAAACATAGTACATTAGCATGACGCCTCACATGAGGCGTTATTTTTAGACCGTATTTATAATAATCACACGAGGTGGGTGTTGCTGTTCTCACCTGACATTTAAAGGTTTATTTGTCATTTGCGATCCATTATCTTCGTTTCCATTCATCCAGATGTCAATTTCACATACAGGTAGGTATTTATTACAGGAATTATTTTTATACGTACATAGGAAAGTATTTTCTGGGCCACATCCGTAAATGTGCGGAATGAAAACGGGTGTTGCTACTAACACGTTTGGTCTGGCACTCCGAGTATAGTTTCATTTATTTGGTCGGTATACGATAAACATTCACTAAAAGGGCTCTAGCAAAATATTCAAATATTTAGCGACATCAGGAGGGCTATTCCTATGTGTGAGATGAGATGAGATTTTATCTTGGTCACTCTCACACCTATATGACGTTTCAAACGAGAGCAACAAGGAGGAAAAAAGGTGAGATAAAAATCTAAAATCTCCGAATATCCGGGGCCCTGATCGAGTTCACTAAATTTGTACTTATTTATATGTGAGCTAGTTAGAGCTAGTTTGAACTAGTTAAACAAGAACTTAGGCCCATCTTATATTTAGCGCAAGTTGCCATGAGACATCTCTTCACTAGATCAAAAAGTCAGTCTAAGCAAATTATACAGACTGGACGTAAGGCGAAGATGAGGCGCGGACAAGGTGGGGTGTCGCTTCAAGATATGTTCATCCATACTTCCATACTTTACTAATATTAAGGAATAGAAAGAAAGTCTGTCTGTCTATTTGTAGGCTTTTCTTTTTTTTTTATAAAGAGTAGGTCAACATTTGACCACCTGATGTGAAGCGACATTGTGATATAAGATGCCTAATAAAGCACGAAAACCTAGTAGGTACTTATTCACTCTGGCCTTGAAGATACTAACTGGATCTTATTGAAATTTGAAAATTAGTCACAGTACATCACGAAGAAGGTTTATGTATACTATTTTCTTTACAAACCGCGAACCTAGCCGCGGGTAAGAGTCACTATAAAATATATGATAAATTACGATGAGAGCCGGAAACTAAGTTAATATGGATGGAAATCTGATGGGTTTTTTATGCCATATGTGGAAAACAAGCTAAAGGGCCACCTGATGGTAAGCGATCACCCCGTCGCCAATGAATGCCTGTAATACCAAGGGCATCACAGATACGTTGCCGACCCGAAAGAACTCTTTGGACAGCTCTAATGAAAATCTATAATAAACAATCACATCACACTTCGCACTCTAATATTATAAAGGCGAAAGTTTTTGAATTTGTGTGTCAGTGTGTATGTTTGCTACTTCTCGCTTAAACGGATGAACGGATTTTGTTAAAATTTGGTATAAGGGTAGTTTACAACTTGAAATCGCGGGGCGCGGCTAGTTTTTCATCTTTTTATTTATTTATTATTAGGTAGGTTTTACATGTCAAATGATAAATGATAATGATATTTCCTTTATCATTTAGTATCAAATAAACTTCGTAGAACATAAATGTGAGGAGTTCTCGACTGTACCTTTACATACATACTAGATATCTACCCTTCGTCGTTCAACCCTTCGATTCAAGAGCAATAAACGTCTATACACGTCTACATTCGTCAATTGACATAATAAAAAGCAATTTAACGAGGAAAAAGGAGAAAATCGAGCATTGAAAATTTGGTATTTTATTACTGTGACAATGATTGACAGTAAGAAAATCACGTACAAGACGGCAGAATAATATTTGTTCAAGAAAACCTAAACATGTGCGTAAGCATTTCAATGTTTGTTAGGGAACACTTGGCGGCGGAATTTTCAAGAATCCGTACCGTATCCGATCTGGGCTCATGTAAATACATCTACAGGTTGCATTGCTAACCGATTCTCGTGAAATTTTGTGAGCTGGTTCGATACTTATTCTTTTTAATTTACAAATTTAATTATTAATTAATTTGGCTTCAGACATTTTAAAATTGCAGAGATATGATTTTTTTGGATTGATAATTTTTTTAAATACATGATTATTTGTAACTAACCAGAAACCTCTTAAGGGTTCATTGTACTCATCAATATGAACAACTTTTACTATGGGACGAACTCCGAAATCGCGAAAAAAAAAATCAGCTGTTCCATACATTTTGTCAAAGGTGATTGAATTTTTTGTATGGAACAGCTGTTTTTTTTTTCGCGATTGGATTCATAGTAAAAGTAGTTCGTACTGATGAGTACAAGGAACCCTTAAGAGGTTTTTGATTAGGTACAAATAACCCTGTATAATTAACGAACCTACACACAAAATTTTAAAAAATCGGTTAAAAAATGAGACCTGTAGAGGCAGACAAAGATCCGGACAGAAATCCAGAAAGAAATCTTAATACGAAAGCAGTTTTGTCGAGGCTGAGGCAGAGACGCTTCGCACGCTAACCCTCACTTACTATTAATAAATAATAATATACACTCACGGTTAATAAGTGCCTACGGTTTATTATGCTAGCTCGCATTACACCACACAAAATTTAGATGAACATATGGACATATGGACACTAATGAAATTACAGATTAGAAGACTAGGTACAAAAAAAATATAAAGAAAGTCGCATAGCCATTTGCCACTACGTATTTAAAACGCAATCAGTCCTAGAAATTATGAAATACTTACACAATTCTTTTCGTTTTAAAAAGCAATTTCTAAATAAACATAATTACATTCTTGATCTCAAATACTCAAGTACGTACCTATCTAATAATTTCGTTGTTAAATTTTCAAAATGGAATAATAACAATTATTTATTTAAATCACTAGAGCTTACACAAGATTTCGAAAATGAAAATGCTTTTATTAAACCCAGCACTTGACAACTGTGAACAAATTATAAATTCCAGAAAATTTGTCAAGCCAAGGGTTGGGACACGAATCCTTATTACGATTTTCATAGCGCGCCCTACTAAAATGTACGGGGGTTTATTTTGGACGGGCCTGCGACATTGGTAACGACTTAATGCCCACATGCGCTGAATATAAGATTTGCCTAAGTCCTTGCTTACCTATTTTAAACTACTTCTAGCGAAATATTAGCTTATCGGGTACATTCAGTTAAGACTCTCCTAAGGAAGCATAAGGTTCGTGTTAAAAAAATGTATTTATGATCTAGGTAGGAGTAGACGAAACTAGATAAGCAATGACGACCTACTCATATTAGGTATAAAAGTGCGAAAATGTGTAAAAATTGTGTGTTGTGTAAAAAAAGAACATGTTACTTCTTCACGCTTAAACGGGTGGATGGGTTTTGATGAAATTTGGTATGGAGATAGCTTACGCTGTGGATTAACTAGATTTTCCTACTTTTTTTTTAAACGACAATCAAGGATGATAATTTCGCAAAACGTTCAAAACTTACACACCTTGAAAACCTTTTCATTTCGAAATGTCTCCCTGGACATGGTCTAAAAACTCTAAAACATCACTCTCTTTTTTCTCACCTTACAAAAATCGAATGTCAAAACTGTTGCCAAATACTTATTATCCCGTATGTTTCTGTCGGTCTCGAAGCTGGGGTGTGGGTAATGGATCAGGATCGATCCGCCATACCTATCCATTAAGGACTCGAGACAGTCCGACCGTTCCGGAGAGAGGATTCCAGCTGCTATAGACTGGTAGACATTCGAAGTTCTAAGAAAATTTCTATGGATACTGAGTTCCTTAGTACTATGAAGAAATAGGTCATTTTCAGACAGATGATGAGATATAGACACATTTTAGTCCATAAATGGCTACGATTGCAATGGCAATGACATTTTAGGTCATCTTGGTCACGTGGGCAACACGTGACTCACAGTGACGTCAATAATTGATGCTTGAGGAAGACAGAAATATGTCATTTACAAATAGTATGAAAGAGACAATGACGCTGAGTGCTGACGTGTGACGTCATAACGTGTTTGTTTTTTAGATGAGAAACAGATTCTCCTTCTATGTTTCCCACTTGGGCAATTCTAGTTCAACGCGTCCCAGTCACGGGGACCCCGTATCATAGTAAATGAAAAACAATAAGACACTTTTTTATTGTTTTTAGTTAGTTGGATAAAAAGTACATTATAACCACTTGCACTAAGTATAAGAATTTTATAAATCCTTGTTTAACTCGTTTTAAACTACTCCTTGCAAAATAAGATAAGAGTTAAGATTATCCTAAAGAATGGCTTAAGATTCGGTTAAAACAATTTGGCAGATGCTACTCGTAGCTAGGAGTAAATAAAACGAGTTAAGCAAGGACTTACGAGTATGTAATACTTATATTTAGTGCAAGTGGCCATTAGACTTTTTAAGCGCTTGAAGTTCGCTATGAACAGACGCTTGCGAGCTTCATATCTCAAAAACTCCTTGGCCAATCTAGTTTATATTTGAAATTACAATATGTAGTGAAATGTAAAACCTAGCTGCAAAATTTCACGAAGATAGAATCAGGGCTACTAAATTTACTGTCGGACAAACAAATTCCGATTTGTCCCAGATGATTCTGGGAACTGGATATAGCTCTTTCAATTACAAACTCGTCATTATCATCATCATCATGCCAGTCCGTATGACGTCCACTGCTGAACAAAGGCCTCCCCCAATGATCTCCTCAACAACCGGTCCTGCGCTGCCCACATCCAGCAGCTTCCCCGCGACCCGAGACAGATCATCAGTTCACCTTGCTGGGGGCCTTCCCACGCTGCATCTCCCGGTTCGTAGTCGCCACTCGAGAATCTTTCTTCCTCATCAGTCGTCGGTTTTACGAGCAATGTTGCCCTGTGTGCAATTACAAACTATCGCTTCTCTAATAACAAAATAGCAGGGCCTTGATTCCACTAAGCATTTGTTTATAAATTGAATTGTTTATTTTTGACACTTCTGGCATGCAAATTGTGTCAATTTGAGGCAATTCATTAACAATTTAGAAACAAATAGTAAGTAAGGTTGGGAGGCAGTAGCGTTGTTCACGAGCAATGTCATTACTAATAGATCAGCGAATTTAACATAAGAAAACCATTGAACAGCTATTCGGTATTCCCAGCCCGAAACCAATAAGAGCCGATTCATTCCACCCCCAATGATAAATGCAACACCTCCATACAAAAGGACAACAAGAGCAATTAAGGTTCACCTCGTCTATACATTGCACTGTAAAGGTGCTGTCTCACCGGGACCTGTTGTATGTATCGCACCAGTATTGCATCCTGGAACATTCGACGGTCAAATGTTACAGCATACTTGCGACGGCCGACTGTTCTAAATTCCAGAAGTATTCATTGGTTAGGAAAAATAACTGAGCATCACAATTCCCAACCTCTATGAACGTCTAACATGACAGTGGTGACTAAGGAGAACCGGGAGAAAATCAATCTTGGTTTGTAACATTACAAGCGAATGCTCGTCATCATCGGTCAGTGTGTCACTATTGCAGCGTAATGCTAAAAATTGAATCTCAGATTGTTACATTACAATCAAATGCTCGACAGTTTGAGGCAGTCATCTTTTACGTCCCACTATAAGAAATCCGACCTATACACTACATTGATAGTGATTTCACCTTCACCTTCACCTTAAGAACACGTGTCGTACTTAAATGCACATATTTTTTTCTACGAGACAAAAGTTCGTTGGTGAGGCAGTATTGGAACGTAATTATCTAAATGGTACCTGTGCTTGTTACAATACACGCGATGCTCCTGGTGAGTCAGCACTTTAATCATAACGATCTATCCAATGCTTCCGAAATTGCAATTGCACTGGAATCACGTACCAGCCTGATTACACTCGTAAACAAGGCCAAAGCCGCATTTGAATTGGTAATTGGCCTCGGACCTGAATTATTCATTTTTTGGCTCATCTTAAAAGTTGAATTACTTATATACTTCTTCGCGCCGTTTTTATGCCTGTTATAGGTAGATACTGCTTAGTAAGAGATATCCACACTAATATTATTATTATAAAATCGAAAATAACTCTGTCTGTCTGTCTGTACGCTTTTCACGAAACGGCTGAACGGATCTTGATAAAATTTGATAATCAGATACAGCATATCACATATCACATAGCATAGAAGGTGTTTGGATAGTATTTTCTGAACAAACGCTACCGAAGTTGCGGACAACAGCTAGTATGACCAGAATTACAGAATATCACTAGAAATTCAATGAACAGTCATGATTGTTTGATCTAATCCAAAGGCAGACCCAGACAAAGCCAGGTGGGAAAATGTTAAGGAAGTAGAGGCGAAAATAGAAAAGACTGACACTATCATCCATAATCCATAATCGGAAATTGAGAGTTATTGACATTGACATGATTTTCTAATGGAATATTTATTTTTCAGTAAGTATAGACTTGCGTTTCAGAGCATTTCCACAAATTTAATACAAGATACTTTAACACGTGCGAAGCACGCTTAGATCACAATACAATAAATGGACGGGGCTAAGCCGTTGATCCTGTTCAGTGAAATACAATTTATTTTATGAAAAGAGATTCCCTAAACTAAAGACGTGTTGCGTTTTTGACGTCCTGAGAAGGAGTAAGACGGTTTTAAAAAAGTCAAACCACTACAAATAATAAATACATATCTATTTAAAATACAAGTATCAACACAAAAATAGACGTTATAAAATTATATTTTCCCATCTAAATCTCATTTGTCCAAACTGAAAAGCACTTTTCCTTGATTGGACCATCATCAATACTTGGTTTGGACTTTTCTTATCTAAATACAAGAAAACAGATTCAGTGATTTATTAACAAAGATAAAGTTAGAAATCTGCGAGTTCCAGAACTCGTGAAATTAAAACCACTACTGAGATTAATGCTTAGGTCGCAATAAATATTGGGAGAAAGAGACAATCGCTAACGAACCGTCTAAAGGATTTAGCAGTAATTTATAGTGGTTTTGCTATAAATGAAAGCCTATCAACAAAGAACAACTGATAAAACTTTATAATTGTATTGTACTAGCTGCGCCCTGCGATGTCACCCGCGGTCCTATAAAAACCGTTAATTTTTTTAGGATGAAAGGTACCCTATATCCTTTTCTATACATCTGGCAACGTGTATGCAAAATTTCATGGTTGAGTAGTTAAGGCGTGAAAGCAAACCAAACAAACTAACAAACTCACTCTCGGATTTATAATATCACTAGCTGTTACCCACAACTTCGTTCGCGTTTATTCAGAATACCTTAATATTTAAAAACCTTTCTCGTAACTATTTATCAAATTTTATCAAGATCCGTTCAGCTGTTTAGTGATGAAAAACCTACAAACAAACATACAGACAAGCACAGCTACTTTTGATTTTCTAATATTAGTACGGAAGGAAGGATGAAGATAGTAGCAGAGAAGCCAAATGAGGAGGGACTAACGTCCGGGAAAGATGCTGCTTGAGGCAACATGCTAGGGGAGCACCGGTGCGTTCCTATGAAGATCCCGGTGCCCGCTGATGATGGCCACCGAGAGGGTCAACCGCTACATAACCCGGATGTACCCAAATGCATCTTTTCATCAAAGCATCAACAACGCATCTTTTGAAGAAAAAGGCAAGGTAAGAGGACACGTGGTCGTCCGCTAGTCAGAAGGGTCTTCAATATTGTACAAATCGTGGATCGGACCAAGGACCTGATGGATACAAGACGAGACAGATGACACAGTGAAAGGGAGACCTATATCCAGGCAAAAGAATAAAGAAGGCTGTTTATGGTTATTGATGAATACTGGTCTATGCATAGTATAAAAACATCCGCGTCTGTCTCCTTAAAACGCTTTCCGCGTCTGTCACTTATGTCTTTATATCCGTCAACTCTTCCTAAAGCACGCAATGGATTCTATTGCGGTTTAACCATAATTTTTCACGGAAAGTTTCTAGGGTCGCTATAATTATACTACTTTCATTGTAGGATGGTGCTGGTAACATTAGACAAATCGTTCCGTTTCACCCTTGAAAGTTGCCGCGATTTACAAATTTAATCATGACTTGAAACTATAACAGAACCATAAATATCAAACACTAATACTAAATCATCAATAACTAGTAAACTAATCAATTTGAACGCAGGGAAAATTAGTAGAAAGTATTGTGTGTTTATGGATTTTTCTATTTACTGTAAGTACCTATACATAGTATAGCTTTACTATTTTCACATCAGTAAATTACTAGAGTTATAGCACGTGACTTTCGTAATTAAATAATATGTCTCATGCATTCAATATTATTTTCACAAACTATCTCTTATTGGCTTCATATTCATCAATTCGGTGATCAAAATAAAATTTATAAGGAACACAGTAACCAAACTTGCAAAGAAATTGCTTTGTTACACTTGCTGTATCGATTTCTATTAAAACTTAGATAATATTCGCGAGACTTGCCCACGGTCGCCTGACCCCAAACTAAGCAAAGCTTGCACTGTGGCTGCCGTAGAGTGTACACCTACATATTTAATATTTTTAAATACATAATTTATAAAATAGATATTTACACCCAAAAATGGAACAAGCACAATAATATCACATCACATCACATAAATGTGTGCCCTAAGTGTAAATCGAATCTGCAAGCTCAGAAGGCAGGTTCATTACTGCTACAACTACTACTACTACTCAACTGATCTCCCGAGGGAGTTTTCCATACAAACGCGCTCTTCAAATTTCTTGGAAACCATTTGTCAGATTATTATGACTATGATGAAATTTGGCATGTACAGTTAAATAAACTATATCTCCGACTTTACGTCCTTGGTTTTTTTTTAAAAACGTCCTCAAGGTAAAATAGAGCTACGAAAAATATCCGCATTTGTAAGGGATCAGTTTTGACTAACTTATTTTATAGATAGACAAAGCAAATGAAAAATCCCTTGACAAAGGGAGGTTGTCTACATCATCCTAACTAATATTATATGTGCGATAGTGAGAGAGAGTTTGTTTGTTTGTAACGCTTTCACGTCTCAACTACTGAACCGATCATCTTGAAATTTTGCATACCTACCACGTTGTCGGGGATCCGGAAAAGGACTTAAAGAGTACTTTACCTATATTCCGAAAAAGTTAACTGATCCTGTTGGATCGCGGCTGAAACCGCGGGGCGCAGCTAGTTATCTTAAAAATTGACACAAAATACAAGGGACCTTTTTAGCACGCTAGCTCACCTAGCGTACCTACTTCAAATTGGAAAATGTAATATAAAATAACGTTTGACCTAACATCGACCTTGCTATAAAAGAAAATAGAGCAATGGCGTTCTTGTTTTGTTTTTTGGGAGATTTGTCTTCTAAGATCAAAATAACACCATTTGACAAAAGTCGTTGAAAGAAGTAAGGGTTCTTAGTGAAGTATTAGTGTTATTGATTTTGTTGCCAATTTTCTTGGCCGCTGGGATTTTCTTGGTACGTGTAATACAATCTTAGTCGCTTTAACTTCTCGACATTGTATAAAACAAAGTTACTTTCCGTGTCTGTCTGTACATCCGCTGACTCCTCCTAAACCTAAAAATAGAACTTCGCGATGGATTGTGATGCGTTTATAACTATCAGTTAGATATTTTTCTATAGATACCGTGTGAAGCCGGGGCGGGTTTCTAGTAAATTATTAAAGTAATGACAATGACAGAGATGGAGATAATATCGCAAGCCTCAGAAAAAGGACCTCATCTGACCTCTTTTTATGACGTCATCGTCATCAGTGAAATAATCAGTAATTAATAATGATTAATTGGTGACTTTGATTAGTAAACACATTTCACGCTAATAATATGGGTAAGTAAATGCGACAGTTTGTGTATTTATACGTGTGTGTGTTCGTTTTACAGTTTGTGTATTTGTTCATTTTTCACGTTCAAATGGATAGACGAATTTGGATAAAATTCAAAATAGAGATAGTTTATGAGTATAAACCATTAACCCGATAACAACCCAGGGTTGAGCTAGCTTAACATAAATCAATGATGATGATCTGATCTCAAATTATCCGGTAATTATCACCTGTCTGGTGATAAATACTTACCGCAACAAAACTAAATATTTTTATACCGTAAAAAGAACTAGCACCCCGCGGTTTCATCTGTTGATTTTTCGGCGCGAAAGGTACCTTCTAATGTCCTTACATCTGTTACATGTTGACATCTGTACCCCTGACAACGTGTTTGCTAAATTGTATATTAAAGTGCAACAAATAAATAAGTGCAGCTATTTCGATAACAGCGTTAAATCGAGAGTCATGACTGAGCGTCATTTTAGCTTACAGGCCCTAATCTATTATCGTTTGAGTCGAGATTCATGACAGAGTATCGTTTTACAATACGGCCCTTAGTGTTAGTTGGGATTAAGATTATCTATATACCTAACTTTCAAAACCATGAACCAAACGGACGACCAAACAAATCTGTTTTGTGGCAATTAAAACGCCTTTAAGTGAATCGGCTGAATTAATAAGGTGAAATAAATTCGATGGCACTTTAAAACACCATTAGGTGTAATTGGGAGAAATAATTGGCAGGTAAGTAATGAGGTCATTAAAATATTACGCGCTTTTGAAGTTCCTACCGTGTTCGAAGGCGTTTTGCTTTGAAGGGAACGATAGAAGTATGGGCGGTGCGGTGGTAATACGAGTATATTCTACTTTATTTTTGTCAGATCCATTTTTTTTTATCTAAGTAGTGAACTCAACTGCCGTCTTTGTACTTCTTCACTCTACAAAACTTTAAGGCTAGAGTGAATAAGTACCTTATAGGTTGTCGGGCTCCATCTTAGACCACAACGTCGCTTAACATCAGGCGAGTTGGTGGTCAAACGTCGACCTATTCTACACAAAAAAAAAAATAATAATAATAAAGATGTGCATTTGACAGAATAAAAAAATGAATATTCGGGTCATCTTTGCACGCACGGTCATCTGAACGCCTTAATTAAGAAAAGCTTGTATAAATACTATGGCTGCCAGAGATTCAGCATTGCAGTTTTTTACATCCCACTGCAGGGACACCGACTTACCCTACAGCGAGGGTGATTGAGTCATAATCCACCACGCTGGCTGGGAGGGATTAAACTGCACTGAGCCAGCGTGGTGAATAAGTCATGGTGGTGGTGGATGTCACAAGCCTTTCGAATTAATAATTCTAGGACATGTCGGTCTTCTCACGATGTTTTCCTTTTACCGTAATAGCACGTGTCACTGACTGCCAGAAACTGGGATCCTATTCGGAGATTTGAGATTTTCATCTCATTTTTTTTCGTCCTTGTTGCTCTTGTTTGAAACGTCATAGGTGTGATAGTGACAGAGATAAAATCTCATCTCAAGCATAGGAATAGCCCCACTGATCATAGGTACAAGTCATGATTATATTATCATAGGTATCATAAAATCCAAATTTAAATAAATATGAATACCCAGACAAGACATGGAATAAACACAAATGTTCATCACATGAATGTTTGCCTTAGTTTGAACCCACGCTCCCAAGCAGAGAAGGCAGGTTCACTACCAACTGAGACACCGAGGCAGTCAAATCAGCATCTTATGTAATAAAAAGTTACCAGTACTTATCTATTTTTATTTTTATTTTTTGTGTTTAAATTTTTTAGATTGCATGCAAACAGAATCAAACCTTGATGGATTATTATGAATTCTTTAACGAATGAAAGTAACTAGTAAATAATTATTCTGTTAGCTATTGTTTTTAAAGTCGTCCAAAATCACCAAAAACGATTGGGCTCGTCCGGGATTTGAACCCGGGACCTCTCGCACCCTAAGCGAAAATCATACCCCTAGACCAACGAGCCGGTGAGTTGACGTTCGAATTATTTTTGTTGCACAAACTTTTCGATAAGAACCGAACACCTTTCACTAGAATAGCGGTCGCCACACCCAAAGACTGTGATACTTCCGCACTTTAGAATGCCAGAGACGCTATTCTGGCGCATACCACATTATTTTCAATTTCAATATTTTTTTATTACCAATACGATTAAACGCTAGTTACATTAGCAATGTTTGCAACTAAGATTATGAATGTCAAATTAATTCTTGTTAAAAATATTTGTGATAAATTAAAAATATAGTGTGAAAACATTAAAATTCTCAAAATGTGATAAAAAGAATAAGACATTATTTCGGTATCTTGTAATCATATTTTTTTATGATTACATGGGCCTACATTTGGCTGCAATAACCATAATTATAAATTTACTTATACCTAACCTACTTTGTTGTGCTCTCACTCTTAAGACTTTTCTAGCGCGAAGACAGTGACAGATACAATAAAATTATAACATCCATGTTTGCATAATTGCACATAGTCACGCCTCTTTTCCGTAGTTCTTTGCCTACACGGCAGAGACCACTTCTCTCTACTTGCTACGATCCTGGCATACATCTTTCGCTTCTTCTACTTCCATAAGTCTTTTTTTTTTTTGTGGATGACTCTATGCTGTTGGCCACTGAGGCCTCGACAGCGTACCGGGCATTAGGCAAGCGCAGATGGCGCAGAGCCTGAAAAATGCTTTCAAACTATGGGCGACGAGCGCAAGGGCACCTCTGAGGTACGGCCTCGGCTTGGGCTGTCGCCGAGGGAGGGGCGTCGAATTGCCCTGGCAGCCCAGAAGGGGCTTGCTCTAGGGCCCTAACGGGGACGGTTGAAGTTAAGGTTAAAAACAAAATTAATTATTATTAACAATGACTCGACCGCCTTGTTCGGAAAGGGAACCTCACCTCAGAAGAACAGGCAAGAAACTGAGGGGACTTCCATAAGTCTTTTCATACACGCTCGTAAAATAGACCCCCATAGCTGTGCAAGTAGTCAGTAGGTATGTCGATCGACCAATGTGTCATGTCCATACAAAATAACTAGGTGATCGATTTTTTATTAAGATTAGATTTTTTTTCTCGAATTTTGCAAACTCATGTTCAAAAAGTTCACTTTGAGGGGTAGAACAGCACCCTTAAGGACTACTACTCCAAAAACCAGTACCTTGTATAACTAGATCCCTGTACGGCGAAAGGCTCACCCCCTCTCGCATTTGGAACTGAATAACGTCCGGCGAAGTGTAAGTGTTGCTATACACATCTGTCAGCTCTTTCGGGGAAACGGTGTTACTATCATGTATGCATGAAAATCGTGTTAGCTAGTGGTGACCGCGAACGTACGAAGGCCTCCCGCAAGGTGGACGGACGATTTGGTGAGGGTCTCGGGAAGCCGCTGGATGCAGGGATGTGCAAGCACTGCTCTCCAACCAGTTGTTGGAGATCATTTGGGGAGTGTTTTGTCCCGCAGTGGACTTCTTCTGGGCTGACATGATGATGAGCAATTATAGAAACTAGCGCTGCTCTACCCGCTCTATCCTTGAGACATTAATATTGCAAATGATCTGGTCTGATACCTAAAAGTAGCCGTAACTACTTCTGCTCCAATCGAAGTAGTGGCCCAACCACAGAATAAATCACAGTAGAGACCCAACCTAGATCCCATGTAACAGACGAATAAGGACATTGTATGATTTATAATGTAAAAGTAATTTTTAGTTTATAGCCTGGATTGCGTTACAAACCGACCAACTTATCTAGAGCTAAGCAGAGGCGCCACCATCGAAATTCTTGAACAAAATCGCTAGACTTCCACTGAAAGTTTTAGTTCGGTTTTTTAACCAACTGTGCGCGTAAGTTGGGCGGGCTCTACCACAGCCGGTAAATCTTCTCGGCTCAACTTGTCACGGGTAGCGAGCACGAAATTAAAAATGGTATATTTACTTACTGCATGTAATAAGATTTCATACGGTAAAAAGGGTAAAATACTAGTATTAACAATTCATATTAACTGATGATAGTAAAAACCGCATCAAAATCCGTGGCTTGGGAGAAGTTAGCGGATAAACCTACAGACAGACACGGATTCTGTATTTTAGACCTACTTGCTATAAGAATAGGTACTAATTATGTTTTTTTATGTTTTATTATGTTTTACGTAACTAAGTTCTTCCTAATGAAATTAGATAATCATGTCATTTAAAACAGAAGCGGTACTTATCGGGATATCATCAGCATGTTTTATTGCATCTAATTCCTATGCGTTTATCGCTTTTCCTATCAAATAATAAAAGATAAACAGCAATAAATTGGATTTAACTCACTATAATTTTCAGCAGTAATTCTAGCACACCAAAATGATAAGTAAAAAAATTTTACATCCTAGGTACTAATATTATAAACGCGAAAGTTTGTAAGAATGGGTGGCTGGATGGATGTTTGTTACTCTTTCACGCCAGAACGGTTGAACAGATCTGGATGTAATTTGGCACAGAGATAGATTATAGTCTAGAATAACACATAGGATGCTTTTTAACCGCGGGTGAAACCGCGGGGCGCAGCTAGTATGTAATAGTTTGGATTCTAAATCAATTCAAATTTTTGAAATTGAAATGTGACCAAAGAGTAAAGTTTCAAAAAACATATCTTTTATAGGATTATCAGTCAAAAGAGGATCATTGTACTCATAATTATGAACAACTTTTAGTATGGAGCCAACCCAAAATCTCGTAACAAAATCAGCTGTTCCATACAAAAAGCTAATTGATCGTCGACAAAATTAATAGAACAGCTTATTTTTTCTCGATTTCAGAGTAGACCCCATAGCAAAAGTTGTTCGTAATGCTAAGTACAATAACCGCCTTTCGGCTAAGTACACCCTTTCCTGATAAGCCAATGTTCACAAAAATTTAACATAGCGAAAAATAAATTGTCAGGTTTACGTTCACCAAAATTGTACACTCCGATTATATGTGTAACCGTCCATTGTTGATATGTATCTTTATGATTAGCTGTCAAAAACGGACTGTCAAAAATTTTGTCATCTCTTTCCCCTTTTCTCACCTTGTCAATTTTCGGTGCATTTTAGTCTTAGTTCGCTAACATAAGCGTTGATTAACATTCATCAGTTGCTCAACAAAAAACACAAAACGTGTTCAAAATATAACTCCAATGAATTTAAATCTAGGTCACACACAGACACCTTTCACTGCTGTTACGTGATAAGCCGTTATGATGTTCACTCAGTTTTTGTTCGTCCAATCAGCTGGCTCGTTGGTCTAGGGGTATGATTTTCGCTTAGGGTGCGAGAGGTCCCGGGTTCAAATCCCGGACGAGCCCAATCTTTTTACGATTGAAAATTAGACGAATTGAAACCTTCGTTTTGGACGAATGGTCAATCGGTCATGCCTTCCATTGATATATCATCAATAGATTAAAGAACCAGTCCTCTTATTTTGTAAGTATTTTGCCAATGGCTATCGTCGGCTCTCACTCTTGCTCCTGTGATGCGAATAGTTTGCGCGAGCGGGATGACACGTGATGACCATTGTCATTAAAACGCTTAAAAAACATTTTGTATTACTTTTTATTTTGTAATAAATTGAAACATATCGGAATTACACAATACCTTTACATAGTCGAAACCGGAATTTCCGGCTCGACTACAGCATATTAGCATATTATACTAGCATATTATAGCAGCATATTATTACTAGCTGTTACCCGTGACTTTGTTAGCGCTTATTCAAAAAAAAAAGGATCCAAAAACATTCCTCGTGATATACTGTAACTAGTTATCAAATTTCATCAAGATCCGTTAAGCCGTTTAGACGTGAAAAGCTTACAATTAGACAGACACAGTTACGATTTTATTTTCGACTAGCTGCGCCCCACGGTTTCACCCGCGGTTAAAAAGTGTCCTAAGTGCTATTCTAGACTATAATCTATCTCTGTGCCAAATTTCATTCAGATCTGTTCAGCCGTTCTGGCGTGAAAGAGTAACAAACATCCATCCATCCATCCATTCTAACAAACTTTCGCGTTTATAATATTAGTAGGATTTTAAAAGATACGTAGGTATAGAAAAATGGATTATTAAGGAAATAGTGTGGTCTAACTACAGTAAAATGACCCATAAACATTGAACTATCCAAAAATAACTACAATTAAATTTTAGTACTATGCAATAAAATTTAACGTTAACACATGAAAACTATAAAATAGTATTTCACACCTTTGACCGCGAAATCCAATCTAAACTATAAAGTTCGGTATTATAACTACCCAATCGGACATGAAATAAACTTCGGTATTCATGATCCGTTCGGTACAATGATAGTTAATTTACTTGTTAATTACCTATGATAACAACTATCCTAATCCTAACTAATTTTATAAACGTGAAAGCGAGTTTGTTAGTAACGCTTTCACGTCTCAACTGCTCAACCGATCGTTTTGAATTTCGCATACACGTTGTCTGGAGTACAGAAAAGAACAAAGGGTACTTTTTATCCCGAAAAACTAAACCGTTCCTGTGGGACTGCGGGCGAAACCACAGGGCTCAGCTAGTAGTTTATATTTCAGATTTTAGTAACTAATCCTACTATATATTATTATATAATATTATAAACGCGAAAGTTTGTAAGAATGGATGGATGGATGGATGGATAGATGGATGTGGTTTTCACACATTATGATTTAAAACACGGGAATTACTCACGTACGATTCAGTCGATTATTCCGACTATAGTTTTAACCGCATTCGGCGGTCTTCATCAGGGCGAGTGCGCGCGCGCGGCTGCGTCTCGCATAGCACAGTGCCATGCGAGACGCAGCCGCGAGTAATTCCCGTGTTTTAAATCATAATGGATAGATGGATGGATGGATGGATGGATGGATGTTTGTTACTCTTTCACGCCAGAACGGCTGAACAGATCTGAATGAAATTTGGCACAGAGATAGATTATAGTCTAGAATAGCACATAGGATACTTTTTAATCGCGGGTGAAACCGCGGGGCGCAGCTATAACTTTAGAGATTCCAGTTGCACTACAATAATTTCAGACGGACGGTTTTGTGCCGATAAATATAACATAGGATAAGTATAATAATAGTCTGAAAATCTCAATTATGTCTGCATTTCTGGCTTAATTTAGCTGTATAATAATAACAGTGAGTAAATCAACCTCCGAGCGCTAGCGGTAAAGTTTCGAATACTTTAGAGTTAAAATATTTGTAGAGTCAGCAGTAAAATAAATTTCGCTGCTAATTAATTTTTGGAGTAATAAGTAAGAGTTAACTTGAATAATTAAAAAACAAGAAAGTTACGTACTTTTTAATAATATTTCTAGCTGGCTAGGTAGTCCGCAATTTTGTATGGATCCATACACAGCTTTCAAAAACAAAATTAAAAAAAAACACAACTGTATGGGCCCCACGGTATTACCTACGGTTTTTTTTAATAATAATAATGTTCGGGACACTTGTAAACACGGTCGTCTGACCCTCAACTAAGCAAAGCTTGTACTATGGCAGCCAGAGACTGAAATACATACTTATATATTTTTAAATAAATACATAAATAGATAATTAACACCCAGACATAGAACAAACACAAATGTTCATCACATGAATGTTTGCCCTAGGTGGGAATCGAACCCACACCCCCTAGCTAAGAAGGCAGGTTCACTACCAACTGAGCCACGGAGGCAGTCCTTATATGTGATAATCCAGGGTATAAACTGTACCATACCATACCAAAATGTCATTACAATCTGACCAAATCCGTTTGAGCGTGACAAAGTTCCAAATTCCAATTCCAAGTTCCAAACACACGCACCAACAACTTTCGCCTCTAAAATATAAGTAGGATCAAATATTTTGCTGACAAAAGCTACAAAAATGTCTCCCTGGCATCCAAAAGTAAAGGTGAACCTAACCAGCACAAAAAACTACACACATAGTTTTACGCAAAACATTTTCAACAAGAAATCAAACACAGAGCTATTCTGCTCAAAAAAACAACAAAAATTCTTGCCTCTTCAAGTATTTTTTGGCCATCAAAGAAAATAAAATTGGTCTTTTTAATTCTTGACTAGGGCCTTCGCTAATAGCTTAGACTATGCTAGGTTTGGTATGTAGCTTAGTCGGCACTCACTACAAAGCAAATAGTTTAGCGTAGCACTTAGGTAACTCTATTCTATGCGATTCACAAGCTCAAAAACTTCGTCTCAAAATAAATACGCAGTATTTTTACATGTCAACAGACTTTGTTATCTTTACAAAAACTCTAAGGCCATTCTCCCATTGCTCCGCACTATGGTTCCGCTCTGTGGTTGTAACTTCGCGCCTTTTCGTAAAATGGTTCTGTTTTTTGGTGTAGTACAACTTTAGGGTATTAATCTACCTGTCAAGGTTAACAACTGTTGGAACACAAGTTCTAACTAGAGCAAAATTAAAGAAAAAAATCTTTGAGCCTCCATACCCAATTGATTACAATTTATTAATTTTAATTAATAATCGTAATATTATTATTAATAAATAATAATAATAAAAAATTCGGGACACTTCCACACACGGTCGCCTGACCCCAAACTAAGCAAAGCGTGTACTATGGCTGCCAGAGACTGATATACATACTTAGATATTTTTAAATACATACTTAAATAAATACATATTAACACCCAGACATAGAACAAACACAAATGTTCATCGCATAAATGTTTGCCCTAGGTGGGAATCGAACCCACGCCCCCAAGCTCAGAAGGCAGGTTCACTCCCAACTGAGCTACCGAGGCAGTCCGAGGCAGTATTGACATGTTATTTTACAATTCAATGTTGAATAATTGTTATTATCTATTAAAGAATATTGTTATTATTATTATTATTGACTTGTTATATTATGCACATAATTCAAATTAATTAATGTAATTGACATGTTTCCGTTTTAGTTATTAAACAATTAAACAATCATGTGACTAGTTATTTTGTATGGAGACTCTCTCATTTTCCTTCGATTATAACAAATTTCATGTTCCTAAAGTTGTTGACTTTGACGGGTAGAACAAGACCCTTAAGCTACTACACCCAAAAGCATCACCTTGTATAACTGAGATGCTTCAACACACCTTCAAAAACGCGGCTTCGCACAACATCTCGAGACGCGGAGCAGTGTGACAATTGCCTAAATCAAGCGCAACGAAAGGAAACAATCATAAAACGATGTCCTATTAGCCTTCAAAAGGATGGAAGCGTCGTCCAATTATGCTTTACGCATTCAAAGACGGGTCCTTTACATGGAGAATGTGCAAAAAAATATACTTGAGTGGGATTTGAACCCGGGACCTTTTACGCGATAAATCAAGCAAGTTATGTTGGTACATTTTTAATGGGTTCGCCAACGAACCCTAAAGGAAACGTTCCGTCCGTCTTTCTTTGCGTATAAATGTTTTTAGAAGCTAATTTTCAAAGAAATCTTTTAACATTTTTTTCATATTTCATCTCATGAGTTGCAAAATCTCCCACGTGTATGACTCAATACTTACAATACTAAAAAAAAATTTTGCACGCATTTGCTGGCTCTACAATTAATTTACCACAAATTGAAAAATAATTTAAAAGTACCCACATTATTGGTTCTTTGATATAGGAAAATAAACAAAAAAATAATTGCTTGGTTTTGTACAAACAATGGAAAAAATTTAAGCGCGGCGCGCAAATTCTCTTGATTGAAAATAATGTTGTAACGAAGTTTATTTGGTTTGTAACTCAACAAACGTGTTTCTTAATTGTTTGGTAATTAAATTATATTATTTTTTTAGTAATTACTTTAATTATTATTTTTTCAAATTACATATAAGTATAGATCTCATAGCTCGTATTACAGAGAAGTGAAATGAAGCCATTTTCCATTTTCAATCCGTTTAAATGATCTAACGTACGCGAGTGTGTAATTATCTCATTAATCCTACTTATACTTAAGTATACTTACTTTTAGTAAAACTGAAAGTAACTTTGTCTGTTTATAGGCTTTTCACGGCCAAGCGGCTGAACAGATCATTAATTATTCAGATAATTAGATAAAGTACATCAAGTACATCATATACACGTGGAAGGTATTTGGATGCTAATTTCTAAAAAAAACTTCTTGATCACTACACAATTACCATTATGATAATTTATAATAAACTAGCTGCGCCCCGCGGTTTCACCCGCGGTTAAAAAGTATCCTATGTGCTATTCTAGACTATAATATATCTCTGTGCCAAATTTCATCCAGATCTGTTCAGACGTTCTGGCTTGAAAGAGTAACAAACATCCATCCATCCATACATCCAAACTTTCGCGTTTATAATAGGTATTAGTAGGATATAATTATAAGTAAGTGGGCACGTAGTGCTTAATATAATTATATCGATATCACGATCACAATCAGAATCACGAAAGTGCCTGGCTCTAGACTGTAGCACTGCAAATAGTAGGTACGAGTATGTACACAATTTTCATTTTGCTCAAAAAATGCCTTTTTTACGCAAAGTTGCAAATCGCTAAAATTGCAAACCTCGTTTAGGTCTAAAAGACCTAACATTTGCGTAGGTATTATTATATTTCGTCATAAAATTTTATCGCCAAACCTGCCTAAAACGACCTAGCTGAGTTGTTGTTTGTATGCTCTAATTTTTAACGGTTCAACTAAAATATAGCAGCTAATAGCGCATAGCTTTTACCTCACGGGAACTGCTATGTGTGTATTTTTAGTGCCAACTGTTTCGTGCGAAATGCATTCGTGTGTTAGCAAAATAAGCAAAATAGAAGTGGTGTTCAAGTAAGTTTACGAAGACATTGCTGTTGTTATTATACATAGTTTATCTGGTTACTTAATAAATACGAGTATGAATGGCTCTGTAAAATGTAGACCTCGCTGCCGACGTCTGTCCTCCGCTACACGTTGCATTCCGAAATCGATTCTTGTGAAATTTTGTTCGCAGGTTCGATAATTTTATACCAATTTTTTTAGCAAGCTTTTGGAAATTTTACAAAATTGCAGAAATATGAGTTTTTTTTCCAATAAAATCGCACCTCTGCTATTTTGAAAAGTTTCGAAAAACCGACTTGCCAAAAAGATCTACATTTATGACATACAAAAACATTTTTGTCGAAGCTGAAGCAGAGACGCTTCGCTCTCTAATGCTTGCTCGGTCAATAATTATAAACCGAAGAAATTAACTAGCGGCTTGGCATGGTTAAAACCTTCAGTGAAAAACTATTTAACCGATGGTGAAAACCTTATCAAAATCCGTTGCTTAGTTTAGGAGGAGTTAGCAGATACGCTGACAAAAAGACAAACGTATACGCAAAAAGCCACTTTGTTTCATACTATGTAAGTAAGTTTTATATTATATATATTTGCAATCAAGAAGTTTGAACTAATCACACTAATATTTTAAAGGTGAAAGTTTGCGAGTGTGTGAAGTGTGTATGTTTGTTAGGTACTTCTTCACGCACAAACGCCTGAAATAATTGAGTAGCTGGCACCCTGGATTAACACGTAGGCTACTTTTTAAACGCGGATAAAACCGACTAGTTTTTAGTATTTGTATGGGCCTAGCGCCTGAACAGGGGGGCGATTCAGTTAATCATAGCCGATGCTTAACTGAACCGTTGACGTTGCGTTTGTCAAAAATAAGACGGCTGGGGAACGGCTCAGCATCACTAATGGTTCACAAGCGTGTGAGCTAAAGCTCGGCCGCTGCTCCACCCGGTTAAAAACGACTGACGTCACTGCTACGTAGCTAGGATGTTTCTGCGGGGCGATTCACTGAGGCCACTTAAATTAATATATTGATTAAGTACGTAAATTGCATCAAGATGGGTGCATCTTATTAAAGTTGCCATATTACCTACACCAAAGATTTACTATTTTATGTGCTAAGTAATTACTTAGTTTAAGGCTTCGAGCACACTGACGCAAATCGTCGCGCAATAGTTGCGTCTGTATTCGTCTTGTATGGACGAACAGAGTCGCAACAATTACAGCATCTCGAGTCAACCTGTTTGAAGCTTAAATGAAAAATTAATAGGTTTAAACATGTATTTAGCAAAAGAACTTACTTATTTTATTTGTATACTTACTGGAAAACTTATTTTTACATTTTATATCATCATTAGGTATCATCAGCCTATCTAATGTTTGTCCATTCCACTTGACTGCATGCAGGGCACTTCTATCCTAACCATAGGGATAGTAACTAACTTACTCTATGACTCGATAAGTATTTTAAAACCCTACTGTGTCTTCGTTTCGGCTCAGAATAAACAACAGTACAAGTAGGTAGGTACAGAAGAATTATGATGTCACAGTATATAAGCATGCGAATTTAAACCTACTCATTTTTACTCATTTACTGATTCTCTTTCTAGAATCGCTAACGCTACAAGGCTTGTTGTTGATTGGACGAGTTAACATGACATTTTTAAAACTCGTATTTCGTCCGATCACCAGCATCTCTAGCATACGTGCGCGGGTAAATTCTTCTCGTCACTTTGTCATGTGAGAACGTGACAAGGCTATGTCTAAACATACGTCTGACTTCGATAAAAAAAAAGAGTCAACATACCGTTGTTGCGTTGCGCATGCAAGGTCTGCTGGTGAATTAGCTAGACTGATTCAATAAACAGAATCGCTTGGAAAGGATTTCAACCTATCAAACATTTCGAAAACATTAGCAATGCCAGAAATTTAAATTATAAATGTTAAAGTTGTCAGTGACAAATCACTCAAGTCTGTATTATCGGGTAAGGAATTGTTAGAAAGCAAAATGTTATGGGTAGTAGAATGCCCTAAAGGTGTTGTGTGAAGCATTACATTAGTGTGTACGTTGTTGTTTAATATGGAGGTACATTTCAGGTAAGTAAACTACCTATTTATTCTTTATTTCGTTATTTTTGTGCTATGCAGCACTTTTTGGCTTTTCCAGTGACTATTCTTTATTAAAACTCGATAAAATCTGCAAACAGAATAACATTTTTGCTAGCGTTAGTCGCACGCCAGTGGGGCTATTCCTACGCGTGAGATGAGATGAGATTTTATCTTGGTCACTCTCACACCTATGACGTTTCAAACGAGAGCAACAAGGACGAAAGAAAGTGAGATGAAAATCTCAAATCTCCGAATAGGGCCACAGGTCCTACGCGCCAGTAACTCTTAGCTGAATTCCATCCAGAGGGCCAACCTATGTTACCTATTGGCGCTGTGTACAACGCAGAGTGAGCTAGGCCTGGTTTCAGGTCCGCGAATTAAAATGGCTTGATTCAACCACTTTTTTCAGACATTTTTATCTGACTTAATAAAGCAGACTCATATTGCAAGGTAGAGGCCCCCTACCCCTATCTTTACCTGAATACATCACTGATTTATTTGACACAAAAACTTCTTTGCCTAAGCGAAAGCGCACACTATGCGACAGCTTGAAGACTAAACGCGATAATGGGCTGCAGCCAACAATATTCTTACTTTTTGTTCAAAATTCTACGCAGTTGACACTTGAGTCGCAGAGTGGAAAGAACAGAGTAGTTGGTCATTGGCCACGGACATGGTGCGTGGACATACGGTGTATATGCGAAGACACGCCCATGCAAGACGATTAGATCCAAACGACAGCTATGCGTCTAGTCGCAGCGACAAGATACGTGCCCACGCAAGCTGTGCATTTGCGCTGGCACTTATGTTATAGCTACTTACTTTTCATTTCTAATGTCATTTTCAAGTATGCTGTCAATTTTGACTGATAAACCCGAACTTTTTCGAATTACATCGAAAGAGCTAAACGCTGCACTTATATGGCACATTCTTCTTGTGCAGCTACGGAACGGCTTACGTACACCATGGTCACGCGGGCAACACGTAGTGTCGTCAATCGATGCTTAAGCAAGACCAAAATATGTTATTAACAAATAGTTCGAAAGAGATGGATGACGATGACGAGTGACGTCATTACGTGTTTGCCCGGAATGCTAGACCTATGATCCAAAAAAGTCCATCAATCCATTCCAGGCGCAAACACGTATGACGTCACTCGTCATCGTCATCCGTCTCATTCATACTATTTGTAAATTACTTATTTCGGGCATCGATTCACGTCTCATCACGTCTCACGTGGTGCTCACGAAATGCTATTCCTGCCGGAGCATATTATTACACCATGGCTAGACTTTGGTAGACCTAGACCTAGGTAGAGTATTTACTACTAAAAATTAATAGCATGTTTAAAATAAGTAAGTACTCTGCTTTTTTTCATTGTCAATAACAAATTCAACAGTGACATAAATATGTCTTTTAAAGGCTTACAAGTTAAATAAAATGCACAAACAGTATTTTAATATTACGATTATTATTAAAAAGGTACGAGTAAGTACATTAAAAATAAAAATTTACACAATGAACTCACTGAAAATGCAGTCAAACTTAGTAAAACATGTACCTAGCCATAAGTTTCGGAAGTATGACCACGATATGACCACTGCCAATCCCTTCGAGAAAAAGACGTGACGTCCTCTTTCCTAATCAGAGGGCAGGGTGTGGCGATATCACAGATAATTTTTTTTTTTACTGACGACATGTTACGTTATCTCTTAGTCCATTAGATCCACCGCCAGGCTCCACCGGTATAGCAAAAGCTATTTTTTCTGCAAGCGTGAGTCTGTTAGAACATGAAGCAGTTCGTGTTTCGCTGTCGTATGTTTGCATCGCTTCTGGTCCGTTTCTGCTACGTTTTATGACACCGCATCTTGAGAATTTACAAGGAATTTATTAGTTAATCCGGCAACATTTTGTAAACATGTAAATATAGATAACAAGGATGGACTGGTCATTGATCAAGTCAATCAATCATGAAGTTTCAAAGACGTTTAGCTATCAGGCTATTATCACGCTATCCGCTACCGGAACCGGCAACGATGAGTTATTGGGACGGCCGGTTACGAGAAAATGTATAGACCTTCTAGCCAAATGGGATCTCAATGTAACAAAACTAATATTACAGTAAAGTGTTGTACTGCTTACAGCGTAATTTTACTAGGTACCGGGCGCTCATAACCGATCACCGATCTTATGCAACAGACGACATCATGAGTTCAGATGGGTGACCGCAAGTGGCATTTACAACTGAGTGCTACTGTGGCTCGGATGGCACGTTAAACCGTAGGTCTCGATTGTTTGCTCTAGTAGATAAAGTAACAACAATAATACTAAAGCCATGTCAGAAGCCAATATTGCAGCGGCTACGGCATTGCAACCACAGACTTTAAAACTGTAATGCAGGTATTTAAATATTTATGGAATCAATGTTGTAGGAATGATAAAGTAGAGTTTGAACGTTCCTCTTTTAACTTGATAGGTACTGGCAAATGCACAAGACGTGCGACGCCAAATTCCCTTATGCGGGAGAACAAAAAAAAAAGCTACTCTAGTTTCTATAAAAATAAAACCTACCCATAGATTCAAACGCTTCAGCAACGTGTCACTAACGTGTCACCAACGTGTCACCAACGTGTCACCAACGTGTCACCTACACCAACATACAGAAATAAATCTAATATTCTCTCTCTCTCTTACCCTCTCTCTTCCCCATTATATGTCCCACTCTCTCATGGTGACGTCAGCTTAGTCTCCTATTCTTGACGCGTGAGATGAGATTTGGTCACCTTCACTCTCCCACTATTCAAGCGAGATAGACAAAGACCAGAAAATATCTCGAATAGTAGGAATAGGTACCCTGCATACTTACTTTTCTCCTTCACTTGGTTCTATCTTCGACATTGTCTTAAAACAATACCTACATAGTTTAATAGCTTTAAATTATGTCTTATGTTTAATAAATAGCTCTACATCAACTTATATTTTATTTGGAAAAACCATGTAAAAACCTATTTATGCTTCTTTCTTTTGCTCATTGTACGTTTCGTTTTTCTTGCTAAAAATAAAACTAGTACTTTATTTATTTCTTCCTTTTCTGTTTTTTTTTTCCTATATAACCTGAAAACCTGTAAATTAAATAGATAATTAGAAATCTATTACTATTTTCCATGGACGTATGCTATTTTTCTATGAACAAATTTTCCTTGCCTACTTGACATAAATGTAATCAAGTCAAATTGTTAAAATAAATTACCAAAGAGTATGTAATATAGATACATAATACCAACATGCAAATTTAATTGATTTACTTCTATCTTCTATGATACTGACAAAATGCAAAAATATGAACGAAAGTAGATATATGTTTGGCATAGAATAAAAGAATGTAACAAGGAGAGATGAGAGTAGGCACTGGCACAGTTTCTTGGGAATAAACAGTCCTATTTGATATCATCATTTACCATTAGCACACAGAATATGCCCTATTACATACGTATATGTCTATGCATTAGCATTCTCCAAGGTCTAGTGAGAGTAGGAACAAAGTATTCACAGTTGTGCCCCCCAGTTAACGTACTATCTCTTTACCACTTTACCTTTACCATTCCTTATACCTACGCGGCGCTAATCCGACCGGGCCGACTGATTATAACAAACTCTCTAGGCTGACACATGTGCACTTCAGTAATTTACTATGAAAATTTCTTTACTGGATTCGCTGGATTACTTATCGGGTTCTGGATTTTCGCGTCGATGTTTGTCCTCTTGTATGGCTTGTATTTTTGTTCAATATGCAATAGAATCACTTGTTTTCTGCAGAAAAATTAGAAGACCACACATTCAACAAAATCACTACTTTGTTTGGCAAAAAAGTAAAAGTTGCATTACTAATTTTGTATCAATTGCGGACACTAGTGCATTTTAACAAACCGATAAAGGTTATTACACCACCATTATTTTGGTTGAATACTCAAAGAAACACCAGTTTAATAAAATACATATACAAAAATTGCTTTTTTTCTGATTCCCGGCAAAAATACTCAATTTTTTTTTTAAAGCTATCATGACCATGGAAACAATGTATTGTTTATGGTGATGTAAATAAATTCCGGAGTACTAAAAGTTTTTACGTTACTTTCAATAAATTATTTCCCACAAGCTGCGCCCCGCGGTTTCACCCGCGGCTAAAAGTATCCTATGTGCTATTCTAGACTATAATCTATCTCTGTGCGAAATTTCATCCAGATCTGGTCAGCCGTTCTGGCGTAAAAGAGTAATAAACATCCATCCATCCATCCATCCATTCTTACAAACTTTCGCGTTTATAATATTAGTTGGATAGGATATTGTATTTGCATCTCTCAACTGTATAGTGTCGTTCAGAATAAACAAAGAAAAAACTTTTCGTTTGCGAATAAATGCTCATGAAAACAACAATTAATAAAATATGTTCTATTCTAATTTAAATTTATATTAATTGATGTTTTAAAACGCGCGTATGTTTAATTTATAACATTTCTAAGACCGCAACTTGATAGACTGCAGTTTTCAGGGTTTTTTGGGTTCCGTATACACTAGGTATACATAATAGGTAAAAGGGGTAATCCGCGATAATTAAATATAAAAAAACTAAACTGTAAACTAAACTCACACAATGAAGAAATTGGTGCGTGCTGGGTACGAACTAAATTGTATACTACAGAAAATGCTGTAGTAGGTAAGTATAATATTATACTACAGAATGCTGAAGTATAATATTTAGTATCAGCATTGCACCCGTGTGAAGCTGGGGCGGGTCGCTAGTAGATTATAATTTATTCGTCTCATAATAAGCATTTTCTTCATAGGTCAGCTCAATTACGTATGTAGGTACGCTATATTCTTGTACAACTGCGCATGCAACCTTCTTCGATAGTTCAATGGAGGTTGCATGCGCGTTTTACTATTTTCACCGTTTAAGTACGGCGTGTCGCTACGTTACTTATAGATAATTGATCCCGCCTATTTTTAAAATTAGAATTTTTAATCACAATATTCACAATACAATTTTATCAAAGTCTGTCAAGATTTATTGTGTTGTATGATTCGTATTAATTAAAATTGAATTGAAATCGTATTAATTCGTATTTTAATAACAGGCTTAGTAATAAATAATTTAAATTTAGACATTAATAATTTAGAATAAATAAAAAAGGGCTAAAGATACGTAAGTACATACCTATTTATATATTTTTTTATGTAACGTCTCAAAATATCAGTGCCACGCTTCCTCAAGGTTTGTATGTTTTCGCCTGCGAAGGTAAGTGTATCTACCGGAGATTTGCAAGGTACATAACACTGCCTACGATAATGTTGGCTCGCCTGACGTTGTAACACCTACTTTCCACGTCCTACCATCCCGAGCTCTTATTTTAGTACCTACCTATGCTTTCAATGCTTTGACAACGGGCAGAGAGATACTGATGTCGTATTCTATTGCCCTACGGGCGAGAGTAAGTAGAAAAAACCTGTAATGAAAAAACTGTGTCAAGCTATCAAGCTATACTTACTATAATTTTCATAGAAATAGTAGGTACCTATGGTCTTAGTTAACAATCCTGAATGTCAACTCTTATTCAAGCATATCGAAGATGGACGATACATTATCACTGCCACGAGCTGCAGCTGTGCGACGCGTCACATCAGTCGGTCAACTAGAAATTCTCGTGTCTTTTATGGAGGGCCACAGGAGCTTAGGGCTGGGACGTGTGCGCTCCATAGAAGCACGAGCAACAGCCAGCCGCTTATGGGCCCAACTAGCGGATTTGTTAAATGAAGAAGGACCTTGCTCAAGAACATCAAAAGAATGGGCGAAAGTGAGTTCTTACAAGCGTGACATTTGGTTAACCAGAGTGTGTGTGCTACCAAGTATAATTTGACCGACCGAAGTGAGATTATCGGTAGTTACGATTTACACCGACAGGGCCGCGTCAACGCAGCACATTTTGCAATGTGTTAATAATAATTAAATCTTAAGCGCTGGCGAAGTGGTTACAATGTCATATTTGCATAAATCGCTGCGAGTAAGAAATGCGCGATCGCTCTGGCGCGTCTCGCTCGGTGTGAATCGTACTCACTTCAGAGTCAGCGCTTATTTTATTTTTATTTTATTTTATTGAACAAAATCCACAGCTCTCAATAAAACATAAAATAAAGTTACAGATAAACTTACAGCTCATGACGGTCTTACATTATTGGCTATTTGGCTTAATTTATTTAGTCATGTAAATTCAGAGGCTTCTAAGTGATTCAGCTAGTCCGAACCCATCCTTACTCCTGAATTTAGGATGCTAGCATGCTGAATGCGATTCGATTACCTAGACCTCTTTGAACCTATATTGATCCAATATTGTTGAACAAAATTTTGTATGCAAATAGTTGTTAGTGTCTAGTAAAAAGTGTCTGGTTTTTAAGGTGTGGAACGATTATAAGGGCAGGGTGAGGCAAAAAATATTTATCCAAAACAGGAGTCAGAGAGGCACTGGTGGCGGTCCCAGTGCCAATATTAATTTGTCTCCCCTGGAGGATAGAGTGGCCGAAATAATTGGGCGTGACGTAGGCCCCTTACTAAATGTAAGGATAGACCCCATAATGGACGTGGACCAGGTACATAATTTATCATTTATACGGCAACTGCTTATATAGGCTAGTAAAATATATTATTTTGTCACGTGGCACGTATTTATTTCGATTACCCCTTCAAGTGCGCGCCTGTGGCATTTGCCACGTCCTACTACATGGCTAATCCTGCACTGTACCTACACTACATAGCATACCATATCTATAAAGTTCTAACTGCTATTGTTCGTTTTCTAATGCTAATTTGTTGTTAAAATAAAAATGTTAACAATTTGTTGTTAAGCGACACACCATGACTGTTTGGTTTAAGAAGGAAGTATCTGCTTAGGTAGGTACTCTACCGTTCTTCATAAACATCGAAATACCTATGTATTTCAATTGATTTGAAGACAATTTTTAAAGGTCACAGTAGGATCTTGATGTCTTTTATTGATTGGCTTAACCTAGTAGAACTTTTTTAACACTGTGTTTAAATTAATGTTTTTTTTTTTCATGTACAAAAAGGAAACGCAACCGAGCACGCCTATTTTGGATTCACCCATATTGTATGTTTCACTACTTAAATGGTTTAAGTATGTTCATGTCTAAATTAATCTTAATAGAAATTCATTGTTACTTAGAGTCCCTCGACGTCTCATTCATAGTGAGCACAGACCGGCGTCATGTGAAGCCCAGGTCAGCCTTGAAGCGCAGGCCCGAACTCCTGAGCCAGTTCCGGTACAACAAGCTCAGGCCACCCAAGAAAGGCAGGACACGGTCGATCTGGGTATGCTCGTAACCTCATTTTTAAATTATTACTAGCTGTTATCCGCAACATCATTCGCGTCTATTGAGAAAATAGTTTCCAAAAACGATCCTCGTAAATTATCAAATTTCATCAAGATCCGTTCAGCCGTGAAAAGTTTACAAACAGACAGACAGACAAAGTTACTTTGTTCGTTAAATAATACTAGTGTGGATTAGTATTATTTAATTTATTTATGTGCATATGTGCACATCTTCATCTATAAATCCATACTAATATTTTAAACAAGATTATAACATTTTTGTGAGTTTGCAAAATTTGCAAAATTTGCATCGTGAAATTTTGCATAGGTAACGTGTACCTGTGCAAAATTTCACGATAATCGGTTTAGTAATTAGGTCGTGAAAAATTAACAATAAACAATCAAAGAAACACACTTTCCTCAGGGCTATAAAAAAGAACACGGAGTAACTTAAACTAAAAAAAAACCGTTTCTTGTGAGACCGCATGTGAAACTGCGGAGTGCGGCTAGTAATAAAAAAAGTATATCTACCAATAATATTATTAGGTACGTTAGCATGCTAAAATAGTAGGGAGACACGTAGAAGTACGACCCTCAACAATCTGTTTACTGAATGAAACGTGATGTGAGATGTCTACTGTTTGAATGAATCTGAAGAAAGTTTGTGTTTGTGTTTCTTAGTTAATTAACCACCAAACCCTATTAACACTGTTTTAGGCGCTCGTGATATAAATGAAAAGTGGGAGCAAGCCAGTAAAAAAAAACTAGAAATACTGACCAAAATGGCACATTCATTAGAAAAGCTGGCAAACAGTGTTTGTCCGAGAGAAAATGTAAGTATCAACCGAGGTTGTAAAAATTTACATTATTTTAGTCTTAGACCAACCGTCAGTGGTAGTTTATACCAAGCCATCAATGTGGTATACTATTTCATTTTTACAGTTTTAAACATTTATTCTTATGATAAGTATTTCACAATCACATCACACATTTTCTTTTTTAATTTTTTATAAAGAAATAAAACTTTTTTTTAAATACTTTGAAAACTATGAGTTATTAATGACAAACCATTAGGTAAAATTTAACTATTATATGGAATCACTTTCTTTATCTACCCCCCGCAAGAAATGGCGAAATTGTTTTTTAGGCAGAAATCAACCTCAAGCGCGTCCCGTGGTTAGAAGGTCTAAGATCTTAGGCAATTCAGCTAACCATGGTCGATACGTAATAGAACCGTTGACGTTGCGTTTGTAATACAAAATCAGTTAAGCATCGGCTTTATTTAGCTACGAGCTTTATTTAGCTCGTATATTGCCCTCCTGTTATCATTATGGTGCACACACATCGGTGCTGGGCAACATTTGACAACATTCTGCAACATGTTGTCTATTGTTACCGCATGTTGCCAAAAGTTGCACGACGTCTTCCAGACAGATGCGGCTTGTGTTGGCGACCAAAGGACTATATCAGATATATACATATAGATCAGCGACCGCAAAAGGCCATTGGGCGCCACCGCAGGCCGCATCTATCTGGAAGACCCCTTACGCAACATTTGCCAAAAAATGCAACATAACGCTGCGCAAAGTTGCTCAACATGGAATGTCGATGCACCACTGTTATTAAGACTAAAAAAAATTTCAGGAATAAACCAAGAGTTACGCTCGGACACAGAGTTACCACAATTACGTCTCTGTAAACGCGTGGACGGCGAGTGGCCACTAGGTGACCGTCCACCGCCCGCAAGTCATGCACGCGAGGACAAGTGACAATCGCTGACTCGGAAATTCGTGGTCCGCGCGAAGTTCACACGTTGATCACGCGGCGTCGATCTGTGGAAGCGATCCCGAGTGGCTCCAATGAGCTTTTTTCTCTGCGAATTAATTTTTTCCCCCTTTGGTTTTTCTAACCCTTTCATAATTTTTAAATCAAATCAAATTTTTAAATGTACCTTTAGTTTATTTTTATTGATTTATATTACATTTACAATTCCTTTTACCATTTCAGTTTTTTATTTATTTTTTTAATGGACGGAGGTTTTCAATTCGTCTGTAGGTACATTTTTTTTTAATGTAGAATATGTCGGCCTTTGACCACCAACTTGCCTGATGTTAAGCGACGTTGTGGTCTAAGATGGAGCACGACGACCTTTATAGCACTTATTCACTCTAGCCTTTATGTATATTACGCAAATTATTTCGCCAATTGTGAATCGATTAACATTTTTGATTTTGTTCTGTAGATCATACTTTAGAGGTGGTCCTAATTAATTGTATCAAAATCTGACCAGTGGCTTTTAAAATTTCAACAAAATTCTAAAAATTGTTTACAATATTCAATTCGGATGACGGGAAATCGGCTTTGCTTTTTATAATTTAACTGGCGACCCACCCCGGCTTCGCACGGGTGCAATGCTAATACTAAATACACTACAGAAAAACTGTTAACGTTGTAGTATGTATATATACATATTTATTTACATACATAGTATAAAACAAAGTCTATTTCTGTGTCCCTATGTCCCTTTGTATAGTTTAATCTTTAAAACTACGCAATATACGCAATGTTCATATGTATAATAACATCTATTAAATAGTAGAAAAATACTGCAGTTTTTTTTTACTATTTAATAGACGTTATTACACTTATGAACCTTCCTCTTGAATCACTCTATCTATTAAAAAAACCCCATCAAAATCCATTGCGTAGTTTTAAAGATTTAACCATACAAAGGGACATAGGGACACAGAAAGCGACTTTGTGTTATTCTATGTAATGATAGTGACTAGCTTTTACCCGCGGCTTTGCTCGCTTTAATTTAAAGAAACAAATTTGTTTTTGAGGTACCTATCTGTTTTTCATCCAGGATAACATAGCTCTTATTTCCTTTTACCCCCCATTGTTACCCCCTGACAATTTGTGTGCAAAATTTCGTGATGATAGTAGTAGTCGAGTCGAGTAGTACAGTCGAGTAGTTGAAGCGTGAAAGCGTCACAAACAAACAAACGAACAAACATAATTTCGCATTTTTAATATTGGTTAGGATTATGATTTTTTCTTCATTTGCTTTTCGTTTACTCGTGACGTCGTCGTGATCGCATCTTTTTTTTCGACGATCGTGTTATTTACTTGTGAGTGCATAATGAGGCGCTAGTTGCATTTGCATAATTATTTATCATGCGAGGGTAAGGACAACCCACGTTACTAGTACTACTCCTTCGAACTGACATGGTTTCAGGATTTAAAAGTGCGAAGCGCTCTGAAAATTAATATATTGTAAGTAATTTATGGCATGTCTACTTTTGGTCTCTTTATTAAATTTCTCTATGATCCATACTTCTTTCATTTTTCTAAGTTTCACTAAATTCATCTTCATTCCGCTATGCCTTGTCATTTTGACATCGGTGCTAATCACAGAATACTCCCTTTTTCCCTGGCCTAATTGTGTTCTAGTTTAATTTATATATCTTAATTCTAACTTAACTCTAATTTATTATAAAAACTTATACAATTATTCTACTATTCTCTGTACGGTTTACCTTTCTTTAAAAAACTGTAAGAAAAATCCTTTTAGATCATTTCATTTTATATTTTTCAAAAATTGTAGTCATGTTTTTTCTAAATTATATTAGTCCACGACACAGTACTTCTTCAACCGAAGGTGAGTGGGATGAAGTTATTTATTATGTATTTATGTTTCGAGTTGCGCCGAGACATGTGCAAAAGTCAGTGAGCACCTGTCGTATGAATATAATTGGGTTCCTTTCGGTTTTTATGAATTGTCTTTATTTTACAGCAAACCAAATTGTTGCTCCTAGGCCGTCTGAATGTAAGTCAGTAGTTTAGTAGAGTTTTAGTAAATTACTATCGAGGACATTCGCGTCTCGAACCATTAGGCCATGGAGTACTTTATAATATTGTATATTTTTATTTAATAATGTCTCAGGCCCCCAAAATCTTAATCAGAATGCCGATAGTGAGCCGGTGGGTGTTGGAGAATCACGGTGGCCAAACACATGTTTTGATTTAAGCGACCGTGACTTTATCAAAATCTACCGACTCACTAAACATCAAGCAGCCAGTCTGATAGCTGAATTAAGTCCGTTGATGAAAACACAGAGGTCGGACGGGTTCGAGTCATCAATAAAGGTATTAATGTAAATTACTTAAAACTCTTAATAAGTTAAAAGGTAATCGAGTGAAGCTAGGTCTCGCAGCATACTGAGACGATCAGGTGTTTATGTGTATCCAACATTATCTAAAATATTTTGTAAAAGTACCAATTGCTCGAGAGATTGCGACGACAATAAAATAATATATTTACTATGGTGGTTGCGAAGTCACCGTTCTGGGCTCAAACTCTGGTATAACTAATAATACTTTACATAGATAAGTACTTGTATATGAATGAAATGAATGCGTAAAACAGCATGTAACACTACGGGTGCACCAAGTATACATGTTATTAAATATGCCTACTTACCTATAGGTACATTAGGTGCGTACCTAAAGGCAGGTACAGAATAAATGCCATGTATGGTACTTCGCGCGCCGTTCGGAACGTACCCATAAATATCGCTGTTCTGTGTACCTGCTTATTATGTAGGTACTTGATTTGTTGCGCAATTGTAATGAATATAATAGTAAAGGAATATAATAAGGTAAACCAATTGCTAACTGTTTTTCTAATCAGATGTAAACTTAATCTAATGTTTATTACATTTTTCTTTACTTAAAAAGAAGGATTATGGATAACTGCTAAGAAGATCAAACAACCATTCAATGTTGCCTTCATTATTAAACCTCCTTTTTTTCTGTTAGATCATGGTGGCACTGGCATTCTACGCCAGTGGGTCATACCAAACCATGGTGGGCCAGTGCCACTCGATGTCTCAACCTACTGTGTCAAGATTCATAGGCGAGGTGACGAATCACCTAAATAATAGCTTGGTTTTCCGAAACCATATCAAGTTCCCCGCTACACGGGAAGAGCGCCAAGCTGTTATAAACGGGTTTGTAATAGTTGATAATGCTCCAAGGGGATAAATCAGTGTTTTACGTCATGGGTGGCGTAAAATAATAATAATAATCATTTAATTCTAGCACAATAAATGTTCTTATAAAATAACAACACGTGACCCGCCGTATTAAAAATACTTTGCAGACTAACTTACATAATACATATTATTCAAATTAAATTGAACCATTTATTTCTTATATTTTAACAATGACAACTGACTTGGCTTTCACGCATTATGGATATAGGAATTATTCACAAACGATTACGTCTGCGTCACAAACGGCTGCGTCTCGCTTAGCACTCAAGAGCGAGAAGCAGCCGCACTCGTCTTGAAATGCGCTTTTTTACAAAACAATTTTTTTTTTGTACAAAATATATTTTAAGTTAGAACAATTAATTATTTTCACAGGTTTTCTACTAAGTACGGCGTGCCAGGGGTTCTGGGTTGCATTGACGGATCACAAATTTCCATTGTTACCCCACCTGATCACGAAGAACGATTTTTTAATCGGAAAGGTTACCATTCCTTGAATACTCTTGTGGTAAGTTTTATTACAAGTAGGAAAGCTTAATTTAAATTACTTTGTGAAATAACCTGACTGCTCTGTAAAAATAGTAACTGATAAGCAACAAACCAGTCATATAACTCGTTAGTCATATCACTGGTTTCAATGGCGTTTTGGTGGCGCCGCGTGTGCACTTGGCAGATTTATATTTAAATTTAAGATCTATATATATAAAATTCAAAGTCCTGACTGACTGACTGACTGATATATCAACGCATAGCCTAAACTGCTGGTCCTAGAAATATGAAATTTGGAGGGTGTGTTCTTTGTACAGTGTAGGCATCCACTAAGAAAGGGTTTTTCGAAATTCCACCCCTAAAGGGGGGAAATGGGGGGTTCAAATTTGTATGAAACTTTTTATTCTCTGGATCGATTGACTCAAAAATTGGTACAAATACTCTTCAATTAAAATCATGAGACACGTGTATCACAGTTTTTGAAAAATCATCATCATCATCATCCACCAACAGAGTCTAATAGCGCTTCTTTTAACTCTGAAAACTTTGCTGATAAATTTATTAACCCACTACCAACGAGTAACGACGCTGTTATTATTCTTAGGGTTCCGTACTAAAATGGTGTAAGGAGTATGTCTGTCTGTACGTCTGTGAGCTGATTATCTTAGAAATTTTATGTACATATGTCAATAGAGATCAAGTAACCAAGATATGAAATTTATAATTAGTGTCTTTCTGGTCTTAGAAGAAGTATATATTAGTAAAATTAGACGAAGTCAATAGAAGAAGCTGATTTAGTATTAGAAAGACAAAAACTACAATACGGGTTGCCTTTGCTTCAAAGGTCTTAACGACAGGTCTGCCACCATACTGACTGGTGTGGTTTCCGAATGATTCTGTGTTTATGCTGAGGAGTCCTCTAATATCTTTAACATCACCGAACTACTCCTTCGAGTTAAAAAGAGTGCAGTTTCCCCTCAAAGTCTGCTTTGCCATGACCATTAATAAATCTGAAGCCAAACTCATAATTTACTGAAATGTTTTTCACACGGTTAGTTATACGTGGTCTGCTCCAGAGTAAGCTCACGGAGCAGCCTGGTGTTTCTAAAAAAGAAAAATATGGTTTACAAAAAAATACTGAAGTAGATTTGCGCTGTAAACAATATTGATTATCAATTATCTACTTTTGTTTGTCTCCTAATTTTATCTTTTTACACAAGCTTTAAGTTCTGTTGATACCATACTACTACTACTATTACTCTCATTCCAGAGATAGTTTAGTTAACTAAATAACTTCGTCCTTATTGCTCTGTTTGGGATATTGTCAGTTAATGTATTCAATTGATAGCGAGTGCGACCGCTTATAATATATATTTCTGAAGATAAAAACGTCATTCATTTCCTGTAAGCCACGCGGGCGAAGCCGCGGGCAGAAGCTAGTATTATATAATAAAATATAATTATTTTAATATAATATAATAAACAAAAAATGCGACATCAGCCTAGTTGGGAGAAGGCCCGCCTCTCGAACCAGAGGGAGCGGGTTCGAACCCAGCCGACAGCACACACCAATTTGTTCATTGTGTGAACATAATTATGTGCGTATTGTATGTCATCTGCTACATGACTGGAGCCCGGTGTATGGCGACAGGCCCCCTGTCACATTTGGGACTGAATATCTTTCGGCGAAGTGTGGGTGTTGTATAACACCTCTGCCAGCCCCTTCAGGGGAAAGGCGTGACGATATATATAAATATAATAAGATATAATATAAGATAGGCAAAAAAAAAGGTTTATTTATTTTTAGATTTATCTCGGTATTGAAAGTTCAGCTTTTCAGAATCTCAGTCCGCAAACGTGATTGAACGATTTTGGAATACGATCGGAAACATTTCCGAATCGTGAATGGCTGCAAGAATGCCTTTTCGGCATATAAAATTATGTATATTATTTGCTGTTACCCGCGTTCACGTCCTGCACGCGTACCCGCCCTTCGTTCGCGCTTATTGAGAAAATAGTATCCAAAAACCTTGTAAAATATTGTACCTAACTTACAAATTTCATCAATGTTCGTTCAGCCGTTTAGCCGTGAAAAGTCTACAAACAGAGTTACTTTCGATTTAAAAATAAATTTTAACTAGTATGAATTTCAGATCTGTGATTCGGAGGGGTATATTTTGGCTGTTGATCCCAGCAACCCAGGATCCACCCACGATAGTACGGCTTGGAACAACAACCCGTTACAAGGCAAGCTATCGGCAATAGTTGATATGGGAGAAGATTTTTTTTTACTGGGTAAGATAAGTGTTACATCGAAAAAAGGTTAATGAGTAGTTGTTGTACCCGCAATAGTTGCTTGTAGGACTGTGTATTAACTTTTTTTTTTTGTGGTGGGGGAATGCATTTACACATCCTCGCTCCGCCCCGGAACAGGCGGTTTATCGGACATGTATGTACCGTTTGTTATATTTCGTTCTGTCCTGTCCATCCAAAGGTTGCCTGGAAGAAATCGCTTTCGGCGATAAGGCCGTCCTTGTACTGCCGAATGATATTTTATTTTAATTTTTTCTTTGTGTTTTTGGTGTGCAATAAAGATTATATTGTATTGTTTGTCGGGTATGTCGGACTCTGTGCCAGAAGGGCACCTATACCGACTTAACCCCCACGGTATCCCTCGTCCCCGGCAAAAGCGGGGTCACGGGACCACTTGCGCATTCTCCACAAACCCACCCACCGCTGCCCGCAGCCGGACGGGAGAGTAAGAGGATCCCTTTCTCTCTCACGCTCCTCGGCCTCTCTCTGCGACATCACGTCCTCGCAGAAAAAGACCATCGCCTCCACTGTGTATTAACCGTGCATTCACCGTTGTCTTGTGCTCCATGGTAAACTTTAGATAAACCCATAGCCTTTGATAAAATCTTGGCAAGGTAAAACTAGCCAACCCACTTGCTGAGGTGAGCTGTGGTGTCTTTGAACGGACGGTACCGCAGCTGAGGGAGAGAGACCACGGAGAATGAAGTGGTGGACGCTGTGAAGCCGCAGAGGAAAGGAAATGACGGTATAGCGAGGCACCGGATCCGCCACAGAGGACCTCGAACGTTACGACACGTGATCGTCTGGCGCCCATCGGCTAGCTTGGTAGCTTGGGTGGTGGTTGCGACCCACTATTTGGGCCCTAGTTTGTCGTAACAGAAGTGGGTATAGCACTTGACCTCGGAGGAGGGATCCAGAAACGGAATGGCCGCATTGGGTTCGCAAATATTCCCGCCACATTAAGCGGCGGCGGAGGAGTGATAGTGGCTTAATACTACTACGAGTATCTATACTATATTTAATTTTTAGGTGACTCGGGTTTTCCTCTACGTAGGCTTATGATGACGCCGATTTTAGACGCCGCACCAAACTCCCCTGAAGCACACTATAATGAAAAGCACATGACGGCGAGAAACGTTGTAGAGCGATGCTTTGGTATTTTGAAAGGTCGTTTCAGGCTAGTATTCGAAATAATTTTGCTTCCTAACTATCTTAACTTATCCTAGATCCGACATATATTTATTTCAAAAGGGAAAGTATACATGTATGTGTGTGTCTGTTTGTTACTTCTTTACGCTTAAACGAATGGATGTATATGTGTTTGAAATAAGATGTAATTTGTAGTTTTTGTCTATAACATGGATTAACACATAGGCGCAGTATTTAAAACTCCCACGAACACTTTTGATTAGACTAACTTCGTATTGGCTAAAGGTTTTCTATTGATATCCTATCTTAATATTATAAATGCGAAAGTGAGTGATTGTTTGTTTGTAACGCTTTTACGCCTTAGCTACTCAATCGATCATCATTAAATTGTATACACGTTGTCTGGGGTATGTAGGGTTGTCGGTGTGTCCTAATAATGTTACCTATTAACTGATGTTAATTCAGCTGAAGAATATATCAAAAGTTGGTATAACATTTAAATGTTCTATCCAAAGAACTTAACTCAAATAAAATCATTTACACGGATTGGTATATCAAATGCCTCATAATCGCAGTGAGCAATATTGAAATGAAAGTATGACGAAAGTTTTCGATCAAGTATGACGCACCCCCATACAATACGCAAACATGATTCTCGATTAAATATCATTTATCATAAGCTTTTTATAGTTGACGTTCGGTGCTGAAGTGATGAGATGGTGCTGAACTATCTCATACGCGCATACACTTAGGTTCAAATCAAACGTTACCCATAAGCATTTTTGAATAATAATAAACTATTATAAAGATAAAAGATTGTGTACTTAAGTTTTCGTGTCTGTGTTTGTGTGAGGGTGGTCATAGGCCTACGACCGTCCATCGCGCAATTCAGCCCATGTGAAGAGAATGCAAGCTCGGTGTCGTCATTGAGCTCTTGGACCAAACTGCACGCATAAATTGAACGTAGTGAGGCTGGTCGTAGGCAGTGTCTTTCATCTATCACGCAAGTCAGCGCCCTGAAGTAAACGCAAGCTACGGTGTCATATCTACCTGAGCTCTCCGACCAAGTTACACGCAGAAACTAACTGACTCTAACTAAAGTTTTATACATGTGTAATGTTTACTTTTTAGCCGCGGGTAGCACCGCCGGGCGCGACTAGTAAATTATAAAACAAAAGTTAGTTTATATGTATCTGTGTGTAACGTTTTTAGGAACCAAGTAAGTACCTACTGAAATTTAAGAATTTAATTTTGTATGTTGCAGATGCCTATTAGTCGACCGGAAACTGCATTATCGGCCAGTCAAAGCAGCAAAGATCATAAACGCCTGTTGCGTGCTGCATAATATCACGCTGAAAAATCTATACTCAGACAGTGAAACAAATAGCTTGCAGCCGCGTTCATTTGTCGCCACTACGTTTACGTCTACACAACTTTCAACGTTTCGTGGACGTAGTGGCAACCAAGATCTTGAAAATGGGCGCACGTACCAAAATCATTTGGTGCAACGTATGTGGGCATCAAGGATGAACGCTGACTCCTCTTAAGTTTCCCTCTTAAGTTCCTAAATTTAGTAGTGATAAAGAAAGTATTTTGTGGCGAGATAACCGTACAGTATT